>OY754328.1:146173374-147423374 GCA_963573305.1 Pyrrhosoma nymphula
TACGAATAAATCTCTTCCGTCACACATCATAAAATAGGTGTTGGATTTAAATTCAAATGTAACAAATCCATGTCATTTGAAGGACATGAGGACAGAGAAAACCGTGATTTAAGGCAAATCTTATGGGCAATGGTGGGAGTGTTTCAAATCACTGCGCTATTTAATTTTAATTTGTAGCCTCATGTAGTAGCATTATTATGCATATACTGCATCCATAGTTATTCCGTTATGCAGTTATTATAAAAGCGCGAGTGAGTCAAGGGGAATCTTCTAACACTTCAACGCTACTGCCAGTGAAGTAAAATGTCAAGGAAAAAACGGAGCAGAAACTGAAAACATGGACAAAAATAGAAGATGAATAGTGAGCAAGTGAAAACAAAATATTTGAACGAAATGGGAAAACATAGCCGACGCGGCGGCTGGTAGAAGGATATATATCCGAACGAGTGTTACACACCATAACAATAATAATAACGCGACTTTACTGGGACGAGATTGAGACTGGGACAGTCCCTTCTTCCATATAACCCTTCGTCAAATACATCTATGAAACAAATATTACAAAAATAATAGAAAAAAAAATAAAAAAATAAATATAAAAAGAACAAAAAATGACCAATATTATATAATGAAGAAACTGGAATATATTCAGTGTAGATAGATGTACACGATTGCAGGAAAATCGTAATGAATATGGAGCTGATATTCTTAACGAAAAAAACCCACTGCAGGAAAACACCCACACATGAAGGGGTGTGAAAAACCGGCGAAAACCTACTAATAGATGAAGTTAATGTACTTTTAAAAAGGCAATGTAAGAAGAGCAATGAGAAATTCTGTGCGCAGACAACTCAGTAAGGGAACTCCGGAGGAGAAGTCGGGTGCACACAAGGGGGAGAATGGTGAGAAGCAGTCTGAGGTGATAGCGAAAGTGACCTCGGTGCTTCAACAGGAGGAAGGTGCGGGGCGGGGGTGGGAGGCAATTCACTTGGGTTTTGACGAAGAAGAGAGGGAGTGCGGCTCTTAATTAAAACTCTCTGCCTCGCGGTGCGCCGCATAAGGGAGAGGAATTGGGGAGAGAGGCCTTCCTCGCGCGCCTCGAAATAAAGAAAGACGAGCAGAAACACCGAGGATGCAAACGGGAGGATAGAGTGGAAACCGCGGCGGCCGCACTCATCCCGCATTCGCTCCCTCTAGAGGCCCTCTCACGTTCAACACGAACACACATCCAAGGCCATCACCATCCGCCGGACGGAATGAGTTTCTCTCGCTGCCACTCGCTACCATCCTCCGAACCGACCTCCCCAATCACCCTAAGGGTAGCACCGTCGGCAGGTTCAGTTTGAAAAAAAAAACGTGCGTGTAAAATAATTTTTGTGATGTTTTAAGAACAAACTTGGATATATTCCACACAATTTTTATTCTTCTCAACCGGTTTCAACCTTTTCAGGTCATTATCAAGAATTAACGCGTGTCAACTTTTGTTAACTAACAAAGTGTTAACTTTTCATCTTTCTTCCTTTGTATTTGTCTTGTTCCACTCATGTGGGGTCGGCGTTCCCTTTTTTAATTCATTTCCTCCACCGCTCCCTGTCCAACGTCTCCTCCTCTTACCATCCTCTCTCCCTCAGGTCCTCCCCACCTTGTCCTTCCATCTCATCTTTGGTCGGCCCCTCTTCCTATTCCCCCTCACCTCCACCCTGCGTTACTCTCTTCCCCAAACATTCTTCGTTCCTGCGCTGGACGTGCCCGAACCATCTTAATCGGCATTTTATGCATCTTCTTCGCTAACTTTAATAGATCCTCTTATATAATCATTCCAGACTTTATCCGTCCTGGTAACGCCAAACATCCACAGCTGCATCCTCATTTCTGCGACCTCCATCTTTTTTTCATGAGACCTAGTGATTGGCCAGGTCTCTGCACCATAGAGCAACGCAGGTCTCACCACAGACAAACATTTTAAAAGTTATTCAACAACATTGTTCTTATTTATTTTATAAAATGTTAACTCTTGATAAATGACCTGAAAATGTCGAAACCGGTTAAGAGTAATAAATATTGTGTGGAATATAACAAAGTTTATTTTCAAAACAACATGTCTTTATTCCACTAAGTAAACTCGCCAACTATTGATTTTTAGTGAATTGAAAAAATGTGTTTCTAAAAAATTGCATCGGTCAAAATTACTTCTAATATCTCGATAAGAAAATTAAATATCTACTAAAAAAAGGCTCAACAGCTTTGGAATAGGTCTTGCATAATGAGCGAAATGCATACGTGCACATTTGTAGACTAGCGGCCCTTGCAATAAACAATGGAGCAGCAAAATAATAAGAAACTACGACCTTCTCGAGCAAGTGGCCGATGATTCAAGTTGGTCGATGAGTTGGCGGCAGTTCTACTCCTTTCCTTGTTTCACTATATTTTATTCATGTATTAGTGCAAACATAAATAACAAACAGCAATAGAATCAGAGTTTATGATAAATGTTTAAGTAATTCACCTAACCTGTTTCAACAAACCAGGAAAATCTATCACGAATTGAGAGCGATGTTATTTCAGAGCATGTTGATAACATAGAAAGAAAGGATTTGCTCAATTTCACTAGAGGTTTGAAAGCCACAGCGACAAGCGTCCTTAGACATTGCACAATTTGGTTTGTATCCATAACATGAATTTAAAATTAAATATACAACTATCTAAAAACTAAAGGACGGAAGATAAATTACGAATCTCGCAACATTATTTTCATCTGATCTTCATATTATTATGATTATTATCTTCATATTATTATGATTATTATCGTTAAGGCTAATAACAATAATCGATATCACTTCTGAAGGAACTGCAAAGTAATAAAATAAATCCTATCTCAGTCTGACAAGGATAGAAATTTCCAAGTGGAACATTAAAAAATGTTTTGCCACTTTGATTAACTCAAACAGTACATTCTGTAAATACTCATATTATTAGTAAATGTCGAAGTCCATTGCTAAAAGCTCTACCGCAGAAAGCATTCGTACCACTGAAATGAAATACTATTGGAAAAATAAAGCCTTGAGGCCCTTTAGGAATATTTAACCTTTAAAAATATTTATGCTGATGCATAAATGAATGATATTCACGTGAATTCTCAAGGACGATCAACAGTCTCAACGCCAAATATGAGTTCTCCTATTGAGTAATAAATGCTCCAACAAGCTACTTTCCAAGAGATCTAATTCCAAGCAAACTCATGCACTTCACCCTAACCTCCTCCCCTTCATCTGTTTCCCGACCGACACTCCCCCCGCCAACCACCTCCACTTCGTCCCAGACCTTATCCTCTTTCCGCCGCCGTAAACTCGTTATCCCCGTAACGATGGAAACACGCGGCCTTTTGGTTTAGGCGTGGCGGAGGGCGAGGTTTTGGGGGAAGGGAGGGAGGGAAGGAGGGGGGCGGGGGGGGCGGGGGGGTGGAAAGGGGTGGGAAAGAAGTAGAGGCGAGTCCCCGTCGACGTCGGTTCGAGCGAGCGACTAACACGTTTACCGGACGAGGAGAGAGGCGATGCACCGCCCACTCCTTGCATCTCTCACCGTTCGCAGTCACCCCCTGCCACCCACAAACCCGTCTCACGCACATCCAATGGCAGGGGGGTGAGAGGCTTGAGGGGGGAGGGAGAAGGGCCTAATTCGACCATTTTGACAGGGGTGGAGAGCGACGCAGGGGACGAGATTAAGAAAGCGGAAGCAGAGTGAATTCCTCGACAGCCCCCCCTTGCTCATCCCTTGCTCGGATGCCCAGAAAGTGAGAGAGGATGTTGTGAGTGGAAGTGCCCCTGGGGCGGGGAGGGGGGCGAGCAATGCCGGTTTCGTGTCGTCCGCCAAAACTCCTTTTCACTCCTCTCCTCACCGACGAGAGCCGCTAGTTGTGCGCCATTAAAGGATTAGTCACTCCATCATGCAAAACGAACTTCTTGGCAATTTCATTTGCTTGGATATCTTTTCGGGATTTACACAGGTGCCTTAATCTCTCAATCTCCAGAAGATTAAATATGCCAGATGTACTCAAAGCAGTCTGTTCATCGTTATATCTGCGAACAGAAATATCAAGCGTGACATCAGCTGGGCACGCTGCTCGTAGACGGATAAATTCTTGCATTGAAATTTTATGCTTTTGATATCGTACGTATTAAGCTCCATTCTTATTTAGTTTTCACGGGACATAACTCTATTCTGGAGAGTACTTAATAATTTAGCAGCAGAAGACTGAAAACCTTGTGACAGCATTATTATCTCAAATAACACAAGTCTAAAAGGGATTTGTTACACCCTGCCACTTTTCATTACGATAAAATATTTTGTGAGCATATGACCCGAAAGCGAACAAGCCAATAAACTAATCAATTATTGATAGTGCACTATTCGCAAAATTTAAGCAGCTTAAATGAACGTATATATTATTAACATTACACGTTACTTGCTATTCTAAAAACAAGCCTCAGTGCAATGACAATGCAATGAGCAACCACCATTCAGAAAGTAAGTATTAGAGTTAAAAAGCGGCCGTATACCTCAGTAACTTAAGAACCTCCAGCAGAAAAAAAAATTATCTGGAAAACTCCCTATCTTGGAAACGTGAACAAGTTACAATTTCTATGCCCCCACCTAGTCCTAATTGCAATTTTCTGGGCTTTAAATTTCTCATTAAATCGCCTCGCTCCTCGCACGAAAAGCCCTGACGACCTAGGAAGATCTTGGACGGAGGGCTATTAAAGCCAAAGAGGGGGAGAGGAGGAGCAACATGGGGTAGGAGGGGAGCAGGGGCCGCGCACACCAGGGAGGGGGGGGGTAAAGCGAAAACGTCTCCGGATTAACAGAAGACGGTCTTCGAGCGAGGAGGAGTGACCGTGGGATGAAGAAGAAAAAATAATAATATGAGCGAACGAGAGTAACAGCTCTTTCTAAGGGAGATGAAGAGATCAGCAGTACATTAAGGATGGGGAGGGGGTGGTAGTGTAGCAGTGAGAAGG
Source organism: Pyrrhosoma nymphula (assembly GCA_963573305.1). NCBI lineage: Eukaryota > Metazoa > Arthropoda > Insecta > Odonata > Coenagrionidae > Pyrrhosoma > Pyrrhosoma nymphula. The sequence goes on from OY754328.1 coordinate 146,178,390, forward strand.
GGGAGGGGCTGGGGGAAGAGATGAGTGAAGGAAGGGTTTTGAGCGCTAGGAGCGATGGGAGGGGCAAAGGATACCCTGAAATAATTGGGGCGACGGCACTGAGGATTGCTGGACACGTGGGAGCATGTTCCGGAATAGAGATGATTTTAACTTGAAACGTTTGTGCAATGAATCATAACCGATGTCGCGAGGAAAACGCGAAGCACATTTATTTTTGCCGAGATTAAACGTATAATTTAATAACAAAACATTTCTAACAAATCAAATATTTCTAACAAATCACAGTTATTAGCGCTTCTGAATGGAATAATAGCAAGGTGCCATATTCCTTTTAAGCTCGATGTCACATTTTCAGGAGGAGGAACGTTGGGATAAAAGATAATGAATTCGATTAATTGGAATCACAAAATATTGGCAGAACTTTCTTATGCGAGCAGTTGTAAAGATGGAAATAAAAGTGGTATAGTATTTGATTCTCACTCATGTGGATGAAACTATCATCGTTTGGGAAGCTAGGTATCATTTTTGCACCCAAAAATTAGAAAGAAGTACTAGGGCAGGTAACTGGCTGAAGGGTATTCTTTTAATCCAGACTCATTTCGTACGATTCCAATCATCGTTAAAAATATTGCAAAATATTTTTGTTTCCCGATTTTACAGGAGCAAAAAAATGAAGTGTGCGTCGGGCACGTGAAATAATAATAAACTCACCTAATCAACTCACTGACAATTAAACAATAAAGAGGTTGGCGAACGCGGAAACGAAAAATCCCGTCCAAAAAGCTACTCAAGAAACGGTGGGAAGAGTATTCAAATAATTAAATCAATCGGAGGCGCATGTCCATGGAAGGAAGTAAATCCAGAAACCGCAGGAGGACGAGAGGTACGAATTTGGACGGGAGGAGTGGGATAGGCTGTCGTGGGAGATAAGACGGTAGGAAGGAGGAACAAGGGCATGCCAACAGTTGACGCGTGAGTCACTTGTTTGGCTGGAAGGCGTTGACGTAACAGTTTCAGCGAGCGATTCAACAGAGAGCCCAATGTGGTCGATTGGAAGACAAGAGGGAAATGGAACGCCGTGGACGCTAATGAGGGGAGGGGTACAAATCGGGGAGGAGAGGGTAATAAGGGAGGAAGAGATGTTGACGGCAGAGAGGAATCGTGCATCTAGGCGCCGAGACGTAAAACGTGTCGCCTTCGTCCCTCCGAAGAACTGTCACGCACCACTGCGGGGGAAGGGGGGTGATCGTCCTAGGCTAAGGTTGGAAGGGAGGGGATGGTTCGATGTACAATAAGCCCTGGAACAGAAAGCCTGACAATATAAAGATACTCGGAATGAGAATCGCCGAAAAATAAATCAGAAAATAAAGGGTAGTAATGAGAATATCGATTCCACATAACAATAAATGATTTTTGATTAAATAAAATAATATTCAATTTATCTCATCTTCGAAATCTCTCGTGTTTAAATAGTTTTAAAACGTACCTTTTCGAAGACGGTTGTACTTCACTAAGCATACCTGAATTAATTTAAAGAATTAACTACACTCCAATTAGAGCTCTCAGGATTTACGATTCCATAATACTTGAACTTCCTCATATGAGTTTATGCATCTCGTGAATTTAAAAAAATAGCAAAAATAAAGCTGAACAGAATATTTCCAGAAGTTAAAAATAGAAAGGGACCCCAGGATGGTATATAACCTCATTATCTTTCTAATAGAAGGCTTTCATCATAGTAAATTTCAAGGTCCCAACAACTCTTCTCCTCCATTAATCCTCCTTATAATGAAAAAAAGGCGACGGCACGCCCAAATATACATCGCACCACGGTGAAATTCCATTTCCATGAAATCGACGGGATGAAAACAAAATAAAACGCATGGAAGTCGTGACGAAGCGCGAGGGAGCAGATGGAATGGATGGAACGAAAGGAGAAGCGGCCGTAAAGAGTGGAATTGAACCAATAAAGCTCAGAGCGGAACGAGGTTCGATAATTCTTACTCTCTCCGGGGTGGACCAGGGGGTCGGGATTGCAGGCGCGTCTTTCAACGTCTTGAGGCGGGGAGGCGGAGGGAAAAGCGCGGGAAGATGAGGAAAGGACAAGTCAAAGCGAATAAGGAGAGTAGGGAGATTAAACGGAGATGGAAAGGGCCCACGTCGTCTCCCGAGGAACCCCTCTTCTTATTAGGAGGGAATAATCCGTGTGCGGTGGAGAGAGAAAGGGAAGAAGAGAGAGGGGGAGGGAGAGAGAGAGGGAGAGAGAGAGAGGAAGCGAGAGGAGAAGGATGAAGAAACTCTTCACGAATAAGCGACGAGAGCGGCCGAAGTGGAGACGTCTTCCCTTTAAGGTGGTTTCAGCGAGACATCTCCCTAGTCATAATGGAGACCATATCCGAATTTTATATTTTAATTTCAGCGTCTGCCAGAAGTGTGAAGTAAATATTGTACTACTACTGGTGCAAAAGTATAGTTATATATGCAAAACAATTCTCAGCAATTAAATAAATATACCTACATAAGTCTCTAACATGACTCATTTTTTCACGCCGTACGGCTGAAAACCCTTCAAAACGGAAGGTTTATTTTGCAATTCTGTAAATATTATAGCGGTGATTAATAAATATTAATTTTTATAAATAGTTCAGAAAACATACAAACTACACACCGCTAGATATTAGACAAAATCTAGGTGTTATAAATTCCTAATTTTTTCAATTTTCTTCCTCTGGAGCGCACAGCCGTAATCTATCCCACGTAAAACAGCTTACATTTTTATGCAAATTGCTCTACAAGTAGTTCTCCGTAAGAGGATAATATAATGATATCATTGGAAAATTGAGTTTTTTCTTTACCATGAATGCTAGGCGAAGTAATTTTTCGCTCAAACTACTTTAAGGAGAGCTCCTCGCTCTCGGCGAGAGACACATTGGAATTGATGGCGGAGGTGATAGAATGAGGAGGCACCTCTTAACAGGAAGGTTTGTCTCGGAATCGTCGAGTAAAAAGAAGATAGAACTCAGCCATTTTCCGGAAACTTTCATTTGCAACAGATAACAGCGGCATTTCCCAGTGATAACCTGTGTCAATGCGAGACGTCTGATGTCGCAACATCGCACGGACGTACATACATACATAAGAACAGACATTCAACAGTCCTCCACACTTAGACGTCCAAGGGGGACAAACACAACAGCTGACGATCGGAGAGGTATCTCTCCGCTCGACGTCAAACATGGAATTCTGCTCAACTTTAAGAATTCCTTCTGACACGCGTGGCGAAGATGGAATCGATACGAGCGGCAGCAGAAGATGCTAACGACGACGACTTGCTCCTCCCACGTGATACAATACAACCCTTTATTTAAGAAAGCTTTCCCTTCCGCCACTTACAACTCATTACTACTAGAAAGTAGCAGTAAAACCTACTTCACTTTAACGCGATTCTACTGTAGGAGTCATTCTGCTCATTCGTATTGGTTGACAGGAGCAACATCACCTCGACGATTTGGGGAACACCCAACCAAATTCAACCCGAGGGAATGGAATAAGCAGGAGAAGTGCCGTGAAGAAAAGCGACTGATACATAACATATCCAGATAAAACGGGAAAGGGAAAAGAACAATAGAGCATAAAGCAATTCGCATAGGACAGGGGAGAATAGAGAACTGCAGTCAACCAATTTAGGATTGAATGATTATAGATGGCACAATTTGTGGTCAAGTAACTGATAACCAGCAAGTTTCGGAAGAAGTTATCCTAGTACATATAGGCGAATCAAAATCAGTAAAATTTATAAATGGAAAACAAGTCGAACAACTACAGGCATATTGAATGGGTTTCCGCTGGTTATTGAAGAAATTTTAATTTTGGAACAGCCAAATAACATACGATCAGAGAAACTATAAGGCATGCAATGTAGAGCTAACCTATATCAAGAGATATGAGTTACTATCATATATGAGAAATAACGTAACCTAAGATGGATATTCAATACGTACTACGTTTAGAAACTAAAATCTTACTGAAAAAGTTACGTAGGTCGTAACCTTCAAAACAAACTGGAAAATAGAGCACATGACGAGATTCTCTATTAATTTTTCACTCAAATTAAAATTTGTCACGCAAGTAAAAGTTCTCCAAGCTTCGCTCGTTCGCCGTTTTGACCATGCTCTTTCAAAAGCTCTTGAAACGCACCAAGAAATTCTGCGTCTGTGATTTTAAATGAAGACAGATTCCTTTTAAGTTCTCCCTCCATCGTGAGCTGTTCTTTCCGCAAACTTGGAGTGGGCGATGGGGGTGTGAGGGGGTGTGAGGGGTGTGGGGGATGGGGGTGTGGGGGGTGGAGGTGGAGCGGGGAAGTCGTAATTTTCCGTGAGGATTCGACGGCTACGGGGAGAGTGCGGCAGGAGGGCCGCTCCATGAAGGGCTTTCGGGAGCGACTAAGGACAAAGCCCTTGAAGGGGTCACGTTTAATAGAGCTGGAATGAGGGAAGGGTGGGGGGGGACTGTTTCTGTCTGTCGCTCTAATCCTCGAGGGTCTATTTTCCAAAAGGGGCGTTGCTGCTCTCCAAATGGCTGAGGGGGAGAGAGAGAGACGTGAAGACTCTTTTGAGAAGTGGACGACTTTTTTGTTTCAACCTCTACGCCCGTCACGAAAATATATAAAAATGCACGAAAGAAACTTGGTACAAAGGTCGAACAAAAGTCCCCTTCACACTCCACATTGACGAATAACTTTACGCGCGGAGAGTTCGGGAAAAAAGACAAGGGAGAGAGTGAGAGAGAGACGGATTAACTCTGTCTGTGTGCACGCTCCTCTCATCAACAAATGCAGCGCAAACAATGAGCGTGGAACTGCTTTGGAAAATGGAGTTGGACCGAGTGAATGTTTGCAGAGAGAATGAGGGAGAGAAAGGGATGTACTGTGAGAAGAGAGTGAGGGGGGAAGAGAGGAGACAAGAGAGAAAAGATCGACGATACGAGCCGTTGCCACGGGAGACGAGGACAATGAGAATGTGAGAGAGAGAGAGAGAAATGAGAGGTGAGGCTGGCAGGCCGGGGCACAAAAACGCACGCGCGTGAGAAGAGGAAAAAGGGCACGTCTTAGGGGTGACGCGCCTCCCCACCCCACCGTGGCGTGCTCCCCCCCCCCCCCACCCCCCTTTAACTCCCCCATCAGCCGCGCCACCGGTAGAGACGAGGAGGAAGCGAGAGAAGGAGAGGAGGAAGAGGCAGGGGAGACGATGGGCGGTCCCCCGGCCCATTAGAAGGAGGGAGTGAAAAAAACTCGCGAATACTCCCTCACCGAAATGCGGCCGCACCGCAAAAAAACGAGGCACGAAGGAGGTGGGGTGTCCCCCCTGAACTGAATGGGGGTTGCGTGGGGAGGAGAATATATCTAGCAGTCGAGGTTGAGAGGGTTGGTTGGCGCTAGTCTTGAGAGTCGAAAGCGGGGGTGGCCGGAGTGATTTTGTAATGGGGAAGGGGAATGGCGAAAATAAGGCGGGAAGGTTTGCTGGCAGGATGCGGAGCCGAATAGGGTGGGAGATTGTGACAGGAGAGGGGGTTGATTATGAGTGAGCCATGCCCCCAGAAGACCCCAGAAGCCGTAGCGGAAAGAAGTAGCAGTGGAAAAATAATACACAAAGGTCAATAAAAAATATTTCTCTCGGAAATAAAAGCGGAGGATATGAAATTCAATGTTGCTCCCAACCAATCCAATTTCGAATCTCAAATAAACCAACCAGTTCCTGCTAACCTAGTTTAAATGCTATCCAGAAGTTACGACAAACATCGGCCATGGAATCAGGAATTAGATGGAGAACGAGAATAAAGCCAAAGGTATATTTATGAGAAAAACACTGGCAACCGTAGCTACTTATTTCGAAAAACGATTCTAAATTTACCATGGGATTACATTTAATAATTTGATGGTAGAATTAGTGTAATCGTACATTATCTTAAACATATATTTGTAAGTATAGATGTATACCATCAAGAGAGTAGGAGGGAGTAAAACACACGCTATTATTCCCCCACTGAAATGCGGCCACATCACAAAAAAACAAAGCATGACGATGAAGGGATGTCAATTTGTGGCCTATTATGTATATATATATATATATATATATATATATAAAATAATAGTTGTATTACTACATATTTCCCCCTAAAAGCAGAATGCAAAGCAGGCGTTAATGCTTAAAAGACTTACACAAATAAAATAATTAACCTTCTCATACCATCAGCTGATGATCAGCGGTCAAACCACCAAACTTTCGGTAAATGGAAACTAAAGATGAAAGATAAAAATTTTCCGTCTTGAAAACTCTATGGACTAAGAAACAATTATCTGCAGGCGCGGTATTCACACACAAGAGTTTCTCAAGCGCTGTCATGGGATTTTCCACGACGGAATCCGCAGATAGCGAAAACATTTGAAAACAAAACGAAATGTTAGTTGAGCGCAACAACCATAATGGGGAAAATAAAAGAAATACGAGTACCGCAAAATCTTGGAAATCTGCTCTTATTCTGAAATTAAAGTTCACCCTATAGGGATGAGGGCGAAACAAAGGAGAACTGGAACAACTGAAAAACGGGGAATGTTATTCGACGCGGGGGCGCGCATATTTCTCCGTCGCTCGCGTCGAGGGAGAGCAAATTAATTCCGAGTTATGGCCGAGACTGTTTTCCGCTCTCTCGCCGGAAACAAAGAAGAGTAGCAACCTCGGGTCACAGCCCAGGGACTCTTTCCCGTACGAGGACTCGCGGCGGGGTTAAAGGGCACGAGCTAGAAGAGAAGGAAAGTCAGTGCGGCCATACACCGAAGACGGTAATTTTTTGGTGCGCAAAGCACGGACGAAGGTGAGTTGAGTTTGAGGGTAAAATACATAGAAGGGGGGATTGGAAGGGGCCCTGTGTCCATCCTGACGCCCACTACAGTGAGACAATGGTGGCGAGCACTTTGAAAGAGCAGAAGACGCCACTCGAGGGAGTTTCTTGCTTATTTGGAAATATTAAGGCCAACACGGAGCTGAATGATTGCGATCACGGACATAATAATGCAACGCATGCATTTGAAGAGTCATGTAAATGATCCCCAACATATCCATGACAGAATCAGCGTGAATCACAAGAAATGATAATGAGACAAAATAAATAAAGGAGATATTTCTGAGCTTAAAGGCCCGGTTAATCATTAAATGCAAAGGTTGATCTCCTTGAGATGAATTTGGGAGAAAAATGTTCATATTAGTAACGATATTAAATAGCATAATATGTGCAACAGAAAATCGGCAAAAGAGGAGCTTATTAACGGGAGAAAACAGAAGCTAGAGACATGAAACTCGGGATTTATAAAAGGGCTAGAGCAAAGTATAGTTATGGCGTAATATGTTTCAGAAACCTCAATCTGAATAGGGGAAGATGAAAATACATTGAGAATTGATCGCGGCCAATGCACAAAGTACGATTGACGAAACGGAAGAACAACGTCAAACTAGGTAGATGAAGAAATGGATATACAGCTGGTACTTAGGAGGAAGCCGAATAAGGAGATAGAACAGTTCATTATGCCATGGGAAGTTGAAGTCCGTGACACAAGTAATACATTTCAGTGATACAAAGGAGAGATGCAAAGGGCGAGAGATTTTGGAATGGAATGAGGAGAGGTAGTCTGATATTGATAATAAAATCTTTTGAAGTATTTGGGGATTGCAGTGATAGCGGAGCATATGCAGGTATGAACGTTTATTCCAGCAATACCTACTCCGTTAAAATACTCATTAAAATAAGCAGAAATGGCTTTCAAAATACTTTGGCTTCATTTATCTCTCAATTAATAATACCTAACTCGATCGATAAAAATATACGAGCTCAAGGCAGTCTATAAATCGTGGTTTACCTGGAATCTTTTATGGAGCTTATCTCCTGCTTCCACGGCACGAAGTCAGGGACCACGGCAGGAGTCTTGAGTCGATTCATCGTGGATGGGATTAACGTGTGCGAGAAAATCACTTTTTGTCCTGGTAATGGACGTTCTTATAAGGGACGTAAAGAGAAAGGCACCGTGGAGCATGCTGTTTGCCGACGATCTCATAATCTGCGAGTTAACCCGGGAGAAGATGGAAGAGAAGCTGGAAACTTAGATAAAGATGATGGAGGAGAGGGGAATGAAAATTAGCAGGATCAAAACGGAGTACTTGACTACATCAGGGGCTGAAGGTCTCATATTAAAGTTTCAAGAGGATCAGTTAGCAACGGTTAAGAAGTTGAAGTATCTAGGGTCAAATGTTCAGAGCGATGGAGGACTAGAGGCTGAAATTCAGCACAGAGTGAATGGGGGATGGATGAATTGAAGAAGAATGAGTGGAGTGCTTTGTGATAAGGAGGTAAATTACAGGTTGAAGGGAAAAATTTACGTCTTTGGTGAGACCTGTGTTGCTCTATGATGCAGAGACCTGGCCAACCATAAGGGCTAAGGAAAAAAGATGGAGGTCGCAGAAATGAGGATGCTGCGGTGGATGTGCGGGGATACAAGGAAGGATAAAGTCAAGAATGATTATATAAGAGGATCTGTCAAAGTGGGTCCGTTAGCGAAGAAGATTCAAGAAAGCCGATTAAGATGGTTTGTGCACGTCCAGCGCAGGAGCGATGAATACATGAGGAAGAGAGTAATGCAGGGTGGGGGTGAGGGGGAAAAGGGAGAGGGGAAGACCGAATATGAGATGGAAGGACAAGGTGGGAGAGGGCCTGAGGAAGAGAGGATGGGAAGAGGAGGAGGCGTTGGACAGGGAGCGGTGGAGGAAGAGAGCCAAAGAAGGGAACGTCGACCCCACATGAGTGGGGCAAGGCGAAGACAAAGAAGAAGAAAATCGCTTGGCTAGAGTCACCGAAAGAGGTTCTTTGCTCGCTCCATATCCTGCCTCGATCCAGCGATTGGACGCCTATTTAATGCAATGGATGAATACCTTTCCTTTCGCGCAATTCTCGCTGTTATGGACGGCCGTCATTATGTTATTGAGACTGGTTGTTCGCGCGGAGGAGAATGGAAAGCCGTGCCTTCGGCTCACAGGATTGGGGCCCCCAAATTCTACGGCGGAGTAACCGCACGCAACGCTGCCGAATCTCACCTTCGGATTCCTCCCCCTATCACTCCCTCCCCCTCAACGCCCACCCCTCCCTTCCGTCGCCCCAATTCACCCCCCTCCCCCGACCCTCCAAAAACAATTCTCCTCTACCTCGTCCCCTCAATCAACCCTCAACATAGATGGCACTCTGAGTCGAGACAATATTTGTGTGACCCCCAAAGTTTATGTTCTCATAATTGGATCAGCCGGGGACTTATGTGATCGTGTTTTGTTTCTGTCGAATGGCATACGCGCGGACGAAAGTTCCCCTCGGTCAAATTCCCGCATTCAATGTCATCGCAACACCGTCCCGCACGGACTACAGGATCGGCAGCGCGTAGCAATTACTCACTTGTTCATGTCTCGTGAAAACCAAAACTTTTCCGTAGGTATGAAAAGCATAAAAATATCAATAATAATTCTTTCAATGTAATTAAATCTGATACTTTTGCCTTATCAAGAGACAGCTGCACACAAGAACACTAAGGACTAGGTAAATGAGGAAGTAAGGGGGCAGTGAGGAAAGCAATAATGGAGAATCTGAATGCACCGTGTACACAAATTTGATTTTGATATCTGCTACACTAGAAAGCGGGATATTACAAAAAATAATCGAGCAAAAAACGCATTATAAAAATATAGCATTTTTCCAGACAATATTTCTTGTATTTCTGTCAACATCATATGATACTACGTATTCCTCACAAACTTCAATGTGTAGACAATAAAATTAAACTAATTTCATACCCATAACTAAAGCATAAAATTTTCCCATTGTAAATGGTAAATTGAGCCAAAATTAGAATATCATCGCAATAATAGCAATTAGCATCTTCGCGCTCTGTGTAGAGGACGTAAATAATGGTGACAAGAATATTTAATTCACTAATATAAAACGGTATTATACGGCGAATTATACAAGTCACTGTAATGTTACAGCAAATACACTGCCTTATATGCTGTTCATCAGTATTCAGCAAGATCGCTAAAATAATTCATTTGAGAGAGGACTGAAAACGGTACCAGCTTCTGCGAGAGGGCAGGTACACCAGTGTTTCACAAACTTCCACGATTTATTATGACTTTACAGTTTCTAATAATTTAAGGGAACAATTACCTAAATAGTAAAATTTAATCATTATCATTGATGTTACAGCCACTACATATATGATAAAATATTCTTTAAAGTGTCAAAATCCAAATACGAAAAATAAAAATATCATAAATGAGAAGCTTGAAGTTTTGCCTATCTACATTTATGTTGAACCCCGGGAGCCTTCAAATGACGCATGGCAGGGAATGTTAAGGTACCAGCAATGTTTGTGATATTTTGAATGAGAAAAAGTTTTCGGTGCATTTGTAAAAATGTCGTATTCAAATTTTCGCTTTCTTTGCGCTTGCGAAGCTTGAAGTTTTGCCTATCTACATTTATGTTGAATCCAGGGAGCCTTCAAATGACGCATGGCAGGGAATGTTAAGGAACCAGCAATATTTGTGATATTTTGGATGAGAAAAAGTTTTCGGTGCATTTTTAAAAATGTCGTATTCAAATTTGCGCTTTCTTTTTCGTGCCTCTTGGGTAGGTACTCATTGTGAGATGAAAAAAGGATACTTTAACCAATCAGGCCTAGAGCGTGTTCAACTGAATTTAATTCTTATGTATAAGGCTTTGATGCATACGTATAAGACTGAATTGTAGTAATATGCAGTCTCAGGTCGGCCTTCAGAAATAGACTATTCAGGTATTTTTGGCGGAAATGATGAAAAGTGAAATCATTACCAATTACCAATCTCCTCATCCAGTATTTCTTAACAACACCTCGCCCACCACTTATGGCACACATCTATTAAGCCCTCATTTTTATTTTGCTAGGTTTTTCGGAATGGCAGGGCCTATTCGCCTCGGACGCGGTCACCGCGGGTGAAGGGTAGTAGCTGTGGGCCTTGGTTTATTTTAGACTACCCCTTGTGCAATTCACCGACCACTATAACTACATGGCTGATCAGACTTTCAACGGTGAATACTTTTGCTCATCCATCCTTCCTACTCCCTTCTCACTTCCCCACCTCCAATTGTCTCATTTCCTACGTGACGCAGCGTTCTGAGCTGCCTACAGCCACCAGTTTTTGCGAGAGCAGTAACATTGGTTGAGAAACACATGGCAAGCGTGCCCATCCAATCGTTCTAGAAACTAGAGCCGCTAGGTAATGTGTATCGCTCGCCTATCGGAGCGGAGCTCTCCTTCATTGATGATGTCTTGGGCGCGGTGGACGGCGCGGGCGGGCGGCGCGGGACGAGAGGCACGGAGCGGGGAAGGAAGGGAAGAGTGACGGGACTTGGTTCGCCGGAATTGGAGCGGGGAGACACCACCTTGACGCTAAGACAGACAGACAGACAGGCGGAACAGAGGAGGCCGTAAGGGGGGAATGGAGAGGCCCGCCTCTGTTCCTTCACTGTCGGCGGAGTGAGTCACATCGCCGCGGCGAGATTCTGGGACGAGGCCACGTCCCAGAGCGTTGAGGCACACCCACCCACGCGGCGACCTAGGACTGAGAAGACACACAGCCCAGAGAATGCGTACTCAATATGCATCGAGAGAGATTGGGATCAATGTGCGAGCGGACGGGAGGAATGATGGAGAGCTGGACTACACTGGGCTACAAAGAAGGTGTAGTAGCTCAACCACATTTTCATTGAGTATCCAGTAATAGATTCAAAATAAAACGTCCACAGACAGGAACGGGATCGATAAATTGATTGAAATTGAAGTGTGCGGGTTGAAAATTAAAGAGTCGGCGTGCAGTACTAACCACAAACCGGCCGGAGTAGATAAATAGGGGTGTAGAGTGGGAGTGTAAACATGAAAATTATTTTCAACTCGATATCGGCCTCACTCGAAATGAATCCAATCACCGACTAACTACACACTTATAGCGGGGACTTCCTTCTAGAGGAGACTCTGGACCGATTTGAATGCAAAGTTTTTCTTTCTTCCATCTCTAATTAATTTTAGCTTCCACAATCCCGTCCCATTTGAACCGAATATACCTATTTTGCATATTTTCAATTTTCGCTATCTGGTAACCAATCAATACGATCGAAATATTTCTGATTTCTTTAAAATTAATATTGCCTTTATCCTAAGAGTTAAATTTATTTAGGTCATTATTTTACACCCTGCATAGACATTCTCCGCAGCTATTCCTCAGCAGCCTATTTTCCGATCTTCTCACGCCACGATCTTGTCTCACTATTCCATGCAACTATGACGACAACTGCGATCCTCCTCCCGATCGCCTTTCTCACGGCTCGGCAGCTCAGGGATTACAAGAAATGTTGACCTTGGCAGCCGCCGCACGGCATTCGACTAACACCATGGTAAGAGGAAAGAGACCCCGAGGTGGTAGCCTGGACTGGCCAAGCTCCTTTCAATTTAAAAAATTGTATCAAAACACCCATCCACTAAAACACCATGAGAATTTTTAAAGAAAAAGTTTAATTCATCAATTAAACTCAAGAAACAAAAATTAAAAAAATATGCAAACTTCTAAAACATTAACAGACTAATTAGAGAGGCAACCGACAGCTGATGTTTTCGCACCATTTAGGGTAGGTTGTTTATGGGTAGGGCCATATAGGGAGTAGATGAAGGATTGAGAAAAATTCAGGATAGGTAGCAGCCAAATTTTAACTGAAGGTGACAAGAGGTCCGAAGCGTAACGTCCTATCAGACAGAGTACTTCCCTTGAAAGAGCTCTTCACGCTGTACACAAATTGGAATCTGCATTCATCCACAAAAATGTAATTGACTTCGGACATTCTGATATAGGTCTTCGATATAGGAAGCTAGTACATTATAGCCACCATCCGCCATCCATTATCACCACTATCCGCCTAGTAATTATCGCACTAACAAGACCTTCCACTTTAGGTGGAAATTCGACTATCACTGGGAAACGCAGCCACAGAGGATAGTTAATACAAAGTGAGGAGAGACCCAAGATTAGTGGAAGTCCAAAACGAAACTAGCTCAGACGGATTTCAGTACTAAAGGGGAAATTCTTCAAGGGAGAGAAAAAATTCCGTTCATTCGAGGTGTGAAATTAAAGTCATCAATTGGCCCTCGCGTCTTAAGCGAAGAGTAGGGTGAAACAGGGAGAGAGAGGAGGAGCAGGAGGAGATGAGAAGGGGCGAGAGAAGAAGAGAGGGGAGGAGGGGTGGGAGAAATACACGAAAAGGAGAGAGGGGGCGGGAAAGACTCGTTAAGAACGCAGGAGGCGGAGGACCTCCCCTCTGTTACTTCCCCCGTTGGCAGCGGGTCCGGTCGCTTTGCTCACAGAGTGAATGGCAGGTGCACCCACCCTGAGGAAGGTGCCAAATTGTCTTTTAAGGCCCAGCAAATCTTTCGCGCTCCCATCCTTCCGAGGGTCATTAAAACGGGAATGGACGGCCAAGGGTTTCCTCGTCCCACTTCTTCAATGCCACTGTCACTTGCCCCAGCACTGAAATACACGCCCCTCCCCTCTCCGTCCGTCGGCCGTACTCCTTGTTTTACGCCCCTGCTCCCATATCACACCCAGCAATAGCGGAAGAGTTCCACCGTGACGAGAAGTCAACTCTTACGTGACACTGAACGATAAAGAAGTCACTTACAGAGTGTAAGATAGACTGCCTTTAACGGTCATACTTGAGATAAAAACGAAACGCTTTCGCAGGAGTACAGAAAGTAACTACTGCTTGTAACAGTGCTTATTATACACTACTTTCGAAAAAAATCAATAATTAGAGTTAGAACCCTGATCTAATCATTTGCCTTTCTTCACTGTTTGGCAATTTTTTAAATAAAAGCATAATTTTTAAAACTAGGTTTGTATTGACATAAAGAACCTCGACTTTTTTCCTACCACCTAGTTCTACAAATATGTCTGTCTTTAGTACTAAAGTGTGGAAGTTGGGAGGTGAATGGTGTTACGTTCGAACTAATTTTCATGCCGAATATTAGCTTTCTATTTTAGAGGGCGTCTACAGTTTTCAGCAGAACCGAATAACATTCTGTACCAGTGCATGTTTCCGGTGGACACATCCGCTCCAGCACACCGTCCACATGTGAAATGGGGCTTTAAAACTCGAGAATCCCCGGCGCCAATTGCGGGAACACCAAGCGCCTCTCCTAGCGCACCCTCTCCCACTTAAAATTCCCAGGCCGCCACAATTACCCGCTCCCACATTAAGGCCCACGAGAGGATTCAAAGCGCCGTAACGCAGCAGCCACCACCGCGACGCCATTGTGGCGACACATTAAGCGACAACGTCTTCAGCAGACCGGGCGAATGGCCGAAGGAGACCGCCACTACTCCCCACGATGCTTCCCACCCCCCCGCCCCGCTCCTCACACGGGATAAACTCTCCGAGCCAAGGAATTCACTTGCACGGTCCCAAAAGGCGTCGCATTTCCCCTTTAAGTTAGTTTGAGCGAGATATTTCCCTAGTCATAATGCAGACCTTATTCGAATGTTATATTTTACTTTCAGCATCTGTAAGAAGTGTGAAGTAAATAATGTAACATTAACGGTGCAAATATATAGTTATGTATGACCAAAATTCTCAGTAATGAAATAAATATTTCTACATGAGTCTCTATCTTGTCTCATTTTTTCACGCCTATCTGCTAAAAAGCCTTCAAAATAACAGGTTTTTTTGCGATTCTGTAAAAATTACAGCGGTGGGTAAAAATTCTTATAAATAGTTGAGAAAACATACAAACTACACGCCGTTAGTTTTTTGACGAAATCTAGGTATTATAGATTCCTTATTTTTTCAATATTCTTCCTCTGGAGCGCACATCCATAATCTATCCCATGTAAAACAGCTTGTATTTGCAGGTAAATTACTCGAAAAGTAATTCGGTAAAGGGGTTAATATTTTGATATCATTGGAAAGATGAGTTTTTTCTTTTAAATGAGGTCAATTTCATCAAATTCTGGGTGAAGTAATTTAGCGCTCAAACTACCTTAAAAGGCAAGCATCCCCAACTCTCGAAGGCAAAAGGCGACAGACAGTGCTGACCAGTGACTCAATTTAGACCCATAACAGTAGACACGATAATTCGTCCGGATCAATTTCATAATTAGGCATTAGGAGGTCATTTCCCGTGGCCTTCATTTCCTATAGACATTTACTCAAACTCCTTACGAGCAAGACCGGATGCAGGGGAGCTACGTGGATTAAGGTTTCATCAATGCTATCTGAGTCGAAACAAATATTGGATTCCAACTTTTCGTTAGCAATGGCTAAAAAATACTGTACACACCGATGACATGCCTAGGCTATTAGAAAATAAATTAAGGTACAACATATTCAGATTACTCTACGAATAATTTTTTAATCAACAATTTTTCTAGCCAAAGACGAGTTCCAATGGGTCTGACTACAGCGTCAATTATTTTGAATCAGTTCATTTTGACTTTAATGGGCAGGCACCTAAGTTTTACAACCATTCAATCCGTGCGAGAATGCACTTCTTGTAAACCGTATTTCAGGGACATGGTAATAATAATCAGACAGAAAAATACATTTTCCCATTTTCTTCATCCATTCTTGCATTTAATACCGCGTAATATTTAGTCCAAATTTGGAAAAATAGCATAGGAAGGTTTGTTATTTTTATTAATATCAAAAAACAACGCTCTCAGAAGTAGCCAGAATGTGAGCATAATGACATTTCAGTTCTATGACGGTGAAACCACCGCATGAGGACATCGAAAATTTCACTCCAAGAAGGATGGGAAAAGAGTAGTCTCTGGTCATCGCGTTTGTATCAAAAATAGGGCTAAATGAAATGCGCTCTGCAAACTTCTGACATTGACTTCCACGTCCTAAAAGCCTCCAAGAATGACATGATGAACGTTATTAGGTCTGGCGGACTTCTATTCTTCACAATCACTTGCACACCAAATTCTAACAGCGTAACCTACCATGTAAAAAACGTATGGACAAAAACAGAACACTTGTACGAAAAAAGTCCGCATTATGGCTCCTATATCTACCTCCAAAATACTCTCACCTTAGCTCAAACCAACTTAAAGAGTACGGAGTGGTACAAGTATTCTCTTGATTGATCATTTCCAACTCATTATCCCTTTCGTTTTATCTCGAAGGATTTCTAACGAGGCAGAAGACAAGAAAACACGATTATACAGCACTCTGAAAGAATAGGCCACGCTGTTTGCATAATATCTCTTAGATTCTCGGGTAAAAATAAAAAAGGTCAAGACCGTAACTCCGCTCCAAAGGCAGATTCTTCCAAAAGACAGCCGTAGAGACAATGTCAAACACTCCTGCCTGGCTAAATAACTACGCATTATATTGATAATTATCATTTTTCTAAGTTTGATAATATCAGAACATTGTCACTGTACCACTTAAGTCAGTTATCATACATTAAACTCTTAACGAAATGTGCATAAATTATTTTCGGAAGCAAAAATTTAAAAGAATTTCATTAACAGCATTGACATTGTATGATTTCAGGCTTCCCCGGCGATGTTGCTGATTAGTTCTTCTCGGGTCTCCCACCGGGTTAGGCTTTCCATCGGCAGGAGACTTTCCTGCCATTATCAATGCTCCCAAGCGACCCTTGATAGTGGCAGTAAAGTCTACTGCCGAAACGTCGGCAATCATGGAAAGCCTAACCCGGTGGGAAACCCGAGAAGAACTTATCAGCATAGAAATTCTTATTCCAAAGAACTAAATTAGAACAGAAGAAAATAATGGGAATGAAGAATAAAAAATTACCAGATAAAAATTATGGTGGATGCATAATTATGAAAAAATAAATTTGAAATTAATGAGCCGGAAAATTAGAAAGACCAATCGGGAGAAATTTCAGTTTTCCAGATAACTGAAGACTGATGGAGTTGTGGAAAAATTACACTCTTGGCAGTCCGATGACAAAGAGAGCAGGAGAGCTTTCTGGAATTCCACCTTCCCTTCATCAAAACGTCAAGCGGTCTGCGGTGGAGAGCGCACGGGGACAGCGAGGACGTCCGCATACCTCGCCGTCGTCTACTTGGGAGGAGTCAGTGAGGCAGAGGTTTATTTCTGAGGTTCCCGACGGAACCCATTGCCGTGCGGAAGAGGCGAGGGGCGATTTCTCCACGAGCAAGCGAAGTTTCCGTCATTTCTCAGCATTCCACTCGCCCCCGCCACGGGACAAAAATGAACTAAGACGCTGTCGAGAGGAATGCGACGCGCATCAGTCAAGTGGCATAACATCCCCGATGCGGGGACGTAATTCATCGAGAAACTAGATGGTTGTACCCCAAGTCTCCAGTACAATGCGCTAAGAAAAGTTTAACTGACACCATTCCATTCATCGTTTGCCAGAATTAATTTAATAGTTTACATATTGAAGAAAGTTCGAGTACGCTAGTTGTTTAATACAGTACTCCCTCTATAATCCGGCACTTCACTTATCCGGCCCTGCCAGTAATCCGGCGTTTTTATACAGTCAACTACCAAGCGGGTAGCTCGGTAATTTCGAGTAGTCTATTTCGCAGGTGAGCCTAGTCCAACTCTTTTACTTTAGATAGTTTAGTTTTACTTTACGTTAACACTTCAATTGCGTCTATGTACTAATGTAGTGTATAATACAATATATTATATGCATGTATATATACAATAAAACATAGCTTCTGCCGTAAAATTGCGTTATTATTAGTGATTTCCAGCAATCCGGCGTTTTCGGTAATCCGGCAGTGCTCTGGTTCGATATCTGCCGGATTACCGAGAGACCACTGTATACATTATTTTCATTAAATAATCACACAACCAAAAAAATAATAATTTTAAATTTTAAGTTCAGGATGGAAATGGATGGTTAGTAAAAATTAATTGTGGTAGCCGAGTTACAATCACAATACAACACCTTACAGAATGTAGCTGTTAAATGATCTAAGATTTTCCCGGCGAATGTGATATATAAATTTGTCACGGGTATTCCACCAGTTAATAGGATTCATATTGCAGAGAAGCCTTATACGGTATTCAGAAGCCCTGATCATGACGAACAAGTCGTTCGTCGAAACGTTGGCAAATATGAAGCACAATACCTGGTGGAATTATTAGAAAAATTATAGAAATTTATATATATGGCTATTAATTTTGGCATTTTTCAATATTCCCACATTCATGACACACAAAACACCTCACTATATCCTTCTTTTGTCTTAGAAATAATACTAGAAAGGGGACTTTTCCTGTAAGACTATTGAAACGAGCAGCTTCCACGAAATATTCATTTACGGATCCGTGCTCACGACACTAAAAGCAGTACCAGATATTCTTTCACAGTGTTTATGAATGAAGCAGCACATGATATTTTGGCCATCAACTCAACTCATAAACATCCCTTTCCTCTCGATAACAGGCACTTTAGATTCATAGGTACAGCAAATCCCGTAGCATTGTAAGAGTTCCGCTTCGAAGGGGGAGACGTGACATGCCGTTAGACTCGAATGCTCCACACCTCGAATGATCCTTCGGGCGGAAGGCACGTCTCCATCCCTCGATTTCCACCAAAAGAATGGAGACGTCTCCCTATCCCCCCTTTCTCCGTACATCGCATCACGTAGTCTTCGTCACCGGGAAAGCGAAAGGGAATGAAAGGGAGAACGAAGTGGGGAAAGTCCTGAGAGGGAAACTCACGGTAATTCGCGACCGACGCATGACCCCTTCCGCTCCGGCCGCCAGATTCGTATCCATGGCAACGGGCGGGGTCAATCCCATTCGCGTCTCGTGTAAAACAGGCGTTTCCGCTCGTGTCCCGCCCAGAATGCCTCGCGAGGGAGAGAGAGAGAAGAAGAGTTGACGAACGAATGACGTGACGACTTTAAAGGGTCTCGAAACGATTGGAAACTTTTCCATGGGGACGATAAATCGAAAGGATCACGCGCATTTAATGAAAAAAGAAGAAGTAGGCACTGAGAGAGAGTAAGAGTGTTGAATTCAGCGTAAAGCTTGGACCCAAACATATTCGCACTCGCCAAAAACGCGTTGGCGCGATTAAAGGGTGAGCCGACAGGCGGCGGGTATGCGGACAGTGGAATGGGGGCGGTAGCGGACGAAGCACCACCCCACCAATAGAGTGATGATGATGATCGAAGCATGAATATGTAAGCGGCGCGTCAAGTCATCCATCGCGTGGATATGGACCGTCCGAACACACTACCGTCCCTGCACACCTCATACACATCAACAACGAACCAAACTGTCCTTCAGGACCCCTTTTAAAACCCACCCCCTTCGCCCCCCCCCCCCCGTTAAAACACCCCTTCCGAATTGGCGGGGGCAGTAGAGGAGGAAGAGAGGATAGTGGGGGTGGACGTCCGAGCTAATTAAAATTTTCGCGCAAATGGGCGACTACTGCTGCGGGGGATGATATGACATGCGGGAGAAGGGGAGGGGCGAATTTTCCCACCCCCTCTCTCTCTCACACACATTCGACACTGATGAGGGCTCAAACGCGAGGTGGGGATATGTATGGGGTAAAAGGGAAGGATGGTCACGGGGAGGACGGGTCAGGGGGGTGAGTAAGGGAGAAGGTGAGTGATGCATGCGTATATGCGCGGGGTTATTAAGGTTTTTTGTGAATTACACATGTCATAAATACTGGAGGTTAGCGATATAGCATTAAAACGAGCATTTTTTGTCATTTTTCTCGGGTCTGCAACCGAAAATGTGATACTTCAATGTACTCCACAAAAAGGATGAATTTTTTTTAAAACAGGAAGAAATCAAGCGAGATTAAGACTTATAAAAAAGTACAGGAGACCACGGCGAATTACGCCGAGGATTTACATAGGTTCCCTAACTATTTCGGCTTAATCGACCTATTATATAGAATAAAGGAGATAGACGCATGGACTGATGTAGGTATTTAAATCCTCTGTTTCCCTCGCAGAACTTGTAGCGATAACACAACCATGGCTATGCACCAGAAAATCAAAACTACAGCGTTATTTCAAATACAGTGAACACTTTCCAAGTCCCAAATTCGTAAATGCTGCCTGATTTCCTTTCACATGTACCTACAATTCGATGTGGAGACTCACAGAGTTCAACGTATGAATCATATCAAAATATGTTGTTTCCACAACTTTGAGATTGACGACCAATGCCACATCGTAGGCACCATTTCACGGATAAGTAGCATAAGCAACACTCCCAATTTACTAGACAACCACAGCCAGACCCAACTCATGCCGCGTGAACAAAAATAATTATTCTAATAAGCACGTCACCTCCTTCGACGCCTCGAGCAAATTGACGCGTGTAAGCGTAAAGATTCCCATTAGTGGTTGATACCAATATCAAAAATAAATCCAAATTGACTCTTTTCTTACAGAATTAAATTATCCACACATTGCGGGCTGTTTGCCCAACACGGATGGCCCTGAAAAAAGTGCATACCGTGCTTTGCTGGTTTCCCACCTCACAGTAAACAAAGCTTGAAACTTTGATTGCATGCAGCACCATCATTTTGCATCGAAGGACCTAAGTTTATCCATACATAATTGCTCATATTCGTCCCCCTATCATTGACAAATGTATGACCTCTCATTCCCGTGCACCCTGGATCTGTTACGCATGGACCAAACACTTGAAACATGTTGATCGGTGATTAATCAATTAAATGCCTCGCGGATGTGTTTCGCTGGTGTATAGCTGCCGGGATGGCTACGGGTTGTTTTCCGTGAACTAAAATTGGCGCAAGTGGGCAGTGGAGAATTTGTTTGTGCAGAATTATTGCAATGCGCGGGGAGTAACGAGATCGCCTGCACAGCACCCTTAAATTCGAGGAGCGGTGACACACCCCTCGGTCGGAAAGGGACTACGAATCATCGCCGACGGGGGCTGCTTTAACGTGGATGCGCGACGAGGCTTTAAAAGTCCACGCGGTCCCATTTGATGCGCGCGAGATACGCAGCGTCGTTCGTTTTTTTTTACTTGCTGAAATTATTTTTTTAGAGGCGAGGCGCGATCATGGAGGAGCCGGAGGGTTGGAAGCGACGGTTGGCGTGTTAATAAGATAAGCGCCGGCAACGAGTGCTTCCGGCCGCTCCCGGTTAACCCGGAGGGCAAGCGGGCAGTTCCATTTACAGCCCGAATTTTTACGAAAGTCTCCATTTCAAACGCACTTCCATTGTTATCTCAACGCAACCTCTCACTTCCATGAGGGCAAAGTATCAAAAGTCGGGGAAAAAAATTCTCCAAAACTTAATCCAAGTGAAAATTGAATACAAATTACGCATAATTGGTAGTTTCAGGCGTAACTTGGTGTAACTTATTCATTATGAAAATGAAAAACTTTTAACTTTGTGGTACCATAATGATCTTTTGTATTAGCACGAATCAGGTTTCGACGTACAACATCGGGTTGATGATGATGATGTTGTTGTACATCGAAACCTGGGTCGTGATAATAAAAAGATCATTGTGAAACCACAAAGTTAAAAGTTTTTCATTTTCACAATTTATGCAATTAATTGAACCATCGCTTGCATTTGCAAGAGGGATAACGTATTGATAGACTTAATCAGCATTTGGAATAATGTCTATTTAATACTTCATTTTCACGATTATAAAAAAAGCATGTAAAAAGAAACCAATTGAATCAGTCGGATGCTAATGAAAATAAATAACAATTTTGAATTATTGCGGCTATACTACGCTATATCTCACCATATTTTGAGGAGGTCATTAATTTTTGCCAAAAAGTGATGTAGTTGAGTTAGGTTTGATCAAATTCAAGCCGTTGAGTGGGAAAAATCTCAATTCTATGTTTGGAATAGCACGCAAAAAATATGTTTTTATTAATTCGATGAAAAATTTAGAAATTATGCAAAGACTTTTCGTGAATTAACAACAGGGAACAAGAAGTTTTGACTATCATAACCTGCTCCTCCACTTCGAAATTTTACAAAATGCTGAAAAGCTCACACCACAAAAAAAGAAAACCAAAGTGTAAACGAGGAGAAAATTATTTGACAGCATATACATCGTAAACACACGTATTTCGTTGCATAATGTAGCAAGCAGCACAACGAGTTTGTTTAAGCCACAGGTACTCCTGGAAAACGAAGTGCCTTCATGATATACAGCCAGCTGGGAAGATTAGATAAAGCCGGGAAAGAGAAAAATGTTCGTCATTGGGAGAAACAGAGCAGTTGCCCGGAGGCGGGGGAGAGATGAGGAGGAAGGCCGAGGGGGGTCACAAGGGGAGAAAAGGAGAGACAATTTGCTGAGAAAATGCGGGAGAGGGGTCACCAGGGTTGGTTGGTAATTATTCTGCGCTCAAGCGACAAAACGAAACCGGGAAAAAAATTAATAATCCCCAAGGTTCACATGGATAAATTCCAGGGTGGAACATCGCTAAAATTATTTCCGTGAAGGAAAACTGAAATATGGACCGGAAAGAAGGAACGAATTCCACTACAATTTGGAGAGTTAAAGTGCTTTGCTACATTACTAAAAACGCGTCCGGAATGCTTCCCCTTGTCGGTCGGTTACCTCGGGACCACTTGGTTTGAGCGCTGAGGCCGCGAACCTCCAGGCCGGTCCAACGAAGCCATAGTTGCAGCCGTGAGAGTGAAAACAGTTCACTTATTAGAGGTGAATATTCATTTAAAGGGAATAGATATCACTCTATGAGGAAAATATAATTTGTTTCACAGATTTACAAACTTCCTATCTACCGGGTAGAATATAGTAGGTACGAACTCCGATCCATAATCACGAATGTCTGTGTTACTTAAAAAAAGCTGTTTTACTCGTACTCCTGAGACCCCTCAGACCACTACTACAACAAATGTGTATCCTTGGGAGAAATAGCGTATAAATTCTGGTAAAAAAGGAATGATTAGTAATGGCTAAAAGAAATTCCTTTAGAAAAAGAAATTTACGTCGTTGTATGAAACCTGTATTCTCCGCGGATCTCAATTTTCCTCTCGCGCATTTTCCAAGGGAAAAAGAACTGCTCAAATCCATCAAAAAGAAAGTTCACACCCCTTGTCTCTTTCAAGTTGGTGAGGCGCTTGAACAGGGTTATGCAGTGAGATGTAATTAAAGGTGGAGAGAACGCGACAATTCCTCCACAAGACATTGACGAGGGCCAACAGAACGAATCTAATTTGATCACCTTTAGGTTAAAAATATCATGAAAATAATATAATACCTAGCGTCTATTTTTGCTCATCCTCAATAATTGACAGAAATTCACAACTCCTTGAATTATATAACATTGTGTTGCTTGATGAGACCATGTGTCACTGAGTCAGAAGCACTCTTTACTTTATCAATCATATTCGTCCACAAGATACCTTACAGTGGCGAATCGGTGACTAAAGCAAATACTCTGAATACAAGTCACTCAATAAATACCCCTGCGAAATATCTTTAAGTTCACAAAAAATACATCGTTTTTGTCTAACTTCTGTTGGACCACATTTGTGATATTTCTTGGTGAAATGATCAAAGTTGAACGAGGATCGCAAATAGATACTACCAACCACTCTTGATAAACCCCCCTTCCATAAGACACCATGTATCAAACAAGCCTCGTGAACTAACTTTTACTATGTACAAGAATTCTCACATATTTAGTTACAAATTTCCACTTTCCGCACAGATTTAATAAATAACTACGAACGTTTGCCCGACTTATGTCATTTCCTAATTATTTACTAAGCTCATTGAAAACGATCTTATCTGATTATTTAATAGGTGCGCAATTTCAAGAATTGCATTGGCAGTGAACCTGTCATTGTATTTCCCCAACGTCAATTCGCCAGAAATCTACTTAATAAGTAGGTACATGAGAGTCGAACAGTATTCCGTCCAACACAATCAAATTTGGAGAATGTAGCCAGTAAGCAAAAGAGGGGAAATGTCTTTGTCATATCCGGTAGCTAACTATTTCCGAGCCCGCACGCGAGCCACGTAATTAAACTCTCGGGCTAACGAAGACTTTGCCCACTCATCATCGCCTAGGCTATAGCACGTACTACGCACGCCGTTCTTTAAGGTCGGCACTCACCATGACTTCCAGAGGGCGTTGCCGATCTGGGCGTATCTGCGGGAGCCGGTGCCGGACGTGGGTGAGGGAGAGAGCTTGGTCGTCGGGGTGCGGGAGCCGCGCTTCTTGAGCTGGAGCCTCCAGTAGACGCCCTCGCCCCCGAACTGGTCCGTCGCGACGGAGGACGGCGGCGGCATGGCGCCGGCGTCCACTCCGCTGCCGAAACGGCGAACACGCCCGCCGCCGCCGCCCGACGACGTCTCTTGGCACGCCTTCAGGACGAAGCGACCACTTCGGTCATCTAAGACCGAACGCACTCACTCGAGCAACATCCTCCTCCTCCCATTCCACTCCCGGCGAACACGCAGACGACGCCGGGCGACGCCTCACTCACTCGGAGACACTGAGAGGTTTTCTCCCTAAGGAATCCGTTCGATGTGACTCAAAAGGGTGCTACTTATTAGACGACTTAGACTAGGATTACAACGTGAAATGACGGGAAGAAATTACGGAGAAGAGCATAACTAATAAGATTTAGTTTGGGAATTAGAGATTTCAAGTGGGAGATGTATTTCAGCGAGAGTGATCGTCGAGGAACCGGCGAGTGAAGAGAGAAGTTAGTTCGTCCCCTTTGACTCAAAGAGGCCAAGAACTCGCTCGCAATTCGGGAAAGATGGGCGACGGCTAAGGGTTCGTGAAACCAGGATGGTCCGGTCAAATTAAGAGGCCGGGGAGTAATACGGCTTCCTCGCACCCTTCTATCTCAACTTATGACTCCACTCCTTAAAGGACAGTTGTGCCTGTCGCGGAAACGGCTCAGGAAGGTGATGAAAATCGGTTAGTGGTCGACGGTCGAGCGATCACACGTGAATGTGAAAATGTTTTAATGCGGGGGATGAATGTGACTGTTTTGGGGAGGGGGAGGAAGAGCCTCACGAAATATATTTGTGTTCCCCCTTCGTACGGCGACAACGAGGAGAAAGGCTTCCTTCCTTTCCCTGAGACACAAAAGCACAAACACGGACACACACGGAAACACTTGCCCGGCCGGCGGCGACTTTTAAGGGACGGCTCGGCGTGTCTCCCACCCGGGGCCGCGCGGAGGCGAATGGGTCGGCCGCCGAAAGGCAGCAGGAAGCGACGACGGAGACGGAAGAGGACACAATCGAGCACACTCGAGGACGCGAGTTCAAGGAGTTAGAGGCGAAGCGGAAATCTGAGCCGCGCGCTCAACCGACTAGCCCGCCTGAACCTCGAGACGACCTCCCGGTGCCGTCGCGTCAAAACCTCTCCACGCCGCGAATTGGAAGAACTGGATTGGGGATGTGTGGAGTGAACGTCAAGCCACTTCGGAATCCCCGAAAACTACGAACTAACTCACGAGGAATCGCTCCCGGACTCAAAAGGTTTGGCGCGGTCGCTCTACCTCTCAAAAACACACACGTAACCGGACCCTTTCACAAGAGTCAAGTGCAAAAAGTGGGGTTGATTGGAAAGCAATGCCATCCGTGGTACGAGGGGGATGGCTAGGGAAAAGACGAGAGTGTTTAATTTAGCAATGCAATTAATTGAGACCTTAAGGGGTATATACTATATATCCACACTAGTACAGCGGGAGGATTTAACCCAACCAAGCGCCAGACGGACTATCAGACTTCGTTTTTGGATTTCGGGGCGGACTGGGCCGGGATTTGAAAAACATTCACACACGCACAAACGCCTCTCGTCTAAAACGCTGCACACACGCACACCGAACTGATGATTGTATGAAGGATGAGGAGAAAACGACAGGAGGGCGTCCACACACCGATAACTCACACGCACACGAAGAAGTCATGGCGGTCTTCGCTTCGACCCTCGGAGCGACTCGAGGACAAGGGTGTTGTATCTTTTTAGATGGATTTCACCCCGGGGGGGTTAGTGGAAGATTTGAGACGAGCACAGAAGCTCTCGTTGAAGAGTGCGGGGCTGGCGGAGCGACGCCGCTAAACCTTCCACGCCACGAGGACCGTTTCGAACGCACGCACCGCCTCGGAGCGTGGAGTCCCAACTGATCGCTGTAGGCTCACGCCGCGCGCTCCGAATGCTCCCTCTCCTCCACACCCCCGCAATTCCCCCACCCTCCTCCTCCTCCCCTCCCCCGACGCTCCTACGATTCCTCCTCCTCTCCGTGCCCACAACCTTTCCTACTATTTCCACCCCACCCTCTCGGCGCCCCCGAAAAATACGTAGGTTACGGCGGGAGTGGAGTCGTACGGGGTGGGTCTAGGGGGCGGGGGGGTGCTGGTTACACCAACCAGGGGGGGCAGAGAGCGGCAAGAGTTTTATATCGCGCATATATGAGCTCCGAAGGAACTCACACCACCTTCCACGCGACACCCCTCCTGTAACTCACCCTCCTCCCTCTGCCACGCAACCCCATCCCCCTTTCCCCCAACACGAGAGAAAAAAATTCCCCCAAACCCCTCGGCCACATCTTCACGAGGGAAACCCCTTCCCCCCCCACCCACCCACCTACACCTCCCCCTTACGCTCTCTGACTCACGTCTCACTTCCCCACCCCTCATAGAAAACACCCCTTTCCGACCCCTCTCCCCTATTCCCCTCGAATTCCCCATCCTAAAACACATCCCCTCCCCTCCTGGGGACGCCCCCTCCCCTCCCAGCGACGCCTCCCACTCCAGGCGTCGGGGCGCGTCGGCTGCGCGCGCACTCCGCGCGCCGGGGGTAGGGGCGCCGCCGCGGGGGAGAGAGGCGCTGCTGCCCCCTGCGGGCGTGTTCCGGTAACATGAAGGGGGAGGGTGGGGTGGGAGGAGGACTGCGTGGCGCTCGGGAGCGGCACAGAGCGTGGTGAGAAGGCGCAGGGAGCGGGCCGCGTCGTGGGTGCGGCAGGACGCGCAGCAGAGCCGCCGCACGTCGCCTCCCACAGCAATACGTCGAGTACACTCGCGACCCTGGTGATTCAACGTGTCAATCTGCAAGTATGAACGACCGGTCATCTAAATCTAGGTCGTCACTATCGGTGAGGCTGTCACTTGAAATAATAGGAATAGATGCACGCATTCTCATATTTAGACACAGTTAAATGATGAGTTCATCTGTAAAAATTCGATGGGAAAAAGTTTTTTCCACAGCAAATGTCGAACATTCGCGTATCTCCTCAGCGAGTGATTTCTGCCCTAAATATACTATTTGGAAAAAAATATTTCTCTCAACTATAACTTTTATAAACTATTATATAACCAGCCACTTTTGTTAATATATAATTAAAGTGTTCGTAAATAAAAACACGGATTAATTGCTGCTAAAATGGCAAAGCATTGCTGACAACTAAAGATTTATTTCTTTAAAAAGAATATCCAAGGCTTACCCTCTGCGAAGCCGCTTCACCAATGCCATTTGAATAACCGCAACAAGAGCCGCTATAGCCAAAAAACTATGACTTTTGTGCGACGGGACTTCTTCCTCTCAAGCCCGGTTTTATAATCCCTGGTAATATATTGGTTCGGTATGAAAACTGAAGTTAAAACACTCTTACATCGATAACAATCACGTCAAATAACCGCGTCTGATGTATTATCCTATACCCTAACTAGAAATTAACATTAAGTAAACGAAAAGGCAACGTCATCTGGTGGTTAAGGTTTACCAGATATTATAACACTTGGCGACATTTAGATAATCGTTTATGCATATGCCTAATTATGAGGGGACTGACTGGCTGGGGGGACTTGCAGCCAATAAAGGGATAAGGTATTAAATGGAGAGGTGGGCATGGGAAGGATAGAGGGAAACCCGACTTCGGCTCGCGCCTATCCTGAACGAAAGGAGCCACAGCATCCACATTTTTATGTCCAATGCCACGAACGAAGTTAAGACCGTTGGTTTCTCTAGGTAGTCACTATGTCGATATTCTTGCTACAATTTAACTGATTAGTTTGCGTTAAGTCTGATATGGGTTCCGCATAAGTAAAAGGATCACGCATCAAATCCCAAGGAAGGTCATCAAGAGAGAAGGGAAATAAAAGTCACTCAAAACGTGAAATAAACAGATAAAAATAAAATATTTTTTGTTTATTGTAAATGTAAAGAGAAATTTAATGATGTGAATAACCAATATTTAAACTGAGATCTTGATCTCTATCTTTTCAAGAATTTGATAAAAAATGACCTTAAAACTAACAATAATTATCCGTTTTACATATTATTATTAATAGGCGGAAGGTACGCGGACACAAAGCGCCTGGCTGAGAGAAGAGTGGAGTGGAGGAGCCCATGAGAAAACCTTCCTTCTGGAGCTGAAATGCAAATGAATGAATGAATAAATTAACCATAGACTACTTGGTAAATACTTCTACAGGAAGACTGATATTTGGCTGCAGAGGAGGCTAATGAGAAACAAAGGAAGTTGAGATATTCTTCTTTAAAGAAATATTAGCTAATAAGACGATGTTTTTTTTAAGCTAAATGCGATGACCAAAAGCAACTTAACCGAATAAAATTCAGAGGCTGACCGCATTAATTTGGCAAGTAACACGCCCACCTGCCGAGTCGTGGGCTTGAGTTTGAGAGCTGCCTCAGGTGTTGCGTAAATATTTGACTCACTTTTCCACGAGAAACTTATACAAACTATAAAAGGCCAAAGTAGGTCTCGTCCTTACTCACTTACAGGATTACTAGCATAAGCCCACTTGGGTCTTGAGTTCCCGCACTTACATTACAAGGTTAAATCTCTCCATTTACCATAGAATGTTCATCCTAAAAATAATTAACATTCACCCGTGGCGGGATTCCAACCCGCGACCCTTGGGTAATTTACACAATGACCACCTCATACATCCGTGTAACAGTTATGTTAAATAATCTTAAATGAATTCTCCAATTGTAATTCATTTCTTCCTGAAGCTCCCAGAGAAAAGGCTACATCATCATTGCCTTAGTAATATACCGGTTAAAGGCAGGTTGTGATGAAAGTCAGAACAAATCTTACAGGCGTAAGTCGAAAAGTCGTAAGGCGCAAGGCGAAAAATCTTACAGGCCTTACACGTGCAGTTCCCTATCTACATCTAGTATTTCTTTATTCATCTCAGCATAAGTCCTACCTTTCTTCATCCCGTCCATAAAACCGATTCACTTCCTTCCCCTTCCCCGCTTGCCCAACATCCTTCCCTCCATCACGGCCTTCAGCAAGCCATTGCCCCTCATTACCGCTTCCAACCACCTACCCTGCCTTCCCCTAATCTCATCTATAAGTTTCCTCTCCTCGCCCACCATGTCAAGCACTTCCTCATTTGTCTTCCTTTCCGTCCAACGCACCTTCTCCATCCTCCTCGACACACACATCTCGAACGCCTGCAGCTAATTCTCGTCTTCCTTTCGCTAAGGTCAAGTTTCTGCCCCATACAACGCCACACTCCATATCAAGCTCTTCACCAGCCTCTTTTTAATATCCCTACTTAAGGTCCCCGTCATCAGCTCCCAGCATTAGGAAATATATGGGGCCGAAGTGAGGATTTCTCCGCCCCATGGCATCGATGCAAGGCGATGGGTTGACGGGCATCAGAGGACGTTATGGGAGGTGGGGTTGGCCTATCTCTCGACCGAAATCGATGAGTTAATCGACACGGGAAGGGCTCGCCCACTTTAGAGGGCGAGTGGGGATGGGTAGACCTCTCTTTCTCATTCTTCTTCTATAACTGTGGAAGAGGAGGGAATAACGACAAAAGTCTCGAGAGGGGAAACATCCGGGTATCGTGGGGGAAGGGGGAGCTGAGGCAAACAATCGATCGTTAGGTAAATGCACTGGCTGAGAGGAGAGAGGTCCCCAACCCCCCAACAGGTTGCCCCGTTCTCTCTCTCTCATGCGGGCGAACCAACTGACACATGAAACACGGGACAGGCAGGCAGACCTTCCAGATACCCACGCCTATTGACCGCCACCGCGCGCCGAGTTCCTTAATCCCGGTGGCGTCGCTCCTCACCGTGCGTCGCGTATCGATGCAGGATATCGAGGCGGAGGAAGCAAAGGGTTAACTGAAAGGGAGGGAGGACAAGTGGGGGAGTGAGGAGGAGTAGGGTTTACACACGAGAGAGAGAGAGCGGAGACTCCGTTAGGGACACCGCAGGGGACGGCGATTCCATGAAAACTCAACCAAATAAAACTCTATGAAGTCTACGGACAGCTCTACGTTCTGTCAGTTCGAAATTAGCCCTGAGCCGATATAGGAATTAGTTTAAGAGTTATTAGGCCCTAAACATGGATCAAAATAAAAAAATAGGCAAAATTAAAGTCATCTAAAGGTTCATAATAGATGTCAATGTAGCAAAAAGTTAAAATAAAACGCAGATTGCTGTCTTTTCGTGACAAAAAATGCCATTATATTTGAAATTTGACGGTTAGATCGACATGCATTGGAGTGACAGGAGCTGCGGCGTGCCATTTTGCGGTAACTTGTGATACTCGAAGCGTCATAACTTTGGAATTTATAATTATTAAGAGCTAATATTTACCAAATTGTCTTTCCTTATTATATTCTTCCTTTGCGCTAAAATGCGTAAGAATCGAAGATAGTACAGCCACGACTGTATAGTCATTTGTTAGAGTTTGCGTGGAATCGCCCGGGAAGGATAATAAGGGAGAGGCCACTTTGAATTTAGCGCTCTCCTCTTCCGAAGGATAAGGAGGGGGACAGATTTGATGCTAGCCTTTCCAAGGGGCATTATCATAACCGATCCTCTCACTTTCAAAAGGCAACTATTCGCTTAATCGGCTGATTAGGACACTACTTGCAGAATTTCATTAGCAATAAAAGCATACTTGCTTGTATAGTACAACAGAAAGTCAGGTCTATAGAAGTAAAGCTTCGAAGGTGAGACGTCAACAAATAGAAGAAAACAACGGCTAAAAAAATAAGAATTATTTCCCATTAATCAAGGTCTATGATCGCAGAATGTGCCAGAGGTAGAATGTTAAAGGCAGGAGGCTAAATATAATTGAATGATCGAGGCAGAGGAAATGTTTTCTCTTACAAGTCATGGGAGTGATGGAGGCAGGCACTTTGTCTCTGGGCCGAAGCCGGACGAGAGAGAAGGGAAAAGACTAGCTCTATTGTATTAATACCCGTTGATGGAAAAGGGATGGGGGGAGTGGAAGCGAATCAGAGTCCTCCATCAGCTGGGGCGGAAAAGGGTGGGGGGTAGGGTAGGGAAAGGAGGGAGGGGAAAGAGGGCGAAGACGGACCCATTCTTGGCAGCTGAGGTTAGCGATTGGTAAAAAAAACACATTTTATTCATTTTACATTTTATTTCTCTGAAAACAAAAATGGTTTAAAGCCGAAAAAACGTTGCTTTCACATACTTTAGCCCGACAGATACAAGTGAAAATCACCTCAAAGCAACTCATGTCCCTTCCTAAGTGCATTGCTCATACAAATTTAAGCAAAATTAAATCGGCAAGTGTCTACAGAATAACATGTACAAAATATTATCGATTTCAAGTGGTTATGGAAAGAATGCTTCCGAAAATTTACGCAAATGATTCTTTGCGCTAGATTAGGTGTTTGGATAGCACCGACATCCGGCTTGCACCAACGACCATTTGGACGAGAAGAACGTCGTTTTCCATTACTTTGCAACACGTTTGAATATTTCAATTAGATGCACAGCTTGCAAGTTATAGTGCGTGCAAGACAATTTATAAGCTGCACTGTGTTTTGTTCTCAATCCACCGTGATTTTCCTTGGTATCTGGAAAATGCTATTTAACAATCTATGAAGAAAATACTTTTCTGACACATTCCATTGAAGAAGTCTAATTCTCCGTTTACATCACTAGCTTTCTACGCTACAAACACGAATGCTAGAAAGGATTTCGCCGTGTGAACGCAAGTTACTGCCAACCCTAGTAAACTTGTTCTTCACGCAAGAGTTACTAGGGTTGAATGATGGGACATTAGCATTCGAGTCACCAGCATTGAAAACTAGTAATTTAAACGGGGCATTATAAACTCAATTGTTTTTAAGCCACTATTCACCCGCTGCTGATATGGGGTTCGTTTGGGTTTGAATATGTTGAAGGAGGCAAAGCTGAGGGAGCACCACCACTAACGCCAATAGCATCGCACACGCGGCAGCGAGGCGATCTCGGTGCTCGGTGGCGGCATCTCATTTGGCGTAGGAGGAGGAGGAAATTAGATCACTCGCCGTATCGCGACGGAGCCAGTGCCGTGCTGATGAGAGCAAAGGGGGAGGGCGTGGGCCTTCCCGCGCAAACGCCGCTAAATGAGTTTTTGGACGCGGCAAAGAGGCTAACAAGGCCGTTACACAGGACGACCAGATTGGCTTCGAGAGAACGAAAAAAAATGAAAACGAAGGGAAACCCCATTTCCATGACGAGAAAAGAAGGTATCGGGTGCACGACTACTTCGGCGCGAGATTACCATAGAGATTACTACGGGGGAAATTACTCTCTGAGACGGTTTATTCTCATCACAGAACTATCGACGAACTACTTACTCTATCAACAAAAAAATCTAATTGGCAGCGAAGGACAACAAGGAAAACCAATTTTTCCATTTTGAAAGTAGACGATGAACGAATTCAACAATTGAAGAGAAGTGTTACCTTTGGAAACACAGAGAAAATCTCTGCATGGGATGTTGATTGAAATGTGAGGAAGGGACATTTGGAGTGATTGTGAGTGTGGTGTTAGGTAGTGTCATGGCTATAATAGGAAGAAATGAATCGGTCGCTCACTAAACTGTATAGGCGAAAGAATAGCAAAGCCACATTCATGAGTTAATATAAATTTACCAAGCGATTAATGATTGGGTAAAAAAGTAGCGACCCGTTTAGCTCATTTTAATGGAATGGCTTCCTAAAAACACCCTCATCAATTCAATCATACAAATCAACAAAGAAAAAGAAAACTTATACTAATTTAATTTTGTGCAATCTATTATCCATGGCAAAATTAGGCAAAACTATCCATCCAAAATAATATTGCTATCCATGGAAAAATTCTTTTTGACTAATTTTTGGGTCGAGCCCCATGTTTTTCGGAAGCTGTCCACAGGGGTATTGTAAAAACTCAATACTACAAATATTATAATGAGAAAATAAATAGAAAATATAGCTATTTATTTTCTAAATAAATAAATACTTCCACATTGCAACTTGGAACAGATATTCTCTTCCTCATTCCGCATTTCGACTCTCCCGTCATTTACCTCCTCGAGAACTGTTTCTTAATAAAAATAGGAGTGTTCCAAAATAATTTTTTTGCCAGAGAAGCAATCGCACCCAACATCACTTATCGAACTCAGTTTACGCACTCTTTTCTGTAACAAATCAGCATCCCACGAGTACCATCAACATTCGCGCGAACATTTCAATACGTAAGAATTCGTCTCGGATCTCTATGCGATATCCTTTCATTCATGACATCTGAAATCCAATCTTCCCCTTTTCGACCCCTCCTCTCGCCCCACTCCCTCCCCCCTCCCCCTCCGGGGAAGAATCAAAAGACACACACGAACAACTTCCTCGCTATCTCCTCTTCCTTCCGACCTATCAGAACCCCCCGGAATCGGAACCCCACCCCCCGCCCCCACCCATCTTCCAAATGTCGTCCCTCCTTACCCGACCCAAACGACGCCATGGGACGACTCTGTAATGCATCGGCCGAATGCTTATCTCTTCCCGATTCCGACCTGACCTCTCCCCCAACACTCCGCACCGAACACATCTCTCCTCGTTCCCACTCATCCTCCACAACCGGCAACCGCTCACCGTCTCCCCATCCGAGGAACCCCCGGCACCAAATATCTTCTAACCTCTTCTTGCGACCCTGCCGGCACAAACCCTTTCCTGAAGGAGAGAGCCACCCCTCGCCATCCGCTCTTCGTTGAGGATGTGAAATCATCATCGGCCGACAACAAAGTTTCATTCGACGAATCTCAACAGCTCGGGGCAAACGACTCTCGTCACATCGTGCAGCTCAGGTCGGTGAGAGCCATGGGAGTCGCTCCAATCAGGACGAAGGATCGCAGGCGAGGCAGGGAGGCGCCGGCGCCAAGTCCTCGATTGGGAAGGGGACAGTGGGGCGCGACGGTACGATCGAGAAGGGACCCTTTTTAAAGCTTTTCCACAAGCCTATTAGGGAGATAGGGGAATGCGACAGGGGCTGTCCTCACGGCCTCGCGGAGATGATATCGCCGAGGATCATGAAAACTCATATTTTTACGACAAAAGATTATCCCCAATATCATCTAATTTAACAGTGGTTGAAATTGAGTGATGATGACTCACAAATCTCACAAAGCATTATTGAAACCGACGAATGCAATAATGTCATCATAATTTTAAGCAGAGAATTGGAAAACTGAGGAAGAGATTAAAACAAGAATAGCCATTGCAAAAGAGGCCTTTCTGAAGAAGAAAAGTATATTATTCAACATATTTGTACTGGAGTTTAGGAGAAGATTAGTCAGAATAACGCTAACTTATAATTAATAATTCTATGTATGAAACGTAATGTTGTATGGCTGTGAAACATGGACCTTGAGGAAGAGAAAGAAGGATAGGATTGAGACGTTGGAAATGTGGTCATAGAGGAGGTTGGAGAAGATACGATGGACAGACATAATAAGGAATGAAGAGGTACTGAACAGGGTTAGTCAGGATAAACTCCTAAAAACCATTCAGAAGAGAAAAGAAAATTGAATCGGAGATGTGTAAGAGGGAAGGGCAAATTTTGAGGATACCGGGACTAGCCACAGTATAACCTTATACGGAGTCCACATGGGAGGAGGACGCCTCAGTAGCTTAAATGGCTAAAGCACTCTGCACGAAATCAAGGAATCCTGGTTCGAATCCCGGTCAAGGCACTGTGGAATATCGTACTAAGAGGGAATGGGATAATAACTACAGCTCCTGCAGTATCGGTAGAAGGGGAGAAGAGGATGAGGTTACGAAAGGAGAATACAAGGATACCAAGGCACAGGCGAGGGACAAGCGGTTGGAGACAACGACGGTGGATGGAACCTGCTACTCGGCTAAACACCTGATGATGATGACTTTTTAGCATACTTCAATGTGCTTAGAAGGGGAACTTGCAGATTGAGTAGATAACAAAACAGTTTGCATTATATCTTTCGAAAATACCATTGACCAATCAAGGTAAAATTACACTGAAACACTAGTTTACTCTAAATGATGCTACATTAAATCAAGTTACAGCCGAAATTCATGACTAACTTTGTGAATCAAACCCATTTTTAAATATAAATACGTTCGATCTGGAAGTTCTGGGTTAGATATATATGAGAATAAAAGGGCTATAGGCCATTATAAAAAATAGTTCGAGGTAAGCCCAGGGTCCGGAAATTAAATTTCCAGTAGACATTTATTTTTTCAAATTATCGTTTTGTTCAGTTGACAGATATTAAGTTCTATCAAGATCGTAAAAAATATTTTTCTCTATTTTTTTATTTTTTCTCTATTATTGAACGGATTCACGAGTTTTATGCGCATGAAAAAGATTGTTTTCCACAAGGTTAAATGATTTTGATTTTATAGTAATACATATAAAGCAAACATATTCAAGTGAAGAACGAAGCTAAATATGAGTCAAACTGCAGTGATAATAATACCACGAAGAATACATAAGCAAACAGATATAAATAAAGAGTCGATCAAAAACAAACATTTAAATCGTGTCTGCAGGGAAATTTGTTAAATTTGTAACGAGATGTAATGAAATTCATCTAGTTTTCAGTCAGGAGCAATATCAATTGGCATTCGTAAAAGATGAAAATTGATGGAAACTCAGTCTGAGGAAATAATTACAAAGAGTTGCTGAGAAAAAAATAAAAGAGACTCACCTTATTTGCTATCTCAAAGCATACCGAAGTACGACTTAAGTCTTTATGTATTTCAAACCTATTTAAGGAAGCATAATCTTCAGGAAATTGAAAACGAAATTTGCAAAGGTTGTCCTCACAAATAAAATAAAATAAAATGATAGATAATACACTGTCCTCCCACAAGAGATTTCCAGCTGACACAGCTAAGTTTCATTCACCCGTATATTTATGAATTAACCCGATATCGGCTTTGAATACATAGAATTTATAAAAGACGATGGGAAGGAGGAGTGGATTTGATAAAATCACGAGCGAATGGAAGGGAAGAGCGCATTAACTGGACCACTACTATTTCATTGCAGCTTCCGAATTCATGAGGAGATAGCAGTGCGGGCTAACGGCGAACTTTGACTGAGAGGGAACGACAGTTTGGGAGGAGGGTCGAGACTTCTGGCTCTTAATAACTCCTCCTACCCTCCATTACTGTCTAACGATCCGGATAAGGACGTTATTGGTTCTATTGCTCTCGCAGTGAGAGAGAGAAAGAAAAGAGAAGAGAGAGAAAGAATCAGTCCACGGCTGCCGTGTTTTATGAAGTAGAGGAAATACGATTGTGGGTGGGAAGGAGATGAGAGGATGGGAAGGAGATGAGAGGAAGATAGAAAGCTGAGTGAGGAGAAGAGGAGTGGGAGGTGGAATAGAGAGGGAAAGGCAGGAGGGGGGAGAAGAAGGGAATATGATAAAATCGCCTGTGCCCACGTGATAAGGGAGCTCTTAAAGGATTTCCCGAGAAAAAAGAGGGCATCTTAGTGTGGAGGGGTGAGCAGGGCCATAAGGAGGGTGGCTTGGGAGGCAGGAGAAGGGGAGAGGATATTCGGAGATTTCACTTTGCAGCAGCGCACGAATCAGCAAGATCCCGCTTGTTATGCGTCCTCGGAGGGGGCTTGGGGGTGGGGGGGGTCCCACTTCTCCCCCACCCCACCGCCCCTTCTGCGGGTGGCGGTGAATGGGGGCCCAGTCGAAACGGAAGAAGACCCTTCCATCTTTCGGGTACGGGGGGCGGGGGGGTGGGGTGAAACTCCCCCCCCCCACCCTCACTCCCCATCCCGCAGACCCCTCAAACGCTTCCGCAGAAATGCTTCTCTCTCTCTCGTCTTCCCCTTTCTCCACCCTCCTCCCATAAAAAGAACTCCCCCTGGGAGAGAAAAATGGATCCCTAGAAACCAACGCCGCCAACCTCCCGCAATCCCCCACCCTCCTCATATGAAGGCCTAACGCCCCCAGTCTCTCGCGCGCTCACTCGAATTTCCCCATCCACGAAGATGGAAGAGAAAATCCTGTTGGAAGATCGCTCTTTCTAACGCACTGCTTTCAGAGATTTACAAAGTTCCCTCACTTACCCAAGATTATATTGACGGCGACTTTGACCAAATGCAAGGACGGCACTACGAGGGAAAGGAGTTTCTTTGGCGGGTAGACTTGCGACTGGATTTCCTTAGCCCGGCGAAGAGTTCAAATCCCAGCAGCGACGGAGCAATTTTGCGGTGGAATAGCGATCCGCACTTGGGTGCCACGAGGAAAGCGCTTCAAGTTCACTACTCCGTCCGTCCGATTTGGACGTTAAACTGTGTACCCCTCTCATTATTTTGCTAAGCGTAGGCGGATCCTTAAGCCGAGTTTCCTTCCACCGTTCCTCTACTCCCCAAACACTTCTTCACTCATCGCTCGGCCTACCTTTTATTTACGGTGCTAATGACCTCAGTTTTCGGTCGCCTGCCCAAACAACCGACCAACCAACAACACTACGATACGTCAAATTTCCCGCTTATGTATAAAACAGCTACCACTCGAGAGCAGAGAAAGTAGAATACATCGCAACACGTTTGACTGCAGGCCAAGTTCAATTCATTTGGCCAACCCGGGCATGATCACTCGATAGGTAATAGGATCGGCTACCAACAAGAGGCTTCTGTTTAAAATCCAGGGGAAGGCTCTTCGGAAACAACGTCGCTCAGCCCAACCTGGGGGATAACGGGTGACAAGTGCCAACATTTTCAGATAAAGCATGGGTGGCATGGAGAGAGGAAACTTCATCTCCACACTCATGCCACATTCCGTGAAATCTCCACGGTTCCCACTGCCTGACTGGATTCCTCCGACTTAGCATTATCAGGGCCTGTATTGAATTCAACTAACTAAACTTCAAATAACTAAACTTCAACTAACTAACAACCAACTAAAAGCTTCAAGGCCTGCATGAACAGTGCTACTTTCCAATCCCTCCCACCGCATTCTCACTCCTCCCACCGATGCTTCCAGCTTAAAACTCCCGCACCCTCTCCCTTTGAGTGCCAAGAGCCAGGAGGGTGGCTAGCAATACATGGGGTTAAGGATATGATGTGAGGAAGGCAGAGGGAGAAACAAAATTGCTATTTCACTTTCACTAAGGGATATGGAAATACCTGTACAAAACGACTGACCAAAAGTGGATAAAATGTGTAAAGATATCACGAATTCAATTATCACACGCTCTCTTCGCTGAATCTATGCAATTGCCCAATTACTTAGAGAGGCACACGGTTACTGAACCTGAGCACCCCAAAACATTTAATAAATAAGAGAATGCTCAATTTTTCAACCAGTATATTTTAAAATAAATAGCAAGTGGTAGGCGAAGATTAATACGTGCGTCACCTAATGAAAAAATGGAATGAACACGTTGGATTATTCAGCAACAATTGCTCAAATATTTTCCTGAGCAAGAAAAACCCTGAAATTGCAAGAAAAGCTGTTTTCTCGGGCTCTTCGCATGATGTCCTTTAATAAAAGCCGAAAAAGCTCTCTCGGCACGTACTTGAACCCCTCAAAATCCTTCCCCCGCCCCCTCTCATCCTCCATTCCATCCTCAAGACTCTCCCTCCCACTCATTCTGTTGATCCATGTCATCTGTGGAATCTATGTCATCTGTGAATCAATCGCAACGCCATATCCTTCTTCCGTCGCTATGTCGCGGGCCTGAGGATCACAGAACATCCTCCATTGATATGCAGGCAATATACAGCAATAACCCATCCAGAATATTCAGTGGGTATGAAACGTTGTGGGGAAAGAATATGAAAACAATTGCACCAGCAAAGTGTAATTCCAGTTCCCGTATGGTTCCCCAGCTATGCCACTAAATAGATTTGTTTTTTCCATATCCTTTCGAATTCGTGATTCATATTCGAGGAAAATATCGAGCCCAGTAATTGAACACCGAAAATTTGTCAACGCAATAAAATCAAGGTGCAAAATAAAATGGCACACTTTAAGGGGGAACCCGAGTCACATCCAAGCGTCAGATCACTTTCGCCAATCGCAAATGTCACGAATCACACTCCTGAGTAACCCTCAGCTAATTAAAGTCGATACGAAGAAATGCTTTTTCTACGACGCGACGTTGCAATTCTGAGTTGTACGTCAGTAACAATGCTTCGCCTTTTCTGCTCCAATTCCCGACGATAACCAGAGGAAGGCGTTAGTTCGTAAACAGCTTCGTAGCGTCGTACGAGAGGAAAGGCAATTAGCCATTACATGACTTCTTACAGAGGATTCGAAACAAGAAACGGGTATCAGTAGAGCGGTGAAACGAATTATTTATTCGGTAATTTGAAGGAAACAACGCTAACGTGGAAAAGTTAAAAAAAGCCGTAGTAGAAATCTTGTGTGACACGATTAATTTTATCGATACAAAAATATATCTTTATATTGAGGAGGCTACCAAGAAAAGTAATGATATAAGGATATTCAATTGCATCGCCCAAAGACGTGAGATGATTCATCTATACTTATACGCAGCAATCCCGACATCCGACAAATATTCATGGCGACGAAATATCTTTGCAATTTAGAATCAGAAGAAAATTCTGCTATTAAAGCAATTGTACTTTTTTCATATTTTCATGGTTGTTTGTAAATGAATTGTACACTCCGAATTTTAATACTTCCCCCGCTGTTTCTGAGGCATAATGGACATAGGTGTCATTGAGCTCAGGGCAGCATCACCTTATGGTATAATTCCATATATTTTTAAGCGTATATAACCAATATTTAACCGCTATTAGCATAGGTACCATACAAATATCCTTATCTAACTTAAATATTACACGATGGGGGGGATTAAGAAACAGGACATCTACAACACATCTACAAGGACCTGCTGGATTCAACCATAACACCATCATGCCTCGCTCAGATATTCACATGCTACACATTATCCTCACTACTCTCCATTAATTCGGCTGTGGGGATAAATGGAAGAAGCCTACCTTAAGTATTCTTCTCTGTAAAATTATATTACCCTATTACTAAAAGAAATTAGAGGGTGCGCAGCGAACACTTGCAGATATTTCCTCTTTAGCTCCATAAAATGTACAGCATGATTTTACTGTAAAATATAAACCACGAACATAAAATATACTGATATGTGTTAACGATGGCACGCTTGTAGTTTTAGGACTTAGCAGAACCATGTTTCGATAAGAGATTTTTTCGC
The DNA here is from genome assembly GCA_963573305.1 of Pyrrhosoma nymphula. Classification (NCBI taxonomy): domain Eukaryota; kingdom Metazoa; phylum Arthropoda; class Insecta; order Odonata; family Coenagrionidae; genus Pyrrhosoma; species Pyrrhosoma nymphula. Next base: position 146,218,995 of record OY754328.1, read on the forward strand.
CGAGAAAAATTCACTTAAGTTCGTACACAGTTATCATTCTCTGTTGAGAATTGTATTTATAGTGAATGTTAAAAAGCAAGGAATTCAAAAAAATATAAGATAGACAAAAATTCAATAAACGATGGCAAAAACACTATAGTCCTAAGATACTAAATCATGGAAGGAGCATAGTAACCAAATGGGCCAAAGATTGCAAGATTCTCTCCAGTTTCTATTACTTTTTTTAACCACGAGCAATTGACTTCATAAAAATCGGATTCTAGAGATTAACATTTGAATTGAATGCATAGGTAGACGCGGAGAAACGACACTGTCCAAAGCACACAGGGGTACAGAAGCCCACAATCGGATCAAAAAATATTCCACGCTAGTACGAATGAATAAAAACGTCTCACGAAAGTTCCCTTACAGAAAAGAGTAATGCAACGAATGGCTGTGGACGTGCCATGAGTTTACAGGAAACAAGAAAAAAATACTCGGCACCACAGAAGCGAATCACAGAATCACGTTCGGAGAAGTCCTTTTATAAAGTTCTACGTCGTCTTAAAAATTGAAAATCGTGATGCGGAAAGCCGCGTCCGAAAGAAAAACTGTGGAGTGTAAGAAAAAAACAACCCACTTTGGTCGTCCCGAAACTGCGAAATCTTTTCTTGTCCCATGACTCCTCGGTCTCTTCCACGAGGATTCAAGACCATGGCAACCGAAATGGATCCATCATCTTTTCCTGCCTTGCCCTATATTCAATTGTCTATCTTGCCAAGCACTGCACAAATGTTTTACGTAGAGTAAATATTTTTCAGGATCGGAATAAAAGCTCTGTTTGTACGAAGAATTACTTAAAATAATACAATGATTATTATTATTAATCCCTTAGCTTAGCCATTAGCATCTTAGTCCGCAGGTTTTTCAAACACTACTTAACTACGCACAGAGCCGGTGATTTCACTGGAAAATAGAATTCACCATCCTGACCTCTCCCGCGAATACTCCGCCCTCCATCCGCCTTCGAATACCGCACGCGCCCTCCCGCAAACACGCACCCCCGTCTTATTTCTCTCTCCGCCCCCTTCCCTCCCCCCGAAGCCACCGAACCACCCTCTCACATCTTCTCCGATTCCTTGCCACCCACTCACCCACCCAGTCAACGTCTTCCCGACAACCCCCTTTGCCACTCCATTCTCTCTCACTCTCTTTTCCCCCCTCCCCCCGATATAACTCTCGCCTCCCCCCTTCCAATCCCCCTTTGCACCCCCCCCCCTTTCCTCCGGGGCAAAAGGGGATGGATATAAATTGAAGGCGATCCCCGCAGATTTCGCTGACTCTAGTTTTCATGCCCTCATCCCCTTCCACACTCCATCCCTCTATATCTCTCTCTTTCCCACTCACTCTTTTCCACTCCTCTCACATTCCCGCTCCCTCCCCCTCACCCGCTCGCCGCCTCCTTCTCAACTCTTCACATTTTTTTTCATTCCGTCGTCGCACGCCCCGAGTACTTTTTTTACGCGGCGTTTTTTCCCTCGCGCCACCCGGGGACTGCCCTTTTCAACCCCTTACGACGAACGAGGCATAAGGGTGGACTGGAGTGGAAGGGACAGCCCCGACGGAGACGCAGTGGACGGCAAGCCGGGGGTTGGAGGGCTTTCGGGCGCGAGGAGGGATAATGCGCAGGCAGGAGCAAAAAAGAAAGGGACGAACCCGAAAGGTAAGGATAGGCGAGCGATATAAAAGGGTTCTTACATCGGCCGGACTCCTGCCTCCATGAGAAGAGCGCGGCTCAGACACAAGGGACATCGTCCCTCGCGGGCGAGCGAGCAAACACACCTCGGTGATTAATCATCGCTTTCCTCCCGCCGCGGCGTCTAGCTGGGTCTTGCGCTGTTGCAATTTCGGGGGAGAGGTCGGATCATGATACGATTTGCGATCATCGGAATATTCCCACCAAACGCGCCATTTCTTTATACCAATATTAACTGCGTGAAGGTGACATGAATCCTAGCGTGGATTGCAATAATATTTCAATGGAATGGCCGAGTTTTGAATCCAGATCCTCGGGATGAGAAGTCATCGTCCAACAACACCACATAATCCATCTACTCCGACACAACTCCCGAGTTTGGCTCACAAAAGTACACATAATACACTATCGAGGTTCGAACATGACGTAAATTTTGTATTTCAGTAGAGTATGAATAACATACCAACACTAACTACCCATGCTATAATCTAAAAAAAAAGGATATGGGGAATAGCGATTCAACATTGAGAGAAAACTCGCGACTGACCAGTGAAAGAAAGAATTCTGATGTATAAATCAATGCATATCATTCATGATGTAAAATTACAGGCTTTCCCGGCGAAGATGTATTTCAGGGATTATTCGGGTTTCACACCAGGCACTATGGTCCATGTTGGCCGACGTTTCGATACTCGACTCGAGTATCGAAACTTCAGCTGTAGCATTAATAGCAGCTATTTTATTAGAAACTGAAAAACGAAGGTGGGACATAAAGCGAAGTAATGCGCGTGAAAATGCTGATAAAATTGCACCTATCTAAAAATGCTGATCTTTGAAATATTCATATAAAAGCACACAGCTCAACCACACGTCTATGATCAGCTAGTTATCAACAAATGACTTTCAAAAACTTGAGACAAACTCTAATCTTACAAAGACTAACAGAACTATGAAAATATTCTTAAAAAATCACGAGATATATTGATAATAAATAACACAAGGGCTGATACTGACAGGAGCTGGATGAGCTCTTTGTCCAATGACTCTCTGGTAATTATTTGGTGTATTATCCTCGAAAAAGTACTTCCTATTCAGTGGGCTGGAGAAAATACAGACTTCAGCCAGCAAACGATTCTTTGCTTCGCAAAACGAAGATTACATATAGATAAAGGGAAAAAAATGAGGCTGAGGCATTAAAAAGAATTCTTCAGCTGACGCATCACAATTTATAAAAGTCTCCTCACGTAAGAGAATCGCTCGCGAGCAAAGAGTAAATCGATTGGGTATTATCCGGAGGTAAGTCCAAGATTGCTTCTCCTCGGAGAAAATAGGGAAGGGGCTTCTTTTCTTCCGATAAGCCGAAGATGAGCGAGGCATTTTGAGATACGGGCGAATCGAAGCAAAGGAGTCTTCCCTTAATCTCGAGGGATCCGCAGATGCAGAGGGCATCGCGCGCCGGCTCCCCTCTCTCGTGTTCATTCCGAGCAGGGGATTCGGGGGAGGTGGGCCAGGCCAGATAATTGCGTCGACGAGGTGGGAAGAGGTCGGCGAGGGGGTGAGAGGTCTACTAGTAGCCCATCGATACCGCCTACCCCTCAAGCGCTACCTTTTCCGGAATTCGTAAAGCGTAGTGATAGATTATTTTTAGGGTAGATAATCTGGGAGAACGAGGAACGAACAAACATTTACTTGAATTCCCACCGGAGGCAATTCTCGCGAGAATTAGAAGCTAGCGTTAACCGCTCCACAACTCCGCCGCTGTTAGTCGGTAAGCCAAGCGTAGAATGAATCGAAAATAACTTGAACGCTTAACTGTGACAGCCTTTGGGAATAACAAAACTATCAATTAATATGAAAGCAATGATTACGTATTTCCCGAATGAATTCACACCGAAAATTAAAAGGGAACACTAACATAACCAATACGGATAATTTAAACAGATTCACTTCATACCGCAAAATGCGCCACAATATAAGGGTAAGATTTATCTTATTAATCTCAGGGCTCATATGATGCTAGGGATGCGCTCAAGACAACTGAACTTATCTTAAGCTTCGACCACTGACGATATAAAGTAAATAAAATACAATTATAACACTTTATTTTTCTAAACTTTCGAGCAATTATTTTCATTAAATATGCATGGCCAGAGCAGGCCTACCAGGAAACGCATTTTATTTTTGGCATAAAAACTCTGTATCGCTGTTCTCACCGATATCTTCTTCATTTACAGAGTTTGACAAATCGAAAATCGTATTGTAATTCGATATTCCAATAAAATGAGGTGCAAAATTAATTGCTTCGGTATGCTGGAAGAAACTTCGCTAATATTACGCCATAAATACGACTTCCACCAATTTTTTTTCAGAGTTTGAAAATTTTACGGCAGTGAACTTTAGATCCCATTAGGGTAAAAGTATAATGACTTAAATTCAGTAGTTCTAGGAAACCGTGGTGAAAAATGTTTCTAAGATAACGGAAACGGAAGACTAATTGATGCCATTACGGGCGGAATACACGACGACATTCTTTTACAGGGACTACAAGTGCTTTTTAGATTTACATGGAATTAAAAAAGGTCAATGGCTCTAAGATAATGGAGCACACCATTCTGTCAATTAAATTACAACGTCACACTAAACTCGCAGTGGAATGGCTCTTAGTTATAACGTCTCTTTAACATTAGCTACTACAAAAGAACTGATTAAACTGCAGAATTTTACAAAATGAAATTCAAATTTAATGTATGAATTCTCGAAAAAAGTTTTTTGATGAATGTACGGGTAGTAATCGTTTTCTCGTCTATTATATTTTCTTTCGTGAAATTTATAAAAAATACATGTAGGGTTAAGATGCTAAAATGCTTAGTTGATTCTAAAAACGTTAGCTGATAAGTTTCATTTTAACGAATTATCATCATAGCTGACGTAAGATTGATTCACGAAAGAGATAAATTGACTAAATCATGGAAATTTAAAAGCCAAACCGACTTCTGACTCAATGTGTTACTCTCCTGATACGGTCATACTAACAATATGATAGTCATCATGACGAATGCGAGATATAAATGCATGCAGCTAGGTTGAGAGGTAATAAGTAAATAAAGTACGCCAAATTGAGAAAACCAACAAAATGGCAAATTGTACACTTCTAATCTACACATAAACGATGCATCTTGTTCACGCATAAATGGTGATTGATTGAAAAAAAGAAATGGCTACATTTTCTCGAAAGATATTTTCACGAGAAAAATGTTTAGCGTTTTGTTAAGGTTTCAAATGAAAACTGTCTATTCACACAAGTAATGACAACAGAGAGAATAATAAATATTAATTGCTTTGATTCTACTCTAGAAAATAACGAGTAATAGTTTAAGTACAGATAAGATAGATAACAGCCAATTCATAGTAAAATTTTTCTACCCCTTCAAACTTCTGTCATGGCAATGTGAAATCACGAGATTAACCAACTTCTCTTAATACATAGCGGTTATATAAGCCAGTCTATTTTCAAAAAATGTTCATCACTGATAGTCATCGCTACGAAAAAGTCTTCAACGCACTATCGGTGTAAATATACCGCCCTTCCTAGGGGCATGTCAATTTACTACACACTAAAACACTAGCCACTTTCAGCCACACTATCCATAATACTCTGGTCAACATATTCCATTGCGCGGTTGCAAGTAACACTCTGTGAGAGACAGGACGAGTCCCTGCATAGACGGGGAACACACCATTTCCGGAAAGTAATTCTTCCCTCCTCACCCCACTCTTTTCCCGTCGCACTCACCTTGAGAAGGAGTGTGGTGTGGAGAGCTTAGCCCTCCTCCACAACAGGACTATGCCTCTCGAATTTTGAGAGGGGAAAAATACTTCCTCTTGGAAAGTTCACTCCCCCGTTCCATGGGGGAATTTTCATAACAAATCAACTCCAAAGTCTAACACACTAAATAAGCTTTGAATGACTTTTACATATTCATTGAAAAAGATAGATTGTTAATACTTGCTTAATACTTGCTTGTTATTGCTTACCAGCTTGCATGAAGCGCTAGTTATACAGGATCACAGCCCAGAATCACTTACAAAAATACATTGTGAATGAATACAACATCGCAATTTTTCTGACACGTGATTATTTAAATGATCATTAGATCATTACTAATATTAATGCCATAATTATAGATAAAGATGCCAAAAAATATATGTATACGGTTCAATATTTCCATCACTATCATATATATTTTACAAAGTTATAATGGGTCAGCTTAAAGTCTTTCATTCCATCCTGATGGGTTCCCAAAAACAAACATCCATTCGCTCAATGATTTCTACGTTTTAAGACTATCATTGCCGACATCGCTGGAGGCGGGGTAACATTCTCGCCTTCCAACCCCAAGGTCGCGGGTTCGAGAACCACCTGGTGGGTGTTTCTCAACTCAGGGCATGGGTGTTTATGTGTGGTGTATGAATTAAATATAAGCAAGGACTGCACAGTCTTAATTTCGTTCGAGATAAAGCCTTCAATATAATAATTATGTTCTCTCTCAACATATTTTCATACCTTCGTTCCCCCTTATACCCGTCCTTAGTTCCTTTTCTTTCCCATCTGATTTAGCAATATCCTAGCACTCACTTCTATCTTCCTCTTTACTATGGCGTTCTTTAAGTCCTCAATCCACGTTCCGTTTTCTTAAAATTTCCGCCATCGATTACCTTATCTCCCCTATCATAACCAACGGTTTTTTGTTGGCCTTCATCTCCACCAAGTTCACATTAATGATACTAAACCTTGTAAAGTTATTTGAACCGTAGCAGGATTTCTGAGCACCGTCATATTTTGACATGATTGAAATAAATACAACTACTTTCGGACATGTATGTACATCTAAAGCTTTAGAGTCGAGACAAATCTCTCTATAAAGTACGCAATAGACATCTCAACTAGCTGCTTACTTGATCCGGCAGACAGGCTGCCTGGAGAAGCGATGAGGTCAAAATAACCTCCCCCGAACCCATATTCTCACTCGCTCGCCACCAGCGAACCTAAATTTCACGCCTTGTGTAGGAATGTACTGCCACCCCTTCCTCAGCGCCTCCACAAAGCCCACCCCTGAAAATGGGAACGCGGGCGGAAATGTATGCATGAAGATGGAGAAGACCCTGAGAGAGTGCGTTGTCCGCCACTTGTTTTTTTCCACCCTGGTCCTCTGGTTGGAGGGGGCGAGGCGGATTTGGGGGGCCTATGACAACTTTTATCCCTCATGATTCCAAATGCAAACTCGCTTCGTCCTCTTTGCATACACTGGTACATAACGCACGCAGACACTGTATATTCGCGGGGCGGAAGGGGAGGATGCAGGAGCAAAGAGGAGGACGCCCAGGCAGTGGAAAGATTCGAATTAAGTGATTGGGGCTTTTAGCGGTTTTTTTTCCTCCCTCTCACACCGTGGTGTTTCCTTTATCCTTCGCTGATTCTGAATCATGGGGATGGTCCCGCTTCCCCTTTTAAAAAAACCGCCCTCCCCCGCAATGAAGTCGTTTAGCAGCTGAAGTGGATTTTTTCCGCTTAGCATAACGCCTAGAGCGGCGCGCAAAGGCCAAATTTTGAGCAAAAAAGAGGGTTTATCACGCGCCCAGAGCTTCTGGCCCGCATTCTTGAAGGGTCATACTTTTACCTTCATCTAGATAAATATTACCCCATAATCCACCATGGGGCGAAATGAACGCGGCGTTAGGAATACTTATCGGAGTAAATAAATATAGTTAAGACACACTGCAATTAGTGAACGGATGAATGGCATTTGAAAATCGAGATATTAAAAATGACAATTTATATATAATTTATATCTAGTTTAAGAAAATCAAGCAAGAAAAATATATTTTAGTGATATTCCTGTGTCTAACCACGGAATTAATGGCGACTGCGCGTTCACCGCAAGTCACAATTACCGACAAATCCACAAAGCCGCATTCATGAACCCCGATTTAATACGTTAAATGGCATAATTTAGCTAGTTAGTAAGAACGTTAATAAGCAAAGCAATGGCATAAGTTAGCAAGTTAAGAAGTTAGCAAAGGAACCCTGATGAACAAGATTAGAATAGCGAAGCTACTGGTGACTTGAGCCAGCAGATGGGATTACTGAGCGAAACGTTTCCTCCACAGATTTCACAGACTATTTCCAAATACGAAATGAAATAACGGACCGGAGGAAACAAACTAATACTTAGTATCATCATTGTCTGATTAAGCTGTACACCAATCGATGAGTCTATGGTATAGAAATGAGCTTCATCCAGTGGTTTCAAGCGAATATGCTTTTCATGTTGTGAATAAGTAATGAATTAAAACGTTTTCCGAATCGCAGTGGGTCCAAATCATAGAACAATAAAATACTGTAGTAAAAGACCAGAAAAAGGAACCGATCAATCAAAATTCGTGGAATTGGGTGTGAGCCGTAAACGGGAATAAGCGCGGAGGTTATAACAACCAATGAAGAGAACACGCTGTGGCGTGGTAATCGCTCACTCCCGCACGCACGGCAAAAGCGCGTGTTTTTCACCGTCGGCTTCGTGGATTCGTATGCGTCCAGTAGGGAACACGCCTGCGGCTTGGGATGGGGGAGAATGGGGGGGGGGACTGGGGGTCAGACAGCAGTAGCCAATCAACTGGTAGACGGGAAGAATAGAGCTTGGGCGAGATGGGGTTAGGGCGTTCGAACGTATGATTAACTCGCCAAACGCAAAACATTATTGACGGAGCCGCCGCTAATCGCTCCGAGACGGAATTCCGATGAGTCAACTGATGTTTTTTTTCTGGATTGGTTCAGCCAGATGGTCCACAAATCGTTCACCCTTTATGCTACTTTTGTTTGGAGACGGATATTTTCCATGGCCATATGAGCGTATGGTGTCTTAGAATCGACAAGTCAATCAACTATTTTAAATTACCAGAGTTAAATAAATTCCTGATGGTTAGATTGCTTATCCCACGATTTACGTTCCATTTATCGCCTAACCCATCATTGTTGACGTCAATTAACTACTACGTAATGACTGGATTTGGACTCATTCGATGCTTTTCATCAAAGCTCCTTTTTTACACAGTAAGTTTTGATAGCGGCAAGGGCACTTTAGCCTATTGTTTCCATATGAATCCCATGAAGTGCATCTAAAAAACATTGGGGTCAAACGGATATGCCTAGACTCTAATTTTACGTTGGTATTTGGACAGTCCCTTCCAAACTCCCCCATATGCATTTCTCCACCCCATTCTCTCAATTATATTCCACACTATCCCTTTTTTTTAGAAGTGGAAGGCAATTATTTTTTGTACATTATTAGATGACAACAGTTTGTCATACATTCAGAATGTAATCATTCTAGTAACTCATTTTTTTCCTCTGTGAGAATCGTCTAGCGGTAAAATTATTTCCTTACAAAATTTAAGAAAGTAGGAAAAATGAAAACATGACACAAACATGTATATTAAAATATACAATTCATAAATATTATGTACATTAAACATATGCTTTGTGCTCACTCGTTATAAATATTTGTCAATTACCCCGATGCGAAACCACATAACAGGCTGCCCAACTGCCCTGTTAATGAGTATATTAGTAAACTTTTTTTTAAAATACTACATGATGATTCACTCAAGATACACTTTACCATTCGTCGAAACTAAAAATAAGAGAGCAGTTACCAATTGGTATATTTTTCGGGAACCAGTTTGCCTCATTTGCGTGCACAACAGTAGGAAACATATGCGCTATGATTTGGAAAATCAATTGCTGAACGAAACTCGACAAGGTAAAAAACAAACAGCAGCATGATAGGATGCATACCTCCTGTATTTCAGATAGATCGAAAAGTGACGAGGGGACCTGTGATATGAATTTCCACCTCACCAATTGACGCCGACGTGCGAGCCCTTGTCATTGAGAGCGTGCGCAGGATGGAACCTCTTCTTTGGAGACGCATTCTTCCCTTCCACCAAGGACTCGCAGGCTAGAGTGTCATGGCAACGTAGATGTCATCTCCCGTCCCCCAATTCCTCTGTCTACTCTCCTTCCTTCGGCGAGTAGATGGTATCCAAGCTACTCAGGGTATCAAGCTTTTACATAGCTGTGGGGGAAAATAGACTGTAAAGCCAGATATAAACATTATGGCAGAGCTTATTCCAAAGCTAATCATCTACGGAGATATTTTTACAGCTAGTTCTCAAGGCGCAAAAGGATAAAATTCTGATCTGTTATTGAAATTACAAACTTCAAGCGTTTTATACTGGGTCAAACTATACTGCGATGATAAAACATCAGCTGAAAGAAGTTAAGCAAAATTTTATACGACTGAAACTCCAAAAATAAAAAAAAACATAGTTAAAACCTTTGATGATATAATTCTGCTACCTAAAACCTCACAGCGTACGAATTTTATAGCGATAACGCAGCTAGAATTAGTACTCATTATCTAAAACAAATGTGATAGTGATTGGCCATCCAGGCAAAATAAAAAAGCCATCACCATTATCACTAATGAATTGATAGTTATATCTGTTATATTCAATGGAAGTTATTTTAATATGCTGAGTAAGGTGAACTTTATAACTTCCAAAATTCATTGAAATATCAGCAGTTTATGAAAGATTTAGAACCGAGAAAAACTAAATCTGATCTGTAAGAAAGAATTTTTGCAGCTAAATAGCACTTTGCGATTGCGAGCACTCAGAAACTCACTATGATGCAAAATCACAAACGAATGAAATGAAACATCGTGTTCCTACTTGGCGCAGTGAATGCCTAAGTATTGAATCACCCAGTGTGTAAAGCTAGTCGGTATGAAATGAATTTCTGCCAGCAGAATCCTGGTTCTAAGCTAGATATGTACGCTGGCATGCACTCTCATTGGATCGCACAAACCGCAGAATGGGAGGTGCATGTGCACTTGCACGCTCCGACGCGCTTCCCTCCGCCACCCTAACGCCCTATGATAGCGTCGAGGGCGACGGCTGCTTCATCTCAAGTCCCTAGACCCGCCCGTCTCCCACTGACATTCCAGACTGCAAAATAGCCAAAACCTCATCTGACGTAGGAGCTTCATAAGCAAGCTTAGCTTCATCTTCCATCTACCACAGAAAACGGCGAGGCGTCTTGCAAGATAAGTAAATCATCGACGAGAAGCTCGTAAAATATGGCAAGGGAAATAAAACTGAACTTATAAGTAACTACAATCACAGAGTAATACATACATACATACATACATATATATAGTAATCATATAGTATATTACTCTATGCTATAAGGTAGTATTAATTATCATGTAGCGGAGCGTATTATATGCAATCCATTCTTACTGTATTGTGCCAAACAAAGGTACAACTTGATAAAAATTAATGGCCAATGATCATTATGTTTACAAAACCCCTCAATCTTACACTAAATACTTCTTCGGTTAGGCACACTTAATTCTACCATTCAATTAATTTCAGGGCCGATACTATTCCTACGTCTTCCCCATTAACCTGACGTGTCTATCTAAATCAGGTCCTTTAACATCCAATTTTCTCTAATTACCTCCTTCGTCCACATACTCATCCTCTTTCCATCTTTACAAGTAGGTATTTTATATAATTCTCCTGGTAAATTTTCGATTTTCACAACCTTTGACAAATGAATGTTTTCCATTCTTCTCTAAAGTCTCTGTTAACCAAGAATACTCTGATAACCGAGAACAATATAATAATATAATATTTATTTATCCATTGAATAAACATTAAAAGCACATATTTACATTTCAAATAAAAAAGGATGAATTAGGAATCCTTTTTAGTCTGATGTGTAAGAGTAACTGAAAGGGCCGGGGATAGATTTTGTGAACAGATTGGGGGGGAAGGGGAATGGGGGTGGGGCGGCATCAGAGGGAGACACTGGATGCAAGTTGGTTGGCCGGACAAGCTGACGACGCGGGGGGAGGGAATGACGGGTGGCACTGGTATAAATTCAAGGGAGTGCGAGGAGCAGTGGATGATCTGAGAGGGTCGTATGTGAGAAGTGAAGGGAAAAAGGTGCTTTTTCTCGCACAGAATGGCTTAAGGTAGTTTGAGCGAGATAGCTCCCTAGTCATAATGGAGACCATATTCGAATTTTATTTTTTAATTTCAGCGTCTCTAAGAAGTATGAAGTAAATACTGTGATATCAATGCTGCAAAAATATAGTGATATACGAAAAATATTCTCAGTACAGTAATCAAATAAATATATCCACAAAGTCTCTAACTTGACTCATTTTATCACGCCGTAGGGTGAAAAAGCCTTCAAAACAGAAGACTTTTTATAGCGATTCAGGAAAAGTTACTTCGGTGAGTAATAGATTAAATTTTATACGCAGTTGGGGAAACATACAAACTATACACGTTAGTTTTTTTTGACGAAATAAAAGTGTTAGAAATTCCTAATTTTTTCAATATTCTCCCTGTGGAGTGCACTTAATCTATCCCATTCAAAACAGCATACATATTTAGGCAAATAGCTCGAAAAGTAGTTTGGCAAGGGGTTAATATTTTGACATAATTGGAAATATGAGAGTTTTCTCATTAAAATTAAGTTGAATTCAACAAATTCAAGGCGAAGTGATATTTCGCCAAAACTACCTCAATTTGCGACTTTTGTCTCTAGAAGAGAGGGAAGTAGAGGTCCGACCGGTGCCCGTCAGAAAAGCTCCAAACCAACCAATACGGTCGATGTTCTATCGCCTCCACTGCCCGCCCTCCGCGTGTGCGTGTTCTGGCGGGCCGTGACGTGTTCTGTGGGGGCGCTGCAACGCACTGCGCCGCGGAACTACAAGAGTCGCCCCTGGTGAGTTCGTATGAGAGCCTATGTGATTGAGTGATGATGGGAACTGTCGGAAGCGCGGACGGGAAAGGGGTGGCAGGTTGTCCAGTGATTGTGGTGGGGGAGGAAGAAGGGCATTGTGGCCACCCCTGGATACATTGGGGGTCGAACAATGAGGGAAATTTTATGCTGGGAAGGCGAGGGTGGGATGAAAAAAGACACTTCAGACGACGACAGACATTTTTGGTGTCGCCAGAAGCGAGGATGGGAGGTGAAATTATTGGCAGCTGAATCACTCATCAGCGGTAACATTTTACAGAGTGCCAACTCTAGCAGCTTTCGAAAAGTTCAACATTTGCTTTCACAGATGGTGGAGAGCCTACGATAACAACAAAATTAGGCTAATCTTAAAGACCTTAGTTTAGCTATCCCGAGAATTTATTTTTATTCCTACCCAGCAACTATTTCAGAGGCAAAACTGATAACAAGGTAAGGAGGTACTTTCTAAAGCACATGACACATTAAGGAAGAAATGTATTTTTCAAGAGGAAATTAGGGCGAGGCAGAGAAGATGGAAAGATTACGGTATCAAAGGTACCAGGATAACGAAGGCTATGATAACAAGGAGAACGCTGTGAAACCAGAGACGAGAAAGGAAGGGGAAAGGTATTTGGGACGGGTTGAAGAGAGATAGCAAGGTGTTGGATTAAATACCTGCGGAAATTGTATTTAGAGTGGTAATTGCTGGAAACAACGAGGCATTTAAAAATTGTTATAAAACACCGATAAGCATACTTAATTACGGAGAATGGTCTGAATGACTGAATCAATAAAATATTGACAGGTCGCTGTTACAAAATGGTTGGCATCTAAGCAAAACGATGAAAATTAAAGCATGACGTTTGAAAATTCATATCACTCATTGAGGATTAATTTCCTTTCCCAGCACCTATCAGATTTTCTGGGGGGTTGTATTTGAACCGCTCGAAATAATTTAGATCACGTAACCAAGGAGTATCGTGGTACAATAACGAATGCTTCGAGGTTTTGGCGGTTTTGAAACTTTTGGATGGATAACTTAAGCGTCCGATATGTTGTTTTAATGCCTCTGTAATCAGGATTCTTCACTCGATCAACAATATTCCGGTGATGGATACTCGATACGAAAGGCTGCGTAAGATTTCTATGAATGGTTTAATCTTGAATTCTTCGTGATTGTACCACGTGATAAACTGATATGTCCAAATATGCGTTTTTTAGGTTTTGATAAATATATCATGTTTAATGTGATATATTTAATGGCTAAAACCATCCATAATGTCAACCACCAATAATGAGATTTCTAATTCACTGTAATATTCCAACTACATGCGTTACATAGTATATTTAAACAATTCAACCAAAGCTTAAAATGTTCAACCCTGTCCCTGTAAAGTTGTGATTGTGGACATATCAGTTTTTGGCTCTTGGCCACAGGATTGTACCACACCCTTAGTTACGTGATCAGAATTATCTCAAGCGGTTCAAACACAACGCCCCTGGACCCGCTCCTGTTCTCGAGCGAGTGCTGTCCTTTCATTCGGCGGCGGGGGACTCATACTCGAGGGTTTGTTCGCAAGAGCGTGCGACGGACATGAACTGCTGAGCCTGATAGCCTGCACGATGGCGCAGAAAATGGGGAGGGGGTGGGAGGGCAAGGGGGAGGGAGCGGGAGGGGGCGTTATGGGGGTGGGAGTAAGGGTGGCGATAGTGTTTTAGGGGTGCCCTCTCTGTGGTCTGCGATGATGAAAGGTGTGCCGTTTTACTCGCGAACGTAAATGCATCAGCAATATAAAGGGGAAGGGTGGGATAGGGAGTTAAAAAAAAGAAAGAGGGTTGGAAAGGGAGAAAGCCGGAAACTCTCACGGCACCACCCTCGTGCGGAGAGGAGTGGGAGGGAGGAGAGGAGGGGGTATGGAGTGAGTGGGTGGGAGGGATGGCGAGGAGTTAGGGAACCGCTTACCGCGTTACTTTTAGTATTTGACGTCCGATAACCTTTTGCCCGCGATCGAGGACCGAAGCATTCAGGCGGGAGAGGCGATAAAAAATTTATCGGGGGAACTCGTCTCGTCGCTCCACGAAATGTCAGAATAGTAACGCGGCGGCGAGGGATGGCAGCGGAAACGCCGGGCGCGTTGACATTTGGGAGAGCGAGGGAAGAGGAAGTGGGTGATTCATTCTGTCCAAATTGTGGCGTCGAGCAAGAAGGGCGCCCCGAACGAGTGGGTTTCTTCGATGTTCATTCGCAAGCCCATCCCGTCACCCTCGGGTCCGCCTTAAAAATTTTAAAGAACAAATTACAATATTTTCAAGGAAGTTTCAGGAAAAGGAGACATAATGAGACGAGCAACGCATGCACGTGGTCGAGGCAACATGTATGCAGTTACAGGTAGCAGTGAATGAAACTTTTAAAACGGAGCAAGTCTGATACACTTGAAACAAGCATTCATTTCATCCTTGAAAGGGAACGGTGTGAAGGACATTGTGTATGATGGACTTCATGAAAACGTTTTCTCCATCAGCCAGCATCACAAAAGGTTTCACATAAGGCTCTAAATAATTCCTCAAATTCACCAACCATTTAGGTTATTCCTAGACAGCATCACAGTGTTATTAACCGAAGAAGACGAAATCAAAGAATATTCAATTTTGCCTTTGTGAGCTAAGAAACGAATAAATTTAATTTAATGATCATATGATGCTAGCGTGAGATTTAGCGAGTTGACTACAAAGAGAAGGCATTATTATTTAAAATTTACAATATTATATTCATAAATTTAAGCCCATATTGTTTTCAATAGACTTTCCTACCCTACCATTTCTTTCTACCCTATGTCTCCATAATTTCGGGAAAAATATCAAGGATTCTGAAGAGATTCGTCATAGAAGCTTTCCACAAACCTATGGCTAAACTTAGAGACCATCTAGTGAGAGCGAAGGACCCGATCGGCCTCATGTCTCTTGGAGTCTATCAAATCCCATGTGAATGTAGCAAAGTCTACGTGGGAGAGACGGGTAGAACAATAGCCACGAGACTGAAGGAACACCGCAGATATTTCAGGCTTGGTCAACCAGAGAAATCGGTGGTAGTTAAACACAGCATTAATATGAATCATAGGATTAAATGGGACGACACAAAACTTCTTTGGCGTTCAGGAAATTTTTGGGATCAACTAACTAAAGAAGCCATTGAGATTCGGATGGAGGATAAAAATTTCAATCGCGATTCCGGATATAACATCAACAATGCTTGAAATCCAATTTTGAAAAGACTTAAGAACGCAAGAGCTTAGCCTCCGCTGATTAACGGTCTTCAGAGTGTACAATCGGCTTCCAACCAATATAAAAAAGAGCTAGCCTTAGTACTTAATCTGGCTGAAATTTAAGATTTGCGAGATTATTGCCTTGATAATGAGTGACAAGTCGTCTCTCGAAACGTCGGCCATTATGAATAGTTTAAACTGGTGGAGAGCCCGATCAGAGTTTACTCTTGGCCATATTGTTCTGTTAGAAGGCCGGTTTTGCCAAGGGGTTTCGTGTTCGATAATAAATCCGAGACCAAGTAACAGCAAATATTTCCCTGATTTTGGAGAAAAATATAAATTGAAAAAAAAATCTGAAACGAGGCAACGAGAATATTATATACCCTAAATGCTACCCAGGCTAACTACCCGGACCCACTGCTGAGAGGCAGCAGTTTGAGCAGAAGGCTCTGCTCAAGAAGATCGGTCCGGTATCAGCTCAACCACAGCTTCGAGGGAGAGTAAACGTTCACGGAATCGGCCGGAGTACTGCGATGTGGAAGGCGACGGGAAACCACCACATTAGTCTCACTAGACTGTACAACCTTGCATTCACCAATGTATATAACATGATGACGTTCCTGCCTGTAAAATGTTTCTGAGTTAAACAGTCCTCCAATCGGATCTCCGGGAGGGGAAAATCAGTCAGAGTGGACGGATGCAATTCTTCTCTTCTTGAAATTTCAAAAATTAGGGCTTTGATTTCAGCATTTTCTTTTTGATAAGTTCTCTTAGAGTTAAGAATTAGGATAAGTTTTCTGAAGATAAAAATCTTGGGATTGAACGACCAATGAAGAATGAATTTTTCAATGATGAACTATAATGTATGTCTACAATAAAAATGGTTTACAGATAAGGGTAAAGCGATGGGAAGATTAATGATTTTAATTTCACCTTTGAAATACAACGCATTAGTTACCCCGCCAACCCCTCGGGTAGTCATTAAAAAATGGTCAGTACCTACTGAATGCATTAATAAATGTGGCAGCTTGAGCAATGCTAAGTCTAAAAGCGTATCCTTTCGGCAGAGAGGAAAATCTCTTTAAAATCAGGTGAGAGTCTCTTTAAACTACCATAATCCCACGCGCATGCACATTCAAGAGCCAGAGAAAAAACAATGGAATGAGAATAGGCGGGAGCGCCCGCGAGCACAGCCCCGCAATCTCTTCATTTCTCGGCTCTAGAGCCCACTCCGACGGACCGCTTCATTCTGCAATAAGACTTCACAAACAACAAGCGAATTCCAACGCGATTTTCTCCCTCCCTCTCTCTCCTGTACTTGCACGCCACGCGGCTGTGCCTCAGACAGACAGACACACACGGGCAAAGCGGAGGGTTGAGCACACGAGCCGGGGAGTGGGTGAAGGGGGGCTACGGCTGCCGAGTTACGCCCCCTTCCACGGAAATAGAGGAGGGGGGGGGGGGGCAGACGCTCACGGCCTGTCCCCCCACCCCCTCCGCTAGCGCCGCCCGCGGCAAAGAAATAAAAAGAAACTCCGACGACGACGTCCTGAAAGTTCTATGACCCTGAGTGAACCCTTTCCTGAACCCCTTCTTCCCTCTCCCCAGTCCCTGTTGCGTCGAAATGTTCCCGTAATCGATGCCCTCCACTCCTCCCACCATCTTTTACATTCCCCCCCCCCCCCGCTCCCTCACCACCCACCACTTTTGAACGTTAAATATACTCTTATTATTGCTATAATTATAATTGAATTTATAATTTAATCATATTTAATATTTTTTATGAATCATGACTTCTTTTTTATTTAGTGATATGTAATTTTATAAATATTTTGTCTCACATTTATTTGTGCATACCAGCTCCCCTTTTTTCTTGAAATATACTTTTTGCATTGCTTTTTAAAAAGTACATTAGCTTTATCTATTGGTAGGTTTTCGCAAGTTTTTCGCACTCCCCTTAATGTGTGGGTGTTTTCCTGCGGTGGATTTTTTCGTTAAGGATATCAGATCCTTA
Source organism: Pyrrhosoma nymphula (assembly GCA_963573305.1). Classification (NCBI taxonomy): domain Eukaryota; kingdom Metazoa; phylum Arthropoda; class Insecta; order Odonata; family Coenagrionidae; genus Pyrrhosoma; species Pyrrhosoma nymphula. The sequence continues at coordinate 146,236,883 of OY754328.1, forward strand.
TTCCTTACGTTTTTCCCACAATCGTGTATATCTTTCTACATTGTACATATTCCAGTTTCTTAATTTAAAAATATTGATGGTCATTTTTTTCTTTAATTTTAATAGTGAAATTGTAATTGTTCCATAGATGTATTTGACGAAGGGTTACATGAAATAAGGGACTGTCTTAGTCGCAATCTCGCCCCAATAAAGTCACGTTATTATCATTACTAATATCCCTCCCTTCTCTCTCCTATCCCCCCTCCCCCAAATCCCCCTTCTCTCCCTTCCACCCTAAATAACAGCACAGCGAGGCGCAATGGGGACAGGGAATCTCAATGTAGCGGCCACGAGCATTGTTCGTTTACGGTGGCGGCGGACGGGGAGTCACGAAAAATTCGATCCGTAGGACGTGGGAGACGCTTTACATGATTTAGTGATTTAATCAGCGGCACTTAAATCTCCTGCGTAAAAGAAGCCATAAAATACCCCGCGATAAATCACTTACGAAAATACATTCACGATATATAATACACGCTGGGTGAACTCCTGGATGGAAATATATAAAAGATATTCCATTATTCCTAATTTAAAATTTTGCGTTCACTAGGAATTCGTTCCTTCTCTTGGAGGATTACACAAACCGACGAGGTAAAATACACATAAAAATGGAAACATAAATCTGGCATTTGGAAACTAACTAATGCATGGTACCGATTGCATGAATAGTATTGGAGAGCGAAATTCATAAGAATTTTCTCTTTAATTCTTCTTAAATTTGGGGTCATTTACTCGATTTACGTGCTTCTACTTTGATTATCTCCGAATAATTTCCAAAGGAGTGACAAAATTATAGTTGAATATCGGAACAAATATTTAACTTCAGCCGTAGGTTGGTGATTTGTGGAGGCGGCCGATAACTGAGGTTATTTGCGACATTGAGGACAGGTGAGCAGGTGGTTTACTTCAACGGATTACGAGGTATTCGTTTCGTTCGAAACATCAGAAGATTATGCAAGGGGTGGCGGGGAGGAAGATATGCTTCGAGGTAGTGCACCCAGCGGATGAGAGGGCGATCACCGCTCCCTCACCCGATCACAAGTCGCAGACAAAAGGCGGATGAGGGGCGTGGAACACTTTGGCCGCCGCGGAGGAAGGACAGGGTCCAGCCGATCGGATCTAGGGAAGGCAAAGAGGGGGAAGGGAGAGAGAGGGGGCGTGGCTCGAGGGTTGGGAGGGCGTAAAATGTGCTTGGGGGAGGGGTGGGGCAGAAGTGGGGCGCAAAAACAGGCGATCGCGTCTCCACCTGGTGATGGATGGCAGAATGAGCATCTTCTCACCGAAAGAAGGCAAGGGACGATCGTTGTCATCATCGACTTCTGCTTTGTCGGGCCGCGAGCGCCGGGAGCCGTGAGAACCTTCAGAGCCGGCAGGGGTCTTGGGTGGGTGAGTAATGGACTCGAAAAACGGGGGATCTGGTCTCTTTCCATGAAAAAACGGGGTTGGGATACTAGAGGGGAGATGTACGATCGTCTGGCGGGTCTGCTTGGGGGATGATTCGGCGAAAAGCGGAGAATTGTGGATATAAAAGGTCTTCCAAGGAGCTTCTCAATGGAAAGAAATGTAATTCATAAAGGAGAAAAGAGGCAATATTGGCACCGCTAAAAACAATTTTCACCTAGAATTGGAAGGATGAAAAATCGTTACGAGGAGCAAACGTTTCATCTGGGAATCGAAGAACAAAGTACAACCACAATAAATATGGGTTTCTGTTCGTTTAAATGTGCTACTTGGCAACAGTGCTGTTGCTTGCCATTCGTTTTTAGACCTGAGTACCAATTGGCAGCGCACTTAAAAACACATCGGGAGCAGTGTCGTTGAACGCTTGAGAATGTTTGAGAAGAAAAGAACTTCGATTATTGAATCTGCGATCCTAGTTTATCTGTTAACTTTCAAGATAGGCTTCAGCATAGAAAATGTTAAGTTTTTAATTTCTTTGTCGTAAAAAGCTTTTCTACTTCAACATGAAGCTAAAAAGCAAATTCGCTAATAACGGATAAATTGCCACAGGAAAAAAACGGCCTGGATCGGGAATCTACCTACAGACATCTGGATTGGCCTTGAATGTCTTCATACGTGGCCTAGCACGGCATAAGTGCTGGTATAGGATGCAACCGCATGGGTTGTGGCTTCCTTGAAGTCCGTTGTTCCCTTGCGTTGCCATCTTTGATGGACCGCAAGGGCTTAACATCCAGTCCCCTTGTATCCTCCTAAATTGCCACGGAATTAGGAAGCCTTGGTAACGTAGTGGCCTGCACATTGTCTCGGAAAGCCTAAGGTCCGTGGTTCAATTCCCGGTCCACACCGATTTTTTCCTGTGGCAATTTATTTTTTATTCCATCACCGTGTTTAGCGGCCATCATGAATATCTAAATTCGCTATTGATTTACAAAAATACGTTTGTGACTTTAGTTCACCTACAGAATGCTACCTACTGGCTGTATAGCGCACGTGTTGGGTCGCGATCTGCGATGACTTAAAGAACTCCAATGGGAAGCTCCTAATATTATGCCGGAGATTTAAACTTTATGCAACTACATATACAGTGGCTTTCTTCTGGAAACTCGAGGTGTATTGACGATATTTGTAAACATAATTAAAGCCAATGAGGAAGGATTTAAACCAGCCAAATCCAGGCGAAAAGAGTAAGCTGAGGTAAACAAAAACGAGTCCCCTTGAGATGAGCAGTGAGAAACATTTTCTTTTTTATATAAAGGCATACAATTATAAAACAAATATTATGTATCAATTACATATAATGAAGCAAAAATTGCCGATACAGCAGACATGTCTCATTTTGTGAGCAACGTAGTTGTCGTTCGATCTTCTTTATGCCCAATTCGAGAATCCTGTTGACAACAGTTGTAATTCCTAATAGCAAGTACAACCGTAACATCAACTAATCACAGAAAAAATAAAAAAGTGGGATATTCCAAAGGTTTAATGCCAAAGCTGCAACGTAATGCTATGTGATAAAACAAATACAACGACATGAAGGAAGACCCTTCGTCTCATAATCTGTGCAGAGATTAGGTATTGAATAATTTATATTGGGATACAAATTGATCATTTTATGTCAAATTTGAACCACAATTATCTAACGTGCTGTTATTGGCGTGTTATTTTGTTTTTTTTAAGAGCTAAGAATAAAAGAGGTTCTATTCTGACTCATCTCATTTCACATGCATTCTTTAACGACAGAAAATATGAGCATAAAACAAACGGAGCAGTTTAATAGATACCACTACTGTAATTCACGTATCGATTTTGCAGATAGCCTGGATTAAAAAGAGCTATAAATGTTGAAGGAATAATTATTTTTCAAGCAATAGCAGTTACATGGGATTTACTTGCGCTCAGATTTTGAAAACTAGAGAAAACTGCTAGAATAAATCATTCCATAATCATTAATTGCTATTGAAGTGAACAGTGTTAAGAAAACAGCATTTACAATCGTAAAAAACCACTATAAACTAGCTTATGCGGTTTAGGTTGTATAGGTCGACAAGTTTGGCAGTTTTCAAAAAGCCACGAATAGCTACTTCAATATTTTGAATATATTAGAAGTTCTAGAAGTTGGCACTTTCGTGACTATTTCAGAATCAAATCATTTTCTGAAGGCTCGGGAGTTTCTAGTTGAAAGAAGAAAATCATGATTCATCTACCGTCCCCTCAATCAGCCAAAGCAGATGGAAACGTGGTAGTGTCCGGAACTGTATCGGCCTGCATCCTAAGATCAAGTCGCAGCCTTTACAAATAATTTTAAACACCATTAAGCTCTTATATTAGCAGACTACTCAAGAGTTCGTATCATTGGGACCAGCCTCTTAAGCAATAAATGTCTGTTTCATAAGTAATATTTGACAAAGCCATTCATGAGGAACAAAAAGTGTTTTTCGTAAAATATCATCAGAATAAAATATTGAAGTCTGAAGAAACTGGAAACGCATGACTGGTAAAAATATGCTAATTGTTTGAATATTTTCATGCACAGTTCCAGACTGCTGTCTGAAAAAGTTAAATTTATGTAAATGAAATTGAAAACTTCAAAGAAACTAAATGCTAATAGACCTTATATCTTCATTTGATATCAATCCTGTGAAAATACGGATAAAACTTGGGATTCAAACTTTTATCTAGCGTCGAACATCAGATCAATGAATGAGGAAGTAGATCCATGAAGTTCTATAATAAGGGCGGAGGTTTAAACCAACCTGTTTCACCATGAACACAGTTCCATGCGGTCTCACATCATTCCATTCTAAAGCACTCACCTGAAAAAAGAAAGAAATTAATCAGTGTGAGCAACAACATATAAGGCCAGCACAAATAAAATAATTTCATGAACATAGGCGATGTTACTCCTCAAATCGATCATTTGTGAATACTTATTCACAGAAACGTCTCTGATAAGTAATTTACACTTGAATCTCTTAAACGAGCGAGGCTTACATAGGACTTCAAATGCACTGATTTTCATTAGAATTAAAAATTACAGGATAAGAATAAAGTAACTAATTTGGTTATCTCGATACGTTTATATATTGGCGTAGCGCAATTTAAGCTCCTTCACCACTGAAAGATAATTCGTCTAGACTTTTTTCAAAATCGTTCGAGGTTTAGTTGAAACCCATTCGTACACCTATCTATATATCACCTGCTGACTAGTGAAACAGTTGATTTATTGCTATACGCACGAAACAGACCTTGCACACTAACAGTTTTTTGTTCCGCACACACAGACGCTCGTAATTACTACAACTGACGCATTGGGAGGGAATTTATTTATTTAGATAAAGGGAAAACAGTAAACCGCCCGATGACAATGAAGTAACACCGAGCGGAGCGCTCCGCCGGTATCATCCGAAGGCTTAACGCGAGTTCCACTTCGAGAGCCGTGCATGACCGCCACTGAGCTCTCGGGATTAACGTCGCCCGCCTAGCAAATCCAGCCACGTGCCATTCAACGGAGGCGCGCTGGGGAACACGAGATAGTGCACGGACGACGACACGCTTATGGCACGGGATGAAATGCCCGCCTCCCTACGTGATTAATGAACATGCGCTCGGCTGGCCGTGATTCATGCAAGTTTTTTTGGGGGAATACAATTGCCCGAAAACTCTTTAGCATGCATTTATTTCCCTTAGAGATGTTCCCATTTCCGAATCCACGAAAGACTACAAAATGAAGATGAAGTCGGAGTATGCTGACTCACCATTGATGCCATATCTCATCATTATGAGCCTCCATTTTTTTCTTTCTTCATTCCGTTCTCTCTTACAACCCCTTTCATTGGGAAACGATTTCCGCATGAAAATTCCATAAAGTAGTAAAAATAAACCTACCCAGATCAACAAGAATGCCAAGGAAAAAAAAACAAATTCGACACTCAGCTGAAAATCTGCGGGGAGAGGGAATTATGTTCCTCCACGCGCGAGCGGAAATGAACTCGTTCTCCTGTCAAGCTTTCGCCGATATACTGGGGATAAAATGAACGATAAAGAAACGGGAGTGAAAGGATATGTCGAGAACAGGTCGCCGAAGAAAACGGGACGACGGGGAGGTCTGTGAGGAGTGCAGCGACGCGACAGAGGCGACCCAGTTTGGGTAGGGCGAGGATTAAGAGGAGGATCGAACTCGGACGTTGGAGTCACTCAGTTGCGGTCACTCACAATCAGAGTGGATGCCCGCGCTGCGCTGTGCCGGTGAGACGCGTGGAGATTTCAACGCGCGGGGAATACTGGAATGTTACTAGTGCACATGAATCGGCGATCCTGATATTTTAACTGTTCTCCCCAGCTGACATTCTGATATAACCTCCGATTGCAAACATACCGATGATTAACCGAAGATTCCCGATACATTTTTACCCTACGAATCCTTCCTTAAGCTAAGAGCGTCTTAAGGAGAATTCCCCAGATTTATCATAAATACTTTTTAACCACGAATGCCCAGCACTGTGCCTTATAATTTCTCGAAGTACAACTTTTATAGCTTGCCCATAATGCATATAACATACACTTTTCGGAGGTACTTTCGATACTTTCTACTTTAATACTTTCCCAGACGCAACCCTATGAGACTCAGAATACTTGTGGCTCAAATATTCCGCAGCCATTTTTCTCAAGGACCAATTTAAGATCAGGCCTTTATTGTTCATTTGAGCTAAGGCAAGCAGAATACCATTTCAGTGAACAGAATACAGAAAGCAACTGAAATCACACATTATCTCTCAGAATAGAAGCATTGCTTTGTCAGCGAATAATTTTTCGCTTGGCTCTGCCCATGCAGAAAATATTTCATCATCAAACTATCAAATCTCAGGATTGATTATTGATTCAAAAAAACTTTTCTCGTAAAAATAAGCCAGGCAATATTCAACGCAATTCACCAACATTCTTTTCGGTGTATTTAACTTAGATCAGTCTGGAATTCACTTAGAAAAGTGAGGAGTAGCATTCAAGCCATGTAACCTCGGCTCCCACATAAGGAACGTCGCGGGCTGTTGTTCACGACTGATAACTTAAGAGGGAAAAGAAAGAAGCGAAATGAAATATTACCGAGAATACGAACACAGCGGAGTGTAGACCACGAGCTCAGTAAGAGGTAGGGGTTTATAGGTTGGTATGCGAATGACTTCAGGTAGGGAAGCGGGTGGTTGGTAACAGTGAGCCACAATGGTCTGCGACGGTGGTGGTGGGGAAAGAGGGCGAAGGGAGTAGTAGAGGAGAACGCGCACGATCGGGAGGGGTCGAGTCGGATCGGAAATGAAGAAAGGATATGAGAGGAGGAGGACGCGAAAAAAATCGCTCACCGCATCGAAGGGCGCGAGCTCCCCCGCTCAAAAGGAAACAAATGAAGTAAGGAGCGCACTTCTCAAGCCTCCTCCCCCGATTCATTATTCTCTGCCGAAGGAAGAAGATGAAGACGACACGATGTGCCACGGGATTTCGCAAATGTTCAGGTAGGGAGAAAAAGTCACAAATGGGGATTGGAGGGTGGGGGGGGGGGGGGGGGGGGGCGGGGCAAGTTCTCTCAGAGATTTCCGAGGGAGTTGCCCCGGGGAGGGGGGGGGGGGGGGCAGATTTAAAGCTCTCATAGTCGGAGTAAAATACGGAATGACTCAGGGAAATTAAGAAGAGGAGAAAAAAGAGCACAAAAGGCGATCGAGAAACTTTTTCGGGGGGTTTGCAACGGATTCGGGTGGGTAGGTGGTCTCTACCAAGTTCTTCTTTCTCTCTCCCTCTTCATTTCTCTCTTTCTACCATCTCTCTCTCTCTCTCTTTTGAATTCTCCGTATTAAGGAGGAAGAGGAAACGGCGGCGATGACAATGGTGGGTTTTCCCTCGTGGAAGAACTTCCGGCGGGCGGAGAACTATTGAAATCCGGGCATGCGGTGATTAAAACGGAAAGGGGGCTCACCAGATGCGAGGGAGAAGAAAAAGCAATGACATAAGAGACGCCAAGACCATTTGATCGATACAAAGTTAAGAAGAAAAACTAAAGGTTTCCGCTAAGAGATTATGAAACGATGCGCAAATATAACTCATTATTACAGAAATTCGATCATTCATCGTTCATTTTAACATAAACGTCATCGCTGAACGATTATACGCTATTAGGAGGTAAAGTTTTTATCGAAGTTCACAAAGAGGAGCAGGAATCGGGTACAACAGCGACAATGTCTTTGTATTCTTAGGTAAATCATAGTTTAATCACGAAATTTTAAAGCGAATTAAATTTTAAAACCAGTAAATATTCATTCAAGAATGCGATGTAAAACAGCTTGTGGCAATCAAAAGGAAATAACGGCAAACTAGAAAAAAATTAAAATCATTATAGTTGTTGAAGTCCAAGTTAGCATTTGTAATGAATGCATTCTGATATACATTTCATAACAACCTCAGTAAAGGTATTCAATTTTCAAGGAATAACAATTCAAGTATTCATCATAACAGGTATTGCTGTTTTGGTAGTTGACCCATTAAGAGATAACAGACGCCTGGCGTTTGTTATAACGCAAATTGAGAGAAAATATACGGATATAAAGACATCCGTAGATGGGAAACTGCATTTAAACACGAAACCAATGAAAGTTACAGTCTCAATCCATTTAAAATATTTATGAAATTCCGAAGTTAAATTGGTTCTATCATCTTTGATAGTGTCACACATTACGTACCGCCAGCTTGAATATAATTATTGCTAAAAAGACAGGAATTCTTCACGAGCTTAAATGAGTCTAGACATTTCCTAAGGACTCGAAAATCACGGGGAATTATTTTAATGTTTGGCGTAAATGTTAGATGAAACACACGTGTGAAATTCCACAGAGGAAAAATCATTCGTCTTGACCGGGAATTGAACCCGAGATACATGTCATTCATCCGTTTTTCACAAAAAATACAATAAATGATGATGACGTAGGGTTAGTAGCTCAACCAACGTGTCGTTCGGATGAAGCATTGAAGCATACACTCCCAAGAGGTTCGATCCAAACATCCGGCGGCGGCGGCAGAGAGAGACGAGTTTAAAGTGGATGGTGAGTCCAAATCGAGGAGAGGAACAACGTCCACTTGTTTCAAGAGATCTCCACTCGAAAAGAAACCGTAAGTGTATATGACGGGGAAAAAAAACAATTACGTCACAATGGACGGAGGTAACTGCGGCGGAGGCGTCTGGGAACGAGGGGGGGGAGGAGGTCTGAAGGAGGGAGAGGGAGGGAGGGAAGACCTCGCTACATACTCTCCCACTGCTCGACGTGGTTTTTCACGCTCACGCAAGCACGAGGACGAGGAACGCCCAGAGCGAGATAGAAAAACATATGAAAGCAACGAGGGGGAGAGAGAATGGAAATGGAGGTAAACGAAGAGAGGTGACTCACACAAGTTGATAACCCACGCCAAGTCGGGTTCCACAGGCTTTAAAACAACCTCTCCTCTTTTTTTTAAAGAGAAGATTCTTTTTTATTCTCGAGCGCGGAGAAAACTTCGTAACTTGCAAGAGGAGAATGTAACGGCTATAAAATACGTTGAATTTATACACATTTTTTTTTACTATTTACCTCTTCAACTACTATGACAACGGAAACAAAAAAGCAATGCGGGAGAGGAAGGACTTGGGGAACGAGTTTCGCTCAGTCGAGAGAAAGATAAGTTCTTTTAAGAGCAATCGCCCGAGACCAAGTATTCGGAGTGGGAGCCGTGGAGTCACATTGAACAGCGTCCCGGAAAGAGAGAGAGAGGGAGAAAAAGGAAGTGAGAAAGAGATAATACATTTTATACCCTGGCCGAAAATAATTAAGGAAGTTGTAATAAGAAGGGCATTTAGACGGCAATTCGGATCGTGAAAAAGAGGAGCAATTTACGGTCTGCTATATAATGATATAATAATGATATAACGAAAAGAGTTGTCTTTATCCCCAACCACGATATTACTACTTGGTAACTATTAAATGCCGAGGAAGATAACATAATCCTATATGTTCAAGATTAGATAATAAAACTCAAGAATAGCTCACCACTTTTCATGTAAATTTTATTTTCGCGTCAATTCTCACCGTGACGCTCAATATACAGCTTTCATATTGCTAACATTATTTTTTTACCGTTACTAGTCACTATGCAGTCACTTGTTCCAATCAAGAAAAAATTAAAGATACAAACTTCCAAGTCACTCTATGTGATTTTACAACCTCCAGCGGAAAATAATGAGGGGACAAGTGAATGGGAAGAATGTCTGAGGAGGATTGAGGGTGGAATATCATCCAGCAACTATGAAGGGTATTAAAATAAGCAATGATGAAGGAATGAAGCGGTTGCTTAATAAGCGAGCACAGCGGATGGCTGAAGTAAAACAATCTTCGGAAAGAATACTACTGGCAACGATTTGACATATCAATCATTTATTTCAAACAAGCAAAGTTTATCAGATAAAGGACTCATCACATGTTGAAGTTGTGAAAAAAATCCTATTCACATTTAACTTCATTTAATTTCCTTCCTGAATCTTAAGACGTTACTCTATATTCCACAAAGAGAGCAGTTGAGATGGTGAACAAATAATTTCTTTTCCACAGAAAAGTTCGACAGGGGACGATTCCTTGCTCAGGAAGTACATTCCGCGTCAACATATGAAAGGCGGTAAAAGTACCACTCCTTTTCAACAAGGTTCGCTAATGACGTTGCCAGGTCGTCGATCCAGCGAAGGATGCGGGCGGACGAAGAGAAGGGGGGACTGGGGGGGGGGAGAGGGGCGCGGAGGAGCGGACAGGAGGCGAGGCGAGAGAGGCGTGGAAGGTAGCAGCTCGCCATCCGTCGCGACGCCTCAGTCGACGGCGCTGTGGAAACAACGCTCCAAGCCCTCACCTGCGCCCGCTGGCTCTCAATACTCGCGTTACCACGAAACTCAAACCCACGACAAACAGTTCGTGGATTCCTACCTAACGAAAGAAGATGCTCCAAACATCCACTGTTTTGCCATAAAGGTCCAGCAAGCTCCAACATGTTTCTTTTTAAATGATAGACATATTTAATTTCCATGGGGCGCACCATGCATGCTACACTGCAGTTGCTGTTTGTCTTTTCCTTAATAGAGGATACCTTCGTGTTAGCTGTTTTCAATTTCTTTTATCTGCGGATGATTACCTGTGTCTAGCCACCTAAGCACTCAGGTCTCTCGTCTCAATTTTATTTATTTTAATTTTTGAAGAGACAAACTATAGCACATTCATTACAATAGATATATGAGTCCAACTTTTGAAAATTTACCGAAATAATTATTTTTTAATACACTATGAGCAACGTATTTTATTAGTGCATTTATATACCGACTTAATTTTATTGAAAGGGAAATGTGTCGCGTCTCCAAAATAAATAAAATTATAAGTTGGTATTATAAATGCCAAGATTTGAAATGATTAATGCCTACTTGAAATGTCTCCATGATAAAATAATTCCATATTAAGAAAAAAAAGTAAAAGTTTTACACTATAGAAAAAGCTTATTCTCTACCGCAAGGTTTAAATTGTTTTTTTAACAGATGAATGCCCTAATCGGAGCTGATAGTCAGACTGCATAAAATATATCTCCGTTCTAACTGACCCAGTTAATTATTTCAGCGCAAGTAATGACTGATAAACTTCCAAAATTTAAACCGACATTTACTGTAGCTCTACAAAAATGCTTTTCGTTCAAGTGCACTCTACTTTATCAGCAGCTACGGTATTCTCATGGGAACGTCCATGCAGATTTCGCACACCAGTTATATTAGTTATAATGATTTCGCATCATTGGCGAATTGAGGGAAGACCCGTTGACACTTTAGCGTGCTCGCCCAGACTAAGGGGTCGTGCCGCGCGATCGAAACGAGAGCTAGGGCTCGAAGCCGATAACAACGAATATACGCACTTACGATTCTTTCGACGATTTCAGGCGGTAAAAGTATCCAGCGCGGCCGTTGCCTAATGAGACGGTGTCTACAGATTGAAGCGAATACACATATGTCCAATAATATCCTCAACAAAAACAACTAACCTGTAGCATCAAAAACAACAAAATTTAAAATATACTTTTGAGATAGTACAAAATAAAAAATGATGAAAAGGTATTCAGGTGGTTGATTAGAAACTATTGTCACCATCTCTAATTTAGAAAGTAGAAAAACCAAAGAAACTTTCGGAATATACCGAGGTGGTTGAAATTAAAAATGAAACCGCTTTCTTTTATAACCTTTTCGGGATATACCAAAATGGAACGACAACAAGGGTAGAGGACGCGAACCCATAAAACATAACAACAAATTCCAAATCAAAGCGGGAATAGCAGACCATTTACTGATCGGAACCGCCGGTATTTTACGTCATGCCTAGAATCGGTTCGTTTCGTACAGCTTGAAACTCACCAGGAGGGTTGTGTTTGAACCACTCAAGATAATTCCGATCACGCAACTAAGGAGTCACGTGGTTCAATAACAAACATGTAGAAATTTTGGTGTTTGAAACATTCGGATACCTTAAGCGTCTGATATGTTGATTACTGTGGCTATAATCAAGATATTCGACTCCCATCAACGATATCCCAGTGAAAAAACCCGATCGGAAAAGCTCCGAGAGATTTTTATGAATGATTCAAATCCACCAAATTCTCGAACCCTTCGTGATTGTACCAAGTGACTCCTCAGTTACTTGAACGGAATTATCTCGAGAGGTTCAAGCACACCCACCCATTGAGGCGAATAACGTTGACTCTTAGGTTTCCGCGGCGTTGATCGCTTGTTCTATCCGTTGTTTATGGGTTTTTCACCGATTTTTCGAACAATCGATTTTTAATCGAAATGAAAAGCTCGACTTTTCAACAAAAATCGAAATTTGAACCAAAAGATCGATTAATCGAAAAAATCGACGGTTCTTTTTTGAAAAAAATACAGTTGGTACAAAAACATGTTTATTATTCATTCGAAAAACGCTCAGAAAACAAATTTGAAAAGTATAACAAATCCCTAAAAATGTACTTAAAATACATTCTTGAATTATTTGTAGTAAAAATTTACAAATGCACGCACATTAAAGTTTGGGGATCACCGTTTGGAACCATTCGGCTTCACTAAAATTTTTAAGAAAGATCAACTAATTGAGATGCTTTCTTGATAATCTAGGGCGTGCCTTTCCAATTTTATCGGCCTTACAGAAAAGTCTTTCACATGGGACGGATGACGTTGTCATACTCAGCACTCTGATCGCGAAACGGTACGAAATGATCAAGATCGAAGTTGAAAAATCGAGTTTGGATCGAAACTCGTAGATCATGGCTCGATCTCGATTTCCTCGATCTTTGACTATTAAAACTCGATTTTCGATTTTTCCATCACTATTCGAACTTAGTTTATGACGACAGTTTCGCTGGTATTCCAACCAGCGTCCTCAGATCGAGTTGAAACTAGCAGCAACAACTCAAACACCAGCGAAACTGTCGTCATCAACTATGTTCGAACGCGGTGCAAAACCCAGAAACAATGGAAAGATCACACCCACCCAGTACTTCGGGATTTCGTTCCACATTGCTCGCGGATGTGAGCGTACAGCGGGGGAAATTTGGATGCGAAGGGCGAGTTGAGGGGGTGGGAGGAAATTGGGGCGCTGCGCTGCCCATTTGACTCTCAACGCCTCCCGCGCCATAACCACTTGCCACAATAACGCGCCGAAACCCCCAGAGAGTGAGAGTGATATTGCATTCGTTTATCGCCCCATTTCAACCTCGACCCTTTCGCCTTTGCGCCATCCCCCGTTCTGCTGTCCACAGGGAAGGAGCTGCCTGCACCGAGCCCCCTAGCCTCTCCACTCGCTCAACGACTCTGCATCATCACCCCCTAAATCCCCCCCTCCCAATTCGCACAACTCTCCCATCTCCCCTATTGGATGCCTAAAAATTAGCCGCGGTCACCGCGCGATTAGATGCGAGGCGCCATCTAGCGACCGGACCCTCTCCCCCCTCCCCCCCCTCAAACTCCCTGCCGGGGTAGTTATATGACACGGCGGTCGTTCGTGCCCCGGGAGTAATCCCCTGGCGCTTTATTCAATTGCTTTCCCCCCTTCCACTCCTCGCAACATCCGGGTCTCGAAAGGGTTCGCCGAGTGACGGGACGCGCCTCACGCGCGACCGTGGTCGTCGTAACGGCTCGACAGGTGTCGCGCGGCTCGAATTTTTAATTGAAATAGTAATCGACGTATTAATAAAGCACTAGTGTGTGTCTACGTCCTTCTCTCGACTTGTAATTCGAGTAGAAATGATCGTATTCTCGCCAGTGGACAACTCAATTTTTTCCCACGCAGTTTGACCGTAATACTTGTGAGTTAAATTTTGATTTAACAGATAAATTTTATTATATAAAATGTTAGCAACGTTTGTGACTTGAGAGTTCTTAAAAAAAGACAAATGAAAGGATGATATTCTTCCTCCGACGGTTGCTATATAATTTTTTGTTGTTTATATATTATTGCGCAAAGGATCATATCCCTTCCATTATGATAACAAATATATTTTATGCAACTACGCGTAGGATATTTATCGTTAGGCATCATATTCAATAAAAATGAGAATGCTTATATGATGGGTAGGATTGTTGTGTGTTATTGCATCACTTCGTCATTTCTTGATTCTGCTTTTCTCATATTTCATATACAGTGTGTCCTCGTTTAACGTTGTTAACTCGTTCCTGAAAAAGTAGACGTTAAACGAAACAACGTTAAACGAAGCATTATTTTCCATAAGAAACAATGTAAAAAAATAAAATCGGTTCCAAACTCACCTATGGTAAAGGTATCATAGGGTCCAGTCTGGGAGAAATTCTTGTGTGAGAATAGTAGAAATGTAAGGGGTATTCGATGAATGGGAAAGGAAAGTGAAAGGAATGCGCATTTATTAAATGTAAGAAAAAAAGGCGTGAGATTCGAAAAGTTTGAAAATGACCAAATTCGCGTATTTTTGTGATATTTTGACGCCATATTGCGAGATTTTTGGAAGTCCCGTAAGAGGGATACGGACTAATTTCACGTCTGAAATATGGCCATCCCCAACCCTCCCCTACCCCAACAACGTTGCGGGTCTGTGGAGTGAAACGGGTGCTAAGGTGGGACAGTACGCGGCGTCGAGAAGGCCATTTCTGAACGGAAAAATAGGTTATTTGGCGGATAGTTACGTTTTATTTTCACGAATACCCTTTTAAACCAACCGGCGGGCCGCCCCGTTGGTTTAAAAGGGTATTCGTGAGACCACAACCCACATTCCATTCCATTCGTGAATTCCACAACCCCAATGGTGATTGGTTTGCGTAAAATTACGGCGAGAGGCGAGTTGGTGATGAATGTTCCGTATGGAGACAGTGGAATGAAGTACCTCCAAAGATTATAGGGAAGCTCCGAGAGGTTACCAGTCCCTCCTGAGTGTGATAAAGCCGTCGAAAAGCGGGAATAGTTTTAAGTTGAAGGCGGGAAAAGTCATGGGCGGTGAGTATAGAAAATGAAGACACTGCTCGATCGCTGCGCCATCTGGGGGAACTAGGAGGAAATGGTCAGTATTTCCAATATGGCGTCCAGAAGTAGATTCACATCACAGGTTTAAGTGAATAGTTTACGAAAGAAAAAGGATTTATGAAGCAAACGAAAGGTTAGTATAAATGCGCATATGTAGCGTAACATATATAAGTGAAATAGGTGGTATAAGGTGATCGGGAAGCAGGTGAAATTAATTTTCTCCCCGACTGGACGCTATGATACAAATACCACGGCGTATTTTAATTACGCGGGCAGTCGAACAGATGATTTCACTAGTCAGGGATCTTCATATCTTAGATGAAACAAACTGAAAAGGCATTTTAAAAACAATAAGCACCAGAGTTTCCCTCATTTATTTCTGATATTTAGTGCTGTTAGCACCGGCTTCCCTCTGAGTAAATAGAAATTTTTGTCCTTCACTGCGGGAGCGTGCTCATGCGAATGCAGTGAAGGGCAAAAATTTCGCTCCCTGCGATCGCGAAGACGTAGGATATCAATTAAAATAGTGAGTGAACTAGGGAAACTCGGTGCTGTGTACAAAATTTTTGTTATTTCGTAACAATGTATTTGGAACGGTATCACCCTCGACGATTTACTGCATCATTGTGGGTTTAGAAAACTTCCTCTTACACACTAATTCAACACGAAAAACACGTTTTCTATTCACCTCAAACAGCAGTAAATCAACTTTTTCTTTGTCCAGTTCTACCTTATGGCGGCATTAGATTTTCAGGTATTTTTTCCCGTAGATATCTGCCCCGGGATCTACCATTCGGAAATGGTATTATTAATACCATGCAATTCAAGATGGTACACTAACGTTAGTTTGAGTTTTAAATCACCCGATGCATTGCCCCCCAATAACAGCGTAGTAAATAATAAGCAAACGTACAGTTATGAAACAAAATAACGCAGTAATTATTCGCTCAGGTGAACTTTTGACGCACACTATGAGGAGTTAACGTCAAACCTTTCGCCGAATGGAAATTACGCATCAGATGCGCCAAATTCCTATTCGTTTTTCATTTTTTTTGTTGCGCAAAATTTGAACAACGTTATCGCGAAGCACTGACGACGTTGAACGATTAAGGGTTTTAATTGTTGGACAACGTTATCGCGAAACAACGTTAAACGGGACAACGTTAAACGAGGACACACTGTATTTCTATTGGAAATGCGCAACTCTCCTTTGTCCGTAAAGCTTAAATGCTAATAATGATATAGCAATTTCTTTAGGATATACCAATACTATGATCATTATAGGTTAAACGTTTAGGCATTTCCCAGAAAATTTATCACGAATTGGTAATGGGCACGAAATTTTCAACAACAGACATAGATGTAAATAGTCTGAACATGCAACCATACCCATTGATAATAACTAACACTCTTCTAGCAGGCAGGCATTTTAGCAGGCACAGAATTATGATACATGTAAATATCTAATAGTAAACAAAGTATAGTCAGCAATGTTGAATAGTATCAAACAATCTTTGAGAAGAAAAAAGTCATCAGAACTCAATCCAAAAACAAACTCATTTTCAATATCTTAAGATTTAAGAAACGCTAGGTCTGAATTTCACACTATGTTGAGGACAATGTGAGACTTCAGATGGTTTAAGAGCAAAATACGTTCGTCACCTGTCACAGAATGGACACAAAAGAAGGCAACAGAGTTAATCATCAGTACAAATCAAAACATCATGCGCTTTAACCCGAGAATTTTGAGTCTCACTATTGTACATCCTTAAGGGTCAAAATATTGTCCCAGGTTCACTTGATAAATCCTTGGTTTCACAATCATTTTGGCACACACTTTTTTAAAATCAAAATACAGGGTACTTCCGAAATCAATCATAATTATTTTCTCAACATTTCTTTTGTTTTCCAGGCTGTATAAAAAGTAATAACATAAGAGTCGACTCAGCTACAAGGAACAGCCAATTGTGCCACGATATGCCAACTATGCGCGATGAAGCAACCCGCTGCATAAAAAGATTGGACAAAGTCTCACAAGTGTCAAACGGTCTCAAGGGTGAAACAACTGCAAGGAGCACTCTGCAATCTTGAAGCAATTCAAGCGTGGAGGAAAAAACTACTAATTTTCAGAAGCCCTGGTTTCGCACACCACTCCAGTTATGCCGCGAGCAGCAGTGTCTGTTTACTTCTAGGCCTTGATGCCTGCCTTGGCTACTTTAAAATGAAAAAAGAATTCTGGGCAAAGGAGCTTCTACTGTCAGGCAAGAAAAGGTTAAGAATAGCGAAGGAGAAGAAGCAAGAGGCGAAGTAGAAGTACGAGAAGAAAATGGAGGACGATGGAAAGAGAGGAGAAAAATCGGCGAGACATGACAAAATACATTATCTTCCAAAGTGGAACACTTACAGTCTTATTTCGAAGGTAAAAACTTTGCATGGCTTAAAAAAAACAAATACAGAACAACGAGATGAGTCAAGCATATAAGCGAAAAAGTCTAATTACGAGATCGCTTGTTGTGTTTACGAGATTACGAGATTGCTTGCTCCGTCGGTCTGTACATCCGTATGAAACAGCATGGCAACTTCGGGACGGATATGGAGATAATCATAAAATTAGGGCTTTAATATTAATCTGCGGCTACTTCATTTAAATTTTCATATTAATAAATCAATCCAATTGCACGTCTGAACGCATGGCCAAAAAAAAAAATAAATGCTCTTTAGTTTTTCGCTCGAGGAAAAACTTAATTGTTTAATAATTGATGTATTCCGCGCACTTGGGGGATATATCGGTATTTTTTTCTTTTCACTCACATTGACGTTCCGGAATTGAAATGGTAAGGTGGTTCTGCTTAATGCTTCTTGCGCAGAATCACTGAGTAAAACGACGGGTAGGATTAGCAGCGTTATAACGATACATAATGGTACACCGCTTGACTGAAGTGCAACTAACCGACCGTCGGATGAAACGTTACATCGGACATCTCTCTGAAGAGTAGTCTAGTGTCGAGTCTCACTCCGTTCCCAATACAAACGGAGTTCACTTGCCTCAGTAATATCACACTTATATCAACTTCAGCCAGCTCGACAACAATACCGCAGCCGACTGTATCAGTCGGTCGACTTTTATTTATTACCAATTAGGTTTTGAAAGGCGCCCGTGGCGCCCAATTATATAAGATATTGAAATTAAAAGACACTAGATAACATTAGAATTTCCCAACATTAAACAAAATTAAATTCTTTCCGTTTATTTCTCACATTGCGCGTGTATTTACGATTATCATTGAGCTGTGGCCCCTGCTGAGGTTTGGGCTCGATAAACACTATCACTTGGCGGGAATTTCTTGAGCGAGAGAGAGAGCAACGTACAGTTGTCCACGTGAGAATACTGCTGTTTGGGGTTGAAGCCCAACGTGGTCAAGCGACTGACCCTGCGAGTTGTTGGCTGTAATCGCATACGCCGGAATCACTGGAAATTGTCGTCGTCGCAAGATGAAAGGGAGCGTTGTCTCAGTCGGAGCCAAATCAGAAATGATTCTCGCTTTTATGAAATTTCTTGCAAACAGTTGAATAACGGCATTTTTAAAAATTTAATTGAATGTGGCTCCATCTAATAATGGCATATTAAAATTTAAGTGACTTCATCTTACAGCGTTTCTGAGTTAGTGAGTGAGTGACAAGAGCATTTCTTATGCAGATACTATACTGCAGCCCGTGCCGTTTAGTCCTAAGGGGAGCTAGTGCGGACTTAGGGGTGGGACACCGAGTAGATAGGAGGGGGCGGACGGGGAGGGGGAGGAGAGTGCTTTTCGGAGGGGGGATAAAGGTAACGGCACGTGTGTGGTTAGCGTGTTATGTGGAGAGGGAGAGAAAAGGAGAGGGGGGGCAACTAGGAGCGGGAGAGGAGGGGGGGCAACTAGGAGCGGGAGAGGAGGGGGGGGGGGAATAACACGCGGTTCGTAACTCTAACCGGATGACGAGTGTGTGGGTGGGAGAGAAAGGGAGGAGAGATGGGGTGAGGTTGGGGGCGGTAAGGGGTAGTGCGAGGGGGGGAAGCGTTTAGTCGCGGAGTTGTAGTTTGTTGGGTTGGGTGGGAGGGTACGGTAGCGGTGAGGGTGTGGGAAACAGAGGGACGAATGGTTCGGACGCACAGGGGCAGCCAAACGACTTCATTAAGGGCTATGTTGAGACCATCTGGCCCTTACCCGAGTCCGAGCGAATAATAATATTAATAACAAAGCTATCAAGAGGAGCGGTAAATAAAGAAAGACTATATTGAATATGGCGTGTGAACCGAGCAATGGGTTTCACCGCGGGAGATATCGCGAACATTCGAAGGGATAAACACGCGTTATCGGATAGCAGAGAACGGCTCAGAATCATTTACACCATTTGCAGGGAAGTGAATGTTTTACATGGATTATATTTAGTTTTAATATTCAACAATGCGCGAATCTGGGTTGTATGAACGCAGAGTACATAAGATACCTTCGCATGCACAAGAGAAAACAGTTAGTGAAATGATATAAAGGACATTGGATTTAACGCTTGGAAGAGGCATGGGAGTCACTTTTTCATAATTAAGGAGATTGAGGCAAGAGGTGAGGGTTGATAAGACGGAGAAGAACGTGCTTCAGGAAACGGCTATGATTTAACGGGGACGTATAAACGAAAGATATGGAGTCAATTATTATTGAGATTCAACAAATTTGAATTGAGTATGGACGATAGGGATAACCTCCTCATAATTGAGAACAGTGTCATTGGATAGTAGCTTGAGCAGAAATTTGCGTTAGATGATGTAAAGGAAACCGCTGGAACTATGAATTGTGCCTTAGGTAACCCCAACGATATGGTAAATTACCCTTAAAAACATTTATGGTAAGCAAGATTTAAATTTTTCTTAATAAGCTCTTCTGTAAGGTGGGAAAAATTAAATCAGTTTGTTGATATCAAATCCGTTTTTTTTTGCAGCGGACAGGGGAACTTTCATGGAGTTCCCGAAACCTTGTAGTGGATTTTATAATAACGGCATATCTCCGTCAATTATAGCCTTAGAGGTGAAATGTCTCATTAAGCACAGCATTGTTCCTGTGACCTCACGAAAACAATATTTAGTAAGGAAATAGCGCATAAATACTTGTGTACCTACCATTCCTCCGTTCTCATCCCCGCGTGAGGTAGTTTAACGAGTCGCCACAGTGGCTCCACTTGAAATTAAACGATTCCACATTTGCGGACTGCTTATATTTCAACAACGAGTTTTCCGGAATTTTCACCCGCGGTGCAGAGGGACGAGAGAAGCGGGAGGCGAGGAGCAGGAAGAAAGGACTGCGGGAAGAGTAGTTGTGGACGGGGGGCGCTGGAAGTTGGAGCAGGGGTGCGGGCGGCTGCACGCAGCTGGAAAGATGGAGAGGGTCGGGATTCAAGCCAGGGTGCGTACGAGGACGTGGTGAGAGGGGAGGAGTGAGGGAATATGTAGACGCAACTTTGGGTGTTGGCTGGTGGATTGGAAAAGGGGAAAAATGGCACGAAAAAGGGGTGCCAGGGAATGCGTAAAACTAGAGATGGCGCAGAGGGAAAGGAAGGGTTATGGGGGGAATGCCTTTATTTCACGGCGGGCGGCGGCTGGCTGCGTGTGAGGAGGAGGAGGAAGGGTAGGAGGTGGTGAAGGGGCCGGCCCGGTTGGTCCCCGCTGTTTCGTCTCGCAGCGCGTAAGCGTAATGGGGAGGTTTTAAAGGTATATATATGACTTGGTGGCTTTTTGGATTCGAGGGCGAGGGTGGGTGGTAGGCTTGCGTGGGCCACCAGTATGAGGGTTGGAGAGGCGAGGAAGGGTTGTGGGGAAGGAGGAGAACGGTGGCTATGGGTTTGTTTGCGAGAGAGGGGTGAATAAAGATGAGGCGAGGACGGGAGAGAGAGTTTCGCAGGGCATCGAAGGGGAGATTGGAGAGATGCGATGGGGTGAAGGGAGGAGGAGAGAGTTATGGTGCTTAAAAGGAAACAAAAGCCGACCACTTTTGTTTTCCCTCGCAGACGGCGGCAAATTTGCCCAAGCGAAAGGGAGGAAAAGAGAAGAAAGTTTGCGTAAACGCCTCAGGGTTTTTGCTTTTTTTCCTAAGACCTCCACGGAGGGACATTTCATCGACTGTAAAACTTACCTCTATGGAGTACGGCAGTTTCAATTTATTTTCCGATTGAAGAACGCTCGACAAAACTCCACTTCAATCCACTCCATAAACTTCAAACTTAACAAACTGGATGGAAAAATACTGCGTATTTATGCTTTATAAGGCATAAATGGACGGTGACTGTCGGAAGGAATTTATTATTCGCTTAAATATCTACATCAGGCTGTCAGAATTCCACTACACCATCTGAGTAAAAAGGCTTTCATAGGTATTCAAAATTATATTTATATCTTTATTAATTACATTTCAAAGTTAAGCCAGTTTCATATAAACAAAACTTATGTAAAGGAAAACGATACGACAAGACGGAGAGGCTAAAGCAATATCACCCATTCAGGCTCTGGAAGGTCAGCAGGTTGTATTGGATTAGTTTCGAGTACCTCCAGCATTAAGTTTCATCAGAAGAAGACAGGTGGTTTAATGTATAAAACCGAAGGTGGAAAAAAAGACCAACGGAGTACGGCTGCAGAGATGAAGAGTCACCTTATTGAATATCACGCACTGCAAAAAGGTATTTCTTCGTGTTTATTGGCTTTAAATATGTGTATTAATCATTTCGCAAGCAGAAACAGACTTTAATATATATTACATACTACAAATTCAACTACCTTGTTAACACACATCGTCCACACAACCTGACTCACGACAAAATTGATTGAAGTCAAGTGCAATTTAAAGGTCATGGAGGCAAAATAGTAGTAAAAGATACTGACGGATCAGTTTGGATATTTTTTCACGAAATATTTTCCTGCTTTATAAACGCTGAAACAAGGTTAGAATTTTGACTAGTAAGAATAATTGTTTAAAGAATATAGTGCATTCACTTTGACGTGAAGATATTGGAAAATATACATTTTTTAAATTCAGCGTTTTGTTTGCATTTCACTCAAATGTCATTAAGCAACGGCAACGCAAAAAAATGCGAAATACCAATTGGTCTAAAGTAAACCGATTATTATTATCACGGATTCTGTAATGTCGCCTTCCACCCCATAGATAAATGAAGTCTCGAATTCATGATTTTCAAATGGTCAAAATTCTATGGACACTGGATTCATATCGGGGGTAGAAAACACAGAGTTTATTATATTATCCATTTAAAAACGTGTATAACTTTGAGTATTCCCGCCTATATGTAATCCAATTACAAAATTACAATTAATCCAATATACAAAATATAGTTTAACATGCGGCTAAAAAACAATATATACTTGATTACATATCTTTTGGTTTCATACGGCATAATTCAATTTTGAGCAACAGTTTCGCCGTGCTATTCTGCCGGTTTCATCAGGCTTTCCTTTTTTATCAGGAAAATCCTGAAGAAGCCGGCAGAATAGCACGGTGAACCTGTAACTCAAGAAGTAACTACACCGCAGAAACCAGAAAGATATTTATTCAAATTAAAATTAAATTCGAAAATCTACGAAACAATAATTACTTGCTCCAACATTATACTAAAGACCTAATTTCATGGCAGCTCAGAAAATAACCATGCATGCACACTGAAATCATTCGGTAAAGACAATACTTTGATTCTCTGAAGAAACGATAATCAACACTGATTAAAAATAAAAAACTATTTGGATAATCCAGTGAGAATTAGGTGGATGGACCGGATTGAGGATGGCATGGTGTCTCCTCATAAGTCCATTAATCCTTAAGATAATCAGCAACTAGAGTTGGCGGCTAAAATATCAACGGCGCTCTCTATTCCTTCAGGGTCGAATTCAGCGGCGATAGAGATCGACTCCCCGGAGGGGTTGAGCGCATCTCCCCCCGCGGTCTCCTCCGGTGAAGAAGGAGAGCTTTTATTTGAGCTCGCTCCGCAGAGGAAGGCGACGCCATCAGTCATCATAAAATCATCTCCCGACCGCCGCGTCATTTATCACCATCAAACGCCATTATAATCATAATAGTGGGGCTGGGATTCTTTTCCTCGAAGAAATCAAGCGCGCGGGGGAGAGGATGTCACCGGATGGCGTGCGCGGGCGGGCGGGGGTTTTGGAGGACGACGGATCCCGAGTTTCATTTGTCTGGATTGCCCGCTCACTCTAGTGGCTGGGAAGAGCAATTTTTCACCGAAAGCAGAGCTTATGAGGGGATCAAGGAATTATGACGCACCAAAGTGTGAAAGTATGATGACGCTCAGAACAGTTCTGTATATATTGTATTTACAAAGGCATTTTTCCACGAAAAAAAAAAAAACGATTTAACTACAGACGGAGTTGATAAGCATGATAAAGAGACGACTCATTTCATTTTGTTCACGCGTATGTAGCATATCATGAAAATTCAAACCGTAATCCATGATCATTACCGATTTAAAACTATGATCACTTAATAAAGAACCTGTCAAAAGTCTGTAACACGAGCACTGAAATAAGGAAGCACTACATCACCGCAAGCTCATATGCGGCAGTGAAGCACAAATGATAACAGCTGCAGAGCAGAGTAAATTGGAAGGAATAAAAATGTGGTTCTAGTAAAATAATGCCGATAAAATGGATAAAGAGATTTACTAATGAAGACGTCTTAAGAAAAGTTGTGGAGAAAATTTACTACCCATATGAAAAATTATTGAAGTAGAAGAGACAAACTTAATTGGCATTTTCTGTGACACAAAAACTACCAGAAAACAATAATGGAAGGAGAAACGAAATGGAAGAATTATCAAAGAAGATGAAATGCATGATGCAAATTACGAAGGATATAAAAATGAAGAGTTATGACGGAAGAAAATGGGTTATATGAGAGGTGAGGGGAATGGAGAGCTGCAGCAAACCAATCTTCGCATTGAAGACAGCTGATGATAATGAATCACTTAATATCCTGAGGCTTTCATGAATAATTTGACAGGATTAGGATGAATTTATCTATTATGTACGCATAAAACGTTATCCAACAGAATTGTTCGAAAACTCACGGACAATGAGGTTATCACACAACAACACTCACTTTTTTATATTCCGTAACACAACGTGTTACGGAATATAAAAAAGAAAGAAAAACAAATTAAAGAGAGGTTGAGTCTTTGATATAGAAATGTCAGCGTACACTATATGAATTTGTTGTAGTTAAAAAACGCTATCATCAATAAGCTCCCATGGTATTAGAATTAATTAAACGGAAAATTAGTTTAAGCATCAGCAATTGTTGGCTTAGTTTCAGAAGCGTATTTAATGTAACCAGAAATCAGGATTCACACAGTTTGATGACGAATCACTTATTGCCTTCATGCTTTCAAGAATAATTTGGCTAGATGAAAACATCTATTGTGCATGTATATTAAGTCATAAATAAATCATATTGAAGATGAGGCCATTCGTGAAATGTATACATCTCTTGATTTCTTTTCTCTTCTTAACACATATAAAAGATAAAGGCAAGAGTTACAATTCATCAACATTTTAGGGGCCAAAAACCAACACTTGTTGATAGTTTTTAGTAGCCTGTTACGTTTAGGAGCGTTTTTTTAATGAGCAAAAAATAGTGCCAAAGGCAACTACATATGTATTACGTACTACATCAGCACCGTTCCACAAAACTCTTAGAAAAGAAAGTATAATCTAAAAGTTAAAACTATTTTAAGCACTGAAAACAAAAAATAGGAGAAGAATAACATTACCCGGTAAGCGTTGGATGGATTCCTACGTTTTTCCCCACAGATAAAAAATCCGAATAAATTATGACGAACTCTTGAATTCACTTCCACGTACCACCACCACCAAGAATAAGTATTTCACTCTGCATGAGGCTAAATATAGGATAAAAAAGGAATTAAGTAAAAAAATGAAAGGGAGAATCTGAATTCAGTGTTCTGCTTGCAGATAGTTACTTCAGTACACATATAAAGACAATTAGAATACTTAGCAGGACAGCTATAGATGCATTGGAAGCAGTCGCTTGACCAATGAGATGACAATGAAATAGCATGTGTCTCCATAGCCTAGACCTGTATCTTGATAACAAAACCAATATGAATAAAATAGTACAACGCTTAAGAAATTGTAATTGATTGTTCTTTATTTCATTCCTAAACACACATGAATGTAATACATTTTATTATTTCAATTAATAAATTCAAGAGCACATATTCGAAAAGCAAATTTTTCGACAGTAGGCAAAGTAAAAATAAGTTCGCAAAACTCGACATGGTTGAGGTTTCGATCGCCATCAACCGTTAAAACGAGTAACAGACACACGCTGGACCACATGATGAGTAGCCCGAATCTGTTTCGCAGGCGCCATTAACGACCGCAGGCTCGCGGATCCCGAAAAAAAAATGGTGAACGATTCAATCAGGCGTCTCCAGGGGAAGAGGTTGGGTGGGAGGGATAAGAGGAAGGGAAGGGGTACTGTGGTTGTGGAAGAGGGTGACTTTAGAAGGGGGGTTCAGGGATTCAGGGAGGAGGGCAAAAGGGCATGATGAGCCGCGGGTAGGGAATGGGGAAGGGAGCAGAGGGATAGATGGACTCACGACCGCAAAACCTATTGCAATTAATCCGTCACTTCCGCAAAGTTTACGACTCCGCAGCCTTTGATGACTTCCGCTGTGAGATCATCAAGCGTGCTCCGCGGGTTGATGCCGCTCGCCGTCCATTATGAGCTTCCCCCATTCCCTCCACTCCTCGGATGACCCAGCGAACGCCGCCAATCCCATCCCTTCTCTCCCATACACACAAGGGCGATCCACAACTCTCTCTTGCCGGCCCATCAAATGGGCCTCCGCCCGACCGCCAGCCAGCCATCCAGCCAGGCGAAGGATTTTATGGCGCATAAAGGGAGGACATACCGCCGGCCAAGTTTTTATACCCTTAGCAAATCACTTCTCCAGCGCCAGGGTGAAGAAGAGAGACGTACACATGCAGACTCCCACGCATCATGTAAATGTATATGTACCTACGCTATGAATTCGGTCAGCTAGAGCTCTTCCATTTTGACCAAAGTTGGAGCAGAAACATTTTACGGTGAAAGATATAACGGTATTTTAGAGGTGCAATAAAATTCTTCAAGCATAGATCGTGATTTCAAAATGTTCCTGACTTTTTAAAACCATATAGTGGGCTTATAGTCATTTTATTTAGAAGACTAGAAAATATGCGAAGATCACTTAGGTTTGGGTTTACAGATATCTATAGTATTATTCATGCTTTTCGTATTCATAACCCTGAGAAAAATGTCTGGGAATGATTCATAACTTAATATTTCACGGTATAATTAAAACTTTAAAAAGTATCACGTAAAATTTTACTTTATTACAGGGCTTTTACGAGTAAGCACTTCACCAAGTCTTCCCAGATAGTCCATCATGCCTCAACGTTAAGATAATTTTAAAATTATACAACAGTCCCAGAAATCATCGACAAGTTAATAAGTAATTTGCATTTTTTCTCACAAATTGAAACTATGATGACGGTTAGCTCAAAATGCCAGCCGGGGAAATGTACGAAAATATTACTAAAGTACGACATCAGCCACCAACTTTTAATAGTTGTGATATGAAAATGGGCATAAATGCCTACTTTTAATCTTGTTTAAGAATAGATACGAAAAGAATAGGAATTGGGTGCCTGAATACGGGGATATAATTAAATATTCTCAAAGCTCCTTAAATCTTCATAACCGCCGAGATCTTCGTGGTACTTTCACCTTCCCCCATTGGGATAAACATGTGAGATGACAAACATACAAAAATGCTGCGTGGAAAACAAATAGCAAAACAACTGTTGGAGT
The DNA here is from genome assembly GCA_963573305.1 of Pyrrhosoma nymphula. Taxonomy (NCBI): domain Eukaryota; kingdom Metazoa; phylum Arthropoda; class Insecta; order Odonata; family Coenagrionidae; genus Pyrrhosoma; species Pyrrhosoma nymphula. The sequence continues at coordinate 146,263,878 of OY754328.1, forward strand.
ACTTAACTTGGTATTCATAAGATACTGTGATTATTGCATTTACATGAGGAACCACGCGAAGCACGACTATTACCGTAAAATCAGAACACAACTGCACTCTATAATGATCGCAAAGTGATGACAGAATTTCGCACGAGGCGCGGGACTGGTAACGGTGAATACCTCATCCCTTCGTCTATTACCTCCCCTGCAACAACACCCCCCACCATCTCCAGGGCCCCTCAACACGTCCAAAATCCTACCTCGCCCCCGCCCCCCCTCAAAGACTCCACCCCAACCCCTTTCCTCCGTTTCCTCCTTCAGTCGGGAAAGTCATTAGGGGAGCGTCTCCTTCACGGCGTCCCCCACAAAAGCACAAACCAACTCCAACTCCTCACCTCCACCCATCCCCCCCCCGCCTTAGGTACTACACCCCCCAACCAAACACACAGCCACCTACCTTATCGCCAACTTCTCGCCGCCGCCGCATCGCACTTCCGGCGCGGCGGTCAGACAGTCTTACGCACGTAGAAAGGCACCGCGTTTCCCCCTCCCCTGGCCCAAGCACGCATCGAATCAACCCTTTTTCGGGTCCACGGGTGGGTTTCAGGGAAGGCGGTGTGAGGGGGGGGAGGTTGGAGAGCCGGGTAATCAGAGAAGACGTGACAAGGAGGAAAGTTGGTCCAGAGGAGGAAGAAGAGGGGTGAAGGGTTGAGAAAAAGGACGAGGCAGGGAGGGGGGGGGGTTTGTTGTGTTTTGTCGGGGGATGGCAACAGTCGGCGAAGGCGACGGAAGAGACCCAAGGAGACAAAGACGGAAGACTTTATTATTTCTACGTGAGGTGCGAGGGTGGGTGACAAGTTCCAGCATTTCTACACTCACCTTTTAACCCATCCATCACCCCAGAGCGTTGAGAACTCATCTCATGCTAACCCTAATCCTTCGAAGCAGTCGCTCAGGAGCGTAGAGGCAAAGGCAGTTGCGTGCTCTATATCTCATAATCACAGTCAGGCGATAGCCAAATACTTGCGGATTAACTTTCCCAAGAGTGATAAGAACATAATCACATACGTACTGGATTTAAACATCAAATGCGGATTAACCTCAAATACCAAGTCAATGAAGACAACCCATAATGGGCTTTACACCAACAACCACTCTCTGATACTTTTCAGTGTTTTATTTTTATCTGATATTTAACCATTGCACTAAACCTCTATTCAACGTAGATTTTGAATGAACAAAGTGGAATATTCAATTTTGTACTGACAATTTTCCCCAAATTAAATATATTAAAATGTGGATATTCGCTGGAACAATTAAAGATTTCGGATTTTCCTGGCTCTTGTTCATGTTTCATCCATCATCAGAGAATAAATTTTACATAAGATGTATGGAAATTTCTTATAACAAAATTAATATTCCTACACTTGGGTATTTGGATTTTGTATTGTTTGCTATCTCCCGAGGTCGTTTTTGAACTAGCCAAATTCACTGTTCACTGCCGTTCAGTTGATATTGAACCCCGAGTAGACGGAGTAGAAATTTCGCTTCACACTTTCGGGAGCCGGTCAACGACGGAAGAGACATCATGCGGCTATCATCTCGTTATAAATACGAAAAGCAACATCCACCATAGCGTTAGCAGATATTTGCGGTGATTTGGTACAATAAATTACTTCTCTAACATAATTCACATTCTTCTACGACAATTTAGAAGGAATTTCTATTTACAAAACCTTTCGGCTAATATCTAAAATAATTTATTTAAGGCATTATATGACATCTAAATTATTATGTTTTGATTGCCAAGGATTACGATAAACGGTCTGACAAATTTACTGATAAAGTGAAAGAAATAGCGCTCCTTACTAGCTTTAACCTGGATTTGTAGCCAAACTTAGTCTTTATGCATAAATAAGGGAATAGGCAAAAACACGAAACGGGTATATTACAAAACTATGAACGAAAAACCTACGATTTTTCGCTTGTTGACTGATAAAACATATGCTTGGCATTAATAAACTGAAGAAAAAAATGAATTATATTTACAATTAGATTTATCCGGTGAAACTTCTCCGATGGCCAGCGGTATTAGCAAATCTAATGTTCTTTAGTAGCAGCTGATACTGCTGATAATATGAGTATCTTTTATTTCACTATATATCTTTTTACGAGGTTAATTTTTCCTTCCCGTGAAAGAAAAATAGATTTCGTGGGAAAATAAAGTGGGAATAAAGCAAACAATTACGGAATATCTACAATATTTATCTCATTGATATAACTCTTGGCTGGCAATTTTCAACAAAATATTCTTTCTTGATATTCCTCTCACATAAAGCGTGTTCAACATTTTTTCTACAAAATAATGAGCAGTATCAAGTTAACATATGTACTAATAATATAAAATCCAAATTCGAAAGTTTTATCTCTTCTATTTGCAATATGTGCCCATATTACCACACCCAAACCTTATAACTAAACGTACAGCGAGAATAAGAAGACTGCTTTTTTATTTACATGGTCTTCTTCCTCTGCATGCAGAGAATATTAACAATTATAGCGTAAGTGATGATGTGAATTTAACGTTGTCTCCCACCAATGCGCTCCAGGTATAGGTATAGCGAAACTTGGTGGCACTCACCAGAGGTGGATAAGTGGACACTGACCGTAAACCAAGCGTTGATGAGCGGGCAAAGTTATCGAAGGACTCCCACAGGGTCCTTTGGAAAAAGGCTCGGCCACTTCATTTCACATTTCATGTTTGCTTTCCTCTCTTTAGCGTCATGTTCTTCACAAGTGAGAGCCACCAAGTTTCGCTACACCTATACGAAGCGACGATACAATTTGAGTAGTTCGAAAACGGCCTTAGACCTTAAAATACCTAGTGTGTTACATGATAAACAATCAAAAACTTGACGCATTGGTAGATAAACCTATGCTTACCTCCAATTACCTAACAGTCATAACTTCAATTTTAGAGAAGAAATATATTTAGATGTATATTGCAGTGGGAACATTACAGGTAAGATCGTGCTGATAAATTAAAATTTATACTCCAGAACATCATTATTATTTCCTCGGAAAAATGATTGGAGATGAGTTGAAAGAGCAAGATTGGACCAGAGGAAGAAGGAGATATCCAGATGCATCAATTCCGGAAGATCGCGCCCACGCTGACGTTGAGTTCCACGACATTCAAAGAGTGCAGGGGAATTTATTTGAAGTTGGAGAGACGCGAAAGTACGCATGAAAATAAGAAACGGGGAGCAGAGAGAGATCAGACCACGGCTGGGATTAATGCTTTAGCTTTATGGTCTCATTTCCGTCGTCAAGGACGCAATAATTTCCGACTTGAATCAGCTTGGCTTCCTTTGAACCTTAAAAATGCCCCATGAGAAGCAAAATTCACATTTTTGCTACGTCATTTGGAGGCTGTTTACCTCTCTATCCGAAGCTTTTTCGATGTCTACTGTGGAAAAAAATACAAAATTTCATTTGACGATAGGACACTGGCTCAGAGTATTTCTAGTTTCGAAATATTCAGGCAAAAACTATTTATGACCGGAGGGTTAAAACGAAATAAAATCTTCGATTCGATAGATTCGATTCGAAAGCTTTTCGATATGAATTACAATTTCACTAATAACTATGGTACATTAATGATAACCTTTCACTTTTCTCCACCGCCAATGCTATTTATGAGTAGTTATTACAAATTCCTTTCGTTCACTTTTTATACTAATTCTATCATATCTTTCCAGTAAATACAGCTTTTCCTTAACGTTATAATTACGCCTAATTTATTTAAGATGCCCATCAACTATAGTTCTTCGGTCAATTAAGCTTTTCAGAAATAACTAAATGTAGTTTTTCCGTTATAAAAATGGCGTGGATAAAATTTTATATCATGTAAATGGTAAAATAAGAATTCCGCTGAGGTGCAAACGTAGTTGTACTGTGCGACGAACATCAGAAAAAACATCACGGACTATAAAGAGTGATTTACGTCGCTTAAAAATTTATATGAGACACGTTAGAGAGACATCATCTAGATTAATACAGTTGTTTGAAGACAAGAGGTTTAAGGAAGTATTTTTTGATCAAACTTAACAACTTTTCAGGCGAGGAATAATAATATAGTATTTCCTCTACGTAAAAATAATACGAATCACAAATAAATATGGTAAAACAAAGGCCGGGGTAATAATGAGTATTTATTCTCTAATTTTACTGACAACGGGTTTCGAAAAAATATGAACTTTTTGCTTTCATAATTTAGAGAGAACAATTTTTTCCAAAAAAAGAATAAATTAAGCCAAGGCCCGCTAAAACAATGATGGCTCTATTTCACGTTTCTTATGCCACGTGGGATGGAACTAATGAAAGGCGGAGGCAAATGAAACGGATCAAGAGTAGAAAGATACGGATCAAGAGTCAAAAGAGCCAGTGAGTTACAGGAAAGAGCTGGTGAGTCAAGGAAAAGGCCTGCAGATCACCACTTGAGAGCTGAAGACGGTCACGCCACTTGGGTAGCGCAGTGGAACTACGAATAGTTACGTCATTTTCCATTTTTTATGACGTATTCTCACTTAATTGACATATCATAATAACCCCTCGGAAGAAAGATCAACCTAACTGCATTTTCTGGGAATGAAAACGGACCCTAAAGCGTAGACTTTACTTGACATTTTAATGAGAACTTGAGCGGCGACGACCTTGTATTTCATACTTCAAACGTTTACAAAGAAGGAAAAAGATCGTTGTTTTTTTCTCATTGCCTTGGGGTATTTAAAGAACCGATGAAAGATAAACAAGAAAGATAAATGACAAACGAGAAAAAATGTACAACACTGGAAAGCCTAACCGTTATAAATAGGAAAGAGGTTTCGGAATCCACTTCTCGTCAGATCAGAGAGAATTGTTTAATTTATATAAATCATTAGTGAATACATTTTATCAGCAAATGTACATATTGATTAACAATTAAAATACAGGCTGTGTGTATAGAGATGTATACATAGGTTTCCCATCTATAGAGTCCGGGATCAAATTCCGGCAGCTTGAATTTTTCGAGGAATCCAATTTCTCCACACACCCCTCCACAATCCCCCACACAACATTTCCCTTACAAACCTGCTCACCTCTTCTGATTAGCAAAATGGCTTCAGTCGTCGATTGCCGCCAATGATAATTACAGCTGTTGCTTAAACGGGATAACTCAAACGCATGGAAAAATGAATTATACAAATAACTCAGACGACCACAAGCACCAAGGTAGTATAGAAAGACTCAAATTAAGCACAGGTATAAGAAAACCATACTTTTTAATCAGCTGTGCAGCTCTCATCCTCAGTGGCTAATAGCAAAGTCGATTTTGAGTAGTCTTCACACCTAATTGGAGTAAGTAAGTAAGAGTAAGAAAAATATTTATTGTTCAGGACAAAAATCCAAAAGAACAAATATAATAATAAAACACTTTGCAGGCACAATCTTTTAAAAGTACAAAAGGACAAACTTTTCATCATTTCAAACTTTTCAAATACAAAAGGAAAAACTTTTATCATTCTATAAATGTAAATTAACCAAAAAAAAAACTCATGTATTAATAACTAACAATAGAAAAATGATACAATGAATAAGGAACCATAATAACATGAACACAAATTTGAAGAAAAAAAATAATAATAAGAGTAACTTATGTTATACCCGGGAAAGTAAATAATCATGGTATTTCATTTTAAATGTTTTAACAGATTTACAATTTTTAATGTCAGTTGGCATCTTATTCCATATGTGACAAGCTGTTACAAGAAATGATTTATTATATGCTGTGGTGCGATGCCCTGGAAAATACAATTGATTAGGATCAGACCTAGTGGACATTGTGGAGACAGAGGGACAACTAAGGAGCAAATCATGCAGATACTTGGGTGATTTGTTTTTAAATAGGACAAACAAAAAGGATCCCAGAAGGTATTCTCTACGGGATTTGACGTTGAGCCATCTTAGTTGTTTATAATAGGGGGTGATGTGGACGTCCCTGCGAAGGTCAAAAATGAACCTAAGGCAGGAGTTTAAGGCCCGGTGAAGTTTGAGGTTATTTTCTTCGTTGAGGTCGTTATAAACAAGACAGCAATAATCTATTACAGAGAAAATAAGCGACGATATAAGTGTTTTTCTAGTATTAAAAGGAAGTAAGTTTCTGTGAACTTTTAACTGGTAAAGTATAGAATGAATTTTGTTAGAAATATTATTTACATGACAATCCCATGATAAGTTAGCAGTCAACGTCATCCCTAGGTTATGTACATTACTGGAGTATGGAATAGGCATACCATTAACCACGATACTGGTAGTCGTAATGTGGCTAATGTTACGTAGCATCCTGGAACTACCGATAATAATAGCCTTAGTTTTACTTGAGTTTAGGATGAAGTCGTGACGCGTGGCCCACTCGGTTATTCTATAAATGTCTTCATTAATTTTTGATACTGCCTCGTCAATTTCATATGGCCAACAGCTGCGATAAATTTGGAGGTCGTCGGCATAGAGCATGTAACTGGTGTGCTTAAGACATTTAGGAAGGTCGAGTATGTACAGAGAGAATAATAGGGGGCCAAGGACAGACCCTTGGGGTACACCAGTGGTGACTGCTGCCCAAGTTGAGAGATTACCTTGACTATCTCTCACTGCTTGATAACGGCCAACTAAGTAAGAGTAGAACCAATTTAGCACGGAGCACGAGAAGTTAAGTTTTTTCAGTTTCTCAAGTAGTATAGTGTGGTTTACTCGATCGAAAGCCTTACTAAAATCAAATAATACCAGCACTGTCACCATTTTTTTGTCTATGGCATGATGTAAGTCGTCCGTTATTTTTATTAAAGCAGACTGGGTGGAGAAATTATTACGAAATCCCGATTGAAATGGGTCAAAACTGTTTTCCTGGGAAAGAAATTCAACTACTTGCGAATGGACGATACGTTCTAGAGTTTTGGAGATGGTGCACAGTATAGAGATTGGTCTGTAATCAGATGGGTTTGAAGGATTTTTGACCTTTTTTATTGGTGTTACCAAAGAGGACTTCCATTGGGTAGGAAACTTGCAGGATAGTAGTGAATGGTTAAGAAGGTCAAGAATAAATGGCATAGTGACCTTGTAAGACTTGTTTATCATGGTATATGATATCTCATCCACACCAGTAGAGTTGGATTTGGACCGAAAGATAAATTTATTTAGCATTTCGGGAGTAATAAACTGAAAATAGAAATTTTTGTCAGAAAACGGTACAGCGGGATCGAGAAAATTAGGTGGAGGAGAATAAAGAGGAGAGTTATCTTGATCAGTGTTTACTAGACATGTAAAATAAGTATTAAGTTCATCCACTGTGAGATTAGAGGCCAAAGAAGTTTGCCGGCTTCGGACTATTCCGAGTTGACGTAGTTCCTTCCAGATGCGCTTCGGTTCTTGAAGCCCGGAAAGGGCACTAGAGAAATAGTTTCTTTTGGATTCATTTATCAAAAGCTTGACTTCGGCCCTCAGTCGTTTGTATACTGCGTGAAGGGCTGGCAGCTTGGAACGAATGAAGGCTCTACGTATGCGATTGCGTTCACCCATTTTTTTGCGAATGTCACAGGTCAACCATGGGGAGGTAGGGCGTTTAGGGTGGCAGATACGCACAGGAGCATGTCGGTTGAAATAGCTCACAAGATAATCATTGAAAATTTGAAGTTTATCGTCGATACAATTTGACTGAGTCATGCGCAACCAATCAGCAGAAAGTAGGTCTTCTAGAAATCTTTCATTATTGAAGTTTCTGAAGTCGCGAAATACAAAAGTAGGGAGTTTTACAAAAGGAAAGGTAAAATTGTACGAAAGGGATATTTGGTCATGAGCAGATAAAAAAGGCACTGGTGACTGTGAGAAGTGCGTTAGTTTCTCCATGTCATCCACAACACAGAGGTCCAGGCAGGTATGGCTATTTAGCGTATGGTGAGTAGGTTGCGAAGAGACCAGGTGAAGATTGTTGCAGTGAAAGAAATTCTTCAGGTGTAAACAATCATAGCTTTCAGGATTCATCATATTCACATTAAAGTCACCAACAATAATGATGTTTTTATATGTAGGATAAAACCGTAGAAACGTTGATTCAAAATCGGTGATAGAAGTAATTTTAGGTGGCTTATATACTATAGCTAACAATAATTTTGACATAACAGATCCAGAAATTTCTATAATAATAAATTCAGTTGTAAAACAATACTCGGATGGGGAAGTAGCTAAGACGGAGTAATTCAAACTTTGTTGAATAAAGGCACCTACACCGCCACCTCTCTTGCCAGTCCTATCATGGCGTATTAAATTGTAACCCATTAGGTTCACCATATCATCAGACACAACTGGTTTTAGCCAAGTTTCCGTCATACAGATAACGTCAAACGAGCTCAGCACAAAATTATCACTAAATTCGTCAAAGTGAGGTAGTAGTGACTGACAGTTCACGAGGGACAAACGAAGAGATTGAGCAGACGAAGGTTTCACAGGTTCAGGTAGACTTATCCCCGTATCACCGTCAGAAGTATCAACTGCGTTGCCAACCTCATCTCATAAAGTCTCGAAGTCGGCTTCACAACGTATAGTGATTCTCCGTCCCCCGTCTTCTTTCCTAACAAAGATCGACCCATTGCGAACCCACAGATATTTCAATTTACCCTGCTTTTTTAATTCCTTAGCAGCGGAGTATAGTCGACGGTTGAAGGTGCTGAGAGATTCGTTGATGTATATAGTATGATGGTCATCGCAGCCAAGGTCTTTTGTGGAGAAGTTTTTCTTCGCACGTCGTGCTGCAAGAAACTCACACACGAGATTGTACCGAAGAAACCGAACTTTTAAGAGAGGTGGAGCAGGGGAGGCATTCTTGTTTGACCGGGCACTAACCCAATACGAATAGTCAATGTCACTAGGGGTTAAATTGACTCCAAGTAGAGATGCCACTTGACAGACTAATGACTCAGGTTTTTCATCGCTCTTTTGAGGAATTCCATGAATATCCACGACATTCCTTAGGGAGTTCTGCTCTGTAGCACTTAAGCGCATTTCTAAGTAATCAGTACGTTTTTGCAAAGCCTTGCTTTCTTCAACTATGTTATCAGTTTTGGTGTTAATTGAATTGAGAGTCTCATTAAGGAATGCAATGCTCTTTGTATGCTCTTCGATCGTGCGTTGCCACTGTGACAGAGTACGATTTATTGAGGACAGTTCGGCTTTAATGGATCTCTCGAACTCACGTTGACCATCCTGTAAGTCGGTGACACGCTGCAGCAGCTCTTTCAGCATACCATCAGAAGATGCCATGGGAGCTGGGGTCCGTTGAGCTAAGGACGGTGAGCCGACGGGTGTGTCGTCCCGCCGTTTGCTGCGATTTTCCGAACTGCAGGTTGGGCAGATCCAGGATTTTCCCAGGTCCTCTAATTCCTGCAGATCAGCTTCGGTGAGATTAGTGCAGGAGAGATGGTGAACTGCACTACAGCTACCACATGTAAGAGTCTTCTGCGTGCGTTTGGATGGCTTGGCACACACAACACAGTTTTCAGGCATTGCGAAATACACGCTTTCACTACTGGGAGCGTAACATACGACCGTTCACGGTGACTGCCTGCTGACGAATGGGGAGTAGGTGAATAGTTCGGTAGAGATGATGGTATTTTCCGGCCGTTCTCACGATGCTAACCAGCTGAAAAGCACGGAAGAAAGGGCAATGGGATGAGAGGGGGAGGGAAAGGTTTGTTTTGAGCTCCGGCTGCAATAGAGATCGCCGTCGTAAGTGCTAAGGTCTCTGGGAAGGAGAGGTTGGGGGGGTCGTTTCGGGCAATTTGGACGTCCACAAGAATAGCCGTAAAGTCGACGGAGGACAGCTAGGAGTGGGAACGAGGCAACTGGAGTGACCCGGGCCGTCGGGAGCGTCGGGAGGGTGGACACTTATAAAAGGACGTGCCCTTGGAAAAAACGAGCGGACAAAAGAACACCAAAAAGAAAAAATTCCACTCTACCATAAACAAGAACGGAGAAGCTAAAATGTTGGCAAAAATACTTTTAAGACAGCGAGACAGATCAGCGAGACACAGAAAAGAACCTAGTACGACTAGCAGTAAGTGCTGCTGATATTGAAAATCATCATAGGAAGACACGTCGAAGAAAAACTCGAGAAATTAGCGATAGTATTTTTGAATTCAATCTTAATATTACCTAGCACTGAAGATTCGAGATAGATAGCAATTTAATAGTCTCATTCTTCCACGAGTTTTCTCGTAGATTAGGTGTGCTCCAAAATTCTCTCATGGCTTCCTACAGGTATAACCGGAGTTGTGCCACATTAGCGAGAAATCTGCCCTAAATATAAGCACTAGAGTAAACATAGCAAATGAGTAGAATTCTCAACTTAAAGGCGATCTTAACTGAAAGTTAAAATAAGACAAAGGAAGAATTTTTTTAGGCTCAGAACAGAGAAAGTGACTGATTGTTAGTAAAAAAATCTAGAATACAAATACGAAAAATTGGCTTAATCCAAGGAAAAACGTCGGGTATTCAAGGCAAATCAAGTAAGAAACCTCATTCTAATCAACTGCGTCGTAGTGTACAGTCCTTCATTTCGTATTTCACGAAAGGATTTTATTAAATCAAGAGTTTTTTTTTACATAAGTTCAAATCAGTCTCCATTAATGACACATTTTTAATGCAAAGGTTTTGAAAATTTTCCACCTCACTGCTCACATCTTAACTTTTCCTTCAATATAATGGCTATATTATGATGTCATTAGCTTTAAATCTTAAAGAAAAAGCCCTCACTCTGAAATGTTGAATCATATTAAATGATTCCCTTTTAGTAAAATTACTGTTGAACCTAAGCTTCACTTTAAATGTACGATATCTTAATAGAAAAAACTGATGACTGAAAGAATAAGAGAGATAGAGATATATCGAAGGAGAAAACGTGATCGGAAACAGGGAAGGGATATAAAACACTCCCACTCCAGCGCTGTTTTCCGTTCATCCCGTTCTGAAGGGTGGAGGCGCACTGGGCGCTGCGCGGATGTTACGGTGAACCCGAAGTCATGCGTCTTAATTACGAGAAACAGACTGAAGAGAGAGTGGGAGAGAGGTGGTCTTGGGGGTGAGGGGAGGGGGAGGAAGGAAAGAAGTGATCGTGGGTGACTTCCCCTCTACCACGCAACTCGGGGGAAGGAGATGCCTTACAGTGGGATCAAATCGGAAAAAAGACTCTGATTCATGGTACAGCTATACCCAAGGAAGCTATTCTTCCAAAAGGCCAACTTTCGCAAGAATCAATGGAAGCGAATGGCAAAGGAATAAAGACACGGAAATATAGGGAACTGCACGCAAGGAAATTCTCAAGACTGGCAGCCATGTTCCAGAAATTATTATTTACATCCGATCCATTAATGTCAACAATAGATGCGCTTCCAAAAATTAAAATTAAAGAGTTGGCTCCAGAAATTCAAAAACTATTGATTTTAGATTATGTGGAAATTGAATCATTAACTGAGAAAGGTGACAATTTAGAAGAGGACTCTCCATTTTCAAGTTCTGACAGGAGGTATTCCTGTTTTTGCTCTCGTTTTCTTCAGTAGGTGTTCTATTACTATTCAAAATTAAATGTACTATAAATGTTGATAACTTTATTTCATGCTGTTGACTTTCTTATTTTTCCAACATTTTTTTACCCTTTCCAATTCAATTTTATAAGTTTATCTCATAGATACGGAAAAAGTAATGACAAAAATGAACTAAGGAGGTCGAACTCACTGTAGCATGACATTTTCAGCCAACTTAAAACAGTTACTGATTTTGGCCAGCATTTTCGGCTTTGGTTCCACCGTGCGTCGTCAACATGGAAGAGGGACGAGGAAGAACGAGCGGAGAAAGATCAAATAAGGGAGCAGAGAATTGAAGGGAGAAGAGAGGAAGGAGGCAAGTTGGAGAGGGTGGAGAAGAACAAGGGACTGAAGAATGTGGAGTTCACATTTCTCGCCGGTGGGTACAACTTCTTCATGATTATTTCTCATCGAGTGTCCTTCAAACTTTCCAGCGTTATAATTCAACTATCGAACGACCTTCAACTCAATTTTTTTCCAATAAAAAAATATCAATATAAATAGAACTTAGTGAACTCTGTCGTCAAATGGAATACAAGAAAAATAAATATCAGAATAAAGACTTTTTTCACCTAATAAGGACCAGATAACGCAAAACTCTCTGGTTACAACGAGTACGCGAATTATACTGTCCTAAGCAAAAGAAAAATGCAATTATATGCATATTAATCAATACTTCGCAACTTATATTAAGAGCGGTTACTGCTAGTGATGATAGTTCCGTATTTAACCATTTGAAAGTCAGTAACTTTATAAAATGATAAATATTACGATGGGTTACGTTAAGGAATTGCGGATAATGCTGATGCATAAGTTCTACTATGAAAATATTTTCAAATTTTAGGCACCATGGAAGAGAATAATACCAGAGTAAAATATTTCTTAAAGTTTAAATTAATAGATGTTTAATAGTTTAAGAAAAGCGTGCAATCAATGAATACCGATGCTTTAATCGATAGATAGTAGGCTCTCTTAAGGGTAGGTAGGGATATGCTCGATGCAGACTTAGGGCTGAGGTAACAGAATGAATTAAAGAAGTACCATTTACCTCAAATGGTAGACTTTAGAATATTATAAGGTTTCAACCGGGTTTCCAACGGTTAAAGGAAAGGGCAAATGCAGTTTATCAAACTCCAATTACCCTTTCCGTTAACCATTTGTTGTTAATTGCTGAAAACGACTTCAACCTGAGGACGCCACTTGAAACGCAGGTGAAACTTCGTTTCAGAAATTGGGATGTAGGATTAGGGTTGTCCAAAAATCTACCAATCAGCTGATAGAATACTCCAAACATCGTTGGATCAACAATATCCTTTCTCCCACTAGCAAGGAGACATCGCGTGACTTATGTTCGGGATCCAAACGAGGCAATTATTTTATGAAAATATAGAGAGAGTGCGGGAAAAGTATCACGGCTTTCTTCCACATAGGCCCGAGTTCGAGAGAAAAACGCTATTAAAGAATCTTCCTCCGTATAAATCCTTTACAATTCAAGCCTCTATCATCATTCATGCCTCTGTAAACATGACCGATGTGTACAGCTACCTCGTTTAGTGCCGGTTTCCGTGGAGTTGTTGGTAATTCTTCGAAAACAATTGAAGATACAATTGTGCAGTACGTTTTAAGGTTTGTTTTTTTCTAACAGTATTCTTGGTTTGTGATTTTAAGCATAATTAAGAAGAATATTAGAAATATCCCTTAGGATTAAAAAACTATGGAAGAGTGACATATTTTATGGACCACAAATTATTCAAAATTAATTATAAAAACCAATGATAGATAGTAGCATAGAACGCTGCGAAATTGTATTTTGGAATGTAGTTTGAACCGATAAACCTTTCATTTGGCTGTAAGAATTTAAAGCAAATTATCCGACTGTAGCACTTAAATTCAATTTTCAATTACAGTCAGTATCACTAAGTGTCACTAGTGCAAGAGACGTAATATTCGTCGAGAATATGGAAACGAATATTTATCGTGTGTTTAAGTGACAATGCAATTATAGAAATTCAGTGAAAACAAATGTTATATGTACTATATGTGCTGTGATGTAGTGCGTGAGTTCTTTTGGTGATATCTTTACATTTAAAGGTAATTTGTATTAGGTAAACTTACGCTCCTAATGAATGTGCTATGACAGGAGATGACGTGTTACATAATCTTCGCAAGAGTCGGATAAGACTGATGACTGCAATTAGTTCATTATTTCAACTATTATGTAAAATTAAAAATCAATGCGAATTGAAATTAAGTAATTGACTACATGGATGCTCTTGAATTTTAAGTTTGGCAGTTTACATCCTCAGTGAAAGGATAATGATTGATTTAAGTACTTAAGCAATGAAGGTATTATAGATAGATATTAGTGTATAGTTTTTATTAAACTTATTTCAATACATTTTCCCACCTCAGAGTCATCTCATTATTTTATCTCATTGCTGTTTGGCTGGTCTCACATCTCGTGATCGATACTTGATGTCATACAATCATTCCTATCGTGATTGATAAAGATGAACTCCTCGGTCATTGGAGAGATCCAGTTCATCGATCAATCTTTCAAGAGAACTTGATCTCGGGATTCGATCAATCACGACCGACCCATCACTACTATCTACCCGTAGTATTTCATTCTTCATCTCAGCGTAAGTCCTACCTCTCTACATAAGACGTTCATATTACCTACTCACTCACTTTCTCCCTCTTCTCAATTATTATTCTATCCCTTGGTTCTGTCTCCTCTGATAGGTTCATCATCAACTTTTCTGCTTGAATGTCCCTAACTAATGTACTCATAAATTTTACCATACTGGTATTTTGTTTGGCTTTATCTCCACCCGGCAAACCTAGCAAATTAACATTTTTTAAAATATCTATCCTACATTCACACTGGGGGTACGCATAGGAAAGTAGGTACATGCATGGTATTCACCAAATAACGAAATCACATCACACCGCGGTATTACATGAGGCAAGAGATGGTCTCTTGGAGGTAAGAAGCATCGCCCATCAAATCATCCTTCGACAGGTATGTGATTTCACTTCGACTGACAGCAATAATGGAAGCACCCCATTGAAGTTTTCGTGTGACAGATGATGGACGCATGCAAACAGATCGTGTAGTATCGCTGGAGCAGTGCCCTCTCTCGACCGGACCTATGTATTCACTTAGTTATTTGAAGAAAGAGCAGCGAAAAAAGGACCGCTTACAATCCCTCATTCCCATCCCATCCCTCTAAGCGAGAACTGTACCCTCAACTCCTCCTCCCCTTTTATTAATCCCCAAGAAGTCTTAAGGAGCGGATAGGGAAAGTTCTGGAAAGGCGCCGTTTCAAATTAGTTTGCGACGCGGATCCGAAAGTGGATGAGAGAGAGAAAATCTCTTGTACGCCGTTGAACGGGGGAAAGGCTTGAGAGGACCTCCGTGAGGGGAAGGGAGGAAGAAGAATGGGGAGGGAGGATGTTGGAGGGGTGTGTGGGAGGGGGAGAGTGGCGAGAGAGGTGAAAGAGCAAAATAATAAAAGGTTAATCCCACAAGTAAAAGTTGGGAGTGTACGATGTGACGGGAGGGAAGTAGCAGTGCACACAGAAGTTTCGACCTTGCCGCGCAGAGCCTTCTTTCCTTCCTTCCCCCAACTCTCCCTCCCCCTCCCCCCACAGAAAATCCCTCCTGCCCCCCTCCCTATGCCCCCCTCCCCCCTCTGACTCACGCTCTCAGTCAAGTAATAAGAGGGAGGGAGAGAAATTTCACGGGGGGATTGGGTGGGGGGATGTGAAAGGGGGGGGGGAGGAATTGGGGTGTTCCTCCTGAGACGGAGGGACAGAACGCGATAGGTGAACGTCTTCATTTCGCCGAACGAGATTGAGACTCTAAAAGACTTAGGTGAGTGGGTAGCACGTAACAGTTAAACCCCCCCTGCCAAAACACATTATAGACTATCAAGCGAGAAGCGTAAACACGGTCCAAAACCCCCGTAAACAAGGATTCCCAGTTAAGTACGCTCCACTCATGAACTTCATCTTTTAAGAAACAGTAATGAGTACAAGGAACATAGGACTAAAACCCGCCCTTTTATCTTCAGATGACAGCAGGCATTCTGGCAATCAACGCTTCGCTGTATACGTGCCAATTATTTCATTGATGACGTCATAGGACAACAGCGTCTTTCTATTTAGTAGATTATAGCCTGCCTCTATTTACCAATCGCATCGGCGTTTCCAACCTTCTTTCTACCGAGGAACAGAGAGACATTTTGAAAAAGAATTTATCTTTGGTAAATGGCAAATGAATATTAAGAAAACATAAAATATAAAAATGGCCAATATATTAGTGAGGAAGAACTTATTTATTAAATTGTTATTATGCAACATAAATGAAAACAGATGGGGTTTAAGGAGAAAACATTGATCGGACATTCAAAACCCAAAGTGCATCCACTAGTGTGGATTTTAAATTGTGCCTATATAATATAAATGCTTATGCGTTCACTGTGAGAAAAATGACAGTGAATTAGACAAAGTAAAATAAAATAAAATGAAAAAGATAAAACAAATAGTTTCAGGCTATACATTCTGGAATATTTTCATTCTCACATAAAAAATAAAAAAAATATCAGCTATTGGTATTTATCAACCCATAATTTTATTTTTTATTATTTTACCAACCTTCGATGAGGACCGGCATTTTAAAGGTGTTAGAAACCAAAAATGCACAAATGTCAAAGAGAAAGGGACGGAGGAGATGAGGGCCAGAAATGGAAGTGGATAGGTAAGTAAGATAGGGGACGGGGGTTGGTGAGTCGGGTGTGACGGGGTATGGAGTAATAGGAAAAGAAACGGTGGGTAGTTAGACGTGGTTGGTAGATTTTTTAATGACTCGAGAAAAGACAAACGAAATCGTATAGAAAGCGATTTTCAAACAATGCAATACAAAGTAAAAACAAGCAGTCAGTAACAAGGTTTACGAAAATACTAACATATTTTTTACCCAGCCCCCATCATTTATTACCCCAAAAATCCCCCTTCCCTCTCTCTTTGACGATAGCATTGCAATTGTGTTTTCTGGAACATTTATAAGAACGGCTATCCGTTGAAACCTGGGTCAGTAAAATAGAATTAAACGTTAGCGTAGATGTATGCAATTGAAAATTATTTTCTTTTTTCTATAAAAAATTGAAACACACGTAAGGTGCCAAACATTAAAACATCTACGTCAAACTTTAGTCACAACACACGTCCCACAGGTCACAAAGGTGTATCTTATTCGTTAACAACGTAACAAAATTGCAAAAACAAGAAAAAATTTACTAAACCATTAGCTAAACGCGTTCTGTTGCATGAAGAGAGAAGCATGGATGGAGGTATGCTCAAAGAAGGAGCTCGAGAAAACAATTTGGGTGGATGAGAAAAATAAATGAACTATTCATTAAAGCTTTCGCGACTCATGGTGACCAATATGAATTTCTGGTGTACTACCGCGTGGTTATCAGGTTTGCCACGACGTTTCTTGACCTCTACTGGTCACTTCTTCAAAGGGAATTGATGTCCCCGTTGGCGGTGAGGGATATATCGTATATATTTTCAGGTGGGTGAGTTGGAGGAGTAAGAGAGATGAGAGGTGGAGGGAGAGGTACGTGAAAAATGTTTATTGAGCATGGGCATTCACGCGTGGCTTATTAGGAGGCCACCATTTCTGTTGAAGTTTTATTTGTTATTTTCTTATTCGTAAAATTCGTAAGTCGGGAAAAACCTGATAATCACGTGGCACACCCGAAAAAGATAGTAATTGATCAGTAATGAACTAGTTCTTAAAAATAGATCAATTTGAAAAGCAATATAAAAAAGAGACAACCATTAATGTGAAAAGCAATATAAAAAAGAGGCAACCATTAATGAACATGCTAAAAAGGCATAGTTAGATTATAGCAAACATATTCGAACTAAAAGTGAAATGGAAAAAGCCAATAGGAAGTCGCAGACCTGCATTCTTCAAGAACTTGGAGCAGGAGATGGGTGTTCGCACCGTACGGTAGGTAGAAGGAAGCCGCAATGGGAGGGAAATGGCTATTGCGATGAGACATAACTTAAAGAATATGATGATGAACCTACTTAATAAATGTTGAAAAAGGATATTTCACTCACTCAGTGATTCAACCCGAAGGTTGGTTTGGATAGTTGAGGGTAGAGCTCACCCCGAACTAAGCCAAAGGCATAAGCATTTCACACATTAAGGGTAGGGGGGGGGGGGGCAGTTCCTTTCCCTGTGCCACCTTGAACTCCAAGGATTTTTTGTTCGGGGGCGTCCAAAGACTTCACCGGAATTTGAACCCGGGACCTTTCGATCAGTAGGCAAGCACTCTACCCACTACAGTCCGTTGCAAAATTCTGTCACCCGAGTTTGAAGACTAATATCTCAAAGATGGCTCAATCGATTTTAAAATAAAGTGCATCACATTAAGGCTTGTTTATTTCTGCGTTTATTGATGGCGCACAAAACTATTTACCGTTCATATTTATTTCAGTGTGTGCTTAAAAACAGAATTTTTGCGCATTTTTCCGGGTACCGGACGGATGCATCGCATTTACGGCTTCGTAATAACAACACGGATCAATATATAAAACTTTCCTTTTCAAATATTGTAGCAAAGATCTGTCTTAACAATTATACTAAGTTTCATATTATTTAATGCATTATTATTTTAGTTATAGGTGCAAATGCACGGATCCGTTATTTTCCGTTCCGCGCATCCCTGAAAACCGCCGTTTGGCCCTTATTCAAGCTCTCGAGTTCATCATCATGAATCCACTTATAAATTCTTAAAGGAATTCGTTGGTTAATCAATATCGATTAACATTTATTTTCGAAAAAGAGCGCGTTGAACTGCTAGGAGCCTGCACGGAAGAGAAAGGGAGAGGCGCGCGCTGTTGCCCAGTCAGATTGTTGTCCGTCCGGCGCGCGAGGAATTACCTACTGCAAGTATTTACCGGCGGGGGACTACTACTTTACTACTTCGCTTGAAATAACATACTGTAGCAGACGATAAAAATTGCTGTACTCACCAAAATATATCCAGGGACATATTTTCACCACTTCCCATCAACTTTTTCCAACATTTTGGACCTCCAATGGCAAAAGGCACTCAGAAGCATAACGATATGCGGGATATCTTTTGTCACCACATTTCTCGGCTTCTCGACGAAAGAAACAAATAGCGCTTAAAACCATTCTTAACTCCGTCGACGAAAAATTGGCACGAGGAGGCATATCGACGGTATGTTTCCACAAGGATCTAAAATGACACTGATGACCATTCTTAAAAAGTGACCCTTTCTGCCACTATTTACCGAGTCCAAATGACTCATGCACAGAGAAAAGACAACTGGTTTTCCCCCGCAGGTAATGTTTGTAGTGGACTCCCTCGCGCGCCTTACGGACAACCCTCTGACTGGGCAACAGCGCGCGCCTCTCCCTTTCTCTTCCGTGCAGGCTCCTGGCAGTTCAACGCGTTCTTTTTCGAAAATAAATGTTAATTGATATTGATTAACCAACGGATTCCTTTAAGAATTTATAAGTGGATTCATGATGATGAACTCGAGAGCTTGAATAAGGTCCAAACGGCGGTTTTCAGGGATGCGCGGAACGGAAAATAACGGATCCGTGCATTTGCACATATAACTAAAATAATAATGCATTAAATACTATGAAACTTCGTATAATTGTTAAGACAGATCTTTTCTACATTAATTGAAAAGGAAATTTCGATATCTTGATCCGTGTTGTTATTACGAAGCCGTAAATGCGATGCATCCGTCCGGTACCCGGAAAAATGCGCAAAAATTCTGTTTTTAAGCACACACTGAAATAAATATGAACGGTAAATAGTTTTGTGCACCATCAATAAACGCAGAAATAAACAAGCCTTAATGTGATGTACTTCATTTTAAAATCGATTGAGCCATCTTTGAGATATTAGTCTTCAAACTCGGGTGACAGAATTTTGCAACGGACAGTAGGCCACCACGCTCACCTTAAGATATTTACACGCCCCAAAATCAAACGAAGATGTTAGACGCATGCACTTGCAGCCAGAGTCGCACGAGTCATTTGTGAGTACAATGAACCAAAATAACTTAAATCTACATATTTTTGAAAAATAAGAGTAGCAGACATGAATTAACACGGAGATATTGCAACAGAAAACATGAGGTAGGGATAGGGAAGAGAGAGAATATGGTTCGGCAAGGAGAGTCGGAAACCAGGAGTGTTTGAGGGGGGTAGAGAGAGGAGGAGGAGGTTGCATTCTCTCGAAGAGGGAATCGCTGGAGAGGAAAATAGGTTCTCTGCAGAGCAACGGAGTCAGAATGGAGGAGAGAATTGGAGGAAGGCTGGAAGGTAAAAAAATAGCATTCTACAAAAGCTCATTGGCAGACGTACCTTCAATGGAACGTTAAATACAAATAATTCCATTTAATTGGCTTAGAACTGGCAGTAGAATTTATTTTTGCTTCTGCATTGGTCGTCTTTTACAGTGATGAGGATTATACAACTGCCAAAGGTGGATTTTAACGTGAAGAAAGAAAATGTACCCTTTAGGGACACATATTAATCAGACGATACATAAGATTCAATTAGGCTTGATACACTTTGGCTACAATAACCATAACCATTCCATTTATTCTAAAAAAACAATTTCTATACAAACTAAGAATAGATTAGAACTGTCTATATACCTAAATGAACGATAAGCCATGAACTTCATCACGTTCGTTTGACGTAATGCCTGATCTGAAGTGCAAGGAATAAATCTCAAATTCTATGCTCGGAGCAAAAGTTCATCAGCCGTTAAGAGAATTCATAACTTCATTACAAGCATTGCTTCGATAATTACAAGTAATCTGACCTGGCACGGTATTCTATACCGACGCTAGGTACGGCATAAATGAAGAAGAAAATGGCGGAGCTGCATTCCGGAAGAGCGAATGCGAAACTCAAAGCTACAAAACAAGCGAGGGTTGTGTCGGCGGATGTCCTAGGATAACAAGCCCAAGTGCCGTGCTGCTGGCAAACAGTTATGTCTAGTACATCCGAATGGCCCCTCAGTTCCGAGGTCGGAGTTGAGGGCCAATTGCGAGAGAGAGGAATCCGGGTGCTTCCCTACCTCCCACGAGGGGCCAAAAAACAAGCGAGTGACGAGAGCGAAGCAGTGAGTGAGAGAGGATGAAGTGGCGCGCGGGTGAGCACGCGGGCACGCATGAGAATGAGGAAGAGAAAGGGGAATTCGAGAGGAAGAGGGAAGGACAGAACTACGGTGAGGAAGAGCTCCCAGAAAGGACGACTGCCAGAAAAACTTTCTCCGTACCTAGAGCGAGGGTTGGGGGGAGGGACGAGGGGGGGGGGGATATAACGGAGGCGGCACAGACATGGAGAGTCCCGCACGGCCCATTGTGGGGCTGGTTTTAATTACAGCTTCCTCATTACACCCAAGGGGGGCATTCCGGAGGAGAATGAGATAATTGGGAGGGGTGGGCGGATACGCGGTGGAGAAGCAGGAAGGGAGAAGTAGAAGCGCAATGGAAGGAGGACGGGAAGGGGCGGTGGGAAAAAGGGATGAGAGAAATGTAGAGGGAGAATTTCTTTTTTTTTTAGGTGCGCTCCTCAACATTAAAACGTATCACAATCACCAGCGAATTTCTACACGGAAAAAGGCAATGAATTCAGAGGCAATATCCAGCAGTTTCAGGACTCCTAAAACAGTTGAGTTAAGCTGAATTATTCATTAAGCTTCACATTTGGAAATGCCCCCCCAATTACCCCTCTTATCCATTCCTCGATAGCTCTAAGTAGTGAATGAATTCAATTTCTTCTGATATCATAATCAGGGTAATTTTGTGAAACAGTAAAATCCTCACAAGAGAGAACACCGAGAGGTGGAGTAAAGATTCCACGGTGCCAGAGTTATTAGAATTTCACCAATTGTATGGCTTTAAGGATAATCTATTTAAAATAATTCATACCATAATGGAATCGCATACCATTTTCAGAGAGTGTAGGTAGAATTCACTTTTCAGGAAGAAGAACATCCAACAGTTTTCAAAATAAACATGGGAGAAATTTTAATTTCAAAATAATACCATAGATATTTAAAACTAAATGTTGGACCGTTCATATATATCTAATTTATTCAATTAAAGCTTTAGATAAATTTAAATATCTAAATTCTAAAGAAAAAGATAAATAAGAAGAGCTGAAGTTGACGAGGGATGAGTAAACAGATAAAGATAACAATTCGCTAAAGACCCTCCAGCGAATCATCATGTAAGAATTTGACAGAAAAGACAAAAATCCAGAGGAGTATGAAAGTTTGGGTACAAAATACAATCAACATCATGCCTTCCTTGTTCACTCCATTTACACATTACCCTGCAAACATATTCAGGGACGTGTGATATTTTGCGATAAAGATCGGAGATTATAAAGAAAATATTGGTAACACCAGCGTGAGGAAAGTCAAAAGGAAATAATTATCCAATTATAATCGGAACCAACTGACCGATATATTGACATTGTCAGCGCTTGATTTTTACAATTTGAGAGAGATTTGACAATCAAAACAATTTGAGTATCAATATGAACCCGTGTGAATGATTGTTCCATGTTTTTGTGGCTTTTTTTTACGAAAGGCATTGGTCAGCTCATTAGATGTAATGAACGAGACAGTGACTCTTCCAGGAAACACTATTGGGGCTCGTTGAACTCCAAACATCTCTAATTCATATTTAAGGAGGAGAAAATGAACAGTGAAGGAAACAGATTCTTGTAAATTTCTGTTTGAGGCTTTCGCAGCGCTGGATTGCAGTTCTCTCCATTGTTTTCGGGTTAGCTGCGCCAAGTTTTATTCAGATGACGTTTCGTAGCCTATGCTGGCCACATCTTCAGTACCTGATCTGAAGATGTGGCCAGCATAGGCCACGAAATGTCATCTGAATAAAACTTGACGAGGCTAACCCGAAAACAATGGAGAGAACTGAAACAGATTCTTCATTCTTAAATTCTAAACCGAAATCCGAGGCCAAAAAAGTGAAAGAGAAGACTTTCAGGGTCCAGGGAGAAGAACGGCGAAGGAGGACGATTCGCCTTCCCGCCGAGTGGAAAGAACTCAATCGCTGTGAGGAGTGTATGTGAAAGAGAGAGAAGTCGCGAGTCTCACTTCGAGCTTTGAAAGAAAAACACAGAAAGATTTTATTTGAAAAATTAAAAAAAATACAAATGAAAGCGGGTGCTTCCATAAAAACTGCTACGAACGGACTAAGAGTGTTTCACTGCTTTCAGAGGGATTAGGTTGGGAATCGCTAGAGACTCGAAGACTAGGCTTGCTTGAGAAATTCAGAACAGGTGTCTTTCAGTGTGACACAGAGAGCATAGTGTTGACGCCGCACTACATCTTTAGGTCCGACAGGAAAGGTAAAATAAAAGAAATACATTGCCGAACATATGGGTAGAAAAAATTCGTTCTTCCCACTCACAATAAGTTGCCATAATAAAAACTGAGATCCACTGAAAACAATGCCGAAATACACTTCACATTTTCACCTTCCTACAGCATTCTCTGTCACATCTTTACATGGCTGGTGTCCTAAAGGGCGTCGTACACGATGTTTATTTCAGTACTGAAAATCAAACTCAACTCAGCATGATTAAAATCGTAAGGTGTAAAGGGTGTGATCGCATCCGATTACGGAATCGATTATCAGTACTGAAAAAAGAAGTAAGTACGATCCTTATTTTCCATCCGATTCTTGGACCCAACGACCAATCACATGCAAGCTGGCTAGTCGATCGTTCCGAGAGAATACCGGTGGCGACGCAGGAATCTACCAAAATAACAAGGTCAAAATATTCACTCGGGGACTTGCTCAGAATTGTTGAGAAGCGTACACGATTTCGCGATTCCACGATTTCGCTTGAATATGCCAAAACAATATGGCGCAGTGTTCTTAATTGCAGCGCAATACTTACATTACATTGTTCAGCGAATGCCCTGACAACGCGTACTGTGTACTGAAATCAGTATCGTGTAAACACAGGCTCCAATGCCTCCAATACGATTGAGGGTCGTTTGAGAGAGATAGCTCCCTAGTCATAACGGATACCATATTTGAGATTTATTTTTTAATTTAAGCGTCTGCAAGAAGTGTGAATTAAATATTATAAAATTAATGGTGCAAAATATAGTTACATATGACAAAAAATCTCAGTAATTAAATAAATATAACCACATAAGTCTCTAACTTGACTCATCTTTTCACGCCGTATGAAGAAATCGCCTTCAAAATAGAAGTTTTTTTTTATTTTATGTAACAAGTACCGCGGTGAGTAATTGATCAATTTTTATAAATAGTTGAGAAAACTCTCAAACTACACACCGTTAGTTTTTTTACGAAATCTAAGTGTTTGCAATTTTTTCAATATTCTCCCTCTGGAGCGCACAGCCGTAATCTATCCCATTTAAACAGCATATATTTTTAGGCGAATTGCTCGAAAAGTAGTTCGGCAAGGGGCTCATATTTTTATATCATTAAAAAATGGAAGTTTTTTTCTTTAAAATCACTTCAAATTCATCAAATTCTAGGTGATTTGATTAATCGCTCAAACTACTGTATGTCCCGAATTTGATTCCTAGTTTCCGCCACCAATTTCAGTACTGAGTTCAATGCTGACCTAAGAAGCGCGTAAAATGGCCATAACACCCCCTGCCACACGCCCATGCAGCGGCTCGCGGGGTAGTATGTAGATGTAGATGAGCGGGATGAGAGGGATGAGGGGGGCGGTCCCTTGGGTAGTGGCGGGGGTATGGGGAGGGAGGACGGATAGGGAAGAGCTAGAGAGGCGTGGCGTGCACACATACACACGCGGAGGAACGGAGAGATTGTTTTCTTTCCCCCGAGGCTCGAATTGGCGGGAGGGATGAATTTCCAGAGTGGGAGGGTAGGGGAGGGGTGGAGGGAGCGGGTCTGTTGGGGGGATGAGGAGGGGGGCAGGGAATGAGGGTATACCTTCCCCTCCCCCTCAGCCCTTGACCTTTTGACGACGTCGACAGCAACCCCGAGAGGGAAAGACAGAAAGGTGGCGACGGGTGACATTCTTACCACTCCCTCCCACACTTTTTCACTTCCCTCCTCCACCCTCCATCTCCATCTCTCTTTCTGTTTCTGCCCCTTATTCTTCTCCTTTTCCCCCTTGGAGGACTCTGTCGAGGAGGCCTGCCCTCGACTAATTAGCCGGTATATCTTCCTCTCCACTCAAGAGATGGAGTCACTCTCGGAAAACTACCGTCCCCGAAGGCGCGTTTTCCGAACGCCCACTCCGTTCGCTCGACTCTTCGTCCTCAGCGGAACGAATTTCAGGGAGCAGGGATGACTCCCCCAAGTGATTATGATGAGTCTCATAATTCCAAATTGCACGGAAGGGCAGAGCAGAAGTAGTTTGCCGAAATGGGACTATGAACTTTTTTTATTAGGTTCCGACTGAAAAAGGGCGAAATTTGTACCTAGCAGTATTAAATGCTACGGAATTGGAACTTTTAATGTCTTAATTTGAATATTCTTCTGACGATTTTTGCATTCCAGCAACGGTCCCTGAGTAGATTGAGAGGTACTGGGGCCTTACAAGAAACACTTTAGGGGTTCGAGCGTGTGTAGAGCGTGATTTATTGGGCGATAGTTACTCTCCTTTCTATTCAATTCTGAGATGAGACACGCAAGAGGCATGAGAAGCGCAATGATGCACCAATCAGCCACTAATAGGATACTAAAAACGACTGCCAAAAATGTGACTAACTACTTGTTAAAACCACAGTGAATATTTTGTGTAAATTTATTACGTGAATTACAATCATATCCAACTTATCTGCAATCAATTTATCATAAAACGAATACCAATTCGGAATTTCAAGCAGCGGAGTGTAACGTTAGAAATTTACTTTAATTTTTGGTTTGATTTTCTTTTAACTTATTTTAGCGTGGATACGTCTTATTAATTGTTGAAATATTTTGCGTTGTTAAGGGGTAGTTGACGAAAGCGGGTGGATTTGTGGAATGAAAAAGACTGGAAGCTGGAAGAGCTGCTCTCAAATAGATGCATTACCTAATAAAACAATAGAAAATAAGTGTTTTTTTGACGAATAGACTCAGTCCGACGCTACAGGAGAAATAAATTGGAATACACGTCCGCCACCTTCTGCAATCAAGCTCTTCTACGACTAGCATTTACTTTTGGAGGAGATACACTCAATAAATACAATCAAATAATCTACTCGTCAATGTTAAATCGACGGTCGAGTTCTTTAAGTTGAATGGAGTTCCATGCGTTACGTCGAGAAGAGTGGAGATAGGTAAGGTGGGATAGGTAAGATACCTATCCCATTGTCAACTGTTTTGTTCGTCTGCTGCATCGTTATATCTTGTGGACAATATTACGCCGCCTATCCTGCAGAGTCAACTGGACCTAAGGAAGCCGGCAAAATACTGTCCACAAGATGGAACGACGCGGCGGGAAATCCGAAAACCGATGAACAAACGTTCAAGAGATCATTATTATGGAATAAAAGAAGAATCAATTCCAAAGTATTCAATGATAATAATGAAGGTGATAGAGATATTTGATACTCACGTTCAACAGTATAACACTCAACCACCACGGAAATACTAACGAAAATTCGGAGCATTGTTCCGATTCCCGGTGTTAAATTTCGTCCAAAGTAAATTTCTCCAGCCTTGTAACTGCAAACTCTACTGGAGCTACTCACCTGCAAGGACAAAAGAAAAATATGAACAACATTTGCCATACAGCAGAAAATGAATATCACTAAATAATGTTAAAACTTACGGACCAAAAAAAATAAAAGAACAGCAGTGAAAGAATTTTCTAAGTCAGATGTAATGAAAGTAGGTGGTAAAAACATTTTCTAAACAACCACTAGGCTAAATAAAACTATATTTCTTGTTATAATTGCCCTCTTAAGAGGTAGATTTATTATATGGAGATATAACTCCTCCCTGTGGTTAATAATTATTTATTACAACAATGTTCTTGAATAACTCGCACAAATAGTGTAACCATTGGTAAGTCTGAGAAGGATAGAGATATTCTCTTTGAGAAGAAAGCCGATATTTTGGGATAGGTTCTTAGATTTAGGAAACGACAATAAAAGTAGAATTTTCCTTCATCTAATGCTAATAACTCTCACTACCTTTGGCCAACTCTGTCCCCCCGGCGATTTCTAGTGAGCACATTACCTAATGAAGGATTTAATCATTCATATTTAAAACTTAGGGCCCGTATCACGTACGCGAGGCATCTCTCAAAATCATCAGGATTTAATTGGTTGAATACACTTGTGGCCAAATCCCACCAAACTCTCGTTGATTGATGATCAGTTGATGAACATCTATGAACTGATCTGAGATTCTGTTTCACCAAGAATTAATCGTCATTCAAAAAAGAAATGACCTGATCGGCAATGAGGTAGCATAAAGATTCACACAGATTAAGGTACGCTCGTATTGGCGGTCACCATTATGCCACCAAGATAAAAATGGTCATCGAAGTGCATAAACACTATCAGATTTTAAAATATCTAGCGCACGTTAGGCTAATAGCAATAGTAAAAGGTCCAGCTCACAGGTTTCCAATTTTATTAAAGCATTGATAACGTTTCTTCCTTTCAAAATTTACCACAAGATCGGAAAAATTTAGTTGACACAGGCATACAAAATATTCAAGATATATGTGATTTTTAGCAGCGAAAAACAATACATTAAATCGATTTGCGGTAAAATGCTACTTTCTAAAATGTAAACTCTCAATTTAATCGCCCGAAACCGGCAATCGACCTGACCCACGATTTTGACACTTTACAATTGCTTACTGCCATCGGTGAAACACTATCATCTGGGAATGATCCGCGATCAAGTGTTGATTGTTGTTGGCGAAACCGCAATGAGAGGACTTCATTACCATGCCAAAATCGATTGAGATAGGTCATTCTAAAATCACTAAACTTACCGGAAACATAAACTATCGGCATATCACTTAACTAACCGGAAACTTAAATTACCGGAGTATCAGGGAAAGGGAGCATGAGGGAGAGGTCAGGCAGCGTGACGTTCTTTGACCGTGCGTAAGACAGCGAACACATTTCAAGATTTTCGTCTTCGAGGCGTCGCGAAAACAATGCCACCCAAATCCCCCATACTACCCAGCCACCCGTACCTCGGAGCGATGCAGGTGCCCACGTCACCCATGAGAGGAGAGGAGTGCGCATGCGTCAGCGGCCGAAGCACAAACGTAAACAATGGAAACGCGACACCGGGAGACGCAGGCATGCGTACACTCGCGCGCGAAGCGGTTCGGCGGCTCCGTGCCCTTCATCCTCCGCTAACTCCGTCGCTGTTGCAACAAGGGTAACTTCATGCCTCACAGTGGAGCCAACTTTACAATGGATACAGTTCAGGCAACTTTATGCAACCAAGCATATATATTTCATAAGCTCCACTGTTATCGCTATCCGAACCTGATCAAAATTATAGTCCGTTTCGTTCTGGAAACATGCCACGGATTTCTTTTCTAAAGCGCCGACTTTAAAATGAAGAGTATTTAACCAACATTTGTCCCAAGGCATTCATTCATAGAAAGCCAGCCAGATACCTTTGAGAGCCGCCTAGCATAAACAAGAGATAACTTCTATTTAAAAGAGCTAAAAAGTTTTTCAAGCTAACACTCGGCCACCCCGAACCATAGCTTGAAATGAGGAAATTAAACTGGAGTAATACTGGAGCAGTCTAAGCATTAAAGTAGCTTGATGTGGACACAAATACTTCTAATACGAACATATACGACTGAAGGTGTCCACTCATTTTCTTTATTAAGCTCAACGTACTACTCACTAAAGAAAATAAGTTATTAGTATGTGGATATTTCCAGAAATTTTCAAACAATAGGCAAGTACTTTACGGCTTTTGCATTAAGAGCACTTTAATTAGCTTTACGCTTTATTCCAAAACTTTACGACAAAGATTGTTGTCTCACAAATCAAAATAATTCCGTTAAACATCCTATGAAATTTCAATATTCTTTGAAAGGATTATTCATTTTCACTCATTCAATAATATGATTGAGAAAAGCAGGCCTTTTCTGGGTCAATTGCATGTCCCCTTATCTTTCAAAAGCCTTCCTCATCCTAAAACATCTAAAAACCCTAAATCTTCGCAACCATCTTCATTCTATTCGTCAACCACTTTTCAAATGCGATTAACTGCTTTTCAATGGCTCAATTCTCTGTTACTTACGGTATAGGTCACGGATCGATAGTTGAATATTATGATCCACGCGGTCATTAATGGATATTAATCCATCTGAATGGTAAGCTTTTGGACAGGTAGGTACATTCGTAATAACACTTGGTCAAACGGTCGATGAGAAATTTTCAAGTAGTTTTTTGCTTGACCAAGAGGTCTATTCCCCAAATCTATTCATTTCCAAGACCATTTTTTAACTTGTGCCATAAGTATCTTAATGGTATCTTTGATGTTATTTATTGATACGATATGAGGAGGTTATGACAAATTTGAGGCACTAATATAACCTGCAATCTTTTGAAGAAACTATGAAATATGAGGCCAATTAACTTGTATAGCACACTTAAACATGATTGCATTGATTTTCACTGCAAGATCCAATTAAGATATTATCAGTCGTAATTCTGAGTATTGGTGGTAAATGAAATTATTAGAATATTGGAGGTGACATTTCATGAAGTAAGGTTGGGAGACCGTGATGAGGACAAATCGAGCTATCCAACCAATTACTCATTCCGCTGCAAGAGTCATAGAAAACAGGACTGTAAGAGAACACCATGTATCCGTGTTCAAAAAGAACAAACTTCGTTGTTTCCCCATGATTCATATCACTGGCCACATTTTTACTTCATTGTCATGTGCTACACAGCGGCAATGTTTTCAACATGGGCACTCATCACTCCTACCAATTCAGGCTTGATATCATTAAATGTAACACCGTGCATGTTTAACACCACCCTCGAGAACGTGAACACGGAGAAGGCGACGGTAATAGCCCGTTTACAATACCAGCTTTAAGCTGGTTAGGCATACCAAGGTTGGAAGTTAGCTATATGTGAACGCAAGTTGGCGCTAACCCTGGTAAGCTTTTCTATCTCCGTCTCGAAACCACGGTTGGCGATAGTTACCGGCTTTTGAACTGCGTGTTAACGCAAGTTGGAGGGAAAAAGGTTATCTTTGAAAATAGAAGTCGTATGGGAAGGACATAAATCGTACATAGACACTTTATACCTTTTATGGATTTATGGTCAGTAATAGAAAAGCGGCAAAACTATCACGAATTACTTCCAGTGAAAAACTTTAAAAAGGACTTCAAAACTTGGAATATATATCGATTCAGAAGTTAAATTAAAAACATTGCTCTGCGAATAAAAACCAGATATTTTGTGCATAACAGAACATGGCTTAAATTAAATCCATCAGTTACATTTTCGCAACTAAATAGTTATAACCTATGGTAAAAGGTTAAAAAAAAATTGACTCTAACACATTTCTTAACAAGACAAACGGAAATGTTACAGAAATGATAACAAAGGATTATAAAACATGACTGAGAAAATGAATGAATGAAAACAACTATGAATGTATAGCTTTAATTTAGGTCCTCTCTTGCAGCAATGGCAAGGCACACATGGTTACGTTTTATAGAATATGATAGCAAAAAGGGTCCAGGTGAAGTTATTTCCTGCATGGACTGGTATCTAAACAGTGCACTTTCCCCTGATGCTACTGAACTTGTACTTTATTCAGAAAACTGGGCGTCTCAAAACAAATTACACACAAAATTCCTGAACGAGGGAACTCATTTCTGCCATGACAGGGACTTCACCAATATTTTCCGGCCGCGGTGGCGGCAGGGTAACGTCCTCGCCTGCCAACCCGAAGGTCGCGGGTTCGAATCCCACCTGGGGAGGATTTTCACCTCCCAGGGCATGGTTGTGTGTGCTGTGTTATAATTACTAGTTAATTTTTAGCTCAGAATAAAGTGATTATTATTAATATCGAAAAGAAAGAAAGGCTTATAACTAGATAACACAGTCCCAAAGAATGTCATTCACTTATCAAGAATTCATCTAAATTATATACAGTTGTTCCTGTAACTCAAACCATGTTCAAATACTACAACACGCTATTCTATATCTATAAACTAGTCACGCTATATTATTATTTAGACTAACTTAAACTCGCCATCAGATGTCACAACCGTTTCTACGACGGCTCTGGGAAGGTGACGTAAACGGTGTGTACGGTTTGTTTTAGCTGCCATATTAACCATCATTTAACCAAAGGAGTCTACATACTAATAAAATTGTTCCTTTAGGCGCGCTCCTGAATTTAAAAACTCATATTTTGGTTTGATTCGAGAGACGAACGTTTTTAGGTTAGTTAGAGTACAGCTTAACGTGGGCCAGCATGGGAATTAATCGTTGAAAATTCCCCATTTGGTCCATCTTACGAAAATTATTCCCTCGAACATGCACTGTTGACTTGCCTTTCCACATAATTTTCAGTTCGCTCATAGAGTCAGCGCCGCGAGTGGCGACTAAGGTGAAACTACTAAAATTCGCGGTTTTGGGGAGCACTTCCTGCGGCCAACTCGGAAATCCTGTGTGTAGTATTCGTGATTGAACCCTAGTAAGAAAGAGTAAAGATTTTTCCCTACTCTGTGCTAGTAATGTAAACGGGGCCTAAAAAGGTTCGGAGGAGGGTGTGCATTGGGGGAGAGTGAAGTGGCCAGTCGTGTCGACCGCGTTGAAGGACCAGAAGGGGGCGTTGAAGGTGGGGGTAGGGTGCATGTGGGGGTGGGCAGTGCTAGGGCAGCCCTAGGGTACGAGGGGCAAAGACAACACCACCTAGAAGAGAGCTAGGTGGTGTTGGCAAAGAGCGGCTCTCTCGCCTTCCCTCGACTCGAGCTATTCGAGTGGTTTCAGGGCACAACCAACGCCCAGCGCATCGGCCAGATTTTCCCATGGCCCCAAATTATTTTTAGTGCTACTAGAAGTGACATACCGCCTACGGTTAGTTTAGATGGCAGAGAGTGAAAACCTTGAGGACTCGAACAGCCGCAGTCCTTTGTCTTCTCATACAATTTCATTTTTCAGCTCGGCATACGTCCCACATCATTCCATAAAGCCAACCTTCCAACCTAAAGCCACCCTTCGCCCCCCCTCATTACCTGTTCTTACCACCGACACTTATTACCTACACAGACTATATTCTTCCCTTGTGCAGGAAGTATGTACGTGTCAGGAATACACATACTCGAATATTTAAAAATGCAATACACTGCAACACACGAATACTTGGAAAGTAACCGCGTCGTCAATTTCCACTCCAAAACTATGCCTCTGACTAGTTCCTGGTATCGAAAATAAATTACACAAAAAGAATTTTTTTGTAAAATTAATCTGTCGATTACCCGAGACTCAGCTATATTTATAGTAACCACGCAACTAAGCCAGTAGAAAAAACTATATTTTTCTCGAAGTTTGCAAGAGTAGATGTTCACACGCATAATTGCAATTTTTTAGAGCCATCGAATGAAGCAATTTTCATATTATGCCATTGATGACTCTTACCTTAGTCTTTCGATAATGCTCGATGTCAAATACAATAAAATTATTTTAATGTAAAAAGATTCATTGCATTTTTTAAGCAAGGGGAGCTGGAGCTTCATAATCTTTCTCTAGTCAAGATGTATTTAATAAATCTAAAATTCACTAACAGCATACAAAAACTTCGCCTCCAAGTTATTTGATTGGAGACAAACATGGCCAAATCACAAGAATATATCGTTAATGAAGGAGCATACAAAACCTTCGCGTCCAAGTTCGTTGTTTGGAGGCAAGTATTAAAAAACTACAAGAATTTATAGTTGATGAAGGAATACTGCTCTAGTTTTTACTTCTATCCAAAGTCCATACCTACGGGTAGCTTCAATAATAATTCCCAAGCCTATAATTTAAAAATAAAAAGACGTTTGGAGGAAACAGTTCGGACTGAAGCCCTCGTATCCAGGGCTTTTGTTTGGACGACACTCTTGAAGCTGTTAAAAGCAAACAAACACCAGAGGTTTTAGTCATGACACTTGTGAAATCTGTTAAGAGGCAGAGGAGCACGTCCAGAGGCACTAAAGAAGTCGCCCGGGAAGGAAGGCCAGATGGACCGCAGCGGCGGCGGCAAGTGGAACTAATCAACTTTTAACGTCCTCATGTTCATGGCCAGGGGGCGTCAAGGAAGGGGGGGAATGGAGATACGGGGGGTTGACACGAGAGAGGGGGCACTGTGGCCGAAGTGAACGCCCTTTTGGAGGACCTCATGGCGATCGCTGGGAGACCGCTCCTCTCGATCCGGGCGGTACCTTAAGAAGGTTCCACCGCGACTGTGTGAGTCAAAACAAATACTAAATTCCACATTTTTCATATTTTGTCAAAAAAATCCTGCTTTCACAGATGCAATGCGTTACCTATAGAAACCCAAATGTAAGGTACAAAATATGTAGATTATTCCACGAATTCATTTTAAATGAGCACTTTTTCCCACCCATAGGAGCCGACTGCAGCGCCATTTCCTACGAATTACCGCATTTTGACTTCAATTACGGCATTAATTCTTCAATAACTAGACAAATAAGGTGGTAAGATGCCTATATTTTATTTTTATTCAATTTCTCTGGATTATTTCCTTCTTAGAGACAGTTTTCCACGAAAATGGCCTTTGTATTTTATGGAAAATTACTATTTTTCCCCGTGTTTCTCTCATTACCCCATTGAACACCATGTAATTTCAAGTTCAATTATAGAATAAAATAGCGTGGAAAGGTATTATTTTGTTGTCCATATCAGATAGAGGACAACTTTTTCTACAAGTAGACAGAATATGAATAAAATTACATTTAAGTCATTTTACGGTGGAACCACCTTAAGCCCTTGTTGACACAAAGGACGCGTTCGAAGAGGATCCTCATCCGGGATCACTGAAACCCCCACTACAAAACAGAATCGACTTCATCGACACAAATTTCTACACGTGGTCAACCCTCAATTTTTGGCTCAAGAAGTACTTCGGAGCTCAAAACTATTTATTTTACTAGTTATACATTATTATTTATTAATTAGTTTGCACAATTTTTTGTATCAAAGTGTACGAACAAGAAATACCACATCGCTTTCCATCGAAAATTGACTGAAATATCTACTTTGATATCCACTGTCGTGCACTTTGCACGCTCCTTGGCGAACCAAAATGATGAAGGCTGGAGTTACACAGAAAGCTAAAAATTCTTCCCAGCTAAATAATAGCCTGATGTACCAATATGCCGGGGTACTTTTTTCAAATATGGGTTTCAATCAAAGTAGCAGTGTCGGTTCTAACTTGTAATCGCTTGATATATCAAACATCCATCCCGGTGAGAAAAACAGCATCCTCCAATTCGGGCGACTATTATCTCTGAAATCTTAAACTCGGTAATTTTGAACTAATTCTTCAGGAACGATTATGCAATATAATCATTATGAATTTTCCTAGCATTCGACTGAAAAATGATGCATGAAAGCAGAGTAAAACTCATGGACATGTAGTTGAACAAGTGCAGTACGAAAGCTATCGAAAATTTAGCTCAATGCGTCCATTTGAATTGCATATTCAAAAAACACGCACATGGATGAATTAAACAAAAGAATCGCTTACTACCTGAGCAAACGTCTTACTTATTCAGAACGATTTGTCAAACTTTTGAACCATTGACAAAATAAAATTGATCGAGTAAGGCCAGACTTGATGGAAACGATGAATATTCTTAATGAAAAAAGACTAACTTTGTTGTTTCCACAGAATTTATTTCATTGAGGCATGATGCGCGTTTTGCTACACTGAGGGCTAGTCATGTGGCATAGACGTGGACCCTAGGACTGCCTATGCCACAACATAGCAAAACGGGCGTCGTGCCAGCGAAATAAATTCTGTGGAAACATCAAAGTTGGGTATTTTTTCAGCACGGGTAGGTACTAACAAAAAGACCATCTGATCTCACACCAACTACAAACCTGGAATCGGAGGTGGGTTATCAATAAGACGACTTGGCAGGTCAAACGGAGGCATGCATGCAATGTGGAGAGCCCTCAAAGAAGAGATGGAGGGCGTCTGTAAGAAGTAGGTATGCAGTAAATATTGTAATTTTAATGGCGCAAAAATATAGTTATGCATTACGAAAATTCTCAGTAATTACATAAATATAACTACGTAAGTCTCTAACTTGACTCATTTTTTCTCATGAATTCAAAAAAGATATGGTACTTTTTTCACAGATTTTATTCCAGGTCGACCGGTTTCGTCGCATAGGTGACATCATCAGGTGAAAAAGGTACTATGTCTTTTTTGAATTCATTAGAATGGATTTTCACAAAGTGAAGCCCGAAACCTTTTTTATCGCCGCACGGTGAAAACGCCTTCACAACAGAAAGTTTTTTGCGATTCAGTAAAATTTACTGCTATGAGTAATTGATTAATATTTTTAAATAGTTGAGAAAACATACAAACTACACACCGTTAGTTTTTGACGTAATCTAGGAGAAGTTCCTTATTTTTTTTAATATTCTCCCTCTAGAGCACACAGCCGTAATCTATCCCATGTAAAAAAGCTCATATTTTTAGGCAAATTGCTTGAAAAGTAGTACGGAAAAGGGGTTGATATTTTGATTTTTGAAAATTTGTTGATATTATATAAATTGAAAATATGGGAGTTATATCTTTAAAATGAGGTCAAGTTCATCAAATTCTAGGTGAAGTGATATTTCGCTCAAACTACCGTGAGGGTGTTCGAGGGCGGGTGGGGACCGTAGAATGGAAAGAGGTCTGATCCCTTCGAGGGCACATGTGCTGGAGGAGAGCGGTGACCTGCGAGAGACGACGGGCGAAGATGAGGGGGACCTAGACCTAAAAGCACCGAAGAAACTAGAAGCCAAATGGACTCTGGGTAGTGGGGTCCAGTAGCGAGAGGGAAGAACGACTCACTTACGGCTCGGGCAGACGATAAGCAGAGACTACTACTCCTTTTCGTGGAAGGTGTAGATGCGAGGCACAGACGCAGCCACCGAGCATTCAGAGAGGGAGATGAGTCCATTGGAAAGCAAAAGAGCGGCCGTGCTCCTCTTCCACGTGGGCGACGAGACATCTATCTACATCATACAAAATACCATGCAAGCCACCTCAAGAGTGTGTGGCAGGGATTGAGTGGTCACCAACATACATTACACTATACCCTATTGAAGTTAAACTACGACTATTGATGCATTATCATAAATCGCTAATGCTTGTCAGGAGGAGAAGCCTCACAAGCAAGCACTACACTATAAGTATGCTAGCAATGTCAGAAGGGCCGTTAGTATTTTGCAGATATTTAAATGGACAGAGATACAAGAATTATACTGAAAACATGCACGGTGTGCATTTAGTACTAAGTAGCAGATAAGCATACTAGTGTTAGTGAGTAAATCAGCTAACTAGCTACACTACCTATTGACAAGCCTAGTAAAAAGTGTCATTGGCAGCTGACATTTCTATGCGTGAAAAGGACGCGGCCGCATACGCGTCTCATAGGGTCTTCGTCTGAAAGGCTCAACAAAACATGGATGTTTTTTTCTGGACTTAATACAATAAAACTTGATAACGCATAAAAGAACTCAGTTTAAAACTGAAATAAAAAATATGACATCATATTAAAAGGAATAATTTCGAAAACTTTTCCATTAAATTGCTCATTTTCGGGGGAAAAATATCACTGAAGATCTGGTGCATTCTCGACGTAAACCCATGGTAAAGTCCTCTCAGGCTCTCCTCCGGATCATCATACTCAGTATTGCTGCCGATTTTTTTTAGGGGCGGTGAATTGTCCATCTTCTTGGCTCTTCACTCGGCCCTGAATACCTACGATGGACGAGTCGCCGGCAGCGACGAAGAATTTGGCCGGAAGGAGAACCCGAGAAGATTTTACCATGAATATCTCTATATTTGTGAAAAAATATAAACTCTGTTCCTCTATTCAAATATATATTGATAGATTCATTTACCTATTTAAGATGTTATGCGTAAACTATTCCCACCATATCTTACCAATTCATTCACCCCTGCCGTGCTCCATCTAAAATGAATTCCGAATATAAATTATACACCAGGCTGCCTCCTTTGAATCTCTTGTAAAGCATTATGACATATTTCCCAAACTTCAAAATCATAAATTATTTTGCTTTAGAGTCCATTACATACAAAGAGAGATATCTGCGTCTTTTGATGGACAGATACAATATGATGAGCATATTTCGTGCATTAAGAGTCACTAGATCATCCATAGCTAACACTGCTGCCTATGCTGTTTACTTCTTCATGGGAATGAAACTTTGCCGCTGTTTGCTGTTATTTCCACTCAAAAATTGGTTCAAGATGGAGAGCTAGTTAGGAGAGGGAGAAGGGGGAGGTAGAGAATTTTTGCGGATGACTGGGTTCCATGCGCTGCTGATTTTTAGGCCACTATCTCTGTTGAAGTTACGTTTATTTTTCTTTATCTCGATGGCCTCTCGGATGAGTCGGGGTTTGAATCTTCCCACCTTAGCAATGACTTTGGATTTTTCAAAGTCGATCGCATGACTCAAGGATCCGTCCCCAGCTACTGCTGATTTAGTTGTTTGCTCCAGTCGAATGGCCCGTTTGTACTCTTCCAGTCGAGTTTTGCCTGAGGGTCCTGTCTCCCCGATATATATTTGCCTCATATTCCGCAGGGAATTTGATACACCCCAAGAGCTATTATGTTTTTAACCCGCCATTGGTCGCGCTATGAGATTTTCTCTCAAGCCAAATTTAAACTTGTGCTCACTTTGTAATCATGAGTTAGAATTCGTTCCCTTTCCTTCTAGCTGACTTTTTATATCTTCCTATTGACCGATAGTCTCATTAAGTATAAATGAAGCGTCCGCAGCTGTGTAATGATATGTCTGATACCGTCGGCTACAAGGTGTGAGACTTTTTCTCATCGCGCGACCTCTGACGTTGGTGTTTTTGTATCACTCAGTTGCGTTACACTGTCGTAACATGCGGGCAAAGTTGATTCATTTCGTGGAGAGCAGATATGTTAATGCAAATTTATGAGTCATGAGAATGTATGTCCTCATAAATAAATATTTCTTCTTGAGAATGGTAATTTTCTCCATTGATACTCAACGATATCATCGCCAGTAAACGTTGCAATGATCACTTAATTGTGTATATGTGGGAATCAATGTTTCAAATGAACATTAAGAGAAATAAATTAAATCTAAATATAGTGTAATATATTGCCAATAAACGCTCTATGATAAATAATCAATGATACATCTGAGTGTGAGAAAAATTCTCACACGCGACCGCTCGCGTGATAGGTAGCTTAGCGACCACTCCCGGGTTAAAATGCATTTAACCTGAAATGGTTCATTTGTTAATTCACATCGAACACATGAGTACAAGAAAGACTACTTGGCACTTCGGCGACAGTGTCTTCTTCGATGGCACGCGACACGGCAGATTGACGACACCAAACGACTCGGCGATCGAACGCTAGGCGTCGTCCACAATGTCGTGCGTGCTCCAAATGTTAACTATGCGTCAAATCCTCGCACCGCTGCAACATCACTAAAGCCCCGAGGGAGGGAATACACTTGTCAGAGAGGGAAGAGGGGATAGAAGGGGAAAGGAAGAGAGTGGAAGCGGCAGAAGTGAAGAAGGAGGGGAGGACTGCAGGAAGTGAAGGAGAGGGGACAAGACACAACGCTGCTCTTGGTGGAAACTTCGCGTAAGGGTCCCTCCATTCCTCGGGGCGATTGCGGGAAACGTTGAGGAGGGGACAGGGAGGAGGAGGGGGGCAGTGAGGGGGGTAGAAAGATGGGGAGAGAGGGAGGGGGCGGGCGCGGTTGCGTGGGAGGGGAGGGGGTGGGTTTCCGCCGGAGGAGCACGAAACTTGGGCGCAACTCGAGCGAGCGTGTAAAGGGTGCGGGGAGGGTGGAAATGAAGGGGTGGAAATGATTTTGGGGGCGATGGGGGTCGGGTGGGCCTGAGAGGAGGTTGGCAGCGGATCGAAACGGGGAGTCTGCGGGTTGATATGGCGATCACCTCCACGCTTCCATCATTTCAAAATAAGCATGATAAAATAAGATTGAATAAATCCGCAAGGTTCCGAAACCTGGATTAAGGAGGTTCCGCCGCGACTGTGTGAGTCAAAACAAATACTAAATTCCACATTTTTTATATTTTGTCCAAAAAATCCTGCTTTCGCTGAAGAAATGTGTTACCTACAGAAAATCAAAAGTAAAGTAGAAAAAATGCAGATTATTCCACGAATGTGTTTTAAATTAGCACTTTTTCCAGCCATTGGTACCGACTGCAGCGCCAACGAATTCCTACGAATTACCGCATTTTGACTTCAATTACGGCAGTAATTCCCTAATAACTAAAAACATAAGGTGGTAAGATACCTATATTTTATTTTTGTTCAATTTCTCTGGATTATGTCCGTCATATAAATAGTTTTCCGCGAAAATGACATTTATATTTTATGGAAAAATACAATTTTTCCTCGTGTTCCTCTCATTCCCCCATTGAACACAGTGTAAATTCAAGTTCAATTATAGAATAAAATAGCTTGGAAAGGTATTATTTTGTTGTTCATTTCAGATAGAGGACAAGTTTTTTTACAAGTAGACAAGAGTATGAATAAAATGAAATTTAAGTCATTTTACGGTGGAACCACCTTAAGGGAACGCAGGATGATCGGCGATTGGAGGATGAATGAATGAATGAATGTTTATAATGCTCTAGGTTTCCCAATAAGAGTAACACAAAAAATACATAAATAGTTCTACTTTCGAAAAAGTAAACATAGCAGGTAAACAACTCATCAATTTACATATGGATAGCATCAAGAAATATATGACACACCTAATGCAAAAGGAAATGGTCATTTACAGAGAGAGAAAGAGAAAAAAGTAGGAAATACGAAGATAGAGAGCCGAGGATGGGTGGTGCATTCAGAGAATGTTGTGGACAAAGAAGTGGTGAGAGGTGTAAGACATGAAATGGGTACAGTGGAAATAGTAGGTTAGGAGAAAAGATATTTGAGGCACATAAAAATATGGTAGGAAGTATAAAGAGGACGCTGAAGTATATTTTAGAAGTGAAAATGTTCGGCGAAAGAAGATGGAAATGGAAAAGAGATGGAAAAGAGATGGAAAAGGAAAAAAGAGGAGCTAAAGAGGGAAACGATGTTG
Source organism: Pyrrhosoma nymphula (assembly GCA_963573305.1). Lineage (NCBI taxonomy): Eukaryota > Metazoa > Arthropoda > Insecta > Odonata > Coenagrionidae > Pyrrhosoma > Pyrrhosoma nymphula. The sequence goes on from OY754328.1 coordinate 146,303,950, forward strand.
GGCAAACGAGCGATGAGTGCGATGAAATGCTGCAGATGCTGCATAAAAGTTGAATAATATGCGGGGCAAAGACTGCACCAATTAGGAAAATAAAATCCAGTTATTTCTTCAACGTATAGAGTGAATCGGGATAACGGCGATTAAACCACCTAGCTAGTGCATATCTTGGAAAAAATTCTTTCTTGAAATAATGTAGGAGTGAATTTGGGGGATCATATTTCTTAGCCTTAATCAAGCATTAGTAGTGGGTATATTCTATTTATTTTTTTTAATTCAATCTCGCAGCGACCAGAGCAATATCTAAAGACCAAAATCTGGTTGTCAAGGAAATATACTATTGTTGATTGCAGAGAACAATGTGCGTTTTTGCAGCTAAAAACACGATTTTCAGACAAAAATATGAATTGGAAAAGATAATTGATTGAAAGAATTATAAACTTCATTCTTTCATCCATTTCATAAAAAAATCCCAACCCTCTATCTTGAACGGAAGTAATTTAAAAAAGCAAAATATGAGACCACTGCACAAAACCCAATGCGTAGCGTAGACCAACAAAGGGCCTCTTTTTGGAACCATTTGGGGCTCTGAGATCTTTTTAAAATAGCTTAAATTTTCCTCCTGTCTTGAGCTATAAGTCTGAATATTTTCAGCACGATCGGAGTAAAACTATAGGTTTTAATAAAAGATAAACAGACAAACAAACATTTTTTTTATATGTTTAGATTTTATCCCATCGACCAGAGTGAATTTGCCCACAGCGAAATCTCTGCCATTCACTGCCTTAAGAACTGTCGATCCGATCCTGTCCGCTCGGCGACCTTATGCCGCTTTTAATTCGCCGGCATACATTCATTCATTTATTGTTCTCGGCGATAGACAGCTCTGCGGAAACTACGGGAAACAAAAGAGAGCGGCTCTGAGGTTCCCACCAGAGGGCGACCCCTCGATTGTTGCTGCGGAAACGACCGCGGGCGGAGTGGCCTGGGAATAAATACAACGGACGCCGCTCACCGTCTCTCCTGGGTCACGAAATCGAGGCACAGCTCTCGGGCAACGGCCTACCAAGATGCCCGCTCGATCGCTGAAGCTGCAACACCGTTGGACTCGCCTTGAATTCGGAAGGGTGATCGCCGAAGTCATCCAGGGCCCTATTGCTCCTGTATCTACCTCTATCTGCCACTAGCTAGTGATGCTTGCTCCTCATTGTTCGAAATATCACGTTGTATTCCATTCCTCGATTTCTGGTCCAAAAAACTAGGAATCCTACATGTCGAAATTCTTTACTGGTCATCTCCTACGCTCCATCTTGCTACATGTGTTTTGAACGCTAACTACGTGACAAAGGACAACAGTGAGATTTATATTGCAGGGGTAGTGTGCCATCATACGCACAAGGATCAAACGTTAAGTTCTAGAATACAGTACTACTTGAATGGCAGGAGAGCGAGTAACCAGATATTTTTAGTCTATTGGCTATTTTCCCTTGAGCGATACAATGTGCGCTGTGATTCCTTTTCAAGAGCATATTTGCTAATTTGAGAGTTTTAACAAAATATTTGATGCTAGTCCATTCTCTAAAAACATGTAAAGAGGTAAATAACAATTTAGAATGGATTTTGGGCTTTCATGACACGAATGACCCGATGATTGATGGATGGGAGCTAGGTGGTGAATGTCCAAAGACGTTCCGATTCTTATATACAACCGGTCCTAAGGAAAATTACTTACAATTAGTGTTAATTTTTCATAGTGTTTGCGCTGAAGAAGAAAGCAAGAAAATTCATTTTAAGAACGATCGGTAAGTCGGTGATTTTGGAAACGTTTATGTCCGGAGGCACATTTAAAAATTTGCATTTCCCTCCCTCGTCCCGTTTTCAAATGCTTACATTGCCTCTTTTATTCTCATGCACTCTATTAATTACGCAATGCATTCAGCATGAGACTGGAGGGTAAACCCCGTTGTCGTGGGCTAAATAAGCACGGATTAGTATCGCGTGGGAAGGGAAATACATTACGCGGACGCCCTTGCGTGGACTGGGAACGGAATCCGGTGAGAAAAATCCCGGAGCGTCAACACGCAATGCTTTCTCGGCGGTGCTGAGTTATGTGCAAGTGGAATGAACAGTTAAAGTTGTTCGAGCGAGATATTTTCCTAGTCATAATGGACACCGTATTCGAAATTAATTTTTTAATTTCAGCGTATGTATTTCCTCCTGTTTTTTACTGTCAGAAAATTACTTTTATTAAAAGTAGACTTGATTAGAAAATTACTTTTATTAAAAGTAGACTTGATTTAATGTGTTCGATGTATTTTTTAACTTCGTAAATTTTATTACGTTTCATCATATTCAAGAAAAGTACGTCGGTTCTTTCCGACGGAGCGAAGAAAATTCTTCCTCGGTGGTTTCTTAATTTTCCTTTTGGTTAATTACATGTGAAAACGACCAAAAAATACTGATATTAACCTCTTCGATTTCGGCCTATTTCGTTTTACTACATGGTTGGTCATGACCCATTTGTTTGCAAAATATGCATCCATTGCCTTAGTAACGGGAGTATGAAAATTTGAACTCGTAAATTTATGTTAGAGTAGTCCTCGATATCTCCGGACGCATGATACTTATGTCACAGAAACAAATGCTCTTTTGAAAGAAAAAAGCAACGGCGCCTACATTATTATGATGCCTTTAGTTAAAATTTTGCAATTTAGAGCATCAATTTTTAATTTTAAAACATTAAACGCGTTTTTTGGGGAAACATGTACCCCTTCAATCATGCTATTTCTTAATATTTCTCATACCACCACCTCTTGATTTCATTGTTTTTGCCAAGTATTGTATGCAAATTTTTGTTGTTATCATTTTCACGTTAATACATTTTTTACCCTCCTTTTCATTTTTATTTCATTTCCTTTTTGAAATTTTTTTAATGTAAACATTTCTTTAAAATCAAATTTAATGTTCTTTATCTAACAACGACAACAATATCATATGTAAAAAACTACTACACCTGACGATGCCATAAAATTGGTGAAACGCGTAGTTTGTTTAAAAAATAAAAAGTGTAGAAAAGTACAAAACTTTATTATAATGAATATTAAAAGTTTCTACAAAGTAGAACCTTAAGCTGTAGATTTTATTCTTAATATTTGGTAGATAAACATGTTAGCTTTCATCCTTCAAGTAGTGTAATGGTAATTTTTCTCTTAAGGGAAAAATTAATCTATATGTGTTCGTATATTCGCTTTTAACGTCTAAGTTTCGTGGCATCCATGGCTTGGGGGACGGTTGATTTACATAGGCGAGAAAAACACCACTCATACATCATAATGGAAGGCAGATAACTCGTTTCACTGGAAGGCAGATAACTCGCTGAATGTTGCTTCCTTTCCATTATGGCTTCCCTGTACCCTTATCAGGCTTCACCAGATCGCGGATAGAATTGGAGGGGAGGAGTTAACAAACCCATAGTTAATGATGCTAAATAAATCGCCAATAGGCATAGGAAAAATATACAGGCAGACTTATCAGTAAATATAATTTGTATGACATAAGATTCACATAAGCACGCAGTCGCAGGAACACGCGTGCACGCTCAGTCCCATACCCTCAAAACATTTTTCCAAATTCCCCCCCCTCCCCCAAGATTGCTCCCTGGATCCACCCCTGCTTGAATTAGAGATATTTTTAGTTGCTGATATTTTTGTATCATTAAAATGATGAAGTCTTCTTAATAATGAGGCTGAACTGTTTTTTATTACAACTGAAAATAACTGAATTTTAGGAGCAGTGATATCTCGGTCAAAAAAACTGAAAGGTGTTATCCCACAGCGTGCTCCCAATCTCGCCGATCACGTCAGCAACTCACCTTACTATTAATTTTTATTCCTGTTATTCACTTATAAGACGGCTCAAGAGAACCGGAGTGACGTGGTGACCATCTACATCTACATCTACAAAATACCCTTCAAGCCACCACAGGGGTGTGTGGAAGGGGTTGAGTATTCACCAACATGCATTATACTAAAACCTAAAGTTAGTGTAAATACGACTAATTATGCGTCAGCATAAATCGCTAACGTTTGTCAAGAGGCGAAGCCTCACACGCATTCACTACACTACAGATATTATCACAATGGAGAGGGACCGTTAATATATATGTATTTTGCAACTACACAAATGGACAGAGACTCAAGACTTATTTAGAAAACATGCACGGCGCGCCGTGCATGTTTTCATGCGCCGCGGCGTGCTGTAAGCCGCCGTGCATTTTTTGTGCATTGGCCGCTATTTTGGTCCCTTATAGTTCGTGGGAAAAGCTCTGATATCTCGGTCAAACTAACTGAAAGGTGTTATCCCACTGCGTCCTACCAGTCTCACCGATCACGTCAGAAATTCACCTTCCTATTAATATTTTTACCCATTCTCTTAACCCCCCTCCTCGCGCTCCCCCTGGGAAACGCACGTGTTATGTACTGGCTGACTATATAATCCCTTCAAGCCAATGGGGAGGGGGAGAAGAGGCTGAGCGGTGTTCTCTCCTCTCGAGATGGACATCCCCCTTCTCTAAGTCTCCCTTTTAGAGGCTGGAGAGAGGGGGAGGAAGAGGGAGGTTATTCCAGATTTTCGGGAGAGGAGATCTCGCGGGGTTTTTCTGAAGAGGAGGGGAGTGTTTGAGGCGGGGGGTTTTGGAGATGGTTCGGTGGGGAAGGGCAATTAGCGAAAAGTTGGGCCTTTAAAGCCTTTGGCTTACGGTTTGGCAGACGAATGGGATTCTCCACCCTCCTCCTGTACACTCCCACGAACCCCCTCCTCCTTCCCCCCCCCCCCGAATTCCCTGGCGTAGACCTAGGGATGGACGGGAAGCGGGAGTGAGTGGGTTGGTGAGGGGGTGGGAGTGAAGGGAGGGATTTTGACGAGGAGGCGGATGAAGAGATGGGGTGGGTCGAGTGGGGCAGAAAAGCGGCGGAGAAGAACACAGGGGGTGGGGTTGGGGGTGGATTGGTAAGTCATGGGGGGTGGGGGTTGGTCAGGTGAAAAAAGAGGGATTTCATTTTTCGGGAGGAGGATGTTCCTTGTCCGCACATCCACAGATGTGGCAAGCGCTCTCAGGCTAGTCGAGTCGTATTGGTTGGTGGGCAAAGACGAAATGAGAGCCACAACGGCATGTCGAAAATGTTAACAATGCTGAATTGCGATGATCTGTCCAGCATTATCGTACTTCTTCCACTAAAATATTTTGTTAAATCTTTTATTTAACGATTAACTTACATGCTCTCATACATATTCTCATGTAACTATAGAATGGACACTTTTACGCGTCACGTACGACGTGGCGGTAATTCAGATTTTAAATGTCATTTTTCCCGCGAACGATAAGAGCTGCCAATGAGACTTTTAACTAGGTTTGTCGTTAGGTAGTCTAGCTCCTAGTAGTAGTACTCCCTAATACTTGTATCCTTATCTGCTACCTAGTACTTACAGCACGCCATGCATGTTTTCTACATAAGTCTTGAGTCTCTGTCCATTTGTGTAGTTGTAAAATACATATATACTAACGGTCCCTCTCCATTATGAGCATATCTGTAGTGTAGTACATGCTTGTGAGGCTTCGCCTCGTGACAAGCATTAGCGATGTATGCTAATGCATAATTAGTCGTAGTTACACTAACTTTAGGGTATAGTGTAATGCATGTTGGTGAATACTCACCCCCTGCCACACACTCCTGAGGTGGCTTGCAGGGTATTTTGCAGATGTAGATAATTAGAAGTTAATGGCAATTTTGAAGCTTCTGGGCAGTTTATGGTTCAAACAACGATATGGGATTCACAAAATTGCAATAACGTGGCCAATAACTGAACGGATTACCCTACTTTGGCAAGCTAACTTTTATTTTGCCAGTGAATTTTTATGTTTTATTGATTTCTATATTTTATTCAAATATTCTTAATGATCACGACACCATCAACAGTACATAAATTAGGAAAGGGGTGGCCAACCCGCGGGCCGCATGCCTTGAACGTTTTTCTGGCCCCCGAGATTTATCACACTTTTACAAAATATATTTATTTTATAACGGCCAAAATAGTTAAAAGCAATGTATTAAAAAAATACATCCATATAATCAAAAATTAACTGTCGAAATTATGAGAAAAATTAACTTTTATATTAACTTTGTAATTTTATATGCGGCCCGCGGAGTTATAATGCATTTCCATAATTGCCCGTATTATCATTTGGGTTGACCACCCCTGTATTAGGTAGAAAACTAAAAATTTTTGTTTACATAATCCATTGTACTAAATATATTTTCAAGAGTACCTGTACTTTTATATCCAGTTATCTTTAAATATCTGGAAAATAAACGAATTTCTTTTGAGTTTATGTGCTCAGTGTCTTCCTTCACCGAATCTTTCACGTATCATTTTCTTTAACTATTTCTTAAGCAGGATGTATGTACCCAGCAATCACTATTATTAATATACGCAGTAAAATCCAGAGACTCTAGCTCTGAATGAAAAACTACTTGACTTGAGACCACCCTCCAGCCCTCTTTGGCCAGCTCCAGCACGTCGCTTTTTTCGCGGTAAAAAAGCCGAGCCACTTTGTAATGCACCTTCAATTCCTCACTGGCATTGCCATTTTAACCATTTTATTATCAAAATTTGTATATTTTAGCCAATGTCAACACTATCCGCACCATTTTGATACTATTCTCATCAACCCACTACAATCCCTTACTTTTTACGTATTTTCTTGTTATTTTAATTATTTTGTGAATTTTTCATACATTTCATTCTTTTCTGCCAATTTCTTACAATTTCCGCCCATTTAGACCCATTTATTCCGTTTAGCGGTATTTCTACTATTTCTCACAAATTTTTCTATTTCAACCATCTCCAATTCCTGACCATTTCTGTCTATTTCTGTCTATTTCCAACCATTTCTTCAATTCATGACCGTTTCTATCACTGTCAACCATTTCTAGCCCATTTCTGTCCATTTCTGACTATGTCTATTCATTTCTAACCATTTCTAGCCATTTCTGGCATTTATTGGCATTTCTCTTATTTCACGACCATTTCTCCACCATTTCTCAACAAGCGTACACCATTTCTCAGAGTTGCATACCCCTCGTATTTTCCCTATTGCTTGCGATCCGCTAGCTCTTCAGCTACTTCTTCTGCATTTTCCCGCTTACTCAACTCAAAATGCTTTGTGGTTTCAAGAATACGGAACAAAGGCTGGGAGTAAAATTGATGGAAAAATGAACTTGAATGAGGGACGGGCAGAAAGCACATAATTACTGTTGTTGACTGTTTCGGGCACAAGGGAAGCCCAGGGATCTCATTGTTGAGCGTGCGGTTATCCGAAGGAGATGGTAACAGGATAGCCAGGGAAGGAAAGAAATGAGGATGACAAGGGAGTGGTGTGGAGGGGGGTTGGTAAGGAAAGATCCCTTCCAGATTCCGAGTGGATGGAGACACAATGAGAAGAAGGGAAGGGAGCATCGGTTGAAAGCATTCGACCGCTCATCCTTTTTTAAGGGACCACGAGAGAGGAAGAAAGGGAGAAGATTGAAAAGAAGGCAGCCCTCGTCTTCCCCGCAAGGACTCGCTTACTCTAGTTAAGCCCCGCGACTGCCTCCTCTTCCCTTTCATAATGGAAAATTTCTTAAGTTTCCATTTCAAGAGGTAGTCTGACGGGAGATAATGCTTTAAGGAGGGGAAGCCGAATACGCATGCTAAGTTGCCGTCGGCCGTCGTGAGCATTGACGCAAAGGGATATTAATGCGATCTCGTCCATCGAACACTCATCAGCCATCAGTCTGTCGTTCATAACAGTCCGCCGAAAGAGCAAGGCGAGGCTTTCATCGGTTGGACGGGAAAATCCATGCTCGCCGGTGTTCGAATGAGTATATTAGGGAGGACTAGGATGAAGGCATAGTACGTATTTCATCCTCCGTGGCATGAGAAAAAGCAAAGCCAGGTAAAAACTGGAGGAATTTTGACAAGCGGAAGACAACTAAACTATGAATCCTGAGTAAATATATTATTGGCTAAGTGAGAATGTGGGTCGTGGCATTACGAAACGCAGGTTTCGGGAAATTACAATGAAAGCAGGTTGTGGGCTTATGACGTGTGAGCAGGACGAGGGAAGAATATCCCATGGATACGCAGGAACTGGAATGCCGAAGGTGGCAAGAGAGGACAGACTGCAGGATGAGCGAGGAAGAGGGAGGAACATGATAAGGACCTCGGTGGTGTGCTGGCACAATGGACTGGCGTTCTTTTTTTAGCGCAATTCCTGTTCACCATGTTGCATTTAGTCATTCTTCTAATTTTCCTTTTTACTTACGAAGGGAAGTTCAGTTCCATTGACTTTTATCTTTTCCTATCTCCAAAGATACCAAAGCCATTGCTTTACGCTGAAATATAAGTGTTGGTCCATAAACGATGAATAGCTTTCCGTTTTATCAACATACGAAGTATCTGTACCCCGGCGTTTGTGATAAGAAAAGCATGCAGGGCTCTTCAGCGTGACAGAGTGAGCGAGAAGGAAGTTCAGAGTAGTGGGGTAGGAGAGTGGATGTGGGAGGCACGTGTGGGAAGAACAGGTCCGAGGCGGCGGGAAGTGGGCGGGAAAGAGCGAAGCGTTGGTCGGTCGCTGTTATGCATGCGGTTTATAGGACGGGCATCCCGCGCCACGCCGCGCCGCCTCGAAGCAGCCGAACCTCCGATACGAGAAAACAGCCGTCGCAGGCAGTCAGAGGCGATACGCTGCCTTACGGGAGAAGAGAAGATATGACTTATTCAGTGAGTTTTGGAACGCCGCATTTTTCTCATGGACTATAATTCATCAATGTTTCCCGAAAGCTACCCTCTTTCGAGTCTCTCCGGCGTAGGGATAATGCAAAACGCGAAGGCGAAAATGCAGGGGAAGAGCACTCATTTACTCGCGATGCTCTTCCCTCTGACGTCGAGACAAAACCGGTTGTTTCTCGAGCCATAAACCACGGAAGTTAAGTGCTGTCGACATGAAATGAACAAGCAAAACAATTTCATGTTTGAATATGCTTTTCCCTTATGAGAGGTGTATAATTCAATAGGGGATATGAGCTGTCATAAACGACATCTTAGCATAAATATCTACAGAGCACAATGTGCACACATTGTAAGAGACTTAAAAACAAATATTTATGAAAATAATTTTTTTTGAAGCCTCTTCTTTACTGGTATCAATTTTACTGAACTTTCTTTCAAAACCATTGACATTAAAATAGACGCATCAGTAAGTATATTTGGAGTTGCATACATACATATCCATCACGCCGTACCGTTTCGGGGTAGGCACAATCAAAAATAACTCATAATGACTGGCTTTTAAAACTGACTCAATTTCAATAACTTACTCACATTTAAAGTGGTGAGATCTTTAACAAACCCGCCAAATTGATACTTGCTTAACCACAGAAAACGTGATGTTTTATTATGTCAACTTGAAAATATAATTAACAAATGCATGAAATACGCTTGTACGGACATGGATGGGAATCACTGTCAGACCGTAGATTGAAAACAAGACTAAATCTATTATGTAAATTCAAGAGTAGTTTATTTTCCGACGAAGTTGATCATATTTTACGACCGCCAACGTACTATGGTAGATTAGATCATAAAAATAAAATAAGAGAGATAGACTGTAGAACAGATAGATTCAAAATGTCGTTTTTTCCGCGAGCGATAAGAGACTATAACGGCTGTGTAAGGACTTAGAAATAGATTAGTTGACTGGTAGTGTAGCTTACTAACTTATGTATTTCTTAAAGCATGTTTGCGGAGTTTTATGGTGATTCTAACAGCATGTTTTGCATGATCTAGCTTCATAGGCAGATTGCCCTCTTAAGTAGCATGTAGAATATTATGTGTCATCGTACATATGTGGCGTGCATGTGGGGATTCTCTTGCATGCTGTATGATGGTTTTTAGTTATCCTTAATATTCATGACCGTGCGGTGTGCATGTGGCGGTCCGCTTGCATGCTGCATTTTGGTGACTTGTCACCCCCTGCCAAACACCCTAGAGGTGGCTCGCAGGGTAATATGTAGATGTAGATGTAGATGACAACCAATGCACGTGAAACCGATATGATCAGCTTGACGGAGAACAGTTAGAAACTCCTCTTCCACGGGAACAAGCTTTTCTTCAAGCACAAAAATGCATTTATTTACAACCACGACACTGACTTGATCAATAAAATGAGCCTCAAATGTGAATGCCACCTCAAGCGCCCCTAAAACTTTAAATATGCATGAATTAGCACATGGACGACGAAATAAAATGTATTATCTTTCGGGAGAACAAAGACAGTACTTTTGAACAAATTCAAGAACGAATGTACCATAAGTAAGAAGTGAAATCATACCATTAAAACACATGCAAAGGTATTCTAAGCATGTAAAAGTAAGACTAATCGTCAATATTGCAGATTAGCTTAAATAAAGCCTGCACCTTCGTCTTCCAGTTCAAAGGCATCAGTAACGAGAGCAGGCTTCCAACGATGGCAACTGCGAATTGCAGATCACCGAAGGTTGAAGTTTGATTGTTTCAGACTTGACTTCGTGGAAGTGAGAAGTTTTTAATAATGAAACTTCGTCCTTTTCCACAGTTTATTTAAAACTGCGGGCAGTTTCACCTTGATAAGGCATCTTCAGTCATTCAGAAGCTTCAAGCATTCTACATATTTGGAGATAAATTTAAAAAATGGTGGTGTTGGTTTGAGATGGGGGTAGGGGAGCATGCCATGGCAGAGTGAGGAAAACTGAGGGAGAAAGAGTATATTTAAACATCATTCTGCCATGCCCTTACCGTCCTACTACCCTCCTTCATCTCAAGCCAACAAATTTTTAAAAACTTCTCTCTGTATATATAGAATGGCTGAAGCTTCAGAATGTGCCTGAAGATGCCTCACCAAGGTGAAACCGGCCGCAGTTACGAATAAAGTGTGGAAAAGTACAAAATGGACACCAGAGGTTTGTTTCTCTAACCTTGCACTGGAATGTGCGAGAGTCCAATTCGTATGGGACACCATTCCCTCTGTCTGCAAGTCTGGTGCACATTTGCTAGAAATATTGTCTCAGCGCTAAGCTATGAATGACAAGAGCACAGTCATCAGAACCCGAGATTAATTCACTAAGAGGTAATTTGGAGTGTTCATCGTAATTGTCATCTTCTCTGCATGTGATGAAAATCCATTCAGTATTACGCCAAAATTTAACCAAACGTTCTCAATCAGGAACAAGAATTCAACTCCTGTGACAAATTATGTTGTCATACATGTTATAATGTCTTATTCCCAGTTTCGATTGAAGTGCAATCTTTTAAACTAACTGAATGTGGTATCAAGTTAAATACTGAATTGACGAGAAAGTTTCGATTTCATTTGGATTAATATTGTGAAAGATATATAAGATTAAAACAAATTTTTAAAATAAATATTTAAAAACCACTTTCTCCAAAATTTCGTGAATTAAAGTTTGGAATACAAATCAAGTTATACAACTTTTGCTGACTCCCAAAAATATTAATCAAGCAATATTAACCACTACAAGGAAAATATTAAACTCAGCTTGATTATATATACACAGAGATTTAACTTATTTAAGGGACATCAATGCGCTGTTATTTTTGGAAAGTATGTAAATAAAAAGCTTTGTACAGCCAGTTACCAAACTAAACTACCTGTCGAACAACCTATTTATTGCCTTAGTTGGCAGGCATTGTGACCTCTAACAGTTAGTGGAAAAATAATATTTGAAACCTGTCCCTTCGGCAGTACGATTCCCTAATGTTATGCAGATGATCTAATGTACTGTATGTGCCAGGGTTCGTAAAATATTTTTGACGTTGTCAGAAAGGGGATCGACTTCGAACTCAGAATCACACCTAGTTACCTACATCACGTCTAAATTTAAGGTAGTTTTAGCGAAATATCAATTCACCGAGAATTTGATGAATTTGACTTCATTTTAAAGAAAAAAACTCATAATTCCGATGATATTAACACATTAACCCTTTGCCAAACTACTTTTTGAGCAATTGGCCTGAAAATATAAGCTGTTTTACATGGAATAGATAACGGCTGTGCGCTCCAGAGGGAGAATATTGAAAAAATTAGGAATTTAGAACACCTTGATTTCGTAAAAAAAAACTAGCGGTGTGTAGTTTGTATGTTTTTTCGACTATTTATGAAAATTAACCTATTACTCACCGCAATAATTTTTATATAATCGAAAAAAAAACATTCTGTTGCGAAGGCTTTTTTTGCCGTACGGCGTGAAAAGATTAGTCAAGTTCAAGACTTATATAGTGTAACTTACTGGAATCCCAGCCATGTAGAATATTTCGACGTGAAATATTTTAAGAAGCAACCACGCACGTGCAGTGAGTTCTATTTTTAGACTCCGCACTGTTACAGGTGTGAGGTAGCAACAATGACGCTACAGCGACCAGGACCTGAGTACGTTATCAAACTGAAACCAAACAATAGTCAATAGCCGAAAAAACACTATTGTTTAAAGTTATGAACACCTGCACACGAAGGGAAACGAGGGGAAATTCCTTCGAGTACATTCAAATAGAAGGAGGGAGAAAATTAATATATATATACAGGCAAGTTACTCTAAGCGAGACGTTCTAAGCATCGTAAGACCGTCGTCCACTCGTTTGTGTAGCCCAAGGTGGAATTGCTCAAGATAGAAAGTGAAGAAAATGTATAAGGTGAAAGGTAAGGACAGGAATCTTCAGGAGCCAAGCTGACTGCATATACTTCACTATGCAAGTATCTGCAAGTACTAAGCAACAATATTTACTGCAATGCTGTTGAAAAAACCGTATCAACAAAACTTTAGAACCTGACGACTTTAATGATAATAATAATTTAATCTTCACCTTAAGCATTGTTTGACATTTCCGAAAAAGTCAATATTATTAGATACATTTTTAACTGTAAATAACATGTGTTTTTAAATTATGATTTCCTACATACAAATATAAGGTCTAATTTAATCAATTCTACATTACTACTAAAAGAGTAATTATGATAATAAATGATATTTTTCATTATTGTTCAAGATATCATCTGACAAAGAGTCACATGTGAAACAGCATATTGACAGCTCGTCGCATCAATATCAAGTGACATTAAAGGAAACCGTGAGCTTGCAGAGTTTACGATAGAGCCAGCTATCGTTTACATCCACCAGCGATGAGTTTGCTTTGGACTTGTGCGAGCTATTTGTGGCATTGAACATTCCTACTCACAAATCAAAACAACCTTTATTCACAAATTTGTGGAAAAATTTGTAAGAAGGAAAGTTCCATCTAAGAGTTTTCTTCAGAAAACTTACTTACCGATACTCTACCAAAAGGTATGATTTTTAAAATATTTTTATGTAGTAAATGCTTTAAAATCTTTCTCATACCTGCTCTCCGTAGAGAAGCGTTAAAAATTTTGGTATAATACGATTTCAAAGTAAAAGTCAGCAGTATCAATCATTGTGTTAGAAAAATAGTTCACTAAAATATTTAGCGTGCTGCTTCGAGAAAGATCGTTTAATACATGATACAAAATAGCTTTCCATTTGCAATAAACTTTCATACCGATTCAGAAGAAATATTTTTTCACGGTATAGCATATTTTAGCACTCAAAAAATAAATTTCTAATATAGAGAGTTGACAGGAAAGTAATGTTTCCTCAGCTGAATAGTATTTTTAAATTAACGAGAGAAAAAAGTTTTGAAGTCCAGGGAGCATGTTTTAACAATTTTCAACATGAGATTTCGTATTTAATATTTTATAATGAACAGAGAAACTGATAAATTATTTAAAAGTATCAACCCTTCGAAAAAGATCCATAATATCTATTTTCTTGGACAGAGCCTCAAATTCCAGATCTTTGATTTTAAAATTTTAGGCAAATAAATTTCATCGACTTCATCATCCCAGTATTTTACCTAGCGCGAATTTCCCATAAGTTTAAAAAAAAGTATTTAAAGGGAATTAATACTGGATCCACAGGATGGCCTTCGTATCCACGCCATAACTACCCCTTTCCTTCGGTATTATAAATAGGAAAAGTTTGTGAAGATTTGTTGAGTCGTGAAAGAAAGGCAGCCCTTAGACATTTGGGGGGTCTGGGACAACATTCTAAAAATTATTTTGTTTGAAAACTCTTTCGAGGCTCCTTGAATATGGAGCCTGGGGAAGAGTGCGGTCCATCTTCGCGGGAAAACTGTCACTTATTCACACTTTATTAGATCCAAAGGTATCAATTTTCTAATCCTTTATGCTATATATTTTTGAAAATGTGTATTAAGGTTCACTTCAAAATAAGTAGTTGTTATTTTAAAACTTAACTTATACCTTGAATACATACAATTCAACATGCTTAGTTTGCGTTGGAAGTAACATTATCTATTGGAATACTTTCACTATTTTCTGGTGGCAAGCCGAATTGAATAAGATTTTCATCTTAACTTAATTTAACTGGGACTCCGAGTGTTAAAAGGGTACTTACTCTTAACCTGAATAAAACTACAAATAAAATTTAATTGCTAAATTTTACTGTAGAACTCATATTAAATATTTTCACAGATATTTTTGAAAGCACCATCGCGCGCGGAAATATATAAAACATTTTGCTATGATCTGCCATTGCCTCCGGACCCAGTCCACGAGATTTGGAAAATGGCTGGAAGCTTGTGTGTTCAATGCCCAGCACTTCGAAAACATTAAGAATGTAAATAACTATCCATAGTTATATTTGTGACTGATGAATCAATTCCATTATATGTGATAAAACTCCTGCCAGTTTTCCGCACTTAACTATGACTACAACTGCACGTACAATATTTAACAGGAAAACTTTATTTTAATTTTTTACTTCAGGTTATACAGAATCTTGACCCTGAGATGATGTAGAATGTGTAGAAAATGCTCGAAAACTCCTAGAAGATAGCACACTTCCATTGTAACTGATACGTATTTCAGCATCCTTTGGGTTTTTGGTTGAAAAAATGAAACACCTCGAATCTTCCATCCTGAGCCTAAGTGATTAAGTGTCGCCAATTATGGATTAAAGAAGAAACTTGCATATGCAAAAGATGAACAAGCCGTAAGTGTTTATACGAAATTGTGTAATATTTTGAGTAAATACGAAGGCTTCGAGTTGATGAGTGATGTAGCTCAGATTCTCAATGGTGAGTTCAAGGGGCAGACATCTAACATTTTCCAAAACATTTTCTGTAAGTGAAGTGGCTACGCTGAGGTATGCCCCTATGACAACCTGTGAAATTGAGCGATTATTTTCGATGTACAAACTTATTTTGAGCGACCGTCGCAAAATGTTCACTCTGGAAAACATGGAATCTTGTCCGCCGCTACTTTATGACGCGTCGTCGAGGCAATGAAATTGAAAGTGAATGAAAGTAGGTTAATATTTTTCCTATATTTTATATGATGCAATAAAGGAATAAAATCTGTTATATAAATCTTAACTTTAATGTTCCCTTCCCAAACTAAAGATAGATATTTATCAGCTATTAAAATAATAGGGATAAACATTTTTCTTCCACAATAGCTGGTCATCAAACAAAGTGTTATTCAGAATTTCAAAAAATGTTTTGTAAATTGTGGTTTTTCCTTTCTTAAAGTCCATATAACAAATAAATACCACTGTTTCAGGCTGGATATGGTGGAAGTTCTCGATATTCATAATGAATAAAGACACTTGGTAATCTTCCACAGATTTATTTCTTTGACACGAAGCGTTTCACACATGATTATGCCACAGTGTGGTGAAACGCGTCGTGTCAAAGATTTAAATCTGTGGAAGATTACCAAGTGTCTTTATTCATTATGAATATCCATATAACAACTCGAAAACCCATGAACCCGCATCTTTGGGCTCTTTTTTCCAATAATTAAGTTAAATTTAGCAACTTTCTCACGAAAATACCTTACACTTTTTAGGCGACTTTTTTGCAAAATTGAGGACTTTTTTCCGCGCTCTACTAATAACATTGTTGCAACTACTTTTCTCACATACATATTGACGATTTTTGCAAAAAAATTATGATCTAACCATCGCTTCGGAGAGGAGAACAGATGAGAGATGGAAAGTGAGAGAGATTGAGACGGCGGAGACGAGGTAGGAGGGAAGGGGGGAGGAGAGGGGGGGAGAGGGGAAGAGAGGGGGGTAGAGGAGGAAGGAGAGGGGGGGAGAGGTGGAGAGCCGGATGCTCGGGGCAGTAATTGAGATTAGTGGAGAAGGGGGGAGGCACAGAGTGTCAGTCCTTAGGAGACTGCTCCTCTCCTCTTCCCCTTCGAGTGAGTCGGACATCGTTTGGGAGGGAGGGAGAGCCAGGGGCGGCAAAGCCATTGTCGAGCGGAGGAGGGGAGAGGGACGGAAGACCCCGGAAATCCAAATGAGACGCAATGAGAACGAATTGAGGGGGGGGAGGAGAATGGGCGGGGGATGCGAGGGCGGAGGTTGTTTTTCCGAGAGGGGGTGAGTCGGGGCGAACGTGGGGAAGGAGACCTGAAGAGGGAAACAAATAAGACAAATACGCACTCCCTTCCATTAGCATTACCTTCCTCCACCGATTCCTTCTTCCGAACGTACTCGAGTGGAGACTTCAGGATTGGAATGAGACCTCCACGGACCTTGGCCACTCCATCGACCCCATTTCCAATGAAACCCACGGACACTACCAATGCATCCGAATTAATTCTTCAGGCGTCGTGAAGTACTCACTAGTGGAGAGGAGGGTGGTGGAAAGGAAGAGCCTCTTTGCGCTCGTCAGTTATCATCTCCATCAAATGACGGCGGCTCCACATCCGCGACGGGTCATCTCTGCGATCGCTGGTGAGAATATTTGGGTGGCCGCTAAAACACGCTCCTTCAGGGCGAAATTGTATTGAATACATACGCTGGCTGTCTTTTGAACGATCATTGATTCAGTATCTAGCATCAATCGTTTAATCTTTGACATACCCTCTCAACTGTATTTTTATCTCAAACGATTTGGACTGCATATTTTCAAATTAACTGTTACGTTCTTGAAACTCGGACAAAATCAGCTAAACATCATTTTGTTGAGAATGATATTTTACACTTCTCTCTTACACACCTCTATCCAATTCTAGCACCTTACATAATCGAGTAACAACATCTCAATCCAATTATTCTTTACATTTTCCCAACATCCTACATATTTAGAGACCTGTCGATAATATTTACGCCATCATTCCTCCCTCCTCATAAAAAAAACACTATATTAGCTCTGACGCAATCGACCCGAGGACAGAATCTCTTCTGCATTGTGAATGCAATCATTGATAATTGAATAAATCGGGTTGGTATGGAGGACAGAATATTGGCATTACATTCTTAGGTTCGTGACCCTAACGGCTGGGCTGTTTCAGCGATCTATTCCGGTAAATACTTCAGCAGTATGTGGAGAGCATATCCTATGTAGTACTCCGTCCGTAGGATGGGACGAGAACAGTTAACTCCGTGTCGCCTTAAGCCAAAAGCAGGCCAATGCCGATATCAAGTTTCACTACGCCCATCATACCCACCAATCCCAATTACTTCAGCTGTCGGTCTCTCCCTCCTCTCGGCTAAGAAAATGAATTTTGCGTCCCTTAGCAAAAACACTGCAAGCGGCTCATAAGATGTGTCGTCGCTGCGGAGCAGCTAATAATTTCAGGGGGCGTCTTTATGTTTCAATTTTTCCCTACACCATTTCTTGGCCTCTTGCGTGATAATTACTTCCTGGACGATTTCACTATCAAGCCTTCTGCATTTATCTTACTTTTTTGCTTTCTTAGTGCATAGATCTACGACTTCCTTTATATCGCTTTCTTAGTTTTTCTTGAAAGATATCTCTGTTATATTGTTTATAACCTGTTTCATTGGTTTAATGCCTGCCAAGTCGTATACAATTGCATTGCTCGTCAGTCTCTTGATTTTGAGAGTAGAACGGATGCACTTTCTTCAATTTATTTCCAGTCTCGTCATAAGTCCTTTAGTTACCCAACTCCCATGCGGGAGCGGCAAATAGAATTGTGGGCCAGATGAATGCATCATATATTTTGGCCTTTATTTCAGGTGGGGTTGTCGAGTTTTGCAGTATTCGCGAGAATTTTGCCCTCATATCAAAATCCTTGCCCGTTTTTTTTGTGATGTGGCTTCTCATTGTCATTTTCTCATCGATGACAACGCCTAAAAAATCGGCATGGGTTTGCCATTCCATTAGTTTTTCGCATATTCTAAGGCAGCTTCCTCTCTCAGTATGTACTCTAGAGAGTGAAAATGTAACTGCCTGTGTATTACCCATTAGCTTCGCAACTCAACGCAAGATGAGGAGGGCAGAGTTGTCGCGAACGAGTTTCGTCGGTGGGAGTGAAAGGATGAGAGGGTGCGCTGGGAGTGGCGTTCACTCCTCGAGCAGGTGCACGCAGTAATTCCCCGAAAGCACGAAACAATCGAAGGTCGGAGAGCGCGCGTTTCCGGTCGCACGGCGTTAAAGTCACCGCTCTCTCGCTTGTGCATGAGTGCCTCTCTCACTCTCTCTAGGGGGAGGAGGCAGGGGAGGAGGGGATGGAATGGGATGGGCGGTGGAGGCGGAGGAGGACACGCGTGGAGGCAGCAAGTGAGGAAGAGTGGGGGAGTTAATGGGAGAGATGGAGAATGGAGAATGGTGATGTGGGTGTTTGATGCGAGTGGGAGAAGAAGTGTCACTATAGGCTGCGGAGGGGTGGTGGAGGGGGAGAAAGGAGGGGAGGAGGAAATGGTGAACGGGAGGGGGACAGGAAACGCGTGGGCGGTCGGAGAAAGGGGTTGAGCAGCTTTGTTGAAAGGTCGAGAGCAGAAAGAGGGGGCTGGAAGGGGGTGGAACTGGAAGAGGGGGGGGGGAGAAACAGACATCGCCACACAGAGTAAACCAGATGCACGTAGAAGAATGGAGATCGGGTTGGTGTGTCGGCAACATTTCTGGCTTCCCATCCCGTCGGGCCCAGGTTCGAATCCTGGCAGAGGTGGATAATTTTTTCAAAGTGTAACGTTTAAAATTTACTTTAGCTTTTACTGTTTAATTTGGGGTAAGTTTCGTTAAAATGCTTTAATTGATTTTAGAGTGGAAAATTGTATTGATTATTTAAAAGTTTTGGTTGTTAGGTGGTTCTTGACGGAAAGAGGGGAGGGTTGGATTTGTGGAACGAGAAATACTGGAGGCTGGAAGAGCAGCTCTGCAACAAATAGAAGCATTGCCTAATAAAAATGGAAAATAAGTGTTGTTTTGACGAGTAGACACAGTCCGACGCAAAAAAGACAAATCGGCCACTGCCCCAGCTGCTGTGTGAAGAGCCCTCCGAATGTACTCCGTTCGTCGGAGGGGATGTTAAAATTAGTATTGGAGATGGATGACTATGCAGGGCAGGGTATAAAAATTCTTGCCCACCCGCTGCGAAGATTTGCGTAGCCCCCTTTATGTTTAGGATGAAAGTGAAAGGAAGTAACGCCGCAAAACCGTAGGGAATAAAACGATATTTAAAAAAAAATAAATCCATATAAACCATATAGAGCAAATTAAATTCTTTTGAGGACGCCGCGGGCCTCCTTGTATTCCCAATCTGAACGCCCCTTCCCCCTCTCCCCTTTGTGAGATTTCGCCGGTTGTAGATCCAGTCTCGAGTCTCCATAACGCCTTGAGAGTAGATTAATTCCAGTACTAGGTTTCTCTCCACCCATCCTTTATTCCCCGTATAGGTCTTTCCTTCTCAACCTACCCACCTGTCCCTAATAGCAAAAGTGACTTCAGCTCAGCTACCGGTCGCCTTCGCAAAAAACTAACCAATACCGAGAAGATAAGAGCATGATATAGAGGTGGCGACACTCGATATCCTAATCTGTGCGTCACGCAGACAGGCCAACGGATGACTCGAAGGATTAACTAACATTTGACAATTTTGACATCGTCTTGAAATGTGCCTGCTCAACGCGATCATTACCGCCCATAATAAGGGCAAGGCAGGGTAGGTGGCTGGAAGCGGTAATGAGGGGCGATGGTTTGCTGAAGGCCGTGATAGAGAGAAGGATGCTGGATAAGCGGGGAAGGGGAAGAAAGAGATTAGGTTTTTTGGATGGGATGAAGAACGGTAGGACTTATGCTGAGATGAAGAAAGAAATACTAGAGGTAGATAGGGCACGGCACGTGTAAGAGTCCGTTGGATATTCTCTGACTTTCATCACAACCTACCTCTAACCGGTAGATTACCGTAATGAATGAATAAATGCAGGCCTAGTGTCAAGGAATGGAACTAACTGGGATCGTATGAGAACGTCTGGTGGATGGGAAACAGCTCTCCGGTTGAATCTGTAGGAGTGAAAAATGAGTGCACGAAAGCGACGAATCGGCTAACACCGTACCTTTCCAAACAGAATCAATTAGTAGCAATCACGAATTGTAAGTAAATAATGACGGTGGGACAGAGTGCAGCATCATATTACCGAAATGAAATTAATTCTTTCTACTACTGGATATCAATTTCCCTTTATGTAACTTCTGATACAGATGTCATACACGGGCCATAAAACGATGTTCTGCCATGAGGAAAGTGCAAAAAAGAGCTAATGCTAGAGTATCATCCGCACACATTTTACCTCAAAATATACCAAATGCATACTATATTACTACAACAAATAGGTATGAACATGTGCGGTGGAAGTAATGAGCATATAATTTTGGTGATAAGTAAATCTGAGGTAACTGCAGAAATTTTATTAAATAACTTTTTATATAATTTTATCGAGAAGTTATTGAGTGCCTTTCATGAGGTCCGTTACGTTTTCCGATTGTAAATGTTTCACTTGATGAAATGTAAAGTTATTCACACAAATATAATTTACAGCTAACAGCTGTGACTAACATTTTTAAGGAAACATTACCGAAAGTTTAACAAACAAATGATATGCGGTTGGACAGCCCCCAGAGTAGTGTCCTTAAGAACTACTGACATACCTCCAGGATCATTACAGATGTTCAAAGGACTGGTGAGTAGATACTCTCACGCGACAGACATGCCTGTTCATTACTTAAGTTACTCCCCTCACGGAAGTGTATTATTCTCCCTTACCTTACTTATACTTTCCTGAAATATGGTTGTGCAGTACATGACTCACCTCCAGGGAAATATTATTTCTTAAAAGTTTTTAGTATCAACCAAAGGGATATTTGTTGAAGCCTCTAACAAAACGTGAGCTTTTCATCAGTGAGGTAGTCATTTTAGAGGGGAAGAGCTTAAGGGCTTCAAAACATTTCTATCCAAAGTTTTATTATTCATTTTATAAAATAGTTATATCAATTCTCTGTTGAAATACATATTTGCCTTTCTCATAACGTGGGTATTTAAAGTATTTAACTACATTTTTAAATCAATAAGGTAAAAATTTCAAAGTAAGCCATTAAAATCCCTGTTCCTGTAACACGACAACAGAAAATAATAACGGGGGTAAATACGAGGTCAGCGTATTAAAGATGAGACAAAGTTAAGACATCATTGGTGAAAACAAGCAGGGAAACAAAGCTAAGCCTTTAATGCCTTAAATATACCACACCCTTGATGATGAAAGGTAGTTCGGTAAATCATTTTGAAAGGATGTTTCAAGCGCAGGTAAACAATGAAAACGGAGGGGGAATGCAGGTGTATTGAGGGAGGAGGGTGAGAGGAAAGTTGATGCAGAAGAAAAGACCTATGTGAAAGAATATGGACACAAATGGCAACGCGTTGAGTTGTAAGGCCGACAAGCTCTCAGCTGTGCAACGCGTGATATGTATTCTCTTGAAGGCTCTGGGGGTCACGCTGGAGGCAGCGGGGTCGAAGTGGACATAATGAATGTGAAAGTATGCGTGCTGTCAAGCGTGTCAAGTCTATTAGTTGGTCTGCGAGTGCTTCATTACGCCCTGTCAAATGTTTCCTTCACCTTAATCGACCCGCTGACAGCTTTCTCATCAAGAAATCCACACAGTTTCAAAGTGTGAATAAAATTATGTCCATTGTCAAAAGCAATTTATGTTCCAGTGAATCACAATATAAGAATAACTCACTTAGTTCACATGCATTTCATTGCAAGAAAAGTTAGAAAAATCTAATGATAGGGAACGGTATGCTGCAATGTAGTTTCGTCCCCCTAAAATTCCCTCCGTACAGGGCGCGGTAGGATTGCTTATAAGTTTCAAGATTCGATAGAGTGGGGAATTTAGTTTCCGTTTTCCATACCGGTATTTTGAAGAAACTAGTTCCCAGTTTTTCTTCCAGAACGCTGATCATGTAATCGCCATTTCTCCATTTATTATATTTTACCGGTTTATTTCCATTCTTTCAAAACGAAGTGTCGATTTCTGGCGAATACTCTTTTTTAAAGAAAACTTTTTTACAGTCATTGAATATTGGAAACAAGTAGATCAGTGCTATCGCCTGCGTTCTCCCCACCCTTCATTCAATTCCAAAAATCACCCAAAAAGTCAACCACAAATTGGTTCATATATTCGGAGCGAGTGAAATTGTGGCCTAAATAAAGCAGTTACCTCCAATTTTAGAACCAAAACCCGATTCCACATTTCGCTCTAGTGCGGCCAGAGTGATTGCCGCAGAATCCTGTTTAGCCGAGCCACTTCATTAACAAAGGTCTCCGACCATTTAATCCAACGGAACCTCCCCATTGACTAAAACCTTGACGCGGTGGAAAGATTTGAGTGACTTCTAGAGCTGGATGGCGGGAGCAATGATACTGCTCCCCGTGGAGCTAATAGTTAGGAGAGTTGGTAGGCAATTAATTAGTTATGTTGAGAAAAGTGACGAAGTTAAGGAGCTATCAGTGTAGTTTCTTTTATCAAGAATTTAACCAAACCCTCTAAAAACAAATTACGCTAATTGAAATTGTGGTAGAACAACAGATTAGAGAATGAACTATCCTAAAATATACCATCCATCCATAGATTGGTAGAATACTAGATGATGACTATGATATTTCTCGTCATCGAAAAATAAGGGAAAAGATGTCCCCCCCTATATAATACGTCTATACGCTATTATCATTATCACCAACGGGTAACAATCAAATGCATTATTTAAATACCATGTAATTATGCCATTAGCATGACTTTGTCGGTTAGGTTCAGAGCTCCTTACCAGAAAAGCATTCCTAGCCGAATGAACAAACACGCCATTCTCTCTTGTAAATCGTACAAACGTTTCGTGCTTTATAATACTACCAATCCTTTGATATCCTTTCTCTAGAGATGGCGAAAAAAGAGATGGTCTTAATCTCAACGCAGCCAACTCAGCGCAGAGCTTTCACTTCGAGCGTTCCCTCGGCCTAGCGGCCGGGGGAACGCTCGACATCCTGATTGGAACTGGGAAGAGTGCTGCATGCCCGGTGTCCAATCACCCCATCACCCCGTGCCACACACCCTAGTGGTGACTTGCACGGTACTTCGTAGATGTAGAGGAACATTTACATTTCGCCTCGAGGTGAGGGGCATGGGGTGAGGAAAGAGGCAGGAAAGCGAGAGGGGTGGTCGACTGGAAAAAAGTCCGATATGGGCGAGTGGGAGGGAAGTGCAGGGCGAGGAGGCGAAAGCAGAGCAGCGGCCGCACCAGAGGGAAACAATGACATGGCGAGCGACATTGAGAATGACAGCGCAGTTCTTCCCCCTCTCTCACCTCGAATGATGAGAATAGGATTGCTTGGCGATCTAACGACCAAATATCGTCCGCAGGGCAACGGCATCCGGTACATTAGCTTCAGTCACGCAATGACTGGGCCAGCGCGATACGTCCGAATTATTTGCATCCCAAATCATAGGATCTCCCGTTAGGTTCAAGATCACCTATGGTTTACAACGTGTAATACGGAATACTTGAAGTAATTTCAAAACGGTCTTATCCAAATTTGAAATTCATATTCATACACACGTAATGGACACTCTTTAGAAGTAAAAATGATAGCAATCTTACTTTAAGCATTGATCTTATCTCTCTCGTACTCATAGTTCATAGATTAAATTGACTCGGTTGGTAATACCAATAGAGAAATTAGCGAATTAATCATTGAAAAATGGTCAATTTAAAAACCGAATTAAGTCAAGTAGCAAAAAAGGTTCACCACAAAAGTAGGCAGAAAATACAATTATAATGCTATAATTTGAAGGCAGAATTATGTATTTATCGTTTCTGTAGCCACTCATACTTGAAACAGTTTTTAGACATATTTCTCTAAGATAATTACTATTACGCTAAGATACACTCCTAGTAATAATCATATGTAAACCTCATAGTAGTTTCATCATCAACCTACGCGTAATGTGGATCTAGGTGACTTTCTAACTTTTGTTTCACTATTTAAACCATCGAAATACATTGAACAAGAAAAAATATTTGACAAAAGATACACGAAGAATAAAAATAGGGATGACTTGACAGTAAAATAAGAGCGGTATCTCCCCAACAAAGTCCCTTAAAATAAGAGCGGTATCTCCCCAACACAGTCCCTTTCCAGACGCATAAATGCAACGGAATGAAGAAGGACTTTCGAATGCAGTGGTGAGCTGCACGGTCGGAACGAATTTAACTTCGGCCTCCGCCATCGCCAAGGAGATGGCGAGGGAGAAAGGCGTGGATACAACGAAAGGCAAAACGATCCGGACAAAAGGTCCAGGTATCGATTTCACCGTGAATAATCGATTGCATATCGGCGAGACGAGGAAATCGTGAACGCATTCCCATACCAGAATATAAGGTATGTACAGTAGTAAAAAATACTTTTAAACCCATTACATAGCAAGACTATAGACATAAAGACAGAATAACATAACTTAATAGGTATTATATCGCTAGGGTTCATTACGCGATAATCGGAGATTCTTCAATGCAATCAATGCAATGAACTCAAAAGTATGATGATTCATATCCAAATTCATTGGGGTCAAATCATTCGTTAAAAAAAGCAGTGCGTTTATTTACTTTTTTATAAACTATTCACTTAAATACGCTTTCTCCTCAAATTTTCGACGGAATACTAAACACTTCGTATAATAACGTCATTGGAATCTCTAGTGAAACTGCCGGCAAAATTTGAGGTTTTCTCATGTTTGTCAAGGGTTCATCATCCCCACGTTGACTCCCGTGACTCAAAGGCCAAAAATCGTTTGGTAGACAAAGACAGTGAGCTTGAAAAAGAAACGTCAATTCAATTTCTTTCACTTTCTTCATTCACTCTTTACCAATGTATTCATACACAGCATTAAAAAGCACTGCCTAAAAAGCACTGACTATTCCATAATGAAGCATCGTTGCATATGAATGCTAAGTGCAAAACACAGCAACCAAAATATATTTCTAAAGCTATAGGCCAAAAACACACCGATAACAGAAATTTGGTGATGGCTAATAAGATATTTCACTTTATATAACTGAAATTCAGTATTGGAAAGCGTTACAAGAATCGCATTGAAGAGATAAAAATAGTAGGAAAGGAAATTAATATAGCAGTAATGAGTCAGATCAATTACACTTTGTGAGTGTAAAATAAGATAGAGAGAATGAAAAGGGTATTAGAGTCGAGAATTATGACTGAATAGTAATTAACGATCCTTCCGGGACTGGATTCAGCAACGGCGAGGAAGTGGAAACAGCCTGGCAGTGTAATCCGAGGAGTGGGGAGGAAGCTGGGAAGGGGGAAAGGCAGGTGTTTTACGCCAAATGAGTTCTGTTGACCCACTTAAATCCCTATCCTCTTTCTGTCTTCCCCGTTCTTCATCCGCATCCTCTCTCAGTCGAAAATTTGAATGAGCGACAAATATTATAAGTGAAACACTCTGGTACAATGATTGACTTCGCTCACTCCAAAATTAGCTATTAACTTAGCTTCCTGTACCCCGGTACCTAAAATATTGCAATTAACGCATACCAAGAATTGCAAGAATGTCACATGGCACATCTGCCCGTAGATAAATTCTTCTAAAACATTATTTATCCTAATTTACAAAATGTGTAAAAATGGTATTTGCATACATGTTTTTCTGACTTTTAAAACTGGATTGGAACAATAATTAACAGTAAAAATGTCCTAGTTCTGAAGAAGTTTTATTTTAAAATTATTCATTATTAAAAATAGAAAGTATTACGGGACCAGTCTCGACAGTAATTTAATCAGGGTCATCCGTCAATAGTCGCAGTTACATTAACTTCAATAGGGTATAGTGTAATGCACATTGATGACTACTCACCCCTTGCCACACACCCTTGAGGTGGGTTGCAGGGTATTTTGTAGATGTAGATCCGTTGAGGAGACACAATTATGAGAGATTCCTCAACTTAAGGGGAGTGTAAATGCAAATTTGTGATGTAATCATCACAAGCCACGTCGCAAGCCATTCTTTTGCTGTTTTCCTACCCCGTAGTCAATCAACCAGGCGGAGCACGCGATCACGTGAGCGGAGGAGGGTGAGAGAGTGAAGTCGTTGGCGACTCGCACTTCGGTGGTCGGCGATTGCAGCGGCGCCTCGTGGCGCCGGCGGGAGAAAGTCTCCGGAGGGGCCGCTTTAAGGCGGGAGGGGGAGAGAGATCGAGTGGTGGAGACGTCTTGTTAAAGGGACGGCATCACCACTGGACCATCCCCCGCGCTACTTTAAACAACTGACGAACGTATGACTGCTTTCACGCATTTTTTAAAGAAATAGCCTCTCATGTCGGTTGGATCCAAAAAATTAATACTCTTCCCTTTGTAAATAACCAGTGAAGTGCAAATAAACGGGAAAAATACGCTAAACTAATATTTAAAAACACAGATTTGGTAATAACTGGAAATTACAGATGATTATACTCCAAGTTGAGAAAAACATCGAGACTAAAGCCACTAAACTTCACGTAAAAAGGAAAGTTGAGAGAAAAAATTTGGTTTCTGCAAGACTATCTAAAAGCCACTAAAAAAAGCCATTCATGCCCCTTAAAAATTAGTTTCACTCAGTATTGGTTAGTGAAAAGTCACTTGAGGCTGCTTTTTCACTGTAATCTCACTTTTTTCCAATTCAACTCCAAATACTATGAAGTGAGAGAGATCCATACCTAAATGATATAGATAAAAACAGGTGCTACTGCTATTTAATTCCTGACTTCACCTAAATAAAACAACGCTAGCACATAATCGTCGCTATCATGCAGCAATGTATATTAGTTTTTCTGGTTATAAAAGACATTTGGCGACGGTAAATCGAGCAGGCAGCAGGGTCAGTTATTTTTTACAGCAATAATTTAACATCATGACTGAAGTGTTCTCAGAAGCGCCAGCTTATTCCCAGGATTGGGTTGTTGGCTTATAGACAAACAAATCAATTCACGCCCACTAGGATGGTGAAATGACCTTTCTCGATCTCAATATCGTTTCATGAATAGTCTCCGGGTCTTTCTAGAGCGTGAGTCTTACAACCTCGAAATCGGCTAAAGTGAAAAATAGATAAGCCTTATGTAGCCAGTAGACGGATAAAGTGAAACAGCATTTTCTGTGATCACCCAGAGATAAAGAATTAAATGTGTAGGAGCTTACGCAACAAAATTCGAAAGTTGGCTGTACCCGGATCAATCTGTCAGCCTCTCGATGTCAACACATAATTATGGCTAACAGTAAAATTCCTAGCCATAGTCAGACTTTTGAACAACCTCAAAAATAAACTGATTTCGGCACTAAATTTTTCCGAAAAAAATGAAATGGTCCTACATGGAACTAGGCAGAGCTAAATTTACAAGCCAAGAGAACTCAGATATCTCGTATGGACTCAGCTTCTTTCCTACGGACGGAATTGAATGAAGAGAAAAAAACAAACGCAGAGTGGGTCTCACACAAAATAACAGAAAAGACTGAACCATCGTAATGAATATGTGAATGCCAATTACTGTTTACTCATCCAGAATAAAGAGACAAACACTCCATTGACACATCTATTGACTGAAATGCGGTAAAATCAAAATTACACATTTTTAATTGTAAACATAGTTGCTGAATTACCCGGAGTTGCTCGGGATCACGGTTCCTTCATAACTCATCATATAAAAGGAGAATCGATTGAAAAAATTAGAAATTTCATTCTTTCGGATAACTGGTAAAATTAATTTTAACTCTCGAATTTGAGAGAAAGTAGTTTTAAAAAGTAAAAAAAAATAAACCACAGCACAAAACACAATGCTTAGCATCAGCTTAACTCAGCAAATTTAATTTTAAATGCGTTAAAGTCCAAAATCTGGTTGTCAAGGAAATATGCTACTGTTGATTTAAGAAAAAATGTTATTTTTGCAGCTAAAAACGCGATTTTCAGACAAATAAGATTTGTAAAGGTAAGATTGAAAGAATTATAAACTTCATTCTTTCATCCATTTCATAAAAAAATCCAAACCCTCTATCTTTTACGGAAAAATTTTAAAAAACAAAAAATGAAGCCACAGCACAAAACCTAATACGTAGCGTAGACCACCAAAGGGGACCTTTTTGGGACCTCTTGGTCCCTGAGATCTTTTAAAAATAGCATATAATTTTCCTCCTGACTTGTACTATTAGTCTGACAAATTTCAGCACGATCAAAGTAAAACTGTAGATTTGCATTAAAGACTGACAGACAAACACAAAAACAATCGTTTTTACATACCTATAGTTGTCTGGATAAGGATGAAGAAAAGAAGTTATTCCTGGCATGCTAAGGAAAAGGACCGAGTTAAAGAGAGCATTCAAAGACACTGCGGGGATAATAATGTAAGCGGATTCACATTAAAATTCTCGCATTTATGAAACAAATTAGAGGAAAATTGAGTTAGTGGATGGAGCCTATAATTTAAAGTGAGGATGTGAATGTAAGCGAGTGATTGGGAGGGAAATGGCACATTGAATTGAACAAAGAGGGAAGAAGTTAAAAAAAAAAAGATATGAATAATTAAGGAACTCAGTGCTGTAAGGACAAAACTAAACCTTCCTTTCATCAGAAGAAGGGCAATAATAACGATGAGTAATTATGTGATAAGATGGCAGAGAAGGCTATTATTTTTCGCTGCATTACGTTTTGCTGGGGTTCCACTGAATCCTCTCGACTTTCCTGAGCCACGGTGGAAAATATATATGGCTCACAAATCATCCAGATGCGGAGGCCAATGGGGAAAGGGTTCGGGAGGATGAAAGGGGTCGGCAGGGTGGGAAGGAATCGATCGCCTCTTAAGGCGAGATAGTGACTGGACGACACAAGGTGGTCTCTCCCTTTGCTCTGGCGTCATAAATAGAAGCCAACCGCTAGAGACGATGTGCATGCTCTTACTACCCGGCAGACGCCAGGCGCCACCGCCTGGAACAAAATTGCTGAGTGCCAAGTGATTGTCACCAATGGTAAAGAAGGGACGGAAAAATGAGACATCATTTCCGTGTATTTCTACGGATTGATCAAAGAGTATTAAATCCCACATTATTGATGTACGAATACTTGCACATTGCAGACATAGCTTTCAGGAGATACGTATCCAAAACCAATCTATATACTTATCTATATAAAAAAGAATGCTTGTTTGTCTGTCTGTCATTATAAAAATCTACAGTTGTACTCCGATCGTCCTGTGATTTTGCAGACTAATAGTTCAAGAAAGGAGGGAAATTATAGGCTATTTTAAAAAGATATCAGGGCCCCAAAAAGGACCTTTTGGGGCCCTCTGGTGGTCTACGTTGCGTATTGGGTTTTGTGCAGTGGTTTCATTTTTTGCTTTTTAAAATTACTTTCGCTCAAAATAGAGAGTTAAGGTTTTTTTAATCAAATGGCTGAAAGAATGAAGTTTATAATTGTTTCAATCAATTATCTTTTCGAATTCATATTCGCATTTTTAGCTGCAAAAACGCACATTTTTCTCTGAAATCAACAATAGCAAATTTCCTTTACAAGCAGTTTTTGGTCTTTAACGCATTTAAAATTCATTTTGCTGAGTTATGCTGATTAGGAATGCTAAGCATTGGATTTCGTGCAGTGGTTTATTTTTTTGCTCTTTGAAACTACTTTCACTCAAGATAAAGAGTTAAAATTTATTTTATCAGATACCCGAAAGACGAAAGTTTTTAATTTTTTCAATCGATTTTCCTCTTATATGATGAGTTATGAAGGAAGTGATGATCCCGAGGAACGCCGGGTAATTCAGCTAGTGGGATATAAGGGGCGGTACAAACGGGGGTTCACAGCATGCCACGCGCCCGACCACCCCTTAACACTCTTAGGCCGCAGAAACAAACGGGAGAGGTGACATCAAATTAAAATTCCCCGACGGCACCGTGGCTTTCTCATTTGCAAAACATGAAAGGCAATAAATAAATTCGCCAACTCCGTCGCAGCTGACGCTCGCAGGAGAGAGGCTCATGAGGATTAAGTACATCTGATTGGTGGATGGAGAATTCTTATGTTTGTTTTAACTTTTGGCGATATGCGGAGAGGGTCAAAGCGAGAACCACTGGCTCAGAAAGAGGATGTAAACGAATAATTGCCTCTCCCATTCAAGCGTTTGCTATTGCTATTTCGCACTCGTCCGGCCACACCTTGAATATGCAGCAAGCATATGGTATCCGGTGCAGAAAGACTTAATTTGGGAACTTAATAAAATACAAAGGAAAACTGCGCGATTCGTCAAAAACTGCTACGGGCGTACAGACAGCGTAACGCAGATGTTAAACGAATTAGGCTGGGAGCCGCTAGAGACTCGGAGGCCGCGCGCTAGGCTTAGATTACTTGAGCAATTGAGAATAGATATCTTTATGAGCGACACGGAGAACATCATATTAGAACCCCACTATATTTCCAGGTCCTACAGAAACGATAAATTGAGAGAGATATTTTGCCGAACGGATAGGTATGGGAATTCGTTTTTCCCCCGAACAATAAGGGACTTTAATAAATGCAAGGCGTAATTTCATTAAAGCGTTTCCTTTTTATATGTAAACGGCTGGTGTTCTAACACCCCCCGCCACACGCCTATTGAGGCGGCTTGCGGGGTAGTATGTAGATGATGTAGATGAAGCGTCTGATTAGGAGAGCTCTTCCTCCCTCATCTACGCCTATGCCTTTGTTACAACCTGCAAGCGACCAAGGGCCTGCCACAGCACGCCTGCGTGTGGCAGGGAGTGGCAACTTCTAGCGTTTTTCCCTGGGAGACTAGCAATTGCCAAAATGCGACGCGGCAGACCACCACTAACTAGTTAAATTGCCTTGGAAGCAGCATTTGTCCCTTTTCTCTAGCTCAAGAGTTTCAAAAGATACTGGCCGAAGCGGCTGGACCCGGTCGCAGGAGGCCCCAGCAAACCCATAACCAGAATAAGTTAATTACTCTGCGCCATAACGTAAGGACACCTACATTTAACAATGCATTAGCGATATAAATGACGTTTCTACTCCGGAAAAATGCAATAATGTTACACATAAACACTTGGGACACTTATATTACTCATATGGCCTGCTGTGCTATGCAAGTTTTTTAAGCAGTGGTTGTTTTTTGTTCGAGTTTCTATTCGGTCAATCGGATAAGTTACGTGTGTTCAGCTTCATTAATACCCGTGCATTGGCCATATCGTGAGTCTGTGCCCTTTGGCATTCAGCAAGATTTCCGTTAGTTAGTGTGAGCATTTGTGAATATAATAACTTGTTGAAAGGGATAAGCAAGTTCCCAAGTTTTTAAACGTCTCTGTTCTCAACCATGTTCCTCACTTTAATCATTATCTAAGTTGTCTTTGAATTAACTTAACTTATTAGTGTAGAAGTAAGTCCAACATATCATCGCCGCATGTCGCCCATTGACAAGAACTCAAAGAGAAAACAATGAAGCATCCAGTCAAATGCAAAAATCCCACGGACTATACTCTCCCTCTCTTTCGTTTCGGCACAAAAACCAAAGTGACTGGCGGAAACACTCGGCATGTCTCTTTCCGTGGGCACACTTCCACGCCTCTCCGCCATCGCGAGATGTCTCTCATTTCATTCCGTGGGGGCCACGCACAAAAGGGTAGAGGTGGTGATTAAAGAGCCTTTGTTGCGAAGAAGGCGTGGCACATCAGTCCTCCCATGTCCCAGACCATCGGCGGCGAAGGGGAAAGCAACCGATGTAGGTGTTGGGAGGGGGAGGAGGGGGGAGGCGGGAGAAATGGGTGGGCAGCCTACGATGGCCCCAATCGAAACGGCAGAAGCGAATCACGCGAAGCATCAATGGTTTTCAATTGGCATAGACTAATTCATTAAACCATTTTGTGAAGAAAGATGGTTCAGAAATATACGTTTTCGTCCTGATCCTGGATGCACTCTAGAAATAATAAATGTTGACTTACAGAAAATTTTGTGGCCTTGTACAGCACAATAAAAATGAAAGTCTTACTTCCATAGCATTATTTTTTTATCATCCATCTAATTTTCTTGGACCTGACAAGGAATTACGAAGTTTCAACAAAACTCAAAACACATTATATCCTGATACCGAACAGCCACATAGTACGTGTGATTATTTTCAGGCCTTTTGTACGTGCAGGAGCGAGGCGATAATGATTGAGAGACTAACGAATCACGGATAAATTCCGAATTACGAATGCCGAGAACAATGAGCGCCATCGTTTTCTCGCATTGGAGTGAGAGCAAATCACTGCACTTCTGAAAGCGTCAGCGACTATGCGATTTCCATCTCTGCCTACAAAAGTATTCTACAGATCTTTCTATTTGGAAGAAGAAACGTTTTAGGAAGTAATATTTCTTGACAATCCTAATCGTAGAAAGCAACGCAAAGACATTTTACACAATAAAACCGAGATTAACAAAATTCCTTCACAACAGGAAATCTTTATATTTATTTATGCCCACAAGAGGGTAGGATGTTGGGTAAGCGGGGAAGGGGAAGGAAGAGAATCGGTTTTATGGACGGGATGAAGAAAGGTAGGACTTATGCTGAGGTGAAGAAAGAAATACTAGAAGTAGAAAGGGCACGGCACGTGTAAGAGTTCGTTGGATATTCTCTGACTTTCATCACAACCTACCTCTAACCGGTAGATTACTGTAATGAATGATGCCCTCAAGCTTCAAATTGTATTCTGATTGAACTCATTTCACTGAATGTCGCTAATAAAATATTGAATTTATGGCAGTGATTAAAATACAAGGTAAGTGATGGTATAACTTTTAGTTTCCTCTTTTGCAAGATTTATTTCCTGAGAATTAATCTTTAAGAATCTAAGCTATCAAGCAAAACTTTTTTAGATAATAGCATAGCATACCTATTACAAGATTTTCTACGTGTCAATTTAAAAAAATATGCTCGCAGCACTGTGAACAGATGTAACCAAATTAAAGTCTTGGTTGACGCGTTAAAGAGGTGTGAAGAAGAAGATGTTGAGATCCAGTTGCAGTTGAGGGAAAGGTGACTGGCAGAGACGAAGACCTGGACAGCAAGCGGTTGCTGTGTGGCTGCTATATGTAATCGGAAGGTGGCGAGGGGCGAAGACCTGCCGGAGACGGGTACCGTGTGAAATATGCCAAGCGCGACGAGAAGGCAGGCTTGATTTCAATTTGAACATTAAACTTTTGAATTTATAAAATAAAATTTTTTTTTAACTGAAATTGTTAAGGAAACCATTAAAATTGAAAAGTGAAAGAAAAAACTAAAACGGACCATATTTAAAAAATCAGACTAGAAAATCATAAATTTTAAATTGAAACAAACGTTCATTAAGAACTAAAGAACATTGACCATTGAAATTTGTGTCATACAAAAAGTAATATATGTAGGTACTTATAATGAGGGGTAAATTTAAGGAACCCTCAATACGTAGAATCAGTGCAGGATTTACGCATAAGATACACAAGCTATAGCTTAGGGCCCCCAAAAAATCATATTTGGCACAGACAGAATATCTGGACTTATGAAGGGCCCCATATCTCAAATAGCTTAGGATATTATCAAGTCTAAATCCGGCCCTGCGTAGAATATGGAGTTTAAAACAATAAATTGGGAGAGATTCCTAAGGATCTCTTCACTTTTTTCTTCTTGATCTCAACAGAGGATTCCCTATTTATTTCATGAAGCAGCCGGTTGACGAGTCGACTATCGACCGCTTGGCACGGATGTAGCGAGACTGTCGACCATGGCCGTCCGATCCCTATAAGGAGCAGAGCGGTGGCCGAGGGAATGTAGGATTAGGAGAGGGATGAGGAAGGCGAATGGAGAGGGCGTAGGCGAGCGAAGCGGGAAGGTGGGTTAGCCGTGGCGGTCGGGCGGTGGGCGGGTGGAGCTATGTACTGTGCAGAGCGCGCCCTCTCGACGGCCAGAGCGCCCTGCGGAGTCAGGAGGTGGCAGAAGAGGGGAATGCTACGGATGGAACTTTCCCCTACCCCAATTACTTCGTCTCCACCGTGTCACCTTTTAGGAGGAGGTGGCAGGGTGGTCGGTGGGAGGGGACCTCGGCCCCTCCGCGGATAAAGAGGGGCCTTCGGTCACCTCTTGGGAGTACGAAAGAGGAGGATCCCGGGCCCCGGCATTCGCTCCACCCATTCGAAAGAATTTCCTCCATCTGGATAAACGCTCTCCGATGTAATCAATTGTGAGGACGCTTAGGCACACTCTGTCCATTTTGGCGATGGAAGTTGAGAAAGAAATTCACAGTAAAACAATTAATTTATACAGCCAAAATATGCAAGCAATACGACTTGCTATCGCATCAATAACTAAAGTACTGACGAATTATAATGAGCATTTACTAGTTTTCGCATTTTTGATTGACGAAATCAACCGTCTATTGACGTTTGAAAAAATATAAACAGTCCCTAAGCAACTTCCCAAGAGCCAATTGTGGCAGAGATATTATTTATAAAAATGTAATGAAAAAATTGAAGCTAAAATATAAAAAAAACGGATAAGAAAATATTAAATGTTGTTCAATAGTGAAATGAAGGCCTGAAAATATTTCGAAACAGTGACAAGTTATGAGAAATTATGGTGAATATGTTCGTTATTATATTATTATATTATATACGTTCACCTGTTTTGATAATTTACCAAATTAAAGATAGTTTAATTTACGAGGGTTACGGGATGAAAAAAAGGTAGGAGTTATGCTGAGATGAAGAAAGAAATACTAGAGGTAGATAGGGCACGGCACGTGTACGAGTCCGTTGGATATTCTCTGACTTTCATCATAACCTACCTGTAACCGGTAGATTACTCTAATGATGATGAACCCAAAAGTAAGGTCTCCAACGCGCTATATCCACAGAAAAATGTTTTGGGTGACAGCACTACTGCTGTGTTCTTTCATCTCCCCTCTTTCACGCAAACGGCCACCTAGCTCGCTAGTTAGTTTAGTCTTGGCTTGCCATCCGATACAAATGGAGCTCCTGATCGACGTTCAAGCCAAGTGCAGACTTCGCGAAAGGATTCGATTTCTCAACGCGAAAGGTGCTCAACCTATTGAACCTATTAATAGGCCGTCATATTGAGACCACGATAAATGCAAACGCATATTGTGAGACACTCAAGAAACTCAAACGGGCAATTCAGAACTGTAGAAGAGGAATGCTCGTCAAGGGCGTGTACAATTGTACATTCTTCATGATCGTCCACAAGTCGCTCGCGAAACCGTCAATCTTCTGAAGCAATTTGGATCGGACATTATCACCCACTATACTCCGGACTTGGCAACAAACGATTTTCATTTGTTCACACATTTGAAAGTGCATGTGGGTGGAATGCGATTCTACGACGATAGCGAGGTGAAAGAAGAATTCATACACTATCCCAATCTTGGTTGGCGGCGAGTTTCTACGACACTGGTATGTAAAAACTTACACAGCGGCTCTAAAAATGAATGGAACATATTTCAATTAAATTGATTGAAAGATTTTAAAAAAAGTGTGATGTTCTGCTTCACATCTTTGTAATTATGTTATTTATTTCTTTTCTATTAAAAAAATAAGGATACATTAATCTTGAGTAAACCCTCGTACAAAGCAAATACTTTAATTATTAAAAATTCAGATAAAATTTGAATAACAGTGAAAGATGATTTCAGAGTTCAAAGAACTGCGGAACTGGCCGCGCAGTAACTTTAATGGAGTCACCCGCTGACGGTCACACAATTGTTTTAAGAGTGTTTACGCTTACTAGGAAAATAATTCCAATTCATGAAAATAGGATACATTCGGTCCCATCTACAAATCATGGAAGCTTACCAAATTGCAGATTGTGTCGGACCGGTAGGAGGGCATTACGCGTTGAAGTGATTTATTGAGGTCGATGACCCTCATAGTTCTCCCGCTGCAAGCTTATCTCAGACAACACGGAAGGTTCAAAACTACTCTTTTAAGTTATCGCCCCGGAGGGAAAAGCCTTCAAAAAGGAAAAAGAAAGCTCCATTGTAAATAAGACCATCTCCTAAATCAAGTCAATTTACTCCGGGTGTGTATAAAAAATAATCACTCAGTGCTGTCAATAGCAGCCAAACAAGTTCGAAAGGTCCCATACAAAAAAATCCATTTCGCTGAGTAAGGAATTCAATACACTTTAAGACAGAAGTTTCGGGTCATATTCTTTTCCCGTCAACATATTCATTTAGTTGCGAAAGCTAAGAGACAGAATGGGCCCTCTTAAGGATAGAAGGAGAACATGACATTTGTCTCGATGCCATGATGCTATCCCTTAAGCGTGTACGTGACTCTTAAACACTCTTTTTTTACAATGCTATGGTATGTGTGCAGAAAGGACTCGCGCGGTAAAGGAACGCTGGAATGATTGACATTTCAAATCGAGAAGCAAAGGAAGGGGATCCAGTGACGCTCCTCTATATGCTTTTTTTTCTGTATTCAAAAATCAAAAACCGAAATATCTCCTTGAAATTTTTTGTCGTCCTCCTGAAACTGGAAGCATGCTTGCTATAAGTAACCGATCCAACCTCTATTTACCAGCACACAGAAGCACAATGTTTCAAAAATCCTTCGTCGTCAGGTTTACTGTTTTATGGAACGCAATGTCTATTGAGTCTTAAAATGTGATCATTTGCGATCTTTTAAGAATAAGTGTTACAATTTTCTATTCAACCAATAAGTTGGATAAATACACTTAAAAAAGCAAAATGTCTGTTTTCTTGTCTAAATGTTAAAATTATTGTAATATTTTGCAACCAATGCTGTTCTTTTTATGCACAAATTCAATGTACACGTCACAATGTATTACTCTGTTGCTTTTAGGGTTTTTTTACGCAAAGCGGTGAAATAAACTTATTCTATTATATCATGTAACAATAATGGATCTCTCAATTCCCCACGGCGACAAACGCTTAACGGCTTTCGATGTCGCGGCCGCACGCGACTCTTACTGGGGCGGCAAAGAGTCGACATGGAGGCTGGGGGTCCTGCCTTCAGAATGGATACAGGCCGATAAGGAGGGTGCGCGGAGCGGGAGATGTCGCAGGAGGAGAAGACGAGAGGATAGAGATGGATGCACTTGAGAGTGTGTTGTCGTCGTCATTTGAATTGCGATGACAGCGTCGGCGTCGAGAGTGCAGCGCTCCCTCGCGCGTTTTTTGTTCGGATTCCTCCGCGGTCTGGCTTAAACGTGCTCGGCTGGTTGGCCCGTGACACGAATGCGGAATGCGCTCCTTCTCCACGCACGTGACTCCGACATACCATAAACGCCCACTCTCCTTGCCCCTCCCCTCTTCTACCCTCCTCTCCCTCTCGCGATATAAATAGAACACTTCACCTCTCCATTCTACCCTCTCCACAATCGTCCGCCATTTCTTTTGCCATTCTGCCTTTACCTCCCATCCTGCATAACGTGGGCGAGGTTTTTCTCCTCGTGCCATCTTCCATATCCAAGCCATACTCAAACAAAACACGGTAATTATTCCATTATTAAATGACAATAATCATTGGAACTATTGATTCATTAGCAGTACAAGGAATCGTGTATTTATCACGAAGTATCTAACGATTATTTGGCCTCTATTTTTCAATGACACGAAGACGAAGTGCGTTCCGCGTCCTGAAACGCGAGAAATTAATTCGCAACTTTGTTTGTCCCAAGGCGGATTCGTCAAGCACCTAAAGAAAACCAGACGTCTGTAATTCTAATTGAGTGAATGGCGATGCAAAATAAATTATTTGACATTCAAATGTTGACATTTTCATCTCATTCAAACACACGGAAGTCATGGTGCATGCCAAAATGAAAATATGGGTACCTGCACATTTTTTTAATATATTCTATTTGGTTTATTTAAATTTTCTACTCATAATCCGCGGAGAAAGTCGAGATACCAACTTCAAATAAATGTAACCATTTGTTTATTTTACGTGTCCCCGAAAAAACCGATAACGCCTTCTATATCGGGTATAATAAAATGCACGGACGCAAATGCCCATGTCATGGGTGGTGGAAAATAAACCCAGGCGGGACTCAAACTCGTGACCACGGAATGTAAGACGAGGTCCTTACCCCGCCGCCATCATTCCCCTAGTCTTCAGCCCATAGCGAAAACGAAGACATAAATCACACATTTTCACTCACGCCAACGGATAGACAACTGACGCATCACTTCGTATAACTGCATGCTAATTGAACAAGTTCGTCCACAGACGCGTACTCTCTCCTGAGTAGCCAGAAAAATTCTTCTGAAAACACAAAAATAGAAAAGTAAGTGAAATTAATTATAGTCGTCTTGATTCAACTACATTTCAAGTCAAGTTTTCTCGTATGTACGGAGCAGATTATTTTACAGAGACCACCTCTTGGGTGGGATACCTGAAGTTGGAGCAGAAATTAACTCCAATTCCAAGGAAATGACTAAGATTGCGAGAAACACAAAGAGAGATGAGAGTGGAGTAACACTTTCAGCGCTTTAGGGGATAGGGGATTTTCCACATCGCGCCTCTCGTATCTCCTTCCCCAACCAACCGAATCCCAAATTTCCTCCGCATCTTCCTACAAGGCGCTTAATCTCCTCCCTTCCCCCGTCCTGCCACACGTATTTCTTGCTTTTAACTCTTTTAATGCCGGCGACATACAACCAGCCAAGCGAAAGGCAAATCCAACCCGCTTAACTTCTTCTGAAGTTTGAAACGCTTCCCTGACTCATTCTTTCCATCGCTAAGCCCTGGTACATATTTTCTTCTCACATCCTATCCAACACGAACTTTCTCTACTTGAAGGTGCGGATAAAACTGTTCCCCACACAAAAAAAGAAAGTACTTCACGTAAAATTCTTTGTAAACTAAACTATGAGGGCGGAAAGTATAGAAAATAAATCGTGGAAGTGTTTCCATCAGCAAATACCTCTAGATTGCTTGGCTCATTGTTTTCTTCCTAATCAAATGTGAAACAGAAGGAACATAAAACCTCTAATTAAGTAAATTGACCCATTCAAAGATAGGCTTCCATTATTCACAGTATTCACTACACGTGGAAATTCATCCTTATAGCGTCATAGCTATCAGCCTATGAGCGATATTCTACGGTTCATCATAGCTGGTGATCTCAGTTCTCAAAAACTCAGAAGTGGTTCTTGTCACTTAATAGAAAAGAGCTAACGGAAAAATGTTCTATGTGATCCAATTATGTCCATAAATTTGTTCCTTCTGTACCAATAGTTCCCTTAAACGTTACTACACACTATAATACACTTCCCACTAGATAGCATTTATTTGAAAGGGGTCATGAATGTGATCAACTATTGGTGTGGACTTATAAAGCAATATGCCAGAGTAGCCAGGTTAATATGAAGTGCTTGTGGTGCAACATTTTTTACGCTCTAAGGTAATACGCTGATTGCCGACGCTGAAGGAAAGCAGATACGCAATTTCCGGCAAAAATCATTAAGATGGGTAGGTAAAAGAATCTAGAATTCGAAGATCTCATTAAAGCGCCTACATCCACGAGACACGGTTCTAGCACACCCAATATTTTCCAGTATCACGGCATTAGATCATATGTCTCAAAAGATTTTATGACTTATTAGAAGGAATGCCACATGTCACCATTGGGTTGTATTTAAAATCATCGAAATCCGAACGACTATCAAGGAAGTAATGGCCCAAAAGTAAAGTCGCCCCCTCAGGCTGCGCAGTGCGCCACTGCATATATTCCGTGCCGTAACGTGAGATTTCTCCGGCAGAATGTGCTCGTCCGCCCATTCATACGTCGGAGTCCATTCATTTATCTATTCCCACTCACACCTCACCCTAATCCACACACCTGCCTGCCTCGTTTAAGCAAGCCCATCATCGACCTACGCCGTGCATTTATCCCGACCTGAGCATCGTGATTCATTATCGCGGCAAAACTTCAGTCCCCTTCCTTAAACACCACGCCCTTCCTTCCATTGCATTCATCATCTTCTATTTTCACTTCACAATTCGTTCACTGCAAGTAATTTAGTGAGAAGCAGCCATTTCTGTTAACTTGATAAACAACTTAACACTCTACTCCCCAGGACTGCGGAGCAATTTTCTGCTTCCGAAAAATATTCTATTACCTCTAGTGTAGAGCCCTAAAATAGAGGAATATTTTCCCCGAATTGACCAAGGATGCATTTAAATGAGAGGCTCTACCTAAAATGGAAAATTCACCAACAAACAAAGTAAAACATTGCTAATATAATAGCGTGGATAAGACAACCCACTTTAGTAACAAAGCATTGTAGTCCCGAGTATTTGGAATCCACCAATGGTACATCCCGGCGAACAAATATCATCAAATGGAGACTCACAAGAAGGTAATCTCTCCTGCGGTAAAGACTAGTTTTCGAAAATTAATAATAGCTACAAAGCGCGAAATCAAAAGCTGCAATCACAATTAAACATCTGAACGGATTAGGCATTTCCACTGATACAAGATGTTTATCATCTTCTTCGGTCTGAACCAGTTACTTTCCATTACTATCTTAAATCTTTTACAGACTACGGTAAAAGGGATATGTTTACATAAATTGATACTTGAACTTGAGCTGAAAGAAACGACAAATGGCTGCAATTGTAAATCGACGCAGCCGCAACACATGGTAGCAGGGCATTCAGTACTTGCATGGTAATCCGATAGCCTTAATGCAAGCGAAGGCCCTTCATCAACAGGAAAGAGTGGACGATGAAGTCGAGGGGGATGAATTCTCGCAGCAAGCACAAGAGCCGAGAGAGACACAAACAGGCGCCCACGCATCTCAAGCAGGCAATCGTCGATCACGATTTGCCGCCCATAATGATACGGTGCGAGCATTCATTTGTCCACATGAGTGGGGAAAATAAAAGCGCGAGTTATGGGAGGAGCCGGCGACTGAGGTGGAAGATAGAAATTCAATGATATGTACAGCGTAGCGGAGGCGATCAGAATCATTTGTTGGTACTCCAAAATGAGTAGTGTTATTATTGATGAATGATTTCGTAACCTTTGTCCTCCCCATTGAGCCTTTTCTCTTAGCCATTTTCTTTTCTTCGCCTTGAGAGGAAGTAGAAGCGTGGGAAAACATATAATTAAAGAAAGTTAGCAGGAGTATTGGCAATTAGGATGCTAGCGAATTTCGCCTAGATTTATACGGAATAAGGAAAC
The DNA here is from genome assembly GCA_963573305.1 of Pyrrhosoma nymphula. Lineage (NCBI taxonomy): Eukaryota > Metazoa > Arthropoda > Insecta > Odonata > Coenagrionidae > Pyrrhosoma > Pyrrhosoma nymphula. The sequence goes on from OY754328.1 coordinate 146,345,648, forward strand.
GCAGGGAGAAAGGCTTTTGTGTTGCGAATTGCGACAACATATCATTTTACTGTAAATACAACACACTCAACGACTACGAAAAAATAATATGATAATCATAAAACATGGTGTGACGGTTAATCAATCGTAGGTACAAACGAAATGAAATCTTTAAATAGTTCATAATTTACCTCTCACAACATTTGTAGAGGAACTTTTAACGCTTTAACGGTTTGCGCACATAAAGAGCTAAATATAATCACCTTACTCGGGAAATAATCAGTCAATTTGTAGATCGGTATTGACACAAATGTGGATTAAAATCAAATTTCCAATCAATTCAAAGCATACTGGACACCGGGTATAGAGTAATAGCCAAGATTAATGCAACATTTTTGGCACTCATTGTCATTGCTGGTTTTAGTGATAACTTAAAAAAAAAAAACAGCCATATGAGATCAAGTTCGTCACCATTAAAGACACATTCCTTCTTCCGCCGACAATTCTTCAGCTGCAGCAGGTCATTTGTGCAAGAGGGCGCGATCCTATAGGCAAGGCGACGAATCTCTCGAGAACCCTGCGAGACGAGACCTCTCCTCCCAGGTATTCGTAAATATAGCACGCACATATGGATGTGTGCTTTGTATGTACATACCTGTATGTATGCATTTATTCGCACGTCTCCTTGGGAAGATATTTCCCTCGCGTGACGAGAATACTTAACAGCGACGGGGGCATTCTCGTGGGCGAAGGGAGAGTCACAAGGAAAAAAATACCCCGTTAGAGGGATGAGTTGGGGAGCAGGAGGAAGAGGGTATTACGACTCCTTCCGCTGCTGCCGCCTCAGTAGCGGTTAAAATCGCAACATAAGTCCCAAGTGGAAGCTCTTAAAGGGATACACTAATTAGGAATTCGCGGCACTGCGCCGCGTTTTTAGCGTCAAGGAAGGCGTGCGGAGTTGGAACGGGCGGAGAGGGGTTGGTTGGGGGGTACGGAGGGAGAGTTGGCATGGCTGGGAGGAAAAGGGGTAGCGGGAGAGCAGATGAGGATGAGGCGTGGTCCAGGGGCGGCGGGCGGGCGGGTGAGGGCCGGCGAGGCAGAGGATTAAATAATGCGAAGGCAGAGGGAATTACAGGGCGCTTATCCCGGGGACCAGGACGCTTCGTAAGGGGAGATCAATTTGTCACGGCGCGAGATTCCTGGCGCTTCCGCGAGAGCGTTAGGACCTTTCCATTACGAGAGGGGATTACTCCGAGGAGAGCGGGGAAAATTAAGAGAGAGGGAGTCGTCGTGTTTATTAGCGTCACGTGCCGAAGCCGGCGATTGCGGGAGAGGAGTGTTGGGGAGAGGAAAGAGAGTTACTTATTTGAATTAATAAGGGAGCGAAGATGGGATAAGAGGGTCTTACGGGATTCAAACGTCCACTGATGGTATTGAGTCACCAACCTCCCGTTCGTCAACAAGCTCATGCTCGACGATAACCTGTCGATAACCTACACCATGCTACACCGACTCATACCGATTAAGATACACAGGACGTAGATGCAACAGATCCTTCAATACTGTACCCTAAATACTATTCTAAAATAATTTGAAATAAGCAGGGATGCACTTTTAATGAAAATTACTCATATTAGTTATGTCGTGGGCGATACTGAAAATGAACTACACTTATGCCCATGGAAAAATAAATTAATTATGGATTACAACAAGCCATTGAAAAACAAGTTTAATTTTTAAATTAATAGCTACATCTAAACTACATTAGTAAACATTACCTAGAAATTACGGTGTCACTTGATGCTAGGATGCTAGGAAGACGGAGAAACTCGTCCAAAGGGTTATTGCCCATACGGCTGATACAAGTGCCAAAAAATCTCCAAAAGCAACTTGTAATGAAGACTAAAATAGAGATTTTGAATCGTACCTCCACCATTTAATGCGTTAAACTAATCGGAGTAACTAGTATTGAAAAATGAGAGTAACAAAACAAGATTGGCCTACGAAAGAGGGTGATAAATAAGAAATTACACAGGGAAGGAATGTTGGAGAAATTATGACAAAAGAAGCAAAAATGTTACAAAACATAAAAAATATACTCAAGACAAACAAAAAAGCAATCAGAAACGGCAACGACTGAAGTATTTTGAGAGACATACAGAGAAAATTGATATGGGGAGAGTCTTCAGAGAATCACAGAGTAATGTAAATGAAGTCGATGAATAACAAAAATCAGTGCAAGCAGTAAATAACCACAAACATCATGAGTGGAGGATAGGACACATTTTAACTGATCAATTGCTCCACTTCCAGCTTCTGAAATCAAGCATATTCCAAGTTAGTATCCCCACGTTTTTATTTTTTTGCCATTTCAAGGTAAAATGGGATTTGGCACACAAAAAAGGGTAAACACGGAATAGAAAACACGAACGGGAAAATAATTGAAAAGAATTTTGCCAAAATTCAATGTTTTAACTGAAAATATAACACAAAATACCGTTCATAATTATAGCACGAAAGAACGAAATATAACCGTGTTTCCCAAATGGAGTAGGCAGCAGCCGCACCGGAACTCACTACTCAGCTCGACAAGAAGACATGAACATTTGGGATATTCAATACCAAACAAATAATTTTACAAAAGGAGGAAAGGCTAACGATGTGGCTAAAGTTTTTCGATGGGAATACTCTCCGTGCTTTTCCACTTCCTCGAAGAGAGTTTGCGTTAACCGCGTGGCATAATAGAGGAAGTCCCTCGTACCGGGAATTCAGGAGTCGAGTAATCATCGGATTTCCAGCTGGAGCCGAGCGAGCGAGATCTACAAAATACCCTGCAAGCCACCGCAAGGGTGTGCGGCAGGGAGTGAGTAGTCACCAACATGCATTACACAATATCCTAAAGTTAGTGTTACTACGACTATTGATGCATTCGCATCTCCGGACTAGAGCTTAACAGATAACTTCTTCAAATTTATGCACGGGTTAGTATTTATGTACATTGAAACTACATAAACGGACAGGTATTCAAGAGTTATACTGAAAACATGGACAGCGTACTGTGAGTACTAGGTAGCAGATAAGGATACAAGTATTAGGGAGTACTACTACTACTACTACTACTACTACTAAGAGCTACAATACCTATTGACCAAACTAGTTAAAAGTCTCATTGGCAGCTGTTATGATCCCTTATCATTCACGGGAAAAATTACATTTTAAATCTGCCCATTCTGCAGTCTAGTTCCCTAATTTTATTCTACGTCGTTAGGAAATAAATCGGTTTGGAACTTACACAATAGATTGAGTCTAAATTTTAATCGACAGTCTGAAAGAGATTCCCATCCAAGATGCTGCAAAAGTTCCAAACAAGCACAAGCGAGAGGAAAGCAGAATTTGATTTTGAAAACAAAAAGAACGAACGGCAAGCTTTCGCCACAACCACCCGTCTGGCGATACTTTTTCTTTTTCTTCGAATCCGACAACGGTCGAGGCGCACGCAAACACTTACAGATATACACAAAACAGCCTCGGTCCAGGACAGACGGAGGGGCAGGGGCGATAGAGACGGAGAAAGGTGGGCGGGGGGTGGTGGCGGGGGGGGGGGGGGCCGGCGAGGGCTCGCAGACACATAAATAAACGCGTATTCGGATGCCGACTTTTTTCCACGGGAGTCTTCCAAGGAGGAAGAGAAAAAAGGAGTCAAAGAAAGAGGTAAAAAGAAGAAATAAAGGTCGCTCCAGGATTCGGGCGTCGAGTACGTTGACCTTCCGGGAGAGAGCAGGGCAAGCGTCCGGGGGCGGATGGTTCCTTCCCCCTTTTGTGTCGCATGGAGCGGAGGAGGGGAGGAAGAAGGTGAAGGGAGGAAGAGAAAAGTGGACGGAGAAGGGGAGAAAGAGGTAATGAAGAGGAGAGCAGGGAGGAGGAGGTCGGAGGAACACTTCACGAGTCACAAGATAGATAGAGAGAGACGGCCCAAACCCCTATGCACACCCTGTTGTCCCGTTCGTGAACTACGGGTTAGGAAGGGGGAGACGGGCTCAAAGGTAACGGAATTGAGTGATTTTTTTGCCGATAACTTGCAGACAGATCTTATTTGAAAAATGGACGGTTCCCGGCATGAAAACTGAAAAGTTTCCCAACGCAGCACTTATTGGTTTGTTTACACTCCAAGATTATTATTGTGATTCAAGGAAGGCTTGAGTGGACATGAAATTGTTTCCTAACATTGCCTTTCACCGTAAAACATCCATTCTTTACAATATTTCCCTCCCAAGCTAAACATACTCCCTACACCTCTTCATAACATCGGCCATGTAAATGCATTCGCTTTCGCATCTCAAGGAACCGTGAGATACGGTCTGAATTACGGCAACCAACATACGGTTTTCTTCTCTTCCGGATTCCACGGGAAACTTCAGGACAGGAAATGTTTTAATTCCCAACCTCCTGGATAAAATTTCCTCAGCCTAAGTTTCAATAACATTTAATAAAACACTCATCCCATTTTCATCGTTTTCTGCATTTTATGATTCTTGTTCACTTTTTTACTCCTACCAATAACACAGTTAACACCACAGAATATTTACGAAAATTTCGATGCGTTGTGATTCATATGACTTGTACATGTTGGTAATTGGCACGATTACAAAACAATTTGTTTATTTACTGAAAGTAGATTGCAGTTGGCCAGTATGCCACGCAGCAACGACAAAAATTATGTTTGCAAGTTAAATTAAATTAAGACTCGTTTAAATGTCTGCTTAACGTTAAGCGCAAGGTGACGTATAATTTCGTTGATGATAACCTCTAGCTCGGGTTTTACATTTTATATCAGATTGGTGGTTCGTTGACGAGAGCGTCATCGACATATCGTGAGAGTATTAACTCCGGTTTACGTCAGAAAATATATTTAACCACAGATTATACAACCATGCTTGTGTTTGCGTACAAGTATTCAATTACATAAATTACATTAAATAAAACTAAATGAGGTCACATCATCAATTAGTAAGCGAATTAATTGAATTACTACCACCTCCACCAAAACTGGAAAAAATAATGCTAGGGAAAATATATTTTTTAAATGTTCGCAAATATCTTTTTTAATACGTTTCTTTTGCATAAATGTTTACATTTAGGGTGAATGCCGAGCTAAAGACTGAAATAGTGAATAGATACTACGACCTTCAGCTGTAAAAGATTATTATAATCATTACCACTGCCATCCACACGAAACAAGTCCACGGCATAACCATTTATATAGTGTTGAAAACCCGACTAAAGCGTAGAACACTACGTAGTCCAAAAGCATACAATTTACCCCCATCCACACGCAGTGATAGGTTGTTTGGAAATCAGCTCCAAAATCGTCCACTGCGCATCTGCCACAAGCTTTGCGAGGGTGACGCTCTGGTAGAATGAGCAAGCAATCATTACCACTACACTCTCGGACCTCAGCGGATGCTGATGGCAGCAGCAGGAGGGAGGACACGATTTGAGGGCGTGCGTTCCTTGTCGAGAAGGGCCAGGTGGTTGGGTCAACTTCTTCCCCCACCCAATAGCCCTCCTTTCTCCTCCTTCCCCTCTTCGCCCGTGCAGTGTCGTGTGCTCGGCAAATAAAGATAAAAGGGCAAAGGGGGTGGGGGTAGGATTTGGTGACCCCTCTCCCTGGATGCCAACACCCTGCCGACAACAGCAAATTATTCATCATTAGGTTCACCCTCTCCGTAAAATCGCTGCCAATGCGGAAGAGAGTAAAGGGAGGTGATTGGTCGATTCGGATGCCACCGTTACCTGTCAGGATTTCGAGGGGCCGATTGCTTCCGCCCTCGGACAACCTATTAGGTACTCTCGGCCAAAGGGACTCGTCAAATGATAGAATGCATGCAAACACCTTGCTTCAAATCTAATAATATCAAATCTACACGCTCATTAGTATAATAAAGAGAAGATGGATCTATTGTTCCGCAACACCGAAAAAATGCTGCGTTTTCGAAATTCAATATTTATTACATCATGTGAGATCGAAGGCTTCCGTGATGCTCTAAGTTAACTTCTTCATCATTCGGGTGCACTACCGCATTGGTTGCTGTGGCTAAGACAACAGTTTCGACCTGAAGACGCTGGCAGTAGTGCCAGCGAAACTGTTGTCTTCGCCACAATAACCAATGCGGTAGTGCACCCGAAAGATGAAGAAGTTCAAATTATTACATCAGTCAGATAACAGACCAGAAGAGACTAGTCACTGAGGAAAATAATGTGGCGGTGACATCAAATACTGGTCGTGAGCACACGTCATAGACTTCCATTTCTGAGAAACTTAAAACATTGAAACTAACCATTACAGTGGTATCATTAGCCACTGTCGTACAAGAATGACTGAGTGAATACCTTGTCTTTAGTACCACATTTTGATACATAATTCGATAGGCATGACCAAATGGTTGTTAAAAAAGACTTTTCGGAGGCATTGGAGATTCCTTACTCCTTTGAACATTGCACTAGAATAATTATTTTGCAACGAAGCATAAGAGTTGCAGTTTCCACGAAGCGCTGTCCTGTAAAGTAAGACGCAATACATTGGAGAATTTCGAAAGAGGAAATGGCATTACATTGAGTAATACGCACACATTCCCTAAATATTTAAGAGCATTTACCATTCATGCGAACACTAAATAAGCTTATGTTCGGGAGGGGGTTGGTAGTCTAGGCTTGAAACGCCATGATAATGATCTGATGCGAAAACAGCAGATTATCGAATGGTTTCATTTTCGTATCGTATGTTATTTCCCCACTCGTTATTCACCATGCGGCAATTATCAAATTCGGATAGGATTCGACAGATCTAACATTTGAATCGACGAAGCCAAGCCATAGAATTGTAATTTTCACTTGCGACAATTAGCAGACGTTTCGAGAATCGACCTTCAGTGCGAAAAGCCATTGTTGGGATTTCACTCCGTTCCCTGCCTCGTTCCCCGCGTAAGTCCTAGTAAGTTAGACGACATGAGGGGGCAGACGTTGGCGGGAGAGGCGAGCTGAGGCCCTTATTCGGAGGCGAAGAAGAAGAGGCGAGAGAAGACCCTGGGCGGTGGGCGGATAAGTCGACACCCACGCAGCTACCTCCCCTGCCCCCCCCCTTTCCACCGAGTCCCTTCCCGTCGTCTCCGCCCACCAGTCGCCCGTACTCCGCGGCGAGCCAGGTGGTCAACGGTTTGTGAATTGGATTCGTCGAAACCCGAGTGCTTCAATTTGCCCACCGGGACGATTACATCCACTCGAGTCAATGGACAATCCCGATTAACGTCCGGGTTTTCCACTCAAATGAATAGGCGTGCGAGAAATTTGGCAGACAAGTGCAACAAAATTTGCATTTCTTCCTTCCCGTGATTATTCAGCAACACCCCCGAGGTATGCAATTTTTGAGTCACAGAGAATGATCTTAGCTACGGTGCAAACTTTTCACGGCATAACCTTCCCCTCTCAGCGAACCAATGAGTCCATCGTCAGCAAAACTACATTCCTTACCAATCTCCTCCACCCTATTAAGACACGGAAGAATGTCTCCGAAGTTGGTAGCCCCTAGAGACTCGCAGGCTGCACGTTAGAATGAAATCACTCTTAAATTTTAGATTACGTGGGGTTTTAGGAAGACAACGTTTTTAGCAATGGACATAACAGAAGTTAAATTGTTCCCCAAGGAAATGCAAATTAGTGATGTATAAATAACATCTATTCGAAGACCCTTCTCATTATGAGAGGATTCACAATTCATTTCACGAAAATAATTACAGAATATTCTGATTTAAATTAATACAGTACTTTTGACATGCACCTCGAACTAACTTGGCCTCCAGGGTCATTATGTGCACTCCAATTCGAGTTAGCTCCCCGAGAAAAAGTAAGGCAAGCTCAAGGAATTCGTTTAAGTCATTTCAAGGCTAAAGGGCTTGAAAAAGAATACCACGGAGGCTGAAGAACTAACTATACGCACTATCTATCACTACATGAAATTGCAACGACAATTGGTAAAAACCACCTAAGTTAGTTCGAGATTTTTTCTTCTTAATAGATTTGAAAACGCTGTCACCAATATAAAAAATCGCCTCGGACAGCATTGTGACCCAAGTTACCCGCTATTCTATTCGGTAATTCCGATGACCCACACTCATGCAAACATTACTTACTTTCTTAAAAAGCTTCTTCTGCAGAATTTAATTATCTTCTTGGTTGTCTCATACGTATCTTGTCAAATGTTTGCTGATGTTATATCGGCTGGCCAAGGGCAGTAATTTTTTACCCAGAATTTTCTTTATAACTTACACAACCTAAACGCAAGTATTAGTACTGGTAGAAAGAAGACACATTTCCATATTATTGTCCATCACTCTCAACTCACTAAATGTATCATAATTCACACTAGCTTGTCCTTTCCCTGAGCGTCGAACCTAGAGAAGCTCTGGGTATCTGAAATGCCTGCATGACCCTTTGACGGACACCCTTTATGGCATATGCTCTATTTACAACTTTATTCCATTAATTGGTCATCTCAACGGACAATCAGGGTATAGTTAATAAAAAACGTAACTTAAGTAGGGAGTGATTATTTAGCTTTATGCACTGCGCGCTCTTAATATGCTGGACTCGCATATGCATAAATTAGCGGTATCCAAATACATAAGCTACCTGAGCAACGTTTCTCATCGATGAGGCAAGTAAACAATAGGAAACGTCTTAGAAATTGCCCCACCGGATCCCGACCCACATATGGATCCTTGGAAGATGGAGAAAAGCAACGAGCCTCGCTCATGTTGCCTACCACGAAGATGTGCACATGCCGAATGTAACAATGCGTGGAGCTCGGCCGCCTGCCGACATATCGAGATAACATTTTGCGAAGGACGTTTTCTAGTCATTTGGCATCGAATAGGGGGGGCGGGGTGAAACATTTGGAGATTTTAGAATTTTTAGGACTACACTAGTGTAGATTCTAACGAACATGGTATTGGCAGATAATCGAAAGTATGTACCACAGATACCTCTGATTTTCAGCCAGTTTTCTCAAGTCTCCCCAGAGTTTTTAAATCATCAATGCTTCTACAAAACAAGAGGCGACTTTTGTAATTAGTCATTCTATCATTAACTGATGATAACCAGGCGTATCAAAATTCCCTGAGACCACCTATCTGTCCTGGCTATGTCACCATCCAGAAGATGAGACATACTACATAATACTTACAATTAGTCGTATTCCTTAAGAGTCAAACCCCGAAGATAAGATGATTCGAAAATATATCACAACATGGAGAATCGGAAAAATTATTCTTAAAAAGACAAACAAACAAGTAAAAACCTCAAAATGCACCAAGTAATGAAACCAGGGATTAGGGGAGAAAAGAGTACTTCCTTCTGGAAACATCTACTTCTTGTATAAATTTCATTGCATTCTATTAGCATTTACTTTCATAAATATTGTTTGCCTTAGAACACCAAGAAAGTTTCTGTACTTTATACTTCTACTGATAGTGGAATAATTCTCATGAAACATACAAAGATACAGGTAATTTTATAGCTATATTTCCAAAATTATTAATTTATTTCCATTCCGAAACCATTGTTTTATTTTTTAAGTTTATATCTCAAGGAATAATCAAGAATAAATACGTCATATACACTTTTTTATTTACAAACATTTAAATTTTAATACACGGTAAAAACTTCAATCGGTAAGCATTAAAGTCAAACAGAACCTGTGGACTGATTCATACCGGCTACATGTGATGACATGAGAAAGTATGGTATTGGAAACTGATGGGTCATGTGAAACCAACAAGAACCGGGCTATTATGAAAGAGAAACGCCACGAATTTCACCGAAAGGAATTCGAAGACAAACGACACGAAATGCGAGGAGATTCATCACAGTTCACCAAAATGCCTCTACCCCCGAAATTGCCACGCAGGCGGCATTTTTATCCGACGAGTAGCTAATCCTCGTGGCGTAAAGAAATGTGAAGACGAACTCTTAACCTTGCTCAATTGGTGCCTCCAGACTTCAACGACCCCATTAAAGAACCCACGAACGGAAACATACCGGCCATTTTTCCATCTTGGCAGCTGGAAATCACTTAGCTGTGAGTAATCTATTATTTCCCACCGACGGGGAAGGAAAAAAAACCATCAGTCTCCTTGTCAGCCGAAGAACCTCGCGTTCGAGGGGAAGTGGAGGGAGGCTGCACTCACAAATTTTCTCTCTAACTCTCTCTCTCTCAATCTCAACAAACCGTATGCGGGCACTAAGATAGGGGGGGGACGTCATTGGGAGTGGAGGGGAGGATGTAGAGAGGAATATTGAAAAAGGAAGAGAGATAGAAGGAAGACAGAATGACAAGTAACGGTGGAGATGAGGGCAAAAAAAGGGTCATTGACTATAAAATTCAATTAACTTCCTGGACACGATGGGAACCGAATGAATCTCATCTAATAAACCACGGTCGTATTCCGACCTATTCGGTTTCAGTATCGATGCACGACGAACAAAATACTGCTCGGATCACGTCAAAAAAATTAATATAACAGCTATTCTTTGTAGCCCACAAACTATTAATATTTAAATGGAAGTAAACGAGAATCGGCGTCGAAGTAAATGCGTAAATGCATTTAAAACATTATATGAAATGCTTTTTGACCAATAAACATTTTACGAGGTGAACTGTCGGTTTACGTGATACTGACATTGTATTTACTGCCAATCAATTAATCTTTAATTACCTAACTATTATATATCGTATAGTTTGACACGCCTTTTACGCCTAACTCTTGCCTTATAATTCCTTCTGATGAGGACAAAAAGACTTCCTGTCAAGCCAATAAAACCAATGCAAACCATTATACAGAAGATACAACATTAGACCACGTGAACTAATGACAACCTGCATGGGGATACGTATACAAGTATGGATGAAGCGAGACTTACTTGTATTGAGCACCATTTTTGCGCAGTGTGGACATGTATGCATTGCACCTCAGAGTGAGAGAGTCAGATTGTGAAAGGCACATGAGGGGAGATGTCGTCGAGGGTGCACGAGCGGTAAGAACTGGCTTTCAATCCAGAGGGCCCGGATTTGAATCCCGGCAAAAGCGGAGATTTTTTCGTCGAATCGTGATCGATTTCAGCGTCCATAAGAAGTATTAAGTAAATATTGTAACATTAATGGTGCAAAAATATAGCTATGAACGACAAAAATTCTCAGTATTTAAATAAAAATATCTACGCAAGTCTCTAAATTGACTCTTTTTTTCACGCCGTACGATGAAAACGCCTTCACAACAGAATGTTTTTTTGCGATTCCGTAAACATTACTGCGGTTATTGATTATTTTTTATATATATAGCTGAGAAAACATAAGTCTCCAACTTGACTCATTTTTTCACGCCGTACGGCTAAAAAGCCTTCAAACAACAGGGTTTTTTGCGATTCTGCAAAAGTTACTGCTTTGAGTATAGATTATTTTTTATAAATAGTTGAGAAAAGATGCAAAGCACGCCCTGCTAGTTTTTAGAAGAAATCTAGGTGTTAGAAATTCCTAATTTTTTCAATATTCTCCCTCTGGAGCGTACAGCCGTAATCTATCCCATTCAAAACAGCTTAAATTATTAGGAAAATTGCTCGAAAAATGGATTTATTGCAAAAAAATAAAAAGAGAAAACCATCATCTTTTAAATTATATCAAAATACTATCCCCTTGCCGTACTACTTTTCGAGCAATTTGCCGAAAAATACAAGCTGTTTTGCATGGGATAGATTACGGCTATGTGCTCCAGAGGGAGAGTATTGAAACAATAAGGATTTTATAACACCTTGATTTCCAACCCTAAAGGTGTGTTGTTTGTATGTTTTCTCAACTATTTATGAAATATTATCAATTACTCGCCGCAGTAATTATTAGAGAATCGCAAAAAACCATCTGCTATGAAGGCGTTTTCATTGTACGGTGTGGGAAGGATGTTGGGTAAGCTGGGAAGGAAGAAAGAGATTAGGTTTTATGGATAGGATGAAGAAAGATAGGGCTTAAGCTGAGATGAAGAAAGAAATACTAGAAGTAGATAGGGCACTGCACGTGTGAGAGTCTGTTGGATTTTCTCTGGCTTTCATCATAACCTACCTTTAACCGGTAGATTACTCAGATGACGATGATGATGATGCGTGAAAAAATGAGTCAGGTTAAAGACTTATGTGGTTACACTACATTTTTGCGCCATTAATATTACAATATTCACTTCATACTTCAAACAGACGCTGAAATAAAAAAATAAAATTCGAATATGTTATCTCCATCATACTCCATTATGACTATGGAAATATCTCGCTAAAACTACCTTAAAGACACCACACACTCACCACGAAAACTCTCCCCTGCACCGACCACCACCTCCTATAGCCATCGCCGCTTTTCTCCATATTCGGGGCTCATCTTTATCCGAAACCCTTCCTCGCTCCCCTCCGCAAACCCTATTCTCCCATATTCCTCTGCCGCCCCTCGAAACCGCCCACAACTCAACTGCGGGCCCCTCTTGTACCCCTGACTCTGTTACCCTTCACACTAAAAGGGACGCTCACTCCAGGCCTCCCCTCAACAAACCAGACCGCGCGGGAATTCCTTTGGGATTCTCCGATCTCCCTCCTCCCCCTTCCACTCGGCGCGGGAAGGGTGGGGAGTGGCGGGGGTGAAGTCGGGAGCATGTTGGGCGAGCAGGGATCGAAGGACCGCGCCCCTCTCGCCCTCCGTGGCCCTTTTGGTTTGTTGAGGCGAGCGCTGGCTCGATTGGGGGCGAGCCCACTTCGGAGGGCGAGGCAAAGGAGGCTGGCGTCCCTATTTCTAGGGAACGTCCGGGTACGGTCGTGGGTCAAGGATTCGAGGATTCCGCCTCTTCTAGACGGTATTGGTTCATCTCACATCCCCCGGTCGCGGGAGGTCTTGAAATGCACATTTAATCCCGGGGATTCGGCTCATGCACGAATGTATTTTATTACTGAATAAGTTGCGAAAATAGGAGAATAAAATACTTCATTATTCGTTGAAATTCACCGTTTCGAGAGGTGATGAGCACATTGAATCACTTTACGCTAATGAGTTTTTGGAAAATTTCGTTGCATTGAGCCTTATATTTTTAATCTCAGAAGCACTTCCTTCGTCTGGATGTATTGCAAAAACGCACCTAATAATTCAAGAAGTATCTTCTTTTTAGCCAAGAAGGAGGTGCTCTAAAGCTCAGAAGTCGCTCTTTATCGGGAATAGTTTCTATGAGTTTTGCCACAGTCTTACTAAATCGGTATTCAACATGATCTCAGTGTCACAACAAGCCCTGATGCAATGTACACTTTTCGCTTATGTTCAAATTTGCGTAAAACAAGCTCCTCATATTCAGTGTCCAATAATAATCTAAGTTGTGTGAGTTGAGATATTCATTGGGGTTTCTCAGTGGTGAGCCTTTGGTGAGTGGAAGCCCCGGTAGGTCGGCATAAAAAACGGGAGGTGAGTAATCCGTCACATTTCTCGGCTGTGTGGCGAGACGCTGGATCGGAGGGGAGCGTCGTTAGTGGAGAGAAAAATTGGAGGAGGGAAGGGGGGAGGTCGTATATGGGGATGAAAAGGAGTATTGGAATCGGGGACGGAGCGTTAGAAAATAAAACTTCCCTGAGCGGGAGACGAGGAGGGCAGAGCAGGGGAGAGGGTCTCAGTATGGGAAGTCGTTTTGGAGGGCGGCGGTCTGGTAGCGATGGGTCAAGGGTGCATTGTGTACCCAAGGGGTATAGAGCGAGGTTGTGATTGTGTGTAGTTTAATTAAGCGAAATATCACACCACATAGAATTTCATGAATTTGATCTCATTTTAAAGAAAAAAACTCCCATTTTCCAATCATATCAAATTATTAACCCATTGCCCAACTATTTTACTAATATTGAAAAAATTAGGAATTTCTAACACCTAAATTTCTCCTAAAAACTAGCGGTGTGCGCTTTGAGTTTTCTCAACTGTTTATAAAAATTAATTAATTACTCAACGCAGGAATTTTTGCAGAATCGCAAAAAACCTGCTGTTTTGAAGGCTATTTAGCCGTACAGCTTGAAAAAATGAATCAAGTTAGAGACTTATGTTCACATATTTATTTAATTAAGGGGATATTTAGTCATACATAGCAATATTTTTCCACCATTAATATTACAATATTTACTTCACACTTCTTACAGACGCTGACATTAGAACACAAAATTCGAATATGGTTTCCAATATGACTAGGGAAATATTTCGCTCAAACTACCTCAAATAGCATCTGAGCTCCTTACCTTCTTTTTGCCACTAACTTATTCCCTACTTCCCCACTATTCACCCCTAGATTTAGTCAAAAAACTAACGGCAATTATGTAGTTTGTACGTTTTTTCAACTATTTATAAAAAAAATCTAATAATTACCGCAGTAATTTTTACAGAATCGCGAAAAAACCTTCAGTTGCGAAGGAAATTTTACCGTGCGACATGAAAAAACGAGTCAAGTTAGAGACTTATGTGGTTATATTTAATTTAATTACTGAGAATGTTGCCATATATGTCTATATTTTTGCACCATTAATATTACAATATTTACTTCACACTTGTTACGGACGCTGAAATTAAAATATAAAATTCGAATATGGTCTCTAATATGACTAGGGAAATATCTCGCTCAAACTACCTTAAGGACGCGGGAAGCTCCAAAGAAGGACGCCAGGGTGGGTTGCATGCGTCGTGTCTCCCGGGGGACGAGGAGCAGAAATGTGAGCGAGGGGAAAACCAAAAGATTCATTCGCCACTGCCGCCGTCGCCGGTGTGATTCAATTTGGCCCTACCGTGCGCTCGACGGATTGCATCGGCATGCTGCTGGGACGCTGGGATTAATTTTTTCCGCCAACTCTCTCGGAAATTCTCCCTCTACATTCAGAGGACAGGCCAAGACATTTCCAGAATGCACTTAGTATACTAACATGAAACGATTTGAGCGCATTACAAAGCAGGGAAATAAACCTATCGATAACATATCACTGATTGTGAGTCTTATAATTCATGATGGCGTCAGAAGCTTCAAATAACATTTTTTGGATATTCCAAGAAATCGGAAATTTAGCTATCAAATTTCCTGTGTCCTACGACGATTCTCAGTAATTTAAATGGACACTCTTTTCATTTTATCCATGGATCATTAAAACTCATTCATTCATTCAAGTATTCTACCAGCTGACTGGTAGGTTCTTGGACAGTCCCCATTCTGTATCCCAGCCTCCTAGAAATTGTCTCGCTTTCCCTCCTTAGGATGGCCCGTTATTAGATCCCTCTTCAATTCTTCATATCTTCTACCTCCTCTTATTTCGTCCAGAATTACTATCCTCTTCCTTCCTCTTCCACGCTTCCCCAGTGTTCTCCCCTCTATCACTCTCTTCAACATGCCCTCTCCTCTCAAAACCTCCTCCATCCATCTCTTCTGCCTTCTCCGAACCTCTGCCACAAGCTTCCTCTCCTCTCCGACCCCATATCCAATACCTCCTCGTTCGTTTTGTTCGCCATCCAGCTAACCTTCTCCATCCTTCTCCAAACCCACATCTCAAACGCCTCAAGTCTACGCACATCCTCCCTTCGCAATGACCAAGTTTCCGACCCATATAGCGCCACGCTCCATATTAAAGTTTTCACCAGCCTCTTCTTTACGTCTCTTCTCAGACCCCCCCTCATCAATTCCCTTCTCTTACTACCTAACGAGAAATAAATATTATCCATTACAAATTTAACAATACAAGCCAGGAACCGGGAAGACAGAGTAACTAGGAAAAATCGCTGTTAACTTATGACGGTGGTTGAGTTCTTTCCACATTGGAATTTCTTATTTTCTGAAATAAAATCCCTCTGCATATTCAAAGTATTGATAAGGCACAATAATAGTTCGTGGTCTCTTAGATATTAGAAAAATCAAAAAAAATATTATCTATTATTAAAAGAAACCGGGAAGACCTGGAAAAGTGTAACTAGGAAAAATCGCGTGCATACAGTTTAGTCAGAATATCAAATATAATAAGTTACAAATGAATTCTTGTCTGGTGTGCTACCTTCGTCTTAGCCAGCTTCGACTTAGCCGTCTTCCTTCGTCTTTGCCAACGTTTCCATGAACGAATCGCTCCTCGTCTTGAGGGCATCAGAGGCTCAGAAGGCAAAGGAAAACTAGCCAAAACCGAGTGTGTGCTTTCTTACCTGCACTGTAACTTCCAAGTGAAAGGAGGGGAATAAGAACGGCAGTCTGTTTGAAATCATACAAGCGGAAATTCACCCAACAATCTGGCCTGGAACCCGCTTTATATGTTTGAGCCCCCGCTGGTCCATGGCATTATGCATCTCTACATAGAGAGTGGAAGGGAATGAAAACGAGATCGGATATGAATGGTTCACAAGATGAGATAAGAGGGTGAGAGAGGGAGCTGAACATGGAATGGATGAAGGAAGGGTTGGTTTGAATCCAACGCCGGCCGTCCGGCCAAAGAGAGCCGGCCAGGTAGAGACAGCGCCCCACCCCGTCAACCCAATTCCCCTCCCCAAATTTCCCACACTCTACCTAGTACCTCCTCCTCCCGTTACGGGCCGCCGCATTCGGGCGATGATAAATATTTCACGTCGCCATGGCAACGACGACAGCGCATAGGTAGATAAAAGTGTTCGGGGAAGGGGAAGACGATTGTTGGGACTGCTGGTGGTGCGGCTCCACAGGCTGAGGGATTTCCCTCACTACCTCCCATCATACCTCCGCACAAACACAAGAGGGCGGCGTGTACCAATATATCGATATGTACATATATATATATATATATGTGCACATAAGTACCTAATGCTCCTCCCCCCCCCCCCCCCCGCCACAACCGCAGCGACAAATCATTCGGCAGGCTGCATATTATAATCTTCCGGAAAAGTCAACTTGAAAGATATCGCTCGGCGTGAAAATCAATCCCAATATGATTTTATCGCCGGCAGAGGTGAACAGTACGAGTAACGCGGGCTGGCGTGAGGCATCCATCACACGCTCTCTTCAAATGCAATTTTGAAACGCAATCCTCCCCACACGTCAGGAAATTGTATCCACACGCTTATATTGAGCAGCGAAAATATAATATCAATTTATCCATGGGGACCGATTATTTAAATCTTTCCAAGGTTCTGAAACGTAATCACATATAACCATCCGCGTCAGTATATCTATAAAAAATTATAAAGAAATGAAGGATGCTGAATATTATCAGAGTGTGTTCATTTATAAATTCACCTCGTGCAGGAGATTTTTGGAGTATACGACAAGACTTTTATTATTTTTTCACTATACCGACTTCCTCATGGTATTTGTTCATACTATGCTCCATAGCTAAAAACATCTTGGCCCACAAATGCAGAACATGATTTCCCACAACAGGTGTCAACGTAATTACACATGTTAAGCATGATTTACTACCCTCAACGTTCAAACTATGTTTATGAAACTAGTTCGTAGGGCTTAATCTAGGTCCAGTCCTTGGATTGAAAATAACTTAGAAGATAAGGATGCAAAGTAGTAACGAGTTCGAAATCCAACGCTTTAAATGTTTTCAGGGAAGTAAATACTTTAATCGGTAAAGGTGGAATAATCTTTACATCAAGCTTATATTTAAAGAATCGGCTTGAATTATGTTTACAGCTCAATGCCCTCTTTATCGTAACATTTTGGATTCTTTGAGAAGGCATCATAATGTGAAAGTATGTAGTAGATATCATGATATTGGAAGATATACCAAAGTTCTATCCCTCCCATCCTCTAAGTATCCATTAAGTAGTACCTCCCATCTAAGGAGAACAGGGTGAGAAACAATGGTTTTAATTTCTGAGTATATAAGCGATGAAGGCAATATCATTCAAAATACTGGATAGATACTTCCAGACATTTTACATTGTTTTCCATTAATATGAAGCGTTTCCCATTGCCCAGGGAGACTTATTACAATACAAATTAGCACTTCCTCCGTGACCTTCCGCGAAAGGAGCAACAGGGGAGCACGTGCCACAAGTGGGGAACCACTGGAAATGCGACACCCCTCCGGATGTCACACTCATACCTTTACGAGCGGCTCCATTGACATCATCTCCGTTCGGGGAACGCCCTCCGTGCCGCGATTCGTCACGACGGGTTTCGCTGCGAAAGATGCGAAGAAACGGTCGAGCAATCCGATCTTCGGACTAGTTTGACATCATCTACAGCCACCTCCTCCCGGCATACTCACGCCCCTCATAAGGAATTCCGGGACTTCCTCACTCAGCAATATGTGAATGGATCGCGAGAGGGAGCTTCCGACGGGAAAAGCGATGAATCATTCCGGCGAGAAGGGAGGAACGGAACCAACGGGACTGAATGCCTTCTTCTTCTCAGACTAATATCCACGTAACATCGGCATTAGCTATCTCAGTCGTCACCCTGGAATTTCCTCATCTGCCCCGAGAGTCGAGGTCACTTCACGGAAACCAGATGCAGGAACACCTCAAGTGTTCCTGCATCTGGTTTCACAGATATGCTCAGTTCACATCACAGATATGCTCAGTTCAGGATATCTATCTACTTAAATCGATTATTGCCAATACGTTTAATCGATTTTGATAAACTGGTATAAATACATCCTCATAGTGAACAACAATGAAGACCCGACTTGAAAGATACGGTACTTTCCAGGAATATGAGCTGGATGAAGTCTATTCGGATTCTCCAACGAGTTACGGGCAGCAATACTGCCTATGCTTCGCTGTCCGACTCGTTCCTAAGGACTACTAAAACATCAGCCTCGTTCTGACTCCTTTCTCGTCACCAGGGTAACGAGCGGTGACTCGAAGCGTTAGCACAACTAGAGCCCCTGACCAGGAGGAAGCTACAAAAAGACCATCCTGGGCTTGCATTCGCGATTATAGCATTGGAGTATCAAGCACAATAAGATCGACAAAAAAGTACTTGGTATGGTAAGGGAGGCACTGTAAGTTGTTCGTGAAACATTAGGACGACGATTATGTGAAAGTAATTCGAACAAGTGTCTAGAAGCAGCGGAACATATATAATAGGTTATAGAGTCCAGCCTCAACTTAATCGGTAGCATATTTAATACTTAAGATACCATTCACGAGCAGAAGTGTTTCGGAAGACGTTGATTACGTAATTATACAAAAACTTTATAGTCAAGCTATTTAACAAGGTCACATATATTAATTCCACAATACCAGTTTCTCAGTCCGAATTCTGCACATTGATTGTTATTGTGACGAGTAAGTGTATTTGAATGTGTTTAAAATTGGTGTGAATCAAATAAAAAAGCGTCAGCAGAGGTGCAAAAGTTAATAATCGAAAGGAAACACTGGAAAGTACAATGACGATCAGTAAATCATAATAATTGTACTTTCACTCACAGTAAACGGTCAAACTAAATGCACAGTTTTTTATTGATGTATTATTAGTCATATAAACCATTAGGGTTATATTTATACAATTTTATTGTAGCTGATTTATTACACATAGTAGTGGAGAGCCCTTTTAAATAAATTAAAAACAGGTTCGCACCCTTTGTTGAGTCTACTGATTTCCACACTGATTTTTAGTGGCTCTGTGTAACACCAACTTATGCCCCGAGTAAGACACCCTCACCGCCGCCGAGCGAATGGAAGCCGTGGAGGAGGAAGGAAGGCGGAGGAATCACAGACACCGGTGAGGCGTCCATCCGCGCGTGACTCACTCACTCTGGGGTTCGTGGAAGCCCAACAAAAGACTACTGCCGGCCGCCCTTGTCCCTTCTCCCCCTTTCCCAGCCCATCACAACCCCCTGCCGCCGATGGACTTCCTCTCCGGCGCGCGGCCCCGTCTCTCCCCACCCCTCCGCATCTTCCCCGTCTCTCCTCGAATCCCCAACTGAAGACCATCTTCGAGTCTCATCTTCACCAACCTTCTTCCTCTTAAATGAGTTCATTTTGCCGAACTCGAATTAATAAGTGTAATGCTCTTTGCTTCATGAAATTTACGAAAATAAAAGATAGAATTTAGGATATTCATTCATTACAGTAATCTACCGGTTAGAGGTAGGTTGTGATAAATGTCAGAGAATATACAACGAACTATTACACGTGCCGTGCCCTTTCTACCTCTAGTATTTCTTTCTTCATCTCAGCATAAGTCCTACCTTTCTTCATCCCGTCCATAAAACCGATTCTCTTCCTTCCCCTTCCCCGCTTACCCAACATCCTACCCTCTATCACGGCCTTCAGCAAACCATCG
This sequence comes from Pyrrhosoma nymphula, assembly GCA_963573305.1. Classification (NCBI taxonomy): domain Eukaryota; kingdom Metazoa; phylum Arthropoda; class Insecta; order Odonata; family Coenagrionidae; genus Pyrrhosoma; species Pyrrhosoma nymphula. The sequence goes on from OY754328.1 coordinate 146,365,972, forward strand.
CCCCTCATTACCCCTTCCAGCCACCTTCCCTGTCTTCCCCTAATCTCATCTATAAGTTTCCTCTCCTTGCCCACCATGTCAAGCACTTCCTCATTTAGGTCTTCAAATAAAAGTTCATGGAACGCAAATAAGGGATTAGTGTACTCGTCACCGCAATATAGGTAGTGTAGCTCTTAGTAGTAGCAGTACTCCCTAATAATTGTATCCTTATGTGCTACAAAGTACTTACAGCATGCCGAGCATTTTTTCAGCATAACTCTTGATTCTCTGGCCGTTTATGTAGTTGCAAAATACATAAATACTAACGGTCCCCCTAACATTGGTAACATATCTATAGTGTAGAGCATGCTTGTGAGGTTTCGCCTCCTGATAAGCATTAGCGATCTATGCCAATGCATCAATAGTCGTAGTTACACTAACTTTAAAGTATAGTGTAATACACGGTGGTGACTACTCACCCCCTGCCACAAATCCTTGAGGTGGCTTGCAGAGTATTTTGTATATGTAGATATATTTTGGCTATCATCTCTAAAACCTGTAGTAATTCATGCGAAAGCAGCCGTAAAAATATGGCGATATCAATCATTCTTTACCGCCAGTTAGTAAATGTATTTCCGAAAGAGAACTGAAAAATACGTCATCATTTCCTTACGATCAAGGTATTCCACAAGGTTAGGGTTGTTGTTACCACCTTAGCAAACAAGATATCAAAAATTGACGCAGCAAAATTAATGAAACAATTAGGCTACGGAATTAATTGACACATAGCATACGATTACTGATACAGACATCATTCGAATGCAGAGGAAATAATTTCACGAATAAATAACAGAGAAATTAATGCATTCTTACCGAAGACAATATTATTTTCCTCCAGACTATACATAATCGTCACTCATCCTGCATGAAAATATGAAATTCAGTCACAAAGCGATCCAAAAAAAAGCGATCATCTAGCAACGCCTTCCCGCGCACTGAACTTCATTTATGAACCACTTTCTATTTATATTCTAGTGCTTCCCGCAAAAACTGTTACTATGGCCGGTGGGTGGGTGGGCAGGAGATATGAATGAGGCGGTAAAGGTGCCGATAGATGGGGGGAGGGGGAGAGAGGGACAAGAGGGGAGGGGGAGGAGAGGCGAGAAGAGGCCATTGACTGGTGTCAAATATGTAAAGGAAGCGGGATATTGACACAGCCCTCAGGGACGAAAGGAAGAGGCTCCATTGCAATGCCATCAATTGTCGCCTCCCGGAAACTGCCATCGATAGGTAGTAATACGCTCAGAATGTGTAGAGCAATGTGCACTTATCACGATATATTGACTTTCGCAATGAAAATGAAAAACAAAAAAATATCAGTTACAAAACGTAATAATTTATCTCATACACGCTCATACTATATGGGGATTGCGAGAAAGCAAGTGGAGCATATGATGTCTCCCAGATTTTCTAATATTCAATATTTTCGAAAACATACAAAAAAGGACTATTTAGTCCATATCACCTAAATACTTCTTTTTGTCACGAAAATTGCTGGCCCGCTTACCCATCCCTGCCCGATCTTATGCTAAGGGAGAGTACTTGTAGCAAAAATCACGCCAGAACCGAGAACTGAACCAGCTTCCTTCTCATTTAAAGTAGTACAGCTTACCCTAAACAACAAGCAATCTCGAATAATATTCAATATTAGTACTTTAAAAAATACACATTAGAAATAAGCAACCAGGATGAATATACGAAGTAATGAATAAGTTTCTTCAGAATGTGAGTAAACAAACAAAGAGCATACCTCCACATGGGAAGGGTGCATTCATTAAAACTGAATTAAATGTACTGCTAGGTAGGACTCAGAATTTGAACGTCATTAATTGAAATTTTTGACATAGTATATTCTTCTCAATCAAACTGAGTGTTTAAGCCCTGACTGAATGGTTTTGAGTGCACCCTTCTATCTATCACAGTGATTCGTAATATATTCTTGATATATGTTAATTTTAAAAATGGCCTTTAAACAAGGACATCATTGTGCCATGGCCATTTCAAACTTGTGCTGAAATTGTATTGTATTTATGCAATAAACGGATTTTTTCCCAATTAAAAATTGCAGTGCTTATTTTACCATACCTGAATATTCTCAATTTAAGATAATAAAATTCTTAAAATGGCAAGAAAATATTCTGAATGTAAGAATAAACTATACTTATCTCCCAAGAGGGTATTCTTAATTCAAGAATAGAGGACACTATTCGATGTTAAGAGAATTTTCTAAATTTAAGAATATTTTTCTAGTGGCCACCACGCTAGTGGGATCCCCTCTTAAATTAAGAAAATATTCTGTGCACCTATTTAAGTAAGACCTACTCTTAAATCAAGTGGGCGCCTCTCGATTTAAGAAAGTCTTTTTTTCAGTGTGCATAAGTAAAGAGTACATCACCTTGAACCAGGCCTGGTATTCCGGAAAGAATTTAACGCAACACGACCAGTTCCCTTACCTGAAAAGAAAAGTAATACGAAGTGAGCATTTTTCATGATACATATATTGTATTTTATACGATAAACATTTGTTTTCGACATCAAATTCCTCAACAGAAATTATCAAATGTAAAATGCATATTAATGAAATAAATAATGTTGTCATTCAGAATTTGAACCGCTTTTCATTAATTAAAGTATTATTTATGCTTCACGTAGCAGCAATACCGAGAGGCAGAATGAAAATGGAGCCTCAGGCACTATCTGTCACACACAACATTTTCAACTCCAGCCTCCTCCACAACCATCTTCAACCTCCACAGCATCCTCCCAGGAGTGAGTTGCAGCCAACAATGAAGCCAAACTTTGGGTGCGGGTCGGGATGAAAGGGTCAGAGGATTCCGACGGTTTAAGGACCTTCTTCGCGGCTGACGGACAAGTATACTCCGAGGAACACTTTGCGCCGCACGACATCTTATCCCAATCTTCCCCTGGAGTCTCCGCCACATGCCCCCGAGAAAATTCCCTTGCCTCGCGAAAGGCAACTAACTCTCGACTGAACTTTGCTGGAAGCGGGTCGCATCTCGAGGGATTGGCGGCGGCAGAATACGGGACGATGGTTGCGCCGTGTAGCGTCGGACTGTGACTACTCATCAAAGCAACACGTATTTTCCATTTTGCATTAGGTAATTAGATAAATTAGTTACAGTACAGCTCTTACAGCTTCCAGTCTCTTTCAGTTCCCCATCCTCACCCACTTTTTCGTCAACAACCCTTAAACAACCAAAACAATTCAACAATGAATAAAACATTTCCACACTCAAATAAATTAAAAACATTTAAACAAAAATTAGGCTAAATTAAAACAAAAATTCAAGTAAATTTCAAACGTTACAGCCGCCACTGGAGCCATCAGACATCTGCCCTACCCCGATGAAGGGAGAACAGCGGCCAGTTTAGGCGTTACAAAATTTTTTTTTTCTCAATTATTTGAGTTTGTATATTAGTTAAAAGTATCTTTAGTAACATAATAAGATTTTCTATTTCGATGGACCGAATACAATAATTATAATCCGATATATGTATGAGAAAGCAGAGCTGCCCGAAGAAAATCGTAATTTCTTGCACATAACGAAAAGTTAAATAAAACTCGTTTTTATTATTATAAACAGCTAATCAGCTCATATTCTCTATTTGCAACCGGAATAAGATTTAATATTCTACTAAAACTATCTACTTATTACCTATAGTCCAGTCAATGGAGATTTTAATCCAGACAAAATACATAACTCGATGAAAATTGGCATGTATATAGTTTAGGGCCTATACAATTTAGAAAAAAAAATTGTTTCGCGGAATTCGGTTATCCGAACCCAAAAAAGTTTTGAATTTAAACAGAAAAATGTAGTTTTCCCCATTTTTATCGAAGAGTATGAAATATTTTCAAAATTGGATTCAGCAAGGGAAAATAGCGTGAAATTCTCGACAAAAAAGGAATGAATGCATTTTCCACCAAAGTTCGTTATTTCGTCAGGAAATGGCATTGAGTATATTCATGACGCGCGGGGCTCCTAGGTTTCGCGCCATTGAAAAATACATGAATTCCCATCGCGCCGGCCCACGGAATTCGTCATAACTTGGCAAAAAATAATTGGATTTTCAAAAACCAAAGTGCGTGATGTTTATGAAGCCCTAGGCTTTCATATTCCTGAAAAAGTTCCTAGTTTCGTAACATTGAGTATGTGTTTCACTTGTTTTCAGGGTAGTTTTACTGGAAACTTTTGTTGAGCTAATAAAATGCAGGGTATTTTCCAAATTCCCGGATGATATGATGAATCATTATGCATATAGCTTCCAGGTACCATACTTTTTGGATTGCGATTATTAAAATTTTTGTCAGTTCAACTGGACAAAAATGGAGTTTCTTTTACTCTCTTGGTATTTTATGAGATCACGGGTACGCGCCATGTTTCTCAAACATGAGGAAATAAACGAGTCAACGAGAAAGTTATCAAAAAATAAAGATATGTAAATTGATTCTCAAGACCTCGTCTTGACGAATCAGTATCTCAAATTTCGCTAGAGATAGACAAATTTTTTTGAGATTTCAAAAATGCGCAAAGACACGAATTCTTCAATTTTTTAGATAAAATTAGAATGTTATCGAACTACAGGACTCGGGATAATATGTTATGCGTGGAAACGCAAGAGGACGAGTTCCCCAATACGTTCCATATAGTGAGCATATGCTTTGATTATCGGGACAAAAGAACTCATCCCAACAAAGGTCCCTTCTCGACTGAATGAGGCGAGAATTTCTTCAGGCACCGTGCGGCGCGAGCGACTCGCTGCGGGAGAAGACAGAAGCTGGTTGTTTATTGTTGTTTCTCGACGTGTGTTTACATACCTGCATTTCGGTGTTTTCAAATTGAACTAGTAAAAGTGAAGCATTGGTGAAGATTTTTCAGTTTTGGAGATTGAGAACATCCATCAGCAAAGTAAGTACATGTTATTTGAACCTGTACAATGAACGTGAGCCATGATTGTACTGCCATACAAATGAATAAGAACGGATTATTCTGCACTTCATTGTGTGCCTCATGCTTAAAAAATTCGAGTACCAATTTCAATAAAGAAATAGCCAGTGAGAGCGATGAGTATGATGTTGAAACCGATGCTCCAGTAACCCAAAATGAACTTGAAGAAGACGATGAATTTTTGTAGTATAGAAAAGTATTAAACATGCTTATATAATCAACATTTATTTATTCTCAAAAGTCCTAACCCTAAAAATGTTTGGGTTAAAATGCAAAATGTTTTTAGTTCTGATAACCGATTTCCACGAAACAATTTTTTTCCCAATTCTATACGCCCTAAACTACTTACATGCCAATTTTCAGAGAGTTAGGAATTTTGTCCGGATTTTGGCGAAAATATGACTCTGCATACTGGACTACTACAGTAATCTACATAACTTAATTAACATTACGAATCGCCTTAAGAGACGAAAACTGTTTTCTGTAGCAATGCAACGCTGCTCACTTCGCTTGAATCATTTCTGGTGTTGGCACATATCTTGTAATATCCTGCATAGATACAATAAATTATCGAACGCGCAAGGCTTTTTTAAGGTAAGTAAACAGAGATATGCAAATTTGAGAGTCACAATGGGAAATTAAATCACTCGAGCAATGGAGATACCGACCGCTGACTGTACTCGTGGATAATTCACGTCATATCGGAGCAATTAATTCCCCGGTCATTACCCTGTCCGTCCCAGAGTGAATTATGGCATGATAAATATAAAATTCTTCGTCCCGTCGCCTTTCATTGGCTCTTTTACAGGCCTCGACTACCGCTAGCTTTGACGAGTAGCGGGAAGAACAAGGCAAGAGGTTGGGTATCGAATTGCTTTCAATAAGAGTTCATTAAGCCAATCATAGAGCTCGGGAAATAGAGTTGGCGGGGGGTGCCGACAGTAGCGTTGGCGTCTTAGACTTCAAAGGACTGGACAGCAGGCATCATAAGAGGGCCGAAAATTGTGTTTGCCCCTCACTGAGACGCTCACTAAATTATTAAAAGGGCAACCTCGGATTCGCATGAAAGAAGATTAATAAATTTTGTTGTCCTATAAAAAGGACTCGGAAGAAATAATTGCCTTGGGTTAACTTAGGATACAAAATACATAGCTGCTCTTATAGCATTAGAGAAAAGTTAAGCCACTACAAAAAATATACACAATATTTTTAAACTTTTCTAAAAGCATTCTATTTTGTCAGTCAATGAGACCATAGAGAACATACTATCACACCAAATTAACTAGCACACTTCAAAATATACGAATAATCGGCGACAAATAAACACATTCATGCGTCTAACGATATATTTCAAACTTGATATGCCTGACTGCGAATGAAAACGGGTTCATGGGATTTTTTTTCAGCTGCAAAGCAATCCCGTTAAGGTTCTCAGGCAGAGAAATGTGGACTACCTGGATATTATGGAAAATTATTATCCTTAGTGATGGCAACGATGACTAGCAACACCATGGAAAATATTTTATGATTGCAATTAAAAATAGGGCTCAGAAATGGCAAGAGACGGAAGTGGGTTTAAGCTCTGAAGGGCAACTGCAATGCTTAACATTTTCTACATAAAATATAACGAATATTCATTGCACCGAGCTACTGAAAGTGACTCCTGAAGGCTTAAGTTGGCGAAGAAATAAGTGGGTAATAAGCATGATGCGTGGCCAAAATCTGCGAATGCCAAACATTTTATGGAATGATATAGGGTGTGTGTTTCATGGAAGAAAATATCGTATTAAAAAGAATGGATTTCCTTAATTCCTTTCATAATTTAAAAATTACTCTCACCTTCCCAATGGATGACGCTCAAGTAGAGCGCCGAATTGTTGGCCAATATGCAGCCCTTAACCCAGTGTAAGACCCGGGAGGAATTTGTCCAGCTGATACGCCGGGAAAGTGTCATATCATACTTTCTCTTATTAGCAGCAGCGTGTGCAAAATGAACACCAAGCCTCTCACCGCATCCAAAATTCCGAAACATTGCAGTCGCTCATCTCGAGTGACGAAACATGAACTTCAAACATGCCCTCCGTACGCAGTTTCGACCGAAATGATGGACGGAATGAAGCTGGAGGGAACCGGCGCAGATGGAAACAAAACCATAAAAAATGGTTCAACAGGATCGCTCTGTCTGAGAGAGAAACACGACTCACAAACGAATTGATGTAAGCGGGACGTGACGACATTTGGAGGGATACCGGAGGTTGAAGGGTGAGGAGGAGGACATTTGTTGTTCCGTCAATAGCCCCTCAAAGATAACTAATAGTAACACAAGTTAACCTTCACTGAGGTATTAAATATTGAAATTTTAAGAACAAATTAAAAAGTTGTAATTAATGCACTAACGCACAGAAGATAATGGACTCCAGAATTTGCACGCGCAAGCAGTGTTTAAAAAGTCATTGGCACTTGTATTACACCCGAAGAGAAAGCAACTTCAGAGGAATTCTGCAGTCCGACAAAGAAGTCGTGAACTTTGGATTCAAATGTAATAATTGATAATCTTTGTTTCAAAGTAGAAGGAGGGACATCGGAATGGACGAGGAGTCGGGTGTCTTCCCTACGGCAGTGATGGTAATCGAGATAGAGAAAAAAAGGCTCTTGCACACTTGCTAGCTCTCCTCCAATGCACTGGACACAACTTCCATTCCGAGACCCCCGCCCGCGAAGACCCTTCTGGAATGACGTAATCTACGGCGGTCAGCGGTCATCAAGGCACATCCACGAGGAGGGGGGAAGGGCTGAAGGAGGGGCAGTAATAAAAACGAAGCGGAGGACTGAAGCGTTTGGGAGGGGTTGGAGAGAGTAGGGTTTCAAGGAGGGAGGAGAAGATGACGGTGGAGGGGAGAGCAGAGAAGAGAGGAGACAGCGAAGGAGAAAGAGACGAGAATGTAATCAAACATCTCCACAATTCTTATGGGAGAATCAGGAATAGAAGATGAAAGAATGCTGGACTATGATGGACAGCTCTATGCTCATTAAAACATACTTATGACATTAGATAACAGTATTTAGAAGCCTGTATTATATTACCATATAAAAAACTCTAATATATACGAGAAAAATTTATTTCAATCATGAAATTCTTCCGTTAGAAAGCGCACAATTGATATTTCACAATGAAGAAACAAACACCTACATAGACTACAACAATTGTGAAAGTTAACACTAAATGATAATAGCTGCGCGGGCATCTTTCAATTTTACCTATATAAATTATGCACAGAGTGGACGGGCTCGGAAACAATAGGAATATCTTGTTTCAAATTGTAAGGCATCGTAATCCTTTTTTCCTCCTCCAACTAACTGCCTTGTTTGCGATCAACCATCCATCTCAGCAGATCTCAATTCTCCCCGCTTTGCTGTTATCCCGCATTCCTCCCACCGTTCAATCTAGTCCTTCACACAGCCACCACTTCAGAGTACCACTTACTTTACCAACTCCCCTCCATATAGCAGGAGGAATTTTCTGTCGTAAGATATACAGGCATGTTAACTTGAGTACATATCTACGTTATGTACAATGTTCTTTGTACCAATTATTCGTGGTCATTATTCCCATATGTTTGCCTAGTATGGCGGCTAGATGTAAGCATAACAAGTAACTCTTATTATGTTTTTTATATTTTTTGTTTAACTTTTCTTGTGTGTAAAAGATGAAATTTAATCTCATTTTAATATAGTAATGTTCATTTAAAGTATTATGCCAAGTGTATGTACACAGAATGTCTAAAAGGTCTGTTGGTCTGCGGCAATAAACGTTTATTATTAATTATACCCGCCAAATACATAATTTATTTTGCCCTAACACACAGTGATTCACTCGCCGCATAACCTTGATTCTACCCAACACCTTTAAAGCATCTAATCTATGGTATGCGCCTGCAATGAATTAAGTTTAAGTATCCAATTTATATGACGCCAAAAATATTATTACCACTTCATAATCCATGGCCACATTACAGGAGGGAAATCCCATGGCCACACACCGGATCGTAATAATAATAATAATCTTTATTCATCTGTAGCACAACAAGCATTGTGGTAGATGTCGTCAGTCATAAATCACCTCATGAGAAGATACAGAAGCAAAACATTACAAAGCACACAAAAAATATTTATAAGTAGATATAAAATTAGAAACTAATTGTGGAGAAGTCAATTTCAAAGTATTCCTCCAGAGAGTATAAAGGCTTAGATAAAAGCCATTTCCACCATTTCTCTAGGGCCATGCGGAAAACTTAGTTGCCAACCGTTCTTGCTGAGTTGGGCAGTATTTTGAAGCACTTGATAGCCAAACTTTCAAATTTTAGATTTACCCAGTCTACAGTGATTGGATTTAAAAAAAATACATTGTGAATGCGGCGGATAATACATATGAGGCACGTCCGTATCCGGCGTCCGCCATCGCAGATATGAGAGGAAGCGACGCAAGCCGATCAATGCTCATTTTTCCACGGGAGCAGACGTTGCATTTTGGATAGCGATTCGCCCGCGAGTACCTATTCCCACGACGCACATATGGGAGAAGGATAGCCGTGCACACACACAGACAGGTACGAGAGGAGGCAAAGGGCTGGAAACCCGAGGGGCCCATACCCTTCCATCCGTCCATCCATTTGCCCACATTGCCGCAGGTATCTAATCCTTTCGCGGCGCCAAAAGAGCAAACATCGCTTTCCGAGGGCTTCGCTCGGACGTGAACCGGTGGGCAGGCACACGTTCCGAGAGCGATCACCCGCTCCTCCCGTGGATGAATCGACTCCCGAGGGAGACGGCGACAAGAAAATAAGGAATAAACGGTGGGAAATGGGACGTTGACGCATTGTAAGCCCTCGGACTTGCACTCTTCAGTCGTCAATATTGCCCGCCAACCGATCCCGGGCCAAAAAAACCCCACAGACTGCCACAAGTGAGGAAACAGCAAAAAGAACTATAACGACAAAACTATGGGGAAGCATTCTACAGCAAGATAAAGAGGCCATTTCCTTTAAAGGAAATTACGGATTTTATGAATCTTATCCGTCGTAATGCAGCAGACGTTAATGACAGTAGCTAATTTAATGAAGTATGTTGGTTTCAGCATAAATGAAATTCTGTTCACTTACTTGAGAAACGTGAAAAATACGAAAATGACACGTTGAATGTCGCATTAATCTTTCACTCTCAAGTAAAAGATTTAAGAAAAAAAATATTATATAATAGCACCAGCAAATGGTAAAATGCCTTTATAGGTGAAATAACCAATCAATGTCCTCAAATTGCCGCACAGCCTAAATCGACATAATCAAAAATGAGCAATAAGTGATCTAATATAAACATTTTCTCTATTTAGTGAGAATTTACTGGTATTAAGATGTCAAGGAAAAATATTTTATTGTAGAAGTAAGATGAAGTTCAGCGCCAACTGGGCTGCCGGTTGAGGGGTGATGCTGGAATTTGACGAGACTATTTGACGCGGTGGAACAGATACAACGAGCATGAGCGAGTACGTCGGAGGTTCATGCTGCTGTTCAGAGGTGGATACATTATTCCGTGCGCCCTGCACTAATGAAGAGCATAGCCTTTGCCTGTATTCTCGTTCTGTTGAAAATCATCGAGCCAGTCTGACTTCAAGTGGTTTCGATACTCCGCTTATCCATCAAATTAGTCATTGTATTGGTATTCCTTTGAATTCGTGAAATATTGCATGTTAAGGTAGTTTCGGCGATATATTTCTTCACCTAGAATTAGATGAACTTGACATTATTTTGAAGATAAAGTTCCAATTTTTCCAATGGTATAAAAATATCAACACCTTGCCCAACTACTTTTCGAGCAATTTTTATTAGAATATATGCTGTTTTACATGGGATAGATTACGGCTGTGCGCTCCAGAGGGAGAATATTGAAAAAAATTAGGAATTTATAACTCCTAGATTTCGTCAAAAAATGATCGGTGTGTAATTTGTATGTTTATCAGCTATTTATAAAAAGTATCAGTTACTCACCGCAGTAATTTTTACAGAATCGCAATAAAAAACCCTCAGTTGTGAAGGTGTTTTCCCCGTGCGTCGTAAAAAAATGAGTCAGCACATCCCAGATCATCACTAGTATTTTATGTTTTTTGAATGTTTTCATGATTCAAGTACTTTATCTACGTAAATTATCATGAAAAAGAGCATACATCTTTTTTAATAGGTGCTTTAGATCCAGCGAATTTAGAGTAAACAGAGCGAGATTGTTTAGAGCTGCGAATTTTGAAAAAAAGGCCCAAACCAGCAGATCTTTGGCATAATAATATTTTGCATGACTGGTACAAGAATAGCATTTTCCTGCTTAATTTCCGTAGCTTTAGAGCTTTCTGAGTTGCTTGTCAATTTAATTTATTTATCCACACAAATTCAAAAGCTTTTCTCACTTCAGCAAGGGAAGAAAATTCGTTTCCCACAACTCGTTGTCGTTTATGATAAAGAATAAATCAGAATAAACCTATTTATTTAGGCGATATTGGCTCTGGAAAATGTTCGTAGTGCAGCAACCTAAGTACCCCGCGTGAGATAAGAGGTCTAAGAGGCCCGTGCAGTTGACAGGACGCTAACTCTTCAGAAGCAACTCCGTCCCATTCACATCTGTTGTTTTGGCCACAACTCTCTTGCGGTAATCCATGGGGAAGGGAGGCGGGGGCATAGAAGAGAGTGCAGGACCGTCGGAAGAAAATCCGGGTGTGTTGCCGGCCGCAAGAAAGAAAGACGTAGACCGGTAGAGGGCTGCACGCCGTGGGTTTTGAACGCGTCGCGTCGTTCCGACTGGAAAGGACGCATGTTGGGCACAGGGGAGGCCTAAAAAGAGTCCTCCATCCTCTCTTCTGGCGGGTTCTATCCCCTCAGCGGTCGCCTCACAGTTTCCTGCGGCCGCTCCTATTATTTTGAATTTATTTGTCCGGAGAAAGTGATCAGCTTCAAACTTCAGTGTTTCACCGATTTCCTGGCACAGCCACGTTCTTCCCTCGCACACACCCTGACTAATAATCTCTCGTGGGGTAAACATACTTGGGAAATTACCGGCCAAGCTAATCGTAAATTAGGAATTTTTAATGAGTACTTGGCAAGTGTGACGATAAAGTTAGGATAATCAGCTACTTCTCCCTTATTAGACCCAACTTGGAATACGCTGCAAGTATGTGGAATCCTTATGAGGTGGACTTGAAAACTGAGAGCGCGTGCAGAGAAGATCGGAAAGATAGATACGTTAAAGGCCGTTATGATAATCTCGTTAGTGTTACTGACCTTTTGCAGCAACTGAGATGGCATACGCTTTCAAATCGACGATTGCAATTTAGACTTAATCTGTTATGAAAGTTCCAAACCAACTTGTTTAATGACGACGTTAATAACATTTCACGATGTCCGACGTATACAGTAGATCAGATTATTAGAGTAAAATTAGGGAACTATAGTGCATAACGGACAGATTTGAACAGTCATTTTTCCCGCGAACGATAAGAGACCATAACAGTTGCCAATGAGATTCTTATGTGCTACCTAGTGGGTACTAACAGCACGCCATGCATATTTTCAACATAACTTTTGAATCTCTGTCCATTTATGTAGTTGCAAAATACATAAATACTAACGGTCCCTCTAACATAGGTAGCATTTCTTTAGTGCATGCTTGTGAGGCTTCACCTCCTGACAATCATTAGTGATTTATGTAAATGCATCAATAGTCGTAGTTACACTAACTTTAATAGGGTAAAGTGTAACGCATGCTTGTGACTACTCACCCTCTGCCCCACACACGCCATTGAGGTGGCTTGCTGGGTGTTTTTTAGACGAAGATATTTTCGGCGTCCACTTGGGCGCCGCACGAGTCAGGTTCACTCTGCCGGCCTCGGCCGCGCAAGCCGCAAAGACGCGAGTGCAAGTGACGGCGAGAAATGTTTCGGGCGCTCTTCAAAGTGAAGCGACCAGTCGCTCCCTTCTCGAGCGGTCAGCCCACTTTGCCTGCCCCACACACCCCCGCCCCCCCTGCCGTGATGTGGGTGGGCCACCACGGAGACAAGAGGGTCCGACCGGTCGGCTGTGGGAGCGGCGGCAACGCGACGCCTTGTCGCCGGCGATGGGAGACGGCCGATCGACGCTCCCTTGACGAATCCATTCCTTCCCAGACCACCTCCCACACTCGCGAACCGTGGGAATCGGAAAGGCAGTGGAATTCCGAGTGACAGCGGGCGCTCTAACGTGAACGAAGTGAGGGTAGAAAAAAATATGCACGAATACGGTTGTGACGTAAGACAAAAAATTCAAATATTAAACTCATTACAATCATCAGCAGTCTTTAACCCGAGAACTGCTCTGCTGCAGCTCTTCACTTCACTCTCGTCTCAGCCAGCTATTTTTTTCTTCACGAATTAAGGTGGCAGGAGCGGTAATCACGAGTCATTGAGAGCTCATTTTAATAATAATTTAATTCGCTCACCATCCACATACGCCAAAGGCTTCCGTTGACGAATTTGAAGCAGTACAATTTTATCGGTGACACTCTCTTAGGGGATATACACAAATGTGCGAAATGCACAATGAATAAACCTTGGATGGAGTGTGAATCTCAGTTCTGGAGAAAAATGTCTTCATTGTAAATTTCGCCCATTTGAGCGTCACTTTGATTGGCCTCCAAACCATCACTCGACAAATAAATCCCGCAATGAAATGCACTTTTGTATTAGAAATTTGTTTCCATGCATTTTCTTCACCTAATATATCGTGACTCCATAATTTAAAAAAATATTTTGTTGGCGAAATACTTATCCATTAAACTTAACCACTATTCCAAATAATAATGCTCAATTTCCTCAAATACATAAACTTCCTTAATTACGCAAACATGTTCCTTGATTTATCAATTTGATTAGCTGTTTCTTTTTTTGAAAGAGTCACAGTGCTTACATTTTAACGATTTGTTTTTGTAAGGCGCGAAAACCTGAATTTTCATTTGTGAAGAGAAATATGTATGAGAGATAAAAAGCTCATCCACCAACTGCAACAGGATCCTTAATTCAAATTCGAGACTTTCTAATAAGATGATAAGGATCATTGGTAGCACAGAGACGTCCAAAGATCTTTCAGTCTAACGCCATCGGCCGAATTCTCTGCGCTGGGTGTTGCGATCAATTCCTCATCAATCACGAGGAAGACACGAGGAATCCGACACAAAATCCGCACCGCTTACAAACGGTCGTCTTTCACGGCCGACCCCACTCGCGCAAACCCTTATGGCGTCCGTGTCATATTCCAACACTCGTGCCCGACGCATCTCTTCAGGGCAGCGGAGGATCGTTCTATGGGGGGGGGGGATGTTTCACTTCCCTTGGCAAGCACCCCCTCCCAATCTCCCTCTCCATGTAACAGCACCGAGAACATTCATCCAGCTTGGCCATACCCCCCCCCCCCATACCCCCAAGGGTGACCACAAAAATTCCTCCTCCTCCTCACCCCCTTTTAGCCTCAGCTCCTTATCATTCCTGGACACTGGGCCCCTGACTATCTCCCGTCGGCTTTGCATATGAATGAAACCACTAGGCGGCGGTGGTGGGGCGAAAGGGGGTGAGAACGGCCCCTCTCTCCTCCTTCCCATAGCAACATCCTCCGCAGAGATGAGAGGAGGGGTAGGGGTTGGCGGAGTCGGGCACTGCGCGATGTCCAAACATTTGAACATCGAGATGAAAATGAACGGTAGGGCACCACTCCGAATCGCGGCGTACGGCAGACGTGAATTCTAAGCATGGATTCACACTGTGTGAGTGCCGAAAATAAGTCATCTGTTCGAATTAATTGAAGGGTGCGGTTAGAGACAATGGAACATGGCTTGAAAACTTACGCGTGAAGTGTGGCACGCAACGCTTAAGATCAAAGACGTGGATAATGCGGTAACATAACAAATCTCCCCATAGGGGATAATTTGCTTGTATATAGTACAGGTGAGAGGGTGCGGGATATAAGGACGTATCAGCGGTCATATAATATATAAAATCGGCCAATCCCAGTGTGGTTAAAGGAGTAAACTACCACAGCTAATTAGAACGCACGGAAGTTAAGGGGCGCCTATTCCGTTGCGTAAAATATCAATAGCCGAGGGAAAGTGACGCCAAACACAGGCGTTTCACTCACACTCGAGACGCCACGCGTGCGTCAAAACTACATGGAATGGTTGACTATAAAAAGGAGACGCTACCAAGCCTCAGGGCTCTCTCTGTTAACAATCAATTAATTGTATGGAACGTATCCACTTCAGTTAGATCTCTTGAGTTTTGCTAGACAGAATTATCTTACTGATTGATCATCCTGTGAGAAACAACGTGACATTACCCGGGGAACGTGATACCAGGGGACGACAAATGACACCGAGGTAGTACGCATTCGCATGAGAAGCTGGCGTACACGAAGTGTACATCCTGACGCATTGCATCATAGCGGACACGTACATTTTGTTACATATGTACTCATAATCGTTCAATTGGAACTTGCCAGTTGTTAATTATATTTAAAGAATATTTTGCATGTTGTTCAAAGGATATTATATTATAATATGTAATTGTTGAGCGTTGATATTCAACGCATGCTCTTGGTAAATTTTAGTGTGCGAAAGTCATTGTGCATTAAATCAGGTTCAATAACCAGAAATCTAAGTGCTTAACCCACTAGCTTGTTATTTAAAAGCTAAGTGATAATTGACTTTGGTTATTTAATGTTTTGTTGTATATTACGACCAGTGCCTGAGTTTTGTTTGCGTTCATAGCGCCATTAATATTTATATGTGCAGTGAGCCTGTTTATTTTTCATGCTTTAGGTTAAGTAAACATTTTACAGACGATGTACCTACCTATACGTGATAAGAGAATCTACCGCTCAGTAACCCATGAAATGTATAATTATCAAGGTATTTACGCCACCTTTTGCGCCCAGCGAAGAGTTAAGGTAATGTTAACGTGAAGTTTAATCATCAGCAACATAAGGTTACGTTAATGTGAAAAAATAACGAGTGAGTAAAAGATAAATAGAAGAAAAGAGGACTTCGGAAACAAATACGAACTAAGAGAATTGTTTGGAAGGGGAACCTTCCGTAACTAAGACAGAAGGAACCTTCAAGAACTAAGACGTTAGCTTTATGCAATTGAAGAACAATACAGAGTGAGAGTTCACAAATCTTAAGATTGATGTAATGGAAATCATATTGCAATCAATCCGCAAAAAAACGAAAACTCATCGGGAATGCGTCGTCCTGCGTTATTTCGCGAGATTCTTAAATTTGAAATCGATGCAAGGCAGTTTTTCACAGTCATAGGACCGTCGAAACCGTCGAAACGTCTTGTCGAGGCCAGTGAGAGGGCTCGGTGAAGGAAGGGAGGAGATGAGAGGGCGGATGGGGTTGGAGGGGTGTGAGTGAGACGAATTTACGACGCAAAGGGTAGGGTGATTGGCTGGGAGGGAGAGGAATGGGGGAAGAAAGAGGAGAGAGAGATAAACAGGCGTTGGACAGGAGCCACGTGCAAAGTGCATTAATAATGCAATCGTCCGCAGGAGGGCGCTTCGCATGAAGGAGAAGAGTCAAAGCTTGCCGAATCCCACACTTGATCGCGTCGCGTCGGTTGGTTATTTGATGCGGCCACAGACAGGTAACTGAGGTATTTCCCGCCGTTGAGGACGGGTGAGCAGCTTGGTAAGGCGAGGATTACTTGGGAAGGGAGGAGAGAAACCCGGCGTCGGCATTAGCCTGCTCTTATACGAAGGCGCCAAAGGAGACCATACAGTCCTATCCGACGGAGAGAGGACTGAACCCGAAACGCCCTACACATATGGCACCCCTGAGTAGGGATCAGGATTCCAATGCACAATACCTGCCACATCTGGGAATTGAACCCGGGCCTTCGGGATGGGAAGCCACCACACCAATCCGATACCCTTACCAGACTCAGCTCAATTAAATTTCCAACATAAATTTTCACTATTTTTCACGAAAGTATTTACTTAGCACCAGTTCAACATGAAAATTGCTTCGCTACAACCCACCATTTATTGCTGTTAAATGATGGCTCTCGAAAATATTTTCTTTACACATCTCTAATGATTTGGTAGAATACAATTTTTGGAGTATTGGTCTTTTTCTTTCAAATAATCAACGCTCAAATTGACATTACCAACGATTCGTCATTTTTTATTTACATCTTCAGGGCTAAAAGTTTTCAAAATATTTAACAATTAAACAAAACCAGGATAATAAAATTATAATGCAATACAAATTCAGAACAATTCAATGCAATAATGCAGAAAAAGACCAATACTCCAAAAATTATATCCTATTATAATATTATGGTCAATAAAAGAGAAGTTCTTGCCTAATGATTTGGTTCATATTTGTATCTGTCCCTTGGTCTACCTCGCCTGACCTTCCCTTCCAATTTCCGCGTAATATTTCTTACAGATTTGTTATGCCTCAGAATGTCCCTTATACATCTGGTTCTGATTTTCAGCTGGGAGCTCCAAATGATCCTCCCTCTCTAATCGTCTTTAAACCTCCTCAATGACTACAAACCAATTAATTTCATTTTTTACGCTTGCACGAAACGGACACAAAACAAGTCTGACGACTGCGATTAAAAATATGAATGACAGAAAAAGGGCGCGCAAAAATATTTAAATTATTAATTTTTCATGAGCTTCAAGGAGATGTAAAGATAACCTTCATAAAAGGCAACGAGTATACTTTTAACAGCAACGTATTTATTCATACTTCATTAACACCGATTTACGAGCGAAAGATAATACACGTTTATTAACTCCAGCATAGCACATTTCGAAATTATTTCAAAGCAACGGTGTCAATTCAGAGGGAATATGATAAAAAGGCGGGAAATCAAAGGAAATACGGGACAGTGGATGGGAAAAAGAAGTTAACAGGAGAATGCAAGGGGATTCAGAGAAAGAGCCCTTACAGATAGAAAATTAAAATAAATGTTGAAGGGGAAGGTGAAATGAGCTATCTAAGAAAGGAATGAGGTTAGGCAAGAAGCATAAGGAACAGAAGAAGGCAGTACTTAGTGGGAAGCATGGATGTCTGAGCGTAAAATATGTGTTTGGGAAAATCTAATCTAGTTTTAGGCCCATCATCAAGTATCACATCAAATAAAACCATGTTAGGCTTCGGATTCAAAGGTAATATATACCAAAATTGTATTCATTGACGTCATTTCTGGAGGAAGGAGAATAGGGTGACTCACAGAAATGAGAATCAAATCTCCAGAGCGTTTAAACTAGTTTTAAGTATTTTCAGACATGATTCTCGGGCAAAGAGTGACTCTCAAATCAGTAATTTTTTGAGGAGCAGGCATTGAAATAATATGCGGACCAGCTGTAAAAACAGCTTGAGTTCAGTAGTAGTTGGTAAATTTTCAAGGAAAATCTGAGCAAGATTTTTTCTTCCACACTAATAAGGCTGCACGTAGATATGCAACACGTATTCAGGATCATTGGCCAAAGATGAATTTATAAATTGGATGCAGTTCTAAGTAAATCCACCAATTTCTTTTTCAAGTACTCATTTTTCCATTGTTTTACGAATTTGTGCCCATATCAAAACCATGGTAACGCAACCAAACAGTCGATTGCGTAATAATAAAACTTTCAGGGAAAATGCTCCTAAAAATGAATGAATGCCTACCACGGGCTGTGGTAGCGGCTGAAAGGTGTACGACGTAGATGTAAATTGGTAGGAAGAAAAAAGATAAAACTCAAAGTTCTCGGAGCACCGGTAACAAACAGAAGCAACACGTCTGCGCATAATCGGTGAACTTGAACTTCTAGCTAGGGGATTGAGGGCGTCGAAGACGGAAAGTGTGCGGGGAGGCTGAGGGGGAGGAAAGGGGAAAGAGAACCCAAAACTCTCGGACACACACTCACATACGCACACACATGCATACAACCCACTTATCCAGGGGGGGCTGTAGCAACAGGGGTTGGGCGCGCGTTTCGAGGGAGGCAGAGTAATGAGATGCGGGCACAAAGCCTGGAGGATGTGTCGGGGGCGCGTATGTTCCCGGTGGGGAGTGGAGGTAGAATGGCTTCAGGGATATGAACACAGGGGGGTTGGGGGCAGCATGGATATAAGCTCGGGATCACCCCGTTCCTTCGACTCTCCGTCCCCACAAGATCCCATCCCTCCCCTCCCACCACTGTGGGAAGGGGGCATAAGGGATCCTACCGCCACTAATACGCGTCTGTTTACTCCCCTCCGTCCCCGTTTCCTTACCCTCTTCTTCGCCTCCGAAAACCGTGAGATGCATTTTTTCCGCTAAGACTGGACGCCACATAAATGCATGTATGAATCCCCGAACCAGCCCTTCCACTCCCCCCGCTCTTCTTAAAATGAGAGTCACAGGGTTGGGTGCGGTTGGACGAGGGTGAAGGGCGTGGGTGGAGAGAGTGGGATGGGAGGGGGTAAAAAGAAAGGGCTTTTGGCTTTAGGGAGAGCGCAGCGGAATGTAAAAAGCCTCCCCCACCCCCCGGTAAAAACGTTTTCCTTGTCTCCTTCCTCAGAAGTGACTCGTTCGGCCAATACCACTCATTTCACTGCTTTGAAACGGAACATATCCTAGTTATCACCACGTTTGTCTGTTTGATCCACGACAAATTTACAGCTTTCTTCTAAATTATAGGAGTTAGTCTCACCATAGGGTAAAATATTGCATTCATAAACCTGAATATGAAGAAAACAATATAAGTAACAGGGGAACAAATTGGGAGATCAATTCATGTAAAATCATTTTAAATGCCATACATTCTCACTTTACCAGATTATATTTTGGTGGAAATGTAGGTAAATACAGAAAAGGTCACTTTTCGCAAAAAGAAAAGTGGTAGTAAATGAAAACTCGAGTTGAATCTCAACTGAAGGACAGAAGAGAATGACTTGAGGTGTTTCTTAGCACAGTAAAAGATTTAAAGGACTAAAAGTTTGTCACATGCAGTGGGAAGGTAAGCAAAGGTAATCTAAATTTTGAGAAATGAGAATTGAAAGCCAGAGTTTGAACTATCCTAGAGAACCACGAAAAGACAAACATACCGCCAAGGGTGGAGAAAATACATGGGACCCTTTGTGTTTAGTTCCTACTGAGTTGTCACTATTTATTACGACGCGGAAACAGAAATCTCTGTGCGCTCTGCGGAAAGATTAACTATCAGCGTCAAAAATCTCAACTTGGAGTTTTCACGGTCGATACCGATTGCGTATTTCACATGGGAGTAACCTAGTTCACCTCGTCCTTCAGCATGAAGCGTGACTGAAAAGAGAAAATTCGAGAAAAAAAGTCTGATTAATGTGAGTTGCCTTGAAATGCACCGCTTCCCTGACAATTTTAAGTGATCCCAAATATGAATTCCCAAACGTTACTTAGGTACAAAAATGTTTGGGGAAAAAACCTATTACATTCAAAGGAAGGGCCTCATAATTGGAAATAAAATGGAGACAAAATGAACACCTGATGATATCAAAAAACGAAGGTTGGAAGTACCACTACCATAGAAATGTCTACTCAATTTCTTGCAAATATTATGGAGAGAGTAAACAGGCGTTTTCTCCTCGATATACGCATTTCAAATTTACCGAATATCTCTACATGCAGAAAATATAATAATATGCATATGATAGAGTCAACATATTACGGTAGAAATGATCACAGGAAGATGATAAAGGAAATAGACTGCAGAACCGATATATTTAAAATTTCATTTTTTCCGGGTACAATAAGGGAACATAATAGTTGCGATAGATCAATCATATGAAACTCCTTCCCTCACTAGGTAGCGGAGGCTTTTCACTTGTGTTTAAAAACCAAATATCATTACTAACACTTCACCCCGCTTGAAATGTCCGGCATTATTTTGTTTTCTGCATGAAGTAGTATCTCGTAGCATTCATAAATTAAAGTATTTGAAATATCAACCAGTATTTGTCTCTTTAACGGTGTACTGCATGCTTGCATGTACATTTACGCTTAGCTTTACGCTTACTAAGCACTCTCCCAGTTTCTGGTTTGACTGCGCACTGTTCTCCTGACTGCTTTGTGGTCTGTGCCTAGCTGCCGGGGGAACGAGCGAGGTTTTGATTGGAACTGGGATGAGTGCAGCATGCCTGGTGTGGAATCACCCCGTGCCACACATCCTAGTAGTTAAGGGTTGCAATCCCGGAGAGATTATTCAATCCCGGGATTACGGGATTGTGATTTCCTCAATCCCGGGATTTCACTTTGCGTGGTGTTTTTATAGTTTTATCTTTGATATTAAAAATGGAAAAATCCCAAAAAGTTACTAAAGAATCTGTTTTCATATTTAAATCAAATAAAATAGCTTTTTATTTTAAGGTAAATCAAAAATAAAGCACCAAATACGGAGAAAGTATAAAAGAACTTTTAAGAACTATATCAATTGCTCTTAAATTGAATGAAATTGAACAATTTTAAGAAATCAAACAGAAACACTAGATTAAGGTTCTCCTCACTGAAAAGTTACTTAAATTTTTTTTAAATATGCCCTTAAAAAACAAAGTGTGTATAAAGTCTTGTCGCTTATTATTGACCTGTATTTATTGCATAGCATACCTGCTGACGAAAAAGCCCCTAACTCAGCACTAGTGGGACGAATAGCTAGTAACTGCTCGTAAATAAACTGCAGATGTTCTCCTCTCCGTCCACTTTCACGGAAATCCTCTAGCTCTCGCATTATTTTTAATTCTAGGTCATTTGAATCACAGCTAGCAGAATATTCTTTGGGAGGAACTAAATATTGGGTACCGAGTGACCGAATCTATTTCCTTCTTTAGCTCATCCGGACTTAGTGAACCACTCTCTAAACACGCAGAAGCTGACTTTCTCTCACTATGCAAGTCATCAATAGATCGACTTTTTAATGCGGAAGAAGCTTGCTCTTCTTCCATGCCCGCTGATTTAAATGATTTAGTGGAATTATAACCATGAAATACAAGCAAGTTTTCTTTAACAAACATTTTTAGTTTCGCTAGTTTCGGCACAGAAAATAAACTCCCTAAATCCTAACTACTTGCCCGTGAACCGTAGCGAAGATACCTCAACACCCCTGATTAATCAGTTCGTCTCTTCACTATTTGATTCTGCAAGGCATTTTTCATATTATTCCCTAACTTTGTATTCACATCATTTAGTTTCCGCATCATGAACTCCAATGCAGCCTCACACTTCAAAAGAATTGCATCTCTTCGGCAATGCGCCTCCACAATAATTTTCACTGCTGCAGTGTTGCAAAACTAGAAAAATCAAGCTCATATTCATTGAATGATATTTCGGAATTCGGATCAATTAAGGCCTTTATTACGCAAGTTTTAAGCATTAAAAAACGTTAAATCATTTCAACTTAACTGTTTCATCGAGATTTGACATCAACAACAAGAGTTTTCCTCACCAAATTTTACCATGATGTATTGCTGAAGGAATCTGTCATTTTTTGAGGGTGGTTTTCTGAAGAAAAGAATAGTTTTCATATTTATTGAATCAATGACTTAATATTTTTTTCTGATTGTTTACACGTGCCTCCATCTTCAAATGAACCATCCCCACCTGTTTCATCACTCGATGCAAAGTCCTCAACACCGAATTCATTTTCTTCCAATTCTTCAGATTGTAGTTCTTCTTCAAAGTTATTCTTCATTACATTTACTCAACCCCCAGGTTTGTACAATACATTAATGACTGCAAGGGGTATTCCATGAGCAAAACAAATTTAATGATTTGCCTGTATTAACCCACCAACCTTTGCCATTACACTCGCACCGTTGTCGGTGATTGCAAAAATGTCTTTTTCTAAGTAAATTTTATACTCTCTCAATTTCTTTTTTGTAAGTTCAATGCACACTTCTTCGGGCATATTTCCATTAATTCTGATAAGTCCCAAGTTCCAGACCTATGATTCTCTTTCCGAGGAGTAAACGTTAGTATACATATACCTTTGTTGCGTGGCGAAGTCCACTTATCGAAAGTTAGACCAAGTTTTCTGGAATTTAGTCCATCTTTCTTAGTACTGGCAATCACTATTTCTTTAAAACGCGTATCGTAACCTAATACTAATTTTACAACATTAGGAGAATTGGGGATACCTGCAAAACCCCGAAATATCTGGGCTTCACGTAAATTGGCAGACTTACAGAATACGCTGAATGGTAAGCCATCATGAGCAGTCACTCTAGCAGGTACTCTAAGGTCGGTTGGTCTTAGTGAGAAAATATCTGTTATCTTCTCTCGACGCTCGAGTGAGCCTTCACTTTCCTTTCTTCTGATTTTACTTCGAGGACATTAGTCATTTACGCTGGAATTGCGCCTTAATTCACGTCATTTTTGAAAAATAAAAGAATATTTTAAAACATTTTTCCTTTTTTCTAATTTATTACAAATGATGACAAATTACTCATTAAAATAACATGTATTATTCAATGAACTCAAAAGACCAACATGTTGTGTTTCATGTCCAAGAAAACTTACTTGTTAGCGCTCCCTGTTAGGAAAAAGGTGTATGTCGATCCCGGAATCCCGGGATTTGTACATACATACTAAATCCCAGTATTTAGGGATTGTCATTTTTTTCGGGATCCCGGGATCTCGGTATCCGGGATTGCAATCCTTACTAGTAGCGGCTTGCACGGTACTTCGTAGATGCCGATGAGAATAGTTTCCGTTGGACGATATTTCCAACTGTATTCTTGTTCGCGTCATTCATGAAGAGAACGCCACACAATCTTCCACAGTACCACGCTTCGGATCTGAGATAGTCGGAGCCCTTCCAAATTTTCATTGCAAAGGCGAAAAAAAAACAATTCCAGCAAGTGTGAAGGTTGAAGGGGGGGGGGAGCGGAGGAGGGGGGAGAAGGAGGAGGGGGCGTTAAGTGGCAGACTGGACGTCGGCCAGCGGTCGCCCGTATCAATCTCCTTCGCTGCTCTCGGAGTGAGAGAAGTGCGCGTGAGGAATTATGACGACGACTTCCTCGAGTCGAAGAATATGAAGGCCTCTCGCTCTCCGCCGGGAAATACCACGGTGCACAGTTATGGCTCCAGCCTCGAGGAAGCCGGGAAAGACGGTAGAAGGACGATTGTTACTTTTGAATAAAAAAAAACTCCCGAGGTCTGGATTCAATTGAGCGTAATAAACTGTCTTAGGTAATAGTCACACCCGTGCAAACTTTTTACCGTCCGCTGAATAGATAGGTCAGCAGATCGGCTTTCAATGAGCGAAACTAGGCACTTGGCACATTTTAATGCTGTCTATTAATTACAATCCTCCACAACCTACCGTGGAACATAAAAATAGAGTTTTTATAGCAAAAACTGATTTACGATGCAATTTCTAGCAGCAATCTTTGTATCAAGGAAGTAGTAAATGAAGTGGAATTTCGCAGTATAAAAAGATTAATGACGACACCCACGAATTACTAAAACTATGCACTGTACTCGCCTCTTAGTGTGGTATCAGCTATTGGTTACATGATCAAGTAACATTTGTTCCAGCTAAGTAAGAGCCAAGCCACGCAGCCACGCACTCTAAGGAATGAGGAAGAATATTCTTCATGTACAGAGAGAAATCTCTATTGATACGTCTAAACAGGTAGTAACTTAAAAATTTCCTTTTTATCGCCTAGAAAAATTGTAAATATTAATGTTGAATGAAACTACACATCAGATCTCTTTCCATACTGTGGTGCAGCTGAATAGAGGTGTAGGCCTAAAGGCAATTCCTTTACAAAAAATAAATGAAAGCTCTTGCTCCCGGGTAGAACACAGCCTCTTACTAAGCAAGATAAAGGAGTAGCGAGAATATCGTTGGAAGCTGAATAAAAACTCAGCGTAGCCTTCGTGTCTCAAGGCGAAATTTTCTTAGTCACATTTCAAAAGCATTGTAAAGACGAAAGTAAGAGAACACGGAAGTGGAGGCACAAGAGTCGACTTATTTGTAAATACATCACTCGAAGCAAACCTCACTGTAAGGGGTTTAAGCTCAAGAATAAATTTAAACAGCATTAGACAAATATTGCAACATTTCTCATGATTTGCTAGCATTCAAAGACTTGTCTACATAAGAACGAAGTAGGCAGGATGTTTAGAAGAAAGGAGCTAGTGATGAGGCTTGCTTCACCAAGCATAGACAGAAAGAGAAAAATATTCTCCTGAAAATACAGATAAGAGTATGAGCGATAAATAATCACTAAGCAGGCGTGATTTAAATTTGTTATTCCACGGGATAGCCAAGTAGACGCTACACCTCAGCCATTTCTATGGGAAAGTCTGGACAAACGGTCGTGTTCCATGGTGAACGGGTAGCAGACGTCCTCTATTTTCCAGTAGGCTATGCTTACAAATGTATACTTAAGTCAGCAGTCTTCCAGGAAATGCAATATCCCCTCGCAATTATTATATCGGTGATGTTCTGAATTTCCAATAATAATTTCTCGTTGGTTCTACCACGATAAAAATAACATTATTGCACTCATAGAAATTGTTGCCATTTAGGTGGAGTTTGAGTTTATCAAAACATGGAAGCTGCGGTGTAGTACTCGCAATGTAAAAAATAATAGCAATCACGGCCTGGACCAAATTGAGGAAGCTAAGAACCACGTAACGCACCTGATACACCAGGCCAAAAATTACCATTACTGGTTCTAAACCATAAAAATAGACATTTTACAAAAAGCAATTTAACTTAAAATATTATGCTACAGATAAATAATGATTTAAAACAAGTAGTTCGGTAGCATTACCAATTCTAAATTTGTCTCCGAAAAGGTAATGTGCTGTTGGACTTGAAACCTTATTTATCTTTGGAGCGGACTCGTATTTGATGCGAAGGCTCTTCGGCCGTGGTTCTCGATAATACCGAGCACTTTGGACGTTATCAAACGATCGCTTTTATGATCATAAGTTTGTACAACTATCTCCCATGCAAAATTTACTTAAACTGACGAATTGGAAGGCAGCTGTGAATTTATTTTCTCTTTTCAGTGATTATGTTCACTGTGTATTTAAGAATACATAGAAAAGACACTCTAAATTTAATTCTCACCGATCAGACGAGCCAAATTAAACCGAATAGTTATCCTTTCTATACATGAAACATATTTCCATTATTCGATGAGGTCCGAAGGAAAACAGTATTGCTGCGCTTGAATCTGAATTAATACTTTCTAGTTTCACTACACGAGGACGTAGACGAGAGAAAAGAAATACGTAAGAGATGATTAATTCGCGGAGCAGAGTGACTACACTTCGAAGAAATTACGCAATCAGCCAAGAAATTTGCAAAATTGGAGATACAATAGAGTGTACTGTTTCCCATTTCGATTTGTCTCGGTGTGATTGGGGAAAATGATTTTTTTAAATCTGAAAATGAATCGGAAAAAAACACGTAGGTAACAAACACCAAACCGCGAGACAAACGAGGAGCAATCTAGATCTACATAATACCCTGCAATCCACCTCAAGGGTGTGCGGCAGGGGGTGATTTATCACAAAAATTTACGACACTGTACCACAATAAAGTTAAATAAGCTACCACTATTGGTGCATCAGAAAAAAATAACAGGAGTCAGATTGTCAGGAGTTGAAATTTCACCAACATGCATAGTTCTATAGTCATGCTAACAATGCTAGAGAAACTATTTGAATTATTTTATTATGAAAATACATAAATGGATATAGATACAAGAGTTATACTATAAACATGCACGGCGTGCTATTAGTACTGTGTATCAGATAACGATAGAAGCATTAGGGAGTAAATCCATTAAATAGTTACTCTACCTATCAACAAATCTAATTAAAAGTCTCATTGGCAGATGTTATGGTGTCTTATGTTTCACGGGAAAAATGACATTTTAAACATCTCCGTTCTGCAGTCCAGTTCCCTAATTTTATTCTCATGATCTGATCCTCTGTAGTATGTCGGATTTCGTAACATGTTAAACATAAAGTCAAAATTTTAATCAACGGTCTGAAAGCGATTCCCATCCCAGTTGTTGCAAAAGATGAGTGACACTGACGAGATTATCATATCGCGTATATTTCCAATCTTCGCTGCACGCATTATAACTCGGTTTTTTAAGCCTTCCTCATAGGGAATCCAAATGCTGGCAGCGTATTCCAAGTGAGATCTGACAAAGGAGAAGTAGCAGATTTCCCAACTTTATCGTCGCACTCGCCAAGTACTCTTTTAACTAATCCAAATTTATGATTAGCTTGACCGATTATTTCCCGAATATATGTACCCCAAGAGAGAAGAAAAGATTCTACGGTCTCTAATTGGCTATGCTGCATAAAATAGCTGCATGCAATAGGTCCCTCATTCAAAGTTACTCGTTAAGTTGGAAGCATACGGAATACACCACGACGTAATATGTTGGATAAGAGAGTTCTTAGCCGACCGCGAACAGAGGGTAGTTCTAGATGGCGTTAGTTCAGATGTAGTGAAAGTTACATCAGGTGTACCTCAGAGAAGTGTCATCGGTCCCTTATTGTTCCTTTTGTATATTAATGACATCACTACCGTTGTTACTACCAAAATTTGCCTCTTCGAAAATGACGCAGTGTAGTACAGGGATCTACACAATGAGTCCGACAAGATTGCGTTACAAAAAGACCTAGATGCTATAAATGAATGGTGCAATACTTGGCAGTTAGAATTGAGTTTTAAAAAGTGCGTTGTTATGAATTTTTGGAAAAAGAATAACTCGGTCAACGACACGTATACAATTAATCAAACAGACTTATCAAATGTAGAGTCAGTTAAATACTTAGGTGTGACCCTTACTCAGGACCTGTCTTGGGGGAAACACGTTCGGGAATTCTGCGGACAGGCTAGTCGCAAATTGGGACTTATCAAAAGTATATTAGGAAAATGAGACGAGAAATTTAAAGATCGATGTTATTTTTCACTCGTGAGACCTCACTT
Organism: Pyrrhosoma nymphula; assembly: GCA_963573305.1. Lineage (NCBI taxonomy): Eukaryota > Metazoa > Arthropoda > Insecta > Odonata > Coenagrionidae > Pyrrhosoma > Pyrrhosoma nymphula. The sequence continues at coordinate 146,394,023 of OY754328.1, forward strand.
GGAGTACGCCGCTAGCATATGGGACACTTACGAAGTAGGACTAATCTCTGAAATAGATAGAATACCATAACCATAAACGGAGAGCAGCAAGATTTGTGAAAAGTTGTTACGATAAACTTAGCAGTGTTACCGAATTGTTGAAGGAATTAGGGTGGAAATCTCTAACTGATCGAAGGGAGAAATACAGGTTAAATCTTTTGCGCAAACTCGGAGAAGACAGTTTTTTGCCGGACGTTCAACATATACTGCTAGAGCCAACGTACTACGGTAGAAGTGATCACAGGAATAAAATAAAGGAAATTGACTGCCGAACCTATAGATTCAAAATGTCATTTTTCCCACGTAAAATAAGGGATCATAATAGTTGCGATAGATCAATCACATGAAACTCCCACCCTCAATAAGTAGAGTAGAATTTTCACTTGTGCTTAATAACACCACATCATTACTAACGCTTCACACCGGTCGATTAGTCCGGCATTATTTTATTTTGTTCTTTGCATGAAGTAGCATCTCGTAGTATTCTTAAATTAACAGTATCAGTAATATTAACCACTAGATGTCTCTATAGCATTTCTCTGCATGTTTGTATGTTCTTTTACGTATAACTCTCCCAGTTTCCGGTTGGACTGTGCACTGTTCTTCTGACTGCTCTTGGCCTGCGCTAGCGCCAGGGGGAGCGTGCGAGGTTCTGATTTGTTCTGGGACGAGTGCTGCATGCCTGGTGTGGAATCACCCCGTGCCACACACCATAGTGGTGGCTTGCACGGTACATTGTAGATGTAGATAGACATCGTAGATGTAGATAGACATCGTAGATGAAGCTGTAATGAGGAGAGTTTTTCCTTTTCCAGACATTCATTACAACACATTTTTTCAAATTTAATTCAAGCTGCGACGCATCGCACTACTTTTGGATTTCCTTGAGGTCCATTGCCTTCTTATCCTTATGGATATTGATTTCCCTATACACTACTGCATCGTCTGAAAATAATCGAAGATTACTGCCAAATACATCACCGATATCATTAATATAAAAAAAGGAACAGAAGTGGGCCTATGAAACTCCCATTTATACGTGACTGACCCCAGAGCAATGAAGTATATTCTAATGGAAAGGAAGACTCGCTGATGGCACCACGTTCCCAAAGGTCGTCGCGCCTGAACCAAACAATGAAACTCCCGTCCTTGAATGTATTATTGTATTTTCCAAAATTTCCTCCCCTACATGATTCTCAACGACACCAAGTGAAATAATAGAAAGAAAGGAGCTGGAATGTCATATTTCTCAGAATTGTCAGCACCCGAGAGGTGAAATCATGGAGGATTATAAAAAGGCGATCAGGGAAGGAAGGAGTGAATGAGCATCTGAATTTGGCTGCAAATCAAAAGGGTGAATTCCAAGCGAGATTGAGATGTGGGCGAAGGAGAGGAGGAGAGGGGTGTGGAGGAGAAGGGGAGAATAGTGACGCGTGGCTCATTCTAATTCCCCTCATCCAGCTCCAAAGTTCGTGCATCAGCCTTTCTCCCCCCGGGAAAATGTTCACTTTCGGACGGAACGTTCTCATTTTCCAGCTGCTGTGAGAGACGAGAGAAAGGGGTAAGGAGGAGACAATTGCGAGAAATACACGAAGGGATGATTGGGGGAGGGGGGAGCGGAGGGGGAGAGAGAGGAGGCATAGCGGGAAGGAGGTGTGAAGAGGTCGCGCATTAGCGCGCGGTTAGCGCGCAAAGCTCTTGTATGGTAACTATCCAAAGTTGCCATTTCCTGAGATAGGTCATTTAGTGAATATATTATTTTCAAAGGAAGTTACTTAAAATAGCTTCTTTTACTTTAATGTATCGCTCATAATAAGTGAATAAAACTCCTCTATGCATTATTTGCTGATACGAATTCATTCTCTGAGATCACCCAAAAAGTTATAGTTGGTGAAATTTTTTGATGCTCAACAGCGGAGTCACGTTGTATTGCGCTAGTGACTTTGAGGGTAAATGGACACGTTGGTAAATTGGATCTTCTCCCGGTATTCCTGAAGATGACATTTAAAAACAATTCCCGCCATATGGTATTCAGGCTTTTGAGAAGAAGGCTAAGAACAAAAGCCCGACGAAGCCGGCAGCATAGCACGGCGAAAATCTTGCCTAATACTAAATAATTAATCGCAGAACCAAAAGCCTGAATACCATAAACAATAAGCTGCGAAAATCTACAAAAAAAATTCCCGCCATAATCAACAATGAATCATGTTTTAGTTTTCCGATTGTCATTTGTGCCACCTTGACCAGAAGAAAATCCTCTGCTATTACCAACCTTTTCTCTATCTCCAAAAGTCGTCCCGGGATCCTAATCTAAAAAAAAGGGTTCGGAAAGGAGGTAAAAGAAGCGAATGGCAGCGAGATCCTCCATCGTCGTCCCTCTACGTCGTCGCTACAGTCCCATCGAGTGGACATGTTGTGTCACACAACACGCCCAATAACTTGTGTATGAGGGATTGAGTGGTAGACGAGAGTACCGAGATGAGCATAGGTGCGCCGCGGTACTCAAGTGCTCAAGGAGGGAATGATGCCGTGGAGAGACGGGCATAAATGAAACATTTTTCCTGTTTTCAGTGATCCTTCTTAATCCCTCATGGCGCTCGGAATCGAGCAATTTACCACGCGCCCGGTAGCCATCTGTTTTCATTGACGCGGCAGGTGGGCGCGCTGCTGGCTGGGAGAGGAGTCACAACGCGCGCACCGCAATCGCCCCGACCCCTGCTTCGCTCCCCTCCCTCCCGCGCCGTAATCCAGCGACCCCACCCACCCAATTCGATTCGCGGTGCCCGTGCACTTGCAAATACGACTCTACACCTTTGTTTTTTAATACCCATCCGCGCTGCTTTCACGTAGGCCCGCGTTGCGCGTTACCTTGTGTGCCTGGGAAATGAGGAAAATTTTGGACTTGAGGAAATTCTTCGACACACTTGGTATTTGAGCGATTAAGGTAGTTTGAGCGAAAAATCACTTAGCCTAGAATTTGATGAATTTGACATCATTTTAAAGAAAAACTTCCATCTTTTCGATGATATCAAAACATTTACCCCTAGCCAAGCTACTTTTTCAGCAATTTGCCTGATAAAAATATAAGCTGTTTTACATGGGATAGATTACTGCTGAGCGCCACAGAGGGAGAATATTGAAACAATTAGGAATTTAGAACGGCTAAATTTCGTCAAAAAACTAACGGTGTGTAGTTTATATGTTTCCTCAACTTTTTATAAAAGTTAATCATTTACTCACCGCCGAAATGTTTACAGAATCGCAAAAAACCTGTTTTGAAGGCATTTTAGCCGTACGGCGTGAAAAAATGAGACATGTTTGAAACTTATGAGGATATCATTCATTCAAATATTCTACCAGATGATTGGTAGGTTCTTGGACAGTCCCCATTCTGCATCCCAACCTCATAAACATTGTCTCGCTTTCCCTCCTAAGGATGGCCCGTTATTAGATCTTTCTTCAATTCTTCATATCTTCTACCTCCTCTTATTTCGTCCAGAATTCCTATCCTCTTCCTTCCTCTTCCACGCTTCCCCAGTGTTCTCCCCCTCTATCACTCTCTTCAACATGCCCTCTCCTCTCAAAACCTCCTCCATCCATCTCTTCTATTTATAATGAATATCGACAACATAACCAGGTCCTACCTGAAACAGTTATATATAGAATATATTTATTTAATTACTGAGAATTTTGGTCATATATAACTATATTTTTACACAATTTATATTACAATATTTACTTCACACTTCTGACAGACGCTGAAATTTAAATATAAAATTCGAATATAGTCTCCATTATGACTAGGGAAAAATTTCGCTCTAACTACCTCAATGTGACTAAAATCCCTAAAACTGTATCTTATATCTGCTATTGAATTTTCTATAATGCCAATTTGTGGCAGACTTTGATTAAAAAAAGGTGCAGAGGTTTATCTGGAAGTGGATCTTCAATAATGTGTCGCATAAATTTTCTCCTCAGAACTTGAAACCACCGCTGTCTGCTTTAACATGAGGAATATTTATAAATCTAGTCAAAAAAATTAGGAATAATAAAGATATTCATAGGTTCCCAACTTTACCAATCCGTTATGCTATGTTGCCGTGGCCTATTCATTACGGTTCCTTCGAGGCGACATGAAATTTTCCCCTTCCTCAATCCCTTTCATCTTTTTCACCCAACTGTTTCGCCTCCCTCCTTCCAGCGTCGATATCATTTGTGGCCCTCGCTTCTTGACGGAGGCGATAATGCACTCTCCCTCACCCCATCCTCACATGACTTCGGCTCTTTCTCGTTGTCGTTGCCGCGGAGGGTTGGGGTGACGCTTGGAGTGGTAGGAGCAGCATTCGAGGGCATCCAAGTGGATCACGGGATGGGTAGGGGCCTCTAAACCCCTCTTTCCCTCCAAAGCGGCCTCTTCTTACCCCTCTTCTCTAGTCCTCCACCCCCACCCGAATCTTTGCAGTCATCCATTTATAATATCTGTCCTCGATGCTAAATTTTTATAACGGTAGAATCTGAACGACTTAGCGATAATTTATGGGGCGTATCGAACAATTCGAACAATTACTTCCGTTTATCAAACGTCGAATATCGAACAATTACTTCCGCTCCGCATATATTTCTTGTTATCATCATCTATTTTCTCATATCGACACTCTTCTTTTTGCCCTAATGGGGATACCTTTTTAGATATGTATTCTATACTGTGTTCCGCTGATTCATGAAAAATACAGAAGAAAAAATAATTCAAATGCGAGCCAAACTATGCTATAACCATGTTCAAGGAATAGTTGAAGAAAGATTCTGATAACAGTAATAACCACAAAGAACAAATCTCGGGTGGCCTAGGAGTACAGCAATAAACTCAATAATCGGAATCGAGGCCTAAAAGAGGAAGACTAACATTACAAAAAATCTGGTGGCCAGTTTTCATCATTTTCAAACTCAGGATAGCACATATTTTTTCTAAAGGCTGAAAAGGAGAAAATTACATAAATACGAGCTGAGTAGTTTGAACAAAGCAAATATATCATGCGAAGAGCACCGATGAACTGCAATATTTTCCAACAACGGGCACGTTCCAAAATTCTTCATTACTTCTCAGTTCAGTACACAATTCTCCAGTACTTCCAGTGCTGCCGTAAAACGGAACATGAAGCAGCATTGCTGCTGCTGCAGCAGCATGTAATTTCGGAGCCGTCGGCAGTGGCTTACTGCCAGCATGAAATTCAATATGGCCTAATTGCGTGGTGATTTATTATGACAAGTGATTTTCAATAAGTTCATTGTAAGTACTGGTCCAAATGGCATTGATAAAGAAAATTCTAATTATATGTTAATTTTCATTGCCTTGATTTCACGCTACTTCATAATGATTCATTGGTTTCTCTGATGCGAATAAAATAAATTAGCGTAAGCTACGCGAATATGGAGAAAAAGCCCTGTTTTAACAAACAAATCTCCGTTATAAATAACATTATCGACTTTCAAATAAGTATTATTAATCTTTGGCTGATAAGCAAGTCTTCGATCCCTGTTTTTAAAGCCCTGATTTTCTTCATGGAGAGTTGTACGAAGCATTTCTTAGAGTAATATAAAAAACTGGGTTAAGGATACTGGTTATTGAGGGTTGCATTGCAGAATAGTTTTACTATCAATCATTTATGCAGCAAATTATGTTTCCCGACAATTATTATACATGCCGGTACTATGCTCATTTACCGCTTCAGTAAGAGATTGAATAATTAATTACATGTTCCACATTAATCACGGCACTAAATCAATTTTTGGTTATTTCAAAATTCGCTTTCATTCGGTCTTCACTACCCTATCGTATGATTAACGCTTTTATTCTAGTGAAATATTCACCCGAGTGATTAGCTGGTACTTCATTTACTTACATACTCGACAAATAAATGTGTTTTATAAACTGTTATACGCAAATAAGGTGGTGTAGGCCAATTAAGTACACTAAGACTTTTCGCTCTCACCGTTATAAAAATTGAAATGTTCGAAGCAGTTGCTTGAAACTCTTCAGATTTTATTTAATTTACCTTGTAGATTTTATTTTTCCACCGTTCCATAGTTAAACGGTTTTACTGCCGCTACTGCAACCAGAGAGCAGTAGAATTCACATTAGGAAACGTCATCGATTGACTGACATCATTGGTGACTGCGCAGTACTGCCAGTTGATTACGGAACGCATTGGCAGCACTTGCAGTGAATTTCGGAACGCGCCCAACGAGTGAGTAGACACGGAGCAAAAATGGTAACCATCCGTTAATGGCTCGAATATAACGGAAGTTGGCGCCGGAATACGGCGCGTCGTGTCTTTTGGGTACGCAAATGGACGAAGGCGAGATTGAATGGAGGAAGCAGGAAGGGGAGGGGAGAAATTGAGATTGGGTGGGGTTTGGGAGGGAGGGAGGGAAAAGGACGAAAGTCACGCGTGAGTAGAGAGGCTGACAGAGAGGTCGCGGGGAGGACAACGACGACTGACTGCCAAGGAGGGTGGTTGGGGGAGGTTGTTTATTGTTTACGCTCTCGTCACCGGTGGCAACGAACCTTTGGGCCACGAGGAAGCGGAAGAGAAAGAAGATGCCCACGACATGGAAATGCGCGCGAACGCTCCGACCGTCCCTCGCCCATCACGGATCGACGCGAAGACGGTCAAGGGGAAGTGACGTCTCTCCCGACCTCTCAAGAAGGCGCGAATTGCCTCGTCGCGCTCATAACGGGACGTGCACATACACAGCGGGCGACGGCTTCCCCCCGCCAGTCATCACCATCGTACAGAGGGTGGGTGCGTAGGGGGCGAGGGATATGGAGGGGGGGGGGGGAATAAAATATTAAGGTGGTTGGAGCGATTTTTGTTCATGTACAGATTTGTGTGAAACTTTGCATACGTGTTTCCATTAGCAACATCATCTGAGTAATCTACTGGTCAAAGGATGGTTATAATGAAAGTCTGAGAAAATCCGAAGGACGCTTACACATACAGTGCCCCATCAACTTCTAGTATTTCTTTCTTCAATTCAGCGTAAGTCCTACTTTTCTTCATACCATCCATAAAACCTATTCTTTTTCTTCCCCTTCCCCGCTTGCCCAACATCCTTCCCTCTATCACGGCCTTCAGTAGCCCATCGCCTCTAATTACCCCTTGCAGCCGCCTATCCTGCCTTCCCTTAATCTCATTCCTAAGTTTCCTCTCCCCACGAACTAGGTCAAGCACTTCCTCGTTTGTCTTCCTTTCCGTCCACCGCACCTTCTCCATACTTCTCCACACCCACATCTCGAACGCCTTCAGCCTATTTTCGTCTTCCTTTCTTAGGGATCACGTTTCTGCCCCATACAACACCTCACACCTTATTAAGCTCTTCACCAGCCTCTTTTTTTACATCCTTACTCAAGGTTCCCGTCATCTGCTCCCTTCTATTATCAGAATATGAAAATCATTAGTGACATCCGTAGGTATGAGTGAAAAAACATTTCATCCCACCGATTTGGTTTTTTTTGGCAATTCAATGCCATTTTATCACTTAACTTTATGGCAGTTGACACGTATTTCATTATAATTCGGTTTCACGCGAAAATCTTATCTTTTTACCGCGAAATAATACATTCCATATTATTATAATGGCTGCTAACAATATTAAGGTGTCACACCGAGTCCAACATTTGAAAAATGTATACTTCAGTATCTAATCGTCCAAATTTCGAATTTCACACCGAAAAATCTAGTCATAGCATGCCTTAACTGAGAAAAAAAGTTAAAATATAATTCTTGTTTCATTCCAAGTACTGTCTGTACCTGTGATTTCTAACGAATAAATAGATGCACTTAAGGTAGTTTGAGCGAAATATCACTTCACCTAGAATTTGATGAATTTGACTTCATATTAAAGAAAAAAACTCCCATCTTTCCTATAATGTCAATATATCAATCCCTTGATGATCTAGTTTTCGAGCAATTTTCCAAAAACTATTAGCTGTATTACATGGGATAGATTACGGCTGTGCACTCCAGACGGAGAATATTGAAAAAATTAGGAATTTCTAACACCTAGATTTCGTGAATAAACTAACGGCATACCAGTTTGTATATATTCTCAACTATTTATAAAATTAATAAATTATTCACCGGAGTAATTTTTACAGAATCGCATAATATAACCTGCTGTTTTGAAGGCTTTTTAGTCGTACGGCGTGAAAAAATGAGTCAAGTTAGAGACTTATGTGTGAATATTTATTTAATTACTGAGAGTTTTGATCATGTATAACTATATTTTTGCGATATTTATGTTACAATATTTAAATTATACTTAATACGGACGCTAAAAATAAAAATAATAAAATTCGAATATGGTCTCAATTATGACTAGGGAAATATTTCGCTAAAAACTACATCAAGTGACGACGAAGGGGAGACGTGATTAAGTGATGGGCGTGAGGCATGCGTGGACATACTGAATTTTTATAAGAGGAGAGATTTGCACAGCCAATGACATGTAACACAGCATTAACCCCATCAGATTATTGTTATAAGACTGATTTTGAGAGCAATACGATTGGTGTAATAAAACTAATTTTTCTAATACACATAACAGTGTCAGGCTGTACCTGGTGGAAGGTGTCGATATTCATGATGCATAAAACACTTAGTACGTAATCTTTCACAGATTTATTGAATGGTACGCCGCGTTTCACCACTCTGTGGCATAATCATGTGCATGAGCCACCGGAAAGACAGGTGGCAGGAAAACGGCAGCCACAAAATTAACTTATAGGTATATTTAGAGACTACAAATATAACTAAAGCAGAGAGTAAGTGCATTTTCGATTGAATATAACTTCATTCACCTCAAAAGCTATTATTTGTACGAAGTACAAAAATTGATGTGGCCGTTATCATTATCATCCCCCTGCAACACCTGCCAGCGGTGGATTGCAAAATGCACATAAAGCCGAGGTTTTATTTTCATTACTTTCGAATTCATGTAATTAAGCCCCCAAAGTCAGTTCTCCACGTCATCATTTCCGGATAAGCCATGTAGGTTTTGGTGGTGAAGGCGCGAACGATTAACTGTTGCACCTGCGCCGCTAACCGCTATCAAACCTCCCTTTTTCATTAAATTTTAAAACACGATTTTGATGCATTAACCATTTTTTATACAAACCTCCGATGAAATGGGCCTCGATTTCCCTTAATTCTCACTGTCACATGAACAAATGCAACCATTTAGTACTAAAACGAAGTTTGAAAATAATACCATGAAAAAGTTCAGGGTAATTACCTTTTCGGCAATGCCATACGGTCGAGAAAGTTTTCCTAGTATTTTATACCTAAGAATGGGAGCGCAATGCAATAATTTGCTTGAGTTCTTCACAGAAATGAATACCATTTGAAAGGAAAGTTCAAACAAATCGTTAGATTCCATTGTTCTTAGACTGTAATTTCCGAAAGTCATTAATGCTATGCAGACTTGCTCATCACTTTCTATGCTTACACACAAGATGCGAAAGGTGCTCAACTCCCGACGTCACCCAGGAACGCTAAACAACGCAAACTTTTTCGCTAAGTCCGGGAGGAGAAAGACTTGCGAGCCTCGGAGAGCTAAGATCAGTCAGTCGTCGCCTCTGGACGGCGCTATGGCGACGAGCCTCCACCGGAAACGGCGTAGTAAACGCAGTCGCGGTGAACGACTTTTTTTTGCGAAGTTTAAAATTTGATGACGATAGCGGAGTCTTGATGAACTCATTTCTCTGGCCTACATTTGACGGCGAATAACAGTGACACAAAGTCACCCGTTTCCTCTCTTTCCTCGCCAGCGACCCCGTGCGTGACAAATGCTCCGGTAATTACGCGATGCGCATTTGTGCTCTCATTGCACGCGAGTTAAAATCCGCTGACCAAGATGGATGCGATTCAAGGGCGGCGGCGTTAAGCGCCATCAATTAGCTCACGGACTCCGATCCCCGATTGCTTTCTCAACTAGGGCGAGAAACCGACTCGTAACGAGGAATTAAGCAACTGAACCGCCCCGGCCGTCATTACCGTAATTGGAACCAAAAAGAGTTAAAACCAAGCCGTGAGCCAGAGCAGAAGGTGTGAAATGACACTCTTGAACCTCGAGATACGATCTCAAAAGTGGTCACCAGACGGGCTAATTTTAATTCACCCCGAAAACTACTTTTCGTTAGCTGCTTTCCAAATATGCTGGGCACGCCCATGAGTCCTCCCAAAACTGTGCATTGGGAAATCTTTGAGCCCTGTGGTGTTGACGTTTGGGCACATAACGTTTTACAAAATAATGCTACGACAAAAGTGTCTGAACGTCTTTTCGGGGGCTTCAGCAGTTTTTCCAAAATATACTATACTAAGCTTTGTACATAAGTGGAGTACTATATCTTCCATGACAGAAGTCCGCGAATAAGTTTTAGAACTGGGACTACGTCGATGTGAAAACGCATCCCCTTTCCTCACATTTCCTCTCATTGTAGCAAGCAAAAGAAGAACCACGGGGAGAGCACACGATGCGCCTCATTTTCAATGATTCCTCTAGGATAAAGAAGATGATGGAAGAGGTCTAAGCCCGACGTTTAAGTCGGTACTGTTTTCAATTGACCTCAATTCTTTATAATGATACAATAAAATATTATCAATAATAATTTCCATAAATGTTTATAATATTTACAGATTTATACCCAGTATTAACAATGAACCAATATATACAACCTTCACTATGCATGAATTGATATTCGAATAAAAAGAATAGGTTAATAAGAGATTGTTGGAGAGCAGATACCATTTCCTGTGTCGTGTGAACATAAAACAACTTAATACGAAGAAAAACACTGTGTGTAGATAAGTGATGAGCAAATATTTAAATTCTTGGAAATTACTTCAAATAATTGTCAAATGATGTTAAACAATTAGGATCATTATAATTTTATTTTTACTTGTAGGATGATATTTGTTAGAACAACGTAAAAGAGTTCAAAAGAAATATCATGGAATAATAATTTCACAAGACTGTAATTTCGGTAGAGTGACTAAATGAGGAAGTAAGATAACTATCAAAACTGAAATAGAGTGAAAACAATACTAGTCGGTGATAAATATTCAAATAACATCCCGTTACACACTGGATGCTTAAAATAACATAGGCCTGACAACGTTCGCGCGCCAGGAAGCGGCACGTAAACAGATTTTATAAATTTTCATCCGCTTGCACGAAATACTATGAACTCGCGCGCAAAATACGCGGGATTAAGGAGTATGTGTTCGGTGACTGAGCAAGAATGAAAACTATTTCCTCCTCGAAGTTCGTATAGTGTAAGCGAAAAGTACCTCCCACTGTAATTAGCATTGGGCGGAAATGAGTTTAAGATCAGCGACGAGGGAACGGGAGAGGAGGATTACTCCCCGATACGAAGCAGACCCCTTCATTCCCTTCGTCTCTCATTCTTTCTCTCTTGGGGCCAGAGAGAGAGAGAGGGAAACGTTGGAGGGCGGTCATCCACGCCTTCGCCGGCGGAGTGGGGGGCAATGTAAGGGCGCCAGCCAGGGGGCGCAATTAATTACAGCGAGGGCATAAGAGAGGACAACGTCAGATAAGGCGCGCTCCAGTTGAATGCGGGGACGGCCATTGTGAGCGTAATGTAAAAAAAACACTCATAACAAATGAATGCTTGCATCTGTTTTGCGTTTCGGGAGGAAAATATCAATTTTATGGCCACTTCATTTGCAAGAGAGGATGCGAACGTTAAGCCCACACGGCTCCAACCCACGCCCCCAAACACTCTCCCTTCCCCCGATGCTCCCGAATACCACTACAACCCTTCCCCCCCACCCGAGTGACCGCCGAGCCGCGCAGGTCAGCCCTGGTCCAGGGCCGGCTGCTTAAAGGAGAGAGAGAGAGGGACAGGGCCGCCCACCTTGACCTCATCCATCACTGTCCGCCCAAGAGCTCTCGCCTTGAGAACCGCCCCCTACCCCACTCACTGCTAAACAGCAGCACAACACCACTTGGCCCCCTAACCACCCCCGTTTCTTCGCAGACTCCACATTTCCATGCGACTACATCCACTTAAGCTTCTCCCGCGAGGAGCTTCGACTGATGTTCTCATGGGTATTACTACTACCCGCCTTAAATAATTGTTCGGTTCAGGGGATGAATTTGTACAACATAAGCTGGTCAAGACACGGATCTTTTTTTCATTAACTTCTAGCAATAAGTAGACATGAGGCTCATGAGGCTTAAAAAAATATTCCTAATCAACGTTCACGCAGGAAATAAGCTAAGCTTTCATATGCATACAAAATTCGCATACGATCTGATATAGACATGCAAACGATTACTCTTTACATAAATTCAAATAACTTACATTTAAAATAAAAACTGTTTTCTATAACCACTAATAATTAGAGAACGAGTTTTTATAGCAAAATTATTTACAATGAATATATGTTGCCTTACATAGGCGCCTGATTGGCAAAAAGTAGAATTACTTACAAAACCATACTCTTCCCTAAGGTGTAAGTGCAATCCTGAAACGAATTAATAACACATCCCTTTCATCTTTTGAAATGCCTTCAGTGATATATAAATACTGCACTGACTTGGATTAATTACAATGAATATATGTTGCCTTACATAGGCGCCTGATTGGCAAAAAGTAGAATTACTTACAAAACCATACTCTTCCCTAAGGTGTAAGTGCAATCCTGAAACGAATTAATAACACATCCCTTTCATCTTTTGAAATGCCTTCAGTGATATATAAATACTGCACTGACTTGGATTAAGCTAAGCGAGGATTAATGGATTTCCCAGCGGAGTGATTTGAAAAATATCCAAACGTTTGATACCTCATTTATATACAAATGCAAAAACCACGAAAAAACATCAAGTACAGACTGCATGTCCACAGCAAAAGTTCAGTGGCCCTAGTCACAAAATCATGACCTCAAAATTTGCATTAAATTAACAGAAAAAGAGGAGAAAAGTTGGCATAAAGGGCATGAAATCCACGAACCAAGATAAGAGAAAGAAAGAGAAAGCCCGGAGCGCCGCAAAGGAAGGGGCACCGTGATTGTGAAAAAATATTTTTTTACTATAACGTTTAACTGGTGAATACTTTTAATAAGCGGGAGTGCCTGAATGCTCTCTCGTCCGGGTGAAAATTTTGTATTAAGCCGGCCCTCAATATGGGGCCCAAGTGGTGATCACATTGAAGAGGGAACAGTTACATGGTAGGGCGGAATATCGCCCTCAAGTCCTCAAAACAAAATTTTAATTCTCCGATCGTCGGCGGCGTGCGAGAGACGAGAAAGCTTGAAGGAGCGTCCGTTTCCGGAACCGCCACTTGAAAGCCCAAATGCTAACTACGTCGTTCGAAAAATGGCCCGGAGGCCGGATGGAATTGTTGGAGGAAGAGGTGGTGTGGGGGTGGAGGGAAGAGAGGGAGGGCAACAATCGCGTCCACTGGCAACACTTGGACGGGTGGGAGGGGGAGTGAGAGGGGAGGGTAAGAGGGGGGAAAGTAGTGGATATGGGGAGGGGTGGAGAAACGAGCATCATCTGCTTCGCGTCTTGAAGTTTTTTTCCTCAGTGAGAGCGAGAGCGCTGGCCAAAATAGAAAAAAAAAATATATATACCATTTCGTCCTCGCGAGGAGAGATAATCGCGGGGAGCCATTTCGGTTCCGTCCATTTCTGCGGCTCGCAACCACGCCCCCTACGGCTGGCTGCTCGTTGTACTCACCAAACCACCGCATCCTGTTTCGATTGATCATAAAATTATTGATTGCCAACGCAATCCGCGAGGGTTGGTAGTAAAATGTGGACGCAATAATGACACGTGTGTATATTCGATCCGAACGAATCGAGCGTCCACATGGAACAAGTGGCACAACTTGGTCTCAATGAAGCCCCCATTTCACATGGTTAAGCAAGTTTTACAATATTTTTTCTAAGTAGGATAACGATGGAGAGAATTCAAAATGAATTTCATGGATCAGCCAAAGTTCCATTCCAAATTCAAAGTTTCTCCAATTTCACATTTAAACAAGGGACTAACCCCATGATCACTAAAGAGGTAAACGATGCGAGTCCTAAGTTCAAAGCAAAACGTTTGAGAACGCTATACCACTGTTAATTTTCATCTAACAGGGAGAAAATTGGGCAATATCTATACTATGATTCGCAAAAATATTCGAAATCTTGCAACATGGTCAGACAGAAAAAATCAAAATTTAACAAAAAAACATTGCCGAACTAAAAACACATAGGTATATTACAAATATTATACGAAATTACCACTCTGCCAACATAGCTTATTTCCGCACTGGGAAACGTTAATGCTAACTTTAAGACACAGAATGCGTAATATAAATGTCACATAAATATTTATATCAAGCAGCATTTAGAATATCCAAGAGGGAACCCAAAAAAGAGAATATTCACAATTAACTCGCCAAATTTACAACAAAAATCTGAGGCTTACGATTTTTAATGCAATCTATCAATTACTTTCTTTCAATGAGACAGGATTCCACCAAGGTACGTACATTTAAATTCGTTTCATTAATATGCCGAAGTAAAATGCATATTTGTCCGGTAAATATTTGAGAAGCTCGCGCCACTAATGTGTGATTGGCCGTTAATTACTTAGTTTTTTTTTACTTTAACAACAATTTGTGCTTGTACGATTCTCACATTGTTATACTTTCTCGGGTAGTTAGTTCACTGGCAAAGAATCCAAGAAACAGCTTCGTGCTCGAAACTGGATCAGCTGTTTTTATATACGTCCAATTCTACATGAAAAACTTAAGTAGGAACAGGAGATATTATATTTAAGCATACCGTCGTGTACATGAGGCAATTATATCCATTTAAGAGCAAGTTTTTACACTTTCCTGCAATACTACCACCGACTTCCTTTTCCAAACGTGCCGAGAATAACTTAACCTTTGTTTTTACGATCCATTATGTTACTACCCATAATAGTTGAGTTTATTCATAAATCAAATTCAATATGTATTCACAGGCGCTCTTATCGATCCTCTATAAAAAGGGTTTTTTATCGCACTTTTTCTCAACCAAATCATTTTTCTATATCATCTCAACCATATTTCGATCACGTAGGTACCATACAGTTAACATTTAAATAAGATTTTGATCCAATGTATTCGTTCTACTACAATTAT
Organism: Pyrrhosoma nymphula; assembly: GCA_963573305.1. NCBI lineage: Eukaryota > Metazoa > Arthropoda > Insecta > Odonata > Coenagrionidae > Pyrrhosoma > Pyrrhosoma nymphula. Next base: position 146,409,273 of record OY754328.1, read on the forward strand.
TTGATTTTCGAGTTAACAAATATACCTCACCATAACTGCAATATAATTCCCGAAACGTATAAAAAGGGATTTAGCAAGTCCATTCGAGTATTTTTCATCTGAGGAACTACCACTGTTTGGTAGGTTGAGTTTATGTACGCTTGAATGGTTTGAATGTCGCGCTTAGTCAAGAGAAAAACAACAACAATCGCAAATACGTACCCTGAAAATTGTGCGAATGCATGTGCGGTTTCATGCACCGTGTAACCACTGGCTCATCCATTCATTCACGCAAATGTACATGAATCCGTTCACTTAAACGCACATGAAACCATTCACGCGAATGTACATGAACTCGTACGTGTTAATGTATCGTGTAACCAGGGCTTTAGAGTATAAAGAACCTTTCCGTCCATCCATCCCTTCATAGCTTCTCTCGTTCACGCGACCCCCATCGTCGCCTCCCGAGCCATGACCACCGAGAGACCACTTCTCTTTGAGAGCATATTGATTAGTGTCCACAACATTTCTTTAAGTCTTTCTTGGACGGTTGCACGTACACTGGTACGTCCGAAGCCAGTGTTTTCATCGGACTAATAGTTTTAAAAGTAAATGTTACTGAGACACTTACGTTACAAGAATGAATGGGGAGTAATAACTCGGGTGTTCTAAGGTTTAAATTGTAGTTTTGTTACTTTCGTTCTACGAGTATGCTCTTTGCTGCAGACTGGAATGAGAATACTGTTCTCATGTTATTTAGCTAGCGAAGCTCCTTCGATTGCGAAGTACTACACTTTTATTTTAAAATCACTTTTATAAGCAAGTAAAAGTAAGATTACTTTTTAAGCCGAAAATTCACTCATCACAAACACAAAGTGAAAAAACCAGCAGCGATCGTGAGCGAGCTGGTTGTTTGCCGTCGCCTACCAGTTCGGCCGCAGAGCTGTGACGTCAAAGATGAGCGCCTAGGCCTTGTATCTCTCGGTGATCATGGCCGAGCACATCTCTTCCCGTCCACTCTTCGACTCCAAATGGGAACCCCCCCTCACCTCGCGGGGTAAGAACAAAGGTTTTTGGGCAAAAAAGGGAGGATCTGTTGAGGACAGTTGCGGCGACAGGAGCGAGAAGAGGATATTACGGGGGAGGGCGTCCAAGTGGACGACCGGGGTGGGATACACTCAGACTTAGAGGGGACACACCCCTGATGCCTTGGGGAGAACGGGGGTAGAGCGGGAGGGGGGGTCGGTCAGGTCGGCAGAGAGAGCCCAGATGAACCCTGGGGGGGGGGGGGGGGGAAGGTGTGAGAGTGGCTCCATTGCATCTCCGGGCATGGAAATGAGAAGGGTCGCTTGGAGGGCAGAGGGTGGTGGGCGTCCCGAAATTGAACGGCGAGTACCGATTCCTGTGGAAATGGAATGGACGCCGAAGCGCTGTCGCCGAGGCACGCCGAAATCTCTGAACTTCAACTTCCAAGCTGCCAGCAATGTGGCCTGCCTCCTCTGGATAGGGAGTGCGCCTGGTTCGGACCAACGCCTTCCGTCGACCAATGAGGAGGCTCTGGCTTCCAGCTCAAAGGTGTGAAGTAAGACCCTCGAAATAAGTAATTGCGTTTGTCTGACCACGCCTTGAGTGATCAAATCCTAAATTTTGTGACGGGATTCGTTCATCCCACATGATGCTCGGGTGCTAAACATTTCGGCCCTTCCTACCTTTCCTCTTCCTTTACCCTACCCTCCCCCCAGATGGATAACCGGGTAAACATCACTGTATAAAACTTTGTTCTTGCCAGCAATGGGTAAGGTAGATGCAGATGACTGTTGAGAGACCTCCTTATAAAGGCTGACATAGAATGGTGGAATGCACAATTAAGTAGAAAAGGATGGAATTAGATATTGTGTGCACTGTTACTAAAAGTGCATAGTATTGAAAAAAATCCCATTTATGTTAGGCTATTTTCGCTGGCAGGCCTAATGCTCTTAAATTTGGATGGCCTAGCAGGGTAGTCACGGACTATTTTAGTTGAATATCGGTTCCACTCCGTCTTCATGGCTAAGCACCTTCTAGCAGCATCTTCTAATATTTCATGATATAATTTTTTTATATTACATCGATCAAAACTAGTTCGGCATTGACATTCAAATCACATTCTAAACGCTTTTACTTTACCCTTAAGGTAGTTTGAGCGAGCTATCTCCCTAGTCATAATGGAGATCATATTCGAGTTTAATGTTTTTTATTTCAGCGTCTGTAAGAAGTATGAAGTAAATATTGTAATATTAATGGTGCAAATATATAGTTACATGCAACAACAATTCTCAGCAGGTAACTAAATAAATATATCTACATAAATCTCCAACTTGACTCATTTTTTCACGCCGTAGGGTGAATAAGCCTTCAAAATAAAAAATTTTGTTTGCGATTCTGTAAATTACTAAGGTTATTTTTATAAATAGTTGAGAAAAAATATGAACTACACACCGTTAGTTTTTTTGACAACATCTAGATGGTATAAATTCTTAATTTTTTCAATATTCCCCCTCTGGAGCGCACAGCCATAATCCATCCCATGTAAAACAGCTTATATTTTTAGGCAAATTGCTCGAAAAGTAGTTCGCTAAGGGGTTAATATTTTGATATAAATGGAAAGATGGGAGCTAACAGCACATAATTTTATTTGATTTTAGAAAGCACCTTAATTACAACAAATCAAGAGTAAATGGCAACGAAGGTATCACCAAGCAATAAATTCCGAAGGAACTCTCTCTGAGGTAACATGTAAAATCCTATCAACCTATATACACTTTTTAACATAAATATGTACCAATATTATAAACCATATTCGATTGATGTACAATACCTACGATAAATAAATTTCATTGTAGTCCTGAAGAAGCATGTATAAAAATGCGAGACGTTAGAAAAGAGAAATAAATAATTTAAAAATTAATAGACCTATATCTCCTGAAAGAAGAAAAAAATATATATTATTTTTATTAAATTGCACGTAATTAGTGAAAAGTGAGTATGGGCGTATAGTATACACAAACAAGGGCCCGTTTTGTTCTCCGGCGTCTATCTGTGTGATTTTGGGATAGGGTTGAGGAGGGCGGAAGCATGGGCAATGCTATGGAATGTCGAAGGTCGGCAACGGCCCAACCCTCGGTCTCACATATTCCTGGGTAGCCTTTATCGACACCACTCTGGAATTTCCGTACGATCGAGGGCGACCACCGTCGACGACTGTCACAGATTCCCACGCACAGAGGAGACGAGAATAGAGGGCCCGAAAAGAGGATTCATTTCCTGACGCGTCCATCCATCGATCCTGAATGTCCATCGCGGAGAGGGAAGGAAGGACCACACCTGAAAAGGGGAGCAAGAGTTCCCCAGGGGAGGCTGAAGAAGACCGCCCCCCCCCCACCGCCTCCCCACTTTATCTCACCACTCAACGGAAATGAGCCAACAGCCAATAGAGGGAAAAGATGGCAGGACACAGAAAATGCAACGAATAAATACCTAATCCGGGTATCAATCTACTTTCCCCAGATGCACGATTATAAATTTCCGTTCACTATGTAGGAAAGTTAGCCCATTCAATGCGGATGCCTTGAATTCAAGGCATCCCGTGCAATCCAGAGGCGCGGATGCCTTGAATTCAAGGCATCGGTCCCTTACTTTTCTCGGTTTTCCCTAGTTCCCAAGCGTCGGCGCTGACACTTGCAACTTCCTTCCGCGTCTTAGGCTTGCTCTAGGCACATGTGGATGAGTTTCGTTCTTTGCTGGATGTGTTTTCGTTTTATATAAATAAAAGAAAAAACCATTCAGCGTGGGAATAATTGTCATGTCAACAGGTCAGCATTGAATGGGTTAGATGAATTTTCAACTCAGTTTTTTCCACATGCAGTTTTATTTTTCACGACCATTGCTTCGTTACAAAGTAACATCTCCAGGTGACAAGACAAATTCATGTGCTCATAGGTATATATTTGTTAACTTGCTTAGAGAAATATCTTCTGCACAAAGTGAAGCCAGATTTCTTAGCCGTCTAAGAAAATGGTTATTTACGCAAATAGATATAGACAATATTCTTTAATGATCAAGTACCCACCACCATACGTGTTGTTGGATAATGATTCATTGATAGGAATGCTTTAATTTATCTTTAATGTCCAGGATGAGAAAACCACCTTTGTTAATTCCACAAACTTTCTTACGCTGGCACGACGCGCGTTTCACCACTCTTTGGCACCTGAGTATGCCACAGTGTGGTGAAACACGCGTCGTGCCAGCGTAAGAAAGTTTGTGGAATTAACAAAGGTGGTTTTCTCATCATGGATATCCATAATTTCCACGAGGTCAGGCCTGTGATCATCAGTTTTATCTTTACTATCGTTGAAAAATATAATTTACTTCCCAACTACGTTACAAAATATATTTTAATAAAGGTGAATAAAAAGATGCAATTTCTACAGATCTGAAAGTTATTTTTGACATTAATTGTGAATTTTTAGCAAAGAAGGGTCGATTCCGTAACCATTAGTCAGGATTTAAGTTAGAAATTTGGTCTTTTCCCCGAGTATATATCGAGTTCCAAGCATATTTTGAATTTAAGTTTCGACAAAAAATTATTTCATGGTCAAACATTCAAAGGAATAAACGGTGATCGTTCTGAAAAAGATAAGGACACATCAGATTGAGTATTTAGTCCAAAGTTTTGCGTAATTATTTTGAAATAAGCCAAAAAATGACTAAAACAAATCTTTATTTTGCTCTGCGCACAGAGAGAGAGAGCATATAAAAAGCCGCCCAGAGATTCTTGTTGGAAACACGAGTGAGCAAAGAATCGTATCGGGGGACGGGTGAGCTTTGAAGTTGGCCGAAAGCGCTGAGAACAAAAGGCTAAGTGGGGTATGAGGAGGGGGGGGGGGGAGAGGTCTCTTGAGTGATCGCAGCAGAAAGGGAAGCGGTATGTTATGATTGGGAGGAGGATTAGATTCGGATGAAGGACGTTCCTCACATCCTTAAGGAAGGGGAGAGAGAAAAATCTGTCTAGAGAAACTAAATCGGATTTGAGGACTCAAAGAGGCAAAATGAATTTAAGGTAGTTTGAACGAGATAGTTCCTTAGTCATAATAGAGGCAATATTCGAGTTAATTTTTTTAAATTTAAGCGCCTGTAAGAAGTATGAAGTTAATATAGTAATATTAATTCTGCAAAAATATAATATTGTCTGATAAAAATTCTCAGTAATTAAATAAATATAACCACATAAGTCTCTAACTTGACTCATTTTTTCTCGCCGTATGGTGAAATCGCCTTCACAGCATAAGTTTTTAAGTGATACTATAAAAATTACTGCGGTGAGTAATTGATAAATTTTTATAAAAAGTTGAGAAAACATACGAACTACACGTCGTTAGTTTAATGACGAAATCTAGGTGTTATTAGTTCCGAATTTTTTCTATATTCTCCCTCTAGAACGCACAGCCGTAATCCATCCCATGTAAAAACAGCTTATAATTTCAGGCAAATTGCTGGAAAAGCAGTTCGGCAATGGATTAATATTTTCATAGTATAAAAAAGATGGGAGTTTTTTCTTTAAAATTACGTAAATTCATCAAACTCTAGATTAAGTTCTTTATCGCTCAAACTACCTAATTCTGTGAGATGAAATAAAGACGAGAGGGAGGGAGGAAGAAGGGGAAGGTGAGGGGAGAGAGGAGGGGAAGTGCAAGAGGAGAAGAAAGAGCAGATGAGGAGGAGGGTCGAGGGAGGGGAGGTGAGAGGAGTAAATGAGGATGGGGGGTGGGTGGGGCACGGCCGGCCGTAGGTACGACGGTGGATTCGCCCAGCGGGAGGGGAGGAGGCATGACAAGTCACGTGACAAGGCAGCTAGAAGGACAAAGACAGATGAAGCAAAAATGATTTAGACAGTACAAGAAAAAAAGACTCATTTTGATCACATCGGTTTCGTATCATCGCTGCATCGTTTTTCTGGCAAACGCTGACAATGGAGTCGAGCTCCAATTGAGATGTAAGGATGACAATCATTTTCATTTATCGCATTAGAACAGAAATTTGTCGTATGCTGGATTCTAAAAATTCTGGTACTGAGGAGACCGGGCGAGGAAAGGACTCTCATGGAAAAGATTAGAAAAAGAAAGAGGATTTGGATTGGACATTCCTTGCGAAGGCATTGTCTGCTGACGACGGGTATAGAATGAATGGTGGATGGAATGCGGGGAAGGATAGGAAAGGGAAGTAAATGCTAGACAACATCAAAATAGGCGTAAGGTACGCGGACACAAAGCGCCAGGCTGAGAGAAGAGTGGAGTGGAGGAGGAAGAGCTCATGAGAAAACCTACAACTTGGAGCAGAAAAACATTAATGAATGAAACAATAAACCATTCTTAAGGTAGTTTGAGCGACAAATCACTTCACCAAGAATTTGATGAATTTGGCCTCATTTTAAAGAAAAAACTCTCATCTTTCCAATGGTATCAAAATATCAACCCCTTGCCAAACTACTTTTCGAGCAATTTGCCTGTAAATATAAGCTGTTTTACATGGGATAGATTATGGCTGAGTGCTCCATAGGGTGAATATTGAAGGAAATAGGAATTTATAACACCTAGATTTCGTCAAAAAACTAACGGTGTATAGATTGCATGTTTTCTTAACTATTTATAAAAAATAATCTATTACTCACCTCAGTAACTTTTACAAAATCACAAAAAAACCTGCTGTTTTGAAGGGTTTTCAGCCGTTCGGCGGGAAAAAATGAGTCAAGTTAGAGACCTATGTAGCTTTATTTATTTAATTACTGAGATTTTGGGCATATATAACTATATATTTGCGCCATTAATATTACAATATTTATTTCATACTTTTTCAAACACTGAAATCAAAGAATAAAATTTTGAATATGGTCTCCACTATGACTAGGGATCTATCTCGCTGAAAACCACCTTAAATACCTCACGCAACCTTTCCGATCCGGTTTTTTTACCGGGATATTGTTGATTTAGCCGAATATCTCGATTACAGTCGTAATAATCAACATGCCAGACGCTCAATTTATCCACCCAAATTTTCATACACACCGAAATCGCGAACATTTTGTTAATGTACCAAGCGACTCCTTAGTTACGTGATCGAAGTTATCTCGAGTGGTAAAACCAGGAACCCCCCCAGGTGAGTTACCACGGAGATAGAGAAAGAGCCGCGAAACTTCACCTTTTGCTCTCGCCTTTCGTGAGCAAGTCGGTCGCCGCGTTGATTCGATGGGAAGGGGTGGGGTAGCGAAAAGGTCAGCAGGGAAAGGGGGGAGGAACGGGGGGGGGGGGAGGCGGGGTAACTCGAGGGCAATGCAAGTGGAGCGAGACGGTCGGAAGTACTATATCCTAGAAGTAGCTGAGAAGTGCGGAGGGGGAGGGTTTTCTTCGAGGGAAGTGGTAGTAAAGGGGGTGTTCTCCAGCCGCTCCTATTTTCCACCACACACAAACTCATCCCCCCGACACTTCTGCCACCTGGGAGTCGACCTACGAGCACAAATGCCTCGCCATTCTCCCCTCCCAGCCACCAACACACCCTCGTAGATATTGTGTCCCTCCTTTCATTCCGAGAGTTGCAAAAAGGGCGCTTTCACCGGCCCAATGTTGCCGCGGAGTAAAAGGTTTGCCTTCCTCCTACCCTATGGGGGTGACGGGATCATTAATGAGCGAGAGATTAAGAGGTCGGACTCCGAAAAAAATCTTCTAATCTCCTAATGCTTCACGCCTAATGAAAACGAATAGCTTGTGCACATTTTTTTTCTTTGTATTAACGACCAAATGGAACTTGTGGCATTACCATACGAGGTCGTGAAACGGATTAAAAAACAGTATTTTCATGCAGTAAATTGCGTAATTATCTACGTACCAAAACACAATAAGAATGTTGCATAAGAATGCTGTTAACATTTTATTTACGTTGGTCTCAAGCTTTTACAAATCATGATATCACGTGCGCACATTTTTTGTAAACTATGAAAAGCGAATGTACTGCCATGGGCTATTGTTCAAACGTATGAGTAATGAAGCAGTATTCACACCTCGAATATCGTTCTATTCACAGCTCAAGGAAGCACAAGTTTTGTAAAGAATGGGTTCTAATCAGTTGACTTCTAAGAATTAATGCGTTTTATGACAAAATATACCATGGTCGATTAAGCGGAACTTATATGAGGCAAAGACAAATATAGTTAGAGTATCCAAGTTATTTCATGATTCCGGCGCACTATTGCACTGACTGGTGACACAAGTAAGATTTCGCCTGGACGTGCCTTGTTAAACAAAAAACAACAGTATTTTTCGTGATAAATCTAGAATAAAGAGTTAAATTTCAAGTAATATTTCAAGTGTCGGCCATTGCTCACCGAAAAGCCCTGAATAAATACAAGATAACTCACGTCATTGGAAGCAGCGCTTCGCTAGCTATTGATAAGTACCACTACATCCGAAAAGGAACGGATGAGACAACATCAGGAACGTCAGAAAGTGGACGCTACGCACCCTCCCAGTAAAGACGGCTGCTAATTAATTAACGTCCACTAATGCTAACGCATTCACGCAAAACCGACGTGACGGCTGTATGTTTGCTTCGACACGGCCACACCAGACTTATTCTGTGATTGAATGATGGAGAGGTCCTTTGTTCGCCGCCTCAGCGAAATGAACGAGAACGTATCAGAAAGGGAAATGGGATGGATGTCGGCTGTATGTTCGTTGGAATGAATACCGAGAGGGATCGCAAAAATGAGAAACACATTGGTTGGTTCCATATCCGACCATGGTAAGTGATCGTCGCCGTTTTCGGTCTGTGACCTTACGGACCTTTTGCGTTTCTTCCACGTGACACCGTCGGCCTTCCCCACTCATGAGGTGGAAGATCACCATGCGATCCAAATCGAGACATTCGCTCCTTCTCAAGGACAGCATAATAATAATAGTGGGGATATGATACGTGATTCACTAGCATTACAAAAAACATGTGGTTGCGTGTCTGAGTGATGACTAGATTTTCCGTAAGAATCTGCACATTTCGTTCTCACCTAGCAACTACTTGCCGAGGCAACTCCGCTCACAAGCAATATTTATTTGTTTTCCAGCAATAAAGAGTCTTTTCTTGGGATTATAAAGAGTTCAGCTCAAGAAGACATTAAATTTGCATTCCAAGCTCCGCATTGAAATTTATTATTGTACCCGTAAAAGCTATTAACTACCTGATGATGATGCAGTGCATCGAAACCCGGGTCGATTAAAAATTTTTATCTGTGGAAAATTGCATCGTCATAGTTCAAATTATTAACTACGAGTTTTGGAAGGCTTGTGCAAGGCTCTGCATCAAAGCGTCTTATACGTCGCATTAAATACCACAACGAGAAACTGACCCAAATAATGCGCCCATGCATACTTCTCATATCTATTCATACCTTCAAACATGTACACAGGCTTGAAAATTTATACCAATTTATACCGATGTTAAGTAAATTATCCAAATAAACTAACTGCAAAACACGAAAAAATAACGTGATAAGGGTAAGATACGTACGTACTGGCAACTGTTTTCAGTTAAATGAATAATCCGCTTATCTCACACATTTTATGCTTCGCACGTTGTTAATGCGTTTGGAAACATCTGAAGGATCTTTCACCTGAGTCGGAGAGGAATCCAAATACCATTCCCGGCCCTTACGTTTCCATATCTGGTCATACGAGTAGCTAATGTTTCCTTGAAACCCGAGAGGAGACGAGTATCAACTGTCCAGTGGCAAAGCGACAAGCGTCAGATCAGCTTGAAGATCTCCCTCTTGCGTTCACCAAACGTCACAGTCATGACACGTATCGCGTTTTCCCGGAGATAATCCAATACTGCATGCCGTCTTGCGCCCGTCTCCGGCACTTAGGCGACGCCAGTCGAAAGCACTTCGAGTCGAGTTGGAAGTATGCGCATATGTACGCCGACTCCAAAGGGGAATACGAATTCAATCCTGTCTCTCGCTTTGTAGCTAGGTAAACTAAACAGAAAAAAACGCTCGTGCGTCACGCTTTGAAAGTAATGCCCGCGCACGGGGGCATGTGGATTCCATGTCAATGCACGACAGAAACTCCCCTTCCGAAACAAGATATGCGTGAAACGGAGGTGACGAAAGGGAAGACCTCTTTAAGCAATCCAAATGGCGGCGATGGAGCAACGAGGACAGCCGTGGCATGATGGCATTTCCAAACCAGGGGCCTTATTCAATAAGGAATCGACATGATCGAACCTCGGAAAATCCGTGAATGTGACGTCGCTTCCTCTGACAAATCTCAACTTTTGAATGGCCCTATTTGAAATTTTAGAGGCTGTGACGTCAAACTTTCGTCACTTTGGAGGTCTCGAAAGTTCCGAGAACATACAAAATAGCCCCAAAGGACTGCAAAAGGGACGATGGGGTGAACATGAGCGGGGGTGGAGTAGGGAGAACCATCGGTGGAGTTCACAGGAAATGAAAGATCTGGGAACGAAATGTGTGCACATAAACTTTAATCCCTGGAAATTTCATTACCCTTTGAAAATGAAGCCGGATCGAAGGTGCCCACCTTGGGAATATGAAACCCGACTGAGCCGCAAGTCCTCACACCGAAATCAAAAGGCGCAAAACGAGTAGTCAACCGCATTCGAATAGGACGATTGAAACATGTGCGATCGGAGAAACGAGATTCGAAGGCTGGTGCTCCAGAACATCTCTACACGATAGACATGTATTCCCCTGGATCACCTATGGTATATTTAAGCACAATCAAAATAGGGACTCAGCATTTACACTTGTCTCAGTGGCGGAAGGATATCAGTTCACTAAACACGACATGAGTGTTTGTATAAAATGATGGTGGTTCAGACCCTGGTAAACCTGAAAACAGAATCTCGCTAATCCCGGTTGCAGGGGTATAAAAGCTAACTTAGTCGTTAGAAAAATATCCATTTGCCCAGGATGCATAACGTATAGCTAATGTTCAATAAATATAAAATAGCAATTTCGTTGACTTGACGAAAACAGAGTGTTCGTTTTTTTCATCACGTGAGAATGTTGGTTAGTTGACCGGAACGTTACCGATGGGAGAATGTAATAAATTCTCTCTCCATATCTATTAAACATATAAACAGAGATTGTAAAACCGAGATTCAGAGTCTGTACGTTCAATAACTGTAAAATTTAACAAGAATGTCATATAGCATGATAGATCAAATGCGAGGATCAACACTTTCACTTCTAATTATTTTAATACCTTGCTATAATTAAATTTTTAATTTATATGCAGTTTTTATTTCTATTTTGCTCAAGGAATCTCCCTCTCAAAACGATCTTTTCTTATGATACCAGATTTGAGCAATGACAACCAGTCACCTTTAAAGTGCTACATTAGGATAATCCAAATACATAACTTTGGTAACACTGAGAGAAACCTTAACGGGAATGAGACTATAAATTATTATAATGAATGGTGCGAGAAGGTTAATTTCCGACTTTAAATCATATTCGAAGACATCGTCGTCATAACTTACTGATTCAGCCTCAACAGGATCAGAAATGGGGCTTACCTGTAAAAGAAAGAGAAAATAATTAATAACCAGACATTAAGATGCATTAATATGCAAACGATTTCATTAGGTGAGGTAGTATATGATGAAAGCTCTAATAGCAGCAAATACGAGATTTATGGGTGGGAAAATCAATATGTCTTTTCATTTGAACTATTGCTCTTTTCTATTCATTGCAGGGATATTAAACAGGGATTGCATAAAAATCACCGATAGGCTGCTTATATCGCTGATTTAACTACATCTATCCTAATAATTCATCTAGTATTGGTTACAAGCACTTCGGTCATCTACGGTAGGCACATCGAATTAGCGATTTCACATCACACTTCTACATTATCTGATGTGGTCATACGGTTCCACATGTCGTTTAATTACCTGCCTTTTGGAAAAATATACTAAGATCAAATTAATGCAAATATCTTACTGGGGAAATTACAGCATAATTTTTTAGAAACCCGAGGGACTCTAAATTTAAGCTAAATCATTTTAAAGAAATTCAGTGCAACCTTAAGGTTGCTTCCATTTCACCGATTGCACATTCAGTATCTCCAGTTATCTATTCCACATTCAACTCCAAATTAGGGCAAGAATTGAAATATCACAAACCAGTAGTTCCGACGCTGGTTCGTTGTCGTCGAAAAGGAAATAAGACGGAGGCCAATTGACCAACCTTGAGGTAAGATTCTGCTATCACGCTACAGAAGCCCAAAATGCAAGGTTTGAAATTGCCGATCACGGCCGTGATTATTTCTTTTTCAATCTCAGTACGTTATAGCTGATGTAATTAACTCAAATTGGGGTACCCACCCACTCATGGCGACCAAATCACCGCCGTAATAGCCGTGGGTTAGCGAGTGGGCGGAAGGGGGGAGAGTGAAGGAAGGCCCATGAACGATGGCGCATGCGCGGAACTACCATTTCCATTCCATTCATTCCATTGCTTTGAGCTTTGCGTCACCTGAGAAGGTATCAGTTTCCCAAACTTACAATAACTTACATTTTTTTTAAATACTCAAACCAGGCTCAAGTATATTATGAAACAAATTTACACATTATATATTGTCTGGAACGGAAAATAAATGCTGCACTAATTCTTAAAAAAGAACAGTTACAATAATTTGCTATTTACAAAGTTTTGCGCATTCATCAAAAAGAGCCTAGTCGATCCATCAGGGATTTTAAATTGAACAGGAACTCCCCGAAACTGGCCCATGATAGTCGAAGACGCCCGAGGTAGCCCATAGAAGTCTAAGAAGTTGAGGAGTATTCAGCACTCTTGTCACCAGGCCACCCAATGCTACGACATTTCTTATCACCACATTAAAACAGCCGAGTGACTTTTCTTTGGGAAAGAAAAAGTTATATGTGATTCTGAACATTTTCCACGATACTTCATAGAAGTTCAACATGGATTACAGACTTCTACAAATCTTCAGGCCAACGAGAGTGTGACTCCTGGAGTGTCACCTCTTCCCTACGACACTTCGCTATTAAACTCGGAAATATTTCTCGAGGCATTCGAAAGAGTATTTAAAATGAAAGGAAAGTTTACGGGATGCGCCGGTGCGGTGGCGTCGAAGAAGTTACGAGGGCACCTATTACGGCGACGACTAAAACAAGAGTTGAAGGTATGAAGGGAAGTTCGTCAATTAGGGAGAGGAGAAGGAGGATATGAGTAAATTCTACTGTTTCGCTTTGGCGTGGTGAGGAAGAGAGCGGTGGAAGAAAGGGGGAGTCTGACGGGAGAGCACGTCTCGGACGTGGGGGTGGGAAAGGGGGGACGTGGGAGGGGGGACGTAGGAAGGGGGAGGAGGGAAGAACGCCTCAGTCCAAGGTGGCGAGACACACGCCCCCCGACAAAAGACGACTAGGAAGCGTAATGTCTCCATAAAAAGCAATCTTTTCGAGAAAATGGGAGGCGTGAGAGGACGACAGCGGGTCCCTCTATATCCTACCTCCCCCCCCCCCATTCCCTCCCTCCCACAGTTTAACGCCCCCCCCAACCCGCAACCGTGGCAACCGAACCGACAACCCTTCCGACCCATTACTCCCGAGCGGTCAAACACATCAATGGAAGCCGACCCCTCATATCACTCTCCCACCCACCCATTCTCCCCGATCACGTATATTATCACCATCTATCCCTCACTCCACCCCCGTTCGCCCTTAAAAGCCCTTAACGGCCGTAAGGGACACACCCCGGCAATCGGTCGGCGCATTACAAACCGCCCGCCACCGCCGTCATATCCGGAGGCCCGCCGCCACTGTGGAGGAGGGCGCTGGTCCCCACGTAACGCGAGCGCGATGAACGGCGATATAAAACTCTCGCTCGCCGGGTGGGCCAGAGGAAGGTTTACGGTCGACTGCTCAAGATTGCGGCTTTTTCGTGATCGGGGAGCGAAAAAAGGCGCCCTTCGGTGGGGAGGCGGGGAATGAGAATGTGGGGGAGGATACAAGAGAGAATCGACTCTCCTGGCTTTGGCCGTATCATTTCAATCTACCGCCTTCTATTCCTCGGCAAATGTTTCCGATATCAACACTTTATCACGCCTTCCTCCTACGGCGATACAAGAAGATACCCAATGATTATGTGCGATGGAGTTTACCACAGGCGCCTTAATGAAAGTCGTACCTATACGACTCATACCAGAAGCATAACGAAGTAACGTTGGTGGGTGGGATAGGAAAGTTCACATGTCGATTAAGCGAAGAATATTGGTAGGGATATGATTGAAAACAAGTTTTATAAAGAATAAGGACAATTAGGTGGGCTGGGAAGCAGCTTTTTCCATTCCCATTCCTTGATTTCATTTATCTAATCATGATTTAATTTTTTAATCAGAAACGAAAGAGTCATGAAAGAAAATAATTCGAGGGAAACCGCTAGAAGAGTATCATAAAAGTAAAATGGCTCGAGTAATTAGGACTTTGTCTAGAGATGAAAACGGTGTGAGGTGACGTAAACACAACCGAGAAATAGAAATTGAAAGGCTTCGAGAAGAGCGATCAACGAGCTGGGCTCCACTACTGGGAGATCACAAGGGAAGGCGCTAATGAATACACATTATTACAACGACGAGTACTGAGGAATTTCGTCCTCAATCATCGGAATACGAAAAATCCCTGTTTAGACGAGGCATACAATGGAGAGAGAAGATGCAAGAGTTAGACAGGAGCATTTTTATGGGCATAAGTTCAAGTATTCATGAAATTCCTCCATATACACCCCAAGCAAACTTTAAGATGAGTCTGTTGAATCTACATGTTCAAATACATGTCTAGAGGCAACTGGCATTGAAAAAAGAAATATATTTTGTTAACGTCTACCATCACTGTACACATTCAATTAATTCAACTGTCCAAGTAATTTGAAATCCCAAGGAAGGTAATCACAGAGGGGAAAGCAACAAATCGGGGGAACTGACCGACACGATAAGCAAATCCTTTCACGGAGATACTACACGGAGATAAACTCAGGCGGTAAAAAGCAGAGCGATTGACTTTAACCGCTCACCAACGCGTCATCAATTATAACAGGACTTAGCAATTAAAGAAAAATCCTTCCCCAGGACTCATATTTTATTCATGAATGAAGGAATGCCGAAGGCGATTCATGAGCCCGCAAATTTCTGCCTCTTCGTCGCATGTTTCATTCAGACACACAAGGACTAAACGGGCGAAGATGTATCTCCATTAATGCGTGAAGAGATTTCCGGTTGGATCGGAGTTTTTTCGTTAACTGAGTGTTAGGATATCAATTTTTTAAGCATGACTTTCAATCTCGGTGTTAACTACGTGACTCACGTTTTTCGGCCATCCACATCATGGAGCAAGGGATTTCAACAAAGCATCAATTTTTCAGAACGCTTTCTTTGCAAGGGAACGGAGGGATCTAATGTGCACGAAATTTTATTGGAAATCATAACCAAACGGCTACTCAAATTGAATATAAATACCATAGCAGCCATTATTTCAATCCTTGTTTTGATATTTTCAATAGCCATTAGTCTTCTCACCGTAAGGATTAACAAAAACAAATGAGGCATGTTCACTAAAACGTGTTTTCCAAGGCACATTTTCCAGGTGAGAAAAAATCGCTTCAAATACAAGAGCGGCACTAGTAAGAAAAAACATTCAGTTGAATTTTTGAACGCAACAGATAAAAAGGGTTGACGTTATGGATACAAATATATATCAAGTTTATTATATTTCCTCAGTAAATTTCTATTACTTTCTTCATTTGTATGCCAATATTAGATAGTAAAATACCGCCAGCTAAAAACCTTTAACACTCATCGTACGACATTATAATTAAAAAATTGCCAATAAAATTCAATGCTTGATTAAATTATATGCACAACACAAGAAGACCTGACCGATGATACTACACTACCATATACTACTCAAACATTTGATGACGCAAAAACTCAGTGCCTGTGGTCATCCACAATTTGACCGAGGTTATCGGGATTCAGTTCCAAGAAGAAAGATAATTAACTTTATTTCATTCACAGTAATATTTCTTATAAAACTGGAAAAAATACTGGAGTTTATTTACCTTGAAAACTAAAAGTAAATTAATAATAGATTTGCAAGTATAAGCATTGTTTATTTACACTTCATGATTGAGCTCTCAAAATTCGCGAGCTGAGGTAGAGATAAATGGCGAGTCACTCCTTTTGAACAAAAAAATCATTCAGGTGGCCTCAGCCGAGAGTAGCTGAACACAAGCATATCGACGATGAGGCGAAGGAGAGGAGGGGGGGGAAGGCGGGTGGCTCACGTTAATGCATGCCACCAGCTGCACGACCAGGCACCTTCCGGAGGGAGGAACGATTCCGCGTGGGAGGGGGAGCTTCGCGGGCGCAATACAACACGCCTCTGTGAAGTTACAACTGCTCAACTTTATGTGCGGGCGGGCGAGGGAGCGGGGCGGGGGAAGAACGGAGGGCAGATGTCAAGAGCCGATGGGCGAAGGCCACCGAGGGCAGAGGGCCCGCCATGGGGGCCTCTCGACCGGTGGGAGACTGAATGAGGATTGGCACGCGCCCCACCCACCGTTCATCGAAGTTGGGCTCACGTAACCACCAGTTGCAGCGAACAAAGGAACTTCGCAAGAAGATGTATACGTAGGTAAAAAGATGAAAATGTAGGAACGCGTGCAGAGAAAATCGGCAAGATACGTTACAGGCCCAGATGATAAATTCGTTGGTGTTACTGACCTGGATTATGTACACATGGAAGCTTGGAAGCAACTTGTGCACAGTTGTAGTTGGAAACACATAGAAGCACTTGTGTTCATAACCCAGGCATCCTTAGCGGGGTCGCATTAGCCCTAGCGAAGGATCCCTATGTGGGCCTATATCCCTATGTGAAGGGCTGAGTGTGTGTGTATGTGGTTGTCACTGGCGAGGAAGTAGCATTCCCGTAAACCACCACAGGGATTTTCTGGTCGAGAGGTTGTGGTTGGTCACTGGCGTGCATTTGTCCCTTTTTTCCCGCAAACCAACACAGCAATTGTGGTGTAATATTGACGAGTAGTGCCAATTTTTTTTACGGCCATTGGAGATTTTGATAACTTGTCAATTCAGATTTCAGATTCAGTGTAGGGGGGCCAGTTCCTTTCCCTGGGCCTTCTCGCACTCCGAGGATTATTTTTTGTTCAGGGGCGTCCAAAGGCTTCACCCGGATTTGAACCCGGGACCCTCCGATCAGTAGCAAAGCACTCTACCCACTAGGCCACCACGCTTCCCTATTTTTTCAGCATAACTCTTGAATTTTGGTCCCCCTTATGTAGTTGCAAAATACATAAATACTAACGGTACCTCTAATATTAGTAACATATCTGTAGTGTAGTGCATGCTTGTGAGGCTTCGCTTCGTGATGCTGAGACGAAGAGCATTTCTCGTAGTCATCTCTTTGGAAATTTAGGCGGGGAATAATAATAGCAATTAAAATCAAATAGTAATACTATTAAGATTCATCTACATCTACAAAATACCCTGTAAACCACCTCAGGGGTGTGTGGCAGGGGGTGAGTAGATTTTAAGTAGTGAGAGATTCTGTTGTGTGTTCCAGCATTAACAATGTTTTTTTTCATTTTCTTATGGTTTATATTTTTTGTATCCACTAGTAATTTTTGTAAAGTGATTTGTAATTTGCGGCACAGTGATGATTTTTGTTGTTTTCTACATTGATGTAATTTTGTTAGACAAAGAAGGGAAATGTCAAGGGTGGAAATCTCTAACTGATAGAAGGGAAAAATACAGGTTAAATCTTTTGACAAGAGGAATAAATAAGAGAGATATTGAGAGAGAGAGAGAGGGGTCCGTAAGGAGATATGCTCCGCGACAGCAAATGAGAGGAAAAGAGAGCTGAGGATGAGAAGGATTCCCGTCACAAATGTCCACAGCGCGTTTCCCAACTTGTGGAGAAATCGTTGCGCATGCATTCGGGCGTTTTTTTATCCGGATTCTGTGCTCCCGCGTGCTAAGCCTCTCACGCTCTAATAACAAGGGATTGGGGGGAGGGAGTGGTGAGGGAGAAAGTGTCACCCTTCTCGCGACGGATCACTGATCCAAAATGTATTCTTTCCACCACACAAAACATAACGGTCACCCCTAGTTAAGAGTAAAATTCGCTCAGCCTCAAAAAGATAGTCGTTAACACTATATCTCCAAAATACCATACAAGCCACCTCTAGGGTGTGTGGCATGGGTTGAGTAGTCGCCAAAATTCATTACACTATACCCTAAAGTTAGTGTAACTACGGCTATTGATGCATTGGCATAAATCGCTACACAATAGATATGTTACCAATGTTAGAGGGACCGTTAGTATTTATGTATTTTCCAACTACATAAATGGACAGAGATTCAAGAGTTATGCTGAAAACATGCAAGGCGTTCTCTAAGTACTTGGTAGCAGAAAAGGATACACGTATTAGGGACTACTAATACTACTAATGAAAGCTAGACCACCTATCGACAAACCTAGTAAAAAGCCTCATTGGCAGCTGCTATGGTGTCTTACAAACTCCCGATAACTCACTAACACAAAACTCGCACAGAATTATTCAGCCATAAATTATAGTTTGGCGAGATAAAAACGGATTTCAGAGGAATAAAACGAAAAAATTCAGCTACTGCAAAATCAGAAAAGCTCGCAATTTTGCAGCGAACATGATTAAAAGGTTAGATTTTCGGAGCATTTCATATTCATTGAAGAAAGGAGGCTGACGGGAGAAATATTCACGAGGTAGAAGACGTGGGTAGGGGAAGTGGGGGCAATGAGGTGACGACACGTTGAAGAGGGCGACGGCGGGGGAGGATGATGTCTGAGCGAGGGATGGAGAAATATTGAATGGTAAGAAGGGAGTCTAAAGATAAGAAGAAATCAAAATAGATTCAATATTGGAAAAAGAAAATGTGTTGGAAACATCACAGGAGACTCAACAGAGTGGACGAAATAGTGTATAGCCCAAGAGCCTTCCTTTCGATCGATAAGTTACCTAACTCTTCAATCGCAATTGCATAGTTTTGTATTGTATATTGCAAAATTGTTATTTTGTTAATACCACCCTGAACTCATATGCTTGCTAACAATCCACTTCAAGTAATATCTTTTCATATGTATTTAATGTTTATTTTGTCGATTGTGTTACACTTGATTTCCTAAGGTTATTTAATTTAAATTGTATTGTATTCATTTATCAGCACAAAAAGAGAGTTTATCTCCATCGTCTCAGGCTCAACCTTGTGGAAGTTCATTTTATCGGAAATGAAAAGGAAAACTTTGTTATATTCCACCAATTTATTTTCAGGTACAACTAGTTTCGACGCACCGGCGTCATCTTCAGGTACGAAGATGATGACGCCGACGCCTGAAGATGACGCCGCTGCGTCGAAACTAGTTGTACCTGAAAATAAATTGGTAGAATATAACAAAGTTTTCCTTTTCATTTACGATCAAAAAGAGAGCTATTCCTAGAGCAATAAATAATGTTATTATTAACTCTTCAATCGCAAAAACCACGGGAATCAGATTGGTATGGTGGCCTGGATATATGCTTCCCTTACCAAGGGGTTCAAGTCCAGGCAGCGGCGGAAATATGCCAGCAGAGCCCCAAATGAGTGAAATGTGGAGAGCAATCCAAGTGTGATATTCCATCCGTCGAATGGGAAGTTAAATTGTAGGCCCCTAGGTGCATTTCCGACGGCTTATTCCGACGATAGGTGGTCTGTCTGTCGCTCTTCCTCAATACCATAAAAGAAATCCCCCTCACCGTCCCACTCAATAATCCTCAACAGTGAAAGTGACCTAAGTTGTCAACCGCATCCACTAAAAACCAATCAACCAGCCAGCAAAAGCTACAAATTTCATGCGAAGAAAAAACTGCAAAACATTTGTCCCAGGAAATAAATTGATCTGTGACTAGAGCCGGACACAGGGACTGAATTCGGCAACGAAGAAGAAGAAAAGAAAACATGCTACACTCGCCTTCCACGAACGGTAGTCTTGATTCCTTCCCGAGCGAAACAACTACTTCGTACGACACAAGAAGAAGAGGAATGGCACAAACAAGGAGAAATTTCCGGAATTCAGATTTCAGAATGGAATTGCGGAACGAATTTCTTGTCGTAAATGACGCGACAGAATGCGAGGAGTATAGAACAATCAGTTTAATTTCGCACGCAGCAAAAGTGTTGCTTAGAATACTAAATAGAAGGTTGGAGAGCAGAGCAAAGTGCTATTTAGGCGATGACCAATTTGGGTTTAGGAAGGGGAGGGGAACCAGAGATGCGATTGCGGTAATGAGGACACTTATAGATAGAAACATAGAGCATAATCAGGATGTTTTCGCTTGTTTTGTAGATTTCGAAAAGGCGTTTGACAGAGTAAACTGGGAGAAACTAATGCAGATACTGGGGAAAATAGGAATAGATTGGCGTGATAGGAGACTCATCCGAAACTTATATATGGGGCAGAGGGCTCAGGTAAGGGTAGCTGACGGTGAATCAGGGTGGGCAGTTACATGTCGCGGGGTACGGCAAGGGTGCCCGTTGTCGCCTCTACTTTTTAACATCTATGCTAAGGAAATGGTAAGAGAGGCATGGGATGAGCTAGATGTGGGAATGAAAGTAGGAGGCCAGTGGATAAAGTCGGTTAGATTCGCAGACGACCAGGCGTTGGTCAGTCGGTCATCGAAAGGACTGCAAACTTTAGTAGATGCACTGGAAAAGCAGTGTGAGAAATACGGAATGAAGATAAATAATAGGAAAACAAAAGTTATGAGATTCTGTAGAACGAAGAAAGCGAAGCTGGTGATAAGAGTAGGAAGTCACAAGCTGGAGCAAGTAGAACAATTTAATTACTTGGGTAGTACGCTAGAAGAAAGAGGACATAGTAGCAAATACATTAGGAGGAGAATAGCGCTAGCGAAGGAAGCGTTCAATAATAGAAGGGAGCTGATGACGGGGACCTTAAGTAAGGATGTAAAAAAGAGGCTAGTGAAGAGCTTGATATGGAGTGTGGCGTTGTATGGGGCAGAAACGTGGACCTTGAGAAAGGAAGACGAAAATAGGCTGAAGGCTTTTGAGATGTGGGTGTGGAGGAGGATGGAGAAGGTGCGTTGGACGGAAAGGAAGACAAATGAGGAAGTGCTTGACATGGTGGGCGAGGAGAGGAAACTTATAGATGAGATTAGAGGTAGACAGGGTAGGTGGCTGAAAGGGGTAATGAAGGACGATGGTTTGCTGAAGGCCGTGATAGAGGGTAGGATGTTGGGTAAGCGGGGAAGGGGAAGGAAGAGAATCGGTTTTATGGACGGGATGAAGAAAGGTAGGACTTATGCTGAGATGAAGAAAGAAATACTAGAGGTAGAAAGGGCACGGCACGTGTAAGAGTTCGTTGGATATTCTCTGACTTTCATCACAACCTACCTCTAACCGGTAGATTACTGTAATGAATGAAATGAAAATGACGCGAGATAATGAATCTCAGATCATCGAATCGGTGGGTTCTTTGGGGAATGATCGGCAGCTGCGCCATTGAGAACAGGTGAGTCGGACGTTAGGGTTTTATTTTTAAGGGGAATGGGGGAAGTGCTAAGAGAAATCAGGCGACGTAATTCGCCCACTTAAAGGCGCCAATGAGACATTCACAGTTTCAACGCCTCATCCGACGGAAAAAGCACTGTCCTGTAAGTGCTCTCCGAACATCACAGGGTGAGGTTGGGATTCCAATGAAAAATCTCCGCCACTTCCGGGACTCGGATCCCAGCTCTAGATATACGAAGCCAGGACTAGGCCTGGGCGATATATCGATATATCGTAAAATATCGCGATATTTTAATATATCGTCAATCCGATTTTGAGTTTTTGAAATTGACGATAAATCGTTTCTCGATAAAAGATCGTGATATTGCTCTCCTTGCTGAGTTTGTTTCGGTATATTTAGATCAGTGGACAATATATAGATACATTAATGTACTAACAGTTGTTTTCAGTTCCTTCCAAAATTTGAACAAGACGTCACCTATAAACTATCAGACCACTGAAAATGGAAAGAGAGAGTGAGAGAACTGCTGAGAATATGAATTAGCAGATAGCAGAATAGTAAGTTTTAAAACGTGCTTGCTCCGAAGGCCAACCCAACGGCTGTCTTTTTCCGACACGATTAACCTGCACAATATCACGATAATTCATCGGGCGCGTTTACGCGACATTTGAACGAGCGCAATATCTCCATCTTTAATTGTGATATTTATCGTGATATTTTATCGGGGCGCGATGTCGTGATATTTTATCGGGATGCGATATCATGATATTTTATCGCGCGATTTTATCGTGATATTTATCGCGATATTTATCGTGATCGCGATGTTTATCGTGATATTTATCGCGATATTTATTGTGCCCCGATATTTTATCGGGGCACGATAAAATATCGGGGTACGATAAGACGATATTTATCGTCACGATATGAGTTATCGATATCGCCACCTTTCGATATGCTAAAATTATCGTATCCCGATATTGAATTATCAATATCGCCCAGCCCTAGTCAGGACTCCCACCACCACAACAACCCGATCCCTACGCATAATCACCCTTTCCATAGTATTAGTAAAAGCATAATATCGCATGTTACAACAAAACCGCATATATCATCTGGCGTGTTTCAGAACAACGCAAAATAATCATTCGTACCCAGTGGGGATAGACCATGCAGAAGACATTCATGAACTAATTCAAAAGTAGTCCACGACTGAATTATCTGAGCATACAACCTCAGAGCATTCATTGAATGTTCAAGTGTTACCTACTTATTCGTTTGAGACTGTTCATAGATCGTTCGTTTCCAGCCCACAAAGTATGATTTAAAAATGTTTCCTGGTTGAACATTTAAAAATATCTTTAAACCATGTATATTTGAAGTGTCTAACGACAATGTTCATTCAAAATTATAGGAATATTCGAGGTGATGTTTACTTTAAACAAAACTCAAATGGTAATTTGTATATTTTCAAAGATTTTATTTTGACTTGTATTTCCGGCTCTGGACTTCCGTATTCAGTTGTGTTGTATGTGATCCTGAAAAGAGCGTGGTGTGTGGGGCGTGCTGAATTTTGTCCAGTGATCTTATTTCCGTATTTCCTTATTGCTTGGTTTTGAGTGGTTTCGAGTAGCTCAGTAATTGACCTCATATTCATCCTATGTGGCAACATAGGTTTCAATTAATTAATGCCAGAAAACAGTTATCGTGGTTGGATGGTACTTTCTCATACTATCTCGGAATTTATACTTAAAAATTCGTTCTCACAATTACATTGACGCACAGGAGTGGCCAGGTCCATAACAATGACTTCTAATTATTAAATCACATCAGTTGCGAGTATAGGTATGTATAGGCATATAGTAGGTACACATGTGATGACAGTGGTATTGTTCCGGTAAGTAGGAGGAGATATGACGAATCTATGGTTTAAGTAGACATTGAGATACTATGATAGTAGCCTTGTCTAAAGAAACGTTGATTCAATTACGTTGAACATTCTATGAATTATTCCAATGAATATTATTTACACTATCTATGAGCGCCATTTGAATGTTCGTTATATGTCCTTCTTGAATGATTTTAATAGTGTTCACAGAACGTTCTTTGGCCATCTTTTGGACAATTAATTCCCCACTGGTTATATATAGGAATGTACGTATACATTTGCAATTCCATTGATTTTGCGACATGGCTACCAGAACAAATGCACGATGAAATTAAAACCTTAAAAAAATTATGCCTGAAATTACAAACTTTGGGTGCGAGAAATGGATAGAAAGGCAAATCTACCTTTTCCTTTGAAAGTTTCAAGTTGAGTGCATTAAATTTAACGCCCCATTTTATAATTGAGACATTGATTTCATTTGTTTTTAACCTCTAGAGACCTATAGCCTTGCCAACATCCAGCATATCTCCAATGGGTGAATCCCTAATATCCTTGGGTCTTGGAAAGGGTGTATCAACAAAGCAATTTCAAGTCCTAGCTATTGTTGGGCATTAGCTGGGATATAGTTTTCTCATCCTTTTCGCACCATCTGGTGTATCTTTCACGACGTGAAGGTGCTTCTTCACTCGATAGTGGCCAATTAGCAGACCTACTTATGTTCCCAGTTTGCTTTAAACTAATTACGGGAGATTCTCTGCATAGCCGGAATTCGGTCAATCAATGAACCTCCCACCTTGCGTCAAGCCTTGGCATACTAAGTGCCACATCTCAAGGTGCTGGTTCAAGGCCCACCCTTTGGTCTCGGGCTGCATGATTTAAGGCATGATGGGCACCAATGGCTCAGGACCAAACGATTCGTATAGGACGGCGGATGATATCGTAAGGGATTTTCTCATGAATTTCGCAGTCGATACAACTTAGTATTACACAGAGTTCTACAAAGACGGGAGGAGGCAGCGCGCGAGGAGGCGGAGAGTGAGGCACAGATGAGGCTGCTCTCTCAACCCAAGGGAGGATCTGATCTACCGCAGTATGATGAAAGACATACTACGGTAGATCAGATAACGAGAATAAAATTAGGGAACGAGACTGCAGAACGGACAGATTTAAAATGTCCTTTTTACCGCGAACGATAAGTGACCATAACAGCTGCCAATGAGACTTTTTATTAGGTTTGTCAATAAGTAGTGTAGCTGTTAGTAGAAGTAGTACTCCTTAACACTTGAATCCTTATCTGCTACCGAGTACTTACAGCATGCCGTGCATATTTTCAGCATAATATCGAATCTCTGTCCATTTATGTAGTTGCAAAATACATAAATACTAACGGTTCCCCTAACATTGGCATCATATCTATACTGTAGTGCATGCTTGAGAGGCTTCGCCTCGTGACAAGCATTAGCGATTTATGCTAATGCATCAATAGTCGTAGTTGCACTAACTTTATAGTATAGTGTAATGCATGTTGGTGGCTACTCACTCCCTGCCGCACACCCTTGAGGTAGCTTACAGGGTATTTTGCAGATGTAGATGGGAGTGTGTGGTGGTCGTGGAAGAAGAAGTCGAGAGGGGATGTGCTCCGCCCATGCAAGAGCGCGAGTCGTCGCCTCGTCGGCCAAAAATGGAGAGGGTTAAGGTTGCGAGAGATGAGGAAAGGTGTCCCTGGGGGGGGGGGAGGGAGGGCGGGGAAAGGGGGCGCAGGGGGAACGCGGAGAGCGTGGGATGCCCTCTACTACGAAACACACCCGAAGAGAAGGAGAGAGCATTGTGTCTCCCTCCATTCTATCTACGGAGGCGGAGGCCGAGGACGTCGTGGGCCTGAGGTGAGGGCACGCACAAGGGGACTTGGATGGGAAAGGAAGCGATTGAGGACCTCGTGTCGTGGGTCGCTGGGTGGGTTGAGCGTGTGGCCGGGAGAAGACTGGAGGGGAGATCGGGACTGGCAGAGAAACGGCCCCACGAAGAAATAAGTTAATAATCTGAAAAACAACTGTTGCGCGGAAATTCGACTTTTCCATAGGTGCCATAAAAATTGACATAAGCCGTGGGAAGCACATATTTCGTTTGATTGCTATATTATTCCCAGCTCTTGCAGAAAGAATGGTTTTGTTTCTCTGGAATAAAATTCGTCTGACGACAGCTGGGGCCTATCACCTCAATACACTAACCAAAAACTACATTTCCTGTTACTCGATTTTCGGTCCTCAAACAGATTAATACAGAGCTTCTCAGTGTCAATTCCTTCTCGCCCTAATGTAGTCTTTACTTCTCCTTCCCATCCATCATTCCAGCATGTAACCCGATCTCGATTGATGAGATAAAAATGAAATAATCGTATGAGAGAGAAAGGGACTTGACCTATTCAGTTTCGCGCGAATGTGGATATGACAGTTTAAAAATAATGTGAAAAGAAGAATTCTTCAAGCAATGTTTTAAAAAAATTGATGAGATATTTAATAAATCGATAACGAAGGCTTTAATAAAAAACAGAGCAATTTTATGAAAAACTTATATCAAATGCACGTGGCTTTCAAGGAGTGGTTTTCTTGAAAGAGTGGAATTATCTCGTAATGATGAAGGACGAGATGAAAAATAGAGGCACAAGGGCAAGAAAAGAGCGCCGTAGAAAATAAAAGCGACTGAAACATGAGAGAAAACTAAATCAATTGTATGTAGACGGTGAATGCAAAGAATAAGAGATACTACCGAATACACAAGCCAGCGATAGAAAGGACATTTTGGAAAAGCGGGTAATACAGGAGAATAATATGATTATTTAAGATCCCTCTAGAGGATGGAGAAAGCCAATGCTTATCTAAAGACTTCACATTGGGGAAGTGAAGGGCTTATGCCAGATAGAAACCGTTGACGATAAAAAGCTTCTTATTAGGCCCTCCAAACCGTCCTTAATCATAAGTATGCCCATAAATACATTATGCATCACATCTACAACGCTACATAATGTGCATTTATGTAGTTGCAAAAATAAAAATAAAAACAGTGCCTCTAACATTTCTAGTAAACCTATAGTGTAGCGCCTGTTTTTGAAATTTCGCCTCCTCACCAGTATTAGCAGGTTTTTACTGAAGCACCACTATTCGTAGTTACATTAACTTAAATAGGGTATAGTTTAATGCATGTTGTTGATAGCTCACACACACTTGAGGTGGCTTGCAGGGTATTATGTAGATCTAGATGCAAATCAACATTGGTTAATGGAGAAATTGAGAACGGCGGTCATTTTAACCATCAGTGACAGGTGGGAATCTCAGCAGGTGATTGAAGGTGAGCAAAATCTCATTTTACAATCGTCGAACGGAGTGAGAGTGGAGGGAAATACTGAAGATCCGGCTAACGTATTAGTCTACTCTTTTCGAAAGGTGTCAGGAAATCCACAGCTATTTGTCGCATCCGGCAGACAGATTACTGCACTTGGGACTCCTCTCCACGTAATACTTAGCACGGAACGGGTTTCTACTGAAGCATCGACGCCACTACTATGACTCCGATACGGGCCCTCGGTACAAAAAACCAGTATGCTACTCACCGTACCAGCTCAATCCCTCATGTAAACTGAACACGTAAAAAAAGAGCCAATGGAGGGAAGATCAACAACAATAATAACAATAAAGGGGAGATTACAGCGAGGAAACTTTTACAAACCACATAAAAAATATAAACTCAACCACGACCCGGGTTTCAACGGCTAAGCGTCATCATCAGGTGTTTATATTTTTTATGTGGTTTGTAAAAGTTTCCTCGCTGTAATAAATTGTTGTGATGGAATACCACAAAGTTTCTGAAGACTACGTTTTATTCCCAACAAAGGGGAGAGATCCATTCGAATCTCTCCCGGTTTATTTGCATCAATTTACAGTTGAGGGTATGTACCGAGTTTTACCCCTCATTTCACAAAAACATTATTTCTAAATTAGTGTTATATTCTAAGTTTACTTTGGTTTTTAAATACTTTAATACAGTGTAATGGTCTAAAATTTTTAATTTTCTTTTAGGCCTACTCGGATTCATCTTCATATTTAAGCTATTACTCCTCAACCCGTCTTTTCTTCTCCATGCCGTCTCCAAGATCAACAGTGATTCAAATGCAACCCGGCTGCCTCAATTAAAACAGCGTCTCGTCTTCTCGCATGGATTTCGAAACAAAATATCCAACTTCGGCGGTTGTGATTCCCTGCTGCCGGAGTGATATCGAGAGAAGGAACGAGGGCTCAGAAGGTGTTGTCGAGGTAGAGTGAGAGTGGATTTCACGGAGATGGGGAAGAAGCTGGGCGGTCGAGGAGTTGGCGGGGAACGGGTGGGTGGGGCGGGTCGGGGCGGAGGGAGAGTGGGAATGAAATGGGAAAGTGGAAGGGGGAGGAGAGAGAGATGGGAAACAGAGAGTGATGTAGTCGGCCGCCCTCCTTACTCACACACAGCATTGACATTCTCGGGGCGTGATTGATGGCGACCTGTTTGTAAACTAATTGAAGAGGGCGTTAGCAACGGCGGGGGATGGGGGGGGGGGTAGGAAGATTGGACGAGGAGTGGGGAGGGGGGAGCGAGGGACCGGAGGGGAAGGAATGAATATCAAAAGAGTGGGGTTGAGAATAGTCGCGCCGGGGAAAGCAAGAGTCTGACGATTGAATGTTTCGCCGCCTCTCCCGCCTTTGTTTGTTTGTTTGTGTTTTTAGAAAGTGGGAACTCGCGAGCCGTGAAAGAGGACATTTCTGGAATGCCCCACCGCGTCCACTCTGGTCGAGCTTCGGTCGATCGGAGAGCTGCTTCCGCGAGCCTCCGGACGCGAGGGAACAAATACGATCGACGCCGTCGCGACTCGATATTTTAACACAAGTGAATATGGAGGCAGAAGGCAAACACGAGAAGTGTCTAACACCTTGCGTGCCACGTGCAACAAGTATCTTGCCATCTTTATGCTGGTCACAAATTTCTCACATGTAAAATTCTTCAAATATTTCCCTCGTCGGTCCATATTTAACGATAACGCGATAGTAAACAAAAGAGCAATAACTGGCAAAATCGAGAAAGAGTAGCTATTCACAAATGCAATGATATATTTATCTGTGAACTGAGTGCTACTAAGCTAATGAGAAAATGCATGAAGTAGCGGTCTTCCAAGTTGGCAACTCAAACCAGCAACACAGGTAGCAAAATATTCACTAGCGATCAACGTAACATTTGTATCAGATTGCGACCTCATTGCCTAACCTCGTCTCTTCCATTGAATTTGTGGTATGAGACTTTTTGGAATCAAGTTTAAGACAATTGCATATGAAGTAGGAGGGGCTGCAAACAGTTTTAAGAAGTAGGATGCTTTAAGAATAAAAGTTCATAGTATATGTACAACATCAATAGCGCATTAAGGGCTCTAAGTAACAGGTAACATTGAAGAATTGGAGTATTTAGACTATTTGTTCATCTTCAAACTCACCTATCAATAACCGACCATTCAGATAACCGCTACGTGCCTCTATACGCTCTGCCGTTCACATAAACATGTCAGCGACACCGAAAATCCAGCCGCGCTCGTGGCGGAGAGAAAGATAGGGAGCAGATAAGGGAGAGAGAAAAGCGAGTTTCATGACGGGTTCCAACTTTCGTGTGTCTTTCCCATAACTTCCGATAACCACCAGGAATTCCCATTCCATTATGGAAGACTGCAGAGTTAAGTTTCGGCACTGCTGTTAAAGAAGCCAGCCTTTGACAGAGCTCCTCACATTTAACCAAATATACGGCTGCAAAAGACGCCAGGCGTTGGCACATAATAACCAAGGTATACGAGCCTTCGCCAAAAGAGAAACAAACTCAGGCAGGTACATGCGGCCATCAAGGCACTCCAAGTACAGCTTATCTCGCAGAAATGCGTCTATATATACATCGCCCTAAAATCCGAAGGGCCTATTACGCGCGCCCATACAGAGCACGCACATCAACCTTCAAGCTTCGTTCCGCACATCGGCATATTTTCTACTACAAAAACTCCAAACTCGAAATTCTTATGTTTCTCAAAGGTTACGTATTTTTTTCCGAAATTGCCACATTTAACGTTTTAAGCGGCTATCCCCGTTTGAAATAGTATCTGGAGATTTTATTTGAGGAATGTAGCATGTTACTTCAATGATATTGGGAAATTATAATTATTGTGTTTGCAATAACCGTAGGTACAAGTAATTAATATCAGAAAACATAAACCACGCCAATAGCAAAAAAGAAATATTTGATTACTACAATTTGATTACGCTGGTATTTGAACGATATGACCTTTTCAGATGCGTTAATTTTTACGCATATCGCACCATCTTTTTCTTTTTATACTACATCCCCATTTTACGACCCTCATTCTTTTTGTACACGCATCTTTTCAGCTTTGGAATAGAGAGAATGTAAACGTATCCACGACTGAAAAAATACATTTTCCCTGTTACGACGACATTCAAAATTTGATCAAGGAAACTTGTGACTAAATGCACTGATTTCAAGCGTGATCACACCTCATTAACATTAATACCTTTTAATGCGGTCGTAGCGGAGGTTATGGCGTCATCTTTCCCGTCTGATGTCTCACCTTTTAACGCTTCCATTTCTACAATATTAAAAATTTTACTTCAGCCACCTCATTTTAAACCACATTGTCCTTACATAGATGAATTGAACTTCACGCTAACCCTTCATTACGAATTAATCACTCTGGAAATTACGTCTTTGTGCTGCCTTCATTGCATCTTCTCATCCTACGAGCAACGCTCTAAGAAGGACTAATATGTCAGGAAGGCTAAATATATCACTTCTTCGCGGTGATTTAAACACTTCACTATGGGGATTGCCGTAACCCTATACCTACATGTATGCACTTGCACGTCCCTACATCTCCCTCTCCTATTACGCTCACTTGGTCTCACTCGCAGCGCACCGCAGCACCAAGAAGAGAAGCAACACTTGAGTCATCTTTAGAGTGGGAAGCACCGCTCAGGGAAGGGAGCGACACGCGTTGGCGATGAGCTGTCGACGGTGCGACTTATATATGAGTCGCAAAACACGACCCAAAGGATTTACGTTGCACGCAGAAGCAATCTTCCATCAAAGGATCCTCCAAATCCGCCCTCGTGACAACCCTGCAACCTATAAATAGTTATGCATGATTTTAGGCTTTCCCGGTGAATGATGCTGATGAGTTGTTGAAGCCTTGAAAATGGCAGGAAAATCTCCTGCCGAAACGTCGGCAATCATGGAAAGCCTAACCCGGTGGGAAACCCGAGAACAACTCATCACCTATAAACAGATGTAATTCATGTTGTAAAAATAATTGGAATTCATGAATAAAGAATTGTTATGTTCTTTATGAATATATGCAGCTATGGATTACTGTGAAGCTCAGTTATTCTTAAGCCCCAGTTACACGATACATTAACATGTACGAGTTCATGTACATTCGCGTGAATGGTTTCATGTACGTTTGCGTGAACGGATTCATGTACATTTGCGTGAATGAATGGATGAATCAGTGGTTACACGGTACATGAAACCGCACATGCATTCGCACAATTTTCAGGGTACGTATTTGCGATTGTTGTTGTTTTTCTCTTCATTAAGCACAACATTTAAACCATTCAAGTGTTCATAAAGTCAACCTACCTATAGACTGCCTACTATAAAGAATATTATAATTACATATTCATAATAATTCAAAATCAGAATTTCAACGGAAATTAACTCAAATTCCGCATTTGTTTTCCCGAGTGGTAGTTCCTCAGATGAAAGATACTGGAATGGACTTGCTAAATCCCTACTTATACGTCTCGGGAATTATATTGCAGTTATGGTGAGGTATATTTGTTTACTCGAAAATCAAATAATTATAGTAGAACGAATACATTGGATCAAAATCTTATTTAAATATTAGCTGTATGGTACGCGAGGTATTCCCTGTTTAGAAAAAGTGCGATAAAAACCCTTTCAATAGAGGATCGATAAAAACCCCATGTGAATACATATTGAATGCAATCTATATGAATAAACTCAACTATTATGGGTAGTCATAACGGATCGTAAAAACATAGATTAAGTTATTCTCAGCACGTTTGGAAAAGGAAGTCGGTGGTAGTATTGGAAGCAAGTGTAAAATCTTGCTCTTTAATGAATAGCGTTGCCTAATGTACAGGACGGTAATCTTAAATATAATCTCTCCGGTTCCTACTTACGTTTTTCATGTAGAATTGGACGTACCTATATAAAAACAGCTGATCCAGTTTCGATCACGAAGCTGTTTCTTTAATGCTCTGCCAGTGAACTAACTACCCGAGAAAGTATAACAATGTGAGAGTTGTATAAGCATAAATTGTCGTTGAAGTAAAAAACTAAGTAATTAAAGGCCAAACACACATTCGTGGCGCGAGATTTTCAAATATTTACCGCACCAACAAGGCATTGTGTATGAGAAACACTGTTCTACTGGACTAGCCCTGCCGGCATTCATGACCTTGCTGAGAAAGCG
Organism: Pyrrhosoma nymphula; assembly: GCA_963573305.1. NCBI lineage: Eukaryota > Metazoa > Arthropoda > Insecta > Odonata > Coenagrionidae > Pyrrhosoma > Pyrrhosoma nymphula. The sequence continues at coordinate 146,441,390 of OY754328.1, forward strand.
TTTAGCTCTGAATAGAAGTATATAAGTAGGCGAAATACAAGGAATGCTCTTCTAATTAATGCATCTGAACCTTTATTTTACTTATGCCGACGGAAAGTGTAGGAGGGTAGTCCAAGCAAGGGGCAAAGGTCTATAATAGGAGATGTCCAACGATAGCGTGAGGTCACTAAACGTATAGCGTACAGGTCGTCCCAGGAAGTGCCAACAGTGCCAAGATCAAATAGTAGAGCGAAATCCTAATGGAGCAGAGGTCAAAATAAATATTAATAGCTGAATCAAACGCAAACAAACCGAAATTTAGAAGTATACAAACACCATACGAGCAGAAAACATTATTTCCGCTATTTACCACCAGGTATCACTGAAGCACGAGCGCAACTTGTACGAATGCATGAACCAAATCAGAACATGTTCTATTTTCTATTCACGCGTTCATGCATTCGTACATTTTGGTGTGTTTACACGGTGAATTTTCTCGTTCATTCTCGCGTTCATACATTCACACATTAACTTGTACATGTTAATGTATCGTGTAACCAGGGCTTTAGAGGCTACCTAACGCTTCCAAAAAATGTATGAAATTATTGTATTTCGGTAAATGTTGTCTTGGAAGTAATAAAAAACTTATTAGAAGCAGATCACAGCATTCAAATAGGCAAGAGCGAAAGCGCCAACTCCCAGCCGTGGTACTACAAATACGCGAAAATAGCAGAGTGAGTCAGAGCAACAAACAATAGTAGAAAATAGAAGTTCCATGCCAACCAGTTAGGTGTGGGTTGACAGAAACTAAGGCCTATACCTACTCCTTAAAGATGAGAAACGCAATTATTTATTATAACGCATTTTTTTATCTTTTTTTTTAATTCAAAACAAGCTACTGCAAGTAAAAACGAAAACAAGAAAGATAATTTGCATAAATTCGTGAGAGCAATAAATATCCATCTTCAAGACAGGAAAAAACTTGAAATTTCACCAGTGTTTCCCAGTCTTGTAGATAAAAAACGAAAATGTAATGCTTGAGGGGAATAAAAAACTCGCCGCTAGCTTAATGAGTATAATAATTATTACAATGATAAAAATCCAGTATTTGATAATTCGGATACCACTCGAATATCACAGAGAGGGATGATAGAAAAGGTGATTGGAGATAGTCAAATGTTCAAGACATTGGTTCACAAGGTGGGTAATGAAAGAAAATGATAAAAATTTAGAGTGAGGCATGAAGAAAATCAGAAAGTTAAGCAAGAACTGAGGAATAGACAAAGAGGCGTCCAAAGAATAAAGCAGTGCATAAAGTGGTCCAACGAAAAATCCAGGTCTGAAAACAAAAATTTCAAAATTATTGATTTTAAAGTTTCTCGTGACGGAATGCTTGAAGCGACTTCCACCTAGTTTTCGGCGCCTCAACACGCCGAGGGCGAACCAACGAAGTCCGGAAACCGCGCAACCACGAAAATGTGAGGAAAAAACATAAGAAGGGCGATCGAGATTTTCGAACTTGACTCGAATTTAAACTTTCACCGAACGGAGGAGTGATAGAGAGGGGGGGGGGGGCTCTTTTCATCTGCGGTCCAGAGAGTCCGGCTTTCACCGTTGTCCGGGAGCGCCAAAGGTTTGTGCACCGCGCTGGGTGTTGGACGCAAGATCTGCGTGTCGTTCGGGTGTGGCGGGCGGGAGATGAAAAGGCACTCTACCCCATTCAGTCATCAATGGCTCCAGAAGTGTTGTTCACGGAGGGGGTGGAGTGGGAGTGGCTACCCACCTGGTGAGTTGTTGCTCGGCGGGTATGAGTAACGGGTTCCGCAGATCATTCTACGTGCGCTGCCATAACTTATGTTGCCAATGTAGTGGACCCGCTTGGCCGGAGAACGGAACACCGGCCTAAATTACGCCGGGATGATATAATTCACTCTTAACCCAAAGAGCAGACTTAAATTGGGGAGAGGGTGCGGGAGTTTATGCTGCTAAGTTTCAGGGTATTTTTTTATCGTGAGGTTTCACCTACTCCTTATATCACAGAGCTATTTTTTCCTCACTGATATTTATTGCGTTTCACCGTAAATTATTAAGACCTTTATGAAAAACGATGGCAAGGTACAACCGATTAGCCACCAGTCCTCAACAAGAGACCGAATATCCGAATGAGACTTATGTATATTGAGGAATTTAGTAGTTATTTATTATGGCATACGAGATAAAATGCCACGATAGGGAAAATACAATGTTATAACAAAATTCCAGTAACCGTAATAGCTTTTATAAAGGGATAAATAACATTAAGAAATTAGTTGAAATGCCGCTTCGTATAAGATGTAAGCAAATCAAGAGAGTCAGTTTTAAATATCCAAGTTACCTCAATGTTGATTGAGACGATATCACATGAGAAAATCAACCGACAACCACTAGGCAGGTGACACGCAAGCTTCCCCTTAAAGTGAAAGAACGCTGGAGATGGTAAGAGTTCGTTTCAAAACTGCACCGAAAATTGCAGGCGTAGACGATCGCTATGACATAAATAATAGTCACAACATTCAGAACTATCGATAACTAATTTGAATATTTGCCATTTTTGACACGATTCAAGATTTATTAAGAACTATGGCGAGGGGTTAGCGAGGGGAGTCAGGTCAGCTGCAAATTAAACGTCATCACATGAACAGGGAAACCACACTTTGTTAGCCAAATAACCACGAGTTCCATCGGCCTTACCTAAGGAAAACATAAAATAATGGACAATAACTAATTTACGCGGAGAAAGCACCACCCTGGTATGCCCAATTAAAATTTTTAATCATTTTTGCTGCGGTAAAAATATTTTTTCTCATGTCCAACAAAACAGCTTCAAATAACAACCTTCAACTGACCCTAGCTGTCTCAGGTCAACCAATCGGAGGAGTAAATTACCTCTTGAGAAAAATTCCAGCGAAGAAATGTGGACCAGGGAATCGTTTACATTTTTTTCGAGCCGACCGCCCCTTCCTTCGAGAGAGAACAACGCCAGGAATCTGCTCGCAGGGGCCACATCGTCGTCGCTGCCCAGGGCGGCTAGCCGGGGCAGGGACGGGGCGGGGCAAGCAGCAGCGCGGGGGCGGCACGGACGGCCGGAGGCATATATACGAGGGGGATCGCTTCCTGTGACGTCAGCCTTCCCGCATGCCTGCCTTCTCAGGGTGACAGCTGCCCCGCCCCTGTCCTCCTCCTCAGAACCTTCCTATCTCACATCCTAAAAATCCACCGTCGCTCCTTCCCATAATTCCTCGCTCCTCCAACTCCAACCCATTAAAATCCTCGCACATACCGGCCCTGCTCATTGCTTCCTCTACACCAGCATCGACTGCATTCTAAGAATAAACCACCCGCAGCACGAAGTGCCCATCCCACTCATATCCCATTCGAGGTCATCTCGAAAATTCAGTTTTTTTTTCGAGGACCGAGGGCGAGCGGTGTTTCTTTCATTTTTTCCTCCTTCGGCAATAAAGTGTTTAAGCTTGCGTCTGCCCGTTGGGAGACCACAAATATTACATCTCGCCATAAACATTCCCAAACGGCCCTTCGAAGCTCGCAAATTAGCGCCGCCGATAAAATGGCTCACTCTTGAAGAATTGTTATAATTACATGTTTTCCGATGCATTTCTGCGTGCATTAGTTTTTTCAGGCATCCGGAAAGCATTATAGTTTTCTAACACACTAATATTCCCTTTGTTACACTTCTAATTGGTCCACAATAGTTTTTTATCCTTCTCCGGTAAATGTATCCACATCTCTGAAGACGTTGTGTTTCATCGGCTTTGATAACATTAAATAATTAAAAAATGATTTCTTATAGTAGCACCACTTACAATCAGCAGACTCCCCTTAAAACTTCAAAATTTTTACCCTCAGGGGTAAAAAGTTTTAAGTTTAATTAAAAATTTGTGAATTTAAAAATTTTAAATGCCGAGCGGCATCTGCTGACAATGAAGTATCCAGTAAAATATGGATGTTACAAAGCAATGAAAAGTGACTATCTTTTTACCAACAGCCCATCTCTTGCATCCTTTCCATGCTATTGCAACCATTCTTCACTACAGATGGAGTAGACGCCAGATAGGTTATCTTCGAGAAACTTAGTTTCAAGGGCATATTGGCAAAATCATAGGAAGGCTACTTAGGTATTACAAAACTCCTCCAGCAATTCCTACCAAGACTTTTAACAAGAAACTCATGGTGACTCATGAAGTGTGAGACCTCTAGAAAGATAAAAGATTTTGTAGAATCGGTAGGCTCTTAATTGATCGCAGAATAACGGTAGTTTTCTTTGATGTTCAACACCAGATTGTCACATTGTACTATAGGCTAAAAGCTTTTAGACCATGTCAATGCGTTATCTTACGCTTTTTATTCCTCTTAGACGTAAATGATAACATATCTCGGATAAGAATAAGCCCCGCCATCACGATGAAAACGGAGTAATACGTCGATTATTTTAAAGTCACAAAGATAGGAAAATGTCTGGGAACCGAGAAGTAATTACACATAGGTGAGGTACATGGCAAGAGAAATTCTACTAAAAGGTTCAGAGGATCTTTCATAATTTATTGCCAGCAAAGCTAATGTCTAGGGAGTAGTTCGAATTACTCATTACATTCAAGTATAATACAGAGAACATTAGCAATATTAGCTAAAAGAAAGTAAGATAATTTTACGTTTGTGAAGTACAAAGAACAAAAATCACAAATAACTACACGTTAGCTCATTCAGAGGAAAAAGTAGGAAAAAATCTTTCATGGGAGAGGGCATATAAGCATCAGCACGATATTGGCCGTTTAAAAAAATACCTTGAAGCTAGGTCTAAACGATATTGTGCATATATTTGTATTCTTACTCAAACAAAATTTACAACACGAACCTACTATATATTGGAGAATGATAAACCACCTCCCTGAAAGCCGTCTACTTTTATTTACCTCACGAACACCACAAGGAGCACCCAGAATATGCATATACAAAAAATTTAAAATATGAACCATTTTACCTAAATATTTTCTTCAGAATGTACGATAGAACTGAATACCACCGAATAAGCCGAAATATTACATCAAGGGTAACAAAAACAATGCATGCTTATCTCGTATGCTAACTGGAATGAAAATGGAGTAGGTCATGTATCATAGAAAAATGAGACTGGGGCCTTGTTATGAATTTTGCGCCGAATGACAAAACATACCACATAAAAAAGGTAACCTGCAGTTCTTTCCAAACTCAAACAATGAAAAAATAAAAGAAGCCAGAAACGTAAACTCTCACGAAGTGAAAACGGGCGGCACTAGTGAAGGCACAAAATCGTTACGCTGGTTGATCACAAACACGCCACGGCGTGCTAGAGTCGGGCACAGGGCCGTCAGCGCGGAGTCAAAGGTGAGCGGAAGGCATGCGCCAGCCTTCAAAAGTACTCTGCACCTCGATAATACCGCCCACAGGGACGGCGGCGTTGATCACGGGGGCACCTCGGCCTCGCCACAACTGTTCTGGAGACCCCACCTCACCTAATGGGGTAAAAGGGACTCGGGAGGGCAGAGCAGATGGGGAGGGGGGGCAGCTGCAGCCCGAATACGCACCAGTGAGCACGGAGGCACGTGGCACGCGTGCTCAGTCGATTCGAGCGAAGAGAGAATTATTCCGGAGACTCGCGATTACAAAGAGGAAGGGAAAGGTTGTCGAAAAAATACACAATTTCATAGTGGGGAGTAAAATCGAAAACATATGCTGACAGCGTAAAAAGATATATAAATTGTCCACAAACGGCACAAGTGTTGATTACAAAATATATCTTCCTTGATTAACAAGTAATATCATTCGGTCAAGGGAAGATTATTATAGATTTAGCCACACCTTCAAATACACAGCTTACATTGGAGTGGCCCTCCACTCCACTTCCTTCGACTTCAGTGAATGTAATGAAATTTCCGGGTAAACACTTCCGGAAAAGCCTCGCTTTCTGCTCCCATCAAACCAGATCTTTCCGTTATGGCTAAAATTTTAATTACACCACATGATGAACTACTTAAATCAGTCTATCATGATACAAAGATTAGTCAAATGATAGTGGATATTTTATTAATCTCGCCCAGGATAAAATAAGATTCAGCCCTAATGGAAATATGCTTTTAAACAAGCAAGGAAAGCCTGCGAAAAGGTTGGGTGCTAAAGTAATTTCGGGCACTTCATCAAGTTCTTCCAATCGAGGCTCGATAGAAGACCAAAATACTGCAGGAAAACAAAACAAAATACAAGGCAGCAACAATCCTTGAAAAAAAACCGTTTCCGAGGGAAAAAATCGCCCTGTTTCCAGGCTGTGGGCTTCATTTTTCTTTTTCACGACTAGACAATTTCCTTTCATTCCATGAAATTAGTATTAAGAACAGTACGCTGAATACACTTGACGACAACAAGAAAAAAAACAGGAGAGGGAAGAGAGAAAAATAAGGGAAATGAATTATTCAATAAATCGAAAGTAACCTTTTTGTTCGCACAGTTGCGAAATAATAACTGAAACAATGATAACTTCGTAATTTTCACTAAGATTTTATTTTAATACGTCCGGGTTCATCGCATAGCAGAACCTGAGGACGTCGCCTATGCAATGAAACTGATCGTATTGAAATAAAACCTTAGTGAAAGTTGCCAATTTATCATTGTTTCAGTCATAATGTATTTTCACAATGTTAAGCCTGAAAATGTCGAGTTAATCACGAAAGAATAACATGGGAAAGCACGCCACGATTGCGTGTTGCTTCTTTGACATCGGCGATTGACATTCTGGGATTCAGAAGGAGAAACGATTTCCATTACGAACTTATTATTGGACATGTGAGGACCAGGTTGGGGAGATGGGGACGTCGCGAGGCTAGCAAACTTAGCTGCTCTTCCTCGATCTCCCCTACCTCCAAGTCGTCGTTATAGGAAATGAGAAACAATTTCAAATTCATAAAAATTCATCCAAAACCAAAGAGTTTCAGCCCCATATAGGTTTAAAATTGATTTTATTCCTTTTATAACAGTGTGATTCCAACGAATCCCCTATTTTTGCCGAGGCAAAAATATTTCTTTGGTTTTAAGTTCAATGACTTAGTTTTTTAAGCAGAAAATGTTTTAAAAGTTGAAATTTAACGTTGAAGTTTGTAGCATCTATCAGATTTTATCATTACCTACGTATGGCGAGGACCTATATAATTCTTAGTACGAAGAGCTCTCGGGTTTCCAACTGGTGGTGTGAACTGCATCGACGTTTCGAGGGCATTTCGATGACATTTTTGTGGATCTTTTGAGAGTTTTTGTGGAATTATGCTTGCCCGTATTTAAGCAGAACATTGTTACTCATGTTCATTTCCTAGACCGGTGCACCGCCGCCGCCGCCGATGGTTCTGATGACGCCTCAAATAACTCAAAAATTGAGTTTAGCCCCTTGAAAACCTTAACAAATCCAAGGAACTGATAGCTTTTTAGCAAAAAGCGTGAAAATGCATTAAATTATCCATAATGTATAATAAATAACAAAACTAGCGTTTAAATTTCATGAAAATAGCTTTAAAATCTAGAACTTAGGGTAATTTGATCCTCTGTTCAGGAATACAGAGTATGCTTGATGTTGAATATTTTTTATTTTATATTTAAAAACATTTGTTTAAATTTTTTAATTGTAATAGTTATTTGCCAAATAGCGACATAATATCCTACGTAAGTCAAAAAAATTCGAACATAATTGATACATGATACATGGTAATTGATACAATTGATAAATGGTAATAATTAATTTAAAACATAACTCACCAAGGTAGAAATAGAATAATGTTATGCGAAGGTACTGAAATCTATCTATTTCACTTCCATTGTCTTCCAGCTCTCAATTCACCAATTTCAGGGTATTTGAGTAAAGCAAGCACATCTTTTGGCAAGCAACTTAGCTTCCTTTTAGTGAGTTCTCTGAGGCTTGAAATGTACGGATCTGATGACTCAAGAAGCTGATTTAAAACATCTTCTATGGCAACTTCTCTGGAAAGTTTTAAAGAATACCCTGGACGGTACCTTCTAATATCACGAATATGTTTGCATCAGAGGACGATTCTTTCTGAAAGGTTTGCTTGTACTCAGTCAATCTCATACCGTCACAGCCCCACTTAGAAATTAGCTTCAAATTGAGAAGTTGCGGCGAAAAAAGTTTATTCATTACATATTATTGCACCATTACAATGTGACCGATAGTATGATGTAACAGGCACTGCAACTCCACTTCAGCGCTGTTCTCGTTTATTTAAATCCCTTCTGGATAACACCTTTTCTTAGCCTCGGTCACTGATTCATAGTTAGGGAAAATTATTCTATTGCACGTCAATGCCATGGAACTAACCACATTATACTGCCTCTTTGTCAGTTTTCCCTCAATAAGCATCGATAATGCATGATTATCGGAGAGTCGGGATGCGACCTCTTCCCTTCCTTTTTAAGCTCTGCGGTATTTACTACCTATTGTGGGAGTAGTTGCCAGTCATTTCATTTACCACATTTGCAGCGTCCAACTGGCCAGATGCTCGGAGGCTTATTTGTGTAGCATATGAAAGTCTAGATGTTGTCACATGGTCACGTAATATTTCGGTCTTTCGTCGCTTTGACCTTTCACTACTTTCTTCAAAGATAACCACGGGGCGACCAGTCGCAGATTGCTGAGGTGAGAAAGAATTAACTGGCAGACTGATGTCCTTGTCAAGCCATAGTCTATTTTTAATTTGAAAACAGTGTTCATTCCTAGACGATGACTGCCATCTAGACTTAATTTGGAATGTGAAAGTAGACAGAAATTTCTTGATTTCTGAAGGTAGTTCGGTATACCCTGTCAGTCTTTTGATATGCTCGCGCAATTGGAAGCATCTTTCCTCGTGATTAGCTGAAGGGCACGAAATCATGAAATTGACCATGTCTCTCCTTTTAAGAGTTGAATGACGGCTTTTTGAACCAGCAAGTCAAAACATTGGAAGATAATATCAGGAAAAAGTCACGAAAACATCGGAAGCATTAAAATCCTCGAGAAAAACGAGCTGTACATCTGTTATAACCAAGGTCGCAGATGTGAGCAGAATGTTTTTTCATGGCATCATTTCAGATGTTATAGGCTATAATATGATGCTAATTGTTTGACTGAATGCCGCTGAATTCATAACTTCATGTCTACATGCATGTTAAAAACGTATTTTTTGCAATGACTTTTGCATAAATAAAGTTCATTAAATTACTAATCCATAAATATGAACAATAGCATGATAATTATACTCTACTAACCTCCAGGTATCGAATCCATTGTAATTTTATTTCAATGGTGTCCGATTTTCACTTGAATGCTACACTTGAACATTTCCTTTTCTTTGTGTTGCCGACGAAACTCTCAGAATGAGACTGATTCCTTCAAGAAGTGAAACCGTAATGGTAGTCAGGGACCGTGGTGTAAGCATCCAAGGTCACCCTGCTTAGGACTGCAGTGGTCAAAAACACTTCAAAAGAACTTTCATTTTTGGGGTTTTGGACAGGACTTTTTGAAAAATTCGCCACCGTGCGGCGTCCGCCGCCGACAGTTTTTCCATCGGCGCACAGCTCTAATTCAAGCACAACACGATTAAAAACGCAATGTCTGAATTAATCAATTATTTGCGTCATAGTAAAAAGTGCCCCCCCCCCAACACCTTACGTCTCCAAAGGGAACACTCGTTTGCCTCCTCGCGGTGGTCCATTCGAGTAAAGAGGACCCACTCTATATCACTATTCCTTTCCGTCTCCTTCCACTTCACATTTCCTCGTCCACGTCCGCGGCTGCCCTCTGTCTGTACACATTGGGCTTCCACCGCTTACTCGTCCATCCGAAACATGCACTCCTTACACCCTTTGGGATTTCTCGGAACGTCTCGAACTTCTTCAGCAGCATCCTTTCCCAAGAGAAAAATACGTTTCCGCGGATTTTCGTTCAAAGTGAACGGCTTTTTTATGCCTTATAGAATTCATAGAATTTATAGAATTTATAGATGAAAATATGTCCGAGAAAATTGCTAATTTGTAACGTCACTGACGTTATCACTATTCCATGGACCTAAACTTAACACAAATGATCTTCAACTTCAACAATTACAATTCCGTCCATACTTAAAACATATTTCATAAAGATACACCGATTTTTGGAAATGTTATTGGAATACAGCCGGGACACCTTTTTGAACAATCTTAGGCGAAATGAAAAAAAAAGAAGAGGATACTCCTAATCCCGTTAAGGCTTTTTGGGCTTAGCTCCGCGTCCATTCTGACCTGAAGAAGAGAGCTGCAATGCTATCGAAACTGTCGTCTACGACAATGGAACTACGCGGAAGAAAGCCCGAAAAGCCTTCACTGCCGTCTCAATGACTCCGCGAAAGCCTTCGAGTTCAGATACTTCTAATTCTCTACACATTCAAAAGCAAAATCATCGTTTTCGCTGTTCAGAAAAGAGATAAGTAATGCACTGAACATTTACGTAATTTTAACCTTCCCTAATGTGAAAAAAGAGCCGATGATAAAAATGCTTTGCTAACTCCAATTTTTAATGCAATTATTATCAGGTCCAGTGGATGCTTTTCCGTTCACAACAAGCTCGAACGAACCATTCCGACCTGATGCTTCTCAACAGTTAAATGTGATCACTCCCTAACCAATCCCCCCCATCCCTCCCCCCCTCAAACAAATGCCTCACATTATAGCTTAAGGCGCTTTCATGCTCTTGTTAACGGACTATTGTGGCGCCCCCTCTGATGCGCTCCTTATCTCTCACAAAGCAGCAATGGGAGACGCATTGTTGAGGCCGTGGGAGATTTATGGGAGGGGTGAGGGGCTGTTGTGGGCGGGGGGGTGGAGGGGGGAGGGGCTGTTGTGGGTGGGGGGGTGGAGGGGAGAGGGGTGGAGGCGATGCAGAGGCGAGAGAGGTAGAGTGAGTGAGGCACTTCCGCCAGTGTGCAGCAGGACAAGCGCACCACAGTGAACTCACTCGTGACTACCTAGGCGTGAATCATTGCGCCTCCATCCCTTGTCTTGGTAATACACCCGGAGCGTCGAGATGCACGATATCAAGTACTCGCGTACAGCGTACACATTGGAGCATTCTGAGAATAGGCATACCTTCATATTCATTCCCACTCAGCCCAGGACATTGTATTCATCTAAATAGCCAAGCAGAAAACACAATAATTGGAGGAACTAGAATGAGATTCAATCCTATCAGGATGAAAACAAGCAAGATAGTACATTCTGGAAAGATTCTGAATTTACGTCTGACACAGGGGAGATTGTAAATTGACCACTCTAGTTTTTATAAAGCTAATCATACCATAAGTACATACAACTGGTATCTAACTGCGAAGAACACTAGCCAACACCTTCTAGCCAATTTTGAAATGTTTTCATTTCGGAATCGACAAAATAGTCAGAACAAAAAAAGACAGATAGACAAATGAACACGATAGAGTATTTCATTTGCCGTGCATTTCACTAAAATGGCAATCGTAATAAGTAATTTTACGGACAAAGCAATTGATCATATTCTCATTTTTTACCCTCGTCATTACAAGCTTCCCGCCTCTGTGAGAATCGCTATCGCGTAGACCGGTTGTATTTAAAACTACATGGAATCGGACTTAATTTATTTAGGTACCTAACTTATTCACAACGTGATTGGGTTAATACCAATAAACATTAGCAAGAAAGAACCGGTGAAAAATTTAATAAAATGGACTACCAATTTCTCAGGGTTTCAACTTCTATCTTTTAAAAAATATTGGAACACCTGAAAATAGGCCCAAGTCGTTGTGGCTCGGCGAAAAAAGGCGCTGAAAGTCTTTTAAGTGCAATTAAAACGCCTTGGATTAGAGCCAATTCGGCATTGTTTGAAATCCACAAAATTATTTTCTACATAATAAAAACATTTTAAAAGTAATTAAAATTGCCCGAGTGATATTTAACCTTAGCCTTAATAGGCATCAACAACTTAAATTTGTGATAACGTTGATGTAAAAATTGAGGTACACTGACACCCCATAATAATTGCATTTTTAAAAGAACCTTTTAGCTAATTTACCCTCAAGTTTCATATCATTACTAATTCATCAAGATGAGCTGGCGGAAATAAGATTAATAAAGGCTTAATTCCCAGAGATTTTGTTTAACTCTTTAACAAAAATAGCTTCATCTTTTGGAAAAACCCTACTAATATTAACATTTAGAAGCTAAAATAAATCCATCTACGCATATAGTCAAGTATAGTTCTAAGTAGGTAGTGTACTTTGCTCAGCCAAAAGGAAAATGTATAGATTAACTACGACTGAAAATACTGTTTAACTTTGCTCTTCCTCGTTCTGAAAATGAGATGAAAAATGGCAATGTTTATTTCTATCAATAAACATAGTCACTTTTCATATGAAAAAAAATATAATGAAGACGGTCAATGATAATACACACATTTCCTGCAAAACGTTCTTAAACAACACACCCTAGCCAACCTTCACTCTTAGCTCATTATTTTACTCTTATGCGTTAATGAATTGTGTTTGATGATCCGATGCTTTTTATCCGTTAACTAGCTGAAGGTACCCGTTGAAATTCAACGGCTGTGAAAAACATTGAACTTTTTTTTAAGAAAACCACAAAGCCTGAAAAATACTGTCAGCGTGATCATTTGAGGTGTTCGTATGATATCTTGTATGTAGTGTTTGTTGTAGTAGACACGCTGAGGGTTTTCCAGGTGCACGGAGAGATGATTGACTGTTTGTTCTCTTTAATGCACGGGAAATCCAAATCCATTACTACTTAAATAGGACCCAGGTTGATAGATGTTCACCTCGTCCCTCCGTTTTTCTTTAGCCGTCTTTTGAGTGATTAACAACTTGATCGCTTCCCTTGTGTACATAAATATACGTGCATTCAATGACTTAATTGAGTTGCGCAATTCAACGTTGATATGTGCGTTGAGTATCTTAATCATGATTGGATAGTTGGGTACAATCCAGGGGTTGACACCGTCAAAATGAGCATTTTCAGCAGCAGCCATGTTTATTTGTCCTATGAATCCTTCATTACCAGGATTGCGTCTTTGGCATAAAGGGTAGCCATAATTATTGGCTTAAACATATTTAAATGACTTGTAACGATTATGAAGTGGGAATCGGTCTCAAAAATTGTTCGCAATCTTTATCAAATTCAACGGGTGTGAAAAAAATTGATCCTATTTTATAAGAAAACCAAAAAGCCTGAAGAACACTGTCAGCGTAGTCAATTGAGGAGTTCTTAACCTAGTATGATACTCGTTGACGTTCCTTTGTTCGTTCGTATGCTGTGGAAATTGGTCTAAAAAACAATTCGCAATCGAAATGAGTGTCAGACGGTTCCACTACGTGTACTACATGTGAGTATTACACGATAATAAACAACGCCGTGTTTATTGTAGCAACAGAGGCATTATTACCATTACTATTTGCTGCTCGTAAATATTCTTGCACGTTTCATTTCTTTGTGTATCGTTTACTACGTAAGTGTTCTCTCATATGCCTGCAGTGCCCCTATGAGAGCTACTTTGAGAATAGACATTGAAGAGTATAAGTACTTGTAAATATGCATTGAATTTATCAATTACCCCCAGAAGCAATCGTTCATGGGGCTCTTAGGACTATAGTCCCTTCTTATACAGAATTTCTTTCTACGTGCTTTTATGGGCCTGCAGGATAACTTAAATGCCAGATGCGTGAATATCCATTGAAATAAAATCTCTGGTTGTCAAGGAAATATGCTATTGTTGATTTCAGAGAAAAAGGTGAGAATTTTCAGCAAAAAATATAATATTCAGACAATTACGAAGCGTAAAAGAAAATCGATTGAAAGAATTAGAAACTTCATTTATTCAGCCATCCGTTAAAAAAAATTTCAGCCCTCTATATAGAGTGAAAGTAATTTTTAAAAGCGAAAAATATAACCACTGCACCAAACCCAATGCTTTAGAATGGACCACAAGGGACCCCCAGGTGGGGCCTTTGGGGGCCCTGACAGATTTTTAATATAGCCTATGTTTCATCCCGGTACATTTTCTAACTACATACAAAATTTCAGCTCAATCGGTTCAGTAGTGTTTGCGTGATTGAGCAACAGACAGACAGACAGACAGACAGACACCATTCAATTTTTATATATTAGTATGATGAATTGATTCAATGAGTGACTACGGGACATGAGGGAATCGTAATATGCACTAAAGTAAATACAAAACATTAATCTGAATATACATCATCATCTGAGTAATCTAACGGTTAAAAGTAGGTTATGACGAAAGAGAAAATCCAACAGACTCTAAAATACGATAAACATCACGTAGACATTTTTAATTCCAAAAACTAATCGAATGAAGCTTTACACAACTATGGACGGAATGCTAAAAATCAAGGAGAAAATATATACATGACTACAATGTTTTCCATTCGCCTAATCCATATCTCTTAATACTTATTTTTAAATAACCTAATGGATTCAGTACACTGATCGTGAAAATAATCGTCTCATGCTAAGCAGTGAAACGCGAAACATCTACATCCCGAAGCGTTTACGTGGACTAACCGTAGCTATGATAAATGGGTCTATTTGAAAAAAAATCAAGCATCCATCCAAATTTAAAGTCTTGTTTGCGAAGCTAAAGAAACTGCTAAGGGGCTAGGAGGAATCTCAATTCGGCAAGGGGAAGGCCCGCAGTAAATCGGAGAATTTGACGGAACGGAGGAGGAAGGACGACACAAGGCGAGACAGCGGACGTGGAGTGGAGCCACACAACTTATGCTAACGACCTCGGTTGACCAATAAGGGCAACAAGGTCTTCGATCCGAAAACAAAAAACACAAAACATCGTCGACCGCTAAACGCAGAGTAGAAAAAAAAACGAAAAGCGAAAAGTACCTTCCGATCCACAGGATGAAGAAGAATGGGGAGTCACGGAACAAACAGATCCAAGGCCGGCTGCTCGAGAGAAATAGGAAAAAAAACAACGCCAGATAGAGTTGGGTGGGGGGCGTCAGAGAGGGAGGATTCTTCGGCGCATACCTACGCAAGACTAGACTTGGGATCACTCAGCTGAGAGAGAGAGACGGTAGCTCTTTAAACAAACTGGAATTAAGCGGTGATCAGTAAAGGCGGATTTACTCCCTCTCACACACAGTGGCTGGACGATGGAATGGAAACAACTCACGACTTTTGGAGTCGTAAAAACAAGTAGCAGCGACGGAAACCCACTTAGAGCAGTTTTTCTTCCCTGGCTCTTACCGAGAACGAGAAAAACTGAGCGATTAGTTCTTCCCCTCGAGTGGAATATGACAGGAAGGTTGCGACTGAGGCGAGGGTCGAGGGAAGAACACGAAGAGGAAGGGAATGCAACGAAAGGCGAGTGAAGAGAGCGACCTTCGAGTGAGAAGAAGGAAGGGAAGAGGACGAAGAAGAAGGAGGCATGAAGAGAGCGAATAAGTGTGGAAGACGGATTGAATTCCACCAAGTGAATATACCCAAGAAAATGGATGTGTTTAGCCTCCACCACGCCTCACTTGCCAGGATCAGGCTTCATAATTCATGGTAACATTTTTGCGTGGTCAATAAAAAATGAATCTACTGTTATATTTTTATGTTTTACATGTGGAAAAATGTGAAAGAATGTGAAAACGAATGTCACAACAAGGAAAAACAATTTATATTTATGAAGGAGCGTGATTAGCTAATTAATAATGAATGTGAATCACAGCGTAGTTACAAAATTAAAGCGCTTTACTAAATTATAACGGCGCTTCATAAAATTAAACAAATAGCTGCAACAATAAATAAGAGTTGAATTTATGTGTCGATCAAACCTTTCAAGTCAAGTACCAACTTTTATGGAGTTAATGCCATAAAATGCCCCATTCACTCGATTAGCAAATCTTAAATAAAGATATCTCTCATGAAAAATAGTAAATAATAGATCTCGCGTGACAAAAAGTAAATAATTGAGAAAGATGACTAATTCTACAAAATATGCAATATCTCTGGTTGTGTTTAAAGAGTATAAGGAAAGTGAGTCGTCGGATAAGCGGAATGGCAAAGCGGTCATTCCCGGAGATTTCCGGCTTCGTACAAAGGAATGAGCCTCCCTTTCCCTTGAAATCCCTTTTAGATCCCAAGCCAGAGTAAATACACTCGAGCAATAATTGCAGGCCGAGACGAGGGCAATGTATCACATCGCTTTTGGGAGAATATTTTTACATATGAGCTCTCAATAAAACCCTGCATTCCCGTGATCCGTGAAATGACATAACTTAAAATGGTAAATGCGAGAAAATGATTCAAGTGAGTGGATGGGCTCAATTGAATCGTTAACAATTGACGATGAAAATGTGAATCCAGTAAATCTCAGTTTTTATTATGGTCGCTTATTGCGCGTGGGAAGAACGAATTTTTTTCTATTTGTTTGGCAATGTTATTGCCTCTCTGGCTCTTTACCTCTTTCTCTTATTTTATCTTTCCTGTCGGACCTAGAGATGCAGTTCGGTGTCAAAATTATATTATCTGCGTCACACTGAAACACACCTGTTCTGAATTTCTCACGCAATCTAAGCCAAGCCTTCGAGTCTCTAGCGGTTCCCAACCTAATCCCTCTAAAAGCAGTGAAACACTCTTTATTCGCTCGTAGCAGTTTTTAGCGAAGCGCACCGCTTTCTTTTATATTTTATTTGTTTTTCGAATAAAATATTTCTGTCCATGGCCCCGAATGCCCGTGCCATGTTCGAGGTGTGGCCTAACCAGAGCGAAGTACCATCTATCTTTCATTTTTTCATCCGAGGAACTTCCTCCTATACGCATGATAAATCCTAGTTAATTTAAAGCTGTGCCGCATATGTTTAATATGTGTGTTCTCCAAGATATAGTATGTTTGAGGTTAAGGTAATTCCCAGATATTTTACAGAATCGGTTTTATGGACGGGATGAAGAAAGGTAGGACTTATGCTGAGATGAAGAAAGAAATACTAGAGGTAGAAAGGGCACGGCACGTGTAAGAGGTCGTTGGATATTCTCTGACTTTCATCACAACCTACCTCTAACCGGTAGATTACTGTAATGAATGAATGACGACTTTAATTTTACTCCACCCACAGTGTAGACATAAAGTTGGTGACTAAGTTGACTAGGTAGACTGGTTGGTTTATTAAGATTTTGTTCACATTTGGGAAGAATGGAGTAAAGGAACTTAAGAGTCACCAGCATCCCATCCTAAACGAAGGGTGAAAAGGGTTCCTAAGCTTAACGCTCGCTAAGTTTTATAGAAAGGGGAGCCATTACTATTGCGTCCTAACCAGCCTGGTCTCTCTCTCCCACTCTTCAAGTATTTGAATATCAACGACGATAGCCATTCCCAAGTTTCGTGCCGATACGGATAGCTAAGAATTGGAGATTCCCGTGACGTTGATCCTGGCCATCGCGGGCCTTGGCAGCTGATCTTGCGGGGCCGAGGCCTGAGAGCTCATTCCGAAGAAACACGTCCGCTTTGATTGAAAACTGACGAGCACGTAAGAAAGAGGAAGCTGCCTTTGGAGTCCGCTTCGGCTCGGTGCTACTCGAATCGGTCAAGGTGAGGATAAATGACATTGGAGATGCGGGGGTGATTTCTCAGCGAATCTGGCGAACGTGTGACCTTCCGGAACAATAACATGACCATTTCTGGCATTTTGAAAAAAAAAAGGAAAGGGGAATAGAGAAAGGATTATGGGATAGATTGGGGAAGGAGCAGGATAGAACGGAAAGTCTTGATGATCGTTCAATTGGCGCCAAGGACGAGGTGGAAGACGGAAGAAAAGGCGTTCTAGAGGCCGCGGTCAATACAACACGGAAATATGGCTAAAACTCAGATAGAATATAATGCCTGCCATTCAGAGAGATATTTTATGGAAAAAAGAGCCAAAGGAAAATTTTTAAAATTAAAGCCATCGGAATGCTAATAGGTTTACTTCAAAGAAAAGGCGAAACACGATTAACGCGTGAATGCAGCATTTGAAATAACGCTTCCTTCGACTTTTATTTACATGGAGAAAATCTCCTGGTGCATGACTTGTTCTCGTGATTCTTATCTGTCACTGATTCGTAATGAACCGATTCTATAATGTAATTATGATTTATATTGAACGAAAACAGAAGAATATCTGATGAAAAGAGAAAAAATCGTCATTTCTATCGCTTCAGTGACGCTTCTAGACGCATAGACATTCCCTAATAGACGGTTACGCTAGCACACTTGACTTCCAACTCCTCTCATTCTTGGAGGGAAGTATGCATTTCTCGTCGAAAATAGATTGGATTATTCTAAATAGTAGTATTTTAGTTTTACGTGCTTCGACGGCTAAGGTCATTTCGCACATACTGTCTGCCACTTGCATCCAGGGGCAACACCACTAAGACGAATAGGAGGATAACCCCTCCATATTCTATCCAAGCCCAACGATGCTTAATTTCGGTGACTGATCGACAACCAGTACAGGCTATCGTGGCAGGACATTGCCCTCATAATTCGCCATATTTAAAAAAAATAAGTATACAACTTCTCAGAACAGCATATTTTCGCCACGATCTTCAGTTAACTGGCTGAAGTAAATTCAATGACCATGGTACTTTTAACGAGTACTGAGTCATTGAGTACTTACTCATTTAATTCACCGCCGAATAGTGGTTATCTCAAGTAGGCAATAACAGTTCCGAAAGCGATTTTTCTTGACGAAGAATATTAAAACTCTTATACCTAATATAAAGACATGTGCGTATATCAAACCTTCCTTGAGGAGCTCATGGGAAAAAACGCGAGCATTTATAACGACGCATGCAGTGTATACGACACACAAGCGAAAAGGAATATTTTCTTATTCAAGTTACGTTAACACTGGACTTACATCTCAAACAACACTAGCACTGGCGGAAAAAGAGAAAAAAAGCTTGACACAGTCACATTACGCCGCGACGGCCTTTGAAGTGCGCACGAAGCATCTGATCCGAAAGCACTCCCACGTGGAGCTTCTTTGCAGCGTGGGAGACCGCGACACGCAGCAGAGACGAGCTGAAGAGTAATCCTCCCCTTCCGAGGAAGACATTATCATGACATGAAAATAGAGGGAGCATACGAGGGAAAATAAACACGAGATGAACCAAGAGTGAAAATAGGTTGTAACACAACCCTTTACTTCGGATTCGACCAACCTGGTGCGTGCGAACCTTCAGTCCAGCTTGCACGGCTTCCGTTGGCATACAAGGCTAGTTAAATTACAATTACATTTATTTCCATTAAATAAATTTGAGTTGGAAATTATTTCTTACTATAATTTGTTGCTCCGTTAATTTTGTTTTGTTTGGGCCCAAACGAACCAACATTTATCACTTGCAAATGGTTTGACATCAATCAACTTTTAAACTTGCATGCACAAAGAAGAAGCAATTCCCACTCTTATCAAAATATAGAGATAGTAAACCTTGAAAACCTTAGAGACCATTATAAATACAGTTCAATTGATCGATCATTGAGGTACACAGATTTTACGCCATCCTTCCCCCAGCCCACTTTTCTTTTATCTCCAAACCAAATAATTCTGCCCCGAAGTAGGTACTATTTTCACTTAACCCAGTCGTCCGGTCACGCTATACGGAGAACCTGCTGGAAACATCTTTGCTCGAGTTGAGTGCAGTTTTCCAAGGTTCCTTCTCGGTATTTCCGTTCCAAATTTCTCAACCGATCAGTTACTAATCTTTGGTTCCGGGAAACAACTGCATCCTCTCCTCCAACGATTTTGGTCCGCCAGACCCTGTTTGAAATATTGCAATGGCCTTGCAGAAGTGGTTTACTTGTTTAGTGTTTGATTCACGTCTTCATCGCTCGACCCTGTTTACAACTCACGTACCCAAGCCTACTTCTGTATTGTTTCCACTTCCAATCTACTTTTTGGCACTGCTTTCCCGTTATGCTAACGCTATCAATGAGTCTTTAAAAAAGATTATTAGCCAAACTATTTTCAATTTATTCTATTTCCAGCAAAAGAAGGGGATAGGTATGCCTTTTATTTAAACTTAAATTTCATTTATTTTTTTACTTATTAACAAAAGGGAAAGTGATTTTTCTGTCATCCGTCTGACCAAACGAAATCGTAACATGCCCGACGCACAGGCAAGTTACGAGGAAAAGCCGAATATCTAAATCAGTAGCCTTTTAATTGCTATTCTGAAACTGAGATGACATTTCGCAGTCTTCTTTGCAATAAACATAATTTTGTAAACGAAAAAAATACCACATAACTTTGTATGTAGAAGGATATAGCAAAGAAAAGTACTCAATCCTCCCATGATAACTCTCATTATAGGTATGTCTCTTTGTTTCTTGGGGCCGACGTGCAAAATGTTTGAGTACTTAAGGGAAAGTTAAAGGAAAAATAAATTACTTCCTTTGAACGGGATATCAAGGAAATAATACCTTTAATTAGTACATATAGTTACGCTCATCACTGACTGAAAGACTGACTCTGTAACGCTGTAAAATGGAGCCGCAGTCACGAAAACGCATTTAAGCCCTGTTATTGTCAATTCCGAAAAGGAAGCGTTAAACCGGTGGTAAGGTGGTGGATTGTGGAGTGGAAGGTATGAAGCTCGATGCCCTGATGTGGTAAATAATTTTCTTTATTTTTTTCTTATCTTTTTATATATTGTGCTTTCTTCATGGTAACTTAAATTAAAATATTTTCACGCAATTTCTTACTCTCTTAAGTGATACACTCATTGATTCCGGGGAGTAAAGCGAGTTAGATGGAGTCACCGTCACTTAAATTTTAGAATGCAGTTATTTTTACCTAAGGGCGTTTTTGCTTGGAAAATTTGCGTACCTCAAATAAGAAATTTTAATAATTTAGCAAACACAGCAATAAACTCATCTATGGGTGCCTTATGCGTCTTACAATTAACTGGTTAATATTTACGAAAGTCGAAATCAGCACGTAACATTCAGGCTGCACCTAGAACAAGCTCGTAAAAACGTAATACAGCAGCAATAATGTAGTTCCGCTAAATATGTGACGGAATTTGGTGGTTCGACCCACGCTTCCAGAATGGTTACACCATCTCCTACTAACGCGAAAGCGAGCAGTCGTGAGGAGGTTGACGAAAGAAGGAAATGCCGACAAGACTTCACGAAGACGAGGCGACGACTCCACGGCTCCCTTCTCCCGCGGGGGGCCGACGGGGGGCCGCGAGAAAATTGGAGGATGTAAGAGGAGGAGCCGATCTCATTCGCGAGATACGAGGCGATGGACCAAGGCAGATAAATCCCGGCCATGGCTGCGGTTCTGGAGAGGAAGTGGAGGGGGAGTGGACGGAGGGGGATGCTGGGGGAGATTTGAAGGACGCGAGAATCTTGAGGTCACACGGCGGATGGAGGAGCAACCCGCGAAGGCTGGGCAGGAGAGAGCGAAAGAAACTCTGCAGAGTAAATAAACGCTTGTGCATTAGAGTCGCTTATACTCCTGTCCAAATACACTCAATGATAATCCGGTGTAAGATATTGATTACAGATCTGGAGCATTCCCGAAGTGTTATCTCAGCTAATTCTTATCAAGTCCTCCACCGGCTCACGGAATCGAAGCTGGCCGATGCTTCGACCAAGTTCAAGATGTATGAAAATGAAAAACTTTTAATTTTGTGACTCCACAATGATCTTTTTATTAGCACGATCCGCCGACCCGGGTTCGACGTACTACAACGTCATAATTAAGTTGTAGTACGTCGAAACTCCGGTAGAGCTAATAAAAAGATCATTGTGGAACCACAGAGCTAAAGGTTTTTAATTTTCATAGTGAATAAATTCCACAAAGTTACGCCTGAAACTACCAGTTATTTCAGGATGTAATTGGAGTTGAAGTTGCAGATGGAGAAATCCTAACATCGCCTTCAGGACTGATTAGTGAGTCAGTCCGGATGACAAAGGTAGTACCGCACGACGAAACGTAGGCCAGCATGGAATCCGTGAGCTAATGGAAGACCTTAGAATTAGTCTTGAATGTTAGTATCAGAGTTCTATTCTTTGAATAGAAATATTACGAGCCAAATTACGGAAAAGGTGTGACCGACAAAGATGTATTAAAATCAAGTTCACCTTTGTAAATCAATCTCAGCCTTTGATAACTCTACATTTAAGTATTAGCTCACATATTTCCTTTGAGATAAGCCAGAAACTGAAACTTATATTTTTCCTTTTCTTCTGCACTCATAATCCCACTCGCACTTTTCCTCTTGGTTGATACATTCTTAGATAGAACGATTCAACGCCTTATGCCCTTGTCACAAAGTCTATTTTCCTTCATTGTCTTGGAGAATACTAGAATAAAATAAATATTTAGTTTCGCATAAGTCAAGATTTAAGATAGGAAAGTGCTAAGAGTATTATGGTCGGAATGAAAAACGATCATAGCCCTATAGCGCTATACGTATGGTTGAAAAGGAAATGTTGCCGGAAGAAAATTAAGATGAGGTGGCAGTGAGGATTGGATCCGGTGATTAGAGGAGGTAGAAGGTCGTGACAGATGGGAGAATGCTAGGTTAGCTGGGGATAATGAAGGAAAGTGTATCCGCTTTGGACTGAATAAAGGTGGGTAGGCAATGAGGGGAAAGGAAGAATAAAAATAGACGAAACAAAGAGCGCATGCCACTGAAAAGCGGCGTTGGAAAATTGTGTTAGCATCACGTCCACTGGAACCAATCAACCTAAACGGAAGAGTAGATGATTGCATGAGGATCGATTTATTTTCATTCAGAGAATTCTTCTATAAAGGTTTATATAGCATTTTTATGATAATCAAAACCTTCTCCAGCGTTGCCTTCGCCCAACCTGCATTGATTGTCTCCACTTTTATCTTTCTTCATTTCCACGCTCTCTCTACCATCCAATATGAAACGGAAATCTTTTTCCTATCTCTTACCCGCTCGCCGAGCATTCTGCTCTCAATTAAAGTATTCAGCATCCGATTTCCTCCAATAAACTGCACAGTGAGCCCAACCTGCTGTTCCCTCATGATTTTCCTCCTTCCTCAGGTCTGATAGAAGTGACCTCCTTCCTCCTCCAATTATTCTTCTTCTGGCCAGTTTTCCTTTCTGGTCCTTTTACTATTTTCCATCACATTCATGTTCCACGTATTCGATACTTCCATATTTTATAAATCCACAGCCATATTCACAGTATATCTGGTTTTGGTTGGACTAATTTAGTCCTTGTTTTACAATTCATTTAAATTAGAATGGGACTGAAAGCTAATTAATATTCTTATCCTGCATAATACCTATGAGCCGCCGCGGCCGACTATCCAGTTATCTCATTTACCCCTATACTCCTTTCTCTTAAAGGGATATATTCATTTGAGTATTCTACCAGTTGATAGGTAAGTTCTTGGACAGTCCACATCCAGCATTTCAATGTCTGAAACATTATCTCGCTCTCCTTCTGAAGGGTGTCCCGCCATTACATCCCTCTTAAATCCCTCATATCTTCTACCTCCCTTTATTTCGTTCAGGATTCATATCTGAATACGCAATCAATTTACGAGTGCAACTGTACCTTCCCATCGAAACTATCTCTTCGCCCTATTCCGTTTCAGCATAGTATTGTATAATTGACGTGTTTTATTAATTTTATTTTATCACATTTTTTAACGTTAAATATACTCTTATTATTACTATAGTTATTATTACATTTTCAATTGAATCGTATTTAATAATGTTTCATATTAAATTAATCATTACTTCTTTTTTAATTATTGATTCGTAATTTTATAAATATTTTATTTCACATTTATTTGTGCATATCAGCTTCCCTTTTCTTTCTTTTTATTTACGTCAAACATTGATTTTTAAAAAATACATTAGTTTTTTTTTTCTATTAATAGGTTTGCGCAGGTTTTTCACACTCCCCTTCATGTTTCTTTCCTGCAGAGCGTTTTCCTGGAGTGGGTTCTTTCGTTAAGGATATCAGCTCCTTATTCCTTACGATTTTCTCTCAATCGTGTAATTCTTTCCTCATTGTTTATATTCCATTTTCTTCATTATAAAATATTGATGGTCATTTTTTTGTTCTTTTCCATAATTTTAATATTCAAATTGTAATCGCTTCATAGATGTGTTTGACGAAGGGTTACATGGAAGAAGTCACTGTCCCAGTCTCAATCTCGCCCCAATAAAGTTGTATTATTATTATTATTTCCCTCCCCATCTTAGTCCCGTGTTCGCGCTCGTGAGCGACTGCCGCACGCAACCCGCGGAAGGCGGCACGACAGATGCGTCACGCGCGTGCTTCTATAATGCTTTCGATTAACACAACTGCGACCACTCCCACCGCGTATCTCCTCGACGATTGAATTGAGCGCGTCAGTTTGATATTGGAGCGATAGTCCGCAGAGTCGAGGGCGTTTACCCCACGTTATCTCGTCGCTTTGAATGCCCGATGGAGTACCTAATAGGTGGAGTAGAGAGAAACCTCGGCAATGACTCCACTTGCATGTTATTGAGCTCCCACATACATGCTCACACCGGAGCGGGCTTATCGCGAACTGAGATATCTCATGACCAACTTTTGATCGGCGCTTTGCGAAACCACCGGAAGCGAGACTCGAGTCATGAGAGAACCTCCTTTGGTGGCTCAGTGAGCATTTTGCACTTGAGAAAAAAGCAATGAGAATCCGACGCCCCCATGAAGTTATTTAGGAAACCATGGCTGAGGCAACATTAAGACGATTCATCGGCAGAAGAACAAATATTCATCCATCCGTTATCAGTGCCCCAGTGATCCCAAAAGTGGATTTTTAATGCGTAAGGTACACAAACAGGTTAAGCTTTTCCTGCCTCCCAATCTAAGAAGAAGTCATGATACACGCGCACTTCAATCTCGAAACGAGCAGGGTATTTACAGTAGCGATTAAAATAAGTAGATACATACATCATCTGTTATCAAAATGACCTATAAAAAATGGGTGATAAACTTAGAGAGCAATTTTTAAAAACCATTTATGTAGAACATGCCGCTATCTACGTTAATTATTATTAGCTATTTCATGTTTTTTATTATTAATACCTGTACACCATGGGCGTACCCAGCGAGGGGCAGAGGAAGCTGCTGCCCCCCATGTCCCACGTCGCCCCCCTAGAAGCTCAAAAATAAACCCAGAAAAGAGAATAGAATTATTTTTAAATGATTGCGTCTAATTATGTTCGCGTTCACGCAGGTGCGGCTAGTTGCCCAGCATAAGAGAAAATCATAATCTAGCTTGGTGTTTAGAAAACAAATGTCAAGCAGAAGACCCGAAGATTGCGCATGCATCGGAATTTATCTTTTTCCGAACTCGTCGTTTTTTTAATCAAAGTAGTTGCATTCATTTACATAGTTGACCCCTGGTTCGATTCATATCTATTAACATCTAAACAAGTTTCTGCTAGCGTAGTCGATCCCAAAATTGACGATAATGATGGCTACCACGGAAATGACCTGGGTCGTTATGTCGGATGAGCTCCCACAACTAAATGTGGAAAAGGAAGGGTGATTAGAAAAGAATATTCATGGACTCCGAAGAATAAGGGTTTCGCCACTGATTCAAGTCACTGGTGGAGAAAATTTTATATTGCCTGGTTATATAAATACGCGCCGTGGCCAGTGTACTCCAGGCGATTGAAGGGAGCTCCCTGCAAGCACTGTGTATTATTCCTTCCTGTCACAGGCACTGTTGGGTTTTGAGTTCATTCATGATTAAGCCATCCTAGAAGTTTAAGGATATGCACGAAGATTGTCGGAATCATGTCGCCACCAACTTCTGCAAAACTGTAACAATTGCTGTAAAGGCTTGCCTCGAAATTGTAGATGTGGTTGTCCAAGTATGGAGTTATAACAAAAAAAGTCGAAATAACAGGCAAATATAGTAATCGATTATTGCCTGTATTCTGCGGTACACATGACACGCTTATGGGAGTAAAAGAAGCGGATTAAGGGGTTAACTTTGATCTGTTGAATTTATGAATCGAGTCAAACGAAAAAAAATTGATGAACCACGTGGAGAAGTGGTTCACCCTTAACTTCCACCTCCCCCTTCCCCCCCTCCCATCCATCCTTTCGTATTCGCATGAGAGTTTTTCTACGCCGAGTTACTCAACCATCCGTCTTCCTGGATTCCCACATTCATATCCCTCCTCCTAATTAAACCTGCATTTTTTAGGCACCTCAGCTTAACGGTATTCTGGTTTCTCTTTATATCTTCCGGGAAAACGCAAGAATATGCCGATATTCTTTACAACTAAGCAGACCCATCCTCATCAAAATCATATCCGTTACATGTGATGTCCTCCTTCCTCCTAAAATACACGTATGCTTCATCACAAAGGCTTTGGCGTTAACGTGCCTGTTTAGGAAGCATGAAGAGTGCACCTTAATCACCATTAACAGTAGCACTGGCTTTCTAGGTGCCCACAAAGGCCTTGGCGATTCCGCAGCAGAAGCACGTCACGTGTAAGGAGACAAATTGTTTAACTCAGCGTCCTTGCCTCGGGAAAGAGCTCGAAATATTTCTAAATAAACTCGATTCCCTTTGAATTTACAGAGTAACGAGCAATATAGAATAGATGTGCTTTCGCTTTGTTTCGACAAAGCTTGAAGCTGATACAATTATATGACGTGACACCTCATACATAATTAGATATAATCCTAAAGATTTCCAAGAGCATGCCTACTCCCAAGGCAAGGACGAAGCGTTTTCTGATCCAATGAATTTAATGCGCCAACCTTGGGCGGTGAGTGCGCAGTCCAACCATCAGAACAAATTGGTCGATTAGTTGCACCAATCTTTGCGATCTTTAGATGAACGCTGATTACTGTAACAAGTCAATGGGTTCAGAAACTGCTACGCAATTAGAGCTATTCCCATTTGTTCAAATAAATTAATAGTTTTACGTTCTCCGGTCAAAAATGAGGACTAATAATTGATTTTGATAGGAGTGACTCGAAAAAATGAATCAGTATCGAATTTTATTTAGCGCGAGAATTCCAACTCAGGGTATAAGACACATTATCGAGAACCTGTCGTTCCTAACTGCGCAGTCACCGAGAAAGATATTATCATTGAGTAGGACACAAAAAAAAAGACGAGCAATAAAGTGGCGGTAAAAAAATTGACGAGGAAAAATATAAATGCAAACACTCAGGCAAAACCCACGTAGCTGAATTTTTCATCAACGGCTATGAAATCAATCAAAGGTGTCCAAGCCGTTCCATTCCTCTTCATTCAACCACCGCAAAGTTCTAGGAATTCCAGGAATGTTCATCTGCTTCGCTAAATTCGCAAAACTAGAGAGCATTCAGTGTACTAATTGGTAAGACCTAAGTGCTTAGACCAAATGTGACCAATACGAAAGAACACTCGATGACCAGAGACCGACTTTGCTTTCACCAAATATTCAGTTTTACCAGCCATTTCGGGAAATGTAATAAAAAGACCTAATTATGGTTTAGATGTTTCAATAACTCCTTTAATCGCAATCCAAAGAGCACAGAATACGTTTCAATAAAAATCGAGCATTGGCGAATGCCGAAGAATATTATCCGCGTGTGGTAGTCGAAAATATAGAGATCACAAAATACTAATAATATGAATCGGAAGGACGGCGAATGTCTCAGTCCAATGGAAGCGATTCCTACAGCAGGAAAGAAAGCCTATTAATATTGGTCTTATTCTACTTTTAATACAGCTCACAACACAGCGACGCACTAAAGTTCGTCTTTAAGTGGAGGATGATACTCAGTTACCCTTATTCTCTTGGAGATGCTTCAAGTATAAGAAGTGAAACTTTGAGAATAACGAATCCAACGTAGCAATACCAGACAGACAATTTTGTTCTTAATAGTGAAAATGGTGACCAGTAATCCAAAATAGGTATAAATGCACGTATTTAACTGCATACGATACATAATTTTCACATTTATGTGAATCAGGCATCATGCGTTGTAGGGGATATCCCTGAATTCCCACCTGATTGACTGATACTCTGTTACCCTTATTCTCTTGGAGATGCTTCAAGTATAAGAAGTGAAACTTTGAGAATATCGAATCTAACGTAGCAATACCAGACAGACAATTTTGTTCTCAATAGTGAAAATGGTGACCAGTAATCCAAAATAGGCATAAAGGCACGTTTTTAACTGTATACGATACGTAATTTTCGCATTTCTGTGAAGCAGGCATCATGCGTTGCAGTAGATATCCCTGAATTCCCACCTGATTGACCGGGAGCCACATTCCCGCCCCCCCCCCCTCCCCATGGAATCACATCCATTGAAGTTGGCAGTAGTTCCGTCCATCCAAGCCGGGAGAGGGCGTGGTGGGGCGGGGCGGGAGAGGCGCCGGACGGCAGGATTGACACAACGGAGGCAATTTGGATTCCGGGGGAGGTTGCGGACGATGAAGGACGTGGGGGGGGGGGGGGGTACCGAGGGGCAGGAGTGGAGGAGGCGAGATAAGGGCAAAGGAGGGAGTGGGAGAGGATATATGGGATGAAGAGGAGGCAAGGAATAGGGTAGGGAGGAAAAGAGAGTCCATTTGACGAGGCGCCAGCTCCAATGATTCGCTCTCCAAATCTGCGCGATAGGGTGCGGGAGAATGGGTCCAAGCCACTCTTATTTTTTCTCTTTTGGAATGAAACAATAGTTCTCGGCAGAATGCACTCGATACATAATATAACGTCCACAACGAGAGAAGGTCGCACAGCCACAACGATTTCATCCATTCCTTAAAGTTTTTAAGTTTCCATCTCTTCTGGCTGATAATTATCAAGTTGGTAGAAAACCATAAATGATGGATTTCTACCAAGTAAAGTTACTATTAATAAAGTTTCAAAGCCCGTCAAGTCGAGCGGACGTAGAAAGCGAAGATCAGCAATGATTCAGCGTGGAAAGATAATTTTTTCTAAATGCTGATAAATGGACTAGGCCAACGTAGTTTACAAAATATTTAATAATAATGACGAAATCATAGAGAAAAAAAGAAGACTACGAAATCCGAGTTTCTCACAATGACTAAGCAATTAACCTTTCCAGCCGACTTTTCCCGAACTGAAAAAAAATAGGAGTTGCGATGACACTCTTACTTAACCAGTGTGACACTGACATCATTAATGTAATCCAAAAAAGGTTGCACAGGCGCGGAGAGACGTGGCACGCTCTTTATTTGCGAGTTTGGAAGCCATGGGAATAAAACCTGAGCTTCAAAATTTGCAAGTTAATGACCACTGCACACCATGCAGGATTGAAACTCATTCCATCTCCTAAAGCGCACCGAAATTAGAAAGAAACGAGATGGAAAATGAGAACTCCGAATCAAATCAAAGAGAAACTCGGGGAGCAATTTTTCTGTTTGAGTAGATTCCTTAAGAGTGATTAAAAAAATGGAAAAGCACGTGCCACTCGTCTTCTTTTATGAAGAAAAAGGGGAGAGAAGAGAAATGAGGATTCATTACGAGGCGACGATTACGGGACACTGACGAGAAAATCCGTCCTGAAGTTCAATCCGAAGAGCGGGGAGGGGAAAAGGAGGAAAGGAAGCCCTCTGCCGGAAAGTATAATAATTATTATAATGGGAGAGTAGCCGAGGGGGGGTACGGGGCGGGTGGGAAAGGACCTCCGGACGGTGGTAGGGGTGAAGGGAGTTATTATTTTTTTAAGGGCAAAAGAAGGGAATGAAGTGAAAAACTGACGGCGGAACTTCATCGGGAATAAATTGGTTCCATTCTTTCCCGACGCATCTTCGTCGTCAGGAGTGGACAACGACGCGGAATGGAGCGGGGGTGGGAGGTGATGGGGGCCTGGGGGTGGGGAAGGTGTGGGTTGAGTAGTGCAGAGGGAGGAGTTCAAGGTGTGTGGCGTATACTCCATTCGCTGCATCTACCCAACTATCTCACCCCCACTGGCACGCACTTCGTTTTTTTTAAATTCGAGGCGATCGAGAGAGAGAATAAGGGGGTGGAACATGGATGAGGAGGGGGGGTGACACTTCTATGGAAGGTTGCATGAGAGGGAAAGTGTTTTTTTTCCTTCTTTTTGACAGGGGTGTGGGGGGGGGGAGAAAAAAAAAAGAAGTGACGACGGATGAGAGGAGAGGAGGAAGGGTCGAGTGTGGGGGCGGGGGAATGGAGGGGCGGCGCCGGTGGATGGGGGAGGCTAATAAGTGGGAGGGGAGGGGAGGGAGATGGGTGGAAATTGAATGAAACTCGGAAACCCATTTGTTAGGTTCCTTGCCTTTTTTCATCCCTTCGGACCCCTCCTTTGTGAAACGACCGAACCCCTTCCACCCTCCGCCCCCCTTACGCGTCTCTCCTCACCCCAACCCCTCTCTCTCTCTTCTCCAGCCCCTCCCACCTCCCGTGAAAGACAATCCCCCCCCCATCAATGGCTCCATACTTTCCTCACACGCGCCACTCTCCATTCAAATAGGAGCACACCCCCGCGCTGCTAGATAGCATTCCCGAAAACCTTCGATCGGGATTTAGCGGGCCCGTCCCTCGTTTAATACAGTATAATCCTACGGAGAAAAAACGCGACGTCACAGATGAGAATGTGTAGTACCAATATAAAAGCCACAGTGTGAAGTCAAATTCGAAGATGCCAAGAGAAATCATAATCACATGGGTGTATGCGTATGTTTTTGACACTAGATCGACCTCCTATGGGATGTAACTGAACCTCAGCAGAGTGTCCAAACACAATGCGCTAACGCAGTTGAAGTGGAGCTCGTAACAACAATGTTCACGAGAATGAAATACGACTTCATTGCTGCAGCTACAAATTCGATTTGGAAAGGCTATTCTGGCGGCATTTAGTCGCAGCCAACAAATCCTCGAACATGGGATAAGTAATTATTCACCTTACGCAGAGTTATAAAATACGCCGAAGCTTCTTTCCTTTAATATCGTGCCTGCCTTCCCATCCGTCTTCTACACTCCCTTATCTCCCTTAAAGTATTTTATTCCGCTTTCGCTAATATTGACGCGTTTTCTCACTCTGCGACTCCGGATTTGGCAGCGTCCTCAGATAAAACTCATATTCCTCACCACTCATAAGTTCTCTGCAGTTGATTGAGCAATCTTAAAACTCAACCATGCTGCGCTTGCAATTTTTAAAAACCATATTTGGTACTAAAATTTTGCGAAGTCCAACGAAAACAGATTTGTCATAGAAATCTTTCTTAGACACTAAGCATCAAATAATAGTTTCAAACACTCCAAAAGTGTAAAATTTCGAATGAACCAGGCATCGAAATCCACCTATTCTCCTGCTATGCGAAAAATAATGAGTACCTTAAGCTGATAAATTCTTTAGGTCTATTTCACGAGATAATAGCTTGGAATCATTTCTGGCAGCAGGGTTCGGCCACTCAACCACTGTAGTAATTGGAATTCAGGCGTATGTTTATTATTTTATCGCCCAGGACGAAAACAGAGCAACACAATATTACAAAAAAACAAATGAGTCTATTCATTCATTCTCTTCCACGATTTCCTCTTTTCCTTCAATCCCTTTCTTTTTCGTGGCTGAAAATCCAACACCACCGGCCACACGTCCTTGCGGAAGTCTGTAGGGTAACATGCATGTGCACCTGCATGAAAATATGGTAAAGCTTGGCTACAACCCTCTCATGGTACCGGAATAAAGTCGCTTACCTCTCACGGCAAAGGAGACAAGTTTCTCTTTTTACGGAGACATCAACATCTTATTTTATCCGGCGCCGGGCAGGAAACGGCTCAGAAACACGCATCTCCGCCAAAACCAATTCTCTTCCCCAAGGCTCCCCCGTCTCACTCCCTTCCCGCTTACAGCGCCCGACCCCCAAAGCCCCCCTTCACTGCCAGGGGGCCGGCGGGGAGGAAATGTTTCGATTATCGTCCGCGCCGAGATATGATCGTCACTATCGCGCCCTTATACGTCTTCATTCAACGACCATGGAAACAACAAGCAATGTAGCAGCTCCCCCCTACCCTCCCGCTCCCCCACACACGCATGCCGCATCATTGGATGTTGTCATATATGGTTCTCTCCTTCGCTCCCTTAAACTACATCTCTAGCACACGCTTTATTTCCTCACTTTACTCCTTCCAACGTCCTTCCCACGCGAAATCCCACTCGCACTGTTAAAGAAAGACCAAATATTTCAGAATAAGTATTTCACTTTCTTCCACCCAGTTCACCTCACACACCTGCCATGCTGCAAAATGAGTATCTACTTAAACGTGGCACTTAAGGTAGTTTGAGCAAAATATCACCTCACCTAGAATTTGACATCAACTTAAAGAAAAATCTCTCACCTTTCCAATGATATCAAATAACTTGTCCCTTGCCGAACTACTTTTCGAGCAATTTGCCTGAAAATACAAGCTGTTTTGCTTGTTACAGATTACGGCTGTGCGCTCCAGCGGGGGAATATTGAAAACATTAGAGCTTCATAACACCTAGATTTCATCAAAAAACTAACGGTGTGTAGTTTGTATGTTTTCCAAATATTAATAAAAATTAATCAATTACTCACCGCATTAATGTTTACAGAATAGCAAGAAAACCTGTTTTGAAGGCGTTATCACCGTATGGCGTGAAAAAATGAGTCATGTTACATACGTAAGGAAATATATGTATATTTTTTTTTCTTTACTGAGAACTTTGGTCATATGCAACTAAATATTTGCATCATTAATATTACAACATTTACTTCACACTTCTTACACACGCTGAAATTAAAATATTAAATTCGAATATGGTATCCGTTATTACTAGGGAAATATCTCGCTTAAACTACCTTAAGCTTAAAAACTCGAATTAATTTGAAGACTCAAAAAGTCCTCAGGCTTTGAATTGAATATCTCCGCAGAAAGTTTGGCTCCACTACTGCATGATAGACGAAATAGTAACATGGAGTACCTTAAATGATCCTAGATCTATAAGATATGTAGGTTTTAGAGGCACACCGAAAATAAAATGTACGTACATTAAGGAAGACCGACGAAAGTGTGTTAGGAACGGAGGTTGAAGAGAGGAAGATTTAGGAGAATATTAGAGAAAGGCAGGATTAATGGCTCGAGGAATCATCGTACGCAGTGGGATACTCGAAGCCCGAAGGGACAATAGCAGGCGAGCGGAGGATTAGGAGGAAAGGTATGAGTATTTAAATGTTGCCTTAAGGGACTGAAGGGACAAGCTGTGAATAGAAAAAAAAGGTAAGGCAATAGACGCTTTTGAAAAAAAGCATGGTAGGAATGTTCCATCAAAAACTTGTCTATCATCACAGTACTATCTAAAATACATAGGTTATTAAAGCAAACCATTCATCAATGATGGAGTTTGAACTTTTATATTTATTTTACATCGAAATCTTCGCAAGAAAAACTTTTTTTCAATTTAATCCACTTTTTTCCAAACATTTTCATTGTTTCATTACGGAAATTGCTAGTACGTCTGCGATAACGAACTGTTCTATGTCTCTCAGAACTAAATTATTGTCACTGTTCTTCTGTTAACATGAGCCCAACAAAACTGGTTAAACATAGTGCCTAGACCACTCACGAAGTTCAACATATTGTTCAACCTTTTAATTAGAAGATCTCCGCCATAAAAGACCGCAGCTTTCATATTCCCCCAATATTTACCGATTCCCCCCTCCCCTATGAATACTCTTTTACGGGCGTTTTCTCCCCAAGCCTCCTCCGCATTTCCTGAAAGCGACAACGACTAGGACGCTGCTTCGCCGTGCCGACCCTCGCCTCCCATTCCACTTCCAATCCTCTCTGCACCCTCAGTCCTCTCTCTCCCGTGGACCAATATTCTGCAGAGGGATTACAGCCTCGAGTGATCCATCACGAAATTCAATTAAAGGCCTCCCTCTCACCTCCTCGCTCTGGGGCAGACGAAGCGGGGGGCAGGCGCAGCGGGGGCTTTACGCGCTCGGGATGAGGGGCCATTGCACGAGGTATGGGGAGGTGGGGGGAGAAGAAAGTTGTAAAGGGGGAGGGGAAGAAAGAGTGAGAGTTTAGTCGCGGATGAGACTCGAGGGAAGAGGTACTTGGCAAAAAGCTACCACCACAATAATGCACGTGTTATAGAGGTTGAAAAGCTATTGGGAAGACTCCGCAAGTGTAAGAAAGGGCGAATTCTCCCCTCTGTCAGCTAGAGAATTCTTACTGCAGCTTTGATCTATTCTTTCGGCATGAAAGAACTGATTCGGAAGCAGTAGGTAGCGGTAATAGTTCCAATACACATTATAAATATGGCGAATACTATGTCATCGCAATAATACACGCATAAAATCAGTATTTACGATGCCGCGGCGCGCAGTTTTAGTCGTCAGGGCATGTTCAGAGACAGTAGTCTTGCACACATCAACGAATGTCCTTTACTATAAGCAAGAAACGAAAAATATTTTAAAATGCCTCAAATTACTCAGAACATTTATAGGAGTAAACGTCGAAACAAAATTCACGGCCGGAATATTACACATTTACCAGGGGTAACTATAAACCATTTGGGAAATATCAAACGGCTGAATTTACATTACGCTGAAATTGCGAAAAATGGTGAATTCCTGAAATGGGTATAACCATAGAGTAATCATGCTCTGTGGTATAACATACCCAAGGAACTCCGAAAACATAATCTTGGGGGATATCGTATTCTATGGCAATTGAGTAAAATAAATAGAACATAGATCATCCCATTTGCAAAACATACGTATACAATAGCAAAACCTCGATTACGTGTATATAACTTAGCAAAAACAAAAAAGAATTCTACGAAACAGTACCCAGGCATAAGTTCACCTCTCTAAATCTGTATCTTCCTAAAGACTAATCGTGTATATTTCATAGCTTCATTCGCAATAAAAAAATACCGTGGCGAGTATCTGTACGTATTACGCCGTGCATGCATTCAGTATAATTCTTGTATCTCTGTCCATTTATGTAGCTGCAAAATACTAACGGTCCTTCTAACATAGATAGCATACTTATAGTGTAGTGCATGCTTTTGAGGCTTCACCTTCGAAAAGGTAGCGTTTTATGTTAATGCATCAATAGTCGAAGTTACACTATATTTAATAGGGTATAACGTAATGCATGTTGGTGAATACTCACCCCCTACCAAACACCATTAAATGGCTTGAAAAGTACTTTGTAGTTGTAGATCTAAGCCGAGATGAACCTACTAAGAACCACTACACAGGGTATGTATCTGGGTGTAAGCGGTGATCATACCACCAATACGAATTGGATTCTAAAATAACGATGGATATGGAGGATTGGAAGAGGAAATATCGGAGGAGACATGGGATGGATGAGGAAAGGATATCTGTGGATCACGAAGGAGGCGTTCTCACGTGAGGCACGAAGGGGAACCAAAGGGAGCGTGGGATTTGTGTTGCAGTCGGTGGCGGGCGGGGGTGCAGATTGGAATCGAGGGGGAGGCAGGGGCGCGACGGGGAGGAATATATAGATGAGGGGTGGGAGGATATCGAGGGAGGGGCCGTGGGGGAGGGAGGGATGTGGCGCATTGGAGTGAGGGAGAATGGAGAGGATTCCGAGAGTGTATTAGTTGTACAGTTCCGGACAAAAAATTCTTACCACCTCGGGATGGAAATTTTTTTAAGTCCCGAGTTGACGTCGATGTCATAACGCGGCCGATCCAACCCTCCGCACGGGAGGGCAATAAACACTCGGGCCGGAACGAGGACCGTCCCTCCCAGCAGATG
This sequence comes from Pyrrhosoma nymphula, assembly GCA_963573305.1. NCBI lineage: Eukaryota > Metazoa > Arthropoda > Insecta > Odonata > Coenagrionidae > Pyrrhosoma > Pyrrhosoma nymphula. The sequence continues at coordinate 146,477,254 of OY754328.1, forward strand.
GCAAGGGACAGGGAAGAGTCGCGCGAGGGACGAAGGCATAATTTGACCTGCAGAGGGATTATTTTCGAGGGGAGGGATAGGCTTCCGGGTTCGCGCTTACTTATGGGTGAGCGACAAAGGGAGAGAGGACGGTGGGAGGACGCAATCTCGAACATGCAACCTCAAGACTATGCCCACTCTTGGAATTTGTCCACGGTCAGCCATTAGCTTACCCACTGGATTAACTAAAATATTCTTGTTAATTCGGCAAATATAGGCTCGGGTGTGTACTCTATATGTTACGCTGAGTAATACCAAATTTTATACGAAACTCTACGGTACATAATCAACGACAAAGTTCTTTAATAAAAGATGCACTGATCAATTTGGTTAAGAGTTCCGTTTGAAATGTGTACATACTCAACGGAAGAGAAGTAATGCACTTCTGACCCTATCATTTCTGAGTATGAAACCTATGGTCATTTAGTTTATCCACTGTGTAAATTAACATATGACCATAGAGACATCCCGTAATGACGGCCTTGGTTACTTGGTACGAACGAGGGGGTTTGACGCGGAAGAAGGAATGAGCACCTTAGGGTGCCGGAATGAATGCGGTGGTGCACGGTGAGAGTTGGTGTTCACGAGGCGAAGGGTGCGGTGTGGTGGCGGAGTGCTCGGGAGGCCATGGTGAGGGTGGGAGGAAGAGGCGTGAGCCTGAGGGCGATCTGAAGTCGGAGAGACGAGTGGAGATCGGGGAAGGGAAAGATCAGAAGGGGGAGGGGCGAAGAAGACGATGGGAAGAAAAGCGTGAAAAGTGCATCTAGGACCTCATACGCTTTAGGTGGTTTGAGCGATATACAAGGATATATACTTATACTAGATAGCGATATTCAAGGATATATAGGGATATATACAAGGACTTCCCTAAGGATATATACAAGGATTTCCCTAGTCACAAAGGAGACCATATTCGAATTTCATTTTTTTATTTCAGCGTCTACAAGAAGTATGAAGTAAATATTGTAATATTAATGGTGCAAAAATATAGATGTATATGCCAAAAATTCTTAGTAATCAAATAAATATTACCACAAATTCTTTAACTTGACCCATTTTTCACGTCCTACGGTGAGTGATGGATTATATGTTATAAATAGTTGAGAAAACATACAAACTAAACACAGTTTTTGACTAAATCCTGGTGCTAGAAGTTCTTAATTGTTTTCAATACTCTACCCCTAGAGCGCATACCCGTAATCTATCCCAGCAAAACAGCAAATTACTCGAAAAGTAGTTCGGCAAGAGGTTAATATTTTCGGGTTAAAAGTTGCGACGGCTGCCTGGCGCCTTCCGTATCGGTCCAACTCAGGACAATCCTGACGTTTCCAAAGTTCCATAAACTGAGAAGCACATTGTATGTTATTTAATTCTGATTGCTTCATTCTATTACGACAGATATTACCGAATATTCCGGGTCTCTTTCGAGTGAATCACCCTGAATAAACATTTCACAAATAACAGGAAGCCAATTAGTAAAGAAAAATTACTATTAAGAGGCAAAAAGTGATAGCAATATGTAATGCCAAAAAAGCCATAAATAATAATAATGGCAAAGCTTACATTGTGAAAATGAACGCAGTGGTTATTAAAATAACCCAAAACTTAAAAATTACAATCAAAAACGTCCTCTCCCTTGGCAAATAGCTGGACAACTGACCATAATGAAATAAATTGAACCGTCTAGGACTTAGTTTAAGGAAGACCCAGGAATAAACTGGCAAAACGAAGTAGTAACAAACTACAATATTTATTAATTCTACATGTAGTTTTATGGCACAACACAGCCTGATATGCCCAGCTTTTAGATTGGGCCTCTGGCATCGGCACTCAAACGCTCTAACCTCTACGCTATTAACTCGCTTAGAGGAAGCACACCAGTTTGGAGCGTGAGATTACCTTGCTCGACCAGATAGTTTTTCAAAATTTATTCGATTTAAAATAGGCGCTGACATTATTACATTACCCACGATTAATTTATAGCAAAGAAAGAGTTTCTTCATAAAGTCAACAACCAAACATTTTGCTTTTATTTTCAATTTCCTAATATTCCCTCTATCAAGATAACACGGACACAAAATCTTCGACATATAAAGTGCGTGAAACTCGCCATGCAAGAAACTGAATAAACAAGTTGCTCAATTCATGTGATCGAGCAGGTAGAAAGACACCGAAAAGCTTTTCTCCCTTGAAAATCGAGAGGATAAAATAATCATAAATGGAGCGAGATCTTTTAAAGGCGTCATAAAATCACGAGTTAAGACACTTGATACCTGGAGTTCTATTTTTTACGAGCAGAGCGATGGGTCGCCACGCTTTCTTCACCCCAGATGATCCGTGGCAACGGAAGCAATCACGAGTAAGAAGCGAACCTGCAGTGAAAAGCGTGCGAAATTATCCGTCTCGGAAAAATACCCGATAAGGTAAGTTTCCTTTGAAGATGGGCAAAGCTGCGGAAGTATACGACCATAAAAAGCAACGCTAAGAGTGGCTTCATCCTTTTCAGTATGGCGAGATATTTTCATTTCAAGAGTACACTTTGCAGATTAATGGTAATAATTAACACAGGAATATACTCATTATGGCATAAATAAAACATTTCAAGACTCAAAATCCGCATATAAAATGATTGCATTTTTAAAAGTGTAACTAATTAAAGGCCAAGGAAATCACAGGGATAGTCGTTTGATGCACAATGTGTATTGATGCCAAATTTATTATAAAATTTAGAAATTCGAAGATTTCAAGGTGTCAAATGACATTAAATAGCGGGGAATCAACGTAACTTCAGACCTTGCACGGGCGAAACGAAAACGGCGCTGCAATAACGAAATTAGGATTCTCCAATCGTTGCGATTGCACAAATGATGTGGCACGCAGTCACGCGCACGGGTGCGAAGATGTACACAAAGAGGGTGAAATTCGCCATGAAAAGTCCATTTGACTAGACCGGGATCAAACCCTCATCTTCCAATTGCCGGTCAGGTGTGTTAGTCAGTTACACAACCAAGGCATATTAATTCAAGGTGTGACTGGCTGACACACCTGACCGGAAATTGGGAGACCCGGGTTCGAATTTCGGTTAAGTCAAATGATTTTTTTCATGGCGAATTTCACCGTCTTTGTCGTATAAATTTGGATTTATCAGGCATATAGTTGGAAGGTCTTCCGATGAATAAGTGAAAGAGAGGCTATTTCGCTCTGGTTAGGCCACGTCTTGAATTGGCAGCGAGCATTTGGGACTCAAATACAGGAGTACAAAAATATTTGAGTACAAAAATAATTGATTCGAAAAATAAATAAATAACAAAGAAAAGCTGTGTGCTTCGTTAAAAACTGCTACGAGCGTGCAGAAAGTGTAACACAGCTGATGAGCGGATTAGGTCGGGAGCCACCAGCGACTCTGGGCCCAAGCTAGGCTAAGATAAACTTGAATATTGCAGCACAGGCAAGCTTCAGGATGACACGGAGGATATAAATTTAGCCCCAAATAATACCTATAGGACTGACAGAAGTGAAAAAAACAAAGAGACGCTGACAAAGTGATAGACACACCAAAATACATCCTTCACACGCACCACAAATGACTATAACAAAAACACAATGAGACACAAGGGCACTCCGTTAACATGCAATTCACCTTTGTCCTCTCCCTCTTACAATACATTTTCCCGTCCCTTTTCATGGTTGTCGTCCTTACACCCTCTGCTACGACATTTTTAATGAAATTTAAATTACATTCTTTTACAGGACAGTTGTGACTGGAATATCATCGAAACCCTTGAATCAATTAATTGTTGACTACTAATAGATATTACAAGACAATATGTATACATAAAAAGAGAGTTCGAGAGTACTAATCATTGTCATACTTCAATGATTAATTGCAAGCGGTTCAACTTAATATAATATGGAGTAATGCAGTCATACCTATTTACATTATGCATGCATCCTACATCGAAGTTTAACATAATGTGTAATGTTTTAGGAAATTAACGTGTTAATTCAGCAGGTACTGACAGTGAGAGAGAGGGATAGAGCCGCAGACTCGCCCTTCAGATATCTCACGAGGGGTTTTCGCACCGATCATCTCTCTCTTTCTATCTCCATCTCACCGTCTCACCTCCTCCTCCCTTGCCATCCCTTCTTACCCTGACCTCCCTTCCCTTCTCATCGCCTCCTCTAAACACCCTCTCTTCAAACCCGCGTGCCGCGATATCTGTCCCCGCGGCACGCCCCCTTCAGCACGACTCCGAAATAGAATCGCATAGGGGAAGGAGGAGGAGCCGATGGGGCACGCAAACGGGAGAGAGACGCCAAGAAGGGCCGAGTCGTCGAATGGCACCCACCCAATCCATCTATCCCTATCCCCCTCAGGCTGCCTCCAATCTCACCGCTCCCTACTGAAACGACGACTTAAGAGACGCTCCTCGGCGTCTTCGAGAGACGGGAGCTTCGGGTATGGGCTCCAGCGCTGAATCACGAACCCAGACGAACGTGGCAACGATATTGGCAGATTAAGGGAGCGGGGAGGTAATCTCAGCGTGAACAGGAAAGATTTAGCAGTAAATGTGTAAATGTATGCCGCTAAAGGAGCCTCGAGAATGAAGGCTAAGAATAAATTGAAAATCTGCACAAAAATATCGTTGTGAATCAAGTTCAGAGAAGGTTAAGATGCGCGAAAAACTTTAAGATATCGGGAAGGAAATAAGGATCTACACTGGTACAAAAGAAATAGAAGGCCAAGCACGAGATGAATGGATTGTTACCTAGAGATTTCTAGAGGGTAGAAGTAACGAGTTGAAGACAAAATACCACAGAGAAATAGAGAGGATGGAGGGAATTATAAGGATACCCTTAAGGGACTGGGCCGCTATGGGACAAAACTTAAGTGCCAAGGAGGAAAGAAAAATGTGAGCCATATGCATTTGCAAGGATTAATATTTGTCCTGGGTAGAGAGCGACAATGTAGGTACGCGACAGCGATTAGGTATGTGAATAGGACAGAGCAAAGGAACTACTATAATGCAAAGCTAAAGGACGGATACAATTGCAAATCGAAAGATACTATACAAAGTACAATTCGAAGGACGTGCATTCAAATTACGCCTTGGAAAAGGAGGAGGAGGAGTCTCGATTGCTCCACTGTGGTATTATGTATTACTGAATACTCTCGGCTTTCAGGCCATACTTTGGAATCTACAGTTTCACCAACCAAAATATCTAGCAGATTAGGATTACTTAACTTAGTGAGAGATGCACCTGAACCTGTTTTTCCCTAATCTGAAATTAAAGAGCACTGATCATTCGGGTATGAGGCAGACATTGAGATACAGATTCATTTTACATTCTGCAATGAAAAGCGAAAAACTTGAATAATTATTATGCTGAGGAGCTGAAAGCAAGAATGAAATCACGTTATTCCTAACTAAGCGTGAGCGTTCTTCCTTACGGTGTGCGAGACGAACATTCTACACTGCAATTAGATAATCTTGGTGACGTTGCTACCTTATTTTTATGTTCTTAATTTATTGATTCCTCTGGGAAATTCCAAATTTCCTAGTTTTCCCAAGGGATCTCCCGATCTCTCACGCAGCTACGGCGAAGTCATATGTTTTGTACTCACCACACTCCCAGTTACATCTGCATCCGTGGCATCAATAATGGTTTCGCAACGTAGTGTAGAGGTATTAATAACCTTCGTCGAACAATATCTATTTCAACAAAGATAAGCATTACTCGACAGCATTGTTATCACATTTATTGACTTAGAGGAGCGGAAGCGGGGAGTGACATTCAGGAACGCGACGCTTCGATTACCGCTGAAATCCACAAATAAACAAGATTCCTCGGATCCGGGGGAGAAGAGTTTATCTCAAGGCGAGACGTAGGCGGCAGCAGCCAGCGCCTCGAATCAAAATTGCGCAAACTGCGAGGCTGAGAGACGATGGAGAGAAAGCGTTGCCGCGACTCTGGGGAGCACAGTCGACTCTCGGAAGGGACAGGACGCGCGCACTCACGCTGGTGACTCACTCGACGCGAGAGAAAAAAAAAGCAGACTGGCGAGGAGCGATGTGGGCCAGGAAAAGGCACTCGCATCGAATATGGCCGGCCCACGGAAACGGCCGAAAGAGGGTTTTAGGTCGCCTTTTCCAATTCACATCTACATCTATATCTACAAAATACCCTGCAAGCCACCTCAGGGGTGTGTGGCAGGGAGTGAGTATTCACCAACATGCATTACACTATACCCTAAAGTTAGTGTAACTGCGACTAATTATGCATTACCATAAGTCGCTAATGCTTGTCACGAGACGAAGCCTCACAAACATGCACTACACTAAAGATATTATCACAATGGAGAGAGACCGTTAATATATATGTATTTTGCAACTACACAAATGGACAGAGACTCAAGACTAATATAGAAAACATGCACGGAGTGCTGCTAGTACTAGGTAACAGATATTGATTCAAGTATTATGGAGTACTACTACTACTAATAGCTATACTACCTATCGACAATCCTAGATAAAAGTCTCACTGGCCGCTGTTATGGTCCCTTATAGTTCGCGGGAAAAATGACATTTTAAATCAGTCCGTTCTGCAGTCTAGTTCCCTAATTTTATTCTCATGACCTGATCTAAATTTTAAATATAAATAAAAAAAGATTTAGGTGACGATGAAGGTCATTACGGAGCGGAGAATGTTAAGTGTGGATCACGGAGGAAAGTATTAGGTGTAATGTGTGGAATTAAGGTTGGTAAGAAAGATAGATAAACGTCTTTATTGGGGTGAGATTGATAAGTTCAAAAGTCCCTTGTTCCACCTAATACCACAGTCTATACAGTCGCGTCATGCCATGTAATTTTCCCTATACAGACTTGCAGCGCGCCGATGCAAGCGCCTCTAGTGGTGAACGTGTATAACTACTTTCATTACGGTGTAAATGAAGCTAACTTTTGCTCACTTTCGCCAACATTTGCATTGCCTTCTAAACATTTGATTTTTGCGGGTAATGCTTTATGTTAACGGCTTTTCCATCCTCTTTAAATTATCATAATCTCGTTCAGAGCACCGATGTGTCACAATCGTTCGCGGAATAAATGGTCCGCTCAATGGTTAGACATTTCAAAGAAGGAGCAAAACTTTCTTCAATTTTTGAAATATGTACAGAGTAGTTTGTTACCCCAGTCTAGCACTTATGGCTTATGACATATTGTACGTCTGTTCTGACTTTTTAAGTGGCATAAAGACAAAATAGGAAGCACATGTACACGTATTTATTGAGTTCACTATTACATTTTTGTATTTGCTGTGAGGAATGAAAACACAAAAGGATCTATGGAAATATACTTTTTCACACATTTAATTCAAATCGGTAACCTGTATTATTCACCTTTAGGTATTTTTTGTACATTCGATTTTTGTAGCTAGAGAGACCCTGATTTTTTCATTTTAAATATAAAATAAATGCATGTCCTTACAAAGATTCTATTGAGCAAATGTTTCACGTGAGCTGCATCTTTCTGGAAGGGGCATTTTGTTTGATTCGCAAATCACATTCCCATAAGACGCCCTATTTGCTTTAATTATCAACAAAATGAGTATTACTTATCAATGTTGATGAGCATTCCTCGAAAAAGGAATTCAGTTTCTCACTGCACAATATAAGACTGAGGAAATTTCACTACTTTGAAAGTTTTTAAAATATGTTATTTTAAAAACTTTCAAACTTTATGTTAAAATATATAGTTTTTAATATATGTAATTTTTCCCTCGGATATCTTCTATTTTCATGAGGAAGTACCTACATTCACAATAATGAAGTGATAGCAGTTTTCTCAGAAAATAGCCCAAAAACATGTATCATTCACAAGAAATCGTGTTTTGACCAACCACTTCTTTCAAGCTATTAAGGATTGCTTCCTGGCTATCGAATACTTCACTGCCGCAGGAAGAATTAGGCTTCAGAAACGATTTAAACACCAAAGATTGACATAGGAGTAGCCTTGTAGCGTACAACAGAGAAAAATTCTCCAAAAAGTCTCGTTTCATTTTTCTTGTTTCTTGACATCTTTCTAAAGTGCTTTGGTTCTCAGCTCTTTCCAAATATTTTGCAGAGAGTTGATATTTAGAAGCCAAACTTCAACAAATTTTACCTTGTATGTTCTTATTATCATTTCCTTAATGGCCAATTAACCTGATTGACCCCAGCCAATTTTTCATTGCCTCGAGGGCTTCAATGTGTTCATATTCATCTGTGGTAGTAACTATCAGTGTCGCAGCTGAAATAATGCCGTGGGAGTTGGAAATATTGGATAAATCATCAACATTTTTACACATTTTGGTGTTTCCAGTGACTGAACAGGCATTAATCCACAAGAAATAAGAGTGCTTATGGCTGATACTTCTGTAGAATGACGTAGTATATGTGGTGAACTGGCCTTCTATTTGGAGAAGACGGGGAGTTAGTAGGGGGAGTTACTGCTTTTATAAACTATGGGCAAGTCTGACTGTATTCTTAGAATCCAGGGAGAACTATTCACAAACGACCTCCAAAGAGATCAACACTCTAATTCCACTTTTTAATAGATGGAAACAATCATATTTAAATAGGTCATTCCTGTAACTATTCAGCAAATGAGGAATATTTTAAAAATAGTATAATTTCGTGCATAAAAATCTAAGATAAATCAGTTGATATTTTTATTGACTTACGCATCAGAACAAAGTTTGAACCCTGGTAAGTCACACATGTCTTCACGGTAAACGCTGGTTTAGAAAGTATTTGAAGAGTAGTTTTGAACAACTTTTGAAAACATTTGTATTTTACAGACTGGCAGGAGAAATAGATACCCTATCGGCTTCCTTCAGTTATAAAACAATCCCTTTATCATTAGCAGTAGAGCTGGACTTGTTATGTTACTGCTTCTGAAGAAACCCAATTCCTCTAAGCCACAGACATAATCTACACTATTATTGTACGACAAATGCCTCACAACTGCTATTTTATCTATGCTCAAACTAACCAACCTTTGGTCCTATTTCAAGTTCTTTGCCTTCTCTTTAAAAAGCATAAACACTCTTAGATTCTGGCTACTTTTGGTATTTATTCCCTCAACTTACTGTTGCTACATACAAACAGAGGATAGATTAAAATGTTCGGAAAAAATGTGTAACCTTAAGGTACAGTCTAAACTAATAAAAGAAATAAGATCAGGTTTAACTTTGTGGAATTCCATTTTATAACAATAAATAAGCACCTGATGATGATGCACATGCATTGAAATCCGGTTTGTGCATAATTGTATTGACTAAAATTGTGGATTGTAAAAGTTTTATTTATTGTTATACACAATCTATACTATTTGTTTAGACTGTGCTTAAGGACTGCGATGCAAGAGACTCAGTGAAAAACATTTGGTATCACTGAACTTATGAGATCCATGACCACGAAATATATTCCCTATTAATTTCCAGGCAAAAGGTTTAAAACAGTTTTTGGCTATATCTTTCACTTCCGCAAAATATCTTGCATCTTTAATTACCCTGACCATCTCTTACCTACCACCAGTACATCTAAATCTACTCTTAATTCGAAGAACTGTTATGTTATTCCTCAAACAAGAAATCTAATCTCTTCCTCTCTTTAGTGAGTTCTTAATTTCCTGGTTTCGAACTATAGACATACAAATAAAAATTACTCACTCATTGGATGATCCTGTTGTAACTGTATATCAGAGCAAAATGTGCCATGATTGGCAAAAACTGGGTGAAAAGAAACATGTTAGTAACGCTAAAAAAAGCTATCGAAGGATACTTTCTTTATATATAAGAGGAGATTGGTATCTAGAGTTTTTCCTCGGGAAGACTGTCTTTCTGGCAGATAACTTCCGTTGAAAGCTTATTAGAGACGGATTATTGGGTATATCAAATATTATGAGGACAGCGGTTAGCATCAATCTCTTTTTATCAACTTGCTGTCTTCAAAATGCCCAGAACAGAGCAAATAATTTTGTGCACAAGTAAGCGGCATTTTTCCCGTTTCAATCTTTTCTACGGCAATGGGTGACCCATCGTATGCACGGGTAATGATCATAATAAATTACATTAGCGTGTTAAAATAAAAGAATTAGAGAGCGCTCACGTTTTGTGAGCTTCAAATATATCAATAGCACCGACCAACCTGTAACGATACTTAGGGAATCGGAAAAAATGACACTCCTGAATTCCATTTCCGATTTCTGCTGCAGTATTATTTAAAACAAATTAAATTTGAAAACACTGTACGCAGTCGCAGCACTCAGCACACAGTCTCAATCAAAGCCGGTATGGCATCCTAAGTACGGTATTGTATCGCGAGATTGAAATACAGGATGAGTTTGAACGGTTGTTTCTAATACGCTTGAACTGCGTTTTTTTCTCAGTGTTTCCTTTTAACGCAATTAAATCCTAAAAGGGGAGATATTATAAAATATTATCTACAAAAGGAATAATACCATTACATCACGAAGAAGAAAATAGGTTCTAGTTCCAGTGCGCGCAAGTGTATGTACTCACCCCACATTACGGTAGTTATACACGTTCGCCGCTTGGGGCGCTACTAACAGCTAGCTGCAAGAATTGTGTCCGTCTTGTCGCGACTGTATAGACTGTGCTAATACCTCGTCAGTAAGTATATGAATAGAGTGAACAAGACAAACACTGAAATATATTAGTCAAAGAAATAATACTAAAAGAAATTGAAATAGATCATTAACGAGACATAATGAAGTATCAGAGATAAGGGTAAAAATATATGCACAATTGTGGGAAAAACGTGAGGATTTTGGCTGGTATCTCTCACGGAAAAACCTCACTGTAGGAAAACACACATATATGAATAAGGGTTTGAAAAACCTGCGAAAAACTACTGAGAGAAGCTAATGTAACTCATGACAGTGAATAATATAATCACACCATAAATATCAACATTGAAATTTATATGTGCATTTCTTGGAACAGAGAGCATTTTATGTGTATTCGGCATATTACGGTAAGTGTTTTACTAGTCACTCTTTGAGAAATGCCTTATGTAATTTCTTTTTGAAATAAGACATTTTGTGCATTTTTCAAGGTAATGTCAACAATATTCCACTCGCGGCATGCGGTTACAGTAAAAGATTTAGATATTGAATATGACGGTTGTGTGTTGAAGTGTTACAAGTTTTTGATTCCCTCGTGTGTTTGTACCACGCACTTGGTAAGGAGTACACCGACATGATGAATGAAACACTACGATTATCAGCTCTACCACGGGAAACGTAGAGTTAGAAATTATCTTTATTGTCCATCCAGATCTACCTGTACCATACATCTTTCCCATACTTTTAATATTTCTAATTAGGAAGATCTTCCACTTCCACAAGCATTTTCCACTTGCAAATTAGAATTAAAAACAGGGAGAAGACAATTCTGCATTTACGAATAAACGAAATTTGGCTTATAGCTACCGCAAAAGTTCCTGGCGCAGACCTGCGCGACAAGGAGGGTAGGTTGGAGTGAATGTTAAGTTAAGTGTAGGGCGTGAAAGGAAAGGACGTAGGGGAAGAGAGGAAGACAACGAGAGAGAGAGCGAGTTAGGGTATCCAAACGACTTCGCGAAAAGGCAAGATGTAAACACATGCAATGGTAATAGGCAAGTGATGAAAACCACCCTTTGCTACGACTAAACTAGGGACCCTATCTTGAGGTCTCTTTGAGGATCGTGTTGAAAAGGAACGGCAGGCGAGTCATCCATGTTGTTGAAGCAATTTTATTGCCAGCAATTAAAAAGGTTCTCCGATCCTCCACACTAAACAACCTTCCTCCCCCGTAATTGTCCACTGTGTAGCGCCAGGAACTTTTGCGAGAGCTGTGCCCGTCTTCTCTGCGCCTCGTAGGAATTGAATATTTCTCTTGTAAGAATTTAAAACTCAGCCGTTGCCGGCCATTTTCACGAATTTATTCTCCGGAATGTCTATGGCATAAATGGCTAGGAATGGCTGAAAATAACCAGTTATTAATTCAGCCGAAAATTTCATGAAACACATTGCACCCTGAATTAAATACACGGTGTTTTTTACTATCGGAGGTGAAATGACCCGCAGCTTCGCGTCTTTAAGACTTCAAGCACGACGGTTGAGTCAACAAATCGTTCGTAAGTCCTTGAGCACTTATTGCCATTAACTAAATTAACTCAATTCAACTAAAATAGTACAGCATCTAAATATTCTTCTCATATAGAGGCTATTATTCAACACGATTACGTTACCATGGTAGGCAGTTTTACTTCAATTTTTTGCAAAGAGTTACTGCAGAAATGAGTGGGTTTGAGGACGGCAACGGAAATCCGATGAATGCATTTGACAATAGAACTATTAAGTGTCATTTTAAATTACGTAGATTAAATCTGCTCTTTATTTACAACAGAATTAAATCCAAGATACAATAATTTTCAACTCTATTTGAAACTTGGATTACAATCATACCCTCCTCGAGAAATGCTATCGAGGATATCCAAATGTTTTCATTAATACACTTGGTCAGTGGTCGATTTGAGAAAACTATTCTACGTAAGGCGCATGGCGTAAGGTATTGTTAACTCTGGGAAAACAGGCACCGTTTTTAACAAACTGCTTACGAACATAAATTGTGCGAGGAAGTGTCCATTGTTCACAAGGCAGAGCGATTGGGGCATGAGTGAGAAAGCAGAGGCTTTGCCGCAATTGAAAGCGGCTCCGAGACCCAGAGCGAAGATCAATTCACATTTTGCATTAAGAAAAATAGCAACATCACACAGAGGGTAAACACACAATGCGGTTGCAAAGACAAATAAATTAAAGAAATGGTTAAGTTTTCGGAAATAAAAGATAAATTAAACTAAAATGATGAAAGATTTAATCTACCATTGAAATTCAAAACGGCCTCATTGAAATTGGACAAATGCTATTTTTCCCGCGACTCTTGCCACAGGAAAATTGGCTCGTTCCAGCCAACACCGCGGGCGTCGCATTCGCGTCGGCCTTTGTTGAACATTAATTTTGATGTAACCGAGAAAATCAAGGCCTCCTCCTCCGCAGTTTCATCCGTCTTCAAGATCGATTCGCCAGAGTAAAAAAGTTTGAGAAGGTTGACAACCAATGACGCACTCTGCTCCTGACTCAATACGATTACCGACGATAGATCAATAGTGCCAGATAGAGGATGAGAGATCCCTGAGAGCTTTCTGATGTAGTTCTGCCCATGAGGCCACAGACTGATGTGTCATCATAGAATTCCACGACCGTAGATGAACAAAACATTGTGATTAATTTGTAATTTAATAACCGCGAAAACGGTGTAAGAACAATGGCATGGTTAAACATTGAATTGACGCCAACTAAGCAGTTTACATCACCTGTGACGATACTCTTTCGGCGCCCACCTTCAAAATGAATCAAATCTGATTTCGACGAAGGACTTCGCCGGACATGGGATAGGTTGCCCCGGACTATTACCAGTAAAAGTGAGAAAGTAATCCACATCCATCTCCACACATGCACTAAACGTTCGCAAGAATGCGTGAAAGTGAGTGTTATTGAAGCATGGAGATGTCCTCTCGTCGAAGGATCCTTTAGTAATTGGGCAAAGGGAGAAAAAAAGGCCATAGGGTGGAAGTACTCCCCACCAACCAGACTTCCCTTTCAATTACCCATTTCAATTTCACACACGTATACATAGCTAGGGTTAAAGAATAATAAGTATATTATTTATGACTTAATAAAAGTTAACACAGTATTTTCCACACTACTTTTAATGCTACCTCAACCGGTTTCGACGTTTTCACTAGGTGGAGTAAGCATAACGAAGTAGGAAGGAGGTGGGGACGAACTTAAATTTAAGGAGCAAGGTCAGGGTTTTAAATAAGGTTTTAGGGAGGTGAGGAACCCGCACAGTAAAGAAAGGTGAATGTGTCATCGGCACAATCTCGTTCACAATTTTTTCACCATACATTTTTTGAAAATCCTCCATTTGAAAATTTTTCATGAAACCAATTTAGCACCTTAGTAAATAACATTTAAAATATGAAAATGAAAATCAGATGAATGGTCACATTTTATTACTATGAATTTCCATCACGTAAAATCGTCCACGATTGATCTAATTATCTATGACTACTTGAATTTGTGTGTGTTTGATATAGATTTAAAAAAGGGGGATTTTAAAACGGTGGAAGTATGCACGTATTAGGAAGGGGAGATTAGAAGTGAGGGGGGGAAATGGGATGAAAGAGTTGGGGGGAGGTGCCCCCCATCTAAGCCGCCGCCGTCGTCATCGCAGTGAGGCAATTATGTTGGAAGGAAGCGGAGCGGATTCTCAATAGGGAGCGGGCCAATCGGCGAAGGGAGATAGAGAGAGGCGCAAATCCAATGGATGAACTACGGGGCATGAAGAGGAGCACGGAGGGAGGGGGGCATTAAAAGGGGGAAGATGGGAAGGATTCTATAAGAGGGAGGGAGGAGGATCTGATCCTGAGAATTCCATTCACAAGGTCTATAGATCGATGGTCGATTTCATTCGAATTTCTCGGAATGGGATGGGGGAGGTAGATATTCAGCATTAAATGTACGATTGTGAGGGGAATGAGGAGGGGGGAAAGTATAAAAGGATATAAGGGGGTGCGGGAGAGAGGGGGAGGGGACAGGATGGAGAGTGTGAAATTCATTCAATCATCTCAGTTTTTGATTTGGAGGTGAGAAGTAAGTTTTTCATAAGAAGGTGAGGCATTATTTTCCATGTGCATTTCTAACATCTCACTGACCCGCAAAGAATTTTTCCTTTTGTTTCACAATAGCTTGAGAAAGAATAGATACATACTTGGAGATCATTAGTATATTATCACATTTTACCGCACCTATTTATTTCCAGCATTAAAATCTTAAATTTAGAGATGATTGGAAATTGCGCTCGGGCATTCTTACGTTGAACTGAGGACGAAACCTTAAAGAGCACTAAGGAGGAGAAGCGGAGTATGGGTACGAGAGGATGACACGAGATAAACCCCTCTCGATCGCAGAACCAAATTGAGGGCTGCACTTCTATTTAACTGCTCGTTCTCTTCTCGTAGATGTTAAATAAGGTGAAGGCGGTCCCATGCATGCAGACTGCATACAAGCTGTGCTCACGCAATCTGATCACATTCAGAAGCCTGTTTTATGCCGTAAAAATTGTAAGAAAATGTGGTCTAATTTCCTGCGTAGGAGTCCCTCTACACCCTAAGTAGATAACTGAGCACAAAGCCACCGCCTAAGGCTGAGGAAAGAGGAGCGAATCTGAAAAGCGGCGCTTTCCTCGATTTCCCGATTAGCTTCCATGCGGGGACAGGGGCTGCGGGGGCAGGAGGGGCTAATGAGGGGGCGCTGCCTCTCTCGTACACTCACTCACGCCTCTTGCACTGAAGGAGGGGATTGTCGCGGGGGCGGGGGAGTGGAAGGCGATACCTTCGGGGGAGAACCCTCTGTGAGGGAACACTCTATAGGGAATTGAAAACAAATGACGATCAATTAACTCATCAAAGCACTAGACGAGGGCTGCCAAAGGGGATGAACCCTTTTCTACTTCTTCCTCATCTTGGGCCCAGGCCAGCTAATAACGGCATCAGGGGAGTTGGCATATTTAATTTTTCAAGGGTCTCTACAAGATTTTAGAATACTATGTACAAAACTATAGTATTCTAAATCGTGGATCTGTACCGTAATGATATTATCACATTTTCACATACGGAAATTTTCACTAACATTCACAACACATTTTTTAAAAAGTTCCATAGATAAGGATATCTTTGATTAAGACATCAAATTGAACACTTCTTATATTTTTTTAAGTTCCATGTGAGGTGAAAAAATATAAAAAGTGCCCACTTAGATACTTCGTTGATACCCCGCCTCAACTACCAAAAGTTGTGGAATCATAGCCACATCAAAACAAGTATAATACTCCGTGTTTATCGTATGCTTACAATTGTTCACAGCAGAGGAAGACAATCTTAAGGTGGCTGAAGCTGTAATCGTGGGTCATTGAGTGCACATTTTAATATTTTAGAAAGTTGAAAAAATATTCTTGGACAAGTTTCACTTAAGTGGATCTGTTAAAAGGTCGGAACTAACCACAATGGCAGTAATAGAATTGATGCAAGAATTATATTTTTTTTTTTCCTTAAGTAAAGCATGTTATGACGATAGTTTTCGCCGTGATATTCGAAATTTAGACGAAATCATATTGAACTGTTTTCGAATATTGTACTCGGAGTGACACCATGATATTTGATATCAACAATTACAACAATAAGATATATAATTTCGCGTTAAAAAAGAAAATCCGTACATATTATGTAATCGAATTATTTCGAAACATATGCCATGTTCCATAAGGCTACGCGATAAAATAGTATCGAAATGCCAAAAAACCAAATGGGTAGAATACAATTTTTTCACTTTTATCCATAGGTACCATTAATAAGAAAACACATGCTAAGTTTCGCGCTTATCTGTGTATAAATAAATATCGCTCTAACCTCCTTAAAACAAGTCGTCAGCTCTCCATTTAACGACGTAAAAAATGCCAACATAGGATTGGATATTAAATAAAAAACACGGCGAAATAGTTGTCAAAATGCATGAACGTTGTGCGATAAATCTTCGCGAACAACGGCTAACACCGCTGGTGGGCTCGAGAGAACTTCAACGGCGCTCCAGGCGCCGATGCCGCACCACAACGATTTGGGCCGATCAAAAAGTGAACATTCCTTTGATAAGATAAAACAATATCAGGTAACAGCTGGGTAACCTTAAATGGGCTGCCACTGTGCTGCGCATTTGTTACGAAATAAGGATAAACTCTCTGACGAATTAATGCCCTTGTCTACTACTTCGAACGGCAAATTATTATGAGGCACTGGAGATCTTACTCGGTTGGTAGTATCGGCAAGAGACCATAATAACCATTTAAAGCATATAATACGCGCAACTTAAATTGCTGAAGACAAGCAATTACTAACATTTACAGATTAAACCCTTTCAAAAATCTGAATTTGCTTTCAGAGTACCAGCTGGAACAAACAAATATCTCTTAAGGGTGGTTTTCTTTTGAATTATAATATAATATAAATGAAAATAAGAAATATATCTATAAAACCCTTTTATATCCAAAATTATGAAAGAATTCTCGACTATAAAACATAATATCTTTCCACTCTGCTACTTAAGTCATCAAACATTTCTTTGAAAATGAAACAACGCAATCCACCACTTGCGTTATCAATTAAGTTCTATCATATCTGCCGAAAAGAGAAACACTTCTGTAGTCTCACGAGAACCAGGAAAAGAAGACATTTCGAAATAACGAACATGTAACCCGAGATAACTGCGGAGAGCAAATTGAGGTACCGGCGATGACAGATGACAGCGACCACTGCGAAAAGACATAATTGAGGAAAGAGAATAACAAGAGGCATTCGAACGAGGAAGAAATGAGGAACGGCACATCCAACCGGGGGCACAGTTGATCAGGACTGTGTTACGAATATCAGCCAACCAGAGGCATTTACACCGGAGGTACATGTTGCGAATTTAAGTCGGACACGTTAGTGATGCCATTCTTCGCAGAAGAACTGTAACGCAATCGTGCAATGTTCGTACGATGGCAGCAGCGTCTGAGAAACAAACGATCGATTCAATATCAGTAAAATATTTCCCTTCCTTGGCCTTGGCATTTCCCCACCGGTATATCCAGCATACAACATCAAATAAGAAAAATTCCCAGGAATGTGAGAACATAAATAGAAACACGCGGATACGACGGCGACGCGAAACATAATAAATGGCTGCAAGCGATCCGGAATGAGATCGGGAGGCTGCTATCGGCAAAATAAAGATAAGAAAACTTATTAAGAAGATCCCGAAGGAGAAAATACTCAAGGACAATTATTTCTCATTGAGGAGATTTCTAACTTTTGCTACAACATTTTATCTACCTGGATCTCATTCATTACTATAAACCTTACCTAAGTGAAAATACCTTCAGTTTTTTTGATTCACAGATATTTATTAACTATAGTTGACTAAAAATGCAGTGTCCTTTGAAAAGGAGGGTAGAGCGCGCCATGTTGTAAATAAGAGGCCTGACGTCACAACTGCCCTTCTCTGTAGCGGCTGGCCATGGTGCACTATCTCATGTTCGCTTTTTGGCGTCCGTTTCCATTCCACGCCTGCAGCCTTCTTGACACTCTTCAGGAGCCTGTATCATACGATTTCCAAATACCTAAGTAATTTGATTATTTCATAATTGAAAGAGAAATCCGCCAAGGCGAAGCCAAACAACTTGCCTCAAGTGGACGCTTTGGGTGTTTATTACGGAACTCTTTTCATAATCGGTACGATTTTAGTCTATTGCTCGGTGATTTATCGTGCGATAAGTGAAATGATATGACGTTTACCATTTGTTTTCGTTCTACGTCCTCACGTACGATTTCGGCTGAGATATGGTACGTTATCTTCCACAGTCGTGGTAATACTTCCACTATTACGGGTACTTTCATTATTACGATTCTTCACATCAGCCGATAACGTTGAGATATCGTTAGATTTCCCGTCGTAGACATCACTCTCGCTGCATCTTGATATTGCAGTAAATAAATTGAGTTTTAGTGAATAGTTTTTTGTGCATTTAGTATTTTAAGAGAATTGATGGATTACTATCAACAATATTCCATTAGTGGTATTTTTGGAAATGTTATGTTGTGGGCACCACACCGATTGGATATTTTACCGGGCTTATTTTTGTTAAATTTCACTGTTCTTTCGAAAATAAAAGGTGCACAGAGGTTAATTTTCATTCTAATATGCACTCTATGGGATTAATAGCTGTATTTTAGCGACAATAATGCACTTCATTATTTTGGGGAGAAATTAATTGTATTAAACCCTTTATTGTGATTATCTAAGATCGAGGAAAGTATGAAAATCACCTTAACGCGAAGAAAAGTCAAGATACACTTAAATGATTAATTATGGTAACACGAAAAATTTTTTTATCGATAGTATAGGTGTAGCGAAACTTGGTGGCACTCGCTTGTGATGATCATGACGCAAAGGAGAGGAAATCATACATCAGATGTGGATTGAAGCGGCCGAGCCTCTCACCAGAGGACCTTTCGGGAGTCCCTCGATAACTTTGCCTGCTCATCAACGCTTGGTTGACGGTCTGTGTCCTCTAATCCTCCACTGATGAGTGCCACCAAGTTTCGCTATACCTATACTCATGCACCATTGTCAATATGATTCCCACCGAAATGATTGTTTCTATTGTGATGCAAATTATCCCGGGAGCCACAACATCGGGTCGGATCCGACCCATGAAGTCATATCAACAACGATTACGCCCTCGTCATTCACTTCAAACGTACGCGCTTCTCAGTACCTTTCCTTCTAAATGTATACTCGGCGTGTCTGTCATCGATTAATTTATATCTTCACCCAACATTCAACAAAAGACTCAAGAACGGGAAGTGGAATGCACCTTGGTGGGATACGACCCTTGTTGTGATTTACGCAACTCCGTATTCGATCGGATTTTGCCGTTCAGATGGCGGCAACGATAGTATTTTCGACTGTGGAAAAAATCAGAAGAGATATTTTGAGTCTAGAATTCGATGATTACGGTGATGGCGAAGAGATGGATCCTAATGAGAAAAAGACATAATTTTATCTGACGACGTTGAGGGAGTTTTGGACGAAGATAGTGGGGGAGTGTAAGACGGGAAGTGTGCCCCAGCGGAATATGTATGCAAAAAAACTGATAAGTAAAAATGAGACTGTTTGGTTTGCAGAACTCTTTCACGCTAAAAAAATTCCAGAACCCCCGGTAAGATCATTGTGTTACTTTTATCTGTGTATTTAATTGTGTATCCATGGAACAAAAGGAGCCGCAAAATTAGGGTTCGTGAGAAAAAAATATTTAGCATGCTAATTACCGATTAATTAGTGCAAAAATTAGTATTTTATGCAAATGAGAACATTGAAAGAAATGTGCAGAAAATTTAAACATATCAGAGATATATTTTTCCGACCAATGTATTAGAAATCAAAGCAACCATCGATTTGCTCTTTATGACAGCTGCCCTCCAATGCTCTTAGTTGAGAGCATCAGAAATTGACCAGAGCTTCGGGACTAAATACATGAGGCATTGTGCTACAATGTATACTTGATCTAAAACTGTGACAGTTGTTGAAATCTTTTTTAGTTTCAGGGGAAGATGTCCACTTAGAATGTATTTAAAAAATTAGCCAGACAAGTATGGATTGGAAATTGTAACAATGTGTCATTTTAGAACCTTTTGTCTCTACTGTGGTACTCAAAGCAGATCATATATACTTCTATGTCCATCCCGACAGAGTACCTGTGTAATGGAACTCACCAAAGAGATTTACGGCACTAACAGGAATGTCACTATGGATAATTAGTTCTCTTCCATCGAACTCGGCGACAGATTGGTGAGGCAGAAACTCGCAATGGTTGGTACTTTTTGGAGAAATAAATCTGACATCCCCAAAGCATATATGTGTACAACGAATCGCGATAATTTGTCATATGAGTTCTTGTACCAAAGAAAAAAAATGCTGATTTCCTTCCTACCGATAAATAATAAGAACTTCCTTTTGCTCTCTTATGTGCATTGCAGATGCGAGGTAGACAATATTTCTAAGAAGCCTGAGGTAGTGTTGTACTATAATGATAACTGAGGAGGAGTTGATGTATTTGATAGGCTTTGCCTCAGCATGAGAACTGCATGGAAAACTAATAGGTGGTCATTCGATATTTTTATGCATTGTCGGACACTGACGGAATAAATGCGTACGTTTTACATAAGCTAAATAGCGGGATAACTCGATTGTAGGCGAAGTAACTTTGTGGAATTTCTCAGTGTCTCGTCATTCAAGTAAATGGTGGGAAACTAAATCGTTCATCATTAATGAAAGAATTGGCATTATCTTTGGTTAAGGCATATATGAGGTCTCAATTGGAAAAGGCTTTACTGCCGACGGAATTGCGTTTGAATGTCATGCACGTTCTTGACGTGACTGTAGGGAATTTTAACCAGTTAGAACCTCGCACTCCTTCTGCATGACGAGGAAGATGTCATTAATTTTCCAAGGAAAATCATCGAAAAGAAAATGCCACTTGCAAAATGGGTGAAAATAATAGTTAGATAGGTAGAAAATAGGGAACACCAAATCACAATATTTTTAATTTGTAAGATAATAAATGCCAATATATTTAAAGCAACTGCCAATTAGTCAAATATTTTTTTAATTTTTTTACAAAAACATCGTTCGAGCAAATGCTCATTAAACCAATTTCATTTATTTAACACCCATAAAGGTTTTTTAAAAGAAAACAAATTTCGACTCCCACATCGGGTCGAATTCGACCCATGTTGTGAGTTGCGTTACAAAATTTTATGTTGTGAGTTCCGGGTTACAGTAACTTTTTGGAATTTTTTCGGGGTAACAATGGATTAATTTACAATTGAAGGCTGACATGAGATGCAGCTGTTCAATAATTCTTGCTCTGCTGCAGCATTTGTCTGTTTGGGAATTCTACTAAGCTCCATGCAATCCATTTACAGTAACTGCCTCCGGCACGCGAATCAGGATTGCGAGCTACTTAAATGTATTTCTATATTCTGTTATTGATGCCATGTGTACATTTTGCGCTGCCATGTCAAAGCTATAGTCACATGCTTCAAGTCACTGATTTTAATTATATGTTAACATAACTGAGTTAACTCATGATAATGTAAATGGATATTATCAGTCCGATGAACTTAACTAGCCACTCTACTCGATTCTCTCAATTTTCTGCGGCCAAGAATGAAATTGATCGAACGTATCATTGTAATTGTTGACTTTATCAACATAACATCACATTTATTTAGTTTATATTGTAAATTTATTACTACTTTGTGAATTGTTATCTCTGGAACTAGGCTTCACTACGACCTCGGGCTTTCAGCATGGTGCTGTACTCAACATCCTCTATCACTTCAATGTTTTTCCGAAAAATCGGAAAGTACCTCGACACTGGCACTGCTTGTATCTGCAGAAGATGTTTCGCTGGAAGAGCTGCTGATGACCCCGCGATGATGTCCAGATTGCGCGCTCGGAAATTAATTGCAGTTTGGCCTTAAACAATACAAACTGAAACATAACTATTTTAAGTATTCATATTTGCCGAGGCCTTGGTCCGACATAAAATAAAATACACTTCATTCCATCCTCAAAGTTTCATAGGTATGTACTAGCTCAAATCATCATTTTCATATATAAGCTGTGGTCAACAGCGAAACCTCTTGATAATTGTTTTGTTCTTGTCAAACTCTGAACGATTAAAAATATTTTCCAACGTAGTCAACGTCCTATTTACGTTGAAGAACAAATAACTTACTTTGCATTTTATCCAGGGGGGAGAATTGAGCTACCAATGCGTTGTCAAGCAGCATCACAGCAACGGAGGAGTGTAGGCAACCTCATGTATTTAATAACCCCCTCCAAAATTTTTTTAGCATTTGACAACACGATTCTGCATTTACTGTTGTGCAGAGTGAAACGACTTCTATTTCGAATCCCAAAAGATGCGGATATGAGTATTAGCATGCAGGAGACAAAGCAGAATGAAAAAATTGTTCGAGTTCAAAGGCAGAAGGATTCTATCAAAAGCATATCTTTCAACTAGTTGTCTAAATAACCATTGTTTTCATTGACAATAGTCACTAACTTTCCTAGCCTTATTGTTTGAAAATCCTGAGCTAACACCGAGTAGCCTACAGTCAGTTACGTTTTCACCCGCAAGAAAAACAAAGGATAGTCGTTGGCAAAGCATTTCGTGGTTTCTCAGTGCCGAGATAACATCGGTCCGTCCATCCGCTGAAAATCCCGTGCGTTAGCAATGACCCGCTCACGCGTGTTCTCACGCCGTGATCCCGCTAAAGCCGACAACCGCACTCCCGAGAAAACAATGAATGGGGTTACCCACGAAGACTTGCGAAAGGCGTTTCGGAGACTGTTACGAGTGCGAACAAAAACCGCACTCCAAAGTGAATTTCCAAACCCTTCGGCTCACATCCATTACGTCGTCTTACGCGCATGGGAGAGGAGGTAAATTAAGCACGAAGAGCCGAAAAGAGTTGAGGGGGAGGAGCTGTGAACGAAACTAATGTTTATCAGGTCGAAACCAAGTTGACGTGCCGGACTGAGACGTTTCAAGTTTTCCCGAGGCCGATAATTGGGATAATGGCGATGGAGTAACTGTGCGCTCAAGCTAAGCGTGACAGTGCTCGTTCAGCGGCAGACTGACCGAAGGCATTCCGACTGGTGTGTTGCCGTAAAAAAATCTCCAACTATCGGAAAGAATGGGAAGCATAACGCCCTTTCCCCAAAGCGGACGCAAGTATTGAGTTAAACTATGAAAAACGCTCACCCCTTCATTTTCAATTCACGGGTTAAGAGGTGTTGTCTGCTCAGATCACAGGAAAATACCAGGCGATAAGGATGTCACACAAAAATCTCCACTGTGCACCAAAAGAAAGAACACGCAGAAGGCCACCCATATATTTGCTCTTGCTTTTAGCCTACACAGAGATATCACATCTGTGAGGCACGTATCAATAGCAATCGAGGCCGTTACATTGGTCTGAATGCTGGATGATCCCAAAGAAGCAAGGAAGAGGTATAATTCACAAGATTAATAAAAATGCGAGCATGCTGAACTAAAGCAGTGACTGCATTAAGACATTTTGAAAGGAATGGAACGTTCGGAAATGAAATATAGGTGCATGGAATGTTCCATAGGAAAACCTAGCCACGTTAGTAAATCTGGCACAGTGTAAATGTCAATAGCAGTGCACACTATGAGGCCGCGGCTAGTTTCCCGAAGGCGGATTCCGAAGATCCGGGAGACGACCCACCCCACCACCACTTTATTCTATGAGGGGCCCACCCAGGTCGAGCCTGGTGTGCAGTTGAAAATATTACGCAAGCAAATTCAAGAAATTTTTTATTTACTCCTTCGCCACCGCTGAAGTACTAAATTAAAAAGGCCTGCAGTTGTCTGTCTCGCGAACTTCAATTGCCGGCGAACGCTACTGCGCAATGAGGCTGAGTGAAAAAAACGCGCAAATGAGAGGGATGGGAAGATGGAATGAAAGACGTAACAAAAGTCCGGCAAATAAAACACTGAGACGGCGAATTCGAATTCCGCGAGGGGGAGGATTGGGGGGGGGGGGGGTCACCCCGCGCCAGCCAGCCATTCTAAAAATAAACACACACTCGGCCCGTGTGACAACAAAGGAGCCCTTCTCAGCGAAAGAGAGATGGTGCGGCGTCTTCCTCCTCCGAGCGCCTCCTCCCCATTCCACCCTCTCTACAACACCCCGCCCTCCCCCCCTTCTCACCCTCCTGCACCCCCCTCTGCACTCACTCCGGCGAAACATACGCATGCGGAACAACAATGAACAGTATCAGTTTGTGGGGAGGGGGTTGTTCACCACGGTGATTCAATGAAAACCAATAGCCAATCAATATCTAGAAATATTATGACTAACCTATCGTAGAACTTCTCCATCGAACTGCAGTTTCCAACTGGAGACAATTACCCCAGACGGCGCAGACTAAGGCCAACAAGTTACTCAAAACTCACGGAGAAAATGGAGTGAAATCAGAAGACCCCTTGCTGGGATCATTCGATGCCATCTGATTAGGGGTGCTTTTACGGTATCGGGTGTATGACGTATTTTTTGCCTATTATGAACAACTCAATTTCAAGAGGCTCGTAATGGGATATTTTATGCTTTCGGGATTTTCTGCCCCCATGGCTGATCATGGGGGCAGAGGAATCATCATTCCTCCCACTTCTTCGGTCGAGGAGACAAGTCTTTTAGTGTCCGTCCTACGAGTTGGAGGGAACTGACGATACTCCGACGCTAAACATTACGCAAAACGCGATCATTATTCCGCATCGCCAACGTCAAGAAGGCATTCGCTATCAAAAAGCATCGGAGGACAGAAATACGTCTACATCTAGGAAGTACCGTGCAAGCCACCACTAACGTGTTTGGCACGGGGTGATTCCAAACCAGGCATGCAGCACTCGTCTCAGTTCAAATCAGGACCTCGCACGTTCTCCTGGCCGCTAAGCGCAGACCGAAAATCTGTCAGGAGAACAATAGGTAGATAGGGAATCACCCTCTCAACGATGGCCGTAGTATCCGAAGATGAAATTTACCAATTTCTGGAGAGAAGCCCATGACGCATGCCTGTTTTCGGGTAAAAGGTGACAAAAGTGACAAAGACATATCTCTTGCCATTGAACTCTCACGAGTAGGATCGTAACTCATGGATGTTTTGCGGTGAACTTGAAGTTCATTTTCAATTTGAAACTTGTTCCCGATTGCTCCCATGAGAGGGGAAGAAATACATCATGAAATCTTGTCGAGTTAATGGACTCCTAGCTCTCTTGACGTAAAACACGATGATTGGTTAAAAGGCGACGATAGATGTCACTTTGAACCTTTGGCAGCAAAGTACCTCCAAGTTTACGTACAAACTGGTTCAGGACAAAAATAATGCTTCTTATTCGTCGCTTTATAACTTTCTACTTGGCGAGTTACAACTATCAGGAGTACGGGACACAGTGACAGGTATATCAATCCACCAAATGTAGCTTCTAAAAGCTGGAATTAAGGTAAAATGACGGATGGTGTTTTACTGACGAAGGCTAAGACGATGGAATAATTCTACATGCTTCGCTACCGTCGTTGACAGGCAAACACCTAAAGCCATTACTGAGTGGTTAGCAAAATTATCCTGATGTCGAAATAAGTTCAGCAATGATTGTTATCCTTTGCCTGACACTGGATAGCTTACACACTGTCCCAATTGAATTGCAACTGAATTCATCAGTTAAAACCTTATCCTCACTCTAGCATTAAGCTCTTCCACAGTGAACTTTTTTTTACTATTTTTTTATTATTGTTGGTGATTTTCTTATTATTCTCGGTCAGTAGAAAATACTAATTTACAACAGAAAGGCGTAGAAATGTATGGACCTCCACCAATGATTCAATGAAAACATCAAATAAATCACAAGTTTTGTCTGCCTTTAGTAACTACTCTAGACAAGCAGTCCAAGAGAACATATTGGTAGAAATATGGAGGAAATAAATGAAAAAAGGATCGCTAAATCGAAAAAAATAATTGAGACATATGAAACATTCAACCCCAGCGAAAGCCCGTCCATTACATCTGCTATGAAAATATATTTCATAGCCATATAAAATTGCTTTTTTTAGAGAATGCCCATGTTCTGCATCACTCCTAATCAGTCCGATAAAAGCAAGCATTAAGGCAATTCATCAATTTTATTATAGTACGGCCTTATTCGATAAAGACTGGCCCCCTGTTTTTGAAAAAAAGCGATGAAAAACTTAAGCTTCGTGAATGGCCACGGTAATTCACCACTAATTTGTTTTACAATGACTAGCAACCATATTCACTTCTATCACCAGACCCTGCAGCGAAGTTTGACTACACGATTTCCTCACGCTACAACGAGTGGACGCAGTACATACGAGTGTAACTAGAGGGATCAGCGATATTTTCAAAAGGCCATCACTCACCGGTCATAGAGTCCTCTGGCCAAGCTGTCGTATTCGATTCGCCCGCCGCCGATGGCATCCGGTAGGCCCCTTGAAGAGGCGCCGGCGCTCTCGTTGGCCGTCTGCAGCAGGAGCGCCGTGTACTGCGTGATGAGCATGGCGCCAGGTTTTAATCCTTCAACGGCTCCCACGCGCAATAAAACAATTGGAGCACGTCCACCATAAGTGTAAGAAGACCGGACGAAAAACCAAACTTGGGAGAAAGAGAGGTATGCCTCTCTCCGGAAGAAGAAGAGAAAACACTACTCAATTGCATCAACAATATCCCACTCACTGGACGCGACACTGAGAAGCACCAGCCAATGAAAGATAGATCCTCGTTTTGCTTTGGTCACATGGCAAAAGCACACGCAATTTTTTGAAAGCGATTTCACGATTATAATTTCAACTCAGCCTCGATCACCATCGACACTTTTTATCCCGATTGCTCAAAGAGTTGGGAGCGGTAGGAAGGCTGAAGGGGACACCAGAAGACAGAACAGAGGTGGGGGGGGAGGACCAAAGCACTTTAAGGGGGGGGGGAGGGTCGAAGACGAAGAAAGGGAGGAGGAAGGGACGCCGCGGAACTAGTTGTTGATGCTGTTCCCTTGGTCACTGGACGGCGACGAGCACAGCGGAGGCTCGAACCGCGTCTCTCGAAAGAGCAGACTACGCGGCCGCGCGAACAACAATCTCGTGAGGGACTCGCGCCGTCGACTCGAGGCTCTCGCTCGGCGGCGGGAGGGCCAAGGGAACGAAGGGCGGGAGAGAGAAGAGGCGGGCGAGAGAGGCGGTCGTCGGCGCTTTCGAGGACGACGCAAGAGCGACTGAGGCAGTGCTGGTGGGCCGGCCGAGGGAGGCGGGTGGTGGGCGGACGGAAAGGGGAGGGAGACTGCTAGCTGGCGGGAGGAAAAACGGGCGCTCTTGGCTCGGAAGGGAGAGACGACTCACCCCCTCTCGAGTAGTCCCACGCATCGGCCTCCAACCCCCTCCCGCCCTCACCCCATTCACTGCACTCTCCCTCTCGCTCAAACACTCACTCACTCTCACTCCCTCCCCTACCTCTCCCCCCTCCTCCCGTGCACAACACTCACGGCAGCAGCGAGAGGGCACTTCTTCCTTCGGAGGTCTCTGGTCTTCGGAGGAGCCGGAAAACACCTCTCTCCTATGCTGCTGATTCCGATCTGCGGCGGTGGACGGCGCTGCCTCCGCACACGCCACACCGACTCCCGGAGGTCTTTTTACTCGGTGATTGCCTTATCGATTGACCTTCCGATTGATCAACTTCCGACGACACATAATAACCCTTTTCCCTTCACGAAATGTTTGGTTTATTCTCCGAAACCATTATTGCCTATATCTTATTTCTCCGATATGACTTTCGTATATCCTGCTTTTTTTGGAAAAATATTACTATCGCTCCATCTAATAAAAACGATTAAAACTTATACGCTGGAAACAAGTAAACTTAACCTGTTTTTAAAAACTAATAAGAAACAAATAACGAGCAATGTAAACCACTTTGAGACCCAGTTTTGCAGTATCTGGCTAACTTCTTTCTCGGTATAAAAATCGTAGTTAGTAGATTATCACATCAATAGCGCTCACGCCAACTAACCAACAGTTTGATGCATTTGCAGAATCCGAACTAAACATTGCCCACGAATTGAAGACAACAAAAAGGATGTTTCACCTTGCGTTTAGAGTTAACCAAAAAATAAAATCGGCCTAAGATACCCTGGAGATGATTTCGATGTAAATCACAATAAATCATACGCTTACTTTCCTCTCAAATCTAGAGTTCAACTTTCGATCGGAAACCAAGTAAATTACACTTTTAGAGTGCACACTCCAATAAGAAGATCTCTCCAAACCTGTTATTTTGGGCAGCATATCCCGTTATTCAGCACCAAATTACAGGTTTAGAGTTAGTAATTAATCCTGCTGCATTCACTTTACCTTCACAGTCTCGACGCTTTATCGTACGACAGCCCATGGGAAGAGGTAATCACGATGAATGCGCAACTGTTACCTGGAAGTTACTTTGAGTAAAAGGGCCAGAAAGTCTATAGAGTAACAGGGATATTTGTAATAAACATAAGGATTTTCCCAGAGTTTATTACCGCGATTTACGGCGCTATCTAAATACGAAGAGAAAGGAACATTGTCTGCTTCATTTATATGTTATCACAACTTTTAAAACGGGATGATACGAAGGTGATTAACAAGCATTTGTAGTTAGGAAGCTGATTCTCCAAAGAACTTACCGAAAATTTTTTTCAACTCCCCTAAATTTGAACCATATGTATCATAAATGTAGCCTAGTTAAGACTGAAACAATTTAGTGCAATAGCAGAACTATGTAGCACTTAAAAACTTCATTTACGCTGACTCTAAGGCCTTGTAACTGAACAATTGGCTTTAAAGTATGGTATTGTTGCATAAAATGTATAATCACATTGCGCTAAATTTACACTACTATAGACACTAATCAAGAGAGGGGAACGATGAATTATAAACGCCATTTTATATTTCTGTGCTACAAAGATTGTTTAAAAGTTTTTTGCATTCAGGTGTTTGACGGAAAGAATTTCTAAATTTAAATCTAGAGTCTTTAACGCTCACTACACGAGTTTGCAACGTAAGAGAGCACTTGCCCTTAGACTTTCGTCATTGAAAGAAAAACAGCAGGTACTTAGATAGAGGAAGCTCTAAAATGTATAAAAAGCATAAATATCTGCATTATTATAGCCAGGTTAAATAAGTTTGGAAGAATAGCGGGCATGGCTAAGGAGTCGGTGAAAATAAGTATAAAAAGAGGTATGTAAATACACCTGTGATTGCTTGCTGCTTGTTATTGGTGCGGGCTGTGCTCACCGGAGCGGTTTGATTGTGCGCGCCTTCGGCACTTTAAGGAAGACCTCACGGACTGCTGAAATGGCACCAAAGCAAAATCACCAGAAAAGAAACACACGATCGCTGAACACTGAATGTGATACCTTCGGTGGGATCGAAGATCTTGTAAGATGGCTAAGAGCGGCGAGTGCGTCGTCCTCCGGCAAATGTAGACAGACACGGCCATGGATTCAAAGCCCGCGGGTCTTCCAGTGAGCGGTTCAGATATGGAAAATTTACGTGATCTGGCAAGCGATTTCTTTAAACAATTTCAAAGAGTAACTTAGTGGCGTTCCAATATTTACGATTCGGAGAGGAGTCGCGAATTCTTCGTCAGTTCACTAAGTTACTTAAATGAAGGACTGAAAAATATCAAATTAGATATCCTTGCCACTGTTGAGTGGAATGTTCGAAACATGTTGCATATTTTGTAACTTTAATCCGACACATTTTCCACGGTTTACGCTCAAAAATTGGAAATCCGATCGGTTATCAACCAAATTTGTTATCAATTCTGACATGAAAAGTAGTAAAATGATCTCTTACATCAGAGAAAGGCGTTCCCCTTCATCTCCTCTTTCTTACACCGGATGTAAGAAAACTTATGGATTTGCGGGATTCAGCTATCTGTTTAAAAGAACGAATGTTTTTACTTTATTTGATGAATACAAAACACTCAAGGATAATACAAAGAAAAAAATAAGAAATGCTAAAATTAGATTATCACACTCAATCGCTAGTTACAATGAGCGTCCAAATAATCTCTGGAATAAATTGAAAATAGGAAGTACTGGCAAAAGCAAAGACACATGTACCCCCTTGTTTTCTGTAATTTAATACAACAAACAGAAACTTTACCACTCTACCGAACATAAGTGACCTGGAAATAAAAAAAATGTACCATTTAAGCCCTCAGAGATAAAATTTTACAAAAATCCATGACACCGAAACACATTTCAATCCATCCCTGTTACGCAATTACAAGTTATCAACGCTACGAAAAATTAAATCCATCAAAAAGTGTCCCAAGCCTATTCTTTCGAAAGTAAACTCTCCCTACACTTCCGTTCATGACTAACATTTTAACTGCTCACTCTCTATGGGGAAATTTCTCTCTCACTGGAAATGCGTCCTCATTACACAATTTCAGAAAAGGTCCCCTCCTGGCTTCCAGCCTATTAGCTTCCTCCCCATCTTATCTGAGGTTCATAAAACTAGTGCTTGAGCAAAATGAGGAACGATTGCCCATTTCCTCCCATCGTTTAAATGTGCACTTCATAAATCTCTATTCACCCTAAAAGCTGGTCAGCCAACCTAATACTGAATTCAGACAACTATTTAAAATCGTGTACGCCCACAATACCTCAAATCACCTCTTGGGAGCAGGGCTGGGGAAACCAAGGAAGAATCTACACACTTCAAACCATCTCCAACATATAGACAAATTTAAGCAAAAACATTTTGCTTTAGTTTGGAACAACTTATTTCGGAAAGGTAAATTATCTGTTTCAGGAGCAGTTATCTTCTTTAAAAAGGTGTATAATCCAGGAAAAATTGTGCTCACTACGTTATAAGTGTATGCAACGGTAAAACTCGACGGTAATCAGTTTCTTCTAAGTCAGTTGATTTCCTAGGTTTTTCACGCCCCTTTTCTTGTGCGGGAAATTTTCTGCAGTGGGTTTTTAGAAGGATACAATTCATAATATTTGTTTTTCTTAATACATTAATGGATATATCATTGAGAATAGGGGTTAAGAGGAAGGGGAGACTAAATTATCAATATCCCTACAAAAATAAAGACATATGAGATGGATCTATATTATCTCGCCTGCATCCGCTAGGAGGGAAAAAGGGCAAAAAACTGGAAAGGACATCATTGATAGTTAACATCAAAATATCATCGAAGCTAGACTATCGATGTAGGAATACCGATCTTGAACCATCAATATATGAACCACTGCTGATATCCTTTTATCGTCTTCTATTGTCGATATACTTACTATTATCGTTTGCATAAGTTGTCAACGTTATGGCCGTTTGCGAACAAACCTGAATGTAATTCCATTAAATTATTTGTCAGAAATTGAATTTAATTAATTATTAAAATGGAAAAATGCTAATTAAAAATCAGCACTATTCCATTCACGCGATACTATTTCGTGAACTCTCCAAAACCTCACTCATTGGTACTCACTATGAAGTACATTTAATCTACGTATGATCTATGTAACAGATAAGACTCCGTGGTTCTACTTTGAGACAAAAATTAAACCATTACAACAAAGCACGTAATTTAGAAAATAAACTACTTCACTCGATCGCCGATCAGAAGTAATAGAAAAATCACAATACTCTAGTATTAGCGGCACGTGTTCAGTTTAAGACTGATCCAGCTTCTCTCGGATTCGAATTCAAGGCCCTAGCCGAGTGGCCGAAGTCTCCATAACCACTGGCCTACCACGGCGTATAAAAAAGAGAAATAAAATACTATATTAATTAAAACAAAGATAGATAAAATATTATATTAATTAAAAATTAATAAATGAAATCCTCATATAACGTCATTTACCACAACTGTGAATAATGACGAGATACGTCAAAACTGGGCTGTCTCCAACATAGTTTGGAATGTGACCATGTTTTCTTGATTTTAACCCAATAGTCAAAATCTCTTCAGTGAGGAGCTACTATTAATTCTCTCTCTACATAAAAAAAACTCGTAGATATTTTATTAAGGTGGTCGGAGCGGTAATCGTGGGTCATTGAGGGTGCATTTACATAATTCTTAAAATCGAAAAAATATTCTTGGACCACGTTTCACGAAAGTGCATCTGTTCATGCGTCGGAACTCACCATACAGGCATAGTAATTGGCAATGATACAATAACTATATTTTAATTTTTTTCCTTAACTAATGCTTGTTATGACGTTTTTTTGCGCGGTATTCAAAATTGAGACAAAATTGAACCGAAATATGTAGTATTCGAGTATTGATGGGCAAATCCGGTGACTCCGGAAATCCGGACTCTGTGTGACACCGTGATATATGTTAGCAACAATTATAATAATAAGAAATGTATTATTATGCGTTTAGAAGAAAATTAATACGCAATATGTGTCATGTGTCATTAGGATACATGTTAAAAAAGCATTGAATTGCCAAAACCCAAATGGGTATGATGCAATTTTCTTCAGTTTTATCAACAGACATTGAGAACGCGTATGCACAATTTCACGCAGATTCGTCCGTATGCACAGAGACAAAAATCGCTACACGCAACTTATGAGGGAGGCAACGAGCATTAAAAAGCTAAATATGAGCTTCCTATTTATTTTTCTCAAGACCAGGGATAAGGATGGAATAGTCTCCGTAGATCTTGGAAGGACACCTCTGTTGCCCCATTCATGAATGCGTATCTATATTTATCCCTTCTACTCCCTATTTACCGGAACCCAGAAAAAAATGGCAGATAGAACAGTGGAACGGGTTTGTATAATGACAAGTACGGTGGTCTAAAAAATCAAAAGTCTTCAAAATTTTCATATCACTCCCCAATTCCATGTCAAATGACTAAAAAACTCTTTCTACAAAATACATATTAGCAAAATATGTCCACCAGGGGCCGCCCCCCACGTAATTTTATATTTTGCGTGAACTCCCTTACAGACTTAAGGGCAGGCAGCAAGAACGAGGGCATTCGATATTTTGCAACCCTGGAGGCTCCAGGCGTGGGTTGGGATTCGGGGGCGTAATTGCAAAGATACATTTTATTCATCATTTGCCTGAGCAACAGACTCATTTTCAACTTTTGACTTTTACTTTTTTTATTTTTAACGTACGGTTAACTTGCGGTTCACCTGTTTTACTTAGCTTAAACCTTAAGCCCAGTTAGATAAAGAAATGCCTTCTCCTCACCCCCTATCCAGGAATGGGATAAGTATTTGCAATGTGAAAAGGAAATAGAGTCTTTTCCACGAAGTAGTTGTAGCTGACCAACGTGCTCGCCCATTAGTGATTCCACACGACGACTACTAAGGTTAATATTTCGCAATTACGTAAGTAAGCTTCCATTATTGACAATATTTTCATTACTCAGGCAAGTAAGCAGTAAAACGTTTCTTTGAAATTATAACACCTTATCCTAACCCACACTAGGAGCAATCAATGCTGTGAAGTATCAAATTCCCTCGTTCGAATTGCCTACCCTATAGGCAAATTTTGATGATACCGGTACTAGCCACGGATTCACCCGTAAATAAACTTAAGTGCGAAATTTCACAGAGAAAATTTTTGAAATCTATAAAGCCCTCAAAAATCCACAAGGGAGAAGGACACCTCGGTAGCTTTACTGGCTAACGCACTCAACGTGATATCGAGAGATCCGGGATCGAGTTCCGATCACGGCGAATGATTTTTTCCCGTGGAGTTTCGAACCTGATAGGCTTTAAGGGCGTTCTGGCAAAAAAAAATAAAACTGGGTAGGGCCCCTACTGGACATAATGAGTTAATATTTAGCAGAAAGAGTTTTCTAGTCATTACACATCGATTTGGGAGGCGGCGTGAAATACTTGAGGACTATTGATTTTTTTGGACCACCCTAGCGGATAGATTATCAGATTCCAATAATTAGGGAAAAGGTTCGATTACCGGAGGAAGAAGAGGTTTTCCAGCGGAATTTAGATGCCGTCATGGGAGCTGTTTGTGGGGCACTTATAGTTTAGTCACCATAGGATAACTAAAGACTCCTCGGGCCCTGCTTTATGTGAAGGCTCATTCAGATGCCAAGTTTCTTTTTACCATTCCTCCATTTTCCAAATAATCCTTTCTTTTCCAGCCAACCCACCCATCCTTCACGGAACAGATGGCCTTGAATGTAGGCAGTCTTCCGTAATAACTGCCACTAAGAGGGGTGCAACTAAACGGTGAAATGTGCCAACGCGAGCTGGCCATCTATAACGCACATTAGGAGAATAAGACGGAACGACTGGCTCTAGGATGGACTTCAAATGAGGAAGGAAGCTGTTGTCCCATTCCCTTTTCCTCACTCCAGTTCGCACCTCATGAGGTCGGAGAGAGGCCGTCTTGAAAAGGAGTTCTCACTCAGGGAGAGGAGGGAAAGGCGTAGGGGGGGGGGGTTGCTGAGGGGAGAGATGTATAATAACGTGACACAGTCAGACCGACGGACATTTGGCTCCATTACACCCGAAGAAGATATTCGCCGGCGATAACAAGATGAAAAAGTAATTTTTAAAGCGAGAGAGACTAGTCATGTCTCCGGATGGATGTCAGACGAGCTCACATAACGCCAGTTTCGATCGGAAATGCCAAGGGGGGACCACATGAGAACGTGCACAATAGCCCCGCGCCTCCGCCAGCGGGAATGTGAGGCGGAGAGGCGAACGAAGGTCGCCCGGCCGATATCCATGCCTTCGCCGAGAACCGCTCCGCCGTCCCGCGGGGGAACCAATCGAGAGACGGGGAAAACGTTTCGCGAATATCCTCAGCAAATGTTCATCGCATTAATAAATAATAGCTATGACAATGGGATACAATAGACTGTTACCATGAGTACATAATTCAAAAAGCTACGACGCGTATTCTTCTCCCGAGGCACGTATTAAATCCTCTTAACAAGTTAAAACCCATCTTAGTACTAACGAGAAGGGGGAAAGTAATGCTACGTGATTTTCGCTGTTACATGCTTAAAGCCTTTCTCAATTCTAATGCTGACGTAAACAAAAAATATTAAAATATAACACAGAATATCGTAAATGAAATTTGCCTTTGGATAAAGATTGAAATAAAATATTTGTTAGAAACTAATGTATTGCAGAGTAATACTCTCCGCAGCTGTGTTAT
Organism: Pyrrhosoma nymphula; assembly: GCA_963573305.1. NCBI lineage: Eukaryota > Metazoa > Arthropoda > Insecta > Odonata > Coenagrionidae > Pyrrhosoma > Pyrrhosoma nymphula. The sequence continues at coordinate 146,512,800 of OY754328.1, forward strand.
AGCTACCCTACAGGGTTACTGACTTATGGACGTTGTAATACTGGATTTCATGCAAATTTATTTTCACAGGAAACTTCTCGTCAGTTATTTACTACAAGCGGTCTTTAAGATGTGATCTTTAAAAGATATTTGAACATATTTTATGATAGTTCATGGAGCAGGGAAGCATTTAAATTCCTAACTGTTCACTTGAAGACTAATCACTGATTTTAATCAAATGGCTGAAAAAAGGTACAGGCTGGAGTGAGAACATGGAAATTATCTTTTCATTTTAAGACACACTTATGCATCATCTCTTTACGCCAGCATTTCCCAACCTTTCTTAACTTGAGTACTCCTAGCCTAGCCAATTCCTTGAATTTTATCCAAAGTAGTAGAACCTAGTGCGTTATGCGATTATATTCACAGTGTATTTCCCCCCTTGTACAAAGTTTTCGTTCCCCTAAACCTCAAGGCACATAACTCATAAGGTAACTCCACATTGGGAACAGCTGCTTCAGGTGGTTGAGTCCTTTATATTATTTTTTTAAAGACTTCTACGAGTTCTCATATGAGTTTAGCACTAGTTTAGCATAGGTTTTCTGCAGTTTGGCACTTATGTCAAAATATATATCCTTCACTTGATATTTCTACTTCAACCAAACCACCCATGTGTTAACACCAACAATCTTTAATATATATAAAATAAGACGTCCTGGCTGACTGACTGATTCATCAACACACAGCCCAAACTACCGGTTATATAACCGTGAAAATTTGAGAATATATTTGTACCGTGGAGTATAGGCGCAATAAGAAAGGAATTTTGAAATAAACAATTTTTGGGGTTGTTTTTACCCCATTAATGTTAACTATTACTCCTTCTTTAAATTACTTGCATTTAAGATAATGAGTAGAAATTGTTGTCATAGAACGCATAAAAAATAGAGTATTTAATTCTTTCATTCAATTTTCTTAAACGCTTCGTTTTTGCCTAAGTATTGCGTTTCTAGCAATAAATTCATAAAGTTTTCTTCCTTTTCAACATTAGAAATTTCATTGGCAACCAGTCGTGAATATCCATTTAATAGCGATTTCATGGAGCGTGACTAATTTGATAATTGTACTCAAAAGACTACAGTTCCCCGTTCGCCTTTCCTTCTCAATGGCCATCAACAAGGCACAAGGTCAATCGCTTCAAGTGAGTGGATAAAATCCGGAAAATCCACGCTTATCACATGGTCAATTATATGCTGCATGCTCACGAGTGAGACAGCCGAAAAAATAATTTGTTTTTGCAGAGGGCGGTAAGACTAAAAATATTGTATATCCCAAAGCACTTGATTAAATGTTTTCAACTTTAATTTAATATACACAAATTCACTGTCTTTCATTTATTTTGTACATGGAAATGTGCCTGCTTTGTATATGTGTGCCTACTTAGGAAGAAAAAGAGGCATTGCAACGCATGTCGGGCATTTTGAGGGCATGTGCAATTTGGGCAGATTTTTATGAAAGCGAAAATTATGAAAACGCAGACCTACGCCTACTTGAGCGGCGCAGACAATGGACGGGCAGACAACAAAGCGAGTGCTAGAAAATAATGTCCTACCCAACCTAGACCTGACTCGGGCAGAACCGCATAACTCTGTTATTTTTTTAAATTCTGGTGGGGGTCCTGAGGCGAAGCCGCCGGCATAGGGGGACCCAAGGGGGTTCTCCCCCCTGGCTAGCTGCTGTGATGAGCGAAGCGAGCCGTCAGAGGCTCGAACATCAATACAATAGGAGTATAGATGTAAACATACAGGATTGAAAAAACCTGAGCGAAATCAAATCAACAAACTTTTGCGAATACAACTTTTTGACATATTTAGAAGATTGAATTTAAGTATCCGCGACTAAGCAAGCGATGGCAGGGGCAACAAACAAACAAAAAACAAATAAGAGGTGTTATTTTGCTACTAATAGGTCTCATCTCATGTGTACGCGGATTGCATATTGGACCAAGATCAGAAATATTTAAATTGAGAACTGAAAAAAATACAAAGGAGAGTCTTAGTTAAAAACTGCTACGGGCGGTAGCGATTTATTCTTCTCGCTCTTATTCACGACTACGACAAAACGAACAAGTGATGGTGCTTTTCATTTACGTACGGCGATAGCCTATTATCGGACGCAGGTGACGTCGATCGCCAGGATGCAAATGAAATGAAATACAGCTGGCAGCGACTTTTTGCGCATGCGCAGTCAGTTCATATAAATGGAAATAAATATAAAATGATACAAATGGTGGCCACGAAGGGAATCGCCCAGTCAACTTCTAATCAGCTATATAATTCCCAACATTCGCAACGATAAATGGTATTAGGATTGATTTTATGTATTTTTAACGTATGTTAGTGGAATATAACAGCAGTATTTTTTTGTTTTCATTGATAAATGCTGTAGATTACCTTTTCCGTTTTTGCGAGTTAATAAAAAAATAACGTTGATGTAAATCATACCGCGTTATCTGATTCGGTCAACGTATCGTTTGGCGTCGGTATTTGATGACATAAAATCTTCTTAAATGATTTTATTTGTTGATCCAGTGTTTCATGTGACATCATATTACGCCAACAGCTTTTTATATGTTCCACTCACCTCGGAGCAGAGAGCCACCGATAGACGGGGATAGACGGCTATTTCATTAAATCGAAAGCACCGCGGCGTGGCGATCGCCGAAAATCGAAAGCACCATGAATAATCCATCAAAATATGTATCGATCGATATCGATGGCCTTTCGATCTTCTCTTCGTTCTATCTATTGATCTCAAGATTTTATTAATGGCTAATGCACCCCGCGCCTTACACAAATACGTCGACTTAAAAGGTAGTAATGCAGATGTAAATTGCTACATTCTGGGCTTTAAGATGAATATACTTACTGTTTAACTTCAATTTTTCCAGAATATAAAACACAAACAATACCAGAGCACTCGAATTCTCCGATGCATATGAGGAAAACAATTATGCTGAGCAAAATGAGTATTGCAACATTATAGCCCCCTAAATCGTTGGCATTACCAGTAAGCATTCGATAAAATTAATACTAATGAACACAGTGTTACCTAACTTCAACATACACAAAACCAAATATACAGCATAATGGAATGAATTTCAGGAAAAACAACAGTAATGATAGTGATGATTTTGATTAATTGCTGTATGCATAAAAAGTTGATTATTCGTAGGACTCGAACGGATAAACCAATATGCTCCTGAACATGCTTTTTTTAAGCTGGTCGAGAGTGCAACAACTGCCGTTGGTCTCTTCGTCAATTACTTACTGTTACACGGGTCAGATTCAATCACCGCACGAGTGAGTGGTAGGAGCAGGAAAAGAGCTAGGATATGACTAACAGGTGTAGATGATGGAGGGTCACTAATGAATTGTGGGTGATACCGATAGATTACTAATGAAATTAATTCGTTATTCCTGGCAGCTACACCGTTGGTTCCAGGTAGACAGCGATTTAAACTCCAAAGTGATCGCTACAAACTCTGGTTTCGGAGCCGAGAGGGAGAGATTGTGTTCGGAGGGAGGGGGAGATAAAGAAGAAGGGTGGGGGGGGGGTCGTTTCGAAACGCGTTCCAATCTTTCCTCGTTTCCTTTCCAGAGAAGAAAACTGCTCGGCCAAGGCCAGCCTTGTTCCGGCTCCGCCAACGAGAATCCGTCGAAGATAAGAAGGAACTCAGCGAGACGAGCAATAAAACGGACCGCGAAAAACACCCTCGTTTCCCGAAAAAAAACGATATCAACGAAGCAGAAAAACAAGTGATATCAATTCACATCGTATCACTCGCGATGATTTGTAACCCGGGGCTTTACTCAGTAAGGACTTGACACGTTCAAAAATCGGAAAATCCGTGGATGTGAAATGACAGCCTCCGACAAATCTCAACATTTTTTGCAACTTACTGCTATTGTGGACACAAATTTTTCTAACGAATTTTCAATTTTTCACTTGCTTTTCCCTATGTTCTTATAGGGAAATTTTTTCAGGGATGGCGTTCAGATTTTACCTGAAACGACCTAAACAAACGACAGGATCGGCTAATTTTAATCCCAGAATAAAATTTTACACGAACCAACAGGATTCTAACTATGCATAAGTCTATTTTTTATGTTATATCGCGGCCATTCTATTTTGAATGTCCCATATTGGCGACAGAGTCGATTGCAGGATTTAATGCCGTGGCTCTCACGGATATTACTGTTTCATTGGAATTGCAAATAAAACACGGTTTGAAGACCAGTTTACGGGAAGCATGAGCTAGCGCTATTAATCACGAGAATAGGTATGCAGTTTAATGCTATGAATTAGAAAAGGGGCTGTTCTCGTGGCATGTGTCCGCGTATTTCCAAATTTATTCGATTCTACACGAGGCAGTTTTTAGGGAGCATCTGTTCACGCAAGTACATGTCTGGTACAAAGAAGTTCTGAGGCTTCCTTTAAATGAAATTCAACTCCGAGTTTTTAAGTCTCGTTCAAAGTCAGCAGGGTCCTTGAACAAGGAAAACAAATTGGAGGAACTCCTGGAATTCCGCGTAATAGGTACGCAAGCCTAACACGCCAAGGGCTTCACATACCTTCTCTAAAAACGCTTTGGCTCAATGCACTCTCCGACTGTTTCTGCAGAATCCACTTCTGCTATTTTACTTGGAGCGTATATAGGCCAAATTTGACAAATTTTGAAAATTTTACAGTTTCAAAAAGAAATAACTCAAAATTATAGACATCAACAGCAGAGCTGAATACTAATACACAACCTTAGTAGAGTCTTCCACATTCAATGCCAGCTCCCCACGCTGAAGACCTACAGTCGGTTCACTAGATTAACAGCTACCAAATCAAACAGTCTTCAAGTTAAAACTACAAGCTTGGGTATCATTCAGCTACCTTCAATTAGAAGTGTTTTTCTCTCTTTTTGCCCACCTTCATACTTACTGCCTTCCCATCGAGACTTACAGGACACTTCTACCATCCTCCATGTAAAATTCTCAAAAAACATCCCACACAACTTCTCTTAGAGTCTTACAATTTCAGTTTGTAAGTAATTCAACACCACGCTCCAAATTCAACGCTTAGAACACTCTTTTCAAGCACTGTTCTCTCAGCAGAGGGAGCCGAAATTTTCTAGCTCTTCTGCCTACCTCACACACACCGGAATGTAGGAGAATTGAGAAAATTAGCTAATATTGGAAAGAAATAATAAATAAATGGCTCAGATGATATATGCATAGAACATGTGGCAAGCGTTTAGACTTAAAAAAAATAATCCAAAATCCAAATGTTTGACTCTCCCCAATTTATTTCACAGAAATGATATGTCCAACTTTCCACGTACATTTTCCAGTGGATGATAAATTCACGAGCATAAAACGTACGCAAAAAAATACGCAAAGATGCATTATTAACCATTGAGGGCCTGAGAGTCAAAGTAATACGAGTAACATAAACACGAAAAACGATATAAGTGCATATGTTCTAAGTTGGTACCTTCGGGTGCGTCAGGTAGCTACAGGAAAAGGAATACAAGTGTTGGGACGTATGGTGCTGCGATCTATCCGCCGAACACTTAAGCAACTTTGCTTTTTGTCATTTCTTACCGGTGTAAAGTGATACAGGTGACACTGGACGATGTTTGTTACTTGTATTACTTTGACTCTCAGGCACTCCATTGTGTTATGTGTATGAAAGTAGTATTCAACATAGGATGAATAGTGCTCGCATTTTCCATCGGGTAACTGCGTTGAACTGCACCCATGCGATGTTTTGATGACGTAATCTGTCATCACCTCCAGGGTGGATAATCTTTTAGTAATACTTATGTGTTAAACTTTCAGATTTAATACCTTCCTCCATAGAGACTAGGCATATCCACTCATAGATATTCTTATTTCACTGAATTGATTATCGGTTTTCACATTCGATGACACTTAGGCTGCTTAGGGTAGAACCTATCAGATAAATCGTGGAGGGAAATGGTAGGAGGGGTTCATTCCCTTAAAAGAACAGGAGCAGCCACCGAAGGTTCTATGGCCAAAAAGTCAGAAGTCACTCATAATAGATGGTTACGTAGAATGTCCCTTCTAGAACTACAACCTTGACCTGGGGGAAGGGCTTGTGCGTTCCAATGACCCCTAGAGCTGGACTGGCAGGTACAAGTACTATTGCTCCTGGTAGGGCCACCCATGCCAGATAGGTCGAAGGGTAGGAGCCAGACGAAAGGTAGTTCCTTGACCTGGACCTTGAGAAAGGAAGACGAAAATAGGCTGAAGGCGTTCGAGATGTGGGTGTGGAGGAGAATGGAGAAGGTGCGTTGGACGGAAAGGAAGACAAAAGAGCAAGTGCTTGACATGGTGGGTGAGGAGAGGAAACTTGTGGATGAAGGGGAAGGCAGGGTAGGTGGCTGGAAGCGGTAATGAGGGGCGATGGTTTGCTGAAGGCCATGATAGAGGGTAGAATGTTGGGTAACCGGGGAAGGGGGAGAAAGAGAATAGTTTTTATGGATGGGATGAAGAAAGGTAGGACTTATGCTGAGATGAAAAAGGAAATACTAGAGATGGATATGGTACGGCACGTGTAAGAGTCTGTTGGATATTCTCTGACTTTCATTATGACCTACCTCTAATCGGTAGATTACTCTAATGAATGAATGTTGAATGTGCCCCAGAGAATCACTAGGGCCTGAACAATAAACCAAACGGCTGCCTGACGTCGGATCATTTAGTCCAGGTCAAGTCCAGTCCAGGTCCATAGGCATCACGCCTATACTATGAACCTCGGAGAGAATTCACAGTTCAATAAAATAAAAATAGTGATGCTTTTTAGAACATCGCATTCGCAGACAAATCATTTGTTTAATTGATCACTGCTTAAATGAGAAACAGTAAATTCAAGCGAGTTGACCACAGAAAATGCTAACGCCACGGCGCGCGAATAAACGGCGTTGGAAGAAGTTGCGCAGAAAGGCACAACTGGTCCAGAACGAGCATAAATATTCGGGGGACGACGAGGAAATTACACGTGGTGGCCGACAAGGTTATTTTAAAACAAGAATCATAAGCCGCATGTCCGTCTAATTTCATGCGTAAAATACTGAGATACAATACTGAAGGACTCCGGTTACACGGTCGGAGAAATCGGTCGGAATTTCCGGAATGACTTCCTCACCTTCCCATTAGTTATTATCATGGGCTAGGCATTTTGTTTTTGCTCATTAACCAGCATAAGTTAAAAAGAAAACGACGAACGACGCACGCAGGTGTGCAGGAGTTATAATTCATAGCCGGGTGATTATGCAAACGGCGATATTTAACGCACGCAGACGTGACCTTGCATTACTCTCCACTTACCTAACATTTAATTATTAATTCGAAATCCAGGAATTCACAGTGGGAGGCATGCTTCAGTAACGAATGCCTAAAAACGTATTAACCGACGCCCACGTCGGGAGGAAGGCGAGTTACGAGGAGACGCGAAGTTGGAAGGTGAACCTTGAGCAGGGAAAGTATTTCACAACCTGATACAAACCTGGAGCTATGATGATGAATAGAAATGCAGCAAAAGAATGCAGTGGTGGGGTTGAGAGAAGTCAGGGAGCGTATTGTCACGCGGTGAAGAGTCCGTGGAACTTACCTGAAAATAGAAGAGAGGAGAGTAATTAGTAACCAGAAGAAACGGAAGAATGAAAATAGATTCAGTTTATACCCAATCAAAGATATTTAAAATTGCAGCACAGCTATGAATATCACCTACTACATTTCCTGTGGGTTTAAAGTTGTTTCATTTATACTGATACAAACGTCAAAAGATAGCGTGCTTTTGCTAAAAAATTGAAAACTCGAAAATTTTCAGAAAATAAAATGCATTTTTCACATCAGATTGCATTCCGTGTGTAATTCTACAATCAAATTTATGAAAAGATATTAGACTCCATTGCAGTTATCTCCAATTTTACAAATGAACCATTGTACATTTCTTGGAGCGTCCACTAATAAAAACATTTAGAATGAAATTTAGATGCAAGGCGTAGAACGCACTTAATACCGTTTTGGTGCCTTTGATTACGAGGTATATTAAACAAAGTTAATAAAACATCTTACACCTAATTCTGAAGGGTGATGGATTGCTCAAGGATCTGATAGAGAGCAGAATGCTGGGTAAGCGGGAAAGGGGACGAAAGAGAATAGGTTTTATGGACGGAATAAAGAAGGGTAAGAAGTATGCGGAGATGACGAATGAAATAATAGATGCAGATAGGGACCTGCACATGTAAAAATACGAGGAATTTCTCAGGCTTCTAATAAAACCCACATTATCCGGTATATTAATTTAATGTTATTTGATACATGTACCCTATTCCACTACCACTAAAAATACAGTTGCTAATGCAAAATAAACGAGCCCTTCCTTCAATATTACACATTTTTAAGATTTCATATAATAACGTTTTAAATTAGAGACTATGCTGTGTTTAACAAAACGACAGAGTTTTCAAGGAAAATTTTAAAGCAATGCATCTCTTTCTCATAAGTATTATGATTCATAACATTTTTACGGCAAGAACAGATAAAATATCGTCACGGTTCCTGCAGTGTGCACGGAAAGTCAAGGACCGATGAAAGATGGGTACAGCAAGTGTCCAATAAATAAAAGTTATTACAACAGTTTTTTACGACCACTAAAATATTTTCCATGACCCCCCATAGTAGAAGATTAAGTGAAGATAAAAGACCTCGCATTCCTTTGAATTTGGACCACAAAGTACGACTTCTACGCTGGCTAATGGATGCGCCCTCAGCATCGCGAATTCAGTTTACCAGTTTTTTAATTTCACGTTGCTTAAATTAAAGGTCCGATGATAAATTAAAAGTGGTGAATTAACGACGTTTTATGTAGGGCGCGCTAATGGCAAAGGGCAGTCGTAAAACCAAACATAAGTATTTTTTTCAATCCGACGAGTCGTCAAAAATGTCGAGTCCGGTCTTTGAACGAAAAGCTTCATTTGCAAGGCATTGATGTTTAGCTTTTTCGTCTATTTACAGTGTCCGCATACCTTCATTCGCATTTCATTGATAAAGTATGGTAGACAGAATCTGGCACAATTAATCTTTGAGTACTATTTAATTTTTTTGACGGATACATCAACTTGGAGACGTTCATGAGCAAGGAGGCAGTCGTTTTTTGAAAAGGTCACATATTAAACGGTTATGGAAATGGAAATAAATTACAGTGGTCAAGTGACTAACTGAAAATCTTCCCCCTCCACTGGAATGGGGGAGATCTCCCCAGTCCGAACCAAGGAAGGGAGTTAGCTGTTCCTCGTGTGAAGCCGCTCGTGACGTCGTCGCCCTCGATTTGTGCTCGTGCTCATCTCGGGAGAGGAATGAATAAAGGGTGCTTCTTGTCTTTCCTTCCCCCACACAGAGCCACTCCCCCTCCAAATATTTTACTGCTCGACTGTCAAAAACCCGAGCGAAGCCAGGCCAATGCCTCCGCCGACCAATTAATGCGTTAATGTATAGTTTTTACAACGGTGGCCAGCGTCATATGAGGAGCTATTTAGCAGTACGCGCTTAAACATAAGTACTGCCGAGCGCCTTATATTAGCATTACGAGCTTTGAGCTACGTTACGTAAAGTTCCATTTTTTCTGCATACGATTCTATCAACTATTCCATGGAATCCTTTAAAATTAAGCTAGCAAAAGCAAAGCGTTCCCTACCACGAGGCAACTGATGACTGGAACTCTGAACAGGGGTGTTGAGAAAGATGAGTGAACAGTTAGGAGTAGGGCATGGCATTACACGTAAGCTACACGGGGACCTTGGGAGGAAAGGATGAGAATGTGGGGTTTGTACTGCATGAACTCTGCAGGCGTTTGAGATTCGGGCGTTGGGAGGATGGTTAGATGTACGGAAATGCATGCAAACAAAGAAGTGCTTGGGACTGTAAGGGAGGAAAAGATGTTCCTGAAGGAGAATCGGTAGAAGTAGAGCAGCTGGATAGATCATTAAAAGTGAAATTTTCTTTAAGACCATCGTTAAAGTTGTAATGTAAGAAAATACAGAAGTGGGAGAAAAAATATTCACATGATAGAGAAAATAAAAAGGAAATTTTATAAGACAGAAAAGCGGAGTTGAAACAATCCATCAAAACCTAACCTATCCAATACAATACAATAATATTATGATAATCCCCTGTATTCTTGGGCATTGGTGGTACTTGATATTTTCAGATTGCGGATATTAATTGATTTTCTGTGAAATGAGGATGGGAAACATGGTATAAGATCAGCGGAGGGCAATTTAATCTCTGCAATATGGTATAAAAAGTTCAATTGCTCCACATTATCTGAAAAACATTGGGAAAAATCCCATATGATAAAGATATCAACCCACACACTAAATATGGGTTTCTTCCAAGAGCTCAGATTTGTTCAAGCACGAGCTGAGGACGAATGTTCAATGCCAACGAAGTAGTCATAAATATCTCATCTCTTAACATATCTTATCACACATATAAATCTAATAATAAAGCCGGAACTCTAATTACTTCCTCCAATTCACGGCTCCAAAAATGTAACTTAAGGTTCGTGAGTCTGTGGAATGGCGAGATCCTCGAACAGTTTGTCATCTTTTTCATCTGAGTCGCAAGGGAGGCAAGAGCTCAAGGTATTAATACTAGCGGAATTAAGGCATGGCATGAAGTGTCTTAACTAGAGTAATTTTGTAACTTTTTCTAGGGTAGTACACTTAGTCCAATTAATGATACATAATAGATGTATTAAAAGAGAGATCCTAAGACTACGAATAGCTTACTTAGTAATAAAACCCCTGTGAAATTGTTTACGTTATGCATTTCAACGTCCAAAAGAATCCCGTATCATCAGTTCCAAAACAAATAATCTCCCCGGAAGAACTCGATAGGTGGCAACCATATCGTTACTTCAATCTTGGGCTCAGTGTGGAGAAAATAGGTGAAAATTATTTTAGGGACAGCGCTAAAATGACTGTTATTTACAAAACAAATAGCGAGACGGTCTCAGACGTAAAGTAAAAAATAAATGCAATAGCTCTTTTTGGAGGCCTCATTTCAAATATGCCGACAGCATTTTGGATTCAGCTAAATATGATTTACTTGTAAATGGAATGGAGCGTAGAGAGAACAAGATTTTGTTTTCTTTGAAAACTTCAACGATTGATATCAGGTTATGCACGTTGACTGAGGTGAGAGTCCAGAGGTGGGGGTGTCCAGAGATGCTTCACCCAGATTTGAATGCGGGACCCTCCGGTCGGTAGCTCAGCGATCTACCCACTAGGTCACCAATTCCACCTAGGAGGACAACTGACTTAAAATAATCTTACATAGGAAACCGCAGTGTATATATTGATATTATATCGTGGATCAATTTACGATGGTAAATTGTTCCACGGTCATTGAGCTTTATAGCACATTCATTATCCCTAGTCTAACTAAATATATATCTTAATTATTAAGGGATATGGTTCAACAAATTGTGTACACCTAGTTAAAGATAAACCTACATCTATTCCTCATTTGCAACAGATGGCGCAAACCTTTTACACGATTTCTTTCTCAAGCTCGGATTGCGACGCACTTCCCTTCCTCCCACACATAAAAGCCTTTTCTTTATCTCCTCCTTGCCCGCTAACCCAGTATACACCCCTCAGTGACTGCCACGCCACCAATATCCCTTCGCCCCTTATTACCTGTTCAATTATTTATTTCGCCCCTTATTACTTGTTTCACTTATTCTCCTCTCACGCAATATCAAAAATTATTCGTTCTTCCAAAAGTGCATTACTTCTCCTTTGTACATTTTTGAGGAATTTATAGGAACAAGGAGTTCAGGACAGCTAGACATATGATGTCACTGAGCCGTCCAAAGTGTGCGCTTATAAGAGCGAACACCTCATTGCGTTCCATGTTTGGCTTTATCCACGTGGACTGTGGCGCTAAGCAAAACACATTGGACTGCTTCAGTTACATCATATGCCCGACAGTCCTGAACAACTTGTTCCTGTATAGCCCTAAAAAATCTACAGAGGAGGACTACGCCGCGGTGGCTTAACTGGATAAAGCACACGGCACGAAATCGAAGGATCCGGGTTCGAATCCCGGTCAAGACGAACGGGTTTTCCTGTAGAATATCGCACTAATGTGCACTTGCGGGTGACTCCGTAAAAGCCTAATACCGTGGTTAGTCCCGGTATCCTCACAATTGGTCATTCTTCCTTTCTGTGCGTAGTAAATTGTTTATTTTTCACTGTGGCTACATTCATTTGAGTATTCTACCAGATGACTAGTAGGTTCTTGGACAGTCCCCATCCTGCATCCCAATTTATGAACATTGTCTTGCTTTCCCTCCTTATGATGCCCGCCATTAGATCCCTCTTAAATCCCTCACATCTTCTACCTCCTCTTATTTCGTCCAGAATTCCTATCCTCTTCCTTCCTCATCCATGCTTCCCCACTGTTCTCCCCTCCATTACGCTCTTTAACATGTCTTCTCCACTCCAAACTTCCTCCGTCCATCTCTTCTCCGAACCTTCGCCACCAGCTTTCTCTCCTATCCAACCATATCCAATACTTCCTCGTTCGTCTTCCTCGTTACCCAGCTCACCCTCTCCATCCTCTCCTAAACCCATATCTCAAACGCTTCAAGTCTACGCCCATCCTCCCTTCGCAATGACCAATTTTTCGACCCATACAGCACAAGATATAAGAGTTTTCACCAGCCTCTTCTTTACGTCTCTTCTCAGACCCCCCTTCGTCAATTCCCTTCTTTTCGAAAATACTTCTTTACCGAGAGAAATTCTGCATCTGATGTCCCTACCGCTAAACCCATTCTCCTCCAAAATACTACCCAAATACGTAAACTGCTCGACCTGCTCTATCTTGTGCGCGACTACATTTTATATACTAAAATCATAAAGCTTTTCCGTGCGTTGCACATTTATCAGTTTCAACTGCAAGGAGAGTGTAATGTCGAGCGGCTATAAAATCATAACCACCTCGTGAATTTCCATGCATTTTTAGAAGAAATTTAACTCAAACAGCTTCCTTTTAGAGAGACAATTTGGACAGGCAAGAAGGATAAGCTGCGTACAAACAAGCGAACAATTTCGGGATGAAAGCTCTCCCAACGAGCTCCCGACTTGGTCCTACGTGCTGACAGCGACCTCGTCGTCTGCTCCCCCAGTGGGCGTGAATCACACCCGCGAGCCAACATGTGCATACACAAATGAGACGGGTGGAGGAAGTTGGTGTTTCTCCTTCTTCTGGGCGAGGGCCGATCCCAGCCCGCTGGTGTGGACCCCGGGAGGCTGTTGCCTTCCTTCTACAAGGCCAAGGAGAACCGGTAAGGGGGGCATGTGGGGGGAGGGAGGGGTGGTAATAATGAGTCAAAGAGGTAAGAAGGGGAGGCGATGAGGGAGGGGAAAGGGGGGAAGGAAGTCGGGGGAAGCACGAGAGTTTAGGGGAAAGAATGAGATAAGTACACACCATGTCCTCTGACATGCATGTGAAGTAACATACCTCGGAAGAAAATGAAAATGAAAAACTGCTAGTAATGCATTATCAATAATAATACTGAATTTTAGCAACATAAAACTTTAAGCTCTCATAAAAATCAAAATTTATGACGATCAAGCAGAAAATAAACATAGAGACAGAAATATTCGAGTTCAATTATTTGAAAGAGCAATTTAGGATAATTTACATAACATGTTGGACTAGATCAAACCAAATACTATAATATAACATCATACTTTACTTCGAATACTATAAGATGGATACAAACAATCTGGTTCAATCCAGTCAGGAGCTCTGACCTTAAGAGGATTTCCAATCGAGATCACAAAATCTGTTATCTTTCGGATGCTTCACATTTAACGCTGGACAAAGAAATCAATCGGAAAACTAAAAGACGGAGAGACAGACCCAAGAAAGAAAATTTCGGTGAATTCAGGTTCAAAGAGGATTCATTAAATTTTTGGTGATGGGAGAAAATGTCCAGGGTGTGAGGATAGTTGTTACACTAGATTGTAAAAAGTACATCCAAATAAACAATTCCAAATATTCTTCGCCACTCTTCAGTTAGTATGCACCTCTACAAAACAAATGACGGATTTCCTTTTCCAGTCCGTCCAATCTCTCGCCCGCCCGTTTACATCAATTAAGTCAATTTCAAGCGCTGACCCACTGAAGTCAGCAAATTTGAGTCATTTCAACTCTTTTTTTGTCTTGAAAATAGGATATCAAATCGTATATTTACTAGAGAGCCCATTTTTTCAAGAAAAGAGAGTTCATTTAGCTCCCCTGGGTTACTAATGTCTTTCCAGAAAGCTAGAGCATAAGGGGCATTAAGATATGCTTGCACTCTGCTCTGTTATCGGTTTTGTAAAAAAGTTAAAAATTGAACCTAACATACACGACTTTACTTGGTGCAGTAAATTAGTGAATCATCTCGCTGCTCCTACGAACGCTAGACACACTTTCATGACGGCTGGCCAAAAAATATAGGCAGGTCACAATGCACACGTTTGAAACTGAAAACAGAAATTAAAAGCAAAGAATATAAAAAAAATATATAGCAGCCGTAACTTAAATCCAGCCAGCGTTATATTTTGATCAAATCAATAAACTGGAAAGACGGTTTACGTACATGATTTGTATTTTAAAAGTAAAAGGGAAAATACGCGCAGTCATCAAGAAAATTATTCCGCCAGAGGCAGAATTGTAAAATACAAATATGTACCTATTATAAAGCACCAAAAGGAAGGTAAAGAATACGGAAACGGATATCGAAGGAGGTAAATAAAATACTGATAAAGCAAATTGCATTGAGTTTGTTGACTGAATGCTTTTTCAGGCGCAAGATTGGAGGGGGAGGGGAACGGAGACCAGGTGCAAGAAAGAAGCAATCTACATCTACAAAATACCTTGCCAGCCACCAAAGGGGTGTGTGGCAGGGGGTGAGTATTCACCAACATGCATTACACTATACCCTTAAGTTAGTGTAACTACGACTAATTATGCAAAAGCATAAATCGCTAATGCTTGTCACAAGGCGAAGCCTCACATGCATGTACTACTACACTACAGATATTGCCACAATGGAGAGGGACCGTTAACAAATATGTATTTTGCAACTGCACAAATGGACAGAGACTCAAGGCTTATGTAGAAAACATGCACGGCGTGCTGTTAGTACTTGGAAACATATAAGGATTCAAGTATTACGGAGTACTACTACTACTAAGAGCTACACTACCTAACGACAAACCTAGATGAAAGTCTCATTGGCAGCTGCTATGGCAGCAATGCAGAGCAAGAGAAGAAAGCTAGAGGATGATTGAGGATTTTTTTATGCATGCGGGATACAGAAAGAATCAAAGAGGAGCAACGTAACGAGCAATGCGCAATTGAAAATATAAGTTTTGGACAATAACGAAGACAGATCATTTTAGAGGAACTCCAAGAGCCACTGAGAATAATAAGAAGCGGTGGCAGCAAATTACGATGTTTATCGACCTGGGCACCCGAACCTAAGCCAATTCTACGGATTGTACTACTCCAAATTGCTGGTCCCGGAGCGGAGTGCAAATATTTTTACCGTATACCTATGTATACATAGGCTATTATACGAATGTTTCGCGTGCTATTTGATATTCAAGCGTGTGTCCCTTAAGGCATGTAAACTCCAGGTTGGGAAACGTTGTTACATGAGGATAAAAAAGAAGTAAAGTTCAACATGTATTGTTTTAATTATTCAATGTAATGGTTACGTGCGACATTTGTTTTCATTGACAGTTTTAAAACTTGGGTCTGGGACACTCTGCAGTCAACTAGTGCATGGTTAACGAGGGAAACTTCCTGAGGGCGCGGTTAAGGAGGGAATGCATATTGCCACAGAGTAATACCCCACGGTGCTGTTAATTTCAACACGGGTTAAGTCGCCTCGCACGATGTCTAGGATCGAGGATTATTAGAGATGTCGGGGACTTCTAATATTGCCTCTGGAGAAGAAATAGCTGAACACGCTGCTGTTATACACAGCAAGATGGGAAAAGAAGTCCCCGCAGTGAAATGCTCCTCCCTTGATACCTCCCGTCCTTGTTCCACCTCTCCTCATCAGCCACTCCTTCACGCCCGCTCCCTCCAGCCTCCGCTCCGCTCACATCCGCACCCTCCCCGCGCTCCCCCGAATAAGCATTCAAAACAAAAGAAACACAAAACTCACCCCACCCAAACTCCATCTCATCGCCTACACGGGACTAGAAATAACGGAACACGCTCGTTCCCAGCAGCTCTGCGTTACATACTCAGGAAACTGTACGACGCTCAGGAAATAACGCCTGCGAAACGAAACATTTCTTCCTTGGACTCGTAACCGTCTTCGAATGCTTCGTTTTTTTGGCTCGTTTGTTTTTAAGCTCGCTCGTGCTTTTCCCAACGCAACGATAAGAGAACTCCCTAGGGGGAGTGCGAAGAACTACCCCGCCGTGTTTTGTGAGGGCGGATAATAGCGTGAGGCTCACAGTGCAAACATAAATGACGGCAAAAACAAAAGAGGAGCAGAAATGTTTTCTACAAACTGCACTAGCTCTTATAGCTAAAGTATTGGAAGAGGTCGATGACGATAGACAAAGATTGGACATATGTTCCCTTTTGGATGCAAAAAATTTATTAAATAAAAACAATTACATGCAATGAGACGAATTACCTGGATAAAATCACGCATTAAAAAGTCAACAGAGCTTAACAAACTCAAATTATGATAAACCCATCAAATAACATGGTTAACTCTATCAAAAGTTAAAATTTTATACAATTATCTTTTTCAGATTTTTCTTTTTAATCAGGCTTTAAACATTCATTCGAGAATTTATTCAAATTAAAGTATACCGTAGTCTTCAACAGTTCACCTGCTTCGTATCTATACGAGTATTATGCATCTCGGACTTCGACAGTTTCAATGTCAAGTAAACTTTATCACCAAGAAAGTTAGTGGATACAATAGAGAGCATAAAAGCTAGGAACGATTCTAAAAATAGCAACAGCTAAAACTATAAAGTAAGATTTCGTAACATTTCATTCACTCGTATCTTGGGATCTATTTAAAATTCCAATATCAATCATAGAAAAGAAAATGAATCGTTGATTGTTTCCGGCGAAACTTTGTGTAATAGCTCATGATTGAAATGAAAAATTTATTGTTAGTACATTCCAAATAAATATTTTCCAATCATTGCGATTGCACAATTGATATGGTACACAGTCACGAGCACGGGTGCCAAGGGTGTACCTGGATAACACACCTGACCGGGAATTGGGAGATCCGGGTTCGAATCCCGGTCAATCCAAATGATTTTTATGGCGAAGTTTACCGTCTTTGGTATACATCTACATTAATAAGTTTTAGTAACAGTTTTTATCACTTATTTACGAGTAATATACGAAAATGATACGGTGATTTATGTAAAAATTCCATCCTTCTCCACCCCCCGCCCAAAACAAAACTAAATTTGAATTATAGTAGATTATATACCTAGCGGAGGACACCTACGTGGCGAGTTGAATTGTCTCACCTTTTGCAATTAAGTCTAGTTAGCGCATATACGCTGTCCTATCGAGTTACTCGTACAATAGATCACGTGCCCATCACTCATTGTCCCTGTAGGTACCCGCTGCTTTCCAACGGTCGGTCCTTCCACTCGGCTTTCCCATTCTTCGGCGACAAGTTGAGCTGACTTATAGTAGAAGAAGGGACTGTCACTTTGTTCTTCCTTTGCAACGTCACGCAATCGATTCAATCCATCTATTCTTTTTCCATATCCTCACCTCACAGTTTTGTTGTCCTCCTCTCCGACCCTTCCATAGGAGTCTTACGAGGTGGGTTATGCCTCGTCTACACTACAGGTGCACATAAGAAGGTTGTACTTAAGTGCAGCATTTAAATGCAGACGAGCGTCTATACACATATATTATATCAATCACATAGATGCCTAGTGTTAATGGAAAGAAATTTGCATCGCACAAACATAATGTGCCCGAGAAGTAACTTAACACGTTTATAGATAGGTGTAGCCCCATAAACTAACGTAAAAGAAGAATAATACTTGCACAATTACTTAACTCCTCATACAAATTATGTAAACACATGTATGATGTGTATGATTTTCGAAACTCCTCGACCTATCGATGACGAGACTTTGACCACCTCGAAGGTACACTAACGATATCATCCAAGTCCACTTAAATAGAGGTCCCTGGGTCCACTTGAGTGGACCCGTAACTTAAGTGGTGAGAGGGCGTCTACATGGTGTACTTAAGTGAAAACTGCACTTAAGTGTATACTTAAGTGGTCAGTGTAGACGCGAGATTAGAAGGGGATTTGAAAGAATGCGGAGATGGAGCCCCGGAAGGGAAAAGGAACGCGGCTTCACGTGATTCAAACGGCTGAAAGGTGAGTCACTTCTGATGAGCCACTCGATTCTCCTTACAAAATATGTTCGAAGTACCTACTCAGATAAAAAGTGCGCCGTAATTTGGTATGCAGAAGTACTATGAAAACCATCAGGCCTGCTAGAAACTCCAGGAGAGCCAAATTAATCTACAATGAAGGTAACTGCAATCAAGTTTGACCTAAGTCAGCGAAAACAAGCACTAGGTGTACATATAAAATGTATAAGGCCGCAAAAGGTAAATACCCATAGGATAACATTATGTTCGTTATCAGACCTTCGAATTGCGGCAATTTAAAAATTAATCACTGAGCAAAAGTCAACTTACATGCGTCTCCGTTGCTAATTACAATAAGTAATTTTTATACTTTGCGAAGGATTTCTGTACTTAAACCCAGGCGAAATTAAGCGAGTATTTATCTAGAAAAACATTGTGTTTAGAAAGAGAAAGTGTAAATAACTTGGCATCAGAAACGGTCAAATAACCGTTTCCACAGTTATATCGTCAAAGCAAGCAACTATTAAGTTGTTATTTTTAAATTATCGAAGAATTACACTAAATATCATGCCAGTTAATAAAATAAACGCATAAATCAAGACCGTCTTGGAAAATTGCCCGTGGCTATACGGGCAGCGTAACAAAGAGAAATACGAAAACAGCAGAAAGCATATGGCAAATTGTCTTCCTTTGCTTGCCCAGCTCTTGCGTGGAACAAATACTTAGGGCATTAATAATTAACACCTTTCCTCATTCAACTTGCTTTCATCGCCTAAACATGATGTAATCCATCTTTTGAAGAGCTTCAAAAGATACGAAGGAAGATAGAAGATAGATATAACATAAGAGAGAAGGTTAAGACATGAATAGAAACTTTAAAAACTATATAAAAGTACAATTAGCCGAACTGTTCCTATAAAAGAGGCAATAAAGAATTCTATTTCCATACAGCGGCGCACCCAAATGTATTTCCCATTCAAGAGAGATTTCCTCAATAAGCAACCGTTCCTTCTCAGAAGGTAACAAAACATTTTTCATTGGATTTTACATCCATAGCGGATTCCTGTCAACGAGCCATATCAACTTTACAATTCGAGTTTACATTTTATTATGAGTAGCACTTCCAATAGAGCCTTTTTAAATTAATTAAAAAATAACACGATGACTAAGTTTATGTGCATATTGGCGCTTCATCAGTGAAGTGAAAATCACCTATATGCGTGTCAATGCGTACTGTCATTTATTGAATAGAACACTTATAAAAAAGGTTTAGCACGTTTAAAAAATGAAATCAGTCCAAACACGTTTACATCGGCCAGATAGTAACCTAATTCGCCGGGACAAGAAATGCCTCTATGGAATCCACGCCATCAATTCATGTCTCCTGGATGACGTGGTGTTATTCGTTTTCTCCGATATAAGGCTACGGAACCCGTGAGCAGTGATAACGGAGGCACTCATCATTCAATTCTCACCAAACACATTATAGATCATTTGGATGCAGGAGCTTTGTTCTTGAAATTTTGAGAATTGTATCAATGCATTCAAAGAGAATTAATTTAGAGTTTTCCTAGCTTAAACCATTCTCTTATTCCTTCGCGGCCAAAAGAATTCCGTAAGATTAGACGCCCTGACCCAAAGGCACTGCGTTCAGTGAATCACAACTAAAAATGATGCACCAGAAAGAAGAGATCTCTAACGATCCCTATTAATAAACTTTCTCGCACCTCACTTCCAAATAAGTCTCCGAATATTTCCGGTAAGAGTTTTAAAAAATTACCGCGTCGAAAAGCTTTCGCTTTCAGACCGACGAATACAATTTAGACTTAATCTGTAATGTAAGTTTCAAACCGATTTATTCTCTGACGTCGTTAATGATATTGAACGAAATTCGACATACTACGGTAGATCTGACAATGAAAATAAAATTAGGTAACTAGACTGCAGAACGGACAGATTTAAAATGTAATTTCTCCCGCGAAAGATAAAGGATCATAGCAGCTGCCAATGAGACATTATACTAGGTTTGTCGATAGGTAGTGTAGCTCTTAGTGGTAGCAGTTCTCCCAAATGCTTGTATCCATATCTGCTGCCTAGTACTTACAGCACGCCGTGGATATGTTCAGCATAACGCTTTAATCTCTTTCCATCTATGTAGCTGCAAAATACTACTGGTCCTTCTGATATTGGTAGCATACTTATAGTGTAGTGAATGCTTTTGAGACTTCGCCTCGTCAAATCCATTGGTGTTTTATGTTAATGCATTATTTGTCGTAGTTTCACCAAATTTCGGGTATAGCGTAATGCAAGTTAGTGACTAATCACCCCCTGCCACACACCCTTAAGGTTGTTTGCAGGGTATTATGTAAACGTAGATGTAGAAAAGCACAGCGCTTAGTGAATCACAAATAAAAAATATGCACCAGGAAGAAGAGATCTCTATCGACCACTATTAATATCCTTCCTCACACCTCACTTTCAAATAAGGCTCAGAATATTACCGGTTAGCGTTTAAAAAAAATGACCGCGTCGAAAAGATGAAAACACTCTTCAGGCGAGTGATTATTAGGGGGGCTCGCAACACGCTGGCGCGGCACATGGGCGCGCACAACAGCACCTCCTAATAACGGAAGATGGGCGGCGGCGGCGGTGGAACAGCATCATATACGTTAAGTATTGAAATTGTCGAGCGGGGCGCAGCGGCGGAAGCGGCAAATTAGTTGGGAAGAGAGGAGAGAAGGAAAGCGACGCATGCGACAAGAGAAAGAAACACGAACGAGGGAGACGGACGCTTAACGAAGGGCAATTAAATGGGCTGAGGACAGTGAAGGCAGCGGTGGAGGAGGAAGGGTAGTCGCTGCAATGGAGGGCGCTCCCAAGCGGCAGACAATGGCGTTATGAGTAATGAGAGAGAAAGAGAGGGGTAGGCACACACTGGCATGAGTCAGGGATACTAGAGGAAGAGGAGGGCGTTAAAAAAAGACAGAAAGAGGAAAGGGAGGCGCCGAAAGAGCATCTTTCCCTGAAACCCCAAGGGAATGGGCGTCACTCTATAGGGAGGCACTGTGACCACAAACCTATCTGACAAGCATGTCTTTAAATTCATCATCTACTAAACACCCTGTAAGCCACCTCAAGGGTGTGTGGCACGTGGTGAGTAGTCATCAACACGCATTACACTATACCTGCAGAAGCGATCACAGGAATAAGATAAAGGAAATTGACTGCAGAACCGATAGATTTAAAATATCATTTTTCCCACGCACAATAAGGGAACATAATAGTTGCGATAGATCAATCATATGAAACTCCCACCCTCAGTAGGTAGAGTTGAATTTTCACTAGTGTTTAATAACATAACATCATTATTAACACAGCACACCGCTTGATATGCCCGGCATTATTTTATTTTATTCTCTGCATCTCGTAGCACTCATAAATTAACAGTTTTTGTAAAATTAACCACTTGATGTGTCAATTGCTTTGTTCTGCATGTTTGCATGTTCATTTACGTAGCACTCTCCCAGTTTCTGGTTGGACTGCGCACTGTTCTCCTGACTGCTTTTTGGCCTGCGCCTAGCGGCCGGGGGAACGTGCGAGGTTCTGATTTGTGCTGGGACGAGTGCTGCATGCCTGGTGTGGAATCACCCGGTGTTGAATCACCCCGTGACACACACCCTAGTGGTGGTTTGCACGGTACTTCGTAGATGTAGATAAATATTACCCGCCAACGCTGATGTGTTTACGTAAAATCCACGGCCTGGGCACGGTGCGATCACACCCGGCCTCTACCCTCCCAAACGTATAGTCGTTCCAGGAAAATGGATGTGGAACAAATGCAAGGAATGGTGGTGGATGAAATCTTAGTGAACAAGAGCGGGGCCAGCTTTTCCGAAAAATAATCCTACCAATATGTATGTCTCCTCCGCGAAAATGGGCCAGTGACGTATGACAACTCTGTTTACCTGGAGCCATTTAAGGATTATGTACATACCTTGATACACATAATTAGAGAATCGATCAATATTCCGCAGCTATTATTCTGAAAGTATATTTGTTATCAATGTAAAAACTAAATTTATTTAATTCAAAGATCAAAAGTTGCCAATTGAAAACATTGTATAGAGGAAACGATGAATTTGAAGAACCAACGACGGAGAGCTAGGATGTTATCAGGCAGGTTATGAGGGACGTTTAAGTGATTACTTGTGTAAGAATAAATGAGTGAGCTGATACGAGAATGGCGAGGAGACCTGCAGCAAACAAATCTTCGGATTAATGACTGCTGATGAGGATATGACAAGGTGAAAGCTCATACGGAGAGTATGATTCAAGTCCAATAGCACATCTTGCAGGCCATTGAAAAGAGTCAAGAAGAGGACTGTCGTACCAAGAGGTATCAGAATTATTTTTCCGCACATACCTATAACTCCAAATCATTAACTCAACATTTTGAATCGACCCGAATTAGATCAATAGTTGACGAGTTTACGTGGTGGAAATTTATATTAATAAAAATTAACACATAGTAGTGTGGAAAATACTAAGTGTTAACTTTTATTGAATCAACCCACTAAAACACGTATCTCTATTTACAATTTTTCTTTCCTGCTTTCCTTTTCTCAAACTTTTCCCTTACTGGTGACCCAACAATCCTTGCCAAATGCCCCTGCTATGGCTTTTAGAGTAGAATGCATGCATATATGTAAGCCGTATAACTGCTACAATCATGATAAATTTTGCATTCTGCGTTTGCTCCACTTCCATCACGTCGTAGGTATCCGTGCATTCCCTTGCGTACTGAGAAACCTGATGGCGTTTCACGGTGGAAAACTTTCCACGGCATTGCGGTCCTCAATTATTAAACTAGCTTGGATGTGTTGGTACATCTCTGCGCGTGGCAAATAATCAGGAAACGGAAAGGATGAGCGAGAAAATTTGCTTTGAAGGCTAGAAATCTCGTTCCATTTCCTTTAATAAAATGATAGTAGTCTTTTTTGTGTCTAGAAGGAGCTTAAATTTCTTAGGAAGATAAGTACACTAACCTAATTACTGATTTCAGTCATGGAAAAATGGTACCGATATGTGTCAAACGTTAATCTGTATCATATCCCAGAACTTTTAAAGCTGATTAACTAGCATTACTTGGTATATATCAGGTTTGTCACTAAATTGTAATCTATAATTCACACCAGCAATAAAATATAAATGAATAAAAATAGTTAACCGAACTCCAATCTCTTAATAAACTAAAATTCCTTCGATATTCACTTGTATCTGGCACGGTCGAAGTTTTGCATGGAAAGCGACGGAAAAGACAAAATATTCAAAGCTGCAGATCAAAAATTAATTCAATAAAAACATGGATAAGTGCTTTTTTAAGAAGGTGAATAAGCCATATAAAACAATCGGAATAAGATGCTAATGTTAACAGCAATGTAGAATAGTAGAAGACAGCATATAACGGGAATTTATAAGCAAGCAAACTATTCAACCCCATTAAAACCAAGGCTTACTTCTCTACGGCTACGTGAAATGAAAGTGCAGGAGAGCAGAAAGGAAAGTGTTGTTGGAATGGGACAGTGACAACACAGAATGAGGAAGCGAGAGAGTAAATCACCAATGCATTATCCTTGTCATGATGCATTTAAGTCTCTTCCATGGACGAAGAAAAAAATAGAAGTGATGCCAGACAAAAACAAAGCTTTGAAAACGTTAAGAAGCCAACAAGAGGCGGGATTGCTGAGAGCAATAAATTAAAACCAAAGTGTTGTCTAGATCAGAGAACATAACGGACAACATATTCGGAAACATGATTGCTGATGATGATTAAGATAGCGGAGTAAATTATGGCAAAACGAACGGCCAGAAAGTGAGGACGAGGTAAGGGAAAGAAAGGGTGGAGTTCAGAGGGAGGAAAACACGTATTCGGCGGAAGTTCGTATCAATAGTCTGAGAGGCGAATGTGATTTACGGGCGCCCCCTCCGCACGTGTCAGGCACGATGTACGGGTTCGCAGGCGAGAGGTTCTTGAGGCGGAATACTTATGTAAGGATAAATGAGTCATTTCCTTCCCCTTCGATGACCCTCTTTCTTCTCTCACAGCACGTATCTGCATTAACACTTTTAGGTTAAAATTAACGTAGCCAAATTTAACGGGAAGAATTTATGAAACCTGAAAATGCAACTCGGGATTTTGGTGCCCACACCTCTGAGTTTTATTGCACCATCTATTCACCCAAACGGGTGAATCATCTATTCCAAGACGAACACAGCATACATGCCCAATGTGAGACTTATGGATTGCAAGGCCCGCCCGTTACCAACCTAGACATCGCGATCGACAGTATAAAACGAATTAATCATGTCAAGCGCCAAAGAAGCCTCGGTTCGCCTCTTTCAACCCCACAAACTGCTCAGAGTCTCCATTCCTTCTAAAAAGGATAATGAACGTGTTCTACGAACCAATATTGGTGGGTTAACGAGCTGTTTCTTCCTCGTTCTCAACCCTCAAACTTATGTCACGAATCACTGCAAGTGATATAGGTACACATTAACCCCGTCCTAAACGCTTTATACACCCCAACCTCTCTCACGACAACCTAAATTGCCACTCTCCCTCTACCCCTCAGCACGAGATCCTCCTCAATGTCCTCAGTTAGCCCTCATTATAGTGTCAGCGATACTTGGTGGCATTCGCTTTTTGAAGAGAATGATAGGAGGAAATAATAGAAGAGAGGTGGGATAGTTTGGTCCAGGGTGCCCCCAGAGGCCCAGAGCCACCCCTGAGGTGGCTTGCAGGGTATTTTTGTATTTTGTAGAGGTCCCTCCGGGTGTCCTTCGGTACCTTCGCCTACTCATCAAAGCTTTATTCACTCTCAGTGACCTCTACTTCTTCGTTTTTGAGTGCCAACAAGTTTTTCTAAGCCCACATGATTAACAATGTCTTCTGCCTCTCAATACCTTATTACACGCAGACGACCAAATATAATGGATAATTCCGAAGGCAACTACCAAAGAGCAGTGTATAAATTATACAACACAGCAAAATATTTTATTTTAAAACTATCAATAAATAGAAAATACAATGGCTTTCAAAGGCAAAAGCCCACTTAGGTCTAAAATTGTCATTGATAATCAAGGAATAGAACAGGTTGATACTTTCACTTGTCTTGGCTGCAGCGTTTCAACATCGCATTAACGTCTCTACATCAATCCCATTGATACCTATACACATAAAAAACAGAAGTCAGCAGCTGGTAGAAAAAATCAAGAGTACACTATTAAAAAACCCCTTTCGGCATTGGCCTACAGGCGCAGGTAGATTTCGAAGCTCATATCTTTAATAAATACTAGCGAACAGCACGAGTAGCTGAATTACTCTCGGATGAAGTATGCGCACAAGTTTCAGCGCAATCAACTTGATATTGGCTGAGTTGTAGCCAGATATGTATTGCCGCGTGCCACCTGGGTGGTAAAATTGTGTGATTCTGTAACATGATGCATTGGAGGCAAATAAGCACTGTAGTACATGCATTAGCTTTAAATGACGGCGGAAATCAGCCAATGAGTATATGTCTTTTGAAACAATGACGTCAGGACGCTCTCTGCCGCTGACTAGCGCTGAATCGACGCAAAATATTCACCCCGACTGAAAGTTCCAGGGGCGGCCGCTTCCTTTCAAAACCGAAATCTCCCTCGGTGACTACCAAGACGTTATTTTTTCGTAAAGGCTCCATTTTATCGACACATATAATTTCTACGATGCCTTTTCGTTGTTTATAATTTAATTTGTACTAAAACATAAGTATATTAGCCTGCAATGCGTATTGCAAGGCTGGGTAACAATGAAATAAATGCGTAGCAACGGAAATGGCAAAAGCTCTAAAATTGCATAATTTTTACGCGAAAAGTTCAAGCCTCTCAGTTTATCGGTCAATTGAGACAAATTTGTTAAATAAATTATAAGCTATAAATATTTGGCTTCATTTTAGCCCAAAAAGCAAACTCGTAGCACAATTATTTCATATTTTAATGAGAAAAAGAAAATTGATCTACTCGGACATTTTTCGTATTTAAGGCAGTGCATTAAGAGACTTGTGCAAGAGTTAAATATTTTATAAGATATTTTAAAATACAAATAGGCAACATTGACACCCCTTGTAATAACGGCTGGTACATAAAAATGTTTTGCACTAAAGTTGCAGATATTGTACTGATAATTTCAGTTAACTTTAAACGGATTTTGTAATGTAAATAATAAGTGAGTTATGTTTTTTTGTCCTTCAAACCCTATTTTTTCCACCCATTGAGCTAATTGTTGGTGTAATAAAAAAACAAGAGCTTAACATCCCGGTCATCACCGAAACTAAGGAAAACTAGCGTAACAAAAAGTATAAGCATACATGAAGAATGTCAAATCCCAGAGACTTATTATCTGTAGAAAGAGATAGTGGGCTACCAAATGTGGAGGAGCCAGCTTCCGATCTGAAGCATAACAGGCCATATGGCCTAGACAGCCATAAAAATACATCAATATACGGCTCAGACTTTCCATGCACATTTATTAGGTCGCCCGCGCTGCTTATCCGTAAATCTTCACCGACGGTCGCATTGGCGACTGTCATCGCCGCCTCAAACGGTTCTTATGCCTCACCTCAAGAGCCTCACTCCGCCTGACCTCTCTTGGCGCCCGGCATCCCCCCTGAATCACGCGCGTAGACTGCAGGAGGGAAGGCCCACGCCCACGAGAGCGAATGGGATTAGTTGCTCAAGCAGACCCGTGTCGACGCGAGAGAAATTGCGCACGGCGCATCGGAGGTGGGCATCCATTACAGCGGGCCCCTTGCTCGCTCGGGGCAGGTGAGACACGGATCCGTCCGCCGCCAGATGGAGTCGCCGACGCCCCGAAGCGATTATCCACCGCTTCCGTCGTCGTTGCCGCAGAAGGACGAGTCATTCCCTCGTCTTCATCCCCCCCTCTCTTTCTCAAGGTAATGACAAAGAAAAAAAAGAGGAAAAATCAAGAATAGCTTCTCTTGGCATGGATAAAGGCGTGCTCCAGTTCCAATACGTCCAAGGAGTCGTTCCATTGTTTGACAAACACATCACGTTCGGCGGCCCCGAGATAATGCGAAACAAATGACGAACGCGTGCCGAGAGGTGGAGCACTGTGGCCACGGCAGGCACGCGCTGCGCTCGGAAGAGGTTAGAAAAGCACGGGAAGGCCCACTCCCCTCCCCTCTTCTCCGCTCGGTCACACGGGCCGTGTTCCAATCCACATCAAGGCGTGCTAGCCGTACTAAATTTTCCTCAGCGGAAGTGACGTCACGTTTTAAGCCTTTGGACTAACTTCACGACCGCGAGAGGTTTAGTACGGCTAGGAAGAGGAAAGGTTTCCTAAGAAGGTGTACTATTTCACGAAGCCGTACTAAATAAACATGGCTTCGAAGCGTAGGTATAATAAATGAGTGGTATTGTGAGTATATTAGTGAATTATGAAATATACTTCAATCGACTTACGTGGATTCATTCTTCAAGAATTGTTAGTAAACATTATTCAATTATTATTAACTAATATCGCATTGAAAAATTAGTTGTGAGTCGCTTGTTAACGGGTTAAGGAGAAAACTGTACCACATGTTCGATCAGTTGTGTGCATTTCCTTATTTTCTTTGCTTTACACTATCATTCTAATGGTGATTCAGCCCTGCTTACATTTGTTTGACAGACATTTCATAAACCAATAAAACTGGAAGGCCAGTAAAATGTATACGTAGCGAACGCTATCCGTTGAGAAATCACTATCACTGACACTGATCTTCACCG
Source organism: Pyrrhosoma nymphula (assembly GCA_963573305.1). NCBI lineage: Eukaryota > Metazoa > Arthropoda > Insecta > Odonata > Coenagrionidae > Pyrrhosoma > Pyrrhosoma nymphula. The sequence continues at coordinate 146,541,146 of OY754328.1, forward strand.
TATTTAAGACGTTTGCTGAAATGTATTTGTTTTTAATTCGTCAGTGGCCTCATCCGTGTACGAGCGCTAGCTGTCCGTTCCAATTCGCTAGTACGCCCCAAGCGTATACTAGCCCTTAGTACATGGTATATACTAAGGGCTATACTTGGATTAGAACACGGCACGTGGCACATCACCGTCCTCCGACGCACGACCCGTTCCATTTCCCCCTTTTTTATTTACTCCCATAAAAAAACTCGCTCAAAGGGTCTTTTTTATGCACCTCCATTTAGAGACGAGGTATGAAGAGGAAGATGTATTTACGACACACATTCCCCAATATCGTTAGGTGTAATTTTTACCACCCTACGACAAACTACTGGCAGTGTGTGACAGATTTAGCATCCAGATGTTCCATTCCACAAAATGTTCTACGCTCGGCCATTATTTTTTTACGAAGGAATAGATGAAGTTTTATCATCTAATCGTGACGAAGGTACACTCGTTAAATATGACTTCTATAAGACACGACCTACAGTCTTATAAACTTGCCTCCTTTCTCACTCCGCAAATATATACATTTTTCAAAACAACTCCATGAAACCATTTTTTCTGAAGATTTGAAATGACGACGCGGAGTTTAGATCCCCTCCATTTCCCAGCTCTTTCTCTTTTCACGTCAATAATTACGTCTCCTGAGAGTATAAATGCCACTTTTAACTTTTAATCCCTTAGGGATTCACAGACGCAAATAACGCACATGGAACCCAATAAGAACCCAAAGTCACACGTGAACCATTAGTTTTTCTGATGAAGTTTTCTCGAGTATTACCACCGGGACAAGAGGGCTGCTGTTGCCAAAGACTCAGCCCTGAAGACGATGGCAGAGACAGCCGTCGAAATTCTGACAATAGCAGCCTTCTTGACCCGTTGGGAAACGAAAGAAAAATTCATCAACCTTGTTCGCCGGGAAAACATCAAATCCTTCATCATTCGTTTTTCGATTAAAAATTACATCTGCGATGGATTATACGGAAAACTCGCCTCAACTTGTAAAATTATTTTCTGGAGCAATAGAAAATGCAGAAATTGCTCAATTAAAAAAATTCGACTTGAATATTAACAAATTTCAATTTCAATTAGTCACCTATGACTGATGTTGATAGTAATGACGTTCATTCGTGCGAGTGGTTCATTACCTCACAAGCTATCATTTAGAATTCATGTGTCGAGCTCGAGCCAATGATATTGATAATTATTCAATTATAAAATACCATGTGCTTACTAGTCTCCAACGACCACGATTTCAACGCGTTTCGTCACATAATTTTAATAATATCTTTACCTTTAGTGGGTTCTAAACTAGCTTCGTGTAAACGACACCATAAGGGCACCACTTTGTAAAGTTTCACACATTTCAACATAATCAGAGCAAGCTAAGCAAGCAAATCAATTTATTGACTATGATATGCTTGTGTTTTCGTTAGTTTCAATGACCTACCAAATTATTGCCACTAGCCTGATCAGGAGAGTTGCTCTGCGTGGCAGCAGTCAAGAATCCCAATGGAAGGAGTGCGAAAAGACACTGGAAGTGTTCCAAATGGTTTGCAGGAGGATGGAGAAAAACCAAGTGAGCGAAAGAAAGATACATGGTTTTTGGCAAGGTAGGGAAAGAAAGGAAGTACCTAGAGGCAATCAAGAGGGAACAAAGAGGGTGTTAATTAATAAAGAGAGGGAAAAGAGGGAAATACATGAGTACTGAAGTCTAAGCCGTCTGCGTATGGTGTCATACGTCAAAATACGAGCAAATGCCTGGGCTTTCTGGCTGGAAAAATATCGCTGCCAAAAAATGCTCATTAAATCGTAATTATTTAATTAAATTGAAATAAATTGGGTGCTGATTACTCAAATATAATATATTGGAACATTAATTTACCACATGGAATAGATTTTTGATCAATCCCTCATTCATGCAAACAATCTATTTCAAATCAATTTGTAAATCGACATTAATCGCCGAAGGAAAAAATAAACACGGTATAATGACAAGGCCAACTACGTTTAAATCCACAGAGTATTTTACTGGTACAACTAGTTTCAACGCTACGGCGTCATAATTTACCTGATGACGATGCCGTAGCGTTGAAACTAGTTGTACCAATAAAATACTCAGTGGATTTAAACATAGTTGGCCTTGTCATTATTTGAAAATGGACTTCCACATGTTACGCCAGAACGGATTGAATTCATAAACACGGTAGTTGCGAGGGAGACAGACTGCCTGATTACCAATAAGGCAAAGTAGGCAGTTACCTATGGGTCCCGAGGTTTTGAGGGCCCCGGAGGGACCCTGAGAATTGTTTTCCCCTTTCTTCTCGTGCAACTTGTTTATTAACGTGGGCCCCGTTGCTTGTACTGCCTACAGTCCCCCAAGCGTGGTAATCCGTCACTAGCTGATAGATACAGAAATATTAAGGTGGATGAGCATACCCTGTTTCAGCGCACCGCATGTCACACGGTGGCGAAGGGTGGACTAGGGGCGAGGGCAGAATGCGGCCACATGGCACAGAGAGGGAGGAGACATGAGAGGGAGGAAGAGGCGTGGACGACTAGGGGGTGGGGACGGGCCGAACCAATCCGGAGGAAGTAATCTGAGTCCCCTAATCGAGACGCGGCTCCTTCCGGGATACTAAGCAAATTGCTGCGCACTGCAATGCGAGGAATTCGAATCATTCGCAGTGCGAAGGGGCGGGGAGGAGGGAGGATGAGGGAGTGGTGGACAGGAGGCACGCAGGACAGAGGAAGAGACGTCCAGGGACGGAATCACCGGAGAGCGGGAAGAAACACGATAAACCGGAGAGGCAGGGCAGAGAACGAGACACGGGAAGGGAATGCAAGAGGTCAACATGGAGGCAGAGGTTGGTCAGGGAGAGTGCAGAGGTGCTGGGCGATGGAATGAATTAGGAACGGTAAGAAATTAATTAGACAACTGACTCCATTTATCGTGAGGGAAAACGAGAAAAAAACAACTATGATCACCCAGGTTCATTTTTCAAGATACCCAAGTGCAGGCTGGAATTATCTCCTATACTTTAATAGATCTCCAGTATCATTGCAGAAACCACTGTCTTTTTTCCGTAGACACCATTTTGTAATTGAAGGCATACTTTGCTGAGCAGACGTCCATTTTATATACTTTATAGTAATGGAACTTTCTGGAACTTTAGTAATAGAACATTACTTTTTAGTAATGGAAGAGTAAAACCTGATGTCCATTATAAAAAGGAACATTTATAAACCTGTTTCCCAGAATGCATTTTTAAATTGAGGCATGAAAGGATCGTTACTCAAGTCGGAATTCATAGAATTCTCCTTCCCGCGTCAATCTTTTTTCGATGGATTATTCAAATTCCAATGTGCGCGATAAGATTGTTCCAGAGGTTGAAGTAAAACTTCTCGTTCAGCCACGTACTTTATTCAAAAGAACTCAGAATACTTAGGCCAAAATATAAAATTTCTACAGAATTGTACTTAAAAAGTATTGAATGATATGTTAGCAAAATATTTATGGTCAAGCTCCTAATCTTGGGCTTCTCCATGGTACATATCGTAATTACATGGCACGTACTTATTTAGATATATAGATATATATACTTAGCAATATACAGCAATAATTTACTGGGAATTTTTTTAACGAAAGAGTACAAATGCGGATAATAAATTCTACGAAACAATAAACAGAGAGGTATAAACAAGGCCGCCAAATGCCACAACACCATAAATATTTCACAATAACTGACGTAATTCTTCGGATTCCTACAATAGGATACAAGCAAAATCGACCCAAACCGGCTTATCTCTGCCCTACAACACATACGATTCCGAAGGCGCATTACTCACACTACTATCATCAATGCTGAATGCATCATCAATTATGGTGTTTCCGGCATCAACAGAGCTATTGTCAAGGTCTAAATTGCATGGCCTTTACTTGGTTACGGCATTTGAAAATAAATTAGCAAATTCAACTTAGTTTTCCCATGATAAATCATTCCTTAGATTTAAACATCACACGACAGGAGCAAACCTTCACCTCGTTTTTTTTCTTCCGTCGTCAACATTGAGTCTTACAATTAGTCATCTGGGTCGCATGAACACAGAGATAAGAGATTCCTTGTCTCATAAACGGGTCCAGTTGGCTGCTACGCGCGAAATAAATAAAGTGAGCGAAGGTTTCAAGGTGGTTCAGTCTGGTACGCGCTTCGATCACAACCTCGGAATGATACAGATACGACGTCGAATTGATTGACGAAGGCGATTGTTTCACTTCTGATATCGGCAGAGTTGATGGAAGTAATACCCACTCACGGATACTCGGACACATTTTAAACTGTGCGCAATCACTCATCTGACTGAATAAAAGGACCACGTTTCACCAAGAAATTATCTATTCATTTGACTGGGAAGTGGTTATTTGCCATTGCATCTTTGGGGAGGGGAGAATTCATAACTACAAACCACGAAGAGAAAAATCAAGAAATTCATACAAAATTTCGGAATAAACACTAGCATTTATTTTCCCAACGTATTTGATGAAAGGCGGAATCCAGTGAGCAAAAGTTAGTGCAAAGTATATGCAAAGTATGTTCTCAAATGCACTACCTTTAGTGCAAAGTACATTCTCAAAGTATATGCAAAGAACATGCTCGGTGGCGCACATAGACAGTGCATAGTACATGCTGGTGCACTAGTGAAAAGAATATGCAAAGAATGTTCTGACCTGCACTAAGTCATTTCCGAATGTTCTTTAAAGACTAACTATGGACTATCTAAAGTTAGTGTTTACCATGTGTTGTAGAGCATATGCATGTCTGCACATTCTAAGAAGCAACTTTGCATGTTCTAAACTGGGTGCTACAGAGAAAGTAATACACGTGATATATCAAGAAAATTAGGTGTTTATTTAAACTTATGAACTAGATTCTTTACAAATCTCAAGGAAAACTAACAAAATAAAAAATTCTTAAGAGCTCAACTTGCAAATAAGGTTGCGTTTCAAAACTCCTGAAACAAATTCAATGGTATTCAATCATATATATTACAAACAAGACAATAAGCGTAAAAAATTAGGATTATTTTCCACTCATCAACCAAAAAAGGATTCAGTCTCATTTAAAAATTATACAATATAAAACGGGAACAAGACAATAATCCTCTGCATAATGGAACACAACACTTATTTACCATGATGGTACACTAATTATTGTGTAAATATAAATAAACACAGTAAACTCCACTCTAATCACAATATCTCGCTCTTCACTCACTCGCTCAACACCAACAACTTTCGTTCATGCAGTAAGACTGAACCAGGGTTAGGGTTTAACGGGCACGTTGAAACCTGTCAAGCCGATGATGACACAAGGGATCGCCGGGAGATGGAGTGGACAAGGGGGAGGCCACATGGCGGCGAGCAAGGAAACACAAAACTTCTTGTTGAGCACAGGAAAGTCACAGAAATATGACGATGGATTGTAGTGGAAGGGGGAGGGGGTTCACACGTATAAAACAGAATAAAACTGGCAGAATACCGCGTTTGCACCAACAAAAAACACAAAAGAAGCGGGACGATAAGCACAGGTGTGACTGTGGCAGCGGCCATCTTGCCGAGCTGGAGTATCTCGGTGGTCACGGCTACGGGGGCTACACGGGAGTGGCGCACGGACGAAATAAGTGAATTGCCAACCCTCAGAAGAGAGGGCTGCCTAGAAATGCTCGAAAGTATCAAGGCTTGCGATGCGATTTTGCGGTTAAATATTCACCAAAATAAGCCGTGACGAGCAGTGTTTTTCAAATTCACTCTTTTCAAGCTTTCTGACTTTTATTCGGCTGACGGAAGATTTCGGAATGTTGGCATGACGTCCTGCAAGCGTCATTCCTTTCTACATACGAGTGATGACCGTCCGAAGCATCCAAACGTCAAAGTAAATTTTCTTTTTCAAAGTATCAGTTTATTAGAAATTTTCGCAGAATTATTCGTCAAAATTTCTACTCTACAATAAATTCAAAATAAATAATATTTGTTTTCACGAACAAAACAAAGCCTGTAATTTTGGTTGTGGAGAGAGACTTTAATTTAAGTAGCCTAAAGAGAGCAACTTTGTTCCACTTGTTAGCGAGAATGTTCGGCGCAGGCTGTTCTTTTAATATTGTACGTGGCATATTTTCTGCACTAGTGCAAAACCTTACAATTATTGCATGTGTAAAGAATGTGTGCAGGAGCACATATGCATAGTCCGTGCTCTGGAGACTATCTTTTTCCTATTCGTAATTACACATATGTATTTTAGCACATTCTTTGCAGATACTTTAGATATTCTAGAAAACATTAGTGTTTTTAAGAACATTCTTTTCACATGAAAAACATATTTGTTTTGAGATAGTGCACAACGACACTAACTTTGACTTAGTGCAAAATTAATTCTGCACAAACTTTGCTCACTGGGAAATAGAATAAGCAGTTTCGCGTACTTTCCAACGGAGGAAGAACTGCACTTGAGAATGGCATTATTTCGCGAACTCCGCAAACAGATATAACAAGTGGCGAGGATTCATTCCAACAAGACGAGCTACGGGAACCACAGACTCAAAGAAGAGGCAATCGCGCGGGGGTTGACAGTGGAGCACAGACGCATCACGAAATTACGAACGCGGACCGTCCACGAGGGAAAGCTAATCGTTAAATTGGGATTTAAGAAAAGGATACTTGGCAAGCGCTAAGATGAATATTAAGACTTTTTCTTGGATGCGCTGTCAGTATTTGCGATTATATGAAGTTGACTTAGATATTGAGCCATTACGCGTGCAGCAAAGATCGGAACGAAATGTAAATGACATTTTCATTTGTGTTACATCTACTGCAACAACTAGGGTGGAAATCATTATCAGACTGTCGGATACAATTTAAACTCCTTTCGTCAAAAATCCTTTAAGTAAGTTCCAAGGCGATCTATTTTCTGCCAATTCACAAAAATTTTACGAATCCCGAAAAATTTCGTTAGATGAGATCATGAGCATAAAGTTACGGAAACAGATTGCAGAACAGACAGATTTACATATCATTATTTCCGCAAGCCATAAAAAGACACACCTGTGAAACCTTAATCAGAAGTTCTCAATAAGATTACCTAATCACTCTATTTTCTATCAAATGCCTCTCTAATAACACGCTGAGAGGTTAATGTATGTTGCATGCTTCCTGCGCAACTCTAATATATTTACGCATGCATAAACTTGTATAATATGTACAATGATACTCATAGAATACGTAATATTTGTAGGATGGAGTGTTGAGAACGACGGTGATATTCACCCCAAACATATAATAACATGCGTTTGCATTATGCATTAATATTCATCGTTTACATACTTAATATTAGCATGAAGTGTAGTGAAATACCACACATCCTGAGGTGGCTTGCAAGTCGCTCTATTGACGTAGATGTTGAAGTTCGGGCGGCGAAGAAGGAAACTCACTCTCTCACCAGAGGGTGCTGCATTCATTCGAAGAGGTTGGCTCCACAGGTGAACGGGCGAGGGGGTGGGTTGTATGGAATGGGAAGGTGGTGGGGGAAGGAGGGAGGGGCTCCTTACTTCTTTCTCCACTCCCTTTCTTCTCCTTCGTCCCCTCCTCTCCCTTCTTGGCGCCCACCTGGATGGAGTAGGAAGGTCGGCGAGGGAGACCCTTAAAAGACGGCGACGAATTAAAGCGAGGGAATAGATTGCCCGAAGAGGGGGTGGGCAATTTGGAGCAGGCCAACTCCCTGAGAGGGTGGATCTTCAGAGGGCGGGAGGTCAGGGGTTGACTGAAAGGGAAGGAGGGAGTGCTAATAGAATGAAGGGAGGCAAATTAACGAGAAAGGAGAAAAGGAGAATTGAATCAAAGGAGAAGTGCGCATCGATCAGCATCGAGATTCGACAAGAGGAGAGAGAGAGGCAAGTAGGAGAGAGACAAATGCTCATCGGCTCACTCCTTCTCCTATCTTGCATGTCTCTTAAGGTTTTTGAGCGAGATATTTCCCTTGTCACAATGGAGACCATATTCGAATTTTATTTTTTAATTAAAGCGTCTGTAAGAAGTACGAAGTAAATACTTTAATATTAATGGTGCAAAGATATAACTAAATATGACAATAAATCTCTGTATTTCAATAAATATAACCACATAAGTCTCTAACTTGACTAATTTTTTTCACGCCTTACAGTGAAATCGCCTTCTCAATAGGTTTTTTTGCGATTGTGTAAAAAGTACTGTGGTATGTAAATGATTAATTTTTACAAATAGCTTATAAAACATACAAACTGCACACCGTTAGTTTTATGACGAAATCTAGGTGTTAAATATACGCAATTTTTTCAATATTCTCCCTCTGTAGCGCACAGCCGTGATCTATCCCATGTAAAATAGCATATATTTTTAGGCGAATTGTTTAAAGGTAGTTTGACAAGGGTACACATTTTTATATCATCAACAAGCTGGGAGTTTTTTCTTTGAAATTACGTCAAATTCATTAAATTCTGGGTGAATTGATTTGTCGCTCAAACTAACTTAAAGTGGGCAGCGCACGTTCAATAAACGCATTAAGCAAAGAGCAGACATGATGTTAACCACTGGAATTACCTGATTGACACCCGAAAACGTTTTCACAAAATTTGGAAAATCCATTTCAGCGAAGGAAATTAAAAATAATAAATGAAACAGCTCTGGAGATACATTCGTGTCCAAGCAGATAGGTTTTAAATCAGAGATGTCTCATTCAAAGACCCTCGATTTGAAAATTTTTACCAAGTTTATCTAAAATATGGAAAATAAGGACTTCCAAAACTTTTTTATAACTGAGCTTCCAAATCTTAACACCTGCTTCAAAGGTACATGAATCCTATATGTCTTAAGCCCTTGACTCTAAGCACTCTGAAACAATATATATTGTCAAAAGAATTCAATTTCAAAAGCTCATTTTTTTAGGGAAAATACAAAATCTCATTTCTTTTGGCAAGAAGCTGCTTTCAAAGAGCCAGACAGCCTGAACCCAGAGTTTTCTGATGAATCACTAGTGTGTCCTCCTGCTATCCCTAAATCAAAGGTTTTCACACCTTGGGATTTAGTGCAATTCTAAGTGTACCTGCGCCTCAACAGAGTTCTAGACGGCACGAGAGCGACTTAGCGGAATGACAGTGCGTCTACGTCAGAGGCGTTCAAGGAAGGAAAAAATGAAGACATTTTGCCTGGAATGCGTACAATCAAAAGATAACTCGAAAAGCGACGCCTCTTCGGGGAAATGACGAGACGCAGACGAGAGCAGAAATTGTGTGTGGTGACTTTGTCGCCGTGTCGCAAGACGGAGGAACAGACAAGGGGGAGGAGAATAATGTGGGAGGGCGGGGGGAGGTTGGGGGAGGAGGGACATGGGAATGAACGCAAAACTTCTGCGGCTATTGTCCCCGATTATTAAAAAGAAGGAGGTGGTTGGGAGGGGTGGGTTGCTGGGTGGATCGAGGAGAGAACGTTACACCGCTTCTTAAGGGAAAAAAATCTCTCGTCTCGTTTTCTCTCTTTCAATCTCCGACTCTGAATCACCTACCCTTTTATTAAGAGAGAAATAAGGCTCGTCGAAAGGAATTTCAAAACCATATTTCATAACGCACATGTTTATTCTCGGGGATTGTGTGGCGAGAGAGTGGAGTGAGGGATTTGGGGAAGGGGACGTAGGGTTGGAGTGGAAAGGGTGAATAAAGATGAGATGGTGTTTCTTAAAAGGACTTAAAGAAAAGGAGAAACAATAGAGAGGGCGTTTTATGACGCTCGCCTTGACGCATCTTTTTCGTCGCGTCTTTATCATAAAATCTGACTCCGCAGAAAACTCATCGGGTGTAATGAGAATCGGGAGCTTCGAGAGAAGTTTAGGGGACGGCCTTAGAACGAGGAATGAGAAGGAGATTGAACGTGAGTGGGCATGCACCAGTGGCGTAGAAAAAAGGCAATTACGGACATCGAGAAATGCCTCTTGGAAAAATATACTTCCCGTTACTTTTCTTCCACTTGGTAGCACATTTTAATTGATCCTTGGAATTAAGTGCTCTCTTTATTTAATTACAGCTTGCTGCCTTCTAATTCTGTCTTTATTACCGTTTATTTTTCATTGAAGCTAGAGGAATACGAGTTTTGCACGTGACTAAACCATGATCACTTCAGAGATCGTATTCAGACAAGTAAAATTGATACAACATACGGGCTTTTTCTCTATCCCACTACAATAGAAGGTTGATCAAAAATATTCCTGAATCCACTCTCCACTACTTACTATCTTTACTTGCCATTTTAACAGTACTATTTTCACTACTAAAAATTAATATCTATCATGTACATTACTGCACCCTAGGTGTTAACTGGAATTCACCTTAAAGGAATTAACACATGAATATTAATGAGTATGAAGAAGAAAATGAATATTCTTAATTATCCCACTCGAAGTCCAGAATATATAAAGCATTCTGTATTTGGTAGAAGATAATAGCCATCCATTCCCTTAATATTCTTTCAGACATTACGTGAAAGCTCCTTGAATTGTACCACTGCTTTGAGGATTTTCCAAGGACATGGTCTTCATGTTTCAATATTTTCATGAATGCAAAATGCATTCAACTGACGACTGTCGTCATACAGCCGACTGATCAGCGCCCGTATTTCTTTCAGTCTCAAACCTCAACATAAAAGTGCCCCAAAACATTTCACAATGTTCATTTTGTAAGAACGGCTATGCTGCTCCTGAATCACAGCAGACATGAGCCCAATAAATCCAAAAAGTTTAAAATTTTAATTTGTTTTTAAAAAAGGAGCCAAATGATTCACGTTAACAAAGCCAAATGGACAACAAAGAAGTATGTACACCACATTTCAGACGCATTTTCAATGCAAGAAGAACGCGCAGAATAGCACATACCACAGAATACCACGATATTAATTTAAATAAAACAAATAAAATCAGACTTTTTCACATATTTACAACTGTAAGTTTACCTGACTCAGTACAGTGTGTATCACTTAGCACAGCAGTCACAGCTGCAGGGTTAAGATGATTCCTCCACCTTACTTGTATAACCAAATAACTAAACAAATAACATTGATTTAACCTTGATTTGATTGACATTGATTTAACATTGATTTAACCTTACCTTGATTTAACCAAATAACATTTAACATTAATTCAGAAAACACATTACACGGAAGACGGAAACTCTGTCCATTCTATCATATCAAACTAATTTGTATGAAAATTCCTTCATTTCTTCATGTAAACTCTTTGCTAAACAGTTAAAAATCTATAAATAATGTTAGGTTATTTCATGCAAAAATATCCGAAAATATTTTTTATTGATATGCACCCAACTCATGTAGTTTATTTTTTAAGTTATGAACTTTCGATGCGCTGTACACACACCTGTATTATTATTGTTATGGTTCTTTTTGTCTTGTTCACAGTCATGTATGTTCCATGTATCTTATTGAATACTGTGACTAATGTACTCACTGACTGTATAAGTTTCTTCTGCTCCAAGGGACAGATTTGTCCCAGAGCAAATAAAGTTATTATTGTATTGCATTGCATTGTATAATTATTACTATGTTTAAAGGTTTTCCCTTAAGTAGCGCTTTTTTTCTAGGGAAATTACTGATCGAAATCTTTTATTTATAAAGAAAAAGGTTCTGGGAAAAAAAAATTCCCTAGATTTTAACGGATTTTCAGAGGAAAGAAAATTTTTTCTAAGGTATTTTAAATTTTTCCCTTGGTAATCCCTATGTTCCAGGGAATTCTTATAGGTAGGGAAATTTCCATCAGGGAACTGGTTTAAGCACTCGGCGCGATATCCAGGGATCCAGGTTCGAGTCCCAGTGTAGGCCAATTATTTTTCTTCCGTGGAATATCGAATTGAAAGTAGAATCTTCGGGTTATTTATCAGCATGTGATGTCATTTTACGTATTTATCGACTATTATCAATATGCAATAGCTCGAAGTCGATCGAATTCCGCAATAAAATGCCAGCAATTGACTTTCGATAAAAATCTACACTCAAGTTACAGCAATACCTCTATGCCAGCGGTTTTCAAACTATGGTAAGTGTATTCTGAGGGCTGCGCGTTTAGCGCTTTACGGGTACACGAACAAGGTGATTAATGACGGAGGTATTCTTGAAATAGCTCAGTAAGAGTATAAGCGACGAACATTTTTACAATAAAAGAACTTTCAGTAATGGGTGACTATCGTATACGAAGGTTTGATATAAGTTAAAAGAAGTTAGGAAACGCAGCTCCGGGAGTTCGATTGTAGGATAAAAACTTATTTCATTGTATAAAAGGGTTTTTGCGGAGTTTCAATTTCCGGATTGAAAACAGGCAGCAATGGCATTTCGAGAGACATTTTTCGATTTCAGTCCACCGTTCGCTGTGAACGTAGATTTCTCAGAGGCGATGGTCCGCCATTCATCCCCCAACAGAGCTGGGGCCTTATTCAGTAAGAACTCGACATAGTCGAACCTCGGAAAATCCGTGAATTTTACGTCACTTCCTCCGACATCTCAACTTTTGAATTGCCCTAATTGAAATTTTAGAGGCTGTGATGTCAAAATTTCGTCACTGTCGAGGCTCGGAAATTGCAAGAACATACAGAATAGACCCCTTTTCGGCACCTAGCGCCGCGTCCCTTCCTCGGGTGCCAACCATTCGGCACCTGGCACCACGTCCCTTCCTCGGGTGCCACCCACACGACTGCCTCGGACTCTGGGTTTCTTTAAGGCACAGAGCATCCGTCACGAGTTCTGCTTCTTCCAGCGGCGTACAGCATCAGAAACTTATTTAACATCCCCGAGGAGACAAGTAAAAATTGGGAAGACAGTGGTAACTTACTCTGGCATTTATTTTCTCATTTAATTTGCAGAGATATGAAGAAATACAGAAGATTTACTAAACTTTTAAATTACGGAACTTAAAAGATACTTTTAAAGTAAGGAACACACGCGATATAGGCATACCAACCGCAGGATGTAATGCCAATTTAGCTAAAATGGTGACTATTTTGTCTTCCGATTAAACTTTTTAAATCCGTCTGCAGAATACAATATCCCGCCTAAAGCATGGAGTGATTAATAGTAAATGGAGGCAAGAAAACAAATCTTAATCAGTCAGACGATAAGCCACCATCAGACTAAGGAAGAGAAGTAGCGATAAGGCCATTAAAAACTGGTTACCGCTCACTTCTCTGAAGCAAATGAGTGACTACAGTAGGTACTTAGCCTAGATTTCCTTTCGGTACTATGCCATACCAAGAAAAGGCGTCGGCCTAAATCAACAGAGTGAGTACAGCTTGCATAGGAGAGGAATAAATAGCTTGGGTATCACCACGTATGGAACTTTCTACGAAGAGGAAAATGCAAACCAATCCATTTCTGAATAGACACTGAATACCAGGACACGAAGTGAAAGCAAATTATAACCCACCACAAAGTTGAGAGATACAAGAAACATGCGTAAACAACATTGCATCAGCCCAAAGCAACTAATTCAAAGACTGCTCGGTACTCGGATTACAAAATTGAATCAGTTTTTCGAATAATTTGACGCTATTACCGATAATATTAACGAGCAATACAGAAATATTGAAACAAGGGAAAATTCTTTAATAGGAAACAAAGATGATCTTCGTTTCTGACTTCCTTCTTGAAGCTATAAAAAATTACTTTTTTCAGAAAGATTTCCATATAGTTCAAGGTTTTATCCTCAAAACCATTGAATTCGTCCCAAAGCCTATTCTATAGCTTGCTCATGACCAAATATACTTCATCTGTAGGCATACAGTGACTGTTTACTACCTCACACTATTTTCACCATTCGATTTCTCGCTTTCTTCAAATATTCACCACTGCCTCTTTCCACTAACCTTTCTCACGATTCACCTTGCATTTTTTTCAATTTAACAATCTCACGTTTCCATGACGAGAAAACCACCTTTGTAAATTCCACAAACTTTCTTACGCTGGCACGACGAGCGTTTCACCACACTGTGGCATACTCATGTGCCCCATGAGTATGCCACAGTGTGGCGAAACGCGCGTCGTGCCAGCGTAAGAAAGTTTGTGGAATTTACAAAGGAGGTTTTCTCATCATGGATATCCATAATTTCCACGAGGTCAGGCCTGAGATCATCAGTTTTAATCTCTCGTTTGTAATTTCACCCACGTAATCTTCTGATTACATGGTTGGAGTTCTCCAGCCTACACTCAACCCTTAAAACTGCCCAATTGCTATCGTTTATGTTAGGGAGGGAAAGTTTAAGTACTTTTTCATGTAGCCTTTGAACGATGGACCGTAATGCATAAGAAATAATAACAATAAAATATAATTTATACGGATCTTTTGAGACACTGAAAACATTGTTCATTAAAAAATACGCATTCTCATTTTTAAATACGCATTAAAAAATACGCATGTTTGTACCCGATGATTAAGCTAATACACATGGCAGGTTTTGCTTAAGTTAATGGCTTTCCATGTTCACGCAGCCGACGGTTAGCAGCCAGGGCCTCGGATGCTAGAGGGAAAATGCAAATTTACCGTTCCTGGAACGGATAGCAGACACTTCCGAGTTGCCCCTGATGCACTGCTTATCAAAGTCCTGCGAAGCGATTAAGTTTTAGCCGAGTGACACGCTCACTGTGAAAACGAGGTCAATACTTGCATGCATGTCTCCGTAATATCCCGGAGGCGTTTAATATACAACGGGAGGAGGATCGGGGTGTGAGAGAGGGGTGAGGAGGTTGAGACGAGGCGGGTGGATTTAAGGGACGCGAAAGCGGGAGATTGATATCCCGATGCATGTGGAAGCATAGTGGGAAACTAAAGGCGACCATGAAATACGGGGGCGGCGGCTGAACTAGAACTTTTACGGAAAAAAATGAGCCACGTGAAGCGCCGTGGAGTCGGTAGGGAAGGAAGTAAGGGGGCTCGTATAAAAAGGTCGGAGCACGTACAGCATGGGGGGGAGGGGCAGGGCACCGTAGGCGTCTGCATGCGATGAGGCGTCGGAAAGGGAGGTTGGGAGAGAAATACGGGGTCAATATGGCGGAAAGCGCAATCGCTCCGGTGGGTGGGGAAGGGGCATTAAGCATCCGCACGCCCCAGGAATTCAATTCAAGTGTCGCGCGCCTCCCCCGCCCCCTGTTATCTGCTGGCCTCCGCCGCCCGGCATTCATCTCTGACTCCTCGCCTCTAAATCTCATCCGGAATTACTCTGGGCGCCGCTACCGGACCAAGTAATGCATGCGACAACCGACGCCGTTCATATAACGCGGCTGACCGCTGCCTTTGGGGTTGACGCTCGTTCTAAAAGTGGAAAATAAAAATGTGATGGTATGGGGAGTGAATTCGGCCCCTGTTCTCCATAGCGGAAGTCTAGCGGGAGAAGTTTTCTGGGCGAATGACGGGAGCATAAAGAGGTTTAACCGTCGATATTAGAGTTCCTCTTGAAATTCTTCCTGACATTTAAAGTTGGATAACCTTAGAAGAAAAATTGAGTTCATAGAGGGATTAATGTTTGAAAACCATTACGTTAGGTATCCATAATCACTGTAGCAAGAGAAATAAATGCGTTAGAAGAACTTTTACTTATAACAACTTTAATAAACCGGCAGTAAAATTGGCAAGCTGGCCATAAATATATACGTAAATGTTTGCACAATTAACTATCAGACTTAATGTCTACTTGCAATTTTAATGTAAATAAATAAATAATGTAATCACGAAAATTGATGTATGAAAGAGATAAAATGGGGATATATACCACCAGATAATTTACTCCAGCGAATACAATTCTTTCCGGCGTAAAAACAGTACCCATTACTAAAAATATTTCTCCACTTGTTTCCCCATGCCCTTCATGTCCGACATCTTACTTCATTCATTCAAACATTTAGGGATTCATTCAGGCATTCTTCTTCAGACATTTAGGAATGGCAGCCTTCGTAGGAAACGCAGACTCTACCTCAATTATAGGCCGTTGGCAATGATACATTTGTCCTGTTGCCACGTTAAACGCGCTAATAATGCTCCACGACTCACATCTAGACTTAGTTCCAGTTTATAACCTTCGTAGAGTAAGCCTCCCTAACTGCTTCCACCAAAATTACATGATCAAATCATAACTTATAGAATAATTTCTCATTTGAAAAGCAAACAATTTTTGGAGTAATAGGCTTATTTCAATTCTAATTAATCTATTCAGTAATTTTAGATTTTTACCACTATTTCTTATAAAATTTGGGTGGATAGTAATTCAATCAGTTTTTAAACGAATCTTCCGAGGGAATGGAAATATCAATTGGCTCGGAGTGAATTGCATAGTCAGGGAAGGCCTGGATATCATGGATTAAACGACCAGGAGAGCCATAATATTGACACAATCCGATAAATAACACGATATGAAACCCAATCAACTGGTCAACAATAGGAAGGTAATAACCGAGGCTATTTGTACTCTAGAGAGATGTACTCGGTTGATTAGACAAAAGCAAATAATTTAAAATGTCTGGAAATTCTGGTAGAGGTAACTTTGGCAGGAGTCAGGTGGAGAGCGATGCAAAACGACAAGAGCATGGATGAAAAATAAAACCCACAAATATTACACACAAGTCTGCATGATATCAGATGACTGAAAACTAGTAAGTGATAATGGCTAACTTTGATATACTGATTTCAGAACTGTTCTTAGTTTTCTTCTATCACGTACAGTTTTTAGAATGGACCCTACTTAACTTCTAAGATTTATTGATGAGTGCATTATATGTGCCAATGGGTAATAATTGCACGAGGGATATTTCTCAATAGAAGCTAATGAGCCTTAGGTTGGCCCAAGCTAATGAGCTGCTGCTATTGTTGTGTGACCTGGGAAGTGTTATTCATTATTCATTCAATTTTGCTACAAAAATTGTAATTTCGTGAAATAATGATAGTACAACTGTGCTTACAGCAGTTAAAATCTTGAAACCATAATTCTTATTTTGTACAGATAAGGAAGGAACATTTTGCTTTTCCTGCTTCGCATCCCACACCACTCTCTTTTTCACGCACGAGGTTTCACGCATCGACCGTATTTTTTGGCTCGTAAGATGCGCTTTATTTCCCGAATGCATTACGAAAAATCACCCTTCGACTTATATGAATAATGTTCTAAGGAGAATTCTGCCAAAGGACTTCCTGCTATGATCTTTTGGTTTACTGCTTTTAGAAAAGTAACGGTAACAATATACGCAAATTTTACATTAGATTTATTTGCTAAAATATATTTTTAAACAATTATGAGAGGTCATTTGTGGAATTGTTTCCGTAAAAAATTCGTAGAAATATTCATGATACCTACACATCTCACAATTAGACGTGAGTAAAATAAAAGCGTCCTGGATCGTGCCACACCGACATACTTGATCACATCATTCGTCAATATAGTTAACTAGTTTCATCGGGAACAATATCGATTTGTAAAAGAAAAGTTGTCCCCTATTTTCAAAATATGTGACCAAAGCTACGGTACGTCATATGCCCGTGCATCTCACAAGCAAGAACATACGGTAATTTACAGGATTTTACTATTTATGTAGGTATTTTAATCGAATTGTGACTACATAAAATCCTGCTCCTAAGTAGCGCAGAATAACTTCACTTCAAAATACGACTGAGTAAGCTCATTCAGCTTTGTCGAGCAAAGGCACGCATGAGGGAGTGAGTAAAGTTACCAACTTCTGAAGGGGTAATTTTAGGAAAAATTAGAGTTCCGAATGTGCGTGAAACGAAATTATAACTTGCAGGACGCAAAAGTAAGGTGAAGAAGTAGGTACTTCTTCTCTTTACTATCGGTAGGTACTCAGGATATCATTTATAAATTTAAACGGGAGGAAAACGCCTCAATCCGAGAAGCGGAAGATTTTTAAAATCCTCGTCAAATTTCGGGAGTCTCCCAATGAGAGCCCGGCGCGACCCCTAGGGTGGGTGGGTGGAGGGAATAGGGGAGGGGGGCAGCAGGTGTGTGTAACGGTCAGCGCGGCGCCACTAAACAGGAAGGAAGATGAGAAGGAATGCGCGAGGAGGTGGCCAAAGGATATCGAGTAGTGATGGGCTATGTTGGTCATTCCCCGTGATCCCAATCACGATCACCATTCACATGAACAAATAGTCTCAAATGACCAACGGATCACGACTGATTGATGGACCTGCGTCCGAGAACGACCCTCTCGGTCATTTGATTGATCCCGTTCACCGATTAATCTCCGAGGTGACCCGGATCACGTGATTCGATCGTTCATTACATAGTTTTGAGGCGCTACGCAGTGGGCGGAAAAGGCGATTTGGCTGGACAAAAGTCAAAAATGAAATTGGGAATTTCCAAACATGAATGGTGCAGCTGAAAAAATAAAATTCAGGCTATATAAACTGACAAAATTTCTTTCGGATAGAACATGATGCAGCCATTCACAGTGCTTGAAAACAACGACCTTAAATCCGCACCACGTTTTTGGGATTCAGCAGTTTTAAGGAAATCAGTTTTTCCATAATGTAATTTTCTAACTTTTTGCACACTCATACTTGGGAAATGAGCCTTCTCAATTCTGTATCTTTTTTGTGAGATAGAGGCACAAATGACTTTTTCAATAATATGAAATGAAGAGCTATTGGAACATTTTTTAGGAAAGTTATAAATAGGGCCTATAAAAAATGCCTAAACAGTTCCCCGTCGTGATATTTGCACTAATACATAGAGTCATAAGAAGCGTTTCGCGTAAAACTTATTTTCTCGTACTGGCTCCTTTTTACATGCTTTTCTTTAACTCGATTTTCCATGGATCAATGGATCATTATAACAATAATGTAAGGAAATGCCATTCCTGCATTGTGATTCGAGGTGGAATAGTAGTAAAGCATCCGACTCTCGTCCCGAGAAATAATTAGAAAGTCGTTGCATGAAGTCCACAACCTGGTGATTTTTTTCAAGTAAGAAAGAGGACATAGTAGCAAAGACATTAGGAGGAGAATAGCGCTAACGAAGGAAGCGTTCAATAATAGAAGGGAGCTGATGAAGGGGACCTTAAGTAAGGATGTAAAAAAGAGGCTAGTGAAGAGCTTGATATGGAGTGTGGCGTTGTATGGGGAAGAAACGTGGACCTTAAGAAAGGAAGACGAAAATAGGCTGAAGGCTTTTGAGATGTGTTGTGGGTGTGGAGGAGGATGGAGAAGGTGCGTTGGACGGAAAGGAAGACAAATGAGGAAGTGCTTGACATGGTGGGCGAGGAGAGGAAACTTATAGATGAGATTAGGGAAAGACAGGGTAGGTGGCTGGAAGCGGTAATGAGGGACGATGATTTGCTGAAGGCCGTGATAGAGGGTAGAATGTTGGGTAAGCGGGGAAGGGGAAGGAAGAGAATCGGTTTTATGGACGGGATGAAGAAAGGTAGGACTTATGCTGAGATGAAGAAAGAAATACTAGAAGTAGAAAGGGCACGGCACGTGTAAGAGTTCGTTGGATATTCTCTGACTTTCATCACAACCTACCTCTAACCGGTAGATTACTGTAATGAATGAATGAATGAAACATAGTTTACTTGAAAATGTTTTTTAGTTTAGTTTTTATAGTCCTAGTTAATAAAATGTTTATAAAACAACTAGTGTAATTAAAGCTAATAAAATACTTATAAAACAACCAGTATTAATTTCATATAATAAAATGTTTATAAAACAACTAGTGTGGTTTTAAAAACATTTTATTAACTAGGACTAAAAAGTAAAATATAAAAAAAAATTAAGCATGCTTATCTGAAGAAAGAAATATCTTAACATCGTACGAAAAAAGAAAAAATAATAATTTCTCAAGTGGATGAAAATTTAGCCTAGTACTGGAAATAATTAAATTCAAAACTAGGAAATTAGACACAATGGCAAGGCCACAAGTAAAAGCATGGGGCGCGACCTCATTTATATTTCGCACCTTAACTTTAGTTAATTTAAAGGTTTTCTATAAATTTTATATTGAAGCTCTCCATTACATATAATACCAAAATCTTCATGTTTAATGAATTTATGTTGATATCGAATATAAAAGAGCTCCCCATGCTTTTCGTTGTGGTCTTGTCATTGAGTGGCTAATTTCCTTGAATTGAATTTAATTCTTTCCAGTAACAGGCTAAACTTTCATTCAATTGAGAAAATATTATGTTTTTACCACGATGTTAAGCTATATCTTTTTTTATATTTTTAAATAAAATTTCAGGAAGTTTTTTAGAAAAGCATACTTAAACTTTTTTATTATTTTTTTATTGAATTATGCTTCAATTACTAAGGAAACCGCGCGCCGGTGGAAGGGTGCTGGCGGGCTCGGAAGGATGAAGGGGAGGTGAAAAGAGGAGGAGGGGTGGAAGGGATGGACGGGAGGTATGAGAGGGGGCGGATGATGTGCATGATGGGCGAGGCAGGATGGGACGGCGGGATCCATAAATAGCCCAGCTTCTCCGAACTTATCATTTTTTTCAGCAACAAACATTCGGTCACCCGTCGCCAAAGTGGGCCTTTTTTAATTTGTGTCTCGCCGCTGGGGCGCCCGCAGGAGGATGTGGGACGCGCGCGGGATACTATCGAAGGAGACCGCGGTAAAACATTGTTGCTCAACGGCATTAAAATGCCTGCAGAGGTAAATGTATTTTATTGCCAGCAATTCCACATAAACTGTAAGAGGTATTTGAATGCAATCACATTTGCTCCGCAAATGATTCATGGACTCGGGAAAAGGTCCGGTTCGTAGCTTCTTTTCAATTATCAGGAAAATTGAATTAAATTAAGGAAAAAACACAGCCCGCTTATTTAACAATCTTCAACCTATTGCTTTGTCTCCGGCTCATAAAGCTACATCGCAGTATCTACAGCAATGGATTACTAACTACTACTCTACAATACACCAAAAATGTAAACGGTGGTACGGGAGTGGTGGACGCTTCTGAAGTCTAATGCTGGGGTCGTCCGATTCCGAGCTTTGGCAAATGAAGTCTGCTTCACGTTAGGATGAACTAGAATGTATACTTCGTAATATAGAGGTAATTAAGTCGCAAGTAGCATTCAGAATAGCATAAATTGAATAATGTCCATAAAATAGAGAGTACGACAGAAAACGTGAATGAAGTATAAAATAAATGCACAATACATCGATGGGCTCAAAATCTCAGCGATCGATTGCAGAAAAACCGGCAAAGAAAGGAAATGATCGGAGCACTCCGGAATTACCACAAGTTGCGCGGCAAACACAGCGACAGTATGGAAGAACTATTCTGAGACAACTTTAACTTTTAGGTGAATAAAAAGTAATGTTTTTGACATGCGGATGTGAAGAAGAATGGGAACGATGAAATTCGTAGCAAAGAAAAGAAGAGAGAAAGGGCTTGGGTAGATGAGAAGGGAAAGAACATCGGTGGCATAGATTCGGAGGATACAGCGAAACTGGAGAGGGGACGGATCTGAGGACGGAGAGGGCAAGCAGAGGGCGTTGTTACAGCGGAGAACGTGGAGCAAGCCATGAAGAGAATAGACGTTTTGAACGACAGCAAAGGAGGCAAGATAAAATGAATAAAAAAACATCTTTCAAGGAATCTTGTTATTGTTAGAAATAAATTTTAATAAAGGCCTTTTTATGGAAATGAGTAAGTTAGGAACTGTTCAAAAACTACCAATTAAATTTTAATAAAGGCCTTTTTATGGAAATAAGTAAGTTAGGAACTGTTCAAAAACTACCAATTAATTAGTAAAACACCGAAAGGTGATAATTCATCATCCATTCCGAGAAAACTTTATGGAGCAGGCACGTGAGCTTTCGGAGCCGGAAGTAAGATGGCCAAGGAGGACAGGAAGAGGGAAGATTCCTTCCAGTTCCCCGTCCCTAGCGATTACCGATTAAGTATGGTGGCAAGGTGATTTCGTAACAGAATATTCTATCGTCAGTGGTGGCCAATCGATTAATGTAGGTTTGATTGGTGAAAATCTCTAGCTACTCCTTCACTTCCGCAGGGCTCTATTCTTACTGTTTCATCGGCATATACTTTGAAAAACATCCGTGAATAAGGGCCACATAAACGATTACTCCTCGATCTAATAATGCCCAGCCTATCTATTCGTTACCCTAAAATGTGCACTCTGAGCCATATACCAACGAAATCGAAATAGTCTTCTATACATAAATATTTTATAGTAAAAAATTTTAATTACAAGCAATAATATAAGTGATATACCTATGGTCAAAAAGGGAACAGAGGTAAATTAATCACATGAATTCAAGGACATTAAGCAACAAACGATCTCATTCTCGTATTCCGCTGGTTAGCATCGAATGCCGCAGAGCATTAAATGTGAAGTGATCAGGGGTCGGAAAGATGGGAGTCTCTCATCTCCAACTTGGAAACGACGACCCTCTATTCAAGGGAAGTTCCTTCCAATCTACACCTTTCAGGCTTGTGATCACTTTGCTCTTCTTATCGTGATCTTGCAATTGCTTTTCATTCTCTGGGCCCTCCCTGCCTCACCCTACTCTTGCGGACATTGAATGTAACTTTGTTGAGTTTGTTCTTTTTATTTAATTAATTAATGCTTTTTATTAATTGTATGCTTTTTATAGAGGGTTGGTCAATGTTTGAAAAATATATTAATTTCCTTTCGCCAACGTTTCGCTATTTAATATTAGCATCAGCACTATACAATTAAGGTGACAGTGAGAGCATTGAAAATCTATTTCTTGCTGTGGATAAATACAGTTACCATCAGTGCTATGTTATGTTGTTTCAGTTACCATCGCCATTATCCATAACAAAAAATAGATTTCTAATACTCTGATTTTCACCTGAAGCCCCGATGATGATAATAGTAAATAGCGAAACGTTAGTGAAAGGAAATGGACATATTTTTTTAACATTGACCAACCCTCCATAAAATATATGTAATTGAATATAACTTATGCTCTTCCCAGTGATACTAATTCGATTTCTCAATTCAATGAAGTTGAAGATTAGCATTTCCAGCAGCTTTTAGGTATATGAACATTCTTTTGAAACAGAAATCCAGCTTCAACTGTAGCCCTGGAGGCATCTTCAGGACAGTGTAAAGCACCTATAAACGCTTCCAGGACTGGACAACTGTTGTCACAAAACAGTAAACGAGAAGGAAATCCGCAGGATCAGAATGGGTCACCGACTAGAAGTCGCGGAAACCTCAGGAGTGACGGATGTGTATGTCACCGCTGATGTAATTGGACTCGGGAAAGAAATCATTATTCTCTCTCGATTAAGTTGCAATGCGACGGAACACGCTCCAAGTGCAACTGCTTCGTGCAGTAGAGAATTGAAATTAATGCCAGTCGGTGGCACGACGACTGTTCAATGTCTCAGTCAGCGCAGTGGGAATCGGGAGGAAATCACGACATTCGTGGAAGGTGACTGTGCGGGAGAGGGGGAACAAGACACATTCCAGAGTTTTCACCACAATTAAACTGGAGCCACATTTCTCACAATGCAGCGGAAACGTGATAGTATCCGGAAACCAGCGCGTAATCGGAAAGGAATGTGCTAGAAACACATAACAATACCTTATGAGTGGATTGGACCGAGATAGTACCCAGTACAAAATGGTGATGGTAACGTTTCTGGTTATTGATGTTGACAATACTTGCGTGAGTGATGAGAAAATTAATAACTGTATTCGCGTTAAGAGATGGAACGTAATTATCCTGAGGGCACGGACACTATTCTCAAAAAAGGGACCAGAGCGAAGGCAACGAGACTGCACAGCTACAGGAAACATGAAATTGTCTTTTGCAAGTAATTTACTTCCTTTTTTGAACTTACACTTTAAATTCTCTCTGTCTCTGAGACTCGTGCATGCATTATTTATTATATCATTATTTAGCATAGCAGACCTCATCATTAGGAAATTGCGATTTCCACATGCTACGCTAAATATTTTGACGCAAATACACAACGATTCTATTTTATTCTACAGTCTCACAGAAAAGCTATTAGTAGAAAAGCAACACTTTCCTATCACAGGTCTCCCGAGTATTCATGCAAAATCCAATGTTTAAAAACCTCGGCTTCCAATAAGACTTTATTTTTACCACTATGTAGGTATACCAACTTTGGATTTGAATAACACGATACAAAAATATTTATTAAATCAAGTTCGTAATTTTCCGCGTTACAACTCATCCGGGATTCAAATCCAGCTACTATACCCAAATTGTAGCTTTCTCGGTGAGGTGGTCATCGCACATGACTGAAATCGAAATGTCTTCGGACGAAGATGCGCTGAGGGGCCGAGGGAATGAGACCCGAGGACAAATATTAGGGATTTACATTTCATCCGAATCTAAAATGTCACCACTACCTCAACCAAAGCAGATAATAAAATAAACCCGAGAGTGGCGAAGCTCTGAAAACAAGTGAAAGGGAAGCGAGCGTGAAGAGAGGGAGACGTGAAGAAAGGAGATTGTGTGGGATTGCGCAGTCGCACGTATGAACGGGATTAAAGCGAGGAGGAAGGGTGGGAGGGGGAAGGGTGGGAGGGGGAAGGGTGGGAGGGGGAAGGTATGGGGAAGAGGGAGGGAGGGAAATGAAATGAGCGACTGCGAGGCTAGGGTTCGGAGACGGGCGAAAGGAATAGAGAGGGAGAGAGAGCGAGAGAGGGAAATCTGGAGGTTGACAACAAGTACCAGTGGCACTGGGTGGCGTTTCAATCTGCAGCCAACAGCCCTGGGGGCATTCCAGTTCTTCCTCCCCGAAAACCACGGCTCTTTGTGCGCGAGTATTCGTGGTGGGGGTGGGTATGCCCCCTGGGGATGGGGTGGGGCAGGAGGCTGCATCGAAAGGGGGACTACGGAAGAAGGGGGTGATAGGTGAGGGGATGCCTCACAGACAAAGCAAAAATCAGTTTCCCCACTCTCCAAGGAGAAGGCAGGAAGCTGGTAGGGTTGGGTGGGGGGTCGGAGGGTTGGGCGGGAGGAAGAAAGAAAGGAAAAGGAGGAGGGAGAGGTCGGTGAAGGAGGGAGGAGAGGGAGGGGAAGAGTAGGGGAGAGAGGGAGAGAGATAAGGGTCCTATCACGTACGCAAACACACATAAGGAGAGTAGGAGGAGAGAGGGAGAGGGTGAGAGGAAGACGATGAGGGGAGAGAGAGAGAGAATATAAATCAAGAGAGGGGAGGAAAAGGATGAGGGAGAGAGAGGGGGTGGAAGGAGAAGGAAGACGAGAGAACAATGGAAGGAGGAGGGAGGGGAGGAGAGGGGAATTGGAGACGGCGGGGGAAAGAGTAACAATGGGAGAAGAGCCACTCAACGCTAAACTATGAACTGAATTACAGGAAAAATATTGAGCGAAATATTCATTGTTCCGAAACACAATACTATATTACGCTTCATCTGAAAGCTGCTTTAGTCTTTCCCATTCTAAAGAAAATGTTGCCAGTAATTTGATTTATAATCCTATTACTATTCAAAATATGCGACATTCGAAGTCTGTTAAGAAAACTGCGAGGATTCCAGTGGCAGTGCATGAGTCAAATATAGATTACTTGAAGAAACGGAATGTCTAGAGTTATGTTAAATATTTAACAAATACTCAAAAGTATAACCAACTCTGATATGTACGCAGCCACTAATTTAATATGAGTAGCTAATGTTCATTAATTTTTATGTAATGAATTCAAAAAAGATACGGTGCTTTTTTCACAGATTTTTATTTCAAGTCGACCGGTTTCGTCGCATAGGCGACATCATCAGGTATGATGACAACAGGTCAGACATGACCTGATGATGTCGCCTATGCGACGAAACCGGTCGACTTGAAATAAAAATCTGTGAAAAAAGTACCATATCTTTATTGAATTCATTAGAATGGATTTTCACAAAGTGAAGCCTGAAACCATCGAGTTTATTAATTTTTATGTTTAACACTATACGAGATTTTCATCTAAAAAGTAAAAATAACGATCTGAGTGAAAACATTTGGAGGGGGGCTCATGGGAGAAAATCTTGTTTCGAAATGCGAAGATTCAGATGAAACAAGAGTTCCGGAGGAGAAGGATTGATTGAAGATGAGAGAGGTGATAGGGAAGAATACAAAAGGAAGGAGGAGAGGAAAGACGTGCATTATTGTTAAGAAGAAACAACGCGAACAACGAGGGTGGGGCGGCACGGATTGGGAATAGGGTGTCCATCTCTTCCTTCCCGCTTGATATCTTAATAGAAGGGGGAAATTTTGCAGATGGAACGGATACGGATGAGAAATATAAAAATAAGATATGGTCCGTGTAATGTGCTGCAATGATCGGAAACGAAATATTCTTATTAAGAACGTAGCACCTTCTCAGCTACATCATTGCATTAGCCTATATTTATGCTTATCCTGGCATACTTAAGTTTCACTACAATACTATGAAGTTGGGAGAAGAAAACTTTTGCGGCAAGTAAAATGCACCCCCTCCCACTTGGCAGTGGAACGAGGATATGACAGGATTAGCATAAGAGTAGGCTAAATGCACTGGGTAGGATGGACTACCTGAGAAGCGCTGTGAAAGTAGGAGGGAGAATAATAATAATAAACGTTTATTGTCGAAGGCCAACTAGCCTTTTAGACATTCTATATACATGCACAAGGCATAATACTTTAAAATGAACATCACAATAATAAAATTAGATTAAATTTCATCTTTTGCATACAGGAAAAGTTAAACAAAAAAGGAAAGAAAAACATATTAAGAGAATCCTTACTTGGTATGCCTACATCAAGTCACTATTTATACTAGGCAAGCATGTAAGAATAATGTCCACAAATTATTAGTACACAAAACATTGTGAATAACGTAGATAAGTACTGAAGTTAACATGCCTCAATATCTTACGATAGAAAATTCCATCTGCTGGGTAGGTGAAAAACATAATGAACGAGAAATAGTGTATTAAATTGAGATATAAAAGTATATATAAATGGTATTAAAAGAAAAGATACATTTTAAACGTAAAATATTTTCGATTGGATTATGCATAGGGTTAGAAATGAATGGGTGATGAAAGAATATGTATTGGACTCTTCAGTAATAGATATGTATGATAGATGCTAACTTTGTTAACCTAGCCATATCGATGGAATGGATGAGAGTCGAATAACGAAACACATTTATGATAAAGGAGTGAATGTTTGAAATGAAGTGGTAATCCGAGGAAGACATGGGTGAATTGAATAAGGTGGATGAGAGACTCTTAACGGGATGAATATAAGGATTCTCAAGAACAAAACAGCGTATATGAAGAAACGCAGGAATGTAACATAAGTAAAGAAGGTATGCACGGATAGGGAACTATGGAGAACTTCTAAGTATAGTCAGCATTTCCATGAAAATAGCATTTAGAGCCAAGAAAATGATAAAATCAACTATTAAAAGTGACGAATAAACTTAGACCCAGTTATATAATGTCGGGTTAACGTTACCCACTAGTTTAATGTAAACTAATTTCGTCGAATTTTCTTTAGCTTGGTGCTAAGTAATAGTTCGTGTTTTTCTTATTACATCCGACTCTTGATAAGTTGTCGTGAGCGTAATAAATGTTAGAACGTATTAACCTACGTTTACATACTGAGAAAGTAGTTATCCAGAGATTAAAAAACCCGGGCCTTAGTGTTCTTGTTATCTCAGATGGTGGTAAAGTATTTTTAAAAGGTGAATCCTACAGTGATTTTTTTCATTTCGAAAGAGCACCGCTTAGCAAGATGCTCAACACCTTCAAGAATTTTTAAATGATCTCCATAGCAACGTGAATCGCTCTGAAACTCATTTCAGCGACGGAGGGAGGGCAGGGGAAGGGGAGTGAGGGAGTGAAAGTGGAGGGAGGAAGGAGGTGGAATCGAAGAGGTTGAGGGGGGCGGGGTAAGAAATGGGAGAGCTCTCCTCTTTCCCCCCTTCACCCCCCCCCCCCCCCATGTCCTTTCATGGAAGTTGCCGTGGGTTTGGCGGTGTCCCATGAGGGGAGAGGAATGTGGGGTTGAAGGGGGGGGGGGGGGAATGGCGGCGGAGACGGCAGCGCGTGGCCTCCGGGGGTGGGGGGGGTGGAAGAGCTCCTTGGTGGCGTTTGACTGAGTTGGATGACTCCATACTCCCCCCGCACTCTCCGTGGACTCCAGTCCTGTGTCCCCCAGTCCCCCACACCCGTTAATACCTCTTATTCTTCAGTTGCTAAAAGCAGGACTATCTCTCTCGATCACAATCCTAGGATTGGTTTGCAGCAGTCCTCCATTTTTTCGGTCCTGAGCCAGCCCCTTCATCTCTGCATAGGAACGACAACCTAAGCTCCTCCACGATCTGCTCCACATACGACAGGCTAGGCCTTCCTCTGCAGTTTTTTTCCCTTAACTGAGCCCTCCAAGATGTTCTTTACAAGGCCTTTGTGCCTCAAAATATGTCCGAGAAGAGCTTCTTTATGTTTCTACATCATATCGAGGAGGCACTTTTTCTCTCCCACTTTCTGTAGCACCTCTTCATTTTTTACTTGGTCCACCCAGGGTATTTTTAACATCCTATGGTATCACCATAATTCAAACGCTTCTACTCATCTCATCTACCTCGCGCGTTAAGTTATCACTTCCATACAGCAAAATGCTCGATACAAAGGTCTTTACAAGTTAATTTCTTAATTCAATAGTGATACTGCCGGAGGTGAGGAGTTTGGATTTCTTGTAAAACGCTAGCAGCAAAAAAAGCAGGACTAGGTCTACCGTAAGTAAACCCTCCTACTCACCCTTATAACTCGAACGATATGGAGTTTCCAAAATTAAGTCTGGCTTCAAACTTGGCAGGCTTTCTTCTCTGTTCCGTTTAAGTTCATGAGTGAAATACTTCAGAGTTGGTTTTACCTTGACGACTCAGAAACACTTTTTACAGAATCAATGTTTAACATATCAATTGGATATCATCATATAAATCTATCCAAATCGTCCGTTAATATCTTTCTGGATACCTTGCATCATGAAATAAGCCAAGAACAGCTTCCCAAGTGAATGTGGGTTCTCAGGAGTGAAGGAGCCGAAGGAACAGAAGAGGACATCAGTAACGGAGTGAATTGTGAACAATATAAGAACCCATTGTCCTTCACCACCCTACCTATTTCATTGTCTTGGCACTTCAAACTTTACTTCCCATTAATATGCTGAATTAGCTCTGTGGTGCTTCATATTGATGGTGAAAGCAGAGTGCAACTTTTACCTACACCACAATTGTAAACAAAACTCGAGATTCAAAGAATGACCTTCGTATTCTGGTCTTTAGCTGGATAATAAACCTTGTTTTGACAATAATGCATAGATACCGGAGCATCGATCTTTGCTTTAATTCACATGCTTTGTGTTTAAATTATATTCAAGGAAGCCATATTGTTTCAGGAAGGTGGGCGGCAATCAGGGATTTATACGTTTACAAACTCACATGAGGTTGGATGAGTCGGAAATATCAAGTCTAAACTTCGTGCAAAGTGAATACAGAGAGGTTGCGTATTGCTTTCTTCCTTTCACCAGGCTTTTCTCTTAAAATGGTTTGCCTTCTCTTCGGACTCCTTTCCATCAGGTGTGAGGTCTGGAATCACCCCCCACCGCTTACAGTGCTCTGATGAATACAGCCTCTTTCCCTCACAAAAATCGAATCGAAATCAAATCAATATTTTGATCCATTCCCAAGTGAGAGGGAAATTAAGGAAGTGGGTCCGTTAATTCGAGGCAAAGGAGCAGACCTACTTGCTTCTCATAATGACCCCGAAATGATGTTAAAAGTTTCAAATAGTCAACATACTTCACCATTCATTTCAGTATTAATAAGTAAGAATTTCGACCTGTTCGAATTTGGGCACTAAGCTTGCTCAAAAGACAAAGGGGAAAATAAAACGGTATCTAATAATGCAATATAGCTGGGTAGTAGTGCAAGAATGCAATGATTAGGCCCAGACGAATACATGCAAACAAAAGCGTGGTGGAGTGGAGTGACCGTCAAGTTTAGGAACGCACCCTCAGACGAGAAAACACGAAACCACTCGAAGACCATGTCCGCGAGGGCACGAATGCCCTCGGCGACGTCGTGTCATCAATAATACAGAGTTGAACACGAGAAAGGGGGTCACCAAAAAAACTATGACGGGTAACGAGGGGGACTATTTCATTCAAAGTAACGTATCTGTAAAATGCGCCCGTTTATGCATAACTTACTCTGCGACATCCCATCGTCAGCGGGGTTGAAATGAAATGACCGCGAAAGTTTGTCGACGGATACAAATTTTGAAATGAGAATGTTACAAAAGTTAATGACTTATTAAGTAAAAGATAAATACATTTTCATTAAACTGAAGTTTGTATTTATTTTAACCTAATTGCGAAAAATTGCTTTTTTTCTTCTTTTTCTTACAAGTTACTTTTTCAGTTACTTTTTAAAAGTAACTGAAAAAGTAACTTTTTACGCAAAAGA
Source organism: Pyrrhosoma nymphula (assembly GCA_963573305.1). Lineage (NCBI taxonomy): Eukaryota > Metazoa > Arthropoda > Insecta > Odonata > Coenagrionidae > Pyrrhosoma > Pyrrhosoma nymphula. The sequence goes on from OY754328.1 coordinate 146,571,744, forward strand.
TATTTTTTTAAACTTTAACTTTAATCAGTTACTTTTTCAGAAAAGTAACTTTCAACTTTAACTAGTTACTTTTTACAGAGATTAACTTTAACTTTAATCAATTAATTTTTTGGTAACTGTCCAAACTGTGACAAGAACCACTCCCTGGACCCGATAAGAAATCGCCGAAAAATATTGTGGGACTATATCGAAGGCATTTTAAGAACGCACTCTGAAAATTAGTTAAATTATCAATCGAAAGGCACAAAAAAACTACCTACCATGCATCGTTTGGATTGAAAAGCCATATGGATTGACAACTTTGAAGGTGCCATTCAGAAAAGGGGAAAAGCATAAAATGGAGCGATAATAGTGAAAAGCAGGCAAGTAATGAGGACACCTACAGCAGAGAAAACGCGAAGTAAAAGGGCAGGAACGATAAATCAAACGGACACGAAGACACATTGGAGGTAAAATTGTTCGCGATTACCATAGGAATGAAGAACAGAAGAAGGCGTTGGATAAAATGTGTTCATAACACCTGATTGCTGTGTAGACATTGCTCGGGGGAGCCTTAGGAAACCAGCATCCACACGTCTGGGAACAAACGATGAAAATGTAACACGAAAATGTTGGCACAACTACTCAAGGCGATAGCGATCTACCCGCTAATAAACATCAACGTCATCTTCATTCCCCTCCTCCCACGATCTCATCTCCGCACAAAAATAAGACCGAACCAAGTGAATGGAGATGAACGAAAAAGAGGAATGAGAATCGGAAATAAAGGAATAAAGAGAGGCGCATAATAAAATGGTGGAGATGATGACAATGGGATCATCAGGAGCGCCCAGTACATGCCCGCAGGAGAAGAAGGAGGCTCGGAAAAAAAGTCTGAAGAAAAACCTCTCCATTGTGAGACGACTGCTTGGGGATGGAACTCCCTCCCCCTTTCTCCTGCCCTCCCCACCACACATTCCACCTCTTCACCAAAAAACTCCCTTTCAACCCACCCCACTTCCACCCGTCCACCCCAGATTTTCCGATATTTTGACGTTACACTTCCACCTCCCACCGAACACCTCTCTATCTCCTTTAGCTTTCTCTCTATCTCTCCATCGGAGTGAATTCTCCATTCTTTTGAAAATCAAAGGTCCCTTATGTGGGGCAGAAAGGACGCTAAATTTGCGGGGCGCGAAGCTCCCGCGTGCATATCTTCTCATTCCATTTCCTTCTCCCATCCATTTTTTCCCTCCCTCCCTTTCCCCCCATTCACCCACATGCCTTTACATACATAGATTTTCCTCGGAAATAAAGAAGACTCCTTCAAGAACTCATCCTCTCTATCCCCTCTCTCTCCTCCCAAACCCCGTCTCTTGGTAATCCCTCTCTCTCTCCATCACTCCGACCGAAATCTGCCTCTCGGGAAACTTTTTAAATCCAGCACCCGAAGAATATCTCTTCCCCCTCCTCAACTCGCCCCCCCCCCCCCAAAGCCTCTTCAGAAGTGTCGCCCTCTCCCCTTACCTCGCTCATTCCTATTTGCATTTACATATTTTTTCTTTTTGAATTCCAAGACGTTTCATTCGAATGGTTCGGAGACGCTGCGAGTCAAAAGTTGAGCGAAACAACGTACGCGATGGAAGAAGGTACGAGAGAACAAGCGGATCGGAGAAGCGACCCCCCTCCCCCGGAACGCTCGTCGCGAGGACAGTGTCCATAATCTGGAAACTGATATAGATTTTAATTCGGGAGAAGGTATTCTAATGAATATCCACGCGGGAAAAAAGGCAATCCACGAGGTATACACTTGCACAGTTAACTCGTCCATTCTGCCTCCACCAATTATTTTCTGGATGTATTATCATAAGAATTACATTACAATTGTATGGCCTCATTAATCCCTGCGAGCTGTCTATTCCTTCAAGGAAGCGGTACACCGGTGGTAATGTCGTGGATTATGGAGTGGAAGGTATGGAATTCGGTGCCCTGATGTTTACTTTTCTTCGCTTATCTTTTTAGATATTGTGATTTCTTCATGGTAATTTCCATGAAAAATACTTTCACGAAATTTCTTCCTCTCTCAAATGATACACTTATTAATTCCGGGGAGCAAAGCGAGTTAGATGGAGCCACAGTCAATTACATTTTAAAATGCCGTTATTTTTACCTAACGGTGTTTTTGCTTGGGAAATTTGCGTAACTCACATTAGGAATTTTATTAATTTAGCAAACAAAGAATGGAACTCATATATGGGCGCCGTAGGTGCCTTACAACTAATTAGTTTCAAAATAATTAAGGCTATGTTTTAGACGCGATTAACCCGATGCATTCAAACTTCTACATTTACGCACGACTTTAGATCTTCAAATTTGGAGAAGGTATAAAAAATATGGTACATTCATGAAAACACGGCACCTATTTATAAACTGCCCATCACTTAGATGCACAGCAAGGAAATATTTACGCGGGATGACAGGGTTCCTCATTCAATTGTAATAATTTAGTAATGAAACACATGGAACATGATAAAAGTTAACAGCAATGTGGAAATGGATTAATGGGCGTGGGAAAGGTTGTATGAATCTTAACGATCCACTAAAAATAAATGAAATAGAATGGCTTCGCGAGCAACACAGTTTATTGTCCAAAATGTTTTTGTAAACATATTTAATATTATTGTGGTAAGAGGGAATGATGACACTTATTCGAGCACAAGGTCACCCTCAGGCCGCCTCCACCTAAGCGGTTTCACCACTGGCCGAGGTCACCTTGACCGGCGACTCCGCGACTAATTAGTCCACTGCCCCTTGGACGCGCGGTCAGCGCACACATGCGAGGCTTTCGGTAACCCTTCCAGAGCCCGACTCGGCCTTACGCGCTCGTATCGCACCCTCGCGGTTATATATTAGCAGACAGCCTCGAGGCAGGACATCCCTTCTGGAGCAGGCCATCTCCCAGGGCCTCCCTCTCCTTCTCTCCTTTCAACAGGGCGCAGCATCCAACCTCGCCGTCCCACATGCTGGGTGCCATCATTCACCCATCGCGAGTATTAAGGCTCACATCTAACTGTAATAATCTTCTGATGCCAGATTTTATTGCCTTTGGTTAAATATTTTCCCAGTTTGAAAACCGAAGATTCTCTCATACATAACGCTCACGTCCATTAACCGACAGCCTGATGCAATATATTATTATTGATTATTGAAGAAATAAGGGGGGGGGGTTTCTAGCTGATCGAAGGGAGAAATATATTACGGCACTATTAAATACAGGTTAAATCTATTGGGCAAGTTCGAAGCAGACAATTTTTTGATAGACGTTCATCATATTTTGCTAGAGGCAACATATTACGGAAGAAGCGATCACAGGAATAAGATAAAGGAAAGAGACTGCAGAACCGATAGGTTTAAAATGTCATTTTTTCCGCGTACAATAAGGGATCATAATAATCCGATAGATCAATCATATGAAACTCCCACCCTCACTAGGTAGAGTAGACTTTTTACTTGTGTTTAAGAACATAGCATCATAACTAACACTTCACTCCGCTTGAAATGCCCGGCATTATTTGGTTTTCTGCATCAAGTAGTAATATTAGCATTAGTAATATTAATCACAAATTGTCTATTTACCAGTGTACTGCTTGTTTGTATGTTCATTTACGTAGCACTCTCCCAGTTTCTGGTTTGACTGCGCACTGTTCCCCTGACTGCTTTTTGGTCTGCGTCTATGGTTGGGGGAACGTCCGAGGTCCTGATTTGAACTGGGACAAGTGCTGCATGCCCGGTGTGGAATCACCTCGTGCCACACACCCTAGTGGTGGCTTGCACGGTACTTCGTAGATGTAGATGAATATACCAAAACTAAACTCTAAAGTTTACTTAAGGACTAGGTAAACTTGCGTTTAACATTTACCAGATATTATAAAACCAGGCTCATGTGTTTCATCTGTCGTCATTGCTGTGGACATAATAAAACTTTATCTGATAATCGCAGATGAGGTATTTTTATTACGGGCAAGCTTACTAAGCGTTTCAACACTACAATCCTGAGGAAAAAAGAGAATTGTATGCATTACAGCAAGATAAAACGAAGGCTTTTCTGGAATATCTTCTGTAAAATTAGGCTCTTTTTTATGTAAATACCTATCCTAAAGGAGATGAAAATTCACAGGAATAAGAAAAAAGTAAATTCTTTAAGAGATTTCCGACCTCACATCAGCGTAGGAGCAGATAAGGGTTATGTATTCGCACAATTAAAAATATATGGATAATGACGTTCTTTTAAAAATTAGAAAATTAGCTAAGTTTGAAATAATTTCCAGTTATAACCAGTTCAAAATTGCTGGCCCTTAAGAAAAGCAGGTTTTCCTTTATGATGCTCCCGATGTCAAAAATCACTGCGAAGACAGCTAATTAATGTGGCAAACACGTGCCGAAAAATCCCCGTAATTAAAAGTAATTTAACTCTTTTCTATAACCATATTGAGGCGAGTTGGTTTCAAGAAATGACCAAAAACAGGTGGAGAAACACGAAAACCCATGGACCTCAACGACAGAGAGACCGGCACAATAACATATTGCGAAGATGGAAGCGCTGAGACGTTTGCGACCGTTGGAGGACTGGTTCCTTCCAAATCTGGTCGCCCTAATCTCAAAACCACCCCCACCACTCACTTGCCACCAGTTGTTCCTCCCCGCTCCCCCATCCCCACAACCCCCTCTGTCTACGTCTCTTCCTATCCCTCCCTCCTTTCCAGCATTCCCACTGGCAACCCAATCCTCAGCGTCCCCTCGCCAACCCACTCTCCCCTCCCTTCAATGTCAGGCACTCCGCTGGACCACTCGTTCGACAAACCCACGATAGAGAGGGGGTGGGGGGAGCACATCCTCGCGATAAATTTCGGGAAAACAGATGGACGTTGAAATCGCGGATTCCTCCGCAGGTAGTCGGGTGCGGGCCGATCAAGTATTCCCGCGCCGTCCGAATTCTTCGCTCGCTCGGCCGCTAGTCCTGCCTCCGCAAGGCGAGCTGAATATGGTGAAGGCGGGGATGGAGCTTCGCGCATAACAAAATCATACCCAGACGAGGGATGATGGTGGTCGCCACAGCAACGGGACACTTCGCCCAAGAGCGATATTTTGCGGTAGACGATTCATTTGAGCAAACGCGTGTGACGCCAAGTCCAGCCAGCAGCGGCGGGTGGCCTAAAACATGTTCTGAATCCTCCACTTTCAAAACGTCAGAACAGAAAAGGAACAAATTTTTCTTCAGATTTTTCTTTAAGCTTTAAAAGGACAAATTGATAGAAAGGAAAATTATAAATTGCGAAATATTTATTTGAGATAGGCCAAGTTGATACACAGGGTGTTCAGCGAATTTCAATTATTTTTTCCCCGATTTTTCCAGGTTTTCCTAGTAAATAGTTGCACTTTTCCAGGGTCTAATTCAAACATATTTTTATCGAATTTTCTATAAAATCTGATTAATTTGTCGGTTTGAAAAACACCAATCATTTTGGGGCCTACCTAGAGTTATATAAAAGAGGGAAAAAGTTACATAAAGCAAACATTCATTCGGTTTTTCGGAAAAATGCAAATATTCCGCGAGTTCTCAAGAAACAATAATTTCCCAAAGATTTCCAGGTTACTAGGCACCCTGTCATACCACGCAGCAGAGCACATAAAGTAAAAATTTTTCAGAGCAAATAAGAGCAAATATTTTCAACCTTATTATTTCAAATACGTTTCTTACTTCTTTCCTCATTTACCTTCTTTCAGAATTAATATTTTTCATCTAAATTGTCGGAAGAAAAACCAGGTGGGTTGAAAAACTCTTCCCTGAGGAACCCTTAGGGATTTTAAAAAATGCGAGTTAAAAAACATTTATCTTCAATCACGCAACTGCTCGTTATTTTTTTCTTACGCAGTCCTTAACCAGCAAATGCCAATCCGAATGATAAGTCCTAGACACGATCAGTAAGGCGCTCGAAGGGGAAAGAGTTCATTAAGGGCTGGTCTCCAGAAAGACCACGTGTCCGACTTGATTTTAAGGAATCCACGGGAGTACATTTTTTTAAAGAATCATTAAGGAAAGCAGAAATATAGGGGAGCAATGGGAACAGGAAGAGGAGAAAAGGAAAAAAGCATGGGAGCTCAGTCTTTGAATGAAAATCTTACCCTTGGAAAAATGAGAAAGGAAACCTCTTCAGAACGAGAGAAGATGGAAATCTTAAACCCTGAGCGGCATTTGAGGTCACGTTCGGAAGAAGAGTGTGAGAGAGAAGACAAGTTCCCCTTTTCCATCTTCAACTCCTCACTCCCACCCCCTCACTCGAGAGGGTACCAAGGAGACGGAGCGGGGTGTATGGGGGGGGAGTGTGAGGGTTAAGAGGACAGCACTCCTCTGGAAGTGCCCCAGCGATGAAAATGAGGTTCATTTGATATTCCAGCTCATGGCGCGTTGGTAATAGGATTAACGCCCCCATTTCCACCCTGCCGGCGTGCGGAGATGGGCGTTGGGTGCGGGAGGAGAGCCGGGAGTGGAGCAGGCGCCCACTGCAACTCCTCGGGAGTCTCCAGGGACCAGTTGGCGCGCACATCCGCAGAAGAACGCTTGCGGTTTTGAAGATTCTCTGTGGTCACATGCGATCGCGACTTTCCAAATTTCGTCTTAGTTGACTGTATATTTTGTAAATTTTGAGCGTTGAGCTACGACTTGCTACGGAACACAATGGGAATTCGACGTCGCGATTGAATATACAGGGGCACGTAGACAGAGTCGAGCAAATGGAAATAACAACAGGCTTAAAATGAGATTGACTTCCAACAGGAACAATTATATTTCAAAAATATATTACAACTCAAGTAAATCCTTAGGCTAGGTACCGTGAACTCTTGGTACAGCCGTCACGCCTTTAATAGAATCTCCGCGATGTGATCTTCTGGCCGGTTGGAAGAAAAGAGGGCTCTTCCACTGACGGCACATTTCGCCAGCCTTTGCTTGGGAAGAGTAGGGGAGGTGCTGGCGAACCGTGGATTGGTGGGAACGTTCACAACTCAACTTGAAAGAGTGTAAAAGGTGGCAGCACTAGGACGGACCGTATAAAAGTCCAGTAGGTGCAGCGCCCGCGAAGACATGAGAGATCGCGCAGACATGACCGAGATCGCGCACTTGTCTCAACGGCTCCCCGGCACTTTGTGAGACCATGACAGTCTCCGAGGATTTCGAGTCTGCGAGGTGTAGAGTAGGTATGTAAAAATTGGCACAGATCCCCAATCAATCGGCGCACAGTGGGAGGAAATCGAAAAAAGCTGGCCAAAACCTCTAAAGACGACCTGTTTTCTAATATAGAGCTACTTCATCTTGATTCTAAAAGTTTTATATTGAAATTGTCATTTACATTGATTTACTATGATTTACGACGTAATGAATCAACTTACTGAGGCAAACGTATTTAATGAACTCGATATTCTCAGGCGCTACTTTGTATAATTCCATATTGACAGAATCAATACAAACTTTGTAAATTTTACAATGATTTTTATTCAATACGACCGGTTTCATCGCATCACGTCCTGAAGATGTCGCTTATGCGATGAAACCGGTCTTATTGAATAAAAAACATTGTAAAATTTACAAAGTTTGTATTGATTCTGTCAAATGTTTTTAAAACAAATTCAGAGACGGTGGCACTTACAATTGGCACTGAATGTGGAAACAGTGTCTTTTTTTAAGATAAATATAAGATGTAATCAGGGCTTAAGAACAAAATATGTCATTCATATATATACGATAAAATTGATTCTTACTGCCATAAAAATCAGTTAAATAACCTTAATGAACGGCAAAACGATGCAACACTTAAGAAAAATGAAGGGCAACTCACCAAAGGAATGATTAAAGTAACCAGGAAATGAAATTACGAAGCAGCAACACATACCTGGAAAGAGAAAAGCTTTATATCATAATTATGCTTCAGAGATCATAACTGTAATGTTTTTTAATCTAGAGAATGTAAATATTAAAATGATAATTAAGGTAAATGCAGGAGACATTTTATGGTCCAGGGAACCCGAAGATGGCACTCTATACTGCCAGGGGTTCGAAGGCTATAGTTGGAAAAGGTTTTTCTCTTCTTTGTCTTGCCGAGTATTTTATTTTCATTATATCAAGACAGTCTAGTGATTGAACCGAAATCTCGTATCACCATTTTCTCAGGCAAGAGTTTTTATCATCACTGAATACTATTTCTGCTACCAAAAGACTTGCACTTTATTTATTCCCATGGCGCTAAAGTTTGTTGTTCATTATCAAAAATTGCCATTTAATGGTACATGCATATGCATACCATTATGATAGTGTAAATAGCTATGCGTTATCTTGCTAGTTTAATAGTAAAAATATCAAAGTTTAAAGCCATAAGTACCAAATTATGAGGGTAGTCAAGAGTGTTTTTTAAAGGAGGTACCTAATTAAATATGTATGCAAACACAATAATCATTTCATGGATTCAAAGAAATATAAATCAATCGGTAAAAATGTACCTGCACTGTAATTAACTTTTAAAACACGTGTTTAACTAATTTCTAAACCCTTAAAACTAACTATCCCCTTTTATATGAATGAACAACACTTCAGATAGATTAAAACGTGAATGATTTTCTTCAGGAACTATTGAGTTAACCTGCCTATCATCTATTTCGCCAAAAGAACACAACCGTAATAGTGTTTTCAGAAAAGCATAGAGCAACTTTTTCCCTTCTCAAGACAATTCAGCATAATTATTTGAGTCAAGATTTGCCCCCGACAAATCATGCACTCTGAAATCGGAGTCTGTGTAGGCTACAGATGCGGCAAGGCGTCGAAAAGTAACATTTTTCTGAGCAACGCCGTAGGCATGATATGATCTAAACCAAAGTAACTGGACTACAAGAGCGCCTTTAAACAGCATTGATTCAGCGGCTCTACAGATAGCTCAACAAGTTCATGTTATATGAAACAATATCTCTGCATTAGCAAGTGTCGCGGCCTACGGATATTATTGCTTATGGAGCCCATGAATATGAAGTGCTCCATCGTCAGTCGCCTATTAAAGGATCGAATGTTAGAGATAATGATAGTAAATTCCACAAAAATAGTCAATTTATCTTGCAGGAAAAATATGAGTCATAATAGGCAGTCTCTTAATATAAAAGACATTCACCTACATATTCGAATTCAGATGGCGTGTGGAGAAAAAACCGGCAATAAGCGTTATACGTGAAATGAGAAGAATAAAAATGAAGATCGGCATATTATACGCCTTTTTTCCACTTCCAAGGTGAGCTTCATCGCTGACAGATATTGATGCGATTGGGAGACTGTCGCAACGGCAAGGCGCCGCCAGCGAAAGAACGCAAAACAAGACATGCACGCGCGCCGAGAACGACCGCTCACTTCAACTTGATCCCAAAGACCTTTGCAAATTAGCGCGCCTATTTATTTCCCGCAAACTCTTTCACCACTTTTTTTTAAAGGTTAGCTAGCACCAGGAGGACGCATCGATTGGTAAAGAGAGAGATAAACGAAAATAAATAATAAGAATTAGGCATTAGAATAAGTACGAAAATCTTTTACCTGCGGCATGTTAGGAAATTAAGAATATGCTGACGTTGAGTCTGGTGCGGAACGTAATATTGAGCAGTGAAGGTACCTCAAATCAGAGGAAGGAGTGTGACAATAGATTAAAGGCGGCTGGGATGAAAAAGTGTAGGAGGGTTCATGGGACAGAGAGGAGAACAAATGGAGGAGTAGTAGAATAGAATATAATATATATTTATTATACTCTGGGCATCACACTTGGAGCGAATTCTACAACAAAAAATGAAATACTTGCCTCAGCAAAAAGTATAACACAAATTTGACAGCTTATATGCGTTTAATTTACGCAGTTGAGCAGTTTGACAGCAAAAAGCACAACAAAAAATAAATAAATTTAAAATTGGCCCATAGAAGAAATAAGTAGACAATTTGATAGTTGGGATACAACATACAATTTTATGGGCAAAAATATATGAATGCAATACATGAATAACAAAGACATAGATACAATGATTAGATACAAAACGAAAAAGAGGATAGATAGAGGTAAACCACATAAACAATAATCAATGTGTTACGAGTTTCTCTCGTAGTGTGTGGTGTGGCTATCTTTGTCCACAAAAGAGTAAGTTGTGAGATAGACACAATAACAATTCCCATGGTGAAAGAGAAGGTTTTTCAATGTGCTGCTTGCATGTGAAAATCTGTTTTAGGTGATTTTGTAACAATTGTACTATATCGATCTCCAGGCAGTGATTTTGATACTTTTATCTTTAAATTGGACAAGCTTTTAAACTTCATTTTTAATATAAACCGAGTATTATTGTTAACAGGAGATTTCAACTGTGATTTTTTGTACAATTCACCTCAAAATTCTGAACTGCGTAATGTTTATGATTCATATGGATTAAGTCGTTTAATAACTCAACCAACAAGGGTGACTTCATCATCAAAAACACTGTTAGACAATTTTATTACCAATCATGATTTTGCCAAAACTAATGTCTCTCTGACCACAATATGATAGAGTGTAGTCTTAGTATAAACAAATGTAGTACCCCTGTATCGTATTTGGCCACCACAGTAATTTCGGATAGTAATTTGAATTATTTGAATCATTTGCTCAACAAGGAAACCTGGAATGAAGTTTATTATGAGGATTCGCTCGATTTATATTTTGATTGTTTCATCAAAATTTTGCTCAAATTTTGATGTTGCAATACCTATTATCAGGAAAAAATTCCAGTAGAAGAAACTTAAAAAAACCATGGTTATCTGGTGAAATAATAGGGTAGTCCAGAAGAATAAAGGACATGGATTTGCAATGCTGCTATCCGATTCACATGATATTCACCAGAAATACCTTAAAGCAAAAAAATAATGTTGTTTGTTGATAAGAAATGCCAAGAAATCTTTCAACGATCAGCGGTTGGCTAAAGCTTCCAATGAAACTAAAGATACATGGCGTATAACCAGTGAAGCATCAGGAAAACTTTTACATAAACATACTCCTGTTTTCATGATGCTCATGGTGTACCTATGACTGATCCTGTAACTACAATCGACAAAGTATATGAATACTTTCTCAACATACCTAAATCATCAAGTACCTCAAATGCTATCAATAATAATTTCATACCCAATGAAACCAGTTGCAATAACTCACTATATTTGTATCCTTGTGATGAGAAAGAGGTGACCCCTTGCCTTTCTATGTTATGCAGGAAATCTACCCCTGGAATCGATGAAATCCCAGGAAATGTTCTTTATAAATGTATGAATTCCATTACCAAACCATTGATCTTCTCAATTAACAAATCACTTAGATGTGGCATATTTCCAAGGTCATTAAAAATTAGCAAAACCATCTCTTTTTATAAAAATAAGGGTAACAATAAAGACATTAAAAACTATAAGCCAATCGCTCTTTTTCACAATTTTCCAAGATATTTGAATTAATTTACCACAAGAGGTTAACCATACTCTTGGAAAATGTCGACATTATTAGTAATTCTCAATTCTCAATACCGCAAGTGTAGATCAACTGAAGATGCACTTTTTGAGGCCATGAATTTCATATCCAATTCCCTGGATATAGGTGATACTGTCCTTGCCTTATTTTTTGATTTTTCTCGTGCTTTTGACTCGGTTGACCATTCTCTGTTACGATGAAAATGCAACAAATTAGGCATAAGATGAGTTGCTTGGGATTGGTTACATTCGTATTCGAGTGGGAGATCACAAAGAGTGGAAATAAATGTAAACAATAAAAAATATATGTCGAGCCCCCTCAATATCTCCACTGGCGTTCCACAAGGTTCCATTTTAGGCCCTATCCAATTTGTTCTATTTATAAAATATATACCATTAATTACAAGCAGTAACAACGTTCATTCTGTGGTATTTGCTGATGACACAAATTCTATTGTCTCTAAGAGCGATGTTAAATCTCTTCTAGCTGAAACTCAGGCGGTTTTGTCCCAGGTTTGGGATTGGTGCAATTATAATTCACTTCAGGTAAATTGTAATAAAACTCCAGTTCTTCCATTTAGTCAGAGTTTTACGAAATGAGGGAAGTTTGACAATGGATAAAGTCAATTATGTTTACAACAGATGCCAAATTCTTGGGAGTACATGTGCAGCATACTGGCAGCTGGACTATTCATATATTCAAGATACGTGCCAACCTAAGTTCTGTGTAATATAGTATCCAGTTTATTCGCAGGAGTGTCTCTAAAGACATATTGAAAACTATTTATTTTTCGGGCACGAGAAAGCATAAGAAAGGTGGGGAGAAAGTGGTGGAATAAGTGTTCAAGGCAGGCAGATTGATATGCTACGATTTGCTGATGACGTAGCTGAATTAGCTGAAAGTGAAGAACGCTTATCAAACATGTTGAGGGAGTTGGAAGAAGTCAGTAAAAGATTCAATATGAAAATCAACGGAGAAAATACAAAGATCCTTATCATGAGTAGGAGGGGAACGGATGCAGTAGTCATGCCAAATGGTCAAAGACTCGATACAGTACAGGAGTTCCAATACCTTGGAAGCAAAATCACATCAGACGGAGGTAGTGCCAAAGAACTCATCAGCAGGATTAATCAGGCCAAGGCAGCTTTTAATAAGAAGAAAGGGCTCTTAGCTTCCAACAACATTAATTTGCGTTTAAGAAAACTCCTACTCAAGACATTTGTGTGGAGTGTTTTGCTTTATGGAAGTGAGACATGGACACTTGGTAGGAATGGAAGAAAGAGAATAGAGGCCTTCGAGATGTGGTGCTACCGGAGAGTCCTTAAAATATCTTGTATGGAGAGGGTGACTAATGAAAAGGTACTACGGAGAGCTGATGAGGTGCCATGTCAGTGGAACACAATGAGAAAGACACGAGAAACCTTGATAGGCCACATTATAAGACATGGGGGACTACTGGGAAACATTGTAGAGGGCTCAGTTCAGGGTAAAAATGCTAGAGGTAGAACCAGAAAGGAATATGTCAAACAGATTTCAAAGGATATGGGCTACCATTATTACTTGGAGTTGAAGAGGTTGGATTAAGATCGGGCGGAATGGACGGAAAACGATTGCTGCAAACCAATCTACGGATTGCTGACCAGAGAAGAAGACTCCTTTAGGAATTCGTCGGATGTTATCCTAAGGCAGGGAGACTTTTTTAAAGGCACTCGTCTGTGCAGACTAAATCAATCCAATATAAATGCATTGTTTTAATTTTAAAGTGTTACTTAAACTGGCCGCCTGTGCAATTAATTGCCTTCACGGAAATTGTGAATGACATTTATAATAATTACAGCAGAAAAAATTGTTGAAAATGCAGTTTAAACACGTCGGTGTCGTTGAAAAATCTTTATTAGCATTTTATTACGAGTAAACGGTAAGTAGAAAAGTAGACGACATTGCGTTACAGGAAATATTTATGGGAACAATTGGCTACGCTAACCTTAAGTAGGGGGTCTTGATTACCTCAAGTGGAGGTACGCTTAAAGTGGGCTGCTGACGCCTACATCAACAACTTTAAGTAACTTCTTATTTAAGGTGGACTTTAAGGCGCTAGTGTAGACCCGGCACAGGCGCTATCGATTGCTAGTAGGGTATGAAGTAGGGGGTTGGGTAAATGTTTTTGTCTGAACTCGAAGGCTTCCGCGGAGTTGTTGAGATGGCAGTGAAGCCTTTTCGGGCTTTCTTCCGCGTCTTTTCACTGTCGTAGACGACAGTTTCTACAGCATTGCAGCTATCTTCTTCAGATCACAAGTCAGTTCTTACCTGAAGAAGATAGCTGCAATACTGTCGAAACTGTCGTCTACGACAATGTAAGTACGCGGAAGAAAGCCCGAAAAGCCGTCACTGCCAAATGCTTTCGTCGCCAGATACGAAGAGAGCCCAGAAAAAGGATTCCGCGAGAGGGCGAAGGTGCTGAGCCAAGCTCACACAATCGCTCGCTCACAACAATGGAGCACAACAACGACCCCTGTTATGGTGGGCGCTGCCGAGGCATTTCCGGAGGTTTCAAGAGGGGAGGTGAAGTTGAGGCTTTGATCCGTGTGGGGGGGCACGGTATAGGGGGGAGGGGAAGAGGGTGATGGCGGAGCGAGCGTTGAACAAGTTTCCATTTTGGGTCCATCCGACCCAAACAGAAGAGCGGTCTGTCGAGACATTCATATGAAATATGATAATCGACGCGTTTTAAAGACTTAAGAGAGTGATTCGACTCCGACAAAGATCCCAACAGGCGGAGTCAGTTCGACTACGCTATACAAAGAGTATTTCTCTTTTAGAATGGTCATAATTCGGATGAGTTGCTCAACAATTTTCGAAATTTCACGAATGAACGGCGATATACTGTTGCACAACACACCAGAGAGTAAAAAAACACGGACTTAACCAATCCATTTCGGGATCTGACGATGAAGCTCTGGCTTCATAGCTAGATTCTCCGAAATATGGTAGTGATGATTGAGCCATAGGATCCAAGGACTGCCCAGCTTGGACATCAAGATGACACGATTAGGCTAATTGAATATAGAGATGAATTTCCTCGCAAATGTCATGGTAAACATCATGACTCGATGGCAATATTTCATTTGAGAATTCTACCAGCAGATTGGTAGGTTTTTGGGAAATTCCTTATCCTACATACCTGAAACATTGTCTCGTTTTTCCTTCCAAAGATATTCCACCATTAGATCTCTCTAAAATTATTCTTATCTTAGGGTCCTCGTATCTTAGGGGTTAGATGGAAGAAAAGACTTTTAAAGTCTCAATCTCGCCCCAATAAAGACGTTTATCTATCTATTTACCTTCTACCTCCTCTTATTTTGTCCAGAATTCCTATCCTCTTCCTTCCTCTTTCACGCTTCCCCAGTGTTCTCCCCTTTATTACCCTCTTAAACATGCCCTCTCCCCTCAATAATTCCTCCTTCCATCCCTTCGGCCCTGTCCGAACCTCCGCCACCAGCTTCCTCTCCTGTCCAACCATATCCAATACCTCCTCGTTCGTCTTCCTTGCCACCCACCTCACCCCCTCCGTCCTTCTCTAAACCCACATCTCAAGAACCTCAAGTCTAAGTACATGCATACATCCTCCCTTCGCAATGACCAAGTTTCCGACCCATACTGCGCAAGGCTCCATATTAGAGTTTTCACCAGCCTTTTCTGTACGTCTCTTTCAGACCCCCCACCCCTCATCAATTCCCTTCTCGTTGAAAATGTTTCTTTAGCCAGGTCAATTTTATATTTGATGTCCCTACCACTAAACCCATTCTCCTCCAAAATACGACCCAGATGAGTAAACTGATTGACCTGCTCTATTTTGTGCCTTATTACCCTTATATTCAGCCCCGCCTTCTTGCTTCTAGAAAACCTAATCACTTTCGTCTTCTAATGATTTATTTTTACCTCATGCCTTTCGTACTGCACCTTCAGCGCATTCATTATTGACTCTAACCCCTTGGATGACTGACAATGTCTTGTCTTCTCCACGGTTTAAACTAATATTACGTCTTGATTAACGATTTACCATTAATTTATTGAACATTTTATAGGTCAAAGTTATTTTATCGGAACAAATGAAACACCAGTACAAAAACCAAAAGAAATTTCATTGATAAACACGAATGACAAAAGTTTCTAATATGAGGAAAATCGTGTTCGATTGGCCGAATTTCTCATATTCCGTCGGTTTCTCTGATGCTCATCAAAGCTTTTAAACGTCTAAGTATTACGTATTTCCATCCACTTGCACAACAGCATGTAAAACATAAGGAAATAATAGTTTCATCCTTGGCCCCAACATGCATCCCGACATCGCTACCATAAACAGTGCTTTCTCTTTTCGCACACATGTGAGAGAGGGGTAAAATGAAAGTCACATCATAACAAAATTTTAATGAAGACCCAAAAGCGTAGTACTATCAATATCCGACAGCAAAATGTTCAACGCAATACCACACGTCCCAAGGGTTAGTAATGAAAGCCAGTTTACTAAGTGCGCTTCTTTAACGATCCTTGCGAGAATAGATTCGTCGCCAAAAAAGTAACTAAACAAGTATTTCAGGATTTTTCAAGGAAATAAGAAATGCTAAATGAAAGTGGCATAAGCTTTTAATTTGATTTCTTACCAACTTATTTACAATCTTGCTCCAACTTTCTCCAAGCTATTCATTTTCTTTCCGTGTACAATTGTACTGATTCCTATCTAATATGTATTGACCTCTCACTTACTAAGCATATGAGATATTGCAAACACATTGCGTAAATCGTATTTACATGCCAAAAATATACTGCTCATTCAATATCCTTGCTCACTGAGCCTCAAGAAATCTTACAGTGAACATTTAAATAATAAAGGAATCTTAGTTGCCTTTAGATTTTTCACATGTGGAAGTCGAATTCCAAACAATTCCCTGCAGAATGATATTTTTTATTGCACGGACGCGATGGTGAATGCTAACATTCCTCTGATAATGCTCAATATAAAGTTGTTTTCAGTTTGATTTTTCAAATCTATTGACTATTCTTCCTCACATCCACAGATTTTTAAAATTAATATAAAATATTATTAAATCAATAAAATTTAAAAATTTATTTAAAAACTGACACTCGCTATTGGATCAAAGGGCATTTTTCAAAAACACTAAATGTTACTAATGGATTGATGCTGATTTTCCCGCGTCAAAGCATAACAATATTCGATTTATCTAATTGCCGGAAATTATGTAAAGCTGATAATGAGGTCAAGTCTAAAAGGCCAATTTTAATGGAATTTCACTGAAATCACATACTCGATCGAGTAGATAAGAACGACCTGGATTTCACACACAAAAATCCATCCGAAAAACTGGCATGGGAAGAATTATTCAGGAACAAGACAAAATTCTTAGATTAGCATGGAGACACGAGTGAACTCAGAAAATGCCACGAAAGAGAGGCATGAGTCCACATGGCGTGTACTGTCTAATAAAGGGCTCAGAAAACACTTCTCAAGGTAATCTCATTAAATGAGCGGATCTCGTGAAATCTGTAGCGATTACCTTCCGGATCCGAATGAACATTTATCTGAGTTAGCCTATGAGAACATGCCATCACTACTAACTTCGTTTCTAGACGAAGAAATTTGTGTTCCAATGTATTCCGCCATTGTCACTGCGGGATTGGAGCATATGTTTTACTCGCTGAATGTCTTGAAACAAATTAATTAATAAAAATTAACTTTGGTTCTAATCACCCGAAACAGTAATTCATCAACTAATGACCACCGGTGAGGTTCACTGGTAAAAATGACTAACCTAACTATTGAGGATGAATTGCCAGTGATAATGATTAACCGTCGTCAATTCCAGAAATCGTAATACTGTCAACAGACTAGTAATCCTGAGAACCAGCCTACTGATGTGAAAGAACAACCATTAAACGGAGATTGAAAATGATTGATTAGGGAGGAGAGGTTGTCAGGACCTTTGACAAATTTTGAGGTCCAGCTTTCACTGTTACTGGCCGTGGATTTAATTTCAGCCACTCAGTTATAGACCTCGAGGATTTAGGTCAATCCGTGATCCCGATTACGCGAAGTAAAACTCAATCAAGCGACTGCATTTGCATGGCGCCGTCATCAGTCATTAGCCAAGCGCACCGAGCGGGGTGACTTAATTTCCACTAACTTTCACCGCCTTTGCTCACCTGCAGCCGGTCTCTCTCTCGAGAGAAAAGTCTCAGAGTGACAAGTGCTGCAAAAGGGAACCTCATTATAAATGTTAATAGCATTTCCTTACCATTAGAAGTAAAAAAAGTGACGATACATGAGGCATAACACAGAATGATTGAAATATCTCTGGCACTACTATGAACAATAATTACAGTACACAAAGGTCGACATCAAAGCGAAGCTTCTTCAACTCATAGGTAGTTCGTTTACAAAGTTGTGTAATACGAGTGATTTGTGCATATTTATGCCTTAGTTTTTTGATTGTATAACCGTAGACAAGAAGAAGGAGTACACGGAGAAGAACGATGAAAAAACATGTAATTACTTCGAGCCTTGTGTCATGGTTCTTCTCAATTTCTTTAATGGTAAAAACAAAAATAGTTTCGTTACCAAAAGAAACT
This sequence comes from Pyrrhosoma nymphula, assembly GCA_963573305.1. Classification (NCBI taxonomy): domain Eukaryota; kingdom Metazoa; phylum Arthropoda; class Insecta; order Odonata; family Coenagrionidae; genus Pyrrhosoma; species Pyrrhosoma nymphula. The sequence goes on from OY754328.1 coordinate 146,589,926, forward strand.
AGCATCTCGAGCAACTTCGGAAAACATGTGAGGTGGATGGAATAAACTAAGAGACCATGTTTTAAAAGACGCCCGTGGCGCCCGCTTATTCGAGGAAGATATTGAAATAAAATGAAACTTGATATCATGAGTTTCTTCCCAACAATAAAAAAAATACATTCTTTCCGTTTATTTCTCACATTGCGTGTGAATTGACGATTATCGTTGTGCAGTGGTCCTTGCTGGGGGCTGGGCTCCATAAACACGTTCACTTGGCGGGAATTTCTCGATCGAGAGAGAGCAACGTACAGTTGTCCGCGTGAGAATACTGCTGTTTGGAGTTGAAGTCCAACGTGGTCAAACAACTGACCCTGCGACTTGTTGTTTGTAATAACATATGCCGGAATCACTGAATAATGTGGTCGTCGCAAGACGAAAGGGAGCGTTGTCTCAGTCGGAGCTAAATCAGAAATGATTCTCGCTTTTGTGAAAGTTCTTGCAAGCAGTTGAATAACGGAATTTTAAAATTTAAATTACTGTAGCTCCTTCTTACAGCGTTCCTGAGTCAGCTAGTGAGTGACAAGGGCTTATCATATATGTATAGATTACCTACTTTATATAGAAATCTATGTTCCAGTACAAAGCTAGAAACTGGCGTATATGGTGTCTATTGCCGACGTAGAGAAGAATATAGACAAGGAGGACGCATGCCTGGCCCAAAGGAACACGGGCAGGGGGCTGATGGACAACACCGGGGGTAGGGGAGAGGAAGGGAGGATGTAGGTGGGAGGGGGGAGAGGGGCGGGATGCTTGGTCGCGAGGAAGAAAGAGGGATGAAGGGGAGGGGGCCCATCGTTAAGGATGTCGTCATCACTTGAGAGGTCACTCAATTGGAGTCAAAAAAGTTAGCCGGCGAGGTGGGGATGTGAGCGCGGGGAAGGGGGACGCATGGGGTGAATGGAGGAGGCGGGAGGGGGGGGAGGGTGGAGGGAATAGCCTTGGAAACGAAGGGATGCACGTAATATGCATGACACCCGAGAGATTTTGGGAGCGCTGATCGTTTGCATTATCGCCATTTCGGCCATGATCGCGGCTGAAGACATCCGAATGGAACGCGACCGCTGGGATGTCTCGCAGGCAGAGAAGACCCCGGTACTAAAAATGAGGAGAGCAGCTTTAATATCTTTTCAGGACGTAATCATATTTGATGCACGGCAAAGTATCGGCGCATAGACTACGAGAAAAGTGTTTCCAGATTTCCATGATTTCCTGTTGGTCTCATTTTTCCAACGCCAGTTTTCGCTAATACAGAAAACTTGAGATGACCTTAGAGAAATAATTTGGGAAGCTATAGTATATATAAAATTTTAACTGAGCTACCAATACAAAAACTAAAAAGCCTTCAAAAGATAATCTATTGCAATTAACGGCACTACGTTCAAATTATCTTCGAGAGATAGAGGAAAGGCTTGATGTCTGAATAAAAGTAGGACAGCAGTTAAAATCAATTAGATTTGCTGACGACCAGACACTTCTCAATCAATCATCAAGAGGATTATAGAAATTAGTTGTAACATTAAAAAAATAGAGCGGGAAATCTGGAGTTATGGTCAATCATAAGAAAAATTTAGTAATTAAGTTTTTCTGGTAAAAGAAAGCGAGGCTGACTATTAAAGTAGGAGGGCTCAAACTGGGGCAGTCGGAGCATTTCAATTACTTAGATAGTACGTTGGACGAAGATGGGCATTCCCTCAAAGACATAAGGAGAATAACGTTATCAGAAGAGACGTTTACTAATGAAAGAGAATTAATGGCGAGGACATTGTGCAAGAATGTAACGAAAAGACTGGCGAGGAGTGTAATATGGAGTGTATCGTTACATCGTGCAGAAATGTGGGCTCCGATGAAAGAGAATGAGAAAGTGTCTGAGGTGTGGGTGTGGATGAGGAGAAAGGAGAAAATGCAACGGATGGAAAAGAAGACGTACGTGAAAAAAGTCGGCATGGAGGGTGGGTAGAGGAAACAGCTGGAGGAGATTATGAGAAGGCAGAATTGGAACAGATAACCAGGGGTGAAGGGATGCTGAGGGTCGTGATACAAAGGAGGATGCTGTGAAAGCGGCGAAGGGGAAGAAAAATGTTTCATTAATGGAATGCAGAAGGGTAAGGCGTGGATTTATTCACCTACTTCGGAAACGTCATCACGTGGGACGGAAGAAGTACAACTGACATCAAGCGCAGAATATCCCAGCTAAGAATTGTCCTTGAAGACAACTGCTGTGTTAAAAAAACGATAGGTCTGAACGGTAGGTACCTACGTAAAATATTCGTGTGGATCGAGGCACTCTACGGATCGGAATCATGGACCATTGGGAAAGCAGACCAGAAAAGATTAGAATCATTCGAAACCTGGTGCCGGAGGAGGATGCTGAAGATCACATGGATGGATAAAATAAGAAATGAAGAAGTTTACAGAAGAGTAGAAGAGGGAAGGACAATAAGGAACACTATGCTGAGAATAAAGAACCAGGTATATTGGGCACACCCTGAGGGGCAATGGATTTGTGAAGAATGTAATTGAAGGATAAATAGAGGCAAGAGTCCTGAGAGGAAGGCCGAGAAATAAATTATTGGACCAAATAAAGAGGAAAGCATTTCATAAAAAGGAAAGCAATAGGTAGAAGTGCCAGGGAGTAAGGGAAGTAGCATTAGATAGGGAAGGATGGAAGGCTGCAGTAAACCAATCTTAAGATTGAACCACTAATGAATGAATGGAAAGAGACAAGGGCCTGAGGATTTAAAAGACTTTCCTGAACATTTATTCTTATATAGTAATGAAATTTCTTAGCAGTTTTTCACTTTTTTTATTAAATATAGGTTTTTGCGACCAGTTTCGATGTATTACACCATTTTCAAGCACGATACTAAACAAATACTATTTAAATATTTCAAGATGGCTGTCAGGGAGTGAAAGAAGAAGGTTAGAAGTAAAAACGGGAGGCTGAAGCTACTATTGTGGGAATTTAATGGAGAGTAAATGGGAGTAAGACACGGCTTAAAGAACATCGGAGATGCCTAAAGGAATGGAAATGACAACTCCATGATAGACAAACATATCATGGAAACTAACCATGACTGCAACTTCCAACTAAAAATACTGCATTTGGAATCTAAAGGAAACAAATTAGATATTTTTGAGCAGGTAGAAATAATTCAACGCAGTCTTTTCCAAATTCCGCTAATGAACGAAAACTTATTTCAATCCCACTCCCCTTTACTCTCCACTAAATTCCCACAATGGCAGCTTCAGCCTCCCGTTATTACTTCCAACCTTCTTCTTTCACTCCCTAACAACCATCTTGAAATATGAAAATAGTATTTGTTTAGTATCATTACGTGCTTGACAATGATGTAATACATCGAAACTGGTCGCAAAAACCTATATTTAATTAAAAAGTGGAAAACTGATAAGAAATTTCATTACTATGAATGAGTTCCACCACATCTGCCCTGATACCAATTTATTTATTTCTTCTTACATTTTAACCTACCTTAAACTGTAAATCACCTCTATTATTAATTAGCAGCACATATGAACGGACTACCGTGATTAAACGTTTGTTTATCGACCATGAAGCACCTTATGGCAGAAAAAATAAGTAAAAAATGTAGTCACGCACTTAGTCGAGGGAGAAAATATGTACTTTGTTTTTTACACAATTTACTGCAGATATACGAAACTAGTCATAATGATAAAAAAGGTATTTAAAAGTGTCTGCGCGCAAAGAGAGTCAGACTATATCTAGCAAACTTAACGATAAAAGAAAACATAACATACTTACTAATTTAATGATGAAAAAAACACGTCATGAGGGAAATATGTAATTCTAGTTTTTTTTAAATCGGAAAACAAAGACTCCCCAGTTGCCGCACTCTGCCAGGAGCAAATTGCCGAGAATAATATAAAATCTTTTTGGAGGTCTCAATGATACCATGTAAGGCGAAACAGTGTCACCGGTGACAAACTTACTTGTGCCCATCAAAATAATGACTTCTGAATTCACTAGGTAATTAACAGATGTTAATGCTACGACTTATATTTCTTCGCCACGCACAGCATGGTGTATAACCAGAGAATATTACATACCATCACAGGTACACGTCAAGAATAGTCGAAGAACGAGTTTCAATAGCTCGTTGACAAGAATCAGATCCTGAGCGGAGCACATGCCTTCAAAGCAATGGTGATCACCAAGGAACAGTAATTATTGGCTTGGTGCTATTGATGGCTACGGGTACCACATTTGGATAATTCACTCCCTGCCCAATTTATTGACTGAACAACGGGCCTAACTAATCATATTCTCAAATGATTAAATATTTCTTTAGAATTTACATCCATTTTAAAGGTTCATTTCACTCGTATATGTTGAAACAGGTTTTCCTTTTAAAAAGAAACTGATTAAACAAATATAAGTAAGCTCCAACAAAATAATGACAATCCTTTCATTTTCAAAAGTATTTTCCTCAAAACAACGAATAAATTGCTATCAGAATTACAAGCTTATTTCCTATCCTAAATCTTCCATTGGGGATGATTGTGCCAAATGAAGAGTAAAAAATATTATAAATTCTAAAATAGATATATCAATTATCAATCAAATTAAAAAAAACAAAATAAAAAAAGTTTCACAGCAGGATTTTAACGGAGGTTGAAGACGGAGAAAAATGACCTATGACATCGTCATTTCCTCTGATCAATATATAAAAAAGAAAAGTCGAAATCCAATTTCCTTTGACAGGAAGACATGTCCTTTACCACCTTGTGGCAGCCCTTTCCCAAAACATCCAAACGTTTTCATTTGTCATCCGAGCCGTTCAACTCTTCTCCGTTCTTACTTGACGGTTTCCGGACTCCCAATGTGCCTGGTGTTCATTTCGGAGAGGGGAGGAGGATGGGGTGGGGGAGGGAGGAAATGAATGAGAGCACGCCATTGGCGACGTGGCCTGCACGAGAGAAGCATAAAACAAAACGATGGTGAATTAAAGGTCTTATCCCACTCCTCCAACTAAGTGAGCATTAGGTCTGCAACCGCACAAGTGGTTAATTAAGTGGTATTTCGCATTGCAATTAAAACCCAGGAGAATGCTCACGGGGGCATCTTAAGTCATAACTAAGCATCAGAGTACATACTTTTATCCGAAGATTAGTTATAGACAACCAACTCATAGGCTTGTTTCGATCTATGTCCCGTGGCAATTAGATTCAATCAATTAAATTATTTATTAATAATTATTTTTATTTAATATTACTCAAAAATCAAAGCAAACTCCAATCGAATGAACTCTTACACCATAAACAATAAAATATAACATTTATAGGAATTTCAAATTGCATGGAAATTTTTCCAGTTAATTTGTTCTCAGCATTATTTCATACCTCTGAAGCGTTTTGCAAGCAAATTATGCGCAATGTATATAAACTGTTTAAACACAATTAAATAAAGGAAAAAATACTCTTAATGGAACTTCTTTCCTTCGACTCAAAATTTATAATACATCCTATCCCACTATGAAGTCGGTTAATTCGGCATCTTATATGCTCTCCATTAGGGATGGGCGATTACGATACCGATTAATCGAATAATCGATTATTTTTGTCAATTAATCGAAATTTTGGAATCGATTAATGCAACAGCCGATATCGATGATATCGATTATGTATGCCCGATTAATTTGACCGATTACCGATTATTACGCAATCTTGTGAACTGTGATGGATAGAGTGGTTCACATTCGTCTTCAGTTCGAAAAGTAGACTGTGGCTGAACTCTGCGCGATGACGCCGTAGAGGTATTAAAACAGAATGCGGATGACGTAGCCACGTAACTCTACGCGGCACCACATTTTGCCGGCCACTCACGTGTCATGTGTCAGATGTTGCTTCGCCAGGCATAGCCTTGTCTTATGTTCGCTTGTTATTTTGATAATAAAATTGGTAACAATGTGGATTTATTTCTTTTTATCGGTGAGAATGTGTTTATTGGTATCCTCTCCATGCTATCAAAAATGCTTTTACAAAGGTCGCGACAAAGAAATATTTTTTCCACACTGTTGGCGGCTTCCCGCAAAACGTTACTTTGTACTGCGTACTGAGCTTTACGATCCGCCCAAATGGTGGAAAACCGCCCAATCTTGTCACACTGGACATGGCGAGCACAGCCTAACCCTTCTCCTAGGGATGGGCAAGTAAAAAAAATATATCGATAGATATCGTATCAATATTTAAAACATGTATCAATAGTTATCGAGCCAAAATTATCGATACTTTGATATATCGATAATTTTGTCAAAACAAGTGGTTCCTTAAAGTTTCACCAAAATATATAAAAAATGTTGAAGTAAAATTTGGATAATTATGGACATGTAGAAGTAATTAAAAAATCTTTTATTTTTTTATTTTTACAATCAATTTTAATCAAACAAACCAGTATTTGTCTGATATTGACATCAGAAGAACTGTCTGTTTTACTTGTTTCCCTGTTAATCTACTCCTGTTGTCCGGTACCACGAAGTTAACTGCAGAAGCCACTCTTTCGGATGGAACAGATGAGGCTTGGCATATAAAGTACTTCAGCGCGATTTCCGAAAGAACCGGTGTGAAGAGTCGGGAGTTCACCCAAAACTTTATTGGATCTGATTTACTCTCCAGTAGTGGTTGGTCCAAATACTGCTTCAGCTCATTAGGGACAGAGCCAGAGCTAGGAACCTCTTGCGTAGTAGTGCTAAGAGATAATAGGTGTTCATGTCTGGACCAAATTGAAATCAGCGTTTTCTCGTTCTGTTTGTGCAGATCGTACTTCTGGAGAACGTTGTCCCATTCGCCTATGTTCTAAGCGAATATCATCACTTATTTTCGTAATAGCACTAGACACCGCAGATGGAGAAACAACTTTACAATGGTGACGTGCTACAAAAATATATCGAATTTGATACTCGGAATTTTTTTTGATATATCGACATGAAAAATATCGACGATAATTATCGATAGATTTTAAAAAATATATCGAGTTTTTTATATATCGATATTTTTTGCCCAAGCCTACCTTCTCCCCGGCCCGCGGACTTAGTGGGAAGTGAACTGTATCATCATGTCGTTTTCTAGTCCGGTGTGGAAGCATTTCATGAGGCTGAGCAATAATGAGGCCAAATGCAATAAATGATTTAGAAAAATTGCCATCTGTGGCAATACAACTATTTTATGGAGCCACCTCAAGAGGCAAGCGAAATCTTCAGCCGTGGCAAGTAAAACAAGCAGCGGCAGCAACAACAGACCTGGAGAGAGTGAGCCATCAGGAGCAGATCCAGATTATCCAGGCGGATTCTGTCGGAGCTGGTCCGTCGGTTCGATCCTATTGAGTCCAGAAAGCATTATGCAATCGTCACGATGCTAGACCCACGGTTTAAAAAACTTCACTTCAAGAGACCGATGGCTAATGCCATGAGCACCGTCATCACTGTGATGGCTGAGATGTTTCACCAGGAGGATCAGGTGAACGTCCTGCAGATGTTTTCATCCGCTGAATGTGATGCAGTACCATTAGATGACCTCTAGAGCTTTCATGACACTGAAGCAGCATCACAGAAAACCCTGTATAATGAAGATGTCGCCGGTGGGACACCATTGAGTTACGGCAATTCCTCAACCGACCCGTCGTTGACCGCCATTTGAATCCTTTTTCAGTGTGGGAATCAATGAAAACTAGATACCCTCACTTATATCAGGTAACCAGGAAGTACCTGCCAGGAGTAGCAACATCAGTTCTGTCAGAGAGACTTTTCCGAGATGAGTCTAATACAATCTGATCTGAGAAGTCGCCTTACCAGTACTCATCAAAATTGCAAGTTTTAGCTTCCGGTCCCCAAAACATTTGGCAATCGTCCAAAATTTAAATTGAATTAAGAAATTTTTCACAACTCTGTTCCCTGACACGCCTCCTGGAAGTTTACCTAGATTTTAGAATTTGTACTTATGATAGCATTAACCTTATAAAATGTAAGTGAAAGTATTTTACTTTATTTATGGAGGGACCATAACCTTGCAAGGTATGTTTTGGATGTTGTCATAATCGAATCGATTAATCGATGTATCGATTAAAAAAAGCAATTAATAGCGCGCGATTAATCGGCTGCTTGCGATTAATCGATTTACAAAGTATCGATTATTTTTTAATAATCGCCCATCCCTACTCTCCATAGAACACTAAGCACATTGCTTCCCGCAAATAATATTTACGATCGAACAAAATAACACCCAAATGCTTTTTTTATCTCAAGAAATACGAAGATTTGTGATCTCTCAGGTAGCCCAGTGGGTTACCATGGTAGACTATGAGTAAAATTGCATATTACAATAATCTATGGTGGCCAAGATTCAAATATCCTGGATGTTACAACTTTCTTCATAAAATTCTTATGGATCTTGACCACTTTATGAATAATGGTAAAAATTTTCTGGAGTTTTGGTCAATTAATATATTAACAGCGTATCTGCCTACGTTTCGTCAACTTTTATTGACATCATTCAGGGCTAAAAACATAAACAGCACCAAGGTAGAATTATCAGAACAATTAATAATTACATTTTCTCCTCATTTTGATTCAATCAACAAATAATTACAATCAATTTATAGTAAATTTTGCCACAATACAAACTTAAAACTTTACACATACTTTCATAACACAGGTAATTATAAATTGTTTTGATATTTCTAATTTGGTGCTGTTTATGTTTTTAGCCCTGATGATGTCAATAAAAGTTGACGGAACGTAGGCAGACACGCTGTTATTATTTTCATTGACCAAAACTCCAGAAATGTTTTACCATCATTTCTTCATAAAAATAGTGAAATACAGCAATATAAGTTTCCGCAATGCGTCCACGGACGCCATTCTATCTTCGCTCTCTCTCTATAGATCCCCATCTGCCCCGTCATAGACTTAAATCAGACTTAAAACTCATCTACCACACCCTTAATGCTTACATTGACATTCCCGATCTTATTTCATTCATCAATATCAGTGTGCCTTCTTGTCCTACCCAAACTAACTCATTACTCCGCATTCCCACACCCAGATTATCCTTATTTAAACTTTCTCTCTTATTCCGTCTCTCCCCACTAAGAAATTCACTCCCTACTGATATTGATCTATTTTCCCTATCGTCTAAATATTTCACCCACTTGGCCATATCACATCTTTCCGGAAATAATCATAAATCTGGACATTAATTAACAATAATCAGCATCGCTATTTCATCTACTTAAAGTAATATTTTTGTTTTGTTACTTTGTTGTTCATTTGTCTCTCCCATTTTGTGTGTGTTACACGTGCACTTAAAATTGCTATTTATGGCTGTATGTGTACTATTTTCTTAAAAAGAATAAAAAATAGGATAAAACTCAGAAATCGCTTAGTCTATCGCTTAGTCTATATCATTCCAGGACCATTGTCACTTTCCAAGTGACATTCAAAAAATTCTGATACATAGTTTGTAACCCTATTCTCCACAAAAGGAGACCCTTGATGAACATACATTCCCCTATCCTTTTCTTTACCCTCAAGTCATTTTTGGAATCACTTTAGATGGTCACAGTCAGTCCTCCCCCTCACTCTCTCTCTGACCCCCGCTTGCTACGTCTTCCCCTCCAGTCATTAAGGTAGTTTGAGCGAGATAATTCCCTATACATAATGGAGACCATAATCGAATTTTAATTTTTTAACTTTGGCGTCTGTAAGAAGTATGAAGTAAATATTGTAATATTAATGGTTCAAAAATAAAGTTTTTCAACAAAATTTTTCAGTAACTAAATAAATGTATCTATACAAATCTCTAACTTGAATTTATTTTTTCACGACGTACGGTGAAATTACCTTCACCATACGAGGTTTTCTTTGCGATTCTGTAAAAATTACTGCGGTGAGTAATTGATAAATTTTTATAAAAAGTTGAGGAAACATACAAACTACAAACCGTTAGTTTTTTGACAAAATCTTGCCGTTAGAAGTTCCTAATTTTTTCTTCATTCTCCCTCTGGAGCGCACATCCGTAATCTATCTCATGTAAAACAGCTTATATATTTAGGCAAATTGCTCAAAAAGTAGTTCAGAAAGGGGTCAATATTTAGATATCAAACTAAATATTGTAGTTTTTGCTTTAAAACGATGTCAAATTCATCAAATTCTACGTGAATTCATGTTTCACTAAACCTAACTTAATGGGCTGCCTCTCACACTCCCCCTCCCCCCCCCACAATTCGCAAAGAAACCGCCGTTCCTTGAGAAACCACCGTCCCCCACTCCCTCCTCTCTTCTTACGACCTCCTTCCTCCCCTTTGGAATGTCTTTAAGCGGACGCATGGAATGCAACAAGGTTTTTGGGAAACCAGCATGAGGTGGAAAGGGGAGAGGCGGAAGTCCGAAACGTTCGTTTTTGTCGTCAACCATAGCACCGCGTAACTTCGGCCGGTATGCACATTCGCTAATCGAGATTTACGCTGACACGCGGCCAAAAATCGCGCCATAAACGCTCGTCGTTTATTTACGGCTATTATCTCCTTCAGCGCCAAACGATCTTGGATGCGGGCGGGTCAGGCGGTCCCGAACAATAATTAGCCGCCATTTACGATAAGTGCTCCAGCACAACGACCCAAGTGCGAGAGATTAACGAGCGTTCTTCCACGAAACTTTGCGCGAAACTATGCGACATTGTTTTTCAGGGCACTTCGCGTGCATAAAAACCAATCCGATTTTTCCTCTCCCTCCCCCCCCACAAAGAAAGGAGATTTATTTCCCCGGCGAGACACATGTGCAGGCCCCCTGGCATTTCTGGCCTGCGCTCACTTCAACTTCAAGGGAAAAGGAGGACTACCTCGTGGTTGAACAGAAATCATCCTCATTCCTATTCGTATTGCCAATTGCAAGTGAAACTAGTTAGAATGTAGTGCACTTCTAATGAGGAATAAAAGAGTAAAAATTTTGTTAGACCATTGATAAACGTTTTAAACGACCCTATCTCACACAAACTTCCATTTCACACTCTAAAATTTGAATTCTCTCATATCAAATTCTGAATTGGAATGTCTGACGGATAAATGGGGCGCGGTGGCATGGAACCGAAGCGTTAATTGCAAACGAATGGCTTCAGGGTTCCAATAATTAATGCAGTTAATCATTTACGGCCCGTGGATTACGCATATTGGTGCGGATAAATAAGCTAACCATCGAGAACTTTCAGGAATCACCCTCGCATAATTTACTCCGCAGCTAATACCTCCCGCGCCCACCAAATTCCCCACTGAAGGAGTGAGCCGAGAATTGCGCGTTTTTAGCCGCCTCGTCAAGCGCCAATTAATTTTCGCACTAAGCACCCCTTCAGGCAATAATACGTTTAATCGCAGATGATCATGATATCACACGGAGGGAAGCGAAGATTCGAAAAAGTAAGCGAAAGAAAAACAGCGCATTGAGAAAAGTAGGAGTAATTAATGTGGTTATACCGCAATGTCAGAGTCAGGTCAATTTTTTAAATTGAGATGCTTGCGGAAAAAAGTGCTCATTCGCAAGAAGACTATCATACCGTTTTACGATAATTTTTCCACAATTACACTTTCAAACATTGGCATTCGGTGGTAGAACAGCTGAATCGCATGGAAAATAAACTTTTCACTGGGATTAAGTCGTGATGATGTTTGAATGATCGGATTCCCACCCGGTTCATCGATTTTCTGGACAACAGTTACGACCGTTTTCCGACTGGTGTCTTCAGATTGAAGTGAAGATAGATGAATTACGTCTTACCTTTACAAAAAGACATAGGAAGTGTAATTTTTATGAAAACCACATTAGCCCGCTTTAATACTTGGATTATAAGCAAATTACTACTAATGGTCTACAACAAATATGAAAATACGATAAATGTGACTCTTCATTCAGATTCCAGGGCTATAAAAGATTAATCACTAAATAATAACTAAATTTTGCACACCATCGGAGAAAGCGGTATTTTTATATTTATTTTAAAGATAATATTACACATACAGCAATACTGCCAATTTAAAGTTCACTTGTAACACACAATGAGACACAAAAATAAAAAATAAAATAACAAAACAAAAAACAACCTAACGAGGAAGGAATATGGATGCCGAGTATTGTTGATTATTGTCTAGATGAATGATTATTTCCGGAAAGATGAGTTATGACCATATTGGTGAAATGTTTAGACTATAGGGAAAATGGATCAATATCTGTAGGGAGTGGATTTATTAGTGGGGAGAGACGAAAGAAGAGCGAACCTTTAATTAGTGATAATATGGGTGTAGGAATGTGGAGTAATGAGTTAGTTCGGGTAGGAAGATATTGTTGAAATAAATAAGATCGGGACTGTCAATGTAAGAATTATGGATGGTGTAGATGAGTTTTAAGTCGGGTTTGAGTCTATGACGGGAGAGACGACAGATAGAGAGTGAAGATAGAATGGAGCCCGTGGACGCAGTGTGGAAACTTTATGTATTCCACTATTTTAGTGAAGAGTTGTGACCCTGTTAAGGGTGGCAAGATTCGCGGCGGCCGACATAGACTATATTGGGGGTCAATAAGTGAGTATTAAAAATGTGGAATTTATCATTAGAGACATAGTCACCGTCATCCCTCCTCACAATTTAAATCCATGTCGCGCGCGAGAGAGGGTGTATGTCCTGTGGGCGCATGGGGGAGCGTGTGAGCGTAGATGTGGGGCCATTGATCCATCTCCCGAGGACTCCGTAATTCCACCCGAGTCATGCCCAAACTGTCAGCTGGGTAACCCTCTTGGAGGGGGTGAGTGGGATATGGCGATGATGCGGGCTTCGTGCGGTGGAGTGAGCGACGGGAATAAGGAAGCCCAAGTAAGGACTTTGACTGGGGGAGGGATGAGGGCGGGTCGATGGAGAGGATTATGAAGGACGAGGGGAGGTGAGGAGGGGTACATGCACCCAAGGAGGGGAAGAGCCGTTAGCTTCGACATATCGCACTAATCGATTTTTCTGTGGAAACTACAGAAACCATGCGCGCTGAAAAATAAACATTAAGTTCGAAAAGACATTCCTGAAGCAATCAAAAACGTCTCGAAATTTTTCAACCCCGATATATCAGAATGAAACAGTCACAAAATTTTTAACGGCTTATTATACAACAAAATATTATTAATTGCTACGTTCCATTAGATAGAGAGAGTGAGTAGGCATGGGTTTCGGTAGGTAAAACAGAAAACTCCCACGTAAGCCACTTTCCAATAAAAAAGTGAACAATCAATTATGAAATGACTGCAAATTAAAATGCTTTGAATGGCATTAAAATGCTTAAATTTTATTTTTAAAATTAACACATTTTTGATGACGTGAACGTTTTTAAATATGTTTTAAATCACAGGCCGCCATTACTAAATTGGGGCAAAACAATGAGTTATTGCTCACACCTCTGGAAGCTACTTTTTCCCATACGTCCCTAGTCATCGGTATTTCATTCCCGATACGACGGGTGAGCAGTCAAGTACTAAAACCTAATCTCCAAACCATCATCGACTGTTCGCGGCATTTCAGGCGATCCATTCCTCAGGTCACCACGAATGAGGAAGGGGTCAATCGGGTCTGCACCTCGAGCAGTCGATATTGCCGCGGCGGCAGAATGATGGACCGCCATGAGTTGTCACTCTGTCTGAAGGGTCTACCAGAGGAGAAGGCATGTGGCTTTGGAGGGGGGAGGTGGAGAAGAAGGGTGAGATGAGGGGGTGGAGATCTGTGAGGGTTAGGGGAGGGAAGAATGCAGCGCTGACCGAAGAAGGGGCAGCTCAAGCGTGGAATCACTTCAAACGCTTCCGTTGACCGCTGGGTGGTATTCCACGATGGTTTATGATGCCTACGGGCGATAAGTTACCCTTTCATTCGAGGAGAGGTGAAAAACTCTCCACGTCAGTCACCGCGTGCCACGTCATGGGGGCTGCATCAATCGAGGCTGGCATCAATGAGAAGGAGCGGAGGTAGCCTATTTGACTGTTATAAGGGCACTACAAGGAATATTTCAAGAAACAGAAAGAGGATTTCACGAACACGCTGACTTAAGGAGGTTCCGCCGCGACTGTGTGAGTCAAAACAAATACTAAATTCCACATTTTTGATATTTTGTCAAAAAAACAGCTTTCACTGATGCAATGCGTTACCTATAGAAACCCGAAAGTAAAGTACAAAATATGCAGATTATTCCACGAATGTATTTTAAATGAGCACTTTTTTCCAGCCATAGGAGCCGACTGCAGTGCCATTTCCTACGAGTTACCGAATTTTGACTTCAATTACGACATTAATTATTCAATAACTAGAAAAATAAGGTGGTAAGATCACTTTATTTTATTTTTATTCTATTTCTCTCTTTATTTCCTTCTCATAGACAGTTTTCCACGAAAATTGCATTTGTATTTTATGGAAAAATACAATTTTTCCCCTTGTTTCTCTCATTCCCCCATTGAACACCATGTAATTTCAAGTCCAATTATAGAATAAAATGTCGTGGAAAGGTATTATTCTGTTGTTCATATCAGATAGAGGACATCTTTTTCTACAAGTAGACAATATGAATAAAATGACATTTAAGTCATTTTACGGTGGAACCACCTTAAGAAACCTTAGGCTATCAACGTTCCGAACACAGAATGCAACAATAAGTTACCTAAGGAATCTTCCGAGTTTTAGGAATAAATACTAAATTCAAAGGCTATAAGAGCCTAAGATTTCTCTTGCACAATTAACGATCAGATTACAGGCACAAATAAAAGTAAAAAACTGAGTACTTCCAAATATCTTATGCCATTTTCTCAGAAACAATCACAAATTCAGAGGTAGAATTATGCAAGTTCCAGCCACGGAATTCCATCATGATAAATATTTTACATGATTTTCACCAAGAATAATATTTACAAGAAAAAAATAATATCCAATTCTACACTAAAAGGATTTTAAAGTGAAGTTTAAGTAACAAATAATACAAATGTATGAATAACATTTAAAGTGACTCGTGATAAATTCTAGGATTCTACATTCATAGTTTTCACTTACAGGGAATTGTAAACTTTTCACTTACAGTGAACTCAGCGCTTGCAAGGCAGAATGTTTTTCGCGTTGCCTCGTGAGGTTATAAGAAGGAAAATATTTAGGAAGCAATACTGTGATTAAAAGAGGAAATTGCTCGATGATGAGGAAACCGTTTAATACAATAGTAGGTCCATTTAACGGTAATCGATCACTATGAGCCGTCCATAACGTCATGGCCTTCTCGCTCAGAAATGGGAGAAAGGAAGTAGGCTTGTGCGATGAGTCGATTAATCGAAGTCATCGACGATGATTTTAGTCATCGCTGTGCGATGACTGTAATCGATGACGATGAATGTCATCGACCATCGATATCGATGAGAATCATCGATGCCAATGAGTCAATGCGAATCATCGTTGTCGATGAGAATCATCGATCCCGATGAGTCGATGAGTTGATGCGAATCATTGATGTCGATGAGTCGATGAGAACCATCGATGAGGATGATCGATATCCTTATATCACTATTTTTTCTTCTTTTTTGCCATTAATTTAAACGCCTTAGTTCTAAAATGTATGTATAAAGTATAAGCACCCCAGCTATTGCGCCTTGAGGACGATGGCAGGGCCACAGTGGGATGTTTGGAATTCATGTTTTTCTTCCAGTGCGTGGTAGACGATACAGAAGTAGCGATCACGTTCAATCACAGTTAATAGGCAGTATCAGTGGTAACATAGTATTCGTTGGTTGCACTGGTGCAGTTGGTAGCACCGGTAGCAGCCTGAGCTAAATCGGCTAAATTCACCGAATTCACAGTCACAGTGATTTCGATTATTTAGTCACAGGCTGTGATTGCTACTTTTCAGTATCGGTGATTCAATCACAGCGATATATCGCTCATCACTACTGCAAAGTTCATCGAGAGTCATCGATCATCGTAATTCATCGATCATCGGCATTCATCGATCATCGATAGTCATCGATCATCGTGTACACTCCATACGATGATCGATGACAGCCATCGTCATCGAAACATTTCGATGAAATTTTTTCATCGAAAATCGATGACCAAAATCGGTCATCGCACAAGCCTAAAAGGAAGTGTGCGGAGTGCGGGTGGATTCCACCGCCACCGCTTGGTACATAGGCACCCTGCCTGTCAAACGGGACTGCCTTGTGGGGCTAGATATAAAAGGGACACGTAACCCTGCCTCCGGGGCTGATTTCTGGGACGTACTCCTCGTGTGAGGACGACGTAGAGTCCGTTAAGGGAGAGATGAATCGACGCTTCTTCCAGCAGATCACCGGCCACTCGAACAGGTACCGCCCACGCCTTTCCTAACCTTCCTACTCATTGTCCCTTTTCCTTGGTCTCAATCGCCCGCATTATTTTGCTTTGTATTATCTTTAAATAAAACTGATGACTTTTTCTTAGTAATTTTCTTTTTTTTAACGTTTCTACCAACGACCCTCATCCCCTACGCGTCTCAACTAGGTAAAATGAAATACTTTGTACAGTATATATTCAAAGTTTTTTTAAACTTAATAATGGTGTACCGCCAAGTTACACCTGAGAACATTAAGTAATCGATCATGTAAAGACCGCAATGTAGCTTTATAGCAATGCTATTCAGGTCGCATTAAACAAAGTTAAACAATCACACGATATTGAGAAATGTTTTGTCTATTTTTTTTAAATATCTCAGAATTACGTTCGTCGACACCTCCTGAAACTCAGTAACAAGCTATGCCTCTTAATTTGACTAGACTATTAAATATCGTAATTACTCCGGGCATGCTCAAATTGTTTTGTGATTACAGCTAAAGATACCTATTGCAAGATCGCTCATATACTCTAAGTGACATTGAAGCACAATCAAGGCTATCAAACTCATGAAAGATTTTATTTTTCTAAACTATTGACACCTATCATGATTTGTTTAGTAAATGATGCCACTGTGTTTGCCACAAAAACCTTTGGACAGCCTCAAGGAATGAGCCAACTAGATTTTCCAAGCCCATGAATAGAAAAAATAAGCAGCACTCAGCGATAACATTTCAGTCAGGAAATCTTGATCTTAGTTATACCCCACGACGTGATGTAAGCAATCGGCGCGAGTCCTCTAACAATAAGACTACCGACAGTTATTTTCTCAGAGATTTCAGTGTTGCGACGGATTTTCACATAAGCATTTTCGACAGCTCTTCTTATTCAGACGATGATGCATGTTTGTTTTCCACCGGTGAAACTAGATCTATCTTGAATTCTTTACCTTTCACCCCAAAATCGTTTTCCCATAAAATACATTAGGTGTAATAATTCAAAGCAAAACTATTTAAAGTTCGATTTAGCTCAACAGTTACAACAATTGTAAGCGATAGCCAATGGATTTCCGAAATCTTTCTATTAGTCTCTAATCTGAAAGGCACAAGTACTCGAACTTAAAATTATTTAAGGATCAAAATAACTACCAATCAAAACCATAAATCTCTGTTAAAAGCATTATTCTACACTGAGTTTGCAAGCATATCGTATTTTATAAAAACTGACAACCGGAGAGGAATAATTACGCACGTCCAAATAAATGTAGTTTGGGGACATTGACAAATAAAAGTCAAACCCACAATTTAACATTGATGACATTATCGCGGTAATAAAATGCAGTGCATTTTCCACCGAAAAAACCTTAAAATTCCATTTGTGGCGCTCGCTTAGCCGATTTTTAAAACAGATATGACATGACCTATCGTTTCCAATTCGAAAGTTTTAAAGCATCGATTTGCATCACAGTATGTTGCATTGTAGGAATAATTTGTTTTCTATCAGCAATTTTTATGATGAGAGCGTTAAGTCCTTCGCCCAAAATTGAGCTGCGCTCGTAACGAGAGCCACCGTCTCCGTGGCGATTTCAAAGCAAACATCCGGAGTTATATACGACCGCCGAGTCGCCAGTTTATCGCCCAGGCTGGCGTCACCGCCAATTCCGCGGGACGCTGGACGGTAGCCCGCCGTCGCTCGAGTTTGGTCGTAAAGCAATTGACGACCGTAGGGAGCAGTACAGCCAGAGGTGGCAGCACATATAAAGCGAGTCCCTTGTGGCGCACGACTCCCGGATCGCTCCGGGCCGAAAAACAATCCACCTTGAGCGAGAAATGAGCCCCGAATCTATATAAGCCTCCGCACGTCGAGTTATCTCCAAAGGGAAGAGAGTGAGAGATAAAAGATTTGGCGGAAAGCAAACTTCGCCACCACCTGGCCAAGCAAGTGATTCGGTGGGGAGCGATAAGATAAAGAATAAAGAGTCCAAGAGTGAAAATTTAGCCCCAAAAGAGAGGAAAGCAGCTATTAAGGGAGGCTGAGAGGAGGAGGAAGGGGACGTAAAGGGTTTTTAGGGTGTGGGTAGGGCCGGTTAAGGGATAGGAGGAGACGGAAAGGCGGGGAGGGAGGGAATGGCTAATGAAGACGCTCAACATCTCCATTTTGCGCCGCAAGGGAATATAGCGCGTGGTAGCATTCACTTTTACGCGTTTTCGGCACGTAAACGACAAGAGGTTGTAAGAGGGTTTAAAGGGTGGGAGATTAGTATGAGAGACAAGGGGTGGGGGGGTAGGAAGGCGTCCATTGTTGGCGGCGGGAAGGGGGATTCGGAGGGTGTGGATTGTGAGAGAGTGTGTGTGTATGGGAGGCGCCAGAAAGTGGGGGCGCGAAATGATAAAACTGAGGAGAGGGGAAGGGGAGGGGTGTGGGGGTTGGTCTGTTGTGGTGATAGGGTGGGAGGAAGGGAACATAGAGAGAGAGGGACCTATCGTGAGTGGGCGGGTCGGAAATGCGTTATAAACCGGGCGATGAAATAAGGGTAGGCGTAATTGCGGGCCGTAAACACCTCCGGGTGGTAAGAGCGAGAGGGGTGGGTTTGTTGAAAGGGAGTGGAGGGGGCTTTAATTCCCGCCGGAAACGCTATGGTGTCCTGAGACTAAAGGGGCCTGCGCCCCCTCCCCCTTAACCTCTCCCTCCTGACCGCCTCCCTCCACCGTTTGGCGGTTGTTAAGGGAATTGCTAACCGTCCACCAATTTGAATTGTCAACACAATAAATGAACACTAAGCAAAGGAACGGAATCAATATTATTTATTGCACTGAAATTCTAAAACAAAATGTGATTTGGTAATGCAAATTAAAATAAAAAAATAGACTAATAATGCACAGGAAAAGTAGAAATGTGCGTATAACTCGACGCTGTACAGACTAAGCTAGCCTGTAATCGAATCGCAGCTTAAAATTTAGGTGGCGAACAAGCACTAACAAGACAATTGGCCGAAAGTTAGCATGAGAAGAGAGAGAAGTTTAATGATGTTGATAGATACCCGCAAACTCTCATCACAGGGTATGATTTGATCATCTTCACTCCTGTTTATCACCGAAGTTCTGTCTCTCCACTTTCCAACGATTAACGCTTACCTTTATTATTCAATGTCCTGGCTAACAGTCACCATACCCTTGACCTTTTCTCTCCACGAGACATATTTTCCACCCAACTGAAGCGCACTATGTTGCATTCTTTTTCCCCGCCTCAAACTTTCATAATTGAATATTGTTGAACACTCTTGTTTTTGTTTTTAGTGTTATATTTAATTTATTCTGATTATTTGACTCAATGTAAAGGCCTTAAATGCTGTTTTTTTTGTTTTTAATAAGTAAATAAAAATAAATGATTTCATATTTTTTTATTTTCTCTTGATTGACATAATTTTACCGAATATTTTAAGAATGAAATCAAAATGTTGATCTTCTCCTATTTAGACAGTGCAACGCATGTCAATTTCAGGAAACAAAATACTTCGAAAAATTCACCACACGCCTGGCATCTTATCTACGCTGCGTATTCTAATTCTCATTGGCGAGTGACCTTTTTAAAACGGATTATATCCATATGCTCGCTGAATAGGATGGATTACGTATAATAGACTTTAATATAAGCGACGCGAAGAGTTAGTAGCGTAGCCAAGTGGGTAACATACCAGCCTGGCAATCCAAAGTTCACGGGTTCGCATCCCTCCATGGATACGTTTTTCTCATAGTGCTAAGGCCTTTAGTTGGATGGTTTGATATAGCCTCATCAGTTGAAGCACTCCAAATGCGTCTATCACTGCTCGAAGAGTAATGGCGGACCACCTTTACAACGATCACGTACAACTTCTCTCAGCGCTTGTGGAATACTAGGTATTCCCAATTGATAAAATCTTGATTGAATTTAATCTGGATATTAACAAACTTCCACAACTAAAGCCAATGATTTTAACGGATATATCTTGTATACTACATGAAGCAATTGTCATACCTGATTATTGCGTTTGAAGACTTCTGCACAGGTTGAGAACATTTTGTTAGAGGTGGACTACCGATGAAGTTAGTAAAATCGCATAGAAGTGCTTTCTTAAAAGGCATCCTTAGGATTTCCATAGCCTTGAAATTAGTCAGGCAGTGTTGAACTCAAGACATTACCAGAGGAAGAGAAGGTGAAATGGAACCCGGTGAAGGGCGTAGTTCAGAAAAGTTTCTATGGGGACTAGATTTCTCCAGCGTCTTCAAAGACAAATGATCTTTAGTCAGAAAATAATATATGAAAAAAAAATGAATTGGAGACGTTAGCCAGATGAATTAATAAGTAAAAAAAGTTAATTTTCCAAAGGCCGTGCTCTGTAAGGTAGTTTGAGCGATATGTCATTTCAACTATAATTTGAAGAATTCGACCTCATTTTAAAGAAAAAGACTCTCATCTTTCCAACGATATAAAAATATTAACCCCTTGCCGAAATACTTTTCGAGCAATTTGCCAAAAAATATAAGCAGTTTTACATTAGATAGATTACGGCTGTGCGCTCAAGAGGAAGAACATTGAACAAATTAGTAACTTCTAACACCTAGATTTCGTCAAAAAAACTAACGGTGTGTAGTTTTCATTTTTTCTCAACTATTTAAAAAAATTATAAATTACTCACCGCAGAAATTTTTACAGAATCTAAAAAAAAAACAAACCTATTTTAAAGGCGATTTCAAAGTACGTCGTGAAAAAATGAGTCAAATTATTCAGACTTATATTTATTTATCTACTGAGAATTTTTGTCATATATATCTATATATTATTACACTATTAATATTTCAATACTTACTTCATACTTCTTACAGACACTTAAAATTAAAATAAAATTTGAATATGGTCTCCATCATGACTACGGCACTATCTCGCTCAAACTAGCTTAAATACCTTTGAGAGTTTAGCCTTGCGCAAATTTAATTCCTCCCACTCCTAGAAGATCCTATTACCCCCCAGCTGAGTTTTCCTAAAGACATTCCCGAGGCGCGTCCGACATATGTGCCAACGACATCGGGTCAATTACGCAAATAATGCCCTCCACCCAAAATTGCAAGCGCTACTTTTTTGCATCGTCGCACGAGCATCGCCGTTTTCTACCTCTCCGTTCCATCACCAGCTATTATTATCTCTCTTATATAATGCTCTGTAGATAGAGAACTGCAGCAACACGGCATGTAAGAACGCGGCACAGAGACAACAACTGCAGCGTCAAGGGAGAAGGAATTAGTTTGATTTTATCGCCGATAACGCCCTTATAGAACAGAGAACACTTTCCAAGCTCGAATGAAAAACGAATGAAATCAACCTTGGCAAAGATCCCCCTCCCATCATCGGCTGTTCCAGTGGTCGGCGGTCCAGTCCTGAACGAGACTTGGAGCAACGCATACCCTGACATTTTTCTAACGGCGAGTCTAGATTTTCGCTCTTGTAAAACTTAGGCGTTGATTCTGGATTGGAGTTAGGAAAACGGTCAGCTGCCCAATTAATTGACAATTTCTAAGTTGGTTTTGTGCTGTCAAATACACTTTTTTACTTTCAGTAATGATTAAAAATACTTATTTCACACTATATCCACATTTCTCATCCGATCTTGGAAGTATATTTAGATGCTATTAGGGCGTAATCAGCGATGAAATCTTCCTTCTGCCGCATCGATGAAAATTTTTCACTTTTCCGACCGTAGCTAAATTTTCCCATAGCGAACCACAGGTTTTAACAATTTTTTATACTTATCATTCTTACTTTTAATGAAAATTTGACATTTGGCTTTTGATTACTTTGATGAGAACAAATAAAGATTGTACAAATGAAAAATACGTAGCCTTGGTATTATTTAATACTATTCAAATTTGCTGACTTCGACCTGCTAGCATGCGCTTAGAAAAGCTAAAAAAATGGCTGTTGAAAAACATTAATAGTGTTAAATATTTAGAACCAATTTACCTAATTGTTTCAAAGTGAAAAGAGAAATGGAAATAATTTGAACCTAAAGTACTAATCGATTTCCTGGCATCCATATTTCAGAAGCATGTAAAAAATAGTGTATTTCTAAGTAGAACACTTTCACAAAAAATGATTCAAATAGTTATTCAAGCACCAAAGCCGAAAGCTACCGTGAGGGTCCTGATTACGCTGTCAACCAAATACACTGCGGGGGATAGAGAATGCAACTTAAATTAAAGCAAACCTCAACACCGCTTCCTCACCAAAAAATAAGAAAAACTAGAAATCACCCATGCTCGTCGTCGGTTGGCAACGGCTGCAACTCTCTTCAAGAGGAGCAACTTGCGTACGAAGGAGGTCCGACGCCAAGAAGGAGAATTATGAAAGAGATAAAGACCCAAATGAAGTGAGTTGGACTCACCCTTTCTCCCGTTTTAAGAGGCGGGGACACAATGAATCAAGGGAGGGTTAACGCCCTCTCCAGGGACGGATGAACGGGCAAAGGAGAGCGGCGGCGACCAGCGGATAAGACCCAAAACGGCATTAATTACTGGGACACGGCGAGTGGAGACGAAGGGAAGAAAGACCAGTGAGAAGCGACTCTGCCAAGTATCGCGATGTGATCTCAGCATTATGAACGACTACGCTTATAATTTAACTAAAATGCACACGTTTTGAGTAATCTAAACGTCATAACGCGATTTTGTATCTTCCTAGAAAAGAAATCTATCACTGTCTCAATTTTAGTGCTTATATTTTTCTGGGAAATGAGTCATCAAAATTATATTAAAAACTAAAAGAAATCCTCCAAACTCATGTAAATGAGAGAAATAATTAATCGTTGGAGAAGAATCCATCATAACACTTACTTTATTAGAACGCAATAAAAACTTAATAAAGACATGAAATGCGCTTTATCACTCCAATTTATTTTACCTTATTCAATTAATAATATTAATGCTTGGACAAATGGAGATATCTGAAAGAATAAAAAGAGTTCAAGGATAAATTACTTTTTGGCAGCTAAGACAGGATCGCTTTGGGTGGAGAAGCAATAATTTAAGCCTTAAAGCTATAACAAAATATGATACATACAGCAAAAGTATAAAAATACAGGGTGATTACAAAAGAATGTGTCGGTTTCAAAGACCTGTATTTTTCAAATGGTACGAGCTATAGAGCTGAGCGACCTTTTAAAATGACCGGTGCATTCTCTAGTTTAGTTGGGAACAAACATTACAAATGTTCAACATGCCCTCCTTGAGTAACCCGAACAATGTCAAGTAGTTATTCAAATTCCTCTCAAACTCTGTGAAGCATGTCAGCAGTAACTGTCTTCACAGCCAAAGTTATGCGTGCTTTCGATTCCTCGCTGTTAGTAGGCAGTAGGTACCAGCGTAAGATGTTCGATTTGTGCGGTGAATCATTGTCATATTCACGCCGAGAAGCACGTTGCACCATTGTAACATACTCACTTTTCGGGTACTACAACGCACAAAACGACTATTGTTGAGCGTCACCATCGTGAAACTTGCGAAAACAATAGCTGAGGTATAAAATCTCTTATCTTGGCAAAAAGGGCTTCCTAGCGGTAACCAAAATAACTAGAGATCATGTTAACCGGCCATTTTAAGAGGTCACGCAGCTCTGTAGCTCGTATAGTTTGAAGAGTACAAATATTTGAAACTGACGCATTCTTTTGTAATCACCCTGTATTTCACCTCTGTAACTTCCATAGGTTGACCACATTGTTATTGCAAGTCGAGTACACAATTACGTGGGAACGTGGATAAAGGTTAAAATTTCAAAAAACATGACAAATGAACATGCACATGGTGCGCCACCATCGACAACTGAAGAACGGGATGGTGCGGTGGTAACTTCGGGTGGGGCTGAAGTGAATGGAGGGCGGGCCAAAGCCGGCGAGAAAAGGAAAGGCGAAATTTTCCGTTCGGACAAAAGTGCACCAAGCCTCCTCCAGAATGCACACCACTGAATGAACCTCAGTGTCCCGCGAGAGGTTCTTCGCCTCCTGAGCAGTCCATTCCGTGCGTCCACGAGCATTCATTCATTCGACCTAAGCGATCAAAAGCTTTTCCTCGACCCGCTAATTCCCGGCCACCTTCCTTAACTCCCCGGATCCTTAACTCTAATAAATCGCGGAATATCACAAACTGAACGGAGATCCCGTGAGTGGCGGAATCTGTTCAAAACTGAAGGAGAGAGATGTGAAAGCTTTTTCTGCACAGTTGAGTATTGTAATAGAAGAGTAATATTGGCTCTTGGTTTCATATCAATTTTTCAAAACTATAATCAGAGCTATTGTCGTGAAAAATAAAATTTCTTCCCTTATTGAGACGTTCAAGAATGAGAAACATTGATTGAAGTGATTTGAATTAATTTTAATAAGGTAGTAATCAATTTATACACCGAAAGAAAGCATGAAAAGTTGTATAACAAGAACCAGGAACTTTTAGTGCGGATTGCCGACACCACAACATCGTTTGTTGTACTGAAAACCGTGAGGTTATTTCAAAGGAAATGAAACATACGTTCATTCATATTATACGCGCTGATAACATAATAAATGTAGGACTTTTAACTAATTAATTACGTTCTAAAATAGAAAGTGGCATTCGATAATTATTTTAAGCAACATGAGAGGGCTGGTGGGTGCCTACTGGAGTATCGTTCTCCGTAAGATGAAATCGGCTCAAATTCCCTCATTGATACAGAGATGTGAGAACTCCTTTGTCTTTCACGCTCAAATCTTTGTCTTCGCTCCCTTCCCTATTCATCCTCTCTCTCTTCCAGGTCTGCACCCTACATCACGTCGCCCCGTGCCAACGTCCCATCCCGGACCGCAGTCGCTGACGGATGCTGTTGCCACAGGATCCTTTCTTGCCGGGACCAGGGCGTTTTGTGTTCTTGCGCAACAAAAAAACGTCTACGCGAAGACTGTGCCTACCTCCCCGAAGAGAAATCTCCTTTTTTGGTAGGTGGGGGAATAGTAGAAAGAAACATAATATACCATCTTAGAGCTCCCCTTAAGGCGAGGATTTCCTTGACTAATTAGGTCTACAAGCCTTAAAAGATATTAATCGCTCGGCGAGCGAGAAAAAATTCGGGCGTCTCCTCCTCCTCCACCGGGAAGGATTTCCCCGACTAATTCCGTCTCATGCTCCACAAGCGGCAAAAAACACGGCAAGGGGTCCACGCGCATAATGCCGCCGCGCTGCCAGGGTGCGTGGAGGAGGCTGAGGGGAACCAAGGGAGGGATGTGAACGCGCACCCTTAGATGCCTCGAGCGCCAAGGGTTTTCCGGAGGATTCGGAACTGTAGTGCGGGGGGGAAGATGAACACAGGAGTCGGGTCCCTTAATTTTTTCTCCTCTCCTCGCAGCAGATTCCCAGTGTTCGCACCCTACCAATGTAAACCCCCCCCCCCTCCCCCGCACTTCCCCTGACAGAGCGTTATCTCCTCGAAGCGCCTCAAAAGAGAGACGAAGGATAAGGTGCGTTAAGGAATGAGTGAGCAGTATTCCCCCCGCCCTCTTCCGGTACGAGGAATCCCCGCTTCGATGTAGAGCGGAGAGGAGGTGGGAGGAGATAGGAGAGAGGGAGCGAGGGAGGAAGGGGGATGAATATGCAAACACTTCTCGCGAATTAGCTGGTTCCCTTTAAAAGTCCCTTGAGAATGCACATCGCAGACGCATAATTCCATTCGTGCCCTAAGGACGTTCAATGGTTATATAACCTCGATGGTTATACCGCTGAACAGCACGTAGTTTTGCAGTGAAACTTCAACGCCACCAAAAACCAACCCTACACTCAAATTGATTGAAAAAAATGAGACGTTTCAATATTTTTCCATAAAAGAGAAAGAACCGTAATAGCCACGATTGACACCGTCCATAAAATTATTTTTCAAACTACACAGACTGGTGAGCAATAATTTATGATCACTACTGCTACCACATTAAGCCGCATGAATTATATCTAGTATCAATTAGGGCTATTTTATAATCAATGAAAAGCATACATGCAAGTATCAGAACCTCACACTCTCTTAACTCAAGGCCTAAACCTAACATCGCTCTCTTGACCGTTTCGTGGGCCGCTTCAGCGGTCGGGGGAGTGGTGTGGAATTCGACTTTGAATTCGGACGAATACTGCCTGGGTAGGGATATTACACCGTGCCGCACGAAGAGGTTTGTACGGTGCTTTGTACTTAGATGTTGAATTTCTTTTGCCTAGGGAGAAATATTTCGAAACATTAGAAAAATTGTCGGCACTATTTAAAACATTCTTATTCACCAATTCCACTGTATCAGGCCATTAACTTATAATAAATCTATATTTATCCAAAAATGGCAGCCGATAGGGAATTAGCATTATACGTTTGCGAAAGACAAAAAATATTAAAAAGTTTCCAGTTCCATAGGGTAAGACGAAAAAAGTGCGTTTCATACCGACACATGCTTCCGTGAATGATTCAAACAAGAGGTATGAAATCTTTTCGAATTCTCCACCGGGTTAGGCTCTCCATACTTGCCGACAGTTCGATTCCCGACGCGTGCATCGTCCTCAGGGCTTTTAGCGTCATTTCTGGGGATGTGGTCGCCCTTGTACATGGTTCTCGTAGGGGTCAGGTGTCTCGTGGCTGGTTAGCACGGGAGGGGGGAATCTGCGCGATAACTAGCCAACGTTTTTTTTGCTTAAGGTAGTTTGAGCGAGATAGTTCCCTAGTCATAATGGAGGCCATATTTCAATTTCATTTTTTTTAACTTAAGCGACTGAAAGAAGTGTGAAGTAAATATTGTAATATTAATGGTGGAAATTTTTTTTTTAATTTATCCCATTTTTTACAACTAATGACACAAAAAAAATAAATCAAAATTACATCATCATTACATCATCATGTTGTATTGCAATCACATGGGAAAAAATAAATATGGAGAAATAAAAATAATAATATTGCAGTTAAGGTCCTGCTAAGCCAAAGCGGCTTGTCAGCAGGTGCCTTTTGTTAAAAAAATTTTTTTTTTTGCTGTGCAGCGCTCTGGACAATTTCGGAGCTCAACAATGCTAGCCTATGAGCCACTCTTTCAGTGACTTTTTTAGAGCAGATATGCTATTAATATCCTTCATTGACACAGGCAATTCGTTCAACAACCCAGGGACTACATGTGCAAGAGATCTCTTGCCATGGTGGTTAAAATACTTAGGTACAGACAACCTATTTATTCGACGCAGTTGCATGTCAGTATTAATCACACGTTGCTTTATTAATTTGCTGTCAAAAATGTTGTCACAAATTAACACATAATTATACAATTCTTTTAATGGTAACAAACACTGATTCTTATATACTTCTCTCACATCGTTTTCCTTGACCATCAAATGGGCAACCATTTTATTTTGTAAAGTAATAACCTTATTCAGCAAGGTGGAGTTTGTGCTTCCCCAAATCGTCAAACCATAACGTATTACGGCCTCAGCTAAGCCTTGATACATTAATTTTTTCAACTCATGAGGCAAATAGTGCTTTAGGTACGACATTTGAAACAAAATACACCTTAGTTAGTCACATATATAGGTTATATGATTACTAAAACTAAATTTTTCATCTAAAACTATTCCCAAGTATTTTAGGTGTTTAACTTGGGTAATTTTTGCACACGAAAAGTACTTATTGCACGAATTTTTCGGTTGGCCACCCTGGTTGGAGTGTAAACAAAGGTGTGTGTGTAGTGTGAGGTCTAAGGTTTGCCTTTTTTCCTTCACATTTAAAAACTGCAAGGAATATGTCTTATTATTGTTAATAATTATTTTATTATCGTGACACCATAATTGCAAGGAATACAAATCGTTTTTTAATTTTCGCTGGGCCACCTCAAAACATCTGCTTGTGGATAGTAATGCAATGTCGTCTGCATACATAAAAATCTTGCAGTTTCTAATATGTTGAACGATGTCATTTATATATATTAGAAACAGAATTGGTCCCAATATTGAACCCTGGGGAACTCCAGATTGGATAGTTTTCATTCCACTGGAGTGATCGAGAATTTTTACAGTTAGTTTTCTATTTGTAAGGTAGGATTTTATCCAGTTCATCGGCGGTCCACGTATACCAGCCCGTTCCAACTTGTTCAACAGTATGTGAATATCGATAGTATCGAAGGCTTTTCGGAATTCGATAAAGACTGCGAGTACGGAGTAGTTTTTGTTTAGTTTAGAGCGAACGTTCTCGCTAAAGTCCTCAAGTAACATTTTAGTGCTTTTGTGGTGTTGATATCCGTATTGGTTTGGTGTTATTATGTTGTATTTCTTGAAAAAGTGAATTAGTTGATCTGCGACGTAGCGTTCTATGATCTTATCTAAAGATGGAAGAATGGAGATAGGACGATAGCAGTTAGTGTCACTCTTTTTCCCTTCCTTATATATGGGTCTGACATTAGCTACTTTAAGATTTGATTGCATTGTGCCATGTTCAATATTTAAGTTAATCCAGTGTGCAATTACGGTAGATATAGCTTGAGAGGATAGATCTTTGATTCGAATGTTATCATGACCTGGGCTTTTATTTTTCATATTTCTTACAATGTTAAACACATCACTAGGAGTTGCTGGACTCAAGGAAAAGGTATTGAAATTAAATTGAAATTAAGTTAAACATGACCAAAATTATCAGTAATTAAATAAATATTACCAAATAATTGTCTAAGTTGACTCATTTTTTCATGCCGCACGGTAAAAACGCCAGAACAACAGATGTTTTTTTAGTGATTCTGTAAAAAATACTGCGGAGAGTAATTGATTATATTTTGTAAATAGTTGAGAAAACACAGTAACTACACATCATTATTTTTTGACGTAATCTAGGGGTTAGAAATTCCTAATTTTTTCAACATTTTCCCTCTGAAGCGCAGAGCCTTAATCTATCCCATGCAAAAAAGCTTGTATGTATTTTCAGACAAATTGCTCGAAAATTAGTTCGGCAAGGGGTTAACATTTTGATATCATTGGAAAGATGGATTTTTTAAAAATGAGATAAAATTCATCAAATTCTAGGCGAATTGAAATTTCGCACAAACCACCTTAATATTTCTCAGGACTGGTTGCCATTGGATAACCGGAGCCACGGTTGAAGTTTTGGTCTTTCACTCGGATTTCTACAGCGTCTTTAACCAGGCGATCCCAATAGCCACTATCACGCCCACTATCCCGGCTTCCTCAAAATGGGTGGAGTGGTAATGCAACGTTGTACGTAAACAGATTTCACTTATTTGGTCGAATTTTTTGGCTCGTTCCACGGCTCACGTGTCCATCAAATACCGATTTAAAAAAATGAAGAACATTATACGTTAATTTCCGAGAGAACCAAAATATGTACTTACTAATTCAGGAACATGAAGCAAATGTTGACAGCATTGCTGTACTGAACACTTGAGCAAAGCACTGAGTTTTCTGTGATTCTTACCTGCAAAAGAAATAAGAACGTGTTGAAAATTTGCAGTTACGGAATAATGACGACACGTACATGACAATATAAAGATGATATGGATATCATTGATTTCCTTACCTCTTCTCAAAATTACTAAAACATTTAATAATTAAAATAAATTTTGTGTAGCTGAACAATTTGTAATCAATTTGATTATATACAATTTCAATTTTCATAGGTACACATAAAAAATATGATAAATGGAGTGCAGCTGTATGAGAAACCTATACCTTGATATGAATTGCTATAAAAAGAAGCTTCAGTATGGAGCATCAAATTATTATTGGAGTTATTCAAGCAAATAATGGCGAAAAATAATCCTAAAAGTAAGGGAGGGTACGTTTTATTTCAAAGCATATAATATCTGCTTCATTAAAAAGTAAAATAAGGGCCGTCATGAAAACGACAGGGCATTAAACCCACAATTGGTATTTTTGCGAAGCCACGTATTGTATTGGAGAAAAATGAAATACAGATTATTATTTTCGCGGTAGTTACGATATTGTACAAAGCAATGTATATTCATGCTGTGCCCGGAAACATATTCGGAATTTTATGCCATCAGAGCCACCAAAATAAAAGCCGCAATGGTTATTAATTATTAATGGGAACCAAAGGCGAGGCGAGGACCGAATTCTCCGAAAGACGAGGACTAAATTAGCATTTTTATCAATGCAGCTTTAAATAGATCCCTTTATATTTAACGCGAAAGTTCCACAGCGCAGCTAAACACATATATTATTAACCTCGTAGAACAAGTGATAATAACACTGATTAGTGGAATAAGAAAAAAATGAACAAAACACTAAAATTTCAATATTTTAATCAATTGTCCAACAGCAGTGTTTCGTTAATTTATACCGCTGCGCTACACGATAAAACTTGTCATTTCCTCATATATTATGAGTGGAAGAGCAAGTACTTTTAACCTGTATTAATTTGCATGCTCAGCATGAAACCGTTACAACAAGCAGAATAGGAAACGGTTCTTGACACGCGTATTCTGTAGCTACTGAGCTAAACCAAGTAAACATCTTCGGAGTTACAAGGGATTTTATTAACATAGTGCTGTAATTCTCTAACTTCGACTAAATATAGCGTAAGCATACTCCTAACATGGACTGAGTCACGGGTGGCAACAAATACAGCTTTGAACAAAATATATTTTCGTTACTCAATTTTCAGATCTACAACTTTTGTGTTCCTCCATCCTCGGGTGTTCACCACGAAGGTTGTTTCTCAAGACAATAGTTTCGCGCAATCAAGGGTGAAACTGTTTGTTGCCTTGCAATACAACCTACGCGGTGAACAACCGATAATGAAGGAACAATTGTATCGACGCCGTCGAAATCTATGAGGGAACATCTATAACTTGTATACTTAAGAACTGTGGATAATTTTATTAACACATCATTTATATCGTTTGACTACAGACATATAGCTACTGTTGTATACCATCAAACATTTACGGTGAATTACAAATGTACACATTGAAAGTAAATAGAAGAGCCTGCTCATCAGTAACAACATTGAAGCTTGATAATACCTCAATGAGGTCTACCAAATTGATAATTTATCACTCATATTTGCTTTTTCAACCTAAGAAAGTATCGTAGTATAATTCGAAATGTATCTATAATTACACAGAAAACAGTTTTAACTCTTAAAAATGCAGTACCTGTCAAAGCAAAATACTTCCGCAAATGTAGAATTGCGATAAACTTAGGTACACTTGGCGGAGGGAGTACCTGAAGCGCTTCTTCAATATTTACTCGTTGCATAACCTTTTCCTGAAATCAATGGCGGCATCCGATGGCAGAAAAAAATAAGCATTGAGACTCGTTTAATGAACTGCAACATTTATGTTCAAGGAGACAACTAACAGTCCTCCTCTGCCTACCCAAACGCTTCGTCCGTTTTCCTTTCTCTTCGTCTTCTCAGTGTACTTACTTTAAAAGCCTCTTGAGCAAACGCAATTTTAATATCTTTGAAACTATGCAAATTTTTGTCGAGATAGCTTCTATAACAAAACACTTTCTTCCTCCTCTAAATGTGATTTCCTAAGTTTTCTTAGTTTATACCAAGTAATTACCTCGATTGTAGCACGACTAATGTATACAATAAATCAAGGACTAATCATATATTCCTTGTAATTAGGACTGCATCCCCTACGATGATAGTATAAGTAACACATGCACCCTCGCAAGTAAGAATTCCAGCCTTTATTGCAAACAATTTTAACTAAGTACAGGCCATAATTGCAAGAATATTTTGGCTACCTATGTTCTCGACTCTCAGCCAAAATATGTGAGAGTCGGATATGTTTTCTATCCTTAGAGCCTATTGCAACATTTATTAATATGCAAGATCACCCATTGGATTTGAACATGCTTAATAAATTTCCCAAATTTATTCTGCCAAGAATGTATAACTCCCAGGTTTCCATCCAGGTGATGTTGATAAGTGGTACCGAAGCGTAGTCTGCCCTCGTCCTCAAGGTGACGAGGATGATGGCAGACTACACATCCGAAACGTCGGTGCCACCTATCAACATCACCTGGTTGGAAAACCGGGAGCTATACATTCTAAGCATTCGCCGAGAAAGCCTTATATATTGCATTATTTTGCCAAATGTCTTCTAAAACGCAAAACTGCATGCAATGTTCACTCAGTCGTCACTTGCTTCTCAATATCGTTTTAATCGCCAAAATGTAATAACGAGTTGCCCCACCCTTTAGTTCGTGAGTAATTAACAAATTTTCCATTACTTCTCGCATTCCACTTCATTTCTCTCTTTTCAGGACATGGACCTAATTCAACTTTAGAAATTCGTGAGGCTAAGTTTTTTACTCGTAATTCCTAACAATTAGCCCCATAAAATTTTATCTATCCAAGATTATTGTATTTAGTAGATACTAATAGGCAACGGCTAGCCACGACGGAAACACCGGTGCCCGATTAGTCACCAAATCTATCGCTCGGCTCGACTTTAAAGGGATGAACTTATTGGTCCGAGTGCTGTTGCCCCTGTCTGCAAGTTGCAATCCGTGTACGAAATAGCCTTAGTCGCCGAAGCACATTAAACTGAAATACTACTTCTACTGATACTATTTCAGTACTTCATACTTCTTCGACTTCATTTCACATTTGTAAATTTCCATGGCGCGGAAAAGTATTTTGGGACTCATGTTCCCCATATTTACGACCTATTACATTGATCATTTGCCATTATTCGAAGGTGAAGTACCACAATATATGGAAAACAGTCAATGTAAGTACCATATTTAAGCGGCGAAATTAAAAAATAAATCATAAAATTACTGCTTTAAAACTGCCGGCCAATATGAATTTAATGCAAGATTCTCGACTACATAATCATTAGCAATATCATGACCTTCTAAGATAATAGGAACTTCTTCCACAGCAGTCAGTCAGCTTGCGGAAAAGTAAATCTTGTGAAACACAGGTTTGACACTTACTCTACGATATACTAAAGTTATGGGAAGCAAAAAAAAAAGTTCATGTGTTCTCCATGACTTGCAATAAAGTATTTCACGAGGTTACTGATAAAAAGTAATAATGGAATTACAATCATTGGGACCAAACAAAAAAAATAGTGAATTGGTTACGTGACTTTCAAACTGATCGTAAAAAAATAGTTATATCGACGGCATCGACTTCCGACATAGCTAGGGAGACATACGGCGTCCCAAAACGAAGCGCGTACGGTCCATAAATATTATTTTGCTATTTCGCTCTGGTTTGGTCACATATCGAGTCCGCGAGCATTTAAGGCACTCCAATGAATGATTTAGCTGGCGAAAGAAACAAAGTATAAAGGATAGCAGCCCGCTTCGTTGAAAACTGGTACAATCGAATAAAAAGTGTCTCACAGCTGATGAGTGGACTAGATTGGGAGCCGCTTGAGACTCGGAGGCCACGCGCTAGACTTAAGATTAATTGGAAAAATATAATCAGGCGAGTTTCAGTACGAATCGAAGAATATTATTTTATCCCCGCACTATATCTCCAGTATTGATAAGAGTAACAAAATGAGAGAGATACACAGCCGGTCTGATGGGTACGCACCAATTCCTCCTGTCCACGCACCATTGATGTCATACAATCATTCCTATTGTGATCGGTGAAGATGAACTCCTCGGTCATTGGAGAGAAGCCTTTCATCGATCTCTCATTTGAGAGCTTGATCTCGGGATTCGACCACTCACGACCGACCCATCACTACTAGGGAGAAATAGCACAAACAAAAACAGAGCAAGACACTAAGAAATTCTTTGAGCATATCGTTCTTTTTCGTCCTTTCCCGCTTTCTATCCCGCTTTCCTCATTGCATCCACTTTTCAATTCTGGTGTCCTAGTAGCCCTTTCCACAGGCCCCAGTAGGGGCTCGCAGAGTAACACGTAAATGTAATAAACTCGCTTCATTCACCTTCTGCATCTTCTCTTGATCGAAGAAAACGGTTTGATTCTCATCAAACCGTTTTCTTCCCTCTCCTACCATGTGAAAAATACCTTCCTATGTCCTCCTTTCCTTTCATCCTATCTCCTCCATCCAGGGGCGGACTGGCCAGGGCGGGCGGGCGGGAATCCCCGCCTGGGCCCCGCGGGGATTCCCCCGGCCCGGCGAGGACCTTACGGCTCAACGCGCATATCCTCGCACCCAAAATCAAAATCCCACGTCAAGAACGTCTTATATGTGTGGCCCCTTCCGAGGATTAATGTAACTTCAAGAACTGATTTTTAAATGGAAATTCCGTTATAGTTTGTGGGAATACCATCCAATCACGATTACAGTTATCAGGCATTAATTAATTGAAACCTATATTTCCTCATAGTATGAATATAAATGCAATCCTGACAATAAACAAGATTTTTTCCCACTCGTTTGCTCACATTTCAATCAAGATGTGACTAACTTGCGGAAATGTTGAAATAAAAAAATTGCTGAATGTACCAATAAACACAAAGATATAATATACATTATAACGGAAATTAATTACGCCAATTTTCAATTTTTTTTTCGGGGAGGAACCGCCCTCGTACCTCTTCGGGGCATTTCTGGGGGTAGGGGGGGGGGGGCGCCGAAATTATAGTTTGCTTACACTTGAAAAATGCCTAGGACTGGCCCTAGAGAAGACGCCCCTCTCTCAATTAAAAAATGCATTTCTTTCGTATCACTCTATCCAGCCTGACCTGACCCCTCTGACACAAAACAAAACTCCCAAACAAAAAATGTGTAAAGCTCTCCAAAGTGTACAGTTAGACTTCTTGGTAACATTTTAGGTGGTTCTAAGCTTGCTTACTTCAATGAAAAATAAGAAATTTGAATTTGATTCCTTAGTTGAAAGGGCTAGAAGATATGCCCAGGATGTAAATACTAAACCTAAAAAAAAGGAAATTGACATTCAAATGTGCACTGATTTTTCCTCTACAGCAAGAAGTAAAAAGAAAGAAAACTCAGCCCAGTAGAGACAACGTCAGATTGTTGATGCAAACTTTTCTTACTGAGTCACTGTCTTCAGTGTGATCCTCGACTATATGATAGTGTGGCTGACGGAGCGGTTTAATCCGAATGAGGACCTTCTCGCGGACCGCGCTGCTCTGGATCCCAAGAATTTTGCAGATTTAAAACCTGATTGTACCTCATTGAAGACATGCTGGTATGGCCAAGGTAGACGTGGGATGCGCTAGAAATGAGCTTTTCACTTTCTTAAAAACCTATGATGACGTTGAGAAGGATGAGAAGAGAGAACCTGACTGTGAAGATATTGAGTATGAAGAGGTGAATGATGATGAAATATTCGACGACGATGGTCATCACCCTCAGAGACTACTAAAATGTAAAAAGTGCACCAAGTGTCTGTCTTGCGCACTGAAATTTTTCATAAAATACCCGTTTTTGCAATCTGCTTATCCTAACCTGTACCTCTGTTTTACATTTGTGCTGACCGTCCCGTGTTCCCAAGTTTCTAGTTAGCGAGTGTTCTCTACAGTCAATATGACTAAGTCCAGGTTGCGCAGCACATTGCCTCAAGAAAATTGTGTTGAAAGACTGTTAACTCTTAATTTAGACAAAAATAAAATTGTAGATATGTTTTCTCAAACATCAGAAGAACTGAAAAGACTGTTGTTGAAATTGTAAATTGAACTTTTTTGTTCAAATCAATAAAAATGCAAACGTAAATGTCTTCTTTCATTCTTTTTTTGGGGGGATGGTTGGTATCCTGTAGGGGCCCTTTGATCACGTCGCCGCCGGGGCCCTTGGGTACACAGTCTGCCCCTGCCTCCATCCTCTTTCACGTACGCATCTCAAAGGCCCCTAGTCTTGTTCTCTCCCCAGGGACCCAAGTCTGTAACTTGGGGCGCCGGAGACAGGAGAAACGAGTTCTCACCCGAAAAGTTCATCCGTCCGTAGTCTGTAACTGGGTGGAGAAACTTCAGCCGCCTGAACCGGAAGGAGAAAAGTGAAGGTATGAAAATTTCTGAAGCCAAAGCTGACTATTGGACATATTTCAGTGACCTACGTTTGAGAAACAATGAAATCGACTGTACCTTTTCACACCTGCGGGAGCGAAGGATTGCTCTGCTTTGTTCACAAAATTTCTGAGGACAAATATTCGCGATACTGCTTAATTTCCGCTATTGCAGAGTATGTACCAGTCAGATAATTAATACCATTATACTCTCAAGTTTCCGTTACACTTAATCCCATTTTAAAACACCCCGAAAGGGCATATTGTTAAATCATCCCGACCGAAAGACATCACGTATCAACAAACTTCATTGGAATCAAATTCGTTAAAACAGCGATATATGGATATTAAACTGAATAATTATCTAACATGTAATTTGATTAATGAACACATTTATTTAATGGGCTACTAACATGATCAATGGACGATTGACCAGATTGAAAATAGTAATAGCCGTAAAACGTTAAACACTGACGTCAATGAGCTTAACCACTCGACAACACACGTCAATATTACAAGGCATTTAAAAAGTAGCATCCAAAGTTAAAGTAAACGCCAAACATGCCACAAAACCTGTATGAAATATCCGATGCTTGGCCAAAGTAACACATTGTAAAACACACCGCTTTTTTAAGGAAGGTTGCCGATGATTTTCACTTATATTTTCAGGATAACATATGTATCACACTAGCATCACTCCATAAGTACAATATCAAACACCAAGGGAGAGTTCCTTCACCGTGGGGAAACGTATCAGCGTAATCCATGAATCAAGTGTATATATGCCGTGGTATATGCTTAAGTCGTTCTAGTCGATAGTGTGGTTTAGCATTATATCAGCATCCCAAACACTTATATAGCGGCGTTCAACCTGGAATTTGAGTTCAATCAAAATACATCTCGGAATATAAGAGTAACGAGAACAGCTACAAAAATACCAATTCTTTGTCAGTGGAGCAAGTTAACGGATGACTTCTTACCCTTGTGTCACTGGTGTAAAATAATACATGAGAAGTATACTAGAAGACTATAGTCACACACACGGATGAATTAGAATATACGAACAAATACAAGACAGAACATATTCGCTGTAATGCCCGTTCTTCCGTGTACACAGCATGACATCCAACTGACAACCGATATGCGTCCACATTAAATCATACTTGCTACCCGTACTACTACGGTGGATTGGAACGGCCTGAATGATACGATTAATCGTTATAATGTAAACGAAAATATGAAGTTTCATTGAATTAGTACACAAGTGAGGTTCAGTTAGATACGTATAAGGTAACTGGAAACTCAAATGCCCTTAAAACTGTCGAACAACGTGAAGCTTACAAAAATAATGGAGTGAAATTTGTATAAATCATTATAATAACCTAAATAATAATACGGGACTTAAGCTTTTTCAACGTCTGCTTCGTGTATGGCACATTATTACTCGTCAAAC
Organism: Pyrrhosoma nymphula; assembly: GCA_963573305.1. Classification (NCBI taxonomy): domain Eukaryota; kingdom Metazoa; phylum Arthropoda; class Insecta; order Odonata; family Coenagrionidae; genus Pyrrhosoma; species Pyrrhosoma nymphula. The sequence continues at coordinate 146,627,802 of OY754328.1, forward strand.
TCTTCTTTAATGTAATTCGCGCAGCAGATTTTCATTTGTTGTGAACTATTAAAGGTGGAAGTTTAAACTTCAAACATCAAATTTGAAGACTCCGTATCTCATTAAGTTGACATGTCGATTTTAACGTAGTCTAAAATTGAGATTTCATGTCAGTAATTGATAAAAGCTTCGTTTATAATAATTAATGTGGATGAGGTATATGCTAATGTGCCGGCCCTCATTGCTCTTTCAATTAGAAACTGACAGAATGTATATACTATACTCATGTACGTGAAAATAAGCGAAAAGTACAAACTTTATTCTTATGGACGGTTGATTTGTTGCATTCCAAGCAGAAGTAAATCATCGTGAACTCTCTTATGCCATTGGTTAAACTTAACATCACTGTCTTAATACGCACTTTTCTCCTAAGGAGAAACTTTACGTCGGCCTAGGAAGGGGGACGTAACTTGTCTCTCATCTGGGGCACCCGGAAGGCGCTTCGCCGGGTTACAGACTTGGGTCGGGCGGCACGTTCTCTCCGGGCGTTTCGTGTTTCTCCTTTCTCCCGGAGAAATCCGTTACAGACTACCGACGGGAGAAAAGGCTCGTTATAGCGCCCCGCGAATCTATTTTCTCCCGTTTTCGGAAGAAAACCAAGTCACAGACTTGTGCCCCAAGGTTCAAAAAAGTTCCGCCACTGCAATAACGATACGCTCCATATCAGCCTACCCACTAACTTTTCGATTACGTCTTTGTGCGTCTATTTTTTTCCTACAAATGCCTTCTCACTCTTAGCGTATTTTTGACATTTGGTCGAAAAATTGGCAAGGAAATAAATAAAGAAATATTAAAATTCCTATGGTAAATACCGCAAAAAAATCGGAAATAGGAAAGCTGATATGAAGAGTAACTTCGTGTGAAATGAATACATTTAGTCTTCAGATGAAAATAAATGACATATCTTTTCCAGTTGTCAATCCATCAGAATTAGTTGGCCTTGCCCATCCACCTCTCTCTATCTTCTATAAACCTCTTCATTTCCAAAAAACCGTCCATTTCCATTCCATGCCCTCCATTATCGGCTTCCAATATTCCAATCTGTCTTTCTCACTACTTTTTGCCTTCCATCATCCCTTATAGTCATCTTCACATCTCCCTCATGTCGCAACACATGACCTATCCCTCAATCGATCCTCTTCTTTTTACTGCCTTCCGCAGATTCCGCTCCTCCTTTACTTTTCGTAATACCTCTTGATTTATCACTCGCTCTATACAGCTTATCTTGCACATCCTTCTATAACACCACATCTAAAAAGCCTCTTGTCGTTTCCTCTCCGCTTGTCCTTCAGTCCATGTCTCGCTGCCACATAGCAGCACACTCCACACCTTGTCTTAACAAGCTTTTTCCTCAGCAATATATTGACGGAGTTGGAAGTGAAGTCTTCTTTTATTGTTAAAAGTAATCTTTGCTCGAAGTGTTATATTCCGTATTTCTTATGTATTCCTTCCACCAGAACTTATTTTGCTTCCTAAGAAGTCAAACTAATTCACTTGTTTCTCTGTCCAGCATAATCCTCACATCATTAACTCTTCCTCTGTTAGCAACTAGGACTTTTATCTTATCCCGATTCAGCCAAAGATTGCAATGGCTGTTGAGAATATATTGCATTTCTCCATGGACATGTGTACGCTCTTCTTCACTTTCCGCCAAATCGTCCGCAGAATCCTTCTTCCTTGTACTACAATTCTACCTTGAACCCGTTCGAGGAGTTTGCCCATTCCTCTCTGTCTTCTACTCTTGTCAGCAATCCGTAAATTGGTTTGCAGCAATCGTTTTCCGTCCATTACGCCCGATCTTGAGCCATCCTCTTCAACTCCAAGTAAGAATGGCAGCCCATATCCTCTACAATCAGTTTGACATATTCCTTTCTGGGTCTACCTCTCGCATTTTTACCCTAAACTGAGCCCTCTACAATGGTTCCTTGTAGTCCCTCATGTCTAATAATGTGGCCTATCCAGGTGTCTCGTCTCTTTCTCATGGTGTTCCACAGACATGGCACCTCATTAGCTCTCCGTAGTACCGTTCCATTAGTCACCCTCTCCATACAAGATATTTTAAGGATTCTCCGGTAGCACCACATCTCGAAGGCCTATATTCTCTTTCTTCCATCGTACCAAGTGTCCATGTCCCACTTCCATAAAGCAAAACACTCCACACAAATGTCTTAAGGAGGTTCCGCCGCGACTGTGTGAGTCAAAACAAATACTAAATTCCACATTTTTTATATTTAGTCAAAAAAATCCTGCTTTCACTGACGCAATGCGTTACCTTTTGAAACCCAAAAGTAAAGTAGAAAATATGCAGATTATTCCACGAATGTATTTTAAATGAGCACTTTTTTCCAGCCATAGGAGCCGACTGCAGCGCCATTTCCTACGAAATACCGCATTTTGACTTCAACTACGGCATTAATTCTTCAATAACTAGAAAAATAAGGTGGTAAGATGCCTGTATTTTATTTTTATTCAATTTCTCTGGATTATTTCCTTCTTAGAGATAGTTTTCCACAAAAATGGCATTTGTATTTTTTGGAAAAATACTATTTTTCCACGTGTTTCTTTCATTCTCCCATTGAACACCATGTAATTTCAAGTTCAATTATAGAATAAAATAGCGAGGAAAGGTATTATTTTGTTGTTCACATCAGATAGAGGACAACTTTTTCTACAAGTAGACAGAATATGAATAAAATGACATTTAAGTCATTTTACGGTGGAGCCACCTTAAGTAGGAGTTTTCTTAAACGCAAATTAATGTTGTTGGAAGTTAAGAGCCCTTTCTTCATATTAAAAGCTGCTTTGGCCTGTTTAATCCTGCTGATGAGATCTTTGGCACTACCTCCGTCTGATGTGAGTTTGCTTCCAACGTATTGGAACTCCTGAATTGCATCGAGTCTTTGATCATTTAGCATGACTTCTGCATCCGTTCCCCTCCTACTCATGATAAGGATCTTTGTATTTTCTCCGTTGATTTTCATATTGAATCTTTTACTGACTGCCGCCAACTCCCTCAACATGTTTTATAAGCTTTCTTCACTTTCAGCTAATACAGCTACGTCATCAGCAAATCGCAGCATATCAATCAGCCTGCCTTGAACACTTATTCCACCACTTTCTCCCCAACTTTCTCGTGCTTCATCCATAGCTCTCTGTATGTATGTATTAAACAGCAGCGGAGACAAGGAACAGCCTTGCCTCATCCCTTTCTTATCTTAGCTTATCTCTGATGTGCACCGCATCTTATAACAGCTACCTCTTCATTGTATATCTGCCTTTTTATTCTACGGTCTCGGTACTTTATTCCTATCTTCCTCAGAATCTGAAATAGCTGCCGCCACCTCACACGATCAAAAGATTTCTCAAAATATATGAAAGCAATAAAGGTGTCCTGGTTCTTTCGAGCTCTCTTTTCAATGATTAATCTTAATGCTAAGATCGCTCTGTGTGTGTACGCATTAAAGAGTTTTGGAGATAGTGAGCACTCTTGTCTAACTCCCTTCTCAATCCGAACTCCCTCCTAATATTTTTCACACTTCATCACAATCTTCTCATCCTTGTCTAAGTTACATGTCACCCTGAAAATGACATATAGGTGCTCAAAATACGCCTTTGAAAACCCTGTGAGAATACTTCGATATTGGTTACTCTGCGCATTTAAATGACTCTCTATTGAATGACAAAAATGATAGAGTTACGGTTTAGAAAATAATGCGAAAAGAGTGACTGCGGGGTGGAGAGAGTCAAGTGGGAGGGGGTTGGAAGGGAGTGGAGGGAGAGGGGGAGAGTGGGACGAAAGGGAGGGGGGAGTGAGGGGGTTGGAGGGAGATAGGGAACCTTTTAAAGCTTTTTTCGGCCGATGGAGGGCGCTGGCGGCACAATGGGTTTAATGGCGCGGGAGAGCGATGGGAGAGTGCGGTGGGCTGGGAAGGGGGGTGGCACATTAACTGGAGAGGTGGAAAAAAAGAGTGGGGGGCGGGGGCATAGAACAGGAGGGAGAGATTGGAAGGGGATGGCGAGAAAACTGATAAAAGGGAAGACTCGGAGAGATTAAAGAGGGAGGGAAAATGGGAGAGGACACTTATATGTACGACGCGGGGGCGGGAGGTTGGTTGGAGGGGATGTGGGGGTATGGGTGGGATTTAATGGCAAGAGGAATGAAAGGAGGCGGGGTGCTCGGTTAAGTGTTGCTGGGTTGAGGGAACACTACCGCATTTTAAATATACATAATTCCTCTTCAAGATGCAGGCAGCGTGGAGCCGCCCGATATAGTTTATACCGCGGCAAAGGCTTTGGGAAGGAGGAAAGTGACACCAGAAAGGAGAGGGAGCGATTCGAAGACGAGGAAGGCCCTCACGCAACACGGGCGACATAACCGCGCTATGGATACGTTAATAATGAAGCTGGCTCACAGCCTTCGAAACAATGAAGTTTCTGAAAGCTATACAGAACGATCATACGCACCACCATCGTCATCAATGGAAGGACTACGGATAAATTGAGTATAATTGAGTATAGTTGAACCTGGCCACCGACGGGAGGGGAAGGATATCAGGCGGTGTGAAGTAAATCACGGGAAATCCAGGAAAACCCAAGCGGAGTGATTCCCTGGGTGCCTGATATTTCTCAGGAACTAGGCGCATGCGTTCATTTGAGACCCATTTATAACTAGAAAATCTTTCATGGACTTACATTGAAGAAATTATAACCAGAAAAGTTTCAACAGAATCGTAAAATAGGTGGCATTTACATTTATTTCAACCACAATCTTCTTGAAGGATTTTCAAAAAACTGATAAAATTGACTACTAATCGAAGTAATTTTGATTTGTTCCAATGTTATTTAATAATAAATGACATTATCTTCTAGTAAAAGCAGCTGACGGTTGTTAACCTTAACCTGGCGAGAATTATTTTAAAGGATTACACAATATCAAATGAATCTGCGTCGGGAACAAAAATACATACTTGGCAAAATTTTACATTTAAATTGGTAGTTTTCCCCTTGCACTCTTTTCGCGAGGCTCTCGGACTTAAAGAAGGCGGGCATTCCCTTTTTTGTGCGCCGACTCATGACGAAATGTGGCAAGGAGTTCAACGTCCTAACCGTTGCAGGGCTGAGTTTTGCGCCATAATTCAATCTACGTTTCATTAAGATACGTGAAAAAGTAGAAAGATTTTGGGTAACTTCGTTAAGTTTACATTATTTTGGAATATTGGAAGTGACAGCGACGCAGCGCGTGTAAATATAAATGGGGTCATTAAAGCTTTATTCATTTTCCGGAAACTCCTTGGAAACGGAGGAATGGGTCAAGCGAAGCGTCTCAACTAGTTGGAGACTCGAGGGGAGCCGCAGAATTATCCATGCAGCAATAACTTCCAGATTTCGACAAAGTTTGCCGTCTGCGCAAGCCTATTCAAAGTTGCCGGAGAGAAGCGCCTTTACGTTAACACGACAGCGGAATAATTTATTCTTCACCAGTTGTGATAAGAGCCACTGAATACATCTAAAAAAACGTGCCACACAAGACAATATAAATTGAATTAAAAAACTATGGTTGGAATAGAATATTTTTCTCTTTCGTGTTTTTATGTTTAGCATAGCTTAAATTACATTTATAACTACGTGATTGCAATGAACTTGGAATTAGTAGGAACAGGCAAATTAAAATCTTACGGATTTCATTCATTATCGCACCATGTCAACTGCAATCCGGTAGTTGATTTTAAACTGCTTCCTAAAACTTCAGAACGTAGCTAGCACAGGAGCGTAGCAGCACATGTAAGTTTGACTAGAGTATTAAGCGCGGCTAATCCCATTGCCAATAGAGACTACAGCCTGACGAAGTGAAGAACTAAATACATTAGTTGAAAAAAGTAATTAACGTAATCTCTGAAATGGACCTTTTACTAAAAATTGGGGACAGGAAAGGACAGTTGAGATACATCTCTCCGATATTTAAACGTCAAGATGATCCAGATATTTCATGAGGGAGTGAAGTGAGCAACGGAATATTTAGTATTCACATATTTGCATATTCGTCGGGTTCGACATATCGGGGCTTACATAATCTGATTACATTTACACACATTTACACACACTAGTTCATAGAAATCCTAAAATGGGCACAGGAAAACTATCTAATGGACATAATGTCCTAATAAGGCTAGCAACTCACTTTCCCTGCACATGACACATTTTAATTTAAGAAGACCGTGACATTGGCGCCTTTTTATTCAAAAGTATTTTCCAGGTCTTGTGGAATCTATGTCCGTCATCTCTATGGAAATTTTCCTTTACTTTTCCATTTCAAAAGCTTCTTGGATGATTCGAGGGAAATAATACTTTTTATTAGTATTATTTCCCTCGCCTCATCCAGGAAGCTATTTAAATAGAAAAAAATATTTATTTGATAAATTTTAAGATGGTCTTAGATATAGGCAAACATTATAATTGGGTATTTCTTTTGAGAAGGATATTTTACAATAATCCTCCCTAAATATGTTAATAATATTAGTGTAACGATGAATCTATTCTAGCACAATGAATATCTACGCAAACGTTTATTTGTTGCAAGATTTTCCTTTGTGTTGTTTGGTAAGGTATTTAAATATTTCACCACAGAGAATTAGAGCATAAATGTATTACATAATAGAACAAGGTCCTAGAACAATAAATTTATATTATCGCTTTCTGACTGAAATTATATTTAATTTTTCATATGTTACCGTTGTAGCATTTCCCTACGAGTAGCCAGCAAGCATCAGGTTTCACTGCCGTCATAATGGTAGAAGACTCGGGAGAGGTTGGGCAGTATTCGCAGCCACGTCAGACGCCCATCGGATAGGTGGCTACGCTGCTGTGTGGCCATGCGTGCGCATCAGACGGAGTGACCCTAAGATGACGGCCTTCTGCATGCGTGCAACTAGTGATTCTGCCTGTGCCAAGCAGGACGGAATGCACTTGATGCTATCCAGCAGCGAGCCCACTCCACCGAACACACCTATGATTAGGACTACTAGTTTCACAGTGTGTCCGGGGTGCATCTGCCGAAGTTCAAAAAGCAGTTCTTGATATTTTGTCCATTTTTCCAACTCCTTCGCATCTATGTTCGTGTCAGTCGGAGCCGAAAACGCAATCGCGAACGTGTAGCGTGTGAGGTGGTCGAGGAGAACGATATCAGGCTTAGTCACCTTCAACTACCTGGTGGTGGAGGGACAGTAATTCCACTAGATCGTGCATTTACCGTTCTCTACGACGAACTCAATATCTCCAGAGGCATAGTGCAGCACAGGTGTTTCCTCGATGCCATAATGGTGTCGTAGGTGAAAGTATAACACCAGCAGGGCCGCGTTGTACCGAGCTAAATACGCTGACCTTATTAATATTATTATTATCTGCGGCGGGCGAGGTTTTCTTGTTGATCGGATGCAAGGGAATGACTCGATCGTGGTTAGTGGACGGCCAGGAGTGCGGAGGTGGAATTGAAGAGACGGTGGTGTTGAACCTGAGCGACGGAGGGAGGGAGGTTTTCATTCAAGGGATCGTGGATCTGGAAAGAGGGTAACAGTGCATCGAAGAGGAGGACAAAAGGAAGAGGGCAAAGGGAGAGACGGAGAGAGAGAGAGAAAATATTTGATTTCGTAATCACAATACAGAATTTTTTAACAAAAATTTGAAACATACTCGGAGGCTACTCAGCCTCATATGAACATTATATAAATTTACAGGAGACTAATCGTCCGTATTGTGCAGATATTCCAGTATTTAGCGGACCTTTTTTTTAGGTAATACAAACAAAACAAGAAAAAAGAAAAGGATATAGGCAACTCAACAAGACAATGCATAAACTAATACAGAAACAACTTTGTACAAATATGCCATTTGAACATTGCATTAAATTACATTTATTATGGTAAGGCCAGATCAGAGTGAGAGCTTTGTTTTATAAACAGCTAGTTTTTGACTCTTTGCCTAAATATTCGGCTATTTTTGGAACTACGTATTTCACTAGATAAGGCATTCCATAATTTGCTACCATTTACTACGAAGGACCTATTGGAGGAACAAGTCCGGTGGATTGGGATTTGTAGTTTATCGTTTCGCCCTCTAGTAACCCGTTCTTGAAAGCTCTCAAGGGAGCAGGGGAGGGGGGGTGAGGAGGAGGGGATGACGGGGGGAGGGAGAAAGGAAGATGGGTTTCGAGGGAAAGGAAACTGAAGGAACAAAAGGGACAAGAAAACGGAACTACACTAGCGACGCGGTAAACGTCGTGGAACTCCCCGGAACCGTGCCATGTCCTTTTTCATACTTTTTTTTCAATCGCCAGAGGAAGGTGTAAATGGATTTTTTAATCCCTCGTTTCGAGCAATTGAGTTTATCGGAAAATGGATAAAAAGTTGAAGGGGGGTAGTGGAGACCGCAGGGGAGAAGACATGGTGAGCTGCGGAGGAGAATGGGAGAGAATAATGGGACTTGAGAGAGAAGCGAGGAACTCGAGGATGACGACACGGCGAGGGGCATTGTGGGAAGAGTCACCAGCGGCGGATTTTGTGGGAGAGGAAGGCGTTTGAACAACCGAGCTTTGTAATTTTGAACACTTTCCTCCACGGGAGGAAATAAAAAAGTCCCTGCCTTTAAAAAAATGAACACGCAAAAAAAATTAAAAATGATTAGAACAGACTGTCTCCCACGTAAAATGGATCGCAGGCCTTCAAGGATATGTTTCACGAAACTTCTGACCATTCACCCCACACCATCCGTTTAAAAGACAGCGGCCAAGTTCCCAAAAACACGCACAGAGGCGGCTGTTAAAAGAATTTCATCCTTCAATAACATCTTCCTTTCTAACACTCCAAACACGACGTCCAAACGGAAGCAAGGAGAATCAAGCCGCCGCGCCGCGCCATCGCATCACTCCGAACGAACATTCCGAAAATCATCCAGATGTTTTTGAGATGAGCATTTTTTCATTTTCCCATTCTAGGACTTCAAACCCCTTATAAAGGCCTCCTTACACGTCATATCTAGAGGTGACACCTCAGTCATGTCCTTCACATTCCATTGTACCATTCTGAGGAAGATAACTAACCATTAAACGTTGCGAAAAATTAGTTTTATAGGATTACACTTGTTCATAAATAATTTAATCAAAGAATGTGCCACTGTGAAGCATGATTGACACCTTCCGTTTTTACCCAGCCCTTCGTTCTATTCTCTCCTGAGTTTACTAGATGGTGATGAAGGAAAGCAGAACACCTACTTTTTATTTGGAACGGCTTTGACAAATGACAAATGTGTACGTAATAACAGCTTACATGGTTGTTACAAAATCTGAATTTTAAAATTCCCTGACTTTTCCAGGTTTTCCAGGTGTCTGGCAACTTTTTCCCTGACCTTTTCAAAAATAAATAGTATTAATAAAACACCAAAATTATGTTGCAGTAATTATCCTGTGGGGACGAGATGTGTTTTTGATACAAGACACTACCTCCCTCCATATATATCTAATGTTTCCTTATTCCCTTATCACTGATGAGCATTATAAGGAAAATTTAAGTGAAAGTAATTGTTGATAACTGGTAAAAATAATAAATATTTTAAAATTACATGACAACGTGATATTTCCAGAGGGCTTTCCGACAGCTTTAAGTCGTTAAGTCTGAGAGACTGCCGAGAATACCACAATAAGATTTCAGAGAATAAGTAGGAAATGAGTGAAATTTAAAAAATAAATAATTTGTTCATAGTATTGCAACAATATGTGAGAAGGAAAATCTTACTCTCATCTTTAATATGTATTTTTTTAAATCCAAAATAAGACTTAAAAGTAAAATTTAGAATGAAAATGCATTCAGTTTAAGGTACAATGTAGCTTAGTGATTAGAGATTAACTAGAAAAATATTAAATGGGTAAACAACTATTATTCATTAACTAGTGATCACATATTATATGTAGTTATTATTCCATGCTAAAATATGAAATGAGAAGACTATCCAACAGCTGTCAGCCTATGGGGATGGGTATGCCCAGAAATATTTTCCCAAAAACAATGATTACATTAAGATAATACATTAGAAAGGGAGATAAAATTAAGGCTTTATGATTAATTCCTTGACATTACAAAAATACCACGAACAGGAACTTAGACTTTCCTTCTGGATAGTGAATCGCATAATAATACATTCAATGAATGTATTATTATGTATTAAACGCAAGGATTGACTGTGAACGAAAATGACAATTCTGAAGCAGGTGAAAATTTATTCTCGATTGCTACTCTTGAGAACACTAATATTGTCATCAATGACATCAACTTTCCTTTGGCTTTCAAGAAAAAAATTCGTTTCTGTTCAGTTAGATCTCTCAACTGATCAATGACCTGTTTCTTCTTACATCTTCATTTTCTCTCTCTTCTTAATTCTCTTCTTCCCCTCAGCTAATGCGTCTGCATAATGAGACCTGGCATTCCTAACCCTCAGGATCATTTTCTACGTCAAATTCATGCAGTCTAAACCACCAACATCCTGCGCTGCATCATAGACATGTCGCTGTGCAACAAGAGATTTAGGCAGCTGATTATCAGCAACTAACTCTTTATTAATTGAAAAGACCCTCTCTACAAATGAATTTCTTTGACTCAGTATTAGGACCTTGCGAAGGAAACTGACAAGGAGACCAGATGAATATGAATCAGACAACATTTTCATCCAGAAATGATCCAGGCTCTGATCCTTTCTGTTAAAAGTTTTCATTACCTCCACGACTGTAGGATTGGTAATAACATTTTTGAACTCTTTTTCAATCTGATCGCAATTCTGGCCCGTTAGCCAGGGGGGTTCTTTTGTAATCTCACTTTAGTGAGAATACGTCATAAAATGTCACTTTTTCGTAGTTCAAATCCCTCACCCAGGCGGCGTGACCATCTTCGGATCTCAAGCGGTGAACTGCCGGTCACGTGCTGGTCTTTTAGACGATTCATCCGCTCTGATCCGTATCATTCGACTCTTGATCCGTTTCATTATCTCCGCCTGCCATTAGTTCCATCTCACCTGTCATAAAGAACGTGACATGGGGGGTTATTTTGTAATCTCACCTTTTTAGTGACTCTTAGTGGAAAGGCGGGATATCCGTTACCCTGTCTTAATGATCGGCTCACGAACGGTTCGTGAATAGTCGAAGCTTCAATTACCTTATATCAAACTAGCGAAAATACCCGTTGATTCTCAACGGGAGAGAAAAAACTTGAAAATAATGTAGTAGTGCTGTTTATACAAAAGGGAAATGATTTCAAGTAGAAAAAATGTAATGAAATCGCCTTTAAATTTATATCAAAAAGATAAAAAATCGAAAACCGAATAATGGTATGCTGGTAATACATAGATGGTGGTTTATAATGAAATCGAAACGTAATGGAAAGCGGAAGATACCCGTTGAAATTCAACGCGTGTGAAAAACATTTAACTTATTTTATAAGAAAACCACAAATCCTGAGGAATAATGTCAACGTGGTCATTTAAGGAGTTTGTAACCTATCTTGTACGTTGTGTTCATTGTAGTAGACACGCTGAACATTTTCCAGATGCACGGAAAGATGGTTTACTGTTGGTCCTCTTTCATGACGGGAAACCCAAAAATGGGCCAAGCAGAACCATTGCTACTTTAAATAGCACCCAGGTTGATAGATGGTCACCTCGTCCCTCCGGTTCTCTTGAGCCGTCTTCAAAGGGACTGACGGCTTCATGGCTTCCCTTGTTTACATACATATATATGCATTCAATGACTTGATGGAGTAGCCCTATTCAACTTTGATATGTGTGTTTAGTGTCTTAACCAGGATTGGATAATAGGGTACAATCCAGCAGTTGTAAACGTCAATAGGAGAATTTGTAGCGGCAGCCATGTTTATTTGACCTATCAATCCACCGTCACCCGGACTGCGCCTTCGGGGTAAAGAGTAGCCATTATCATTGGTTACGATTGCTAAATAAAAAACCTATGGTGATTCTTAGTGCACTTGCCGATTTTCATACACGGATGTCGTTCATTGTGCAGAATTTCCGCTCTTCTTTCGGGTAAGAAGCATGTAGTGACATCATTATAGTTTCCGCTATCTTAAAACAGAGTAAAGTTTCGAAACAGATGAATCTTTATTTGAACCAAATTTATAGTTGGTTACCCGACCGTAGGTACGGTTGAGATGAAATTTGTGCGGTTCTTAGTGTAACCCGAGAAAAACCACGGGAAGATCCTTATGCGATATCTGGTGGACATGTATTTGAGCATCCAACCTTAACCTTTGTCGTTTCTTTTTGCAAGGGCTCATTTTCTCGCAAATAGCACACTCCTCTAGCTTTAGAAAATGTATTCGAAAGGTTACTCTTTATTTTAATTAAGCATGTTGATGGATATATTTTTAAGTCCGAGGAGGGGAAACACAGCGGCGAGTGAGACTCTTGAATAGGCAACTCGATGATTGAGTGAATGTAAGTTAATTGCACTATAACACTTTTAAACATATATAAATATATTGTAACGTTTATGATGTGGGAATTGGTCTAAAAAACAGTTCACAATCGTAATGAGAGGCAGGCGGTTCCACTACGTGTAATACATCTGAGTATTAAACGATAATAAACAAAGCTGTGTTTGTTGTAGCCAGAGAGGCATTATTACCATTACTATTCGCTGCACATAAATATTCTTGCAGGTTTAATTGGTTGCGTAGCCTCCTTTGTGTATCGTTTACTACGTAAGTGTTCTCTCATATACATGCAGTACCCTTATGAGAGCTACTTTGAGAATAGACTTTGAAGAGTAAACTTGTTGTAAATGTGCATTGAATTATCCCCCGATTACCCCCCGAAGCAATCTGTCATGGGGACCTTGGGACTCTGGGCCAGTTTTATACAGATTTCCTTTCTACGTGTTATGATGGACCTGCAGGAGAACATGATATTTAAATGTTAGAGGCCTGAATATCCTTTGAAACCAAATCTCTGGTTGTCAATTAAATTTGCTATTGCTGATTTTTGAGAAAAATATGAGATTTTTCAGCTAAAATATAAATGTCAGACAAATATGATGCCTAAAGAAATCAATAGATAAAAACTTTATTTTTCAGCCATCCGATAAAAATATCCCGGGTCTCTATCTTGAGTGAAAGTAGGTACTTTTAAAAAGCAAAAACTGAAACCACTGCACCGAACAAATGCCTTTGGGGTCCCCAAGGGCTTTTCAATATAGCCTATGTTACAGCCAGATACCTATATTTTCTATCTGCATAATAATTTTCAGCTCATTCGGTCCAGTAGTTTTTGTGTGATGTAGCAACAGACAGACATACGGACATACAGACACCATAACATTTTTATATATGTATAGCAGAATACCCCTTCGAAGCTCGAGATAACACTTCCTTAATAAGTTATCATATAAGAGGAGAATAGATTGAAGAAAATGAAAAATTTCATTCTTTCGGGTATCCGATAAAATCATTTTTAGCTCTCTATCTTGAGTGAAAGTATTTTTTAAAAGCAAAAAACTTTAACCGTAGCACAAAACCCAATGCTTTGAATTGCTAATCAGGTTAACTGAGCAAAATGAATTTCCAATGCATTAAAGACCACAGCTGGTTGTCAAGGAAATATGCTGTTGTTGATTTCTGAGAAAAAAATAAACCACTGCATGAAAACCAATGTTTAGCATTCCTAATCAGCTCAACTAAACTAAATCAATTTTAAATGCGTTAAAGACCAAAATCTGGTTGTCAAGGAAATATGCTATTGTTGATTTCTAAGAAAAATGTGCGTTTTTGCTGCTTAAATCGCGGTTTTCAGACAAATACGATTAGAAAAAGATAATCGATTGAAAGAATTAGAAACATCATTATTTTAGCCATTTGATAAAATATATCCCAACCCTCTATCTTGAGCGGAAGTATTTTAAAAAAGCTAAAACTGAAACCACTGCACAATACCTAATTCGTAGCTTAAACCACCAAAAGGCCCCTTTTTGGGACCTTTTAGGGCCCTGAGGTATTTTTAAATAGCATAAAAACGTTCTCCTTCAAAAAATACTTATATGTGCCAACTTTCATGATGATCGGTGAAACGGTGTCCAAGTCTATTAATCTCGGACAGACATACAAACAAACATACAAACATCCATTTTTATATATATAGATAAAAGATGCCGAGACTAGCGAATACCCAGATTGCTCAAAATCTTACGGAAGATATATTACACTGTACATACCACGAAAATCTAAATACAGTCAAAACTAAAAGCGACATGTAAGCTATCACTCAATATTAAAAAGAAAAATTAAGTGCATCTAATTAGTGTTCGATTCACAAGCACGCGAAATATCTACCAAGGACGTAGATTTTAAGGCAATATTTGTTAAAACTATGAAATTATGGTATAAATAAGTGAATTCCATTCTCCATACACTGGCGGATAGGCACACGAAAACAAAGGTATCAGCAACGTTGTTTGGGAAATATTGATACGAAATATATACACAGATAATTCAAGCTTATAATAAAATAAGCATTTCAAACAAAGCATACCTTCAAGTGCCCAATATATTGGAGTTGAAAATGCTGAAGTTCTTCACGTTTAGCAAATTACAACAATACGATTTGAAATTGTTTGTATCTTTCGTGCCGTTGTTTATTTTCCAACTCAAGCTTCAAGTGGAAACGATGGTGGCTCCATTTCACGTTCTTTATGACAGGTGAGATGGAACTAATGGCAGGCGGAGATAATGAAACGGATCAAGAGTCGAAAGATACGGATCAGAGCGGATGAATCGTCTAAAATACCAGCACATGACCGGCAGTTCACCGCTTGAGATCCGAAGATGGTCACGCCGCTTGGGTGGCGGAGTTGAACTACGAAAAAGTGACATTTTATGACGTATTCTCACTAAAGTGAGATTACAAAATAACCCCCATGGAGCCATCATCGTTTCCACTAAACGCTTGAGTTGGAAAATAAACAAGGGCGCGAAAGATACAAACGATTTTAAATCGTATTGTTGTAATTTGCTAAACGTGAAGAACTTCAGCATTTTCAACTCCAATATATTGGGCACTTGAAGGTATGCTTTATTTGAAATGCTTATGTCATTATTAGGTTGAATTATCTGTGTATATATTTCATATCAATATTTCCAAAACAATGTTGCTGATACCTTTGTTTTCGTGTGCCTATCCGCCAGTGTATGGAGAATGGGATTCAGTTATTTATACCATAATTTCATAATTTTAACAAATATTGCCTTAAAATATACGTTCTTGGTAGATATTTCCCATGCTTGTGAATCGAACACTAATTAGATGCACTTAATTTTTTTTAAATATTGAGTGATCGCTTACATGTCGCTTGTAGTTTTGACTGTATTTAGATATTCGTGGTATGTACCGTGTAAGATATATTCCGTAAGATGTTGAGCAATCTGGGTATTCGCTAGTCTCGGCATCTTTTATTTGATATAAGGTAATTGAAGCTTCGACAATTCACGAACCGTTCGTGAGCCGATCATTTCGAGAGGGAAACGGATCTCCCCCCTTTCCACTAAGAGTCACTAAAAAGGGGAGATTACAAAATAACCCCCCAGTTCTTTTTTTTTTTAATCTGTAGTGTTATATCCAACCGCATCAGTGCACAGTCGGGAAAATCCTTGATCAGGGATGGATCAGCAAATGCAATGCCTTTGCAGAATTTATATTTCAATTTTGACTTTTCAGTCAATTTTATGCACTAAGTCTTCATGAACAACCAGTATTCTTACTTGAATGCAAATATTTCGGCATCTTTAAGAACTACGCTGCGTAGCTCAGCTCTGACTGAATGTCCTAATTTAGAACGTTTTACTGGGACTATATTGTCACTCATTTCAATATTGACTTGGTCGATACTGCTGGCATTCTTAAGTATGTCTTCCTTCAAAACAAAGACATTCAATCCACCGTAAGACGAGCTACTTCTGTGTAGAGAAAGGGGGAAAATGGATAAATACTTTGGAAATAACAAAGGAGGGGCTCCATAATGTGAGCAACATGAGAAAAAAGCTAATCTTGGTCCCTTGAGTTTGTCCTATATTACTTCGCACATTTCCTTATAGCTGCATGTAGTCACCCTTTTGCCATTCCTCTCCATGGCACTAACAAATTTGGAAGAATTTACAACGCGGTTTCTGCTACTTCCGCATTGTTGAGCCACCTAACTGTGCAGAACTTCTTAGGGAATGTACGACTCTCAATGTAATATTTGTAATCGCTCCTCCTCGCAGGCATATCTTTGAGCATATCATAGCAAGTTCTAAGAAAGGGTACCACATTCCATCCAGTGCCTTTTTCTCCAGTTTTAAAAGTATTGTGTACAGTATGAAGCCCACATGAGCCCATAGAGACAAGCAAAGAATCATGAACATCATGCATGGATTGAAGGTGTGCCTGCAGGTATGTCACAAATTTGAAATTGACATTGAGCCCATCCATTGAGACTTGGAAGAGATTCTTTAAGATCAGACCAGAAAGTTCTTTCAATAAACCTTGCAGCAGATCTGTAGCTGTACAGTGACCTAGGAAAGAGGAGCAGAAATAGCGAGTAGAAACTTTATTTATTGCTTTGCTCCAAAAACGAAGACGAATGAAATGGGAAGGCGGCATTATTTATGCTTGATACGCGATCTTAGTACATAAATCGTATATACGCTAATTTTAACCATTTGACAAATCGCAATATAAATCACGGGATTATAAAAATGACGCGGATGAGGTTGAAACTTTAAGAAATTTCCAGGTCGCATTAAAACATTCCCTGACATTTCCAGGTTTTCGGCGATCATTTTTAAATTTCCTAACTTTTCCCGGTTCTCCCGGTTTTCCAGGTCTGTGGCAATCCTGCAGCTTAGGCATATACGAGGGCTCTACATGCAAATAAAGAATAATTGAGGTAGAATTCACCTAGAATTCATTTCATTACTAGCCCGCTGTGGTAACAGCTGAACGTCGATAAATTTGGAGGAATCATCAGTGAGGAACTACGGTTTTCCCAACGCCTCCTGGATAACATATTTATCTCTCTTGAGAAAACAAACAGATATGACTACGGGTTGAGTTATGTGACACGAGGGTTCTTCTTTAGTCAAGATAAAAAGCCTAAAGCGGAGGATATGTTTACATTTACTGACGCATCAAACGCCAATCGACGCAAAAATACAAAGTTTGTAAAATTGTAAGAAATGTAAAGATTTTACCGAGAATAAAGTCGCCGTCAGGAAGCGATAAAAGTGCACCTTCAACTAATATTTAGAGAAACAATGACGGCATGTTGTCTACCGTTTCCAATTCGCCCATTCACACGTCATCGCGTGGGCTGCTTGGATGGATTAGAGGTGGATGTACCCGATAAAAAGTTTCAGGGCTTATTAACTTCATGTAAACATGTTGGGCCCTAATCAGATCCTTCCTCAAAGCAGTTTTTGCCAACGTCCTTCAAAAAATCAAACACCTGACTAGATGGGAGTTTCACGAGTCGCAAACCTAATTTCAACAAGGGACAGTCCTTTTCTGTCCGACCAAGTGTATCAGTTAAGCAACCATGCCAGCATAAGTCAACATGTCCCACTATACGGTCTATATATTTCTGATTACTTGAGTATTCAGAGCAAACAAACCCTCGGCTTGTGGGTTTTCAGGCGGGCGCATTAATACAAGGAACAATCTGGACGGTTGGTGCATCCGGCGATAAAAAAAGGCACCGCTCACAACCCATTGCGAGAAAGAGCAAAGCAGAGGTCGCTGAGGTCACTTAAATATGAGTTTTACTGTGCCTAACATCGTGAACAAACCGATCATTCAGCAGATTTTGTGGAGGTGATGACATTCGTAGCCGGTATCTCGGGAAGATCAAACTGGACTAACATAGAAGACTAGGTTCCAAAATCTGTGGAAATAATGAACCACTCAAGTCGTTCTGTTAACAGTAACAAACGCAAGAAAGGAAAGGTTAAAGTTTTTTCACCAAAGATACATACAAAAACAATTCATTAAAAAATGAAAGGCTTTGTGCGTATATGGAAATTGGACGTATTCTTAAACTTGAATATTGGGGACAGGGAATGAAAAACTGGAGGAGCTTGAGAGGATAGTTCGGATAAATATGGAGATGATGCAACGAACGAAAATGAAGGGAAGCGATGGAAGACTCGGCAATGCATGGCAGGAAAAGAAGTTGCAGGAAAAATTCAGCAGAAGGCATTTCATCTGGTTGGAGCAAGTGATAACAAGCAACGGGATAGTAAGAGTCAATACGGAGGGAATGCAAGATGAGAAAGGAATATGGAAGAAAAGAAGAGGTTATTTAGATATCGTGGAATGAGATGTGAAGAAAGACACGAAGAATGGATGTGTTCAAGAAAATATAACGACCGAAGAGAGAGAGAGTAACGTAGATTTGATCCACCGAAGAGAACCCCTCATCGGTAGAATACCAATAGCAGCGACTAAAGAATAATGTAAAACACATCAAAACTAGTACCTACATGAAATAAATATTCTCTAACAAAGGAGACCAGTAGACGAGTCACCTTCATATCACACCTCCATAGTCAGAGTCACCTCCATATAGAAAGATTTTCTTTTGGCAATCAGTCGATTCTTACTCAAAAAAATATCGCAATACCCAACCCAGCATCTATCAGTAGAAAATTAGAAAATCTGGTCCCTTTTGAGCACTCAAAGAAGTATATCGAAGACTTTAATATCGATTGATCTATTTTTTATTATTTCTATGCTAATTCGTAATTTCAGCATAAATGATTCCACTCCATTCTTTCAAGGACTCATTTAATGGGCTTTCTAGCCATCAACTGGACTCGGCGAAAATATACAAATGTCGTTCCCGAAGAATAATTGGCAACAGGAATATGAACGCCGAGCATCCCGTGAATCAGCTACTCAGGGTGTCAAACCCGAATGCGCAAGTCTACGATTGCGGGGGAAGGGCCCCTGATTCTCATTAAGGGATGAGCATGCCGTAGAGTTGCATACTATATTATGCTCAAGGCGTCGCCACGATGGAAAAAAATGGCAATCATTATCATTAAGGGAGAAAGACAACGTACTAAAGATGAAAATACGAAAGTTGCTCGCCACCCTCACAGATGGGAAACCAGCCCGTCATCCAAATAGTGGGGGACGAGGATGGAAAATGTAATTTTTCTCACCGCGCGGTTAACTTTATTTGCACGTAAATGGAGTCATTTTCTTGAAACTCCCTTTCACGATACGCATTGCGTTGTGAGTTTGGGGGTGAGAGCGGAGGGGTGAGCTTAGGAGAGAGGGGAGAAGAGGTTGAGGAGTGAATGGAGAATAGGAAGGGGTGTAGAAGGATCTAAAGAACTTCGAGGGAAGATAGGAAGAGGCGGGAGGGAGAGGGAGGGGTTCACCACATGTGACACAACAGCGCCGTCACCCTGGCAACCGGAAGGGGTCCATGGGGGGAAATCACTTAACAACTGCCGCCACAGCAAGGTACCGCCGTCGACGTCTACAAGGGTTTTGGGTTGGTAAAAAAAATTAAGCGTTCCACCATTCTCTCGCGTCTCCAGTCAACAGACAACGCCCTCCGAAAAAAAATAGATCCCTCCCTTGCGTTATCCGACGGGAAACTGAAAACTCAACTTTGTCAGACGGCCTCCAAGATTTTTCTAACGATTTGATAGTTCCCGATATATTACTCCACCTCAAAACGAGAGAAGAATCCCCACGCGTCAAAAGGCTACGGCGTCCGACCGTCATTATTCTCCCGGACATCCGCCCTAATAAGTTATGCATCACGGACTGCCCGGAAGGAACTTTAAAGATATTTAAATTTCCAGAATTTTTCCTTTTGAAATTTGAAAATATCCTTCCCCATAACACTGGGTGTATTCAACAATTGAAACTTCTCCAAAACAACTCCATAAAGAGAGTCTCGGATAAGCACTGTAGGAGCAAGAGCAAAGCATTAAGTCATTCTCGCAGCAAAATTAATCATTACTCAAAGTGGGAGGAATCAGGCGAGATGTTGTGGAATATGAACATAATAAAAACTTAGAAGTAGCAATTTTCCACAGATAAATATTTTAATTCGACCCGGGTTTTGATGCACTGCATAATCATCAGGTCTGATGTTGTTGGTGATCACCTGATGATGATGCAGTGCACCGAAACCCGGGTCGAATTAAAATATTTATCTGTGGAAAATTCCTACTTCAAAGTTATAATCACTTAAAGTAACTAAGCTATGAAATATGAATATGAAATATACCCCAAAACGTATTCATTTATCGAGCCAAATGCCCTTCATTTACTGGAAAAGAGTTCTCAACACAACACATCAATGCGGTGCAGGGATTTTAACTCCCTCGCAGAATTAATTTGTATACGATCAAGTATTCTAAATGCAAAACCTTTCGCGAACATTTTCGTTAGATCCTAAAGCACTACGGATAAATAATAGTAATTACTACGCAGCACGGTGACAAAATCATTGCTCCAGCATTACGACGATCCCCACCCTAGAGAAAGGTAAATATTTAACAGTGATATATTTATAAAACTTCTTGGAGAATCACTAGGGTGATAAATATATAATATGCCAAGAGGGTGGCCGATAAAAATATAGAAACACAAAAAAGGACACTCACAAATATAAACTTCCGATATTTCGATGGGATCGTGACCATCTTTCTCAGGGTAGAGAGTAGGAAACTACTCCTATCTACGACTCCTATCTATGATCTCCTATCTATCTATATGATTCCTACTCTCTACCCTGAGAAAGATGGTCACGATCCCATCGAAATATCGGAAGTTTAAATTTGTGAGTGTCCTTTTTTGTGTTTCTTATATATGCAAACTTAAGTAGATGCACTGGAAAAGCAGTGTGAGAAATACGGAATGAAGATAAATAATAGGAAAACAAAAGTAATGAGATTCTGTAGGACAAAAAAGCGAAGCTGGTGATAAGAGTAGGAAGTCACAAACTGGAGCAAGTTGAACAATTTAATTACTTGGGTAGTACGCTAGAAGAAAGAGGACATAGTAGCAAAGACATTAGGAGGAGAATAGCGCTAGCGAAGGAAGCGTTCAATAATAGAAGGGAGCTGATGACGGGGACCTTAAGTAAGGATGTAAAAAAGAGGCTAGTAAAGAGCTTGATATGGAGTGTGGCGTTGTATGGGGCGGAAACGTGGACCTTGAGAAAGGAAGACGAAAATAGGCTGAAGGCTTTTGAGATGTGGGTGTGGAGGAGGATGGAGAAGGTGCGTTGGACGGAAAGGAAGACAAATGAGGAAGTGCTTGGCATGGTGGGCGAGGAGAGGAAACTTATAGATGAGATTAGGGGAAGGCAGGGTAGGTGGCTGGAAGGGGTAATGAGGGACGATGGTTTGCTGAAGGTCGTGATAGAGGGAAGGATGTTGGGTAAGCGGGGAAGGGGAAGGAAGAGAATCGGTTTTATGGACGGGATGAAGAAAGGTAGGACTTATGCTGAGATGAAGAAAGAAATACAAGAGGTAGAAAGGGCACAGCACGTGTAAGAGTTCGCTGGATATTCTCCGACTTTCATCACAACCTACCTCTAACCGGTAGATTACTGTAATGAATGAATGAATATTTTTATATATATAATATATATATATATATATATATATATATATATATATATAATATCTTCTGAGAAAACGCACTCGGCGAATAAAAACACGAATATAAATATACTTTTAAAACACAGGGCTAAGGACCCTTCTTCAGCTGGAGGAGATTCATATATATATATATATATATATATATATATATATATATATAATGTATGATTTTGTATCCTTCCATCTGTGAGAAAGGTCGCGTTCAGCGTCCGAAATATCAGAAATTATTGTGTGAGTGTTCCTTCTTTTGTGTCTATGTTTAATTCCGCCCTACTTGTGGCAAAGTTTAGCTAAATTATCGCGTGTGTGATTTTTCCACGAACTTGTATATATATATATATATATATGTGTGTGATTTTTCCACGAACTTGTATATATATATATATATATATATATATATATATATATATATATATATATATATATATATATATATATACACGTAACGAAAATTTCGCCAATACCCCATTTTCTACAGCTGAAGAAGGGCCTACATGCCCGAAACGTCCAGTAAGTCCTCTCTCTCTTTTTACTTTTCTTTCCCCACCCCCTGTCAAGTGTTTTTATTATATATATATATATATATATATATATATATATATATATATATATATATATATATATATATATATATACGAGTTCGTGGAAAATCACACACGCGATAATTTAAATAAAAATAAACTTTGCCACAGGTGGGGCGGAAATAAATATAGAAACACAAAAAAGAAGAACACTCACACACTATACGTTCTGATATTTCGACAGCCGAGCTGCCTTTCTCACAGAATGAAGGATACAGTATCTGTATCCTTCATTCTGTGAGAAAGGCAGCTCGGCTGTCGAAATATCAGAACGTATAGTGTGTGAGTGTTCTTCTTTTTTGTGTTTCTATATTTATTTCCGCCCCACCTGTGGCAAAGTTTATTTTTATTTATATATATATATATATATATATATATATATATATATATATATAATGTCTTTGTAGAAAATAGCTCTCAGCGACGATGCAAATGCATAAATAAAACAGTGATACACTAAACAAACACAGAAACATGCAAAAAGGACACTCACATTGTCTGAAAATGAAAGACAGAACATGCTTGCAAATTCAGTACCCGGGCAGAACAAGGGCGTACTTTTTTTTTTACAACGGTGGACTCCGTCATACCTTTCCAACGGGATTTAAGGTAGTTTAAGCGAGCTATTCCCTAGTCTCAATGGAGACCATTTTTTAATTTTATTTTTAATTTAAGCGACTTTACGAAGTATAAAATAAATATTGAAATATTAATGGCGCAAAAATATAGTCATATATGTAAAAATTCTCAGTAGTTAAATAAATATATCCTTTTAAGCCTCTAAGTTGACTAACTTTTTCACTCCGTACAGCGTAATCGCCTTCACAGGAGAAGGTATTTTTGCGATTCTGTAAAAAGTACTACTTTAAGTAATTGATTATTTTTTATAATTAGTTAAGAAAACATATGAAGTGCACAACTTTAGTTTGTAAATCTAGGCGTTAAAAGTTCGTAATTTTTTCAATATTCTTTCTCCCTCTGGAGCGCACAGCCGTAATCTATTCCATGTAAAACCGCTTATACTTTCAGGCAAATTACTCGAAACGTAGTTCGGCAAGGGGTTTATATTTTGATATAATTAAAAAGATGGGAGTTTTTTTCTTTAAAATGACGCCAAATTGATCAAATTCTACGTGAATTGATTTATCGTTCAAAGTACCTTAAATGCGAGGTCATCACCCTCCACCGTGGGACGAGTGCCCTGCAAGTCGAGGAGAGGACGATGGACGGGCGAAGGGATTAAAAAGGGCTCCCATCCCCCCCCCAGCCCACCCCCGCTTGGACGGACGCAGACGGCGGCACGGTGCGGAGGGGCGGATGTCGGATGCTCCATTGAGTGCAGGAGAGCGGCTTGGGGTGCGAATTCCGGCGAACAAATCCCGTTTTAATCTCGAGGTGCTTGGGTGATCAACGCGAGGGCTTTAAAAATGAATCCAATGTAAACATTCTTGCGTCACCCTAAAAAGGGGTCACTCGGGGTCGCCGTCGTTCCTCGTTTGTTTTTTGAATGGTGCGGATTAAAGAGAGGCTGTTGGGGGTTGTGCGAAGAGACGGGGGAACGGGTGGAGGGGGAATTGGAGGGATGGAGATGAAAGGGAGGAGATCTGGGGAATGAAAGGGGTAGGAGTGTGAAAAAGGAATTGTATTAGGACGCAAGAAAGGGCAGAAAGTGTGAAAATGAAAGCCTAATTCTCAGACTTAAGCGAATAATGGAACCCTGAAAATACGAACTTATCTAACAACGGCAAGAAATTTTTCACCAAACAAGGCTTCCGGTATAAATCACTGAGGCTAATTGCATACAAATGCATGAGTAAATGGTATTAAAATTACAGCTGCATTTGTCTTTACGACATATATCGCTAATATCAGATACAAAATATAATTTGAAGTACCTTTGCCTTGAGAAAACTATGAGAAAATAGAAAGAGCTCAATTATATAACATTAACAACTAAATAAATGTACACAATTGCAAGCATGTCACTTGTCACCTTTTACTTATTATTTACTAGCGCACTTTTTGCTACAGAGCTGCTGCATCTTAATTCTTGCAAAGAAACTCAATGAGAAAAAAATATTCCACATAGTCCACACACTCCATCTTTATACTCCAAAGTATATTCCACACAGTCCTTAAATTTTAAAAGAAATTAGTATGATTCAAACAAGCATCAGCATTCTACATTATTCAACTGTTTGGAAATTGCCAACCATTTGTAGAATTGAAGAATTAGAAAAATCCATCCATTCGAAGATATTTGATCTTTCAGATTCCCAAACTTGTAACAACATTATCTTCGATGCTGTTTAAAACGGCTTAGTAAAACGGATAAAATAAATGCCAAAATACTTTACTTTGCATCAAATTTAACAGGAAGGGGTTCGAGAAACGAGATTACTTCTCGGAAGAATTCAATCAATAACTTCATCCAAGAGGCAATCACGTATCTCGATCCACAGATCGTTACACGCAATTATAGAACATATTTCACTTGTGTCACTTCTGGATATTTTTCACTGCTTGTCATGGAACATTTTCTTACATTTTAGTTGACTACAAGTTCGCTGATAATATTCCAATAAAAAGATTAAACTGCATTGGCAACTCCAGATATCAAAGCCTACTGAAATCAAATGTAGGTTTAAGCGTGATGTATGACGCAAACGTGAGTTTTTCGCTGTTCCACATTCTCTTAGGTTAGATCTACAAATAACGCATTCGGAATCAGTCGAATAAATTAATGGAAGACATGAAAATATTCAAAACTTACTCCACGTTAATATACTCAGGAAGTCTGACATCGGTCTTTTACGGCATATTTGCTCCTTTGACACTTGGGTTCCCCTGAGTCATTTTTTTGTGTGTTAACATTTTTGAGTGTTAACACTCATCTACATCATTTTTGAGTGTTAACATCACTTAACAACTGACCTAAATCTCTTAAGAGTAGAATCTCAAACGTTAAGTTTTAACTATATATTTTATTTGTGCATATCTTTGTATTCTGAGATTATCGTATTTTTAATAGTTCCCCTAACGAAGAAAATCAATTCCAAAAATGGCTGATTTTTAGCGCCAAGCTAGTTAACAACTACCATTTTTTCTTACGTTTTGAATTTCAAACCTCAAGTTTTAGCTATTAGTTGCACCAATGAACATCTTTTTATTATGTGCACCAAATATTTATAGTAGCTTCCCCAACTGAGAAAATGAAGTCCAAAAATGGCTGATTTGAGCGAGAAATTATTTTTGTTTGCTTCTAGAAAAAAAGGGTTAGTTCAAAACGTATACCACGTGCTAAGATATTTTTTCTACTTTATTAGTTTGAGTACAAAATCTCTCAAATTTGAGACTTTCCTCCTTCGTGCAGTTTTGCCGAGTGAAAAACATTTTTAGGAAAAAATGTTCACCTCAAGTTCAATTTCAACAATAAAGAAATGTAAAAGGAAAATATTAAAATAAAAGAAAATGCTACCCATTGTGAAGAAAATAGCATGGTTTCAGTATCTCTAGTCTTTCCATAACCGTATTCATACCATAAATCACGGTTAATCCTGGTTTATATGAACGTTATTTCAATTTAATTAAACTTCAGCTAATGCCGGCGCTCAATTTGGTGATATCGCTTCGTAAAATTTCGTACATTTTTTGATTCCCTCTCCCATCAATGTCGGCAGTGACATCCTTAACTGTGTATATGAGTATTAGTGTAAGTAAATACTTTGATTGAGTGGCTACAAGAAATTTTTGCCGTTCTTCGTTAGCATAAAAGCTTCTTCTGGAAGGAGTATGATTCAAGAGGAACAAGTAAAAAATAATTAATGAGCCCAATGTGCAATGTAATCCTATGAATTTCATTTCATTACAGTAATCTACCGGTTAGAGGTAGGTTGTGATGAAAGTCAGAGAATATCCCACGAACTCTTACACGTGCCGTGCCCTTTCTACCTCTAGTATTTCTTTCTTCATCTCAGCATAAGTCCTACCTTTCTTCATCCCGTCCATAAAACCGATTCTCTTCCTTCCCCTTCCCCGCTTACCCAACATCCTACCCTCTATCACGGAATCCAGCAAACCATCGTCCCTCATTACCGCTTCCAGCCTGTCTTTCCCTAATCTCATCCATAAGTTTCCTCTCCTCGCCCACCATGTCAAGCACTTCCTCATTTGTCTTCCTTTCCATCCAACGCACCTTCTCCATCCTCCTCCACACCCACATCTCAAAAGCCTTCAGCCTATTTTCGTCTTCCTTTCTCAAGGTCCACGTTTCTGCCCCATACAAAGCCACACTCCATATCAAGCTCTTTACTAGCCTCTTTTTTACATCCTTACTTAAGGTCCCCGTCATCAGCTCCCTTCTATTATTGAACGCTTCCTTCGCTAGCGCTATTCTCCTCCTAATGTCTTTGCTACTATGTCCTCTTTCTTCTAGCGTACTACCCAAGTAATTAAATCGTTCTACTTGCTCCAGTTTGTGACTTCCTACTCTTATCACCAGCTTCGCTTTCTTCGTCCTACAGAATCTCATAACTTTTGTTTTCCTATTATTTATCTTCATTCCGTATTTCTCTCACTCCTTTTCCAGTGCATCTACTAAAGTTTGCAGTCCTTTCGAGGCTATCCTTATCTTTTGTTCCTTCATCCTCTAGATCTAGGCTAAGGGGTCTATGGGGTTTTTGATATAATAGGTAAGTAAAACATTTTGACGCATGCTGAACGCCAGTTAATCGATGATTTTGAACCGTATAAATACAAATATTTATTCCTGTAAGTTAAATGTTAGGGCGACCGCAAGGATTGATCACTATTACAGGGGATTTTACCTGACCACAACATTAATACAATACCGATCGTCATATGATTGAAAATCATTCCAGCAAAAAGCGACGAGCGCCAACATACATTGTCAAAAAAAATTGAAGTTGAGATATGATTGTTATCATTATTGATTGTATAGGTAAGTATCAATTTTTGACCCATGCCGAACATAACAGGTTTTTTACCAGACCACAACATGAAAGCAATACCGATCGTTCTTCATATGATTTACGATTCCCGATGAATGTTGGGGGTTGTTCGGGTTTACGACTCGTTCATCGAAACGCCGGCAGTGGTCGGCAGAAATGTAGAGTTTGACCCGGTCGGAAACCAGAACAACCCCCAACATTGCTATACGCCGGGAAAGCCTTAGCTCTTTCATTCGCGATGAAATGTTCATTAAAAATGCCGATGGACGGAAATTTCTGCGTATCTTTTTAGACTGACATTCTGATATGACGAAATACCGGAAAGTTAGGGTGAAACGTATGTTAATTTGTAAGTAATTAAAATGTTTAATGAATCACATAAATACTGGTATACCGGTATTTTTTCGTCGGTAGTACCGGACGAGTAGTATTATTCCTTTGAATGCTCATAAAAAATACCGGTACTTTTTTGAGTGCCGCCCTTCCCTAGCGTATTCGATACTGCAGGATCCAAAACTTATAGGTGGAGATGGTTTCACAGTAGTAATTGCCGAAGATGTCTTTCATCAACGAAAGTATAATGTAGGCAGAATGTATCCGGAACAATGGATTTTTGGAAGTATTTTCAGAGAGACCAGGGAGTGTTTTACAAACGCAGTGCACGATAGAACAGCTGGTGCATAAGTTAATAGTATCTGACTGTAGAGCATGTTATGACGGAATTACTCATTTTTAAGGCTACAATTTCATGCATTTGACACTAAATCACATAACATTTTCAAGATCCAGCTTCAGGGGCGCACACTACCTAATACAGCCGAAGGGCTGAGGGTCCTTGCAAAACTAAGAAACAAGGTGGAACGTGGGACGTCAAGAGCCAATCTGGATTCATAAGCGTGAATTATGCGGAAAGGACTTATCCGAACAAATTATGCCGGACATGATTAGGTTTAATCCTCTGTAGTGTAATTTTAAGTTTATTTATATACTAGTGCTAAAATATAGGGAATTGCAAAAACATCAAGTGGTGTCCGCTTTCTGAATAAGATCTCTCATTTCTATTATGTTTCTATTTCTTTTCTCCCGGAATTTCTATTCGACAATGCACCGTCTATGATCTCACGCTTGCAGAGCAGAAATTTCGGAAGTAATGAATTGTAGTGGTTTGGTGAGGTCAACAGAGTACTGGATTGCCATCCCTACAGGCTGGATTCCAAATTCCGACAGTGGTGGAGATATTCCAGTGAAACGCCGATCCCTAATTGGGTTTTATGTACAGCTCTCGCGAAAGCTTATGGCGTTCGGATGCTCAGAAGAAGACGTCGTGGAGGGGTAAAGTTTGGTGTAAGGGGTAGGGAAAAGGGACGTAGGGGAAGGCGAAGACATGGCATTTGTGCCATGCATGAGTGCATTTCAAAAAATAGAATTTGTATGACGCGGACAACACAAACGCCGCGCATTCGAACGTCATAAGCTTTCGCGAGAGCTATACTAGAGAGCACTTCACAAGTGCACAACTCTACACCGAATGCCCGGCGTTAAACTGTCAACCGTTTGGTGGCTCTCGCTAAGAGCAGGCAGATTTTAAAGCCGAGTCTAAGAAGGCAGCTGAAGAAGTCGTAAAGAGCACATCATTGCCGGGTTTCTCTCCAACCTTCCACCATTCACCAAAATAATCAAGCCCATCTACCCACCTGTCCTAAACGGCGAAAATAACCTCAATGGTCGGTCGCTTCCCCAAATAACAAAACAAGCAATGAATGAGGAAACGTCTCCCATTACCTCCTTCCGCCCTTCGGCGAGTTCGGACCTTTCCTCCTCCGCCTCCAGTTCTTGAAGAAAGCCCCGCGTCTCTTCAAAGAGGACCACAGGGAACCACCACCGGAGGCGTTGTGATCGCCCCCCCCACGCGAATCCGAGAACCTCCGCGGTCGCATCCTCCGCCTCCACAGCCGCCCCCGACCGCTCCCGCTCTCCGCCCTCTCCTCGGCTCGGAAGACGCCCCACGACGCCCCCAACGCGGTTCGCTCGATAGAGGCAACTTCTTCTCAGCACGGTTGATGATCGCACTCCTTCACACAAAGGCGCAACACGACACACACACACGATCACTGGCCAGCACGACAATTTCAACTGTATCCCTCAAAAGCTGGGAGGAAAAATTTTAATTGGTCAAAGAGATCCTTCCTCAAAATTGCAGTGGGACTGAGTAATAGCCACCAACACTACACAAAGCGCCTCCGAACATAACACACATGAACGAATAATCCGTACTGAAAAACTGATTTTTCCGCGCACTTATTTTAAAGAGCCTTTGCAGCGCGTGTCGCCACTTCGAAGACTGAAAACGCAGGCGGTTCATCGGAAGAGTGCCTTATCTCCGTCGGTCGGCCGGGGCAACCGCCAACACCCCCCCCCCTCACAACACCCCCTCTTCCTCCTTATCGCCCACCGGTGTGGGTGTCTTATCTCCTCCTCCTCCTCTCCCCCTCGGCGCCAAAATCCCCCCACCCCCTCTTCCTCAAGCGGGTGCCTCCACCACCCACCCCACCCGTCACACCTTTGGCCCTTCCAGCCACGGAGTCCACGTGGGATGAGCCGACGGGGAGACCGCGTAGCATTTTTTTTCATCATCGCCTTTAACAGAACCATCCGGCGGCGGGTGTCAAAAGCCTACTACCTGTCGAACGAAGTTACGGCACAGGGCAGAATAAACGGTGCTGGGCGAAAATTCTCACTACGTCTAACGGTGGCTAACAAGCACATTTGTCGCACCTGAAGTGGGAGTGCTCATTGTGAACACCAGAGGTGGGGCACATGGAAGAGGAGAAGCGAATTGAAATGCTGGAACGACCAATTTTAATCATCTTCACTCGCTACGGAGACCCTAGCATGGTCTTCTCCCACTATAGCAAACTGCCCGGCCAACTCCCCCGACTCCCAGTGGGACGTAACGGTGGAGAATTCAAAAGGGAAAGGTTCCCAGTTAGGTGTTTTTCACTCTTACGAGCAGCAGACTTAAATGTATCTTTGAGATATTGAGGAAATTCTTTGAGATATTGAGAAAATGGATCGGTGCGCGGCGTGTCTACGTACATTTAAGCGCAGCCCAGAGATGGCAATTAGTGTCTTCTGTAACCCACTGCTTCTTAACCCTCTTCTTTTCCACCGTTCCTATTGTTTTCTCTGCCGCTCCTGCGATGCCTGTTTTTATAACCTCCCATCTCTTCTCTATGGTTCCCATCCGCTTCTCTTCACCTATGTTCTTTTCTACTAGCTCTTGGTATTCCCTCATTTTCAACCCTTTCAATGCTTCAAGGTTCCACCTCTTTATCTTCCTACCTTTACAAAGCCTTTTAAATCTAACTTCACACTTCATAATCACCAAGTTATGATCTGAGTCCGCATCCGCCCCTGGATAGCTACGAGAGTTTTTGACTTACTCTTACTCCTGTGGCCATTGAAAACCTAGGAGGTCTTTGGCCTCGCCAACCACACGTCTCCACGCTCTACGGTCGCCTGTCACTTCCAGATGTGCTCCCATCCTTCTCGTATCCTTATCTACTTCGTCATTCCAGCGCATCCTTGGTCTTCCTAACGGTCTTGTACCTTCTGGTTTTCCTTTTAGCACTTGTTTCATCATTGTTTCTTCACTTCTTCTATGGACGTGTCCCAGCCACCTTAATCTCCTGCTTCTGATAATTCCCACAATATTTGGTTCTTTATACAATTCTCTTAACTCTTTGTTTTTTCTTATTCTCCATGTTTCACCCTCTTTAATGGGACCAAATATTCTTCTCAATACTTTGTTTTCAAACGTTATGAGTTTCTTTTGTGACTTTTTGGTACAAGCCCACACTTCAGAGCCATATAATAGTATTGGTATCACTATTGTTTTATAAATCCTAATTTTTGTTCTTTTTGATAGGAGTTTATTCTTAAATAACTTTATTAAGCTCCAGTATGATCTGTCAGCTGAGGCAAGTCGGGCGTTTATTTCTGTCTCTTCTTTGTTGTTGTTTGTTATTAGTACTCCTAGATATTTAAATTGGTCAGTTTTTTTAAACTTATGGTGCAATACTGGTAGATAATTCTCTTCATCTTCATTTCTGCTTATTTTCATGTACTGTGTTTTGCCTTCGTTTACTTTTAAACCTACTTTATTCGCCTCATTTAGTAGCACTCTTGTCAAGTTTTTAAGTTCTTCCTTATTTTCAGCTACTACTGCTACATCATCTGCAAATGCTAGTAGGTTAATTTTTTCTGGAATTTTGGCTCCACCAGGTGTATTTCTGGTTCTCTTTAGCGCCTCTTCTATTGCTATATTGAAGAGCAGTGGAGAAAGTGCATCTCCCTGTCTGACGCCTGTATTTATTTCAAACGTTTCGGAGTACTCTTTTCCCACTTTTACTTTTCCTTTGGACTCTTTTATACACATTTTAACAATTTCAACAAGTTTAACAGGTATTCCAAAGTTCTCCAACCTTTCCCACAGTTTTTCTCTGTTTATTGAGTCATATGCTTTACTAAAGTCTATAAATAACACCATAAGATCCTTATTGTATTCCCAATACTTAGAGGCTACCTCCTTCAGGATAAATATTTGGTCAGTGGTGGATCTGTTTTTCATGAATCCCGCTTGGTGGTCTCCTATCTTCTCCTCTACTTGTTCTTTCAGTCTATTCAACACTATTTTGGATAGTATTTTGTATGTAGTGTTAATCAACGATAATCCTCTATAATTGTTGCAATCCAATTTATCCCCTTTCTTATGTAAGGGCACAATGACTGCTTCAGTCCATTCTTTTGGCATTCTTTCTGCTTTCCATATTCTTGTTATTAATTTATGTAAAAATCTAATGACCTCCTCACATCCATTTGTTATTAACTCGATAGGTATGGCATCTTCACCTGGAGCTTTGCCTCTTTTGAAAGTTTTTAATACAGATTTTATTTCCTCTATTGTTGGTTCGGAGCATGTGATACTTTCATCCCTTAAAATATGTATATCCTCTCTTCTTCCGTCTTCATTCTCTTCCCCATCTTCTATACCTTCTTCACAGTTTAGGAGCTCACTAAAATATTCTTCCCAGACTCTCAAGACTCCCGCTGGTTCACTAGTTAAGATTCCATTCTTGTCCTTTACCCCCACTACATTTGGCTTAAAACCTTTTTGAAAGAATCTTACTTTTCTATAGAAGTCTCTTGAGTTGTTTTGGGTACAGTCCTGTTCTGCTCTTAATAGTGAATTATTGATGTATTTCCTTTAGGTTTTTGACACTGTTCCTAAATCTCCGCCTCACCATTATATAATCAATTTGGTATCTCCCAGTATCACCCGGCATTTTCCATGTGTACCTACGCCTGGGGTGATGTTTAAACCAAGTGTTTGTCACTACTAATTTATTTCTTCTACAAAATTCAACTGCCTTTTCACCACGATCATTTCTTCTTCCTAGCCCAAACCCTCCTACTTCTAATCCGTCCCTCACTTCTCCCACCACTGCATTCCAGTCACCCATCACTATCAGGTTTTTCTTCCCCGGCACTTCTCTAATTATTTCTTCTACTTGCTCATACACCTCTTCCACCTCTTCCTCCCTATGGTTGCTCGTAGGCATGTATACCTGGACCAGTACGAAATTCGTCGGGCGTGCTTTTATTTCTACCACTAGTATCCTGTCGCTCACCTGTTCAATGTTTACCACCCTCAGTCCCAACTTTGTGTTCAGTACCATGCCTACCCCCCGTTGACTCTCATCTCCCCCACTATAGATCACCCTGTAGTTATCACTCCAATAGTCCCCGCTATCCTTCCATCTCACCTCGCACAATCCCAAAGCATCTATTTTTCCTTTTTCCATTTCCTGCTTAATATTTTCAAGCTTCCCGGCCCTCATCATGGTCCTTACGTTCCAAGTTCCTATTTTTACCACTGTTTTCCTCCTCCTCTTCCTCTTTTTCTTCTTCTTCTCCCTCCTTTCCCTTGTATCTTCTGATGATGATTCTGTGCAAGGATTTCGAGTGATGACGACCGCGGAGGCCTTGCTTCCCCCGCTGCCGGGCACGACACCCGCCCTAGTGGGCGGCGTCCCGTAGTTGCCAGGAATCAGATCTCTTTGAATGACTTTCATGTTCTGGGAAGTGATAGTTGAGAGGTATTCCCACGCGACTCAACGGTATTTTTAACGTGACACCATCACGGAACTACCTTTCGTCTGGCTCCTACCCTTCGACCTATCTGGCATGTGTGACCCTACCAGGAGCAATGTACTTACTCCTGCCAGTCCAGCTCTAGGGGTCAGTGGAACGCACAAGCCCTTCCACCACGTCAAGGTCGTAGTTCAAATAGACCGAAAAACTGTTTTATAAGTGGCTTAAGAGACAGGAGGGTGACGTTTCATTAGAATCGAAACCGAAGGGTGGACGGCAGAGTTGCACAAACAGGCACCAAGTTGGGGATATAAGGTGAGGAAGAGACAGGAGGGTGACGTTAGTCTAGTTAGTTGACGGCGGAAATAGTTGGGTTAATCAATCAATATTTCTAACCCAAAGGAAATCTGTTAGTAGATTCAGTTTGCATACATTCTTTTCAAAGCAATGCCATATTGTGAAAAAACATTGTGCCTTAGAATACTTTAAAACTCTTTAACAAATACAGTGTAGGTACTTGACTTCGGTCACAAAAAAGTTGTGATATTTTCGTGGCACAAATAATAGGCTTACGGTTAGTGTTTCCAGGAATGGATTGCTCCTTTCATTAAGTCCAAATTATTTTTAAAAATTCAATGAAATATTTACCACTCACTAATAACTATCTTAAAGAGGAATTCGGCATGATTAGTGAATAAACTTAAACTCCATATTGCAAGAGAATGAATTGACTCCCATCAGTTACTCATTCCAGGTGTTTGCTCATCTTCTATATTTCTATTTTAGGTGTTTAAGAAATTCTCAACGGAGAAAATCTGTATATTAGTAATTAATGTGTGTAATTGGGGCATTCCAAAACCTCCGGTTTATGGGACCATAATCTTTGCTGCGTTAAACTAAATAATGATATAAGAAAAACGTCACAGTATATCGCGTTTGCTATAAATTCTTTGGATCTTAAACTTTACTCAGCGTAGTAAAAAATATCGTTTTGATTTGAATGTGCAACTTTGTGGATATAATTGCACATTTATCATCATCACATGTGTTCCACCGATTAAATAATCTTTGCCGAAATATGCCCTTTACCGTCGTTGAGTCATATGTAGCCATCGATAGCTCCTTAGGTAACACCACATTTTATCTGTGCTACGTTTATCTCATATATTCTTTCGACTTTTAGTTAATTTTTCTCTCCATCCTAACTGATAAGAGCGAAATTTCTATTCAAACACAATTTTTAAAATCCTCAGCAACGCCAAGCTCCATACATTAGTTTATCATTTTCTGAATAACGTAAGTTATTCAGTCTCTAACATCTATTCATATATCAATGCGATTGAATCTTTGTCAGTGCAATTCTCCTCCTTATTTTCATGCTACAATACCAAAAATCATTCAAAACACTTCCAGGGAAAATAAACTATTTCCCTTGCTCAAAACTATTCTCATTTGCCATCATTTTAGGCATTTTCTGGTTTAAAAATCCCATTACCTGCGCTTATCATGATTTATTTATTATTCCTCACGCACTTTTCCACCTACGAAATAGACATCGAGTGGCTGATTGGCTAAATAAATCTTGGTCATCTGCAAATCTAGAAACATTAACAGCTACCCTACAACATATTTTCCTTTCCAATTTTATATTGTTCCATACATCTATTACCAATTGTCGATGTACGATGTCTCCTTCGCAGGGAGATGAAAAATGACTCATATAAGGCCAATCAGACAACAAGTATTCTTTGACGCATCCTACTGAATGAGTAATGCGTAAGAAATAATCCAAATGACTCAAAGCTCTGGAAATTCCTCACCAGCGACTCAAATTTTCTGAGAAGCAATGAACAATGGACTGATAATTTTGAAAATAATAAATGCATCCTGAATATCGTCATATTACCCCAGGAACCACAGTTCTACCGAACAAGTGTTTCACAGAGGGATATCCAAGGCCCACTGCAGCCAATGCTATGAAGTTTAAGAAAGCATGGGGGAAATCAATGCAGTGGCTTCAGTATCGCTTCAGGTTATACATTTCCCCTCATTGAATAGAAATAAGCTAGTCTGCAGTAAGAATAGTAAATAATACTCATTTGGGTACACTGAAACAAATGTAAAGAGAGCTTAAGAAGTCATTAAATACACCAAATAAATTATTAAGGAAATGTCCGCGACTTGCTTCAGCTCCCGACTCCAGTCCATTTTTCGACGATCAGCAGAGTGCCACCGGGGAAAAGATGAACATATTGCGCTACTGTATCAACAGAACGAGAATAAACATTTGATACGAATATGTACGTTTCTCAAGAGGACCTTCGGGCTAATGTTATAATTAACTTTGTTCAAGGTACCCAAAACACATCAGGGTCACTAATACATATATATGCATACATACATATACATATATATTGACTTTTTGATACATATATTATGACTTTTTCCATAGCTGAGGAAGGGCTTACATGCCCGAAACGTTCCCTGTAAGTCTTCTCTCTTTTTACTTTTCTTTCCCCACCCCCTGCAAGTGTATTTTTTATTGTTGTGGCCTATTGGCGAACCTTTTGTTGTGTATGTATGTATGTATGTATGCATGTTTGTATATATATATATATATATATATATATATATATATATATATATATATATATATATATATAAAATGAGTTACTTAGAATAATATAACGCACTTCTAAAGCTGACGAAGGACCAACCGGTCCGAAACGTTCCCGTAAGAACGAATTCTTTATCTTTTTCTCTTTCTCCTACCTCCTGTAAGTTTTAATTTATATATATATATATATAGTCACCTGCAAGACATAAGAGGGAGTAGCGGAGGGCAAGAGGAGGTGAATGAAATGCCTCGCAGCAATCCCAGGAACGAACAGCGGGATGTCTCCCCTCCGTCCCCCACACCACGGCCGAGTGCCTTATCTCAAATGCCCCCTATCGCCTCCCCCAATTCCTTCCTTCCCCTTACCGTCCCTTTCGCGTGCCCGAGGCGTGTTATCGACGCGCGTACGGCCGGGCGCACCGACTCTCCACGATGCGGAAGAGAGAGAGGGAAGGTGGCGCCAAAAGATGGGGAGGTTGGGCGCTTAAAGGGGCGGCCCACTCATAACTCTCGTCAAACAACAAAACAACGGCCGGCGCATTCGCTGGTTGGTTGGTTAGTTGGTTACTTGAAGAGAAAACTGTGGTAGAGGGCTCCACGTACTCGGCTTGACGGGCCATAGGGCCGAAAGCCTCTTATTCAAAGGTTCAAGGTGGACCTGGGTGGGCCGGTGCCCAGCCCATTTAAAAGGATTCTGAATATACTGAAACGATACAGCCAGCAGGCTGATATAAAATCCCATGAAATACTCACGCAATATACAGACGGTGTTTCTCTTTTCAATTCAAATAAGAGATATGATACAGCATTTTACTCTAACGTGTGTGAGCGTTCACATGGGCCACGGACCACGCTAATTTCTATCGTTCACGGGCCGCGGACCCGGTCGTCTCACAAGTTTGTGAGCCGGGCAGGGCCGGGCCGAGCAGCCCTCTAGTCTGAGGTCATTTGCGCCAGTGAATACAGGTGGGTATTTTGGTACGGTAAGGTATGGAGAAATATGGAGAGAGGAGGGAGGCTGGAGAGAAACACACCGTCGTCGGCAATAACCAACTCCTAGCTAAAGGCCAATTTGAACCTGTATTATCCATCTGTCTTGTAACTTACAAAAATATTATTGTCTGCGGTGATTTCAATACTGATCTATTAAGGAACAGTTATTATAGCCGATATCTGATGGACATGGTAACAAATTATAATCTATCGTTGGTTCCACTCCAGGCAACACATAATCTAAATAGCAGTAGTACTTGGTTAGATCTATTTATAGTGGATGATATGAACAAAGTTAAGAAGTATGGACAGCACCCTATCGGATTTTTGTCCAATCATGACCTAATATTTGTCAATTATCATTTTAAAATACCTGTAATGAATCCCAAGGACTTTATTTTTCGAGACTTCAGTAAATTTAATTTGCATAAATTCATGGCTGCCTATGACGAGTTACCCTGGGGAGAGCTGTTCCTCAGTAATGACGTCAATAAAAAAGTCTCTATATTTGCAACTAATGTTTTACAGTTAATGGATCTTCACGCTCCGCTGCAAAAAGTTCAACCTAAGCGTATTCCTACTCCGTGGATTACTCCTCAAATTCGTTTCCTGATGCAGAAAAGAGACAAAATACGACGTTTGTTCCGTCAAACCAAGTCACAAATTATTTTTAACGAATACAAATTGTTGAGAAATGAAGTTCAAAAGTTAATTATTAAAGCTAAAAATAAATATTATTGTGAATGTTTTACAAACAAATGGGGTGCCAAATCAATTGGCAAGAAATACGTCGTCTTGACATTGGAAAACCGCGTAAAAATATGGATATGATTAATGTCTCCCTACCTGACCTTAACAAGTACTTTCTCTAACCAATGGAAGTTAATGACGACTCCAATGATAGCGTTTCTAACATTGGTTTTATACTTGACTATGGATGATGAAAAACTTCCCCATCCAGTTGATAGCAAACTTTATTTTCCGCATATTACTCCTAACTTGCTTCATGAGGGTATTTCCAAAATAAAATCTAATTCGACAGGAATAGATGGTATTAACATCAAAAATATAAAACTTATCCTTCCAACAATTATGCCCATGCTCCTCGATATTTACAACTGTTCCATTACATACTCAAGTTTTCCAGATATGTGGAAATATGCTCTTGTACGGCCCATTCAAAAGGTACCTAATCCAAAAGAACCGTCCCAATACCGTCCAATTTCAATTCTGTGTGCATTATCTAAACCCCTTGAACGAATAGTACATAATGCAATGGTACAACCTTATTCCAGTGCAATTTTATCGACGAGTTCCAGTCCGGGTTTAAAGGAGGTTATAGCACTCAATCCGCTTTAATAAAGGTTACAGACGATATCCGGCTTTCCATTGATGACAAAAAGTTAACGATTTTCACACTTCTAGATTTTTCTAAAGCCTCAACTGCGTTGATCATGCCATTCTACTGGATAGACTGTGCCAGTTAAAGCTGTCCCATCCAGTGGTAGCGTGGTTCAACTCCTATTTAACTGATCGACAACAGGCGGTAAAGGCTCAGAATGGTGACTGTTGAAGTCCTTGTTGGGTTTCCCCGAGGGGTTCCTCAATGATCTATACTCGGTCCGATGTTGTTCTCGATTTTTATCAGTGACCTTCCCAAAGTTATTCGAAATTGTAAATATCACTTGTAC
Source organism: Pyrrhosoma nymphula (assembly GCA_963573305.1). Classification (NCBI taxonomy): domain Eukaryota; kingdom Metazoa; phylum Arthropoda; class Insecta; order Odonata; family Coenagrionidae; genus Pyrrhosoma; species Pyrrhosoma nymphula. The sequence continues at coordinate 146,666,553 of OY754328.1, forward strand.
GCCGACGATTTACAGATTTATCTTGATTGCCACCCAGCAAATATTGATGAAGCCATTAATAAAATTAATCAAGATATCTCATCCATATGTACATGGGTATTCGAAAATAAACTAAAATTAAATGCGGTGAAAACTAAATCAATAATTATAGGTAGTCCATACTATATAAATAAATTGGATTATGACGCTCTTCCTAAAATTCAAGTTCAAGGTACATTAATAGATTATTCAAACACAGTCAACAATCTAGGATTAATCATAAATAGTACCCTGAGCTGGCAAGATCATATTGAATTTATTTCCAATAAATATATAAAACAATCTATCAAATGAAGTATTTTAGGAGCATGATGCCTATTTCGATAAGACAAAAAATGTTCTACTCACTCCTGATGCCTCATATTGACTATTGCTCTTTAGCGTTTACAGATCTAAATAAAGATCAACTTATAAAACTGCAAAAAATACAAAATGCAGGTATTAGATACATTTTTAATATTGGGCACCGGGAGCACGTAACGCCATATTTCACGAGATTAAATATTCTAAAAGTCGAATCTCGTAGACTCTATCAATTGGGACTTTCCATACACAAACTTCTGGAAACTGGGCAACCAACCTACCTCTATAGAAATATTATTCAAAATAAAAATGTAAAAGTGAGAACTACGAGAATAACCGAAAATCTACATATACCATCGCACCATACAACAATTTTCCAGAAATCATTCATAGTAAAATCGTGCCAGTTTTGGAATAAATTACCAGACAATATAAAAAAACACCACCTCAATCAAAGTATTCAAAAACCTACAATTTAACTATGTAAAAGAAATTGAAAATGAAAACATAGAATAGGAATCAGACACAAGCAACCATTATGTATGATACATTGTATAAAAAATTGAATATTGAAAATTGAAATTGATTTAAAATACAAAAATATTCCTAATTACTTGTATATTTGTCTGGATGTTATGTTATGATTTGGTCTGTTTTGGTTTACAGGTTTCTTTTTTTCTTTTTTTTACATATATTATGTTTAGGTTTAAGGTATGACTGTTTTAAAATGTATGGTATCTTATATGTTAAGATTGTAAGATTGTTGTTGTTCCTTGTAAGAAAATTATATGCATGCAAACTACTGCCTGATGATGTAAACTACTGCCCCATAGGAGCTTTCGCTCCTAGGTCAATAAATGTTTTTTCTATTCTAAAAAAGGCGCCAATGGAACCACAGTTGAAAGTCCTATCCGACGGATGGTGACTTGAAATTGGAATCACGCAGTCAAATCCACATCCCGAGATGAAAGAAAGCCTATGTTTCAATAGGCGAATATCACAAAGAGCTGATCTCGCGCTCAAGGTGTGCCTATTTCGCTGCGCAATATTGGCATCGATGTAGTGCTGGTTGCGTCTTTCACAAGTGCTAGGAATGCCAGGGGCAAGGCAGTCGAGCCGGTGGGATGACAGAATATCAGCCGGGGGCGACTGCTCACTGCAACAAAATGATCTATTGCGCCTGGAACGTGGGAAAAAAAGACCGAAATGTTTCAATATATGAGGGAAATTTTTACGCCGGTGAAAACACATGCTTGTAATTTTTACAGTACTTTTTACGATCTTGAATTCAACTTTAAGTACGGTGCAATCCATGAAGTGACTTTCCCATGCACTATTTCCATTCCTTGGTTACAGGCTAAAGAAACATTAAAAATGCATTTTTCACAGCTATTTCTCCGGCAGAAATTAGGATGGACAGTGGGGTCCGGGAGCTATACGACCCGCTTGACATTGATGCCAATGCAGCGTAACGAAATGGGCACGCTTCGCCTTCGCCTATGGGGATACGAGATGAGCTCTATGTGCTCTGGTGTCAATAGTTTGGACTAATAAAGGCCGTTTTGCACCCTTCTTAGAACTTGGAGTCCTTGTAAAGTAAAGCCCTTGAAACTCACTAACTGACTCAGGAACGCTGTAAGATGGAGCCACAGTCACTTAAAATTTAAAATGCCGTTAGTAGATGAAGCCACAGTCACTTAAATTTTAAAATGCCGATATTCAACTGGTTGCTAGAAATTTCATAAAAGCGAGAATCATTTCTGATTTGGCTCCGACTGAGACAACGCTCCCTTTCATCTTGCGACGACGACAATTTCCAGAGATTCCGGCATATGCGGTTACAATCAACAAGTCGCAGAGTCAGTCAAATGACGTAGGACTTCAACTCCAAAAAGCAGTATTCTAAAACGCAAAACTGCACGTTGCTCTCTCTCGCTCGAGAACTTCCCGCCAAGTGAAAGTTTTTATCGAGCCCAACCCTCAGCAAGGACTACTGGTCAACGACAATCGTCAATTCACATGCAATGTGAGCAACAAACGGAAAGAATTTAATTTTTTAGTGTTCGAAATAAACTCACGATATCAGGTTTCATTTAATTTCAAAATTTTCCTTGAATAAGTGGGCGCCTCGGGCAGAGCCTGATTATTTCCCTCTCTTCCCCCTACAAACAACATCCTCCTCTCCATCACGGCTATCGGCATCCCCTTACCTCTCATTACCCGTTCCAACCACCTTCTCTGCCTCCTAATTTCTTCCAGCAGTTCCCTCTCCTCATCCACCATGCCGAGCACTTTCTTGTTCGTTTTTTTCCTTCCGGTGCTCTTTATCCATCCTCCTCATCTACACCCACTTCTCAATCGCCTGCAGCCTATTCTCAACTTCTTCCTGATGTCTACGATTGCACACTATAAAATTTTATGCTCCACATTGATCTCTTTACATCTCCATCCCATTAGAAAATTCTTAATAGTTTTCACCTTCAATCGTTCATGCTAATATACTCATATCCCTCCCAGATATTATCACAAGGGTTTTAGTTTCTCTAGTTTTCCCATTCTTTTACGTCTATCCTCGATATATTTGTAAATCAGCACTAAATTCAGGGTATTTAAGGCATTAGGATGCCATAGTTGCACGGTATATAAGTAGGAAGCATGTAAAATAATTGTCCACACTACTACAAAGATGCCATCAGAGCCAGTTGAACCACACACCCCTGAGGTGGATTGCATGGTATTTTGTAGATGTAGATGAAAGATAGTTCTGGCATGATAAACCAAAGTATACAGTAATCAACAGCGGATCATATTGTCCCACCTTCAACTCTGAAACAAACTGCCTACTTGACTTTTCCCCAAAACTTCCAAACAATAAGGTTTTTCTTACATTTGTAGGGTTTTTCCTGCTACTACGTACGAAGCCGGAGGAGGTCCAGGGAAAGGACCTAAGTCCCTTTATAACCATGTATGAGTTTAACTTGGCCATAGGGTTACTAGAATATGAGCCTGTTTTGGTGTCATAGGATGCATTTAAATATCAAAATTGGAAACAAAAATAAGTACAACTGATTTCCTTCTCCTTTCCCTCCCATCGACAGTCTTTTAGAAACGAATGTGGAACTTTGCTTCGATAACTAATGGTTGAGGTAATATATAAAATATACGTAGAGAGCAAAATATGTTGTCAAATACCGTTTAATAAACAAACGTTGAAAACCATTTAAGAGTTATAATTCACGGATTCTATACAATTCAATTAAAATTTATTTAACAGTCAGAAATAAATATAATATATAGTGAGCATTTATATAATACAAATGCTTACACAGGCATCGGAGAATACAGAAGTCAAATAATATTATACGCCAGCACCAAAACTGACGGACGAAATGTGAGCTCGAACTAATGATAAGGATGTTCCGAGACTTGATGCATAGATTTATCTCAAAAGTATTGATTTTAGAACTCATAGTAGAAACAGTAAATCGCACAAAGTAAAACAATCTTGATTAGTAAGAGTTTTCAAACGGGTAGGCGAAACGAATTAGGCGGAGAATGACTACCTACTCTTGAGAAATTCAATTCACAAAATTTCGCGCATAAATTTAAAAAAAACATCTTTAGTACACAATTAAGTATTTCCTCTCTGTAACTTTACCATTCACCACCCTTGCCGTTCCGCAGCGCTGCCCTTTTTTATTAAATTGCTATTTTACTCTCTGTAACCAGATGCTTCAAAATTTGAACCATGAGTTACGGTGTTGTGGGTGAGCAAATGTTGGATGATAGATCTACGAATTGGAACGAGTGGAACGCGCAAGTTGATTGCGTCTGCCGCATCCACGGGCGGGCAGGCAGACAGATTGCTTGCTCACTGCAGGCAGCGAAGGGAGTAGACTTCGCACCGAGTGACCAAGTTCACGCCGCTCGCGCCACCCGGCGGATATATCTGAAACGACGCCGCGAGACGAGGCGGAGTCCTTGGCCAGCAGGCATAGTGAACTGCGAAGCGCATCTTTCCGCTCTTGCAATGCTTGTCTCTCGCGGAGCCACACCATCTTTTATACCCCTACGATTAAATTCGGTTGCTGAATAAAAAAATGCAAGATAAATTTACCTGGTGTCTTAATCCTGGCGTGAACTTTTTTATTATCTCTGCAATCCCCGTCCCCCCATTAGTATAATTATTCTCGGTTTACTCGAGGGAGTTTTTCAATAAACGACGGCGGCTAAGGTTCACTTTGTTCGATGTATAAACTAAATATTTACGCACTACATGACTGCGTTGCGTTGGAGGTGAGGCCTTACAATGGAAGTTTTGGAAACTGAAAATCGGAAGTATCGCCAGAATAACGCAGAGAGCGAAAAGGCGTTCAACTTTGGGTGGTATTTGGGCGTGGTGGATTCGCATCATTTCTTAACGCGAACTGTGATTGCTCACTGATCACCCACTATTTCACCACCACCCATCCATTTCCACCCATCATATTTCAAAATTAAACCCTAATTAATTTCATCATATCTTTGGATTTTATTTCACAGGAATTCATTGCCAGTAACACACGGTAAAGTCGAGCTAAATACGCATAATCATGGTAAGTACCAGTGCCTAAAACTTCCAAATTTCGCACGTACAAATCATTGAAAACAGCTAAAACTCGTCATAATTTAGATATTTCAAGCCACTGTTCACTGACAGCGGTTGCTCCGAGAATAGTTAGTTGGTCAAAAGTGATTCTTTTCCGATTTTTCAATTTAACTTTACTGATATTCAAGAGGACATTTTATAAAATTTCGTCAGCTCAATGATCCAGCATTAAAAACGATACCTAATCGAATGTATTATGTCAAATTTTTAGAAATAAAATTTGACCGTTGGAAACTGAATGAACGTGTAATTATGAATATTCTTTCCAAGTGAATCAATTACTGGAAGTGACTAACGGCGTTACAATGGGAATTAATCATACAAATGCAAGTGCGCTTTGACGGAAAACAATAGGAATATTTCAGCGCAGTTTATTTTTTATCTCCGCTGAGGTTTTCTGCCTCGAAGCAAATGGCTGTGCTCTCACAGGAAACATCGAGGCCGAACGAACGACAGTCTGGGAGAGAAAAAAATAATAGCATTCGTTGTCATTCCCCTTCGAGAGAGTTTTATCCGACAGACGGATTGAACGAGAGCGGTAAACTCCGGGATAAAATGCGCGCACAGACGGACGAATGACGGAATGAATATGTGCGTGCGTGTCACGAGCGTGGAGAAAGCCGAACGTTAATGGCCCGGAGGTCTGTTGGGGCCTTGTTTGAAGTCTCGGAGCAACCCAACCACTCGTCCCTTTCCGCGGTGCTTTCTGTCGGGGCGGAGCGAAATGCTGCCGAGCCAGAGGACACGACAAAAGGGTTCTTCCCTCTTCGATATGTCGCGAGAGAGGAAGAGTGGGAGGGGAAGGACTAGCGTTGGGTGACAATGTGTCGGTTGTTTCGGATGGGGTGGAGAGAGAGGGTGAGGGGGAGAGGGTAGGAGAGGGGAGGGAGGGCGGACTAAGAGCCCTTTTAAGGCAAGGCGGTTTCACCCCCGCAGAGGGAGTGATGGGGTTGAAATGTTGGCGAGGAAAGGGGGGGGTTAGAAGAGAGAAGAGGAGAGAGAGGCATAGGAGTTTTAAGAGCTTCCTTCTCTCCCGAGATGCAAAAAGGAAATCGCTCCAGAGACTTTATCCTTCTTTACGAGGAGGCATTATTACTGAAGAGGGAAAAGAGGTAAGAATCCCTCATACTTCTCCCCCCCTTCCTTCCCTGGGATTCATGTGGAGTTTGAGAAAATAAAGGAGAGATGAACAGATGAACACCCAAGTCGAGATTCACGACGGTGGCGTGTTGCAATGAATGCTCACGATCTTACAACCTGAAGCCTTATTCTGGAAGGACTCGACAAAGTCGCGCATATGACGTCACAGCAACGGCCAATCTCAAAATTTTAAATGGTTTCGTTTAACATTTTCCAGATTGTGACGTCAAAATTGCGCCATTGCCGAGGGGGTCAATCCATTTGAACTGGTCAAAAGAAATATAAGTTGGTTGCTTGACCAATTTAAAAAAAATTGAAACTTTCCTAGTTGTTACCCTCAAGTCTTAAGACATTAAAACTATTTTTTTCAAATTTTTATCTCAGGCGGTTTACTTTGGGTGGCCATTTTTATAATGTTGCGCAAGCCCATTTTTGAATTTGTAAAGGTTGACGTAAAAGCCTATAACTATCAAAGTATTTATCTTAGACGGATGAAATAAAAAGCACTTTGTTTGCACTTTTTTCAAAGTAAAAAACAAGTCCAGTAGTTTGTTTAGTTTGTAGTAACCTATCTCTAACCTTTCTCAGGTAAAACTACAAACAAACTGCAACGCTAAAATTTTGTCAGAAGAATTATGCAGTTCATGGAATAATAAAACAATATAGTAATACACATTATTCAGTAAATAAAAAAATAGAAAATAAATAAAACTTGACGAAGTTGTTTTTAGGACTCCTATCCGACTTGTGACCAATAATACACCTGTAATTAACTCGACTTAAAATGCCCGTTCAATTTTCACCTAAGGCCGCATTTTTACAACAAATATGTCCATGTCAATAGCGTCAATACCTCGGGCGACACATATATGGCTTCTTTCCACGTCAGGGAAGTGAGCAATTTAATGTTTCATGTTAGGCAATCCCACACACCTCTCGTAATTTAATAGAGTGGATTCGGAACCAAACAAGACTCGATTAACGAAATCGAGCTGTAATTAATTAAGCCATAATGCAACTGACGACATCCGGCGAGGGTACGTCAATATTGATCACCTCGCTCATTTGTTTAGCGGTATTGCGCCTCTGTGTTTGCAAGACGCAAAATGAGCAATTAGGCAGCGATGGAGGTCGATGGTAAATTGAAAGATAATTATTAAATGTGTTAGCAAATTGGATGAATACGATGTTTCTACGTTAAAATGTAAATTTTTGTTTTCTTTATCATCATTTATGATTACGGACCCATTATCGTCATCTAGGATTGCTGCATGAGCATCGGTACCATGAATACTAGATAAAGGATCCGCGATTCGGCCACGAGAAGTGCTGCCACAACCCGCGAATTTTATTAGGTTTTCCTAAGCTGCCACTCGCGGCGCTGACGCTCTGAGGGATCTGAGCAATGTGGCGAAAAGCATTGGAAGAGTACGTATCATAGCGGATATATCATTTATATCTGGCCAATTAGGGAATTCACCGGAATTATCAAGCACACAGGCACACTTTAAGCTTCACTCTTGACAACCGAAAATCGAACACAACAGGAATCAGACTAGATGAGGAATGCTGAAGTATTAAATCGCTCTGAGTCATACTCTTCTAATTAACTCACGAACAATCCACCACAGGCTAATTTAAAACTACATAATGCCCAAAATACTTACGACACAATTACGATCCCCAAGTTGCTATCTTACCATCAGTTACAGCGATGTCACAAACCCGAGTATATGGTCGTAACCCAACAAAATTTATTTCATCCAAATGATAATTACCCCCCGATTCCACTAACACATCATTAACCCATTACCTGCCGAGCACAGAAATACTTTAAAATATGTAACTTTTTCACTTGATTTTACCTAATTACATACTAAATAAAGTAAATTGAAAATATTGGCCTTCAACTAAATTTGCATATGGTAAATAATAAATGATGCGTTTTCGCAACTTTGGCCGAATTCGTTATTCTATAGGCAGTTATGCAACCCGCATTCACTTATATCACTGTCTCATAGGAATGAGGCGTTTTTACTGTCAGATATATACTCCTACGCTTTTTCACGCCACTATGTGACAGGTATCGTCATATTTGATTACTAAGATTCTCATATATTATGTATCCAATCAAGATTTAGTATTATATACCCTATAATTAAATAGGTAGGCATGTATTATTGTTTGAAAGAAATGAGTCAAAGCGAATATTTTCTCAGGAGAGCATATATCTAACATTTTTTAATTGAAATTGCTATCATTACAGGTTGAAATACAACAAACAACGACTATTGATGAAATACATAATAGCATTTAGGGTGCAATGGAACAACATTTTGCACATTTATAGATAGTTTGGCTTTTACACTGCCGGCACCTCCTTCTAGTCTCACTTTTTTGGACTACATGGCCAAATTTGTCCTTTCTTACTGCACTAATCAGTGATAAATTAGATGGCCTACCTTTTAGAATATTTGGTTGTGAACTGCATTGGGGTACGTTATCTACTGATTCATTCACTTCACTTTTTAGAAGCGCCAGTGCTATATACGACTTGAAGTCTACCAGTGGCATTTGACTTCCGTTGCATAGCCTGTGCACTTTCCAGGCGTTAGTGCAAACACTGTCCAGTAAGTTGATAAACAAGGGCCACCACCATTTTTTCCCCCGAATTCTAGTGCGGTTATTTTGCATTTGCATTATCGTGTAGTTCCACACCTCCCATGTATTTGTTATACTCCCCAATAACTCGAGGCTGTGGAATAGTAATTTCTTTTTTCTCTTTTCTGCTAAAACGTTTTCCTGTGCCCATTGGATGAGCAGAGCTTGCATTGCTGGCTACAGTGACAACCGAGTTATCATTCCATCGAACAATACTAAGACCTGTAGCTTCATCAAATGCCTGATCCCATGTTCCTTAGCCTTAGACTTAGGACCTAGGCGGTCTTCCAGGCTTCTCATTGGTGACCTCGGTGGAATCGTTGGCGAGCTATTGGACAGTGGAACACAGTCGTTGTTGAACGGCAGCACAGTGGCAGAGCTCTGTGGCAGAGTCGTGGAGATGTGGCGAAGTGGCTGGCCATCAGTTAGGACAGGAGGATTCTCCGCTACTAACAGCAAGGCGCCCGAAGGGGGAGGCTAACTAGTCCCTCCTTCTTACCTTCGGGTGGTGCCCTTTTCTTTCAAAACACTAAATAGTTTGTACGATGAAAAAAAGTTATCGAAAAATATACGATGATTGGAGGGTTCAGGAACAACCTTGAGCAATTCCAGAATAACACTTGCCCCCAAGCCTAACTTTGGATCGAAGTCGTTTCCCTTCGCCCCACCATATGGTTGAACCCTAAATAGATAGCCGTCTGACGAACATAAGCACCAAAGTTTAAAGCCAAATTTAATAGGCTTGTTTTTAAACATTTTTGCACTGTGGCGACCGAAGTACGGTACCATTTGTTCATTAATCGACAAATTATGGACAAATATTCCGAATTGCAAAAATTTCTCATTCAACTCGTCAAATAGAGGTCGTAATTTAGCAAATCTGTCATTTTTGTCCAGACAGGAATTGTCTGAATAGTGGAGATTTTCTTTTATAGATCTAAATTTGTTCCGGCTAATTGAATTCCGAACCAAATCCACGCCTTTATCCTCGTCTTTTGACCAATACATATCTTGTTGTGGAAGTCGGTGATTACCTGAGAGAATCAAAATATCCAGAAATACGAAAACTATGCCTATTGTGGTCAACAGCATATTTATTTGAGTAAGAAATATTTTTTTCTAACACAAAATCATCAAAAAAATTTTGAAATATTTCAATCGGAGAGTATCCACCCAGTTCATTCTTGATTTTTTCAACACATTCCGACTCTACAGAATCAGGAGAAGAAGTAAATACAAAATTTAAGTCCTTCCTCCACTTAGAAGACAACTCTGCTTTTTGAAAATGAGTTTCATGACGAGCACTAGTACCTTTTCTTGGGCGTTTCGAAAGAGGACCGCCATCATTCACTACACCTGATGCCTCGTCTTGAATTTCAAAGGTTCCGGCAATGTCAACATCTATATTAGCGTCTCCAACCTAATTTTCATCAATGTTCTCTTCATCAGTAAGGTTGTCCACTTCTGGCGGGATGTAGACAGCATCAATCTCATGGCCGTCAAGAGTATCATCTGGTTCTTCAATTATCGCCAATATTTCCTTAGAAGTCAATGCTCTTCTTATTTCTGGATTCATCTAATTTAAAGGAAAGTAGATTATAAGGCGCTGTGTTTTCATGTAACTAATAGTAATGCCTTTGCGATAGTTAACTCTCCTACCTTAGGTAACCTCCTCAATCTTCTGTGAAGCGAAGATCAAAAAGGGTTGATTACGGTGATGATCGATATGGAGTAAAAAAACTGGAGAAAAGAAATGTATCCAAGATAACTGATATTACTATTTCTTGATCGACCCGTTTAACTTCGGCGGAATCGGAGGAAAAGCACCGTCCGTCCGTCACCGGTCCCTCCAAGAGGATCGTCGATCACACTGCGCTGGAGGTCAAGCTCCGACTGCGAGCTCATTTAGTCTGAGCCAAGGCAGGAAATAAAAGATATCACGAGCAGCATATAAAAACACAATGCAGTGCACAATAGCCTTTGTATATACACCAAAAAACGAATTTCTCGATACTATGTTTCAACCTGGTGACGCCAAAAACGAATTCGCCCGCGGCAAGGCTAAACAATACAAAGTAACTTGAGCCGCCATAGTTGCGAAAACGCAACATTATATTCCCAATTCGATTTTTGCTTCATGTCGGCTTCCAGACAAAAAATAAGCTTGAATATGTATTAAATGAAATCTTACTTTAAGCATGGACGAATGAAACACTTAACAAAGGGAATGGTTACTCTTATAAAAATATATTTATCTTGCATAACAGGTGACTTGATAATTAACAGATTTTGAACATTTTTAAAAATATCTAAGTAGTTATAAAAAATCATTCTAACCTCACTAAAAATCAGTTTTAAACCTATAAATATAGAAAAAAGAGAATGCAATACGAATAAATTAATTTGAAACAACTTTTTTGTAGTTCTTAATAATGTTGCGTTTTCGCAACTTTGGCCGGAAATGGGTTAACTCAGAACGGCGGTGAATATTTAAAGAAGTCCTTCATTTTAAAGAAGCCCTATCTTCTTAAAGAAACAAGTTAATGTTGTATACATAGCCCCAAGCAACTATGAAAACAAATTACCCTTCAATAGAATTCCCCGGAAATTCTTAACATTTTTCCACATAAAATGTTTTTGAAATGTTAGATAATGTTCCACTTTTATAGTATCCATTCGCGCATTGCACCCATCTTACTGACTTTCACTTCACCATAAATCTCCCACTTCCGTCTTTCGCTACATCAAAGCACTCGGATACCGGCCAGGTGCAGCAGTCACCAATCATTCCAGCGGTCAAAAGCTCACCAGCACCGCGGTGCGTAGTACGCACTGCGTACGCCCCCTGCAAGCCATCATCCGCACTTGGATTGCTCAAACGGGTTTCGAGAAGCGACTGCGGCCAAAGTAATAAGCCAAATAAATATATTGCCGTGTTTAATAGCTAGAGCTTCCTTTAAAAGAAAAAATAGAGTAATTATCTTACCGGAGGATAGGTTTACTCAGGACAAGTTGATAGCACTTGGGTCACTATTAACTGCACTCCATCGAAACCTTTTTAGGAACACATAATCATTTTTATGACGATAATGTATCATTGTTTAAATTTCCCAGTTTTACTGAATCACCAAAAATCATTCTCCCCTGATATTTCTTATCTTCAAAGTAAGCAATTCCCAGTAAGGAAGGCATGCAGCGTCCATGCATAAGATATAGATCCAGCAGAATGTACGTGAGATTCCAATGCTACCAATTACATATTTACCTTGCTTCTGATGAGACTTACTTCCTTTTCAGATGAATCTCAATAACGGTAACCGAAAAATTTGCAACTTTCCTGAGACTTTCGTCGAAAGTATGTCACCATTTTATAGTGTATAGAGAAGAACTTCATTCACATAGTTCAAACGGCAATAGTTGTAAAGCCTATGCTCCAAGGCATAAACAGAATTGCCGAGCATAAGCATTACCGAGGATGATGCGTAGTAATGATTCCTGTTTTGTTCATTATATTATCACATTTATTTGTTATGTTTATCACATTTAAGTCTAGCGGGGTCATGTTTTGTGCTATGAAAACTGGTCATTTAAGAGAATGAGAGAAAAGAGATTGGAGGCGTATGGGAATACACTAGTCTGGATTGTATGAATTACGGTCGTGCCAATGAGCGCACCACATTAAATGGAAATAGCAATTGTTTTTTCTTTAAATGAGACATTTCTGGGTGACATTCATGATATCCTACCCATCAGTTGGCATTCACTAAGAAAATGCAAGGAAAATATACAATTCGGTTACTCGAAAAGAATAATACTGTTTTGACTTCCTCTAGACGCATTATCTTTCATTAACCTTCCAACCCATGATGACAACCCCTTACACATTCAGTTAGTTAGCTCATAAATTGTTCTTGCTGTACATGCATTATTTATCGAGCGTTAAATATACAGTTTTATGATTAAATATGGTTTCTGGCTCAAGCTGATATAAAGTTACAAAACGACTGAACTGAAGTATCCTAATTTGATTTTATATAGTCGATACGTCGGAAAAGACTTCATAGGATAATGTTAGGGAGCTTCAGCCTACAAACAAGAAGCTTTGCCAAAACCAAACGGATTAGAGAAGTGACTTTCTGACAGATTTTCATTAAATGCGTACTTCAGTGTCAACGCGTCATCAATTGAAAAGTAATTTGAAAATGCCGCGAAAAATCCATTAACAATTTTTATAAAAAATGACCTTCACACTAGGCGAATAACGAACAATCAAATAGATAGCACGAGTAACAAGCACGTACAGTTTAGCGTGTACGTAATGTTTATCTATGCCTTTCATCAACTTACTTAGGTTTCATTAAGTAGTATTCTGATGCAGGGCTTAAGTACATTGGGAGGAAGTTTACTCCTTTCGAGACAAGCGCGTTTTTATTCTTGATAGGCACGAGGGAAAACGTGCCTGCGTGAGCCAATCGACGCCGCGGACTTAATAACACGCGTGCTTACGAATACGCTTCACGCAAAGCAAACATTTTCCCCTGGGCTAAGGGATTCATGGCTTCCCTGCGAACACTTCTGGGTTGGGCGATGCTCCAAGGAAGATTGTGTGAGGGTGCTCGAACGAGTATTTGTTTGCAAACCACGCGGAGCACACTCGAACTCACGCCTAGGAAAGATGGAACAAATACATACCAATAAAAAAATTATCACGCTGCTTGTTCAGAATAGAGCCAAAGTACGTGCCAGGCGTGCAGAACACGCATACGATCGAGCTTCCTCCGAACGTAAAATTACGAGAAGGGAGCAATACAAATAGGGTGGCCGAGTTTTAGTTTTTTATCACCTGAGGTGGAAACTAGTTACCTTGAACAAGGACGAGTTTGTATTTCATTATCGCCAGACACCTACTCCATCTATTTGGAATATCATGATTCAACAAACAATGTTCCTCCGAGGATGAGATGTGCCAAGGACGCCCAATTCCTCCTCAGTTTGAAGCAATATTGCCGATTATAGATACTTCCCGGTAATTATTTTCGTAGACCATCCGCGGTAAAATGAATCCACAAAGCGAAATTGTGCATTTTTCCACATAACTGAGGAAATTCTCAGGTATTTACTAAATAGTTATTTCATCCATACATTTTTTTATTTTTTGTTTACAGTTGCCAATTTACAGCGGTCCAAATCGCCAATTAGTAATAAAATAACTAAGTAAATACATATCTACCATTTCTAGCCTAAACTTCATTCCTTTCATACAAGATACTTGTAATAACTTGAACGTAAATAAAGTCTTACCCTTCCAAGCTCTTGATCACCGCTTTTCCTTTCTATTTTTCCACGTAAAATTTCCAATCAGATAGCTGAACCGAGCCGGTTGCCTGTTTGTTTTTCGAGTCATTTTATCAACTCATCTTCCACTATATCACTTTTCTGCCCAAAGCAGATATTATAAGTAAACGAAAGCTATGTTAAGGATTGTTAATTTGCTCCGATGTTATGCGTCTAAGTTTTAATACGATTTTAACAAACAGTACATTCTAATAACTGAATGAAACTAATTCAGATCTCTCTATTAAACATGATTTTGCAGAATTACTTTGGGTCACATTGTTTCACAATGCTTGCCCCACTTTCGAGGAATGAGTATCAAATTTGATGCCAACGTATCTATTGACAAAAACAAACTTCTATTGAAAATTTTAAGGAGTTAAAAAAGTAATTATTAAATGCAACTGTACTAAATCTGGAAACAATGCTTTTATTTAATTTTTGACTGTTCTAGTACCATCATCAGCATACATCACTCCGAAGATGAGTTCGTTGGAGCACTCCAATCAATTCTCGTCTCAGCTGACAGATTTATCCCTTCAATATTCCTCATTTTGACTCCCTTCACGATTTGATTTAGGCATTCCATCCTTGGTCTTCCTCGGTAATTCTTGAAATTCGTGTCTTCCTCCATTATTATCTTTCCCACTAAGACACTTTTGTGCTTCAGAATGTGTCTAATAAGTTTTTCCTCTTCTTCGCAGAGCATTGATCATTTTTTTCTCTCACATCTCTTCGCTAGAGTACGTCGTAAGTGGTTTTCTCCATCCATTGGACCTTAATAATTTTTATAATACGCCACATTTCCATTGCTTCCAATCTTCTTTCTTCTGCTGCTGCCCTAGTTTAAGTGTCATATAAGAGCGTTCCCCGCATTTACAGTAAAAACAAAATGTTTTATCATTCCCAACCTTTCTTTTATTTAGCAGTAAATTGTAGCTGTCAGCCAACTCATCTTCTGACAGAATATATTCTTTTCCTATCCTACTTTGCTCACCACATCTTTCACGATTCTTTCATCGTTGGTGGCACGACTAACCGGGTAGCGAAAATCTCTCACCAATCTCCAATTCCGTTTTGTAGCCCAAGTCTCAAGGTTACAATACTTCATTTTTGGAATAGAGCTTTTCTGCAAATTAATAATTTATCTTAATTAAAAACTGAAGTAGTGATGTGTTAAATATTAACACCGTATAGCGGAATGGAAAAACCCACGGCCACGTTGTTAGGTCCATTTGCCATTGATAAACAGTGGAGAATCGACTTCTCTGTCTGGAATAGATATTGCTGCCTCTCCGAGAGGAGTGGAGAAGGGGTAGTACGTAGGGGGAAAGGTATTTCTAGGTATTTCATCGCCGTAGTTTTGGATGTTATGAGTACCTTCAAAGGATATTTATACTTTGGAAATCGGAAGCGTGAACTTGGAAATACTCCATTGCTTGAAATATTCAGCTGAATGTATGAGTGCACCAAGACGTAAGATATTCGTCTACACTCTGTCACCTGTCCCCATCCTCCCTTGATCTTATGTCTTTATGTCTTCCGGTGAGTTTCCCTCCTAGCGGTAATCCGATAGGGCAATAGCGGGGGTGAGGCGGGGGGGGGTGGTGTGAAAGGCAGCAGGTTTGTTAATATAAATGTTAAAAATACCCTTAAATCCGATGTAAATGAATTTTATAAACATATCATGTCCTGCAAGGATAGTCATAGAAGTATAAGGTGGGTTAAGAATAGAAACAGGGGTACTGCCGATGATGAAGAGGAAATAGCAAATGAGGAAGTAGCAAATAGTTGGTTCTCAAGTGTTCATAAGAAAGAAACCTATCCTTGAGTTAGAGAACGAAGATCACAATCGAATCAAATTTGTAGACTATAACATAACACAAATTTAAAATTATTTACAGTCAAAATATATTATTTCATACAGTAGTAAGGGAATACTTAGCATTCCACGACTTGGAAAGGCTAACTGATTAATAGAATCTTACTTGATTTTACTTATTTATTTACGAGAGTAACTTACAATAACAATTAATTCATTTAAAGCCTATGAATAGATTGATCACTCAGCAGCGATTAGGGTTTATTCCAAAAAGCCAATCGTTTCATTGGCAATTCAATATCTGATAGTAAAAATAAAATACAGGCAATCGTACAATTTTTACGAAAAATAAAAAGCATGGAAATCCTTATGTATAACTAAGGGGAAAATAACAATAAGGCATTGGCTGAGCCCACAAGCCATCAATTAATGATTCAACCTACTTGGATGAGATGGAGTACCTACTTTTCTGTTTATCCTCGCAGTATAATGAAGGCAACTTGGCGTATAATGAGTGAATTAAGAAGACTTCCACCTCGTAAATAGTTATAATATGTTGTGCATTACTCACTAGTCTGATACACTGCTACACTGCGAAGATGAGACCATGTGCTTCTTACCTGGAAAAGAAGAAAGAAGAAAGTAAGAATAGATGATATGAGACATTGCAACTAGGCAAGGAAACCATGTTGCCTAAATGCTACATAAGAATAAATTGTACTTAACCACGTCTATTTCGAATAATTTATGCCTATTTGCAGCAATGCAAAAAGAGTAATATGGTAATCATTTTTAGATCTGAAATTAAGTCGCCCACCCACATATGTCTAAAGGCCGTTTTACACGATGAATAATTTTGTACAAACGAATGTACGTGTGATTGTACGTTTGTCTCCACGAAATTAGAACAGGTTCTATTTTCCGTTCAGGCATTGAAACATTCGCACAAGCGTTCATACAATTTTCCGCTTTACACGATACATTTTGCCTCATGCAAGAGTTTGTATAAGCAAATGTACCATGAAAAACGGCCTGAATGAGCAATCAAAATGAAATGCTTGTAAATACGTAAACAGAGTAACTAACAAAAGTTTCTTACACGCAGAAGTATAAACCAAAAGGTACCACGGAAATGATACCCTTTGGCGAGTACAGGAATATTTTCAAATTATGAATTACATACTTATAATTAGCCCGCTGGTATACCTCCTGTACACAATTTATAGAAATAAGCAACTGATGTGTGAGTATTGTATATCTAGAAACTATTGATTAACAACGCAAAAATTATCGCTTTTCGTGGTTAGAATAGTAACATTTCGTACATCTTGGAGCAGCTCTTAATTCACCAAATTTCTTTTGCCTAAAAATGGTTCCCAAGCCCCGACGGGTATATTTAAAATGTTTTAATGCATTACTGCAGACAATGGGAGGCAGCGAGGATAGATCGGATTAGGATGGCTAAGAAAGCACCACTTACATTATTCAAGCGTGTACAAGACTAAAATCAAATTATTCGCAGTCATGAGACTAATAGTATGGAGAGTTCCTTCAAATAAAAGAGTTTAATGAAATTACGACGAAGTGAAATGAGAAAATTGTTACGTTCCGTTGATATCTAGGGCCAGACAGAGTGAGAGAAATGGTGCAGTACGTGACGCCACACAGTACTTGCTTGATTAACACGTTCTAGTCCTCTTTTGTGCACGGGCATGATTACAATTCCACGCAGCCCACACTAAAAATACGAGCGCTGAGGCGATTATAAGGTAGAGGAGCCCATTTATTGGATGAGTTTGCTAATTGGCATGCGTGATGAGGGACGTACATTTGCAATTTAAAATTAGCAAGGCAATAAAAAATATAAATTTAAATGAAAAAGACCGACAGGAAATGCCATTTCACGATTAAAATTGAGTGAGCTGCACGCGGAAGTTGGCAACACGATTGCCTCTAAGCGTATGGCAATGTTTATGTTCATAAACCATCAATCGCGACGCAGTGGTCGCTTCAGAGGGCGGAAATGTTTGCACCCTTCTCCTGAGCAAGTTTGCGCTCCAAGAGGATCCTTTGGCGAACGGCGTCAAACCACATTGCTAACCTTTTTCTTATAAGTGCAAGGATCATTATTTGTCAAATGTAATTCCATCTCTACAAAATACTACTGATACAAAACAAATACAAAACTCTACTGATGTTTTACAGCTATAGTATCCATTTTTTCACGGGACATGTAGACTAATAACATAGAAGTGCATACCAGTTTTCATCACTATATCTTCAATACTTACGGAGATACAATACAATACAAAACTCTAATGGTGTATTACAACTATAGTATCCATTTCTTCACGGGACATGTAGACTATTAACATAGAAGTGCATACCAGTTTTCAAAATAAACGATAATATTTCAGTAAAAACTAGGTTCGAAAATATCTCCAATTTTAAATCTTAAGCTGGCTTGAAATATACATGGTGTTTTTCCAATGCCGAGTGAACATGAAAGAAAGGGCCAGTAAGGGAAATCCTCGATGGGCAAACCACCGGTTCTTGTTCGATCGCCAAAAATAAGGATTGTTGGTCTCGGCACGATTCACTGCGGGTGATCGTCCAATTTGTTTCGGGTGCTGCTGTCTCTGTGTGCTACTGGCATGCACTAAACTCACTCATCCACTTGATATGCTGAATTAATGACTCTTTTCGCAATAATTAGATAAGTTTACGTTGCTTGAGGACATGCGCCACAGGCTCATCAAAGATGAGTGTCACTCGCAGAAATGGGTTCCAAACAACTGAACCCTGAATAATAGATATCATACTCCATGTCCCAGGGTGATTAGCGACACGATGCCATCAAATGCCATTCATGAAAGCCATTAAATAGCATTATAAATGCCATGAAAAATTATTGAATGCTTAGAGACCTGTTAGGCCGGTAAGTCAAAGGACTGTGGTTTGATCCCCAGGTAAACGTTTTTCTTGCGTCAAATTAAATGTGGCACTTTTACAAAAGCACATTACCGCTCGAGACGATAGGAATCCTGTTTTCCATATGACATAGTGCTGGCACTAACTTTGTGGAGGCTCTTAATATCCATATTCAAAAGTGGAAAGGAGAAAGTACACTGCTAACTCAAACTCAAAATTATTGGCTAATACCTTCCCCTTCATAATAAAACCTCCCCCACCGCCAAAATGTATGCATATAAGGGAAAGAAAAGTTTGAATGTTTCCCTGATTATAGCATACCTAAAGTGCCTAAACCATGGTCGGCTGATGAATAAAAGTGTGGAAGAGGTTGTTCCAATGTTCTTTCTCTTTTCCAGTTTTCCACTCGACACAGAAATTGATCACTTAGTTCTCGGCTCGAATTTGGATGGGTCGAAATCGATCCAGGTGTTGCTACCCCTATCTGTATCCTAAGCCTGCAAGTGACCGAGCGTGCGAAATGACCCTAGCTCGCAATGCACGACAAATGCTACTACAGTGACTAATTTGACGGGTGGTTGTCGAAGACGGAAAAAAAACTCGTCAAGTAGAGTGGATCACAGAGGGAGAGAATAGGAAGCCTCGAGCGTTGAAATGAGAAGGAAGGAAGGTGGGTGGGGCGAGGAGGATAGGCGGAACAAGGGCGGGGGGGGTTGGGTGGGGGGGGGGCGAGAGTGGAGAGGGTGCAGAGAGAACACAAGGGGGGGCTGAAAAAAGTTCCGAGAATGTTGGGAGGTGGTGGCAGCACGAGTCAAGGGGGGGAGACGCAGAAAAGGTGGATCCGGGAGTGGTGACAAGGGGGGAGGGGGCTTGGCGGGGGAGGGGGGGAGAGAGTAATTAAAAAAAACCTGCTGAGAGAAAAGGGGAGGGAGGGAAGGAGATGAGTGTGAGACAATTGACGGCGAAAGAGCACTCGTGCGCATCACAGCCTCACAGGAGGTCGCCGTCGAGGTGTGTTTTCAAGAGAGTCATCAGAGAATCGGGGCTCGTCAGAGAATCGGGAGATAAAGACCGAGTGGATGGACGCTCGAGTCAGCGCGAAGTCCACGACGCGCGAGGCGGAAGGAAAAAACAATTTCCGAAATGGAATTTCACCGCGTCATTATGCCCGACTCAGTATTCCACACGACCTCCGAGAGGAAACCTTGCACTTTCCCCCTCTGAGCACTTAAAGATGACTGCCACTTACCTGTCGATCTAAATAAGAGATTTTTCACTATAGGACCGCAAACAATGCCAAATATCTCATTAAATTAAAAGCAATTCCCCTCCTTGTAATTTTAAGGGTTTCTCACGGAAGAGCGTTTATTTACTTAAAAAGGAATTCTAATTTATACAAAATTTCTAATATTAATGAAAAATAATATATTTACCTCCTTAATTTAATGGAAAATGAGGCACATTATAACCATTGAAAAGAATACTCAGCTGCTGTTTCAATACTGAAGAGGGGCGAACACAAGGCTCCCATATAGCAGAATGTTTTGGTTCCTGCTTACGCAATGTTATTTATCCTGCTTACATAAAGACAGTATACTTAGCAAAAAAATGGCAATTTCCAAATGCTCAAGTCTAGTAGAAAAATGATTTAAAGTAAAAAAAAACCACCAGGCAACAAGCTGAGGATATTATGAACACGGAAATAATCGTAGCATTTAATTGTAATAGTTTGAGAGCAATTTCATGCCAATGCACGAATGACCCAGCAACCCTCATCGAACCGAGAATGTAAATGAATAAGGATACGATTCCTCACAGTATATGATTGAAATTAAATTAATTTACAATGTCTCACCGTGAAATTCGACCTTCTTAAACTTATATGCACTCAATTATCTCCATCAAATTTACTCCTAAAGAGTAAACGAACCAATAACAGGTTTCCAAAAATCAGCTTAAGGGACGATTTTTTTTTCTGAAACGCAAGGAGAGATGAGGGCTTAGACTATTATACGATTAAGGAGAGACGTGAAAGATATGCGGAGCTACCTCCACGAGTTAATAGATTATAGAAATCTCCTCGGATTACGAAGAGACTATAATAAAAAAGTGGAAGTTAGAGAGGAGCGTTCATGCAACAAATGCGTTGCCGGCACGTTGTCAAAGACACGAATTCGGGAGTGGGAAGAGGAGGGGACGAAGAGGAAGGAGAAGGGTTGGGTGGGAGGAGAAGGAGTGGAAGGTGAGAAGCAGACGAGACGGCGGAGGAAGAAGAACAATGAGAGGATGGCGTGTAAAGAAGTGACAAAGAAAGGGCGGATCTCGCGCGCCGTTGCCTCTCTCTCTCTTTTTCCTCGTTCACAGAGCGTCTGTGTCTGCGCCACAGGTCCTGCCCCCGTCCCCTTTGCAGCTGCGGGGGGAGGAATGAAGGAGTGGGGGAGGAGGGAGAGCGTGGGATTTAAAAAGGGGTGGATCGGCAGAAGAGGACAGAGGAAGAAAAGGAAATGAGGAGAGGGGAGGGGGAGGAATAGGGGGGCGAGGAAATGAGAGGGGGATGGATGGATGGAAGAGGAGAAGGCTGAAGAGGCAGGAGAAGGTGGGAGAAGGGGGAAGGGAAGCGAGGGGGGGGAGGAAGAAGGGGGGAGTGAGATGAATACGAAACAAAAGGACCATGGGTGGAGAGAGGAGGAGATTACTGCGAAGGGCTGGAGAGTGAGGAGAGAGAACGTCAAAGGGGGTGGAAGAGGATAAGAGGTGGTGGGGAGGAGGGAGAGGGGAAAGGTTTAATTAGTAGTTACTGGTACGCACGAGGCATAAGCAGACGGAGGGAATACTTAATATGTACGTTCATGACTCGGCCCTTTTCACCGCGCGCCCCTGGCGATCCATTATGCTCCCTCCCTGCACGCCCACGGCATGCCCACCGCGAAATGAAAAAACTTCCAGCGCTTCTCCCGACAGATAGAAACAAACATTATACGGAGACACAACGATGAAATTTAAATCAATGTAAGTGCACTGTATTTCT
The DNA here is from genome assembly GCA_963573305.1 of Pyrrhosoma nymphula. Lineage (NCBI taxonomy): Eukaryota > Metazoa > Arthropoda > Insecta > Odonata > Coenagrionidae > Pyrrhosoma > Pyrrhosoma nymphula. The sequence continues at coordinate 146,688,459 of OY754328.1, forward strand.
AATTTTTCGATTCGGAGAAAAAACTACAAATCAGGTCTATTAAATTATTCATGTCGGGCAGAGTATCGCACCTCAAGGCTCTGTTCGACTCATGTTTTTCATTCAAGTGTCATCAAAGGACGGATTCGAAAATTAATGATCAACTACGGTTTCCATAAAGCGATCGATTAATTAATTTTATACACTTTTCAAAGCGAGTACCTACATTTGTAGATCCAAATACATACATAAATTGTTTTCATAGCATAATTTTTTAAATATTCCATACCGTAATACTCATCCGATCTGTTTTCAATGACCATTTTAGCGGCTACTCATATTAAACACATCCCTTTTAACCATTACAAATGTTTTATTATCCAATTTCAAATAAATTTTAAGGACAATAAGACATCCTGAACAATCTAACTTAAATAATAGTAGTTTTAGAAACTGGGGTTTCTATAAAATAAAGAATTTAATATTTACTGTAATGAGAAAATATTATTGGAATAAAGCCCTTTTCTTTCGAATAATTGTTATCTTTCAACATTTTTTCGTTAATATTCTTACCGTGCACACCATCAAAATTTTTCTATCAAAGCATAAATTCACACGCATACCACAAAAAATAATTCACTGAAAAACATTTAGAGTAATGTTGTTGTTGCTCTAGGAATTCACGTGAGACAAATTTTGCAGTTTCAAAATATTAACATCCATAATTAAAAGTCGGGCAACATTTTTTCAATAGTTACAATCAGCAATTACAACAGTTTGGCAACCCTCCTGATATCAAACTTATAAAGAGTTCTCCCCACAATTGCGCCACGTGGAACTGATTTTTTTCATGAAAGGGTAAAAAGTTCGTCACCGATTCCTAATGATAGAAGGGAAGCGAGAGGGGCGAAGAGAGGGATGCTCGAGTCGGAAGAGAAAAGGGGAAGGGAGAGCGGGGGAGGAAGACGAAGAAGAAAGGGGAGAGATCCTGAGGAACCTCTTCCAATTTACTTTTAAAATCCATATTCCACATATTGAGGGTTCCTTAAAATTTACCCCTCATTAAAAGTACATATATTAATTTTTGTATTGTACACATTTCAATGTCCAATGCTCTTTAGTTCTGAATGAGCGTTTGTTTTAATTTAAAATTTATGATTTTCAAGTCTGATTTCTTTAACATAGTCCGTTTTAGTTTTTTATTCTTTCACTCCACTATTTTAATGGTTTCCTTAACAATTTCAGTTAAATAGTTTTTTTTTTATTTTATTAATTCAAAAGTTTATGTTCAAATTGAAATCAATTTGAGCGGGCGGGGGAGGACGGAGAGGGTGGAAGGAGGTGGGGCACGTTTAGTTTACACGCGAGACGGATAGAGGTGCACGCGAAGAGCAGAATTAAGAGCGCGGCCGCATGAACACATAGACGTTCGAGGAGAGAGACACGTAAGTGTGAGACGGGAACTCCGTTAAGACCGTACGGATGAGAGGAAGCACCAAAGGGGGTGGACGTGGGGAGGGAATAATTTAGGAGGGGCGGTGTAATCCCGCATCTCTCTCTCTCTATCTCTCTCAACTATCCTTGGGCCCTACAGCCCTTCCCACGCCATTCCTTCCAATTTTGTAAAGAAAAAATAAACTATTTTGAGAGATCTTATGTTTTGATGAAGTATTGGTCTGATCTTATTCCTTTCTAACTCTAATCAAATACATCTTATTTATTCTCTCTGATGTGGATCGGAGACGAACCGTTTTCCTTTTCGGGAAGAAATCAATTCCACGTGGCATAATTGAGATGCGATCTGTTAATGTCCATATTAGTAAGGTTTCCAACCTGTTATAATCGCTGATTGTAACTATAGGAAAAATGTTGCCCGATTTTAAAATGTCAATGTTAATACTTTGAAACTGCAAACTTTGTCTCATGTGGACTCTTAGAGCATCCAGTAACAACATTACTATGACGGTTTTTTCGGTAAAATAATTTTTGTGGTATGTATGTGAATTAATGCTTTGATAAAAAATAGATGGTCTTGAACTAGAGGCGCTCATGCAGGGGTGGGGATATAAGAGAGGGCGTGAGAGAGAGATAGAGATAGTGACATGGTAATGAAAAAAATGAGCGAAAGGCGAGGGTAGGTGAGACTGTGACGGTGAAAAAAAGATCTCTCAAAATTGTTTTTTTTTAAGATTGGAAGGAATGACGTGGGAAGGGGAGGATGGCCTGAGGAAAAGTGAGAGACAGGGGGGATTAGATGGCGTTATAAGGCGCGAGGCATAAAGCAAGAAAATAAGGATCGGACAGAGGCGGAAAAAGGTGGGGTGGGTGTGGGAGGGTGGGAGGAAACGACGGGGCAAGGGTTTCGGTGTAATCCGGGTCGCCCGCCCCTCGGAATACGGGCGGCAAACGCAGACGTCCCCCGGCTTCGTTGACTGGTGGCTTTTTTTCATTTGCGACGCCTCTTTATTGAATAAGGAAACCACCATCATCATATGTGTGTTCACCATTACCTGTCCCGTTCTAACAGACTAACAGGATAACTCCCCACATCTAATCATTGGTCCATTCATAGCGAATGCTAACATGAGTCATACACGTCCCGAATGCATAAGGAAATATACAATCGAAAATTACACAATTTACATTTTTAATACTCTCACATAAGATTTACAGCTAAAATGAGGATAAAAGTTAGGAAAATCTTTTTAACAAAATTAAAACGAGGTTATTAAAAAACGACAACAGAACTAAAAAGCGGTAATGAGTATACTTTGGTGGGGAGAAAGGACATGGCTTTAATTTTCACCTTCACTAGCGTATGGCCATTTAAGCTTCTCAAGGAAAGTACAACGTATGCGTATTTTATTGACAGTTGGTGAAAACACTCAATTAAATGCACGTTATATGTTAATAATAAGTGGTCAAGAACCAACTCAACAAAGGAAAGTATAACCTACAAATGATTCGGCCGTGTATCAAAGTTCCATATCAGATTGATATCTTCGCCCAATTGAAAGAGTTAATATTACGTATAGGAAAACTCGTCTTCCCAATAGATAATGCAGGGAGCAGCAATTTTTAAGAAACTAGGTGGAGCTTTCTGGAGTGGAGATTAAGCTAGTTTTCTATGGAATTTTACTTATTTTTCCCGCAGCATAACACTAATTTAGCACAAATAAATTAAAGTCAATATTTGATAACTTACTTTCAAAATGATTTGTGCCAGTATTGCATTTAAAAATAAATTTTAAGTACATGAATCGTTATAAGAAGAATCAAAGAAATTAATGGAGAATCAACGACCGAAAGTGCAATCGCTGGAGGGAATAAAAGAAATGGCGCTGAAAAAATTCCTCTTTACTCACTCATATTCAGTCAGGCTCATATTCCTATGAATGGCGTTGTTTTAAAGATTAGACAAGATAGACCCATTGTACACATCAATAGCATAATTTGATCGAACGAATCATAAAAAAAACAATTGATAACGCCACTTTCTGACACAAGGCAATGATGCTGGAGCTGGGTACTGCTAAGCACGGCTGCCTGGAGATCGATGCTACCACAGTCATCCGTCAACTACTAGTCTGAATTCCGTAATTTGCACGTCTGCTTATACGCTACATGAGTGCCGATCCTCGCGTGTCGAATGTTTTCCGATTGGCGCAGAACCGTTGTTACTCCCCATCCCGAGTGTGCAAAGCCACGAAAGGGAACGAATATATGTGATGGAAGGGATGATAGTAGGGGGGTAGATACGGAGGGTGGGAGGGAAAAAAAGATGGGAAGGAAGGGGTTGTTGGTGGAAAATGAAAGCGGGGATTGGGAGGGAGTGGGAAGGGGGTGGGTTGGAGAGCAGCTGGAGGGCAAAAGGGGGTTGGAGGGTGGTTTGATGCGCTCGAGAGGGAGAGGATGATGACGTTGGAGGAGAGGTAAAGCGCGCCAAAGAGGGGGAAGTGGGAATCATGATGGTGTTCCGTGGAGAGTGGAATGCTAAACATAATGAAACCGGCACGATAATGGCGGACGGAAGGAGATAATGCTGTAATTTACTCAGTGAACGAGGCTGTGCTCGGAATCGTGCACCTGGGATCGCGTATGCAGCAGCGCCGTGCTGGGAGAGTGGTCGGGAGTTGAGGTCGCGGGCTTGTGATTTATCCATGAGTGTATAAACACCTCACTTCTATTGCCGTACATTCCGAATTAAGCAACAAATCGGGTGATAGAAGAATCTTACAAACTAACGTATTACGGTCCCAAGCGCATGTTTAATTCAAGAAAAAAAATCGTAACACTATATCGAGCAGATTCAGCTCTATGCAGAATAAAAATACTCCTTAGTAATAATTAATAGATGCAAAGCTCCAAAATAAATATCATAGATTGATTATTTATACTAATCGAAAGCAAGTCATCAGGCATATACATCCTCATCCCATTAACGTACTCTCTACTCTGAATTTGCATCCGAGAACTGCTGGTTCTCATTTCAAGAACTTTCATAATACGGGTGCAAAGGGAGAGAGTCTTTTTATTGTGTTGATGTAACCTTTAAAGATGCAAAAACTAGTTCTCTCAGAATACCACAACATTTTCAGATCACTTTCTATCCTTCACGTACCCTCCTCATCCTCCTGCTCATGTTATCTTTTTCGGCCGAAATGATGGGACCTAGTAGAGACGAGGAAGAGGGCACGGACTAAGAGATTCGGCGGAGGGAAGGTCGGCAAAAGGAGAGGTGTGCGCCGAGCAAGGGGCGAGGGGCAAGGAAGACGCGATGGGAATGCGACAGGAATTTCGAAGGAGGAGGAGGACAGAGGGAGTGAGTCCGGGTAGCAAACGAGAGGCTCCGTCATCTTTTGGTCGCATTTCATACGGATACATGCTTAAATCTACAGGCTACCCGACCGTCACCTACTGGGGAGATGAAGACTGAAATGAGTGTTACGTAAAGAATCCTCGAGTCTCACCCTGCTTTTGTTGTAGTAATTAATGGTGCCTAGTAAATGGAACGTTTTGTACTTATAAGTCGGTCAGAGTACCTCTCTTATTTTTTTCCTACTCTCAGTTCTAAAGATATAGTCATTTAAGTATTCTACTGACTGATTGGTAGGTTCTTGGACAGTCCCCATCCTGCATCCCAATTTCTGAAACTTTGTCTCGCTTTCCCTCTTAAGGATGTCCCAACATTAGATCCCTCTTAACTCCCTCATATCTTCTACCTCTTCTTATTTCGTCCAGAATTCCTATCCTCTTCCTTCCTCTTCCACGCTTCCTCAGTGTTCTCCCCTCTATCATCCTCTTCATCATGTCCTCCCCTCTCAAAACTTCCTCCATCCATCTCTTCTGCCTTCTCCGAACCTCCACCACAAGCTTCCTCTCCTCTCCAACCATAGCCAGTACCTCTTAGTTCGTCTTCCTCTCCACCCAGCTCACCCTCTCCATCCTTCTCCGAACTCAGATCTCAAACGCCTCAAGTCTACGCACATCTAGTACCTACGTGATTAAAATTATGTCCACAGTGTCACCCAGGAACTCACGTTATCTGCATTTTATTATTTCTGCTTATAAAACTTAAATTTATGCCTGTTGATGGTTTCACCTTCACTGAGTTTAAGCAAATATCTAGATTATTCAGTATTCTCTCTTTCCTTCAGCAGCTCTGCTAACAATAAATATATTTTGCTCCTTATACTGGTGCTCTTCCTTTCAAGATGGAAATATTTTTCCACTAGTTTAAGTTTTCGCAGGCCATGTATCATAGTAACTTTGTTGTCTCGATTTGCTAACAAAATTTCGTGCTAACTATGTGTAATTTTGCATAATTGCGAGGTTGTTACCAGCATTTGGATTGGGGGGTGGGCAGAGTACGCTTCTGGGAGGGTAGATTGTAGATGAAGTGATTCTGAGTGCACACAAAAAAGGTTTTGCCGACTACAGGAGTACACGCACTGCAAAAGTACATAACGAAGAGATGGGGTATACATCGGGGGAAATAGTAGCCGGGCGAGTCTGTCTGTCTGCGATAGCTACCACGTTAAGGGTTCTCCTCCGCCCACTGGCTGTAAAAATGGTTGATCTCCTTCCACGCCCGGGAGGAGGGGAGGTTCAACGAGGGTGGGGATTGCGATATGTCCACCCTTTTACCTAACCTCCCACAACGCCCACCCAACCTTGGGCACGCGTTTTGCGGACGATACGTGCTTGCACATACACTCTCTCCACTCTATACATTACACTGTTTTCTCTATGGCATAGATAAACTAGATTGCCATTCTTTAATTTCTATTTCCAACGACGGTGTTCCGTCGCATTTCTTTGTATGTTTATTCTCAAAAGCAGGGGTCTTCAACCGGCGAAAAAGGGTTCCCATCGCCGCGCGGCCAAGCATCCTTGGGAATTCTAAGGATAATGACCCGGGTTTTTGCTGGCCCTGCAGACAAAGAAGGTGAAAGACCAGGACATGAAAGAGGCCGCACATGGAGATTCATTGCTCTCCCCGCCCCCGCTTCCCCTCTGGAAAGGGTTTTCCCTGTCACCAGATGGAAGGGGGAGGAGGCGCTTTGCTTGGCATGGACAGAGCGTCCGTCGTCGCTCAACTCTCGCCGTGTGCTCATCACTCCACTTGTAAACTTAGCGAAAAACGAACGATCTGGTGTTAATTATTAAAAAGCAAGAATTAGTCGACTCAGATTAAGTTCAGTTTCGACGGGGTCTCCAGCGCCGACGAAACAACCGCGAGATTTAACGGGTAAAGGCATTAACGAGAGTGGAATATTATCACCGGCCAGAAAGGATACATTTTTTTCCAAGGGGAAAGATCCACCCATATATATGGTCGGGCTCAATAATTAGGAAAGGAAAAATGCAAATGATCAAGACGGGCGCAGATCATTCATCATGTGATTCATCATCACCAACCTTCTTCATCAGCTACCTTATTCCCTAACCAGTAAACAATATTTAAAAAACTAATTTGCATAATAACGCTAATGTGCCGCAGATGAAAAAGAAAACGATTTATGCAAAATTTGGGCAAAAATATATTTACAGAACAGCTTCAGAATTGCCTTTCTACCTTTTGACCCATATTAATCCAGTTGAGAGAGGGGTTAAACTTTATTAATACCTAATTAAAATATATTAAGATCCGAAATTCTCTCCCCTCACATTTCTTCTCCCATGATTTGAGCTACAAATGAACGATTTGTAACGATTTTCCACGCACCACAAAATATTAAAGAGAGCCGACGTATTCACACAAAACGGCATATTTTCTATGAATATAAAACTTCTAATAATTCAGTGAATAATACAGCTCATACATTTGTAAAATGAAATCACCATTCGGGTGGAATTTCACACAAATGATTAAGCTAACATGCAAGGTAACCTACAAACATGCCTTATTGACAATAAAAAAGGACCAATGCCTTTTCAACATGGGGAGTGCTTTTTGAATGACTAATGAGGATGAGCATTCGCCAGGCCATTGTCCATTCGACCTGCCCGGCGTACGACTGCTGTTTCCAAGACTCCAAACGGCAGACAGCCTTAGAAATGTCTGACCTCTGCTCACCTAAAAACATAAATTATTTTTTTAGAGACCTGCTCTAGTCTGAGGTCAGTATATTCATTGACTATAAAGTAAATGGTTTCATTTGTCGGTAAATTTAAACAATAGGGTATAACTTCCCGTGTATCACAACTTTAACACGACAACATCTCATTCTATCCAGCTACCAGAAGAATATCACTCTGCATCACAAGTAACTCTAAATATGAAAATCAACTGGTCCATCTACAAAATATCCGACAGCCGATTTCCATCTCATTCCTGTCAATTGAAGGCTGAATCTCAAAATAAGTTGAGAGTGATTTCCGTAATGATCGCGTTATTGGTCCCCTTTTGTGCTTAGTAAACGAGCGTGGTTCCTCACAACGTAATACCTAGAAGTTGCTGTACTGTAATTATAAAAATACTAGATAATAAGAATTATTTTTGGAGAAAATTAAGATTAGAAATTTTAGAATCGTGCAGCTGGAAGGTGCTTGCCTACATAGTGAGTCACTAAAACCTAGGTATACGCAAGCACCAACGAGGAGGATGAAGATGGTTTCTTTGCATCCAAGATACGCAAATGGAAAATGTATGATATCTCGGACGAACAAAGCCTCAGCAGGTTACACGTGGAAGTTAGCCACCAACAGCGAGACGGATCGATTTCAAACGTGGAGCGAAAAGCAAAAAAAAAGTATAATCATTCCCAGCGGTGGTGATCTGTGCGGGAAAGGGGGAGGGGCCAATGCGGCGGCAGCGGGGTTCGAGTGGGCGCCACCGCCCCGAGGAGGATGCCGCGAGTCAATAGGAAAACAGCGCACGAGCGAAATGCGTGTTCGTTCTTTTTTTCCGCAAGGCCCGGGAAATGAAAGGAAACGGGGAATCGCGGGACGCGCAATGCGTGAGTGCGTGCTGGCTGTTCTTGAAGCGTGCGTTTCGACTCGTCCGGTGGTCCGGGGAGTGAATGGGGATGAAGTAAACAAGTGAGTGAGTGAAGCGAGCGCAGGTGGGGAAACAAAAGACGATCGATGATGCGACGGCTGGAGTCGTAATAATCGGATACGCGACGACGGATGGGGATCACTCTTCACGCACAAATCAATCCGTTTGAGGCTCGAGTTTTTCCGCGAATCCGTGACAGCAGGATTCATCACACTTTTCAACCCCATCCATCATAAATCGCCAAGAGAGCTCTCTTTCTGCTGAAATACGTGCAAGCATTACGCAAGCCTTTCTTCTCAGAAAAACATGACCGTTACAATACCTACCGATTAAATTTACCACCCATTCCAACGGATTTTAAATATACCCCAAAGACAGTGACGGATTTTAAATGTTTAGATAACTATAAAGTTACTGAAACTATTTTTAATCGTCTGGCTCCCTTTTTGGAGTACATAGAAATCATTACAGGAATAGCATGAGGCATAGCTCACTTTCTGTGAACGAAGACTTAATAAATAAATATTACGGAGGAAGAATCTCTAAAACGTTTCCAGTGATGGGTGTTTGAATAACTAATGTCTTTTCAATCAATGCGAAACCAAATCCATGATTTTAAATAAAAATGAACTTATTGATATTCCACACACTTTTGTACTACCATTCCAATGACAATTTAAGTGTCTTGGCACCACTGTTTATAAGGGAAAATTACGGAACAGCAATAAAATGCATTCATCATCATCATCTGAGTACCGGTCTACCGGTCCATCTATCTACCGGTTAAAGGTAGGTTATGATGAAAGCCAGAGAAAATCCAACAGACTCCTCGTTCAGTATCCTATCTACATCCAGTATTTCCTTCTGCATCTCAGCGTAAGCCCTACCTTTCTTCATTCCGTCCATGAAACCTATTCTCTTTCTCCCCCTTCCCCGCTTACCCAACATCCTACCCTCTATCACGGCCTTCAGCAAACCATCACGATTACCCCTTCCAGCCACTTACCCTGCCTTCCCTAATCTCATCCACAAGTTTCCTCTCCTCACCCACTATGTTAAGCGCTTTCTCATTTGTGTTCCTTTCAGTCCAACGCACCTCCTCCATCCTTATCCATCTCCATCCAAAATGCATCAACGAAACAAATAATATTGTGATAATTACTACAAAATTCGTTTTCATTACACGAGGAAAGCACTGCATAATGTTTCCCAGAGCGTTTAGGAACGACCTAACATGATTTCCTCTCCGAGGCTTCCATCTGTTCATGCCTTGAAATATCCAGCATACGAACATGCTTTTAAAAAATTCCAGCTCGTTTAAAAGAAGAAACTATTATTTCTGGTAATTCTTTTGCGGAATAGCGTTAAGGGAGTCAGTGGCACTAGAGCCCTTTGGCCGACGAAAAACATGACTTCATTTACCTGAGCATATCCATAAATACGAAAGGAGAAACGAGGGAATGGAAGCTTCTTGATGATGTGTTTCAGAGCACAAGAGTGAACAAGACTGGCATAGTGAACGATAACAGAATTTGCAGCTAACCATGGAAAAACCAAGATATCCAAATACACTTTTCTTTAACTCCGTGAACTGGGTTTTCTTTGAAAAAGGGTACTCACAGGTGAAACACACCTATTTGCATTTCAACGGTGTATGCAAAACTTAAATGAGACGACGACACTTGAAAAATTATCCAGCGGACTTAATGGTATATTTATGAAAAAAATCCTTAAATATTTAGGAAAATGAAAAACTACTCAGGCAGTCGCCACTAAAAATGCTCCTGAATATCTATCGCGCTCATTTTAAAGCAAAGAAAAGTAGACATGACGTTTATGAAAGATGAGCAACGGCTAAACCATCCGACGAAAGACAAGTCGCAAATTTAACAATCCTTAGGTGGAATCATTCCACAAAACAAATCTTAAAACTCATAATTGGATGCTAGAAGATAGATAAGAGAAATTACTTTCACGTAGGTATGCCACACCCATGCTCTTTCATGTCTCGAGCTATTCCCCGGGGATTTCCTCTCGGTGGAGTTGTTTATAACCGCCGGAAGTTAAACTCAAAATGTGTAAGGTTTTATGTACTCCCTTCCCCAATTCCAACCCGAATGGATGCCTTTATAACAACGGAAGAGTCTCACTAAACCGAGCTCTTGATAACTTTCCACGAGGGGAAATTGAAATGAAGAACAGTGCGCTAACGGAGGCACGGGGAGATGGAGAGTTATCGAAGCTCAACACAACAGCGGTTAAAAACTGTTCTACATATCACACCGTGAGCCTCTATCTTCAGCAAATATTTACGAACATTTTGCTTTGAAAGTGCATTCCGCTATTCGTCAGAACGAGTTCAACCATTGTCATAATTGCAACAGTGCTTTTAGCGCCCTTAAGATAGCAGTCTCAATATTTTTCCGCAGCTCAATGGATAGTAATACAAAGAAATTAATTCGTAAAAATTGGAATAATCATTCCTAAATCACTCAATTGAAACATCGGACCGCCGATTTACCATGGTAATTTAGGATGAATCGAAATTCATATCGGGCAACATTCAGCAGCTTGAGCACAAGACCGATTAAAATTCATCAATACCTTTTCTTCGGCACCCTAATATGCATCGAGATCAAAAAACCAAACCATCCTCAACATGGCGGTGACTGAAATTAATCGGTATTATTCCTTAAGATTCCCCGGGTATGTTGCCATGTGGTGGGTTTTAAGAAACTTTCCCCAGGTTTATCCGCAGTAATTAAAACACAGTCCTTTATTGGCTGCTAACAATGTAAAACTCAACCCTTTTTACGGCATCGGAATTTTTTAATTTTCCCATTAGACATGAATCTGAAAACGATTAATTATGTCAGGAGCAACTGCCGGTAGAGATGGATCTTAACAGTTCAATTTTCTACGTTTAGGTTGTTTTTGACGAATATATCGGAGATTCCGATGAGTCACCTAGATTTAGTGTGTCACCTAAGAGTTCCCTCACATACCGGCTCTTCATAAGGATAAGTGCATACAGGGGGCGAAGGAGTGGAATGGGAGGAGGGAACGGAAAGTGAAGACGCGATGCGAAGAAGGGAGAATGAAGCAGAAACAATGAGAAGGAGAAATGAGAAGAGAGGGGGGGTGAGAATTCAAAGGAACACGCTCCCCCTCCTCCACTCTGTCAGGGCGAAGAGAAGTACAAGAAGGAGCCTTCACACACCCCTTGGCATCGTCCCCTGGGCTGTTATTCCACCTCCCCGTGTATTTAGACCCCGATTCTGTTCCCCGACGCCTTCGCTTAATGCCATGGACCATGGGGGGGGGTGGAGAAGGATCGGCAGGGGGGGGAGGTTGGGGGAGCGCTGGAGAAGTAGGAGGGATGAGCGATGGAAACGACAAATAAAGAGTGCGAGAACTTCCCACGACTGCGCATTTGTGTTCCTCGGGTGGCTCTCGTGGTCGCGCGGGGAAAAAATAATATCTCCTTTCCGATACTCCGTTCGTTCTCCTCCCCCGCACTCACCCTCCTCATCCCTGCACACCAAAATCCCCTTCCCCGGGCACTGTAACCCACTCCCCCCTCGGCACCCCTCCAACTCTTCTCCGAATCGAACACGTTATATGAAGTGGCATGAAAACCCATCCCCCCCCCCCCGCCGGCCTCCACCCGCTGAAACGACGAACCCCTCCCACCCCCGGGGGGCACCGAAGGCCCCTCCCTTCCACGGACGTCATCTCCCCTCCACTCCCCTTTCGCCCCCTATCACCCACCCTTGAGGGAAAGAATTCGGTCGACGATGAATGCGACACTTCACCCTCGGGCCAAACGCGTCGCAACTGTCTCTCCCTCCCCCAACAATCGCCACCAAATCCCTCAATCGGAGTTTACCCACAACTTGCTCGCTCCAACGCTAGCTGAAGCCTCCATGTCCATCAATCTAGTCTCTATTATTAGTACATATAATTACGCTCATAACTGACTTACTGACTCTGTAACGCTGTACAATGGAACCACAGTCACGAAAACGCATTTCAGTCCTGTCTACTGCCTATTCCTTCAAAGAAGCGATAGACCAGAGGTAATATGGTGAATTGTGGAACGTAAGGTAAGGAGTTCGTTACCCTGGTGTGGTAAATATTTTTTTCCCCTTTTTCATAGTTTTTTTCCCTTATCTTTTGAAGATATTGTGCTTTCTTCAAGGAAATTTCCAGTAAAAATATTTTCACGCAATTTCTTACTCTCTAAAGTGATACATGTGTGGAGCATACTTATGATTGGAAAATATTTTTATATGGCATTGAGACCTGGAAGCTGGGCAAGGCAGAAGAGAGCAGGGCAGAGGCATTCCAAATGTGGTGTTTCAGGAGGATGTTAAAGATTCCATGGGTAGACAAAGTCAGTAACGAGAAGGTTCTCAGACGTGCGGGGGAGACTCCGTGTCTGCTCAAATTACTTAAAAAGAGAAGAAATATCTGGATCGGGCACCAACTGAGGCACGAAACCTTGCTGGCCACCATCTTAGAAGGCCTGTGGAGGGAACCAACTGCCGGGGCAGGCCTAGGTTGAAGTTTATGGGACAACCAATGAAGGAGTTAAGGCTGCTCCACTTATGCGCAGCTGAAAAGAAAGGCACAAGACAGAAACGGATGGAGAACTGCCGTCAACCAACCTTTAGGTTGACGACTCAAGAAGAAGAAGAAGAAAGTAATACACTCATTAATTCCGGGGAGTAAAGCGAGTTAGATTGAGCCACAAATCGGAGTGTTTGCAATATTAATCATCATTCAACGGGCACCGTAGGCGCCTTTCAACTAACTATTTACCTGCATATCTTGACGAAGAACCTGCTGAAAGGTCACGGGGACAGGTGTTTCCAGCCAAATGGACCGAGTTGTAATGACTAATATTCTAAGGGACTAGAGAGACTCATAGCACTCCCAAAAGGCTCGCACAGAAAGGTCTTATTGTAAAGCCATCATTTCAACTCTTCGATTCTCTCAATTTTATCCATCAATGTTAGCAGTCCTCAGCCGATCGAGGTGGAAACTAATAGACTTTCAACTCTTCTCATCTCTCTTTTTTCTTTCAGATCTCTTTTCTTCTCATCTTCACTAACTTTCCTTCCACCATCTCTACTGCCTTTTTCTCAGCAGTTTTTCACTTCAGCCTCGGCGTAGATAATGCTAAAATGAATCCAATACACATCCTATTTTTTCACTTCTACTCTTATACTTATTTCTGCTTGGCAGCTTTATTTTCTCACCTACAATATTTATTACTTCTTTGTCTATTTCCTACCAATCATACTTCATCAAAATCTTTCCAGATTCATGCCTCAAACATCTCAAACTTATTCAGAAGAATATTTAGCTGCAACAAAATAACTGCTCAACACCGCTGACTACGAGAGCCTTCTGGAAATAAACATCATTGATGCATACCGTAAGGATCAGAAGCTAGATGGCTGACATTGTTGGAAACCGAGGGGCATACACCAAATTCAGAAAGGAAATAGCACTTAGCCTGAATCGATATTTCATCCAAGGTTAAATCCTGTCCTTCTTTGCGCTTTTCACACGAAATAAAACTTCAGGAAATTTCAAAATCCAAGCACCAAGAATGTTTTTTTATTTTGGAAAATGCACTTTAAACGTCATAAAATTATTTTTATTTTAGACATTTTGATACCCTTGGAATGAAACACTAAATATAACAAAACCATAGCAATTACCTGATCAAAAGATAAATAGATTTTCCACCATGCATTCAGGTCATCTAAGGGCTATGCGAGAAAAATTTTGGCGTGCAATCGCCAAAAGGTTTTTCAATCGAAGTATTGGCTAATCGTTTCATCATCTCATTTAAACACCATTATTCTGACCAATTCCCTGGCCTTAGTTTTATTAGCGAATGTTTACTTGTGTTAATCAATATTCCAGAGATCATATAGCCAGGAATAAAACAAGGGGGGGATAACAAAGGTCCGTAGCCTATCATGAACATGCATAACTATGCTGAGTTTGAGTTTGACGGAGTTCAAGGATCGTTTCACTGTTTGAACAGGACATAATTTTAGTACAAACTGATTGGATGATTTTTCACATATTATATTATTTTTCATCCATGACTAATTTTGTAAACTTTCACTATACGAGAAAAGGAACCACTTCTTTAGCACTTAGAGCTATTCCAAATGAGTAGATATTTTGAGATAAAACTCCATAATGTTACCACACCTCACCCAGTCTCATTATTGCCAGGTGAAAATGGCGTTCAAGATTCTACGGCGACATTTTCAGCAGACCAATATGAGGATAGGAAACTCATACATATCTGAAACACATTTGTCTTCAGAGCGGCACTTCTATGCTTGCTCAATGCTCCAAATCGAGCTTTGAGCACGCCGTACGTCCACGTACGTCGCACGCACGCCGAACAAAACACGTCGGATTCACCGCGTGCCTCGAGGGTCCATTCGCATCAAATCATCCACTTCCAAACCCCTCCCCATCCCTCTCTCTCTCCAGAATCGTCCTCAAAGATGATTTCATTCGAAGCACCGGCGTTTGACGAGGCCCGAATGACTACACAATTGCACTCCAGCAAAAAAAGGAAGGAGTACCTTAGGTTTTAGCGATTTTCTAGCGCCACTCCGCGGACGCTGATATGCGGGAAAAATAAAACCACATGTATGGATGGTAACGTGACATGTTAAACATTTTTATGGAATTCATTCATCATAAATTCTGTGACATTCCGCTAATCATATATATTGTATATAAAATCATAATATAACTCAGCAAAAGTCATTTATCTTGGGTGTTTGTGACAAAGCCGTGCGATTTGCTCATAAATCTGAGTTAATCGAAAAACGTTTCTTCAGTGACTCACACAATTAGTTGATATTGTGGGGTATACATAGCAGGTAATTTACACCCTCCCGAATAATTTTGTTTAATTATTAATTTATTTACTAAAATATAAAAAACAACCACAAATGGTCTTTTACATTGAATATATAACAATAAAATAAGTTAATCAACAAGAATAAAACAATAATGGTGGCCCGTAGGTACAATCAAACACTAGGGAGAACAAACCGTTGACATTAGGAGGCAAGAAGTTTTTTGATTCAAGTGGTAAAAGAGTGATAGCTAGGTGGAGAGGTCAAGTAAGGAGTGGGTGAAAGTATGTTGAATAGTTTCGGGAGTCTGTAGTTTGCAAATGAGATAAAGAAAGTAAGCAATCAATATGGCAATATTAGCTGCTCTAACTGCAAATTGCCGCAGATATAAAATAGTGCGATACAATGTAAAATAAAATATTGTCCGTAAATGGCTAGTTCTCGTTAGTTCACAAGACGGCAACTTCTTTGAAGCTGTAATCGAAAGAAACGATCATTGCATATAAAGTAATACCATTGTTTAAAACCAGCGCAAGGGATTCCAAATGTCAACGAAGAGAGCTTAAACCGATTAGTCCCCTTCCTAATTTGCACCAGCAGAGCGTAGGGATTCGGAATTCTGACCTATGACGCACCGCGTGTATTTCCATTTAAAGAGATACCAAGGGTATATAATATATTTGAATGCGAGTGGGGAATGGAGGTTGGGTGGGTTTGAGAGCATTCGGATTCGATAATACTTCCCATCGCCGAAATGAAGCCATTTGTAAATCTTTCCCCCTCCCCCCATTCCTCACCTCCCTCCCCTCCATTCGCTCTCAACCTGCACCCCCCCCACCCCCTGCGTCATCTCACCCCAAACACCGCTCCCGCCCCGTAATCTTAGAAACACCCCCAAAATCCTCCCGCTCCGTTCTCTCCCCTCAACCCCCACCACACCCCCTCGTTCCGCTCATCTGCATAATCTCCCCCCCCATCCAACCTTCCCTCCCAATCGCTCTCCCTTCCCTTCCCTCCCCGCACCTCCCGATCTTCGCAGCGTCCTCGACAAAAATCCCCAACATCCTCCAACTGAGAGAATAGGAGTGCGCAGGGTTTCGCATCACGTACAAAACCTGCGACTGCACCAATCCAACAATCCTAAGCAACAAGGAGTGAAGTTTTTAACCTCCTCCGCAAAAGCGGAAATGAAATATAAATATTTGAATAGAACTGGTGTTGATAGAGGGAACTTTTTAAAAACTTGTTAAGGAATGCGTATTCGAGAGCAAGGAGGTGGAATACTTGTTTAAAATGAATAAGTAAAGGTCTTTTATTTGGTACTCATGGTTAATGAAAAATACTTTGTAATTTTCTACAAAACTTTTACTGTACGGCGCGTTTCACCGATTTACGGCATATTCAGGTACAGAAACTTTCTGTACCTGACGATGCCTTGAATAAGTGAAACGCGTCGAACGATAAAGGTTTTGTAGAAAAGTAGTAAGTAATTTTTATTAATCAAAGGTATTAATATAATAAACTTCTACTAAATGAAGCCTGCCACTGTCAAATCATTTGTTTGGAACAAGTGATAACTTGCGTTATTTTATTTTGTACTGTCCATGTTATGCTTGCTTTTCATTAATTCACTTTAGATTTTTTTCCTGCAAAAAGGCTGTTGCTACATTATTTATGTATCATAATTATATAATCTTTGTGAATTGCAGTGATCCTAATCAGATTCTGTTGTGTGTTCTGGCAAAATCAATGTTTTTTTCATTTTCATTTTATTATTGTTTATAATTTTCGTATCCACTATTAATTTTTTAAAAAAGATTTTTAATTTGCGGCACAGAGACTGATTTTTGTTGATTTCTTCATTTATGTAATTTTTTTGACAAAGAAGAGTCGGTTAACCTCACAAAGGATTTTATTCTAAGGGGAACCTATGTCCCTCGTTTTGAATTATTGTAATATTTACCTTTATGTGTATGAATTTATACGAGGAACAAATAAATATAAAAATAAAATAATATCCAGACAATTGCAATGAGAAAATAATCCAACTGTGCCAACAAATGAATCACGGACTTTTGGCTCGGAGGGAAAATTATCTGATTACTACGTTCCCCAAGTGCAATTTCCAACGCATTCATAATTTTCAAATTTTATTTCATTGCTGTTATTTCGGCAGAAGTTCAGCAAACTTAAGTTACACAGAACATCACGGCTTAGGGATGGTATAGGATAAAGCGTCATGGGTAGTGACTTCTATGACGTCCACTTTTTCCCTTACATTGCAATCACTGATGGATACAGATCATCTAGTTCCCTTAACACCAGATGAAACTGTGACCAGACACAGGAATTACGAGTCGCCTCGTCTCGACACCGCCTCACCCCTTAGAAGAACGATTCCTCGCCCTTTCACTCTCGCCGGCTTCAACTTGAATTAATACGTCAAACGTTACCGTCGAATTGTTTCCTTAGTTAACCTATACCCCTTTTATTCCTTAGTTAACCTACTAGTAGAACCCCAGATTTCCCCTCTTTCTCGACGATATGTACTCCTCACGATCAAAAGACGGTACTGTAAAATCTTCCCACCCAAATTAAGATACTAAGGAGGTGGGCACTAATAATGAGAGCACTAAGCAATCATAATTTAATTAAGTAATCTATGTCATTGATAAGAACGCATGAAGGAATTCAGAAGAATTCGGAGGTCAGGAGAACTCTGGATACACACCTGAAATCTCTAATACTTAGTGTTATAGCAATATCGAGATATAATGTTCTCATTGTAAAAAACGTATTTGCTGCCAATTTTGGAGAGATTTACCTGTTTATAGATGAGAGTATAAGTGAGGTGGTTATGGTTTTGAATGCAAACCTGGGAAAGAAGGCAGTAAACATTGAACAGATGAGCAACAGGATATTAGAGGTTAAAATAAAGGCCCACTCGTCGAACTTCGCGTTGGTCCAGGAGTACATACCTACAAGTAACCATAGGGAGGAAGAGGTGGATGGGGTATACGAGCAACTAGAAGAAAAAAATGACATAAATCCGAAGCAAGAAAATCTTGATCGAAATGGGCGATTGGAATGCAGTAGTGGGTAATGAAGGGGTGGCTTTGAAGGCGGAAGTAATGGGCTAGGAGCAAGAAATGACTGTGGTGAGAAAGTAGTTGAATTTTGGAAAATAAATAAATTATCAGTAATAAACACTTGGGTAAAACATCACCCCAAGGTGTGAAGTATTGAATGAGATGAAATGGAGGGAATAACGTGAGCTAGTAGAAAGGAACAGAGGTGAAGCAAAGGAAATAGGAACAATCGAATAAAAATGGGAAACCATAAAAAGAAGCATAGAAAGAAATATGTGGCAGAGAAAACAATATGATCAATGATAACGAGAAGGTAAAGAAGCAGTGGGTCACAGACAAAATTATTAGAAAAATAGAGGAGAGAAGGATGTGGAAAAATGACTTGGACATAGGCAAGAGAAAGCATAAGTAATTAAATAATAAACTTCGGCGAGTAACCGTTCGGCTGAAGGAAAACTGGTAGAAAGCACAATGCGAAGACATAGAAAAGCTGCAGAAATAGGGGACAGGTACGAGAGGCATGGGAATAGCTAGATGTGGAAATCAAAGTAGGAGGCCAGCTGATAGAGTCGGTTAGATTCGCTGACGACTAGGCGTTGGTTAGTCGATCATCGAAGAGATTGCATGCTTTAGTAGATTTTCAGTGCGGGAAATGCGAAATCAAGATAAATCTTTGGAAAACAAAAGTAATAAGACTCTCTTGGACAAAGAAAGCGAAGCTGGTCATAAAGTGGGAGGGCACAAACTGGAGCAAGTCGAACATTTTAATTACTTGGGTAGTACGCAGGAAGAAAATGGGCATAGTAGTTAAGGCATTAGGAGGAGAATAGTGTTAGCGGAGGAAGAGTTTAATAATAAATGGGAGCTGATGTAATGGGAGCGGGTAAGGATTAAAGAAGAGGCTAGTGAAGAGCTTGATATGGAGCGTAGCGTTGTATGAGGCAGAAACGTGGACTCGGAGAAACGAGGACGAAAATAGGCCGCAGGCGTTCGAGATGTGGGTGTCTAGGAGGATGGAGAAGGTGCGGTGGATGGAAAGGAAGACAAACGAGGAAGGACTTGGTATGGTGGTCGAGGAAAGGAAACTTCTGGATGAGATTAGAAAGTGGCAAGGTAGGTGGTTGCATGGGGTAATCAGGGGCGAAGGTTCACTTAAGGATATAATAGAGGGAAGGAAATAGGGTAAGCGGGGAAGGGGAAGAAATAGAATAGGTTTTATGGGCGAGATGAAAGAGGGTAGATAGTACGCCGAGATGAAAAAAAGAAATAGTGGTATACAGGACCCTGTATATTTAAAAATTTTAACGATTTCTACTCACATACTTTCATTTAAACTAGGTCGCTTAGCCGGTGGATCTTTGGAGCCGGATGCTATGAAATCGTGATTTTAGAGCAAACTATTTAGTCGCGATTTCGTATTTTGTTTATTTATTTCCACATCCCCGAAAACAGCGTTAACGGCCTTTTACATCGGGTTTTATTGACGTCTAGCAATGAATGAACACAAACACCCATGTCCTGAGTGGTGAAAAATACACTCAGGCGGAACTCGAACCCGCGACCCTCAGTTTAGCAGGAAAGGACCTTACGCTGTCGCCACTGGGACCGCCGTATTTTGCATAAAAGCACTATGGGACCAATTCCCAATCACTAGATGGCCTTGTTAGTGACAAATTAAATACTGATGGCAGATTTAAAAACTCTCATGCATATGTGTGCACTGACTCTTGTTTAAGGGCACATGACGACAGCAGCTCTTCACATTCATAAACACATATTTTCATGTTCGTCTTGCGACCGTTCTTCTATTAGTAATGGTATAATTGCTAACAAATCATGAACAAAATGCAGGAAGTAGAGAGTCATGAATAACAATAGAAGGGTAGCCAGGGTGCAGCACGAAGAGACGAAAGGGAAGAGAGACGAGAGTCAAAGAGGAAAAATTTCCATTTGCAATCCAAAGAGGGCGGGCGGGAGGGTTGGAGTGGGAGAGGGGAGGCTGAAAGGAGTGGGAGGAGAAGGAGGAGGGGAAGGAAATCTTGGAATTGACCCGCGTGTAATTACGACGCGAGAAAGCCAACCCCCTCCTTATTTTTTTCAATTTCAACGAGGCGAAATGAAAGAACAATGGCGTCTTTCTTTCTCTTTTCGGCAGACGGCCCTCGTGGAGAGATATGGAGGTGGTGGTGGTGTCAGATGCCGAATGAATTTTTTATCTGCGGGGGAGGAGGGTGCGAATGGGAAGGGAGAGAGAAAAAAGGGGGAGACGAATGAAGAACACCCCTTGCCATGCTCACATATACACACATATATATATTTCTCTCGTGGAGAGGGCGGTTCGTCCGAGAGCGACGAACGGTCTCATTTCGACGAATCCCAGACGGCACTTTTACTTTGTGAGGTTGGACACCGTGGATTCGGGGAGGAGTACGTAAAAAAATATATGCAGTCGGCAGTGGATGAAAGTGCTCATTTTTAAGCATCAAAACTTATCAACTGTTTTGCGTTCTTATTCTACAGCTTGACACGCATGTAATGCAAGCTCTTGGTATAGTTTTAAGCAATAAATTTGGTGGTTTCCGGCGTGATTTTATAGAACTTAATTATTTATTTTGAATAAAAAGGTTATACTTTGTTTTTCCACATTAAATTTTTAATTTTCACGACCATGGTTTCGACGGTTAACCATGATGATCACCTGATGATGACGTTAACCGTCGAAACGATGGTCGTGAAAGTTAAAATTTAATATGGAAAAAGAAAGTAAAACCTTTTTATTCAAGATTAAAGCAATAATATCAGTTATGCAAACCAGAAGCCCTGAAGCACTGCTTTCTACTTTAATTACCTCAAATGGTATCACCTCTTTAAAAAAACCGGGGTTACGATTAGTTAAAAAGGATATTATTTTTTATTTTACGTAATTGTAACTCGCATGCAATACATTTTAGTTAAGATGTGCACTTTTGACCACGTAAAGATCCAAAAACAAAGGTTATTCCATGTTTCACAATTGTCGGATGGGCACTGCGCCGATCACCTACAAATGAAAATTGCTCCTAGAAGAATTGATCCGACTGGGATCATTTTGGATGGAAATCGTTCGCAAATTCCGACGACAGAGCGCCGGCCTTGAAAACTAAACAAAGCCGGTTTTAATAGCACCTCGGGATTGGGATGATGCGTTTGCGATGAGAAACAAGATTTTAAGGTTAGACGACGTGATGTAAGTCAGGTAGCTCGAGAACTAAAAAAAACACAAAAGCCTGCCACCACAACGAAAGATACTTATAACTCTCATAAGAACTGACGCACGTCATCGCGTTCCGAATTTATTTCTCAGCCTCCCAGATGTTGTTTACCCATTAATATCACGATTAACGCAATGCCCGAGGGAAAACTAAACGACGACAACAATCGCCCAACGTTGGTGCACTAAATGGAATGATAACTCGAAGAGGAGGAGGCGGACATGTCTAGGGAAAAATTAGCATGTGCATGAAGGATGAACTCCTTCCCACTTGAAAAGGAGTTATGAGTGTGGGAAGGGAGAAGACAAGGAGGGAGGTGGGGAGGGGGCACAAGAGAATGCGGTGAGATAAGAGAGGGGAGTGGGGGGGGAGGAGAGGAGGTTGGGAAAGAGACAGGATGAGGTGGGGTGTGAGAATGAATCCATCTGAGAAAGAGGAGGTGGGGGAGGGGTCTCAGTGGTACCCCGCCGGGGCGGGGCGGGGGGGGGGGGGGGGTTGCACGAAGGGGAGAGGATTTTCGCTGGATGGGCGGTGGGTAAGGGATCGTCGCTGAGGAGAGCAGAGGGTGTTGAGGGGGCAACGGTTGATTGGGGGCAGGAGGGTGCCGCGGAGCGGGGGGCATACATAGGGGGATGACGTGATCGTGGTGATGTGCGCTCCAATAGAAATGGGTGGTTGAGTGCCGCACCCGAGCAACTCGCCGGTGGGCGCGGTGAAATGGTTGCACGACTCACGCAGTGAAAATTACGAATACATCCTCCAGCGTCACATTCCCCTCTCCCATTCTTCTCTTCCAAGATAGCAGGGGTCTCCAAACTACGGCCCGCGGGCAAACACCGGCACGCCATAGTTTATTTTGATTACATTGTAAAATTTACAATGTAAGTAAACCATACAAAATAATAATCAGATGTTTTTATTTAACGACCAATAAAGAAATATAATAATGCTTAAGGTTGGCTAATGGTAAAAAATGTTTCTTAAACTGTTCGACTGCTGTCATGACCATTGGATAGTAATGCTTGTTATTCCAAGTAATCGACAGCCGTATATATTGTAAAAAATGTTACTGTATAATAAAGTTGCCAGTTTAACTCACATAAAAGATTCAGCTGTATATAAAATATAATCAAGTGGACATGCATAATGAAATTGAACATTTTAACTGTAATAAATGATATGAGATGAATCCTAAAAACTTACAACAAGTGACATACATAGGTAATTCACATAATGAAATTAAAATTATAATTGTGATAAATGAGATTTTTGTAACTGTAACTTTCCACTGACAATTGTTTTTACCTTGAACATGGCCGTAAGTATTTGTAACAATACGTAACGCATAGCACGCGCATCCACTCTCTCCGCCACAATGAAATGTCCTTGACACTTGCCCGCTAGTACCAACCAAAATGTCGACCGGAGCGGAGTCCTACCCCGCGCCATAGATATCTCACTCGCTGGCTAGTCCCAGTACTAAAATTTGCGCGTAATTCAAAACTACAGCATGTTGGTATGATGAGCTAGCTAGCCCTTGGCCCTTGGTACTTACAATTAATGGTCGAGTCAGTGAGGCCCTTAGGCTAAAAAGTTTGGAGACCCCTGCAATAGAGTGGTTGCTGCTGCTATGTCGGGTTGGTGTGATGGCTCTATCTCGAGAGAGAGTCCTTGTTCGGATTCAGCTGGCGATGGAGATATTTCAACGGAATCGCAACCCTATAATAAGAAGAGAAAATCAAGTGAATTGCTCAGTCCACCGAAAGGGACTTTGGATTCTTTGGCCGAGTGCAGGCGGATTCCGACGCCAGGCTTCTCTCTTTCCCTTCTAATCTTCTCAAACATTCCCACCCATGCGAAATCACATGCCTTTAAGGCACTACTTCCGTCTTTTTTCGCTCGCCGTTCATTCACTACTATCGTGAGGCTTAGTCGGAAAAAAGAGGAAATAGCACTGCACATGTATTTCCTTGCCGCACAGTTGTTCCATTGAAACTGTCCCAAAACTTGAAGTTCTGTAGCTCTTCCACGGGTGGACTTCTCATAGCTCAGGAAAATGGCTAACAACTTCATTGGTTATTTCGTTTATATTCTTCCATTTTTTTAAAGCCCTTTTAATTTTTCCTGCCTGTAGGCATTGTATTGAATTTTTTACTCGTTCCATGAATATGTAATCATGAAGAGAGCATAAGGTAGTATTGGAAAATGCAATAGTCAGGTCGGTGGCCTAAATTCGCTTTTGATGAGAGCCTCGGTCCTTGGGTACGATTTCTACAATTTTATGTTGATTGCTTCCGAGTTTACGAAATGAATTTACGAGAGATCTTAATTTCCCACGTTTCACTCTACCTTCATGTTACAGGTTACAAGAGAAACAAGCGTATTAGGCCGGCTAAGCCAAATAGACCACCAGTATAATCTCTAAAGAAAAGTGACCCAGCCAGGTTTCATGAGCCTTGCCGGCAATATGACCATTTAATTAAGACACTTGGCACTTCTCTGGTTAACTATGGTTGATTTGGAGTTACAACTTTCCACGGGATATCAGTTTACTTCCGTACACTTTTTATGACAACAGTTTTAAAAGAAACCCAAATGGAATCCCTCTCTGCCCCGCGTATCCCCCTTCAGGATATCACAACGCGAGACGATTACCAAGTTGAACTGGACCGGCCTTTAGCTAAAAAGATGAGCACTAAGTGTATGTATTTTTGCAAAAGTCTTGGACGCAAGGATAGACAATCTGAAATGCGGCAGTGCCACTGTTCTTTCGCGACAGTCATGAGGTTTAAACATTGAACAAATACATGTTTTGGTCTCGGTTGCCAATTAAATAAAAAAACTAATAATTAAGAAAAACACCAATGAGATTATGTGCGAATCATTTCCCATCTGTAGTATCCACATTCTGGTTTTCCCGGCTGGCGTGAGATAAGGTATAAGGAAGAAGCAAGCATCGGGCATCGAGACTTTTTAAACATTCCGTTTCGGGGAGTGTGCATATTGGACCCATGTAATTAATCGTCGCACCGAATCCTGTTAAAATCTGAGTTAATCAAAAGGAGGGCAACGAAAAAAATGGGAGGATCCCCAAAAGAATCAAAACACAAATGATTGATTTGGGAAAAGGAAAATACTGCATAGATATAATTTTTTAAGTGAATCAAATTGGGACAGCCAGGATCTAAGGCATAGTCTAAAAGAGAATGCTCCCACTTCAAATCTCAAAATGCAACAAATGATGGGTATGTTTCAATTGCATGCACCGGACCAATGCTTTGTATTGAGGAACGTTATTTAGTTAATTCATAATCTTACTCATTCTACTTAAATAAACTTATCACACCAATGCACCTGATAAAAAATGAAGATATTTTCAGGTTGAGTGACAGAGCTTTCAACAAGACACAGCATGAAAAAGAGTAAAAAATACACTAGTTTCGTAATCGCAATCAATAGCCAATAGCTCAATGGGACACTCTTACATATCATCCTAATTTGATCAAGATCCAAGGTTTCTAACGAGATTTCATCCTATTAAGTGAACCTATATTGAAAAAAAATGTATTTATCATAACACATATCCGTATCCTGCATTAGAGTACTGATATTTTAATACAAATTTATTAAACAATAAAAAAGGTAATAAAAAGATATAATAATGAAGTTAAAACGTGAAGAATCATTTTATAAAAGAAACATACAAATTTTTGTGGGCACATATGAAAGGGATTGAAAAGCCTTTTTTCAACCAGAGGCAAAGGAAAATAGGTGTCTGGCATGTTTACCTATCGGTAGCTACTCAAGTAAAGCATAGAGCAAGCGTTCCATTTCCATAAACCTTCCAATTACAAAAACTAGTAAGAACCCAATGGATTTCATAACTCTTTTTTATCTAGCATATCATAGCTAGGATTTCGCTCCATTCAACGAGAATAATGCCGCCCAACAGTCTGCCACCGTGAATAGACGAATATTCCAGCTTTCCTAGGCTCTCCATTCACTTGAACCGTAAATGAAAATTGCTAGAGCTAATGGGGTAAGTGCTGCTGTGCATGTAAGCACAAAAAAAAAGAATCCCGCTGGAATTTGATTCATAAAGCAAGCGTGCTTTGAGTCCCAGGAATCACTGCGAAAAGAGCCGATACTCCACGCTCAGTAAAATAAAAGCAGAACTTTTTCAAGAAGAACAAAACACTGAGCGAGCGGGAAATGCATAACATAAAAATATACTGCAATATGACTAGTTATTTGAGTGTCATCTTTCCCACAGGGAAGAGCCCAACTGTTTCAGATGTTAACTCTTGCCAATTGAAAGGGAACGAAGATTTTTTCCACTTCGCCCGTTCATGTGAACAATAGGTATTACTAAAGAAAAAAAGGCGCACCGCAACGCCTGAGCATCGAAGCAACGAATGAACAAGAAACTCTCAAGACAAAGGCGCGGAATGATGAGAGTGGGGAACAGGGATACCTATTCCCATCCCGCCACACACGCCGAGAGGAAGAATTGCGTTTTCCCTCGCGGCAACGACGGGAGCATCATCTAACACCCTTTTTCACTCTTTCATTCCTCGAGTGAACTGAAATAAAACCACGAAGACTCTCCACTCTTTCCCGCCGAAATAAAAGAAAAGGTAAAGCGTGGAATAGCAACGTACGCGCGTGTGTTCGGCACTGCAGCGAGCACCCCACATTTCCCGCCACAGAACCCGCGGTCGAAAGCGATAGCAGTCATTACTGGATCAGAGCGAGGAACGCATCCCCTTGCACAAGTTATTGTGAGAATTCAACAGACTGTCGCGCAATACTCAATACACTTCATAGACGTTCGATACAATATCGTCATTGCCACGACGATATACACTAGAGTCCCGCTAATCCGAACTAATTGGTTACGGACACTGTTCGGGTAGCGAAATTTTCGGATTATCCGAAAAATTGCATTATTACAGAAAAAATTCATTAAAATCACTTCATTTCATGTATTGATACAATATGGTATGCATATCTGTACTTTGTACTGAAAGTATAACACAATCGTCAATAATTACAGTACATTAAAATCTGTATTGTACTGTAAATTATTCTGTAAAGTAAATTATCCCAACTACAGTAGTTTTTGTACCATACTAAGTAAAAGTTAATTAAAGAGTAGTTCTACTACGTTTGTACTTTGATTTTGTTCCTTTAATTCCTAAAATACAGCAAAACGCTATATTTTAAATTTTTAAAACATTCCAAATATTCTGCTCGGATTAACAACTTTCGGATCAACGGTGTTCGGATTAGCGGGACTCATAGTGTACTGGAGTCATCTTTTTTGCTTGGTATTGCATTGGCTTGTATTACTTGGTATTATTAACGAATATAAATACTGGAATAAGACGAAAGTTACGGTGCGTGCAGAGATGTTCAGGGAGGTGAAAGGAAATAGTGGCAGATATTTACAAAACGCGGCGAAATAAGATGAGAAACGCAGGAACGGTGAGTTGGAGTGACGACGCGAAATATTAGAACGCGTACAAGTGACGCCAAGTCTTCAACTTCCGTCTCCATCTCTCGCGATACTCTCTGTCCCTTCGATGCCGGCGATACGACGAAGGGGGGTTGTGGGGGGGTGGGGAGAGAGAGGCGGTGGCAATGGCCGAAGGAGACGAGTCTACATCTACATACTACCCAGCGCGCACCCACATAAGCGTGTGGCAGGGGGTGTTAGGACACCAGCCGCGTAAAGATGTAAAGGAGAATGTTATAGAGAGGTGAAAAGGTGAAGTTTATTACGGCAGAGTTTTCCGTGGAACTCAGTTTTTTTTATTATTGTCACTTATTGTTCGTGGGAAGAACGAATTTTTGTACATATCTGTTCGGCAATGTATACCCCTTATTTTATCTTTCCTGTCCGACGCAGATATGTAGTGCGGCGTAAAAATTATTTTCTCTGTGTCACACTGAAACACATTTGTTCGGAATTTCTGAAGCATTCTAAGCCTAGCGTGTAGCCTCCGAGTCTGTAGTAATTCCCAATCTAACCACTCTAAAATGAGTGAAACATTCTTTGTTCGCTCATAGCAGTTGTTAAGGAAGCGCACAGCTTTCCTTTGTATTTTATTTATTTTTCGAATCAAATATTTCTGTCCAGGGTCTCAAATGCTCACGATTCAGGAGGAAAGACAACGCAAGCAGGTACGTATACGTAAGTAGTTACGTACATGCCAGCATTAACAAGGACGATAACCATCTGAGTGATAACACGCTAGTCAACAAACTTTTGTTATGTCATTTGCACGCTTTTTCCTCGTAAATGAAAAAATGCCCATTAATAAATTATATGTAATGGAACGGTATTTCTCTATCTCAAGCTTAACTATTCCTAGATGGTTCACGTGTTTTCCACTCAACTCTTACGTCTGATTTTCACTATGCTTAATAACATTAAATGAAGTCAAGAAATCTAATCTTAAGTCTTGACCAGCATCCATATTGTTTCATTCCAAGCACTCTTTTCTGGACTAAACCCTCTCAATTAATAATTGCTAGTGACGTAAATTATGATGACTTATTTGGTAATTGTAATTTAGCTTATATTACATTTTCTCCAACCTCTCCCACTATAAGTAGGCACTCGAGTGACGGCGTATCATTGTTTCGCTGAAATAATATAATTTATGCTTGTTGAGCCACCACACATCCGTTTGGTGCTTTTTCTGGTTAAATTTTCGCACGGGAGGGGTTCAAATAATTAAGGAATAAGGGTGCTGGGAACAGAATTAAACCTCGGTCGTCAACGTCCGTATGTTCCTCGTGGAAATGCGGAACAGCAAATTTGAGGATTTGCGAGGAAATTGAGGCGAAGAAATTGATGGCGCTCTTTACGCGGAGGAGATGAGAACAGACGGGAGGAGGATGAGGAAAGACAGTGCAAACATCCGGAGAACTCACTCTCAGAGGCGATGAGAACCTCGAGGTGTCAAACTCAGACTGCGGCGAGCGAATAATATAATGGGTTCACGTGAAATGGAAGTGCGGGGAAGCTGAGGGTCATCGCCCCCGAAGGATGATATTGGAGAAATGCAAAAGACATTTCTCCAGGAGAAGCCTGTCACTTGAACCACATTCACAGAAGACGATTAGTTACATTTCCA
Source organism: Pyrrhosoma nymphula (assembly GCA_963573305.1). NCBI lineage: Eukaryota > Metazoa > Arthropoda > Insecta > Odonata > Coenagrionidae > Pyrrhosoma > Pyrrhosoma nymphula. The sequence goes on from OY754328.1 coordinate 146,717,331, forward strand.
CGGAAAGCACTACAATAAGGCAATAACAAAAGGAAGTAAGACGACCAAAGCTTACCGGGATTTATAGCTTACGCAGAATAACCACTCCTCGTGTAGGAGGTATTTTCAAGCAGCTTTCAATGCTTCAGTAGAAATAGACTTCCTCTTAAAGAGAGACCACACCATTATTCAACTTCCATTAACAACCCCAATAAAAACAGTGAAATACGGTTGCAAAATTAGATGATGAGGTAGTAAATAATATTTCTGTAGAAATTAAATGAATGGTTGTCCAAACATTCTCTCATTTTTAATTCTCTCGGCTTTAGGAAACCATTTTAAGAAAAGTAGTTTCCAAATTAATTTAATTTGGATTTTAAAAATGACTTACACTATTCAACTTTTCTTAGTAAACCAGGAACTTCTATTTGAGCCGTGGCAACCCCATCAAAAGGGGCCCAGCCGCCTGTTCGCACTGGAGGCCGTGCTTCGGGTAGCCAGGGCCGGAGGTCTAAGTGGGCCGGCCCGGCATTAGACCCTACGTCTGCCGACCCCAGACTACCCCCCCCCCCCCCTTCGCTCCCCGGAACCAGCCCGGGGTATATAAGGGTCGCGCACTTCAGCGCGGGACGGCTTTCCAACTTCTGATTCGGGCGTATGGTGTCCAGCTGCTGCCGCCGACTTCCTGGTTGCCAGCCCGTCGAGCGCCCTCTGTGTTTAATTCCCCTTTTTATCCTCTCCCACCTACCGGTCTACCTGTATCTCGCACCACCACCACCACCACGCCTATGGTTGTAATCCTTTCGGTGTTCTATTAAATCTCCGTCAACTCGACGGATTTTCTGCCAACGTTTTGCTTGTTTATTTAAGTAGCCCCCCCCCTGCCCGGCCGGGTGCAGCTCAACTGGTAGCAGAGCGTGGTTGGTGTTTGGTGTTGGTGGTGCTGGGATATGGCCACTCCCGATTTAGCTACGGAGGAGGGTGTTCCTCCGGTTGCAGCGGGTTCCGTAATTACAGCTTCTGAGTTACCCACGGGTAGTAGTTGGATCAACCGGATGCCCAAAAGGGAAGCGTCCATCATGTGCAGCAGATTCGGTTTGAGCGCAGAAGGATCACTGGACGAACTCCGTAGGAGGATCCGGCAATACGTACGTTCGGTAAGTGAAGGGGCTCCAGGCGCGGTAGGCGACAACGGGGACGCTCATGACCACACAGAGAACATCTCGGGGTTAAGCGCGAGGTGGGACATCGCCGTGGCAGCAGCTCTCCGCTGGGAGCTCAAGTTCGGCGGTAGTGCCGGTGAAAGCGCCATGGGATTTCTTGAGAGGTTCGAAAAACTAATTGAGCATTATAATTGTGGTGAGGGGTTTCGCTTAAGAATAATTCCTGAACTTTTGGTGGGACGGGCGAGAGAGTGGTTTTGGTCAAACGATTTTTCGGACTTCGACTCGTTTTCCGCAGAGTTTCGGTTAGCCTTCGCCCCCCCAAATTATCAGTTTCGTCTAAAAAGGGATATACTCAATCGAACGCAAGGGCCATCGGAAAAAATCGGTGAATATGTTACCTTGGTAAAAAGAATGAACGCCAGACTAGCAGATCCCTTCGAGGAACGAGAGTTACTAAATATAATATGTAGTAATTTGAATCCCAACTACTTAAGACAACTATCGTCTTCCCCGCGTACGTTTAGCGAGTTATTGGAATGGGGTCGTGGTTTTGAAGCGAGGAATCATTTGGCGGAATCTTATACCTCCCCTGAACATGCTCGAGCAATGGTAGATTCGGAATTTGATTACCCGGGACAATACTCCGGAAAGCCTCAATCAACTAACTGGGAGGGTTCGCGTAATTATTCGTGGCAAAACCGATCAGAGGCTCAGAGGGCCGCCAGGTGTTGGGGGTGTGGTCAGGTAGGGCATGTGCAAAAGAAATGTCACTACAATCAGGGAAACGAAAAGCCCGCAAGGCGTTGAGGCCACGAGGCCGAAGCGGGCGTATTATGGCCTTGTCTGGTCGGCCAGAACGACCCAAGTTTCGAGGTATACCAACAATACCCATCGAAATGAATGGAATCGGCACGACGGCCCTTTTGGATTCCGGAGCCTTTTGCTCTTGCGTAGCGGCGTCCTTACTCGCTCGTCTCGAAGTAAACCCCAGTAAAATTAAGGCAGTATCGATACAGTGTCGCGGATTTCAGTTGGAGCAATGGCTCGCCACGAAACAAGTATCTCTGCGTTTAAAAATAGACGGTCTGACTTGGGAGCACCATTTTTTAGTTATGGATGATCCCCCGTTTCCCGTTATTCTAGGGGTGGAGTTCATGAAAAGATCGGGAATGAAGTTAGACTTTGTAGAATGCACGTATTCTTTTAATTTCCGGCCGAATGTCATGGGTGCATTATGCGGCGAAGGGGGTAGGGAAGAGGAAGCCAGCGATAGATCTGACCTAAGTCACCTACCGGAAGATAAAAGGAGGAGGATAAGGGATCTATTCACTGAATTCCAGGACGTAATCACGGACAGGTTAGGTTGTACTAATTTAATGACATATGATCTGACGCTATCTGATTCCATACCGGTGAGGTCTCCCCCGTTTCAATGTACTCCGCCGAAATTGATCCAAATGGAGAGACATATCAGGGACCTTTTAAACAAAGGTGTCATAAAAGAATCAGACTCTTCTTATGCCAGTCCCGCCTTTCTCGTCCCAAAGAAGGATGGCGAGTCACGCCTGGTCGTTGACTACCGACGGCTAAACAATAAAATAATCTTTGATGCCTTTCCCTTACCCACAGTCGAAAACGCGTTTTGGCATTTTAGGAGCGCTCAATATTTCACCATTCTGGATCTGAATTCGGCTTACCATCAAGTTCCGTTAACGAATAAATCCAAAAAGGCCACTGCCTTTACTACACCCTTTGGGCTCTATGAATATCAAAAACTTCCTTTTGGCGTATGTACCGGAGCACAAATCCTATCGCGGCTGATGGAGCGCGTGTTGAAGGGTATAAAAATGAAATTCGCGTACAATTATTTGGATGACTTAGTTATATATAGTGACAGCTTCGGAGAGCATATTGAGCATATTCGAGAAGTTCTTCATCGTCTGAGGAAGGCTGGCTTGACGGTCAACCCCAAAAAGATGTCCGTTGCGCTCGGAGAAATAAGGTTCTTAGGACATGTAGTGTCTTCTGGCGGAGTCAAAATCGATCCGGAAAGGGCCAGAGTGGTAAGGGATTTTCCTCCGCCCACGGATTTGAAGGGGGCGCGCAGGTTTTTGGGAATGTGCAGTTTCTATTCTAGGTTCATTCCTTCATTCTCCGAAATCGCGGCACCTATTAACAGTTTAAAAAGAAAAAATTGCCACTTCAAATGGGGGGCGGAACAAGAGAAGTCTTTCCGTCAACTGAAGGAGAGAATTTCCTCACCACCCGTGCTGCAAATTCCCGACTTTTCTCAAGGGTTTACACTACATACTGACGCCTCAAGTAACGCCGTTGCGGCCGTACTCTCGCAGTCGAGAGGGGGTCACCTCGCGCCTGTGGCTTTCGCTAGCCGCACGTTGACCGAATCGGAGAGGAAATACTCCGTTTACGAGGCTGAGTGTTTGGCGGTCGTGTACGGCGTGGAAAAGTTCGAAAAGTACTTACAAGGACGGGAATTCGAATTATTCACGGACAATGAGGCCCTATCATGGATGTTCCGACACCCCAAACAACTCGGAAGAATTGGGAGATGGGTACTTAGATTATCGCCCTTTAAATTCAAGGTAAATCACGTTCGGGGTAGCGAAAACATCGTAGCTGACTGCCTATCAAGAGTGTTTAACGGAGGGTGTCCGGAAGATACGTGTTCTTCCGAGCCCAACGTTTGCGTTTTGCAAGATTCCCCGTCATCATTTACGTCCCTGAGGGACCACCAACAAAACGATCCTGAATGTTGCGCATTAAGGGCGAAGATACGCGAAGGTTGCTATAAAGGAAATTTGAAAATCATTCGAGACTTATTGGTGTACAGCTCAGGGCGAAGTAAGCGCAATCGGATATATGTACCTAGGCGCGTGCGGTCGATGGTGATGTCCTACTTCCACGATTCAATGATGGGCGCGCATTTAGGATTCCATAAGACGAAAAATAGAATCGAGCGGGAGTTTTACTGGCCTAATTTGCGCGACGAGGTTTTTAGATACGTGAGGGAATGTGAATTATGTCAGAAGATGAAACCCGCATTAAATACTAGAGTGGGTTTGCACGCGGCCAAAGTGGCTGAACAACCTTGGGAGAGAATATATGTTGACTTCGTCGGACCTCTAACGCGAACACGTTCAGGAAACACGTCTCTAATGGTAATTGTTGATGGCTTTACCAAGTACGTAATGATACTACCCGTTAGGAATATGACCGCCGAAAGCACGGTGCAGAATTTAACTAAGAGAGTTTTTGCATATTTCGCCTTTCCCAAAATATTGGTCTCCGATAACGCCCCTACATTCCTCTCCACCAAATTCAAGCAAATGTGTTTTGCCTACGGGATAAAACATGTAACCACGTCACCTTACTACCCTCAGGCGTCGTTGGTCGAAAGATTTAATAGGAATCTAAAGTCAGCTTTAGCAATATACCATCACAATTCTCAGGATAGATGGGACGAAGGTTGCCCGTTGCTAATGATTGCCTTCAACTCCGCCGCGCACGAATCTACAGGCTGCTCCCCGGCCAGTATATTTTTCGGACGGGAGTTGAACCATCCCTTGGGAATGCAATGGAACGTCGACCTTAGGCTGGGGAAAGAAACTGAGGATAAGGGTCTCTCGGAAAAATGGGCAGAAGCGTTGATGAGGTTGAGGAAGGCCAATAGAGCCGTTGCGGCGAAATACAATTTGACCCGGGGCAAGCAACCATATGCGGTAGGCCAATATGTGGTTCATAGACTCCACCCAATGAGCTCCGCCCCCGATAAAATATCGGGGAAATTATTACCGAGATGGTCTGAACCATACGTCATTACGGCATTCGTCAGTCCGGTCACCGTTGAGCTTAGCGACCCAAAGACGGGGGAACTGAGACGGCGGTGTCATGTTTCCCAAATAAAACCTTATCAGCTACCTGGGGGTGACGGAAGCCCACGGAATCAATCTGAGGACCACCCAACCCCTCCTTCTCCTGCTCTCGACCCCTTCTTACCTCCTCCTAACAAAACGGACGCTCGACGGGCGGCCTCAAGGAAACGGTAAGGTATTTTGAGTTGGTCGCGGTTCGGTTTTCGGGGCGTTTTGTCTCCCCTAGACCTTTCCTTTTTCCACAACGCGTGGCCTTTTTGGGCTTATATTTTCTTCTTGGAAGCCGTCCAGACCCCATAGGACAGTTGTCTGTTGGGGTCATGTTTTCCTTCCCTTTTCTTTAGGTTGGAGCTGCTACACCTCGCGGAAGCAGTGACTTTAAAATACAAGGATGCCTCGAAATTGATTGAAAATTCTGAAAGAATTTCTTACCCGGGGGGGAGAAAATTCCTTGTTAAATCCAATTTGCTGAGTAATGCAGTCTGATGCATTTTGGAGTGGCTTGAACAACCATTCACTAGTTTGATGACTGGCGGACGAGTTTTTCTCAGTGTGTTTTTTTTGTGTCATAATAAGGAATCAGGGAATTCGTGTTACGCTGTTTAATTTGTACGTACTTAGTTATATAATAATTGTTTGGAATCGATGAAATTTCATTAGGTACTATGTAATTCTCTATTCGGGAATGCCCGTAATACTTGGGGCAAATAGTACCATTAGAGCCTATTTTTCGAAAGGGTTCTAAAATGTTATTATTCATTTATATTTTTGTTACTGACTACGCCACATTGTGCTGTGGTTGAACATTATTTCTTTATTGTCTCCATTGAACAAAATTATTGTTCCTTCTATTGTTTTAATGCAGGCATTTGGTGAAAGTGGTGATGCAGATACGTAACCTATTACCTATTACGTACAATATCCCTATTTTCAAACCCCTCCCCTCCTTGCCACAACCATGCTCCCGCTCGCCGAGACGCAAGCGTGACACGGAAAAGCACAGGAAAGAGCTCAGGAGTACTCCTCAGCGAAGGAAGCCATTCTGGGGGACCGATATGAAGGCTGCACTGGAATTACGCCGCGGGGATAGTGGGGGAGGATGAGCCGTGGCAACCCCATCAAAAGGGGCCCAGCCGCCTGTTCGCACTGGAGGCCGTGCTTCGGGTAGCCAGGGCCGGAGGTCTAAGTGGGCCGGCCCGGCATTAGACCCTACGTCTGCCGACCCCAGACTACCCCCCCCCCCTTCGCTCCCCGGAACCAGCCCGGGGTATATAAGGGTCGCGCACTTCAGCGCGGGACGGCTTTCCAACTTCTGATTCGGGCGTATGGTGTCCAGCTGCTGCCGCCGACTTCCTGGTTGCCAGCCCGTCGAGCGCCCTCTGTGTTTAATTCCCCTTTTTATCCTCTCCCACCTACCGGTCTACCTGTATCTCGCACCACCACCACCACCACGCCTATGGTTGTAATCCTTTCGGTGTTCTATTAAATCTCCGTCAACTCGACGGATTTTCTGCCAACGTTTTGCTTGTTTATTTAAGTAGCCCCCCCCCCTGCCCGGCCGGGTGCAGCTCATATTTAACTTAATATTCTTATAATTAAGATATAGAGAGAATTAAATAAATAAAGCAATAGACAATACTTCTTTCTGGAGAAATTCACGTCACTCTGAGGCAGAGGAAATTTAAGCACAACACGTACACATATCTTAAATTAAATAGTATCTACATCGTAATTTTCAATGTTCATGACAAACTTAAGCTTTATAACAAAAAATGATACTTCCTTTAAGATATTTTTACAGTGTAACAACTCCAAATGAGGCCTAATATCTTATTTATTAAAATCACTCTAAAGCAATTGGCAGAACAAACACAGCATATTCTCAGAACTACAATTCCGCATATTTACAACTTGATGTATACCTTGCTATTATGGCTATCTAAGAGTTATGTAAGGTTTATATAGAATATAGCCAAAATCCTAAAGACTTTTACAGCGCTGTTTCCTTTAACACGATTTTAACATTTATTTAACTGTTTCTTTAAAGGCCAAAGGACACTTATTTCCACGACTCGATACTTGAGTGAAGCAAATTAAAAGATATAAGTTCACCATCATACTCCGGGGAGCCTCGAAAAAATGGACTGAGATGCGATGCATCAGCATATGGACGCATTATGTGTCCCATTTTGGGTGTCTTCTGGGAAAATATACTTCTGAGTGCCTTAAAAATCATTCAGTCATGCCTACACAGTGTAGTCACGACATTTCCTGGAGTGCCAAATCAATAACGGAATTATCATTGTTCTCAATTCCCATGTAATCTACAGATTCGAAACACCACCAGGAGGGTTCAACATCCAGATCAATAAAATTATGTTAAGGGCAATGTGAGTAAGTTAGCGTCTACATGCCATATTTCTAAGTGCAGTATTCACACCAGCATTAACGATTATTACTTAACCTAAGTTTATTTCGTAATCGTCTCGACTTTCGGCAATGTGAACGCAGCTATGGTAAACTATACCTACAAGCAAAACAAAAATTATCAAATTGATAGTTCAGATGGTCCAATTTGACGATACGCAAAAGTCTCAAATTTCCTCCCTATGAACATTCAGTTACACAAGATAGCAAAAAAGTGACTTACGTTTACGGTAGAAACGTGATTATTACACGCATGCTTCCTACGCCCATTCGAGTTTACATCACCATATCCGGAACTTCATTTCGAGCAATTATTAACAAAGTTTTCCATCACGCCATTCCCAAGTAAATAGTCACCGTGGGTAGTAGTAACTTTGGAGCGAGGGAGCACCAGCCTCGTGATTCAATTTTAAAACGTGAAAAGAGCGCGCTCGAGCTGGGAAACAAGAGATGCGGAACACGGGGATGGGGGACAAGTCGTCGCAGTGTGAAAGGAGAAGATGAAGACGTGAGGAGGCGGGGGAGGAGAGAGAGAACAAGAAGCAGAAAAAGAGCAAAACCTTCGCCGCAACGACGGTAGGCAGCATCCGCTCATAACTCAGCCGCGTCCCCGTTTCTCACTCGCGCCAAGATTATGTGAGAAAAATGGAGTGCACCCGCCAACACAATCGCGCGCAGCACATCTCTTGAGCGTTATCAATTTGCAGGGCGGAATGAAGCGGCGACGGGAAGTGGGTGGGGGGATGAGAGGGGGAAGGGAAATAAGGGGGGGGGGTGGCGGGGGTGGGTAGGTGACTTGGGTTTCAGAAGAAAGGGGGGAGAGCAAGGGAATGAATTGCGAGAGGCGGGTTGTGATGCATTGTGGGAATGCCACGTGAAGAGGACGCTTCCGGGTGACGCGAGGGAGGTGAGGCAGGGTCGGTTTTGAAGGGAGAAGAGAGTATTAAGGGTCTAAGGGGTACGCCACAAGGGAGGGCAAGAGAGGTAGGAGTATATCGCCCTCTGTTCAGGGTGAGGGGAGGAACGGCGCGATTAAATATATGAGTGGAATAGTATTCGCGCTGCGCGGTAAGCAAACAACTAGCAGCGCAGGAGGATTATAAACAATCAGACGAAGGGTGGGGGGGGAGGAGAGGGGAAGGGTCATTCCCTCAACCACGGTCAACGATCTCATTCCTCACTCCGAATAAAGTCGCCCAGGAGAAGCAGAGGAATGTGTGAGCGACAAATAAAAAAAAAGGAGAAAGAGCATGCCCCCTTCAAGTGCCCAAGTAACCCATTCAAAATAAAAAGACTCTTTCTCTCCCTTATAACGCTGTATTTGAATTAGAAAGAGAAAACTTGACTGTAAAAAACAGCACTATGAATAGAATAGAATTTTGACTACTTTAATCTGCATAACATTACATTAAAAAGTAGTTAAACATGTCAACGGAAGATTTTGGTAGGCTCAAAGGCTCCACCTGAATTGAGCCACCAACATTGTTTAACATGTTCCCTTAACATTTGGTTTGCAGTGATATAATCCTATACTATTAAACGAGCAAATCTTGAACATATATGTGTGTGTATATATGAAAATTTTATTTCGAGAACGGTACTAACGATTTTGATGAAAGTTACAAATTTACTAATATTGGGTACGAAAAAGCGATTTACCTAGGTCTTGACTCAAATGTTGCGCAAAATAAATTTGCATTTTTAGCAAGTATAAAGGCTAGCATACTCCATTTTTGTTAAATAGAGGTTTCTTTGTTTGCTTTTTTAATTGATTACACTCGTGGTACAAATTTAAATGTTACATTTAGAGAAATGAAAGAACAAATTTTTTAATTCTTGCATTCAATTTCCGTATACCCATCGCATTTTACTGGAATTTTAGTTTTTAGCTCGAATATCTCACATTTTTGCACTACTTCAACAATTGAATATTTTATTTTCTTGGAAACCGCAGTATATGCATGGAATGGAAATTCATGCCTGAGACATTTACGCTTCTTTAAAAAAATCTCTTTTACAGATGTAGGTACTTTGAAATTTTAGCTGGAATATATTTCAACCCAACCTCTCCATGTGTGGTTAATGGCTGCTACAGAGTAAATGGTATTGATCACGTAATTTTGAAAGTTTTAGGAGAGTCCTCCAGGAGCTGTAGAATATATTGATCAGATCTACAGAGCAACCTGAAAGAGAACATCAGGAGCAAATGGTACAAGGTGATGACCCAATGCCCAATACCTCAAAGAATTTTATTCCGGAGCAAAAAAAACAAGTTGATGACTCAATACCTGGTACCTCAAGCAGTTTAATTCCTAAAAATGAAGAACATTTTCTGACATAAGCAAGACCAAGCCAGGTAGCAAAAACCACATGTAAAAATAGGTTATTTTATATGATTACTGAACGAAGTGATTCCTACTCTCAAGAGAGGAACGATCAGAAAAGAATGAGGCAAGAATATGAGTCATCCGATGATCGTCTAGATCATTTAGAAATGATACGTGATCTAGCACGAATCCAGAGAAGTGACAAATCAAACGAACAAAGGAAACTACGTTTGTAAAAGATATGGCAACGACAAAATAAACAAAGAACAGATGAATCAGACTCACAAAAAAATTGAGCGTGGACGAAAAGACATGCGTGGACGAGCGGCTTAGAGGCGTACAGAGGAGGTTGATGATCATCATCAACGATTGGAAGAAGAACGCCGGAGAAATTCAAGACGACACCAAGCATTACGGCTAAACCAAATAAGTTCCTACAAGGCAGCTACAACGGCTGATATTTCTTACCATAGTTTGCAACCTTTTAGTGTTGCTTGTATTCACTATGGAGCATTGCATTTTCCCGAATAACGTGTGTCAAATCGAACTAATTGATATTCGTTTGGGGACTGCTGCTTGCATGGTAGGATAGATCTACCACATCTAGAATTTCCGAACGAGTTAGCGCGATCGTTTCTTCGACGTCATCCATTTTTTGATGACTTTTATGAAAGGATTCGAAATTTGAATTTATGTTTTGCAATGGCTTCATTCACCGTAGATGACGATCGAACAGTCAAGGATCGAGAAGTTTATAGTTACATTGCTAGCGGTCAAGATAATCACAAACTTAATGTAGCAGCTCACCCTACTCAAAATGATGATGGAAAATTTGACCGGCCTCAATATGGACATATATAGATTTGGATTATCAGGATTTCTTAGTTCACGCATTAACAATGCCATTAATCATGGTATCAGTGAGAATCTTATTATTCTCTTGGAACACATTTTGAGATCTGTTTGCTCTTGGATTCATGATAATGTGGGAAGTAGAAGAAGGAGCTAATAGACGCGATGCTGCAGAAGGTGTAGAGCCTCCTTATGTTAAGCTGCTTTTTGCATTACCTGATGCTGTTGATCACAGAAGGTTTAACATCCCCCTTCAGAATGAAGTTTTTGCCATTGTTACCCTCAACGCTGACCAAAGCTTTCCAGATAAAGAGTTAAATTATTCGTAAACGTGGGAAATATTTAGTTACCATGAACAATACTGACGTTGGGCCCTTTACTTATCCACAATTTTACCCAAATTTTGCTATTTTGGATTCTCTGTATTAATATTCCTTTAAGAACACCTTATACCAGTCATCAAAATTTGACTAGATTTGAACTAGCTCCGTACCGATTAGAATTTTGACCTCAACTTGCCAAATATTTTCCTTCAGACATCAACCTAAGAAGTCCTGATCTCCGTCTTTTGAAGTTCAATGTTTTGCATTTCGGTGGTAGGCTTTCTCAGAAATATCTGGTTGATACTTTTATAAGAGTGGAACATGGCTGTATCCAATGGATTAAACCAAATTCGAAAAAATACTTGCAGAAAACTGTACAAGAGCGATTCAATTTTTAAGTGAATTGCCTGAAAAAAAGAATGCCGTTGTTGGTGAAAGGATTATTTTGCCTTCTTCGTTTCCTGGATCTAAAAGTTTTAACAATGAAAATTTTGAAGAAGCTATGGCTTTTGTCCGTCAACTTGGATTATGAGACTTCTTTATCACAACGACATGCATTACTGAATGGCCCCAATTTGCGGAAGCAGCTCGTACAACTTTTAAAAATGGATCAACCTTGCAACAATTTGCGTCCTGACTCAATAACTTCGACACACAAGAAATGTTGTATGGAAAGAAATATTGAATAATTTTGAATATAATAATAACATTAATCTGTCAATGACACTGGAAATAATGAAAACAATGTAAATATTGAATTTATTGATGATTTCAGAATTTCATTAGAAGAACATTTTTGTGTTAGTGGTGTTTTTGAGTTTGCTTTATACTACCGAATATCATCATCTATATTAAAAAAATAAATATCCGTAATGATTTATAAAATTTTTCTTTAATCGCACTATGTAAATAGGTACCTAATATAATTAAAATAGACAATAAGTAGCAGAATAGGAGCATACAAGTTCTTAGTACACCAAATAAACATCGAGCAACGCTCGGTAACCAGGTACTGCACTTCTTATTTCAGTAACACAAAATCAGGAAATAGAATTTAACATCATCATAAAACACAACCTTTAACCATTTCCGAAATTTCAATTTGCATTTGGTTGCGGTAAAATAGTGAACTTTTAATTCAGCAGGATAAAAAAAATTTGAACATTGAAAAACATTCTATATTATCTATGGCAGAAACTATCTTTAAACAATTAAAACAATTTTAATTTGCATTTGGTTAGCAGTGTTAAAAATCACTTCCATAGACAGAAAGGATTAGAAAAAAGATTTAACTTTTCTATAAGACAGTAGCCATTCTTTGACCATTTTCAAAAATGTTTTACCAGATTTGCATCTTTTTATTATTTTTGGCAAGGAATTTAATATTTTAGGTACCATGTACAGCAACAATTTTTTTACAAGGTTATTCTTGGTTTGGGCAGTATATAGTCTAAATCATTTCTTTAATTATACGGTTATACTGACATTTGCCTTCAACACCTGGCATATTTCCACTTCTGGCATAAAATATTCGCAGGACCTTATAGGTATACAAATATCTACGTGGTATAGGTAAGCTTGGAATGAACAAGAGAAAGATATATGAAATTAAGGTAAAAAGTTAATAAATTAGCACTTCTTATAATTAAGATCTATACGTGTCTTTAAAATCTATTACTTCAAAAAGATACACATTGCGTATGGATTCCATTGGGTTTGAGTTTTTAAATCGAGTCGGGAATTTCTGTTTAGTGTAGGCAACTTTACTGTAGTTCCCTCGCCATTTTGAAGAAACAAAAAGATCATTCATCGTACTAAAAAAAACATTTCACCACGCAATAGTTCCTGCCGCGACACAGCTGTCTCGTTTCACATGAAATACCATTGTATTTGCCTCGGAAGTATTAATAATTTTATACCAAAAAAATGTCGTTCCTTTTCATTATATGTATTGTAAAACAAGTTTATTTGCACTGAAAAGACAAATATTTCCCTAAATGTATTTGTCCTCATTGCTTGCATTCCTCTCTCATTCTAGGTTCACCAGATAAAAGACTTAATGATTACAACTCTCACGGGAGTTTGCTGAGGAGTTAAATTAATCCTCTTATCTCTTTTCTTTCCTCACTCCCTCGACGCCAGGTTGCGGATATTATATGCACTGCCTTTCCACCCTTTCAGCGCTCCCATGCTGCGAAAACTGAAGTTCTGCTACACGAACTACCTACCCATTGCTTGGTCTGGCTGAAAATAAAAGTCATCATTGCCTCGAGTGCATTTTGAAAAATTAATTTCTCGACTGTGAAAGCAAAAAAACTTGATCGGTTTGGTATTTTTCCTTTCCGTATTTCCACGACTGCACCCACCTGCCTCCCTTTGTTGGTCCTGAGCAGCGTTATGCATTTCCACCCATCAAAAGGGTAAGGGAATGAAATACGCTCCGGTTATCATTCCTACTTTCACATACATTGTGGCGGTACAGCAGTACCCTGGGTTTTCGTGAACGACGGAATGAAATCACTCTTTTCATTTTCTAGCAGGTCAGAAAGGAAGAAAGAAAATGAGGATATGGAAGACGGTTATAAGGGAAATCTCCAAAAAGGCCAAAGGAGACCACAAAGCATAGATGTGGCTCACATTTAGCGGTCATTTTTTGTTCAAATATGTACAGCTGTTTAGATAGATCAACATTCAATGCAGTCTAATGAACAAGCAAGAATTAAGCAAGCAAGCCAGCATACGCGAACACATTTAGCCAAAGATATTTTTTTTAATTAATGAAATGAGTGACTTGAGGTCACATGTACCAAAATAAAAACCTCAAAGATTGGTTAAAAAAAAGGTGGCTTCACTCTGGAACCACTAAGGCGTCACAGTCTACATTATAAAATAGCTTAAGCGATTCCAGTATGGAATCAACAAAGCTGCAAGGGTTAACTTACGCGAGGTAAAAACAGAGAACTCTGCATCGGAACGGTGCTTTAAAGAGTATTAATCCACCGGATTTTATTAAGTCAGCAGAAAAAGATTCAATTCCCATGAAATCTCTTTCCCTGCATTCGTAGGTCAGTAATTTGACCCATTCTAATGCATAATTGTTCTTATGAAAGATCATGATAAAAAACAGCGTATCATCGTAGTAAATTCCTAATGGCTGGAGTTCTAAAACTTCCTCATACTCCCTCCACAGGGTAACATGCAGAGCAGATTGTTTTCCCTAGGTCCACAAACAATGTAATTATACATCAGATTTAGAATATCGTGACTGTACGGCGGAATCTTCTTCGTCCAGTTGCCAGAGGTAAGCTAAATGGTTTTACATTTCCAACACACATTTAAAAATATGTTCTAACGCGTCTCTAAGGTGAGTCATATGTGTTTGTGGCAAAGTCTGCTTTGGGGAAAAAAGTAGAAAGATTTATATAATACGGAAAGAACATTGATGTGACCAAATGCAGGACGGCGCAAGTTAGAGTAGCCGATGGAGAATCGGGATGGGCCACGATAGGACGGGGAGTGCGGCAGGGGGGCCCACTATCGCCGTTGCTTTTTAACGTGTACTCAGAAGAAATGGTAAGGGAGGCATGGAGGGAGGAGGAGGTAGGAATAAAGGTAGGAGGGGAGCTGATAAAATCAGTGAGATTTGCATATGATCAAGCATTGGTTTGTCAGTCTGCCAAGGGGGTACAGTCAATAGTGAATGCATTAGAGGTGCGAAAAGTATGAGATGAAGATCAGCCACAAGAAAACGAAAGTGATGAGATTTTCTAGAAGTAAGAAGGCGGGGCTGAATATAAGGGTGGGAGGGCAGAAGATAGAGCAGGATGAGTAGTTAACGTACCTGGGTAGTATGTATTTTGGAGGAAATTGGGTTTAGTGGTAAGGACATCAGGTGCAGAATTGCGCTCGCTAAAGAAGCATTTTCGAAGAGAAGGGTAATGATGAGGGGGGTCTGAGAAGAGACGTAAAGAAGAGGCTGGTGAAAACTTTAATATGGAGCGTGGCGCTATATGGTTCGGAAACGTGGTCATTGCGAAGGGAGGATGTGCGTAGATTTGAGGCGTTTGAGATGTGGCTTCGGAGAAGGATGGAGAAAGTGAGCTGGATGGCGAGAAAGACGAACAAGGAGGTATTAGGTATGGTCGGAGAGGAGAGGAAGCTTGTGGCAGAGGTTCGGAGAAGGCAGAAGAGATGGATGGAGGAGGTTTTGAGAGGAGAGGGCATGTTGAATAGAAATAAAAAGTGAAAAACACTGGGGAAGCGTGGAAGAGGAAGGAAGAGGATAGGAATTATGGACAAAATCAGAGGAGGTAGAAGATATGAAGAATTAAAGAGGGATCTCATGGCGGGACATCCTAAGGAGGGAAAGCGAGACAATGTCTATGAGGTTGGGATGCAGAATGGGGACTGTCCAAGAACCTACAAATCAGCTGGTAAAATACTTGAATAAAATGAAATACACATAATTTACGCAATTATCATTAAAAATATATCGTCAACTGCCAACGTCATCCGCAGACCATTTTTCGTAAAATCTCAGATTTATATCTTGAAAGATAACCGAAATAAATTCTCTATCATCGGATTTAAACAACGTTCATGTGTGGAGCCAAGAGTGGGGACTCGAACTTAATCTGAGCAAATGTGCGGCGGTACATTTCCTGCGGAGGTCGTCCAACTATCCCCGTGTATATGCTGTGGATGGCGTTAAGATAAAGGCGACAGATGAAGTTAAGTATCTGGGAGTTACGATAACCTCAAACCTATCGTGGGGAACACATATAAGAAATATTTGTGGCAGAGCTCTGAAGAAGCTAGGATTCGTCAAGCGTATTGTGGGAAGATTCTCAGATGAAAAAGTAAAAGAGAGGTGCTATTTCGCACTCGTCCGGCCACACCTTGAATATGCAGCAAGCATATGGGATCCGGTGCAGAAAGAATTAATTCGGGAACTTAATAAAATACAAAGGAAAGCTGCGCGATTCGTCAAAAACTGCTACGGGCGTACAGACAGCGTTACGCAGATGTTAAACGAATTAGGCTGGGAGCCGCTAGAGACTCGGAGGCTGCGCGCTAGGCTTAGATTACTTGAGCAATTGAGAATAGATATCTTTCAGAGCGACACGGAGAACATCATATTAGAACCCCACTATATTTCCAGGTCCGACAGAAACGATAAATTAAGAGAGATATTTTGCCGAACGGATAGGTATGGGAATTCGTTTTTCCCCCGAGCAATAAGGGACTTTAATAAATGCAAGGCGTAATTTCATAGAGCGTTTCCTTTTTATATGTAAATGGCTGGTGTCCTAACACCCCCCGCCACACGCCTATTGAGGCGGCTTGCGGGGTAGTATGTAGATGTAGATGTAGATGTATATCCTCATAAATATAGTGTGTTTTTGCGGTGGTATGTGAGAAAAATATTTTACTCGAAACACTATCCCTCAATTGATATTTTTAGAGAGCATTTCACTACGCATTAAATATTGGTCTCAATTCTGGAATACAGTGGGATGACTATAGTAGAAGTGTCTACAAATGATGCCATAAATTCTCGAAATGCTATTACGAATCCCAATTTCCTAAAAATGGTAGCAAAGGCATCATTCCAATGCAGATTAGAGAGACATGATAAATTGCTATTGATCAATGCCCTAAATTTCGCTGGAATGGAATTAGCATCCATTCTAGCGATTTGGGAACGAAATGAATTAAAATCACGCAGAGCAAACGATAACAAAATACGCACGAGTTGCATCCCACCCGGAATTTAAATTAAATCACCCGGAAACGGGGAACGGTGAAAAAAACTGGGATCTATATCAACCAATTCCGCGATTTTGATTTATTTTTCTGATCGTCAGGGCTAATTTCCTTTCCATGACAGACCGTGCGAGATGACGCTGAAGGAGGAGGAAAGTATAGAAATAAAGAGGCGAAGACGAACACGGAAACTTAATAGTTTCTAGGGAGTGAGAAGCAAGAGAGAGGCAGTAGCCATTCATTTTTTTTGTTATTATAACTCGTAAGAGAAATTCGAGGATGAAGTGGGAGAAGTAAGACAAAGGAGGCGCGAGATAAGCGGCTAATTTCCGTCCGTAAAATTCTTCCACTCGTAGACACCGGGGTTGAGGGGACACCGGGGATTCGCACTAGAGAGATAACTGCGTCAGAGGAAAGGGATTTCGGGGGGGGGTGCGGAAAGGAGGAGATGACTGTTGCCAAGGTTTGAAGAACTGCCGTTGGATTAAGGGAGACCAGGGGGACCCGGGGTGGGTTCGGCGGTGTGGTGAAGAATTGCGACCCGCAAGATGAGCGTAGAAACAACGAACTCTCCCTAATCTCCTCTCGCTGAAACACTGCGAATGGCTCCACCTTTTTTGTTTCCCACAACTTGCTCTCTCCCATTGGCCTCACACGAGTGGTGAGACAGGAGAGGCTGTGCCCAATCCATCAAGGGACTAACACACACATATATATATATATATATATATATATATATATATATATATATATATATATATATATATATCAAGAGCGGGAATAACGGAAGGAAATGCCGCGGCAGGCTGAAGGGGAGCTTCCGCACGAAGGAGTATTCCGCCCGATTCTCTTCACAGTTCACCCTTATTTCCCATGGACCAAAACGTGGAGTCTCAGGGGTATCCAAAAAGAATTAAACAATGTAAACATGGAAAGGATATACACTAAGAGGAAGAGTGGGAAGGGGCGGTTATAAACGCAATAATTAACAGAGGCTTTGTCTACTCCGCTATCTATTGCGCGCACTCCACGTGTGTGTGCACGTCATACATCAACATCATTGGATTTCAAGTCAGTACTGAAAGAAATTGGCACTTCAGACCAGTTGGAAAGAGATAAGGGTAGGAGCGGAAGGTAAGGCGATTGGGAGAAGTCGGGAATTAGCCTGCTCTTAGCGAAACACTGCAAGTGGACCACGGTTTAACGTCCCATCCGACAGAGCGAGTTGAATTCTTGAAGTGATCTCCTCAAAGCACATGTTATTAGAATATATATAATTACGCTCATCACTGACAGACTGACTCTGTAACGCTGTAAGATGGAGCCACAGTCACGAAACCGTATTTAAGTCCTGTGAACTGCCTATTCCTACAAGGAAGGTGTAGACCGGTGGTAAGGTGGTGGCTTGTGAAGTGGAAGGTATGGAGTTCGATACCCTGGAATATATTTATTTTCATTTTTCATAGTTTTTTTCGCTTATCTTTTTAGATATTGTGTTTTATTCATGATAACTTCCATTAACAATAATTTTACGCAATTTCTTGCGGTCTTAAGTAATACACTCATTAATTTCGGGGAGCAAAGCGAGTTAGATGAAGTCACATACATTATTACAAGCAGTTATTTTTACCTAAGGGCGTTTTTGCTCGGAAAATTTGCATACCTCAAACAAGGAATTTTAGTAATTTAGCGAACACAGCATGAAACTCATCAAAGGGCGCCTTAGGCACTTGACAACTAACTAGTATGCCTATAATTAACAATGTCAAATATCCGCCTCCGCCAGGACTCGAGCGCGGCCCTACAAGTGGAAAGCCAGCACTCTGAGCACCGCGCAAGTCACCCTTTGCGGTGGGTGGTGGTCAGCGAGTGAGGATGACGGGATTGAGGCACGTAAGCGGCACCACGAGAGCATTCCACTCCGGGAGTGCACCGAGAGTGGCGTTCTAATTAATCCATATTCAACTCCGGACAGGATGAAGAATAGCCGGGAAGGGAACGCGTTTTTTCCCGCAAACGCCTCATTCGAAATCAAAAGGGTTCAAGCCCATGAATCATCCCGAGAGCTCTTCATGCCGCGGAAACACCTTTTATGAAGTCAAGAGGAAACTAAGCTGCGAGCACCGTGCACTCGCCGAATAAAAATGAGGGAAAAAAGTTACTTCCGAATGGAAAAATAAACCACCGTCACTTACCTCTCCATCACTATCCAAAGAAAGTTGAGATCAACATTAATCTTAACTTTTTTCTCTTTTTAAGCGTGCTGAACTTGACGCTCTCGGCGTGGAAAAAACCTATTCTCTGCTATTTGTAAAACCACCAAGTAATACGGATCGTCTTTGTCTTGAACACAAAAGGTACCCAAATCACAAATTTGAATTTTTCGAAGACCAGTGGAGCAAGCACGAACTCACTTCTCGAACACGATCTCATACGTCTCGCTTATCTGTCAGCTCTTCCTTACACTGCTTTTTAAGTCTTTATCTTACCTTATCCTAGACATTATTATTTTGTCTCAAATAATAGTATCGGAACAGCGCTGAAAATTTATAAAAATTCCATACGATTCTAGATATATCGCTTCATAACAAAATGACAATTAAAGGCTTACTAATTAATATTACTGTGATCTAAAGGACGACGAGGGGACGACCAAGAATATTCTTAATTCACAGTGTGCAACTGCAACTCCTACGGGGAGATTAAAACAACGGATTCCGAAAGAGACAAACGGCTTCAGAAAAACACCCTGGCCTTTTGAGAAACGACGGCGACGACGAATATAAAGAAAAATATTTTGATTAAAAAATTCGCGTCTCTATATAACCTATGCCATTTTTCATCAACATCTAAGCACTTGGAGGAATACATTTTTAAGCGAAAACGATAAGTAATTTTCAGCTGTTGATTATCAAATAATCTAAGATTTCCCCTGTGAATCTGATGCATAAATGCTTCACGGGTATTCCACCAGGTAATTGGCTACATATCTGCCAACTTTCCGAAGAAGGGCTTGTTCCTCATCATCAAGGCTTCTGAATCCTGGAGGAATACGCGTGAAATATTTACATCTACATCTACGAAGTACCGTGCAAGCCACCACTAGGGTGTGTGGCACTGGGTGATTCCACACCAGGCATGCAGCACTCGTCCCAGCACAAATCAGAACCTCGCACTAGTGATGGGCAAAGTCGATCTTTTGAAAGATCTCGGTCACGCCTATCACTCCACATACAATTATGGACGTTTAATATTATTTCAGCAAGTAAATCGCAATACATTATCAGATTATCTACACGTGATGGACTCACACGATACTCGAGAGTAAAAACTTGGGTCATTAGAACAATCGCATAACATGAAGCTAGATTCTCCTCCCCCTCCCCCCCCCCCAGGAATTTTCGAGAGCCAGCATGACTGGACTCCGCCCACCTAACCGAGTTGGCTGGCCTGTCCAGTCTCAACTTACACCTGCGCCATTACCTTCAATTCCACAAATGATAGTCGAGAATATTATAAACCCCCCGCAAGTAACACCATCACACACTTATCCTCCCCTTCGGCACTCCTAATGGTCGTGGCTCACGAGTGCAACCGACCCCGAAGCGTACAGAGGAGGACGCCCCGGTACAATGAACAAATGAGCGAAATGTGTACAAGGGAGGTCGAGAGGGATGAGGGAAAAGATATATTTTGTGAAGGGTGAGTGTGGGCGGATTCTAAAAGGTGGGGGGTGAATTAGCCGGGAAGGAACGAGGCGAGGCGAAGATTAATGACAGACGGACAGTGTGCGAGGGCAAAAAATTCCACCATTCCCTTGCTCTTCAACCGCGCCCACTCGCACCAAACTCGCCCCCCTCCCCCGTCACTTACAGGGGTAGGCGGCACTCCACTCCCTCCATCCCCTTCCCACCCATCCCAACCTAGAGAGCAAAAGAGCTGCCACCATCCGCGCGGCAATGCCAGCAATCTTCACTGCAGAAAGGGCCACAGAACCCCTACACATATTTTGGCTCCCTTTGAATCCTCCATACCACTGCACATGAGAAAGCTCACTGAATGGCACAAGCTGCCTGCGTGTCATTCCCTCACGGAATAAACAGCTACAAATGCCTAATTACAGTTCGCAGGTCATGGAAACTGGCACAGTATTACGGGCTTTTCCCACAGTTCCATTTCTTATATATTCCTGAGTAAGATTTGTCCTTGACCTTCGTAAATATGGACATATATCCCACCACCTTCACAACTTGTCATGGATTAAGACCTCCTCTCGGAGGAAATATTTTCTGGGCTCTTTTCTCACTGCGGTTTTTTACGATAAAAACCCAGCCTACTTATATTTCATGTTTAAACCCAGTCTATTGACCCCTCTTACCTCATGTGCCCTATACCACGGACAAATACTTTCTTTCAATCATTTCTTATATCTGGCTCAAACCTTAGGATTTCGCTGCCGTTGTCCATAAAAAAGTCTGCCTCTCTGTCGATTTTTAAGGAGAAACTATTTAACTATTATTATAGTGAGCAATTAAAATGTCGGTAACCTCACTTTGTAAGCATGTGTGCATTTAAGACATTATGTTGGCTGCAACAGTTTTACCTCAACTTACTTTTTCTGTTTTTGTCCTTTAATTTTGTATCTCATTTTATAGTATTTTTCTTTACCAACATGCTGGTTCTTTTATTTTGGATTTTTTTCTTTCCCTCACTGTAAATGACCATTTACTTTTGCCTTAGGTGTGTCATATTGCCATTATCAAGGCCTTGATAATGGCAATGTTTTTATGAAACCTAGGTCGGTTAAATAAACTTTTATAGACATTTACAAAATGTTTCTGTGATAATGATGTCTGTTACACATTCTCACAAATTATCGCCTGATACTCAAAAAGCAGTTATATTCTTGTACAAAGTCTCCAATGACACTAACTAAGGACGCTTAATAAGGGTAAATAAACTTGTTGTTGAAATTTACAGAGCTTTAGTGATAATGCTCTAAGAATATAACTAATAACGCTGTGAAAAAAAAAAAAAAAAAAAAAACGGTCTAAAAGTAAAATAAAATTATTTATAAGAGCAGGCATTATAACTTAAAAGGACTTCAACAATTTTACAAATTTTATTATTATATCAATGGTACATTAAAGGATCAAAGATTCCAGCACTCTCATAGTGGCAGCCCTTTTCCAAATCATCATCAGTGGATCGAAAGAATGGAGATGGTAAGGAAGGGAGGTTTTGGGAAATGAAACAGGAGGAAAGGAGGAGTGGATACCCGTTGATACCGATGATGACCCGACCTCCATGCCACAGACTGCACACCGGCCCCGACTTTATATATTTTTTTGCTGCACTGAGAATTCAGCTGGGCGCAGTTCGGTCGTTTTTTCTGCAGTAGGTTCCTGATAGGCGTAGTCCGTGGCACAGAAACGGTCTCTTATTAGCGCTAACGGTGTGAGAAATTGCTGAAGAAAAACAACCGAAATAATGATAAAAAGTCACGAAGTCAACGTTAGCGAAAAAATATAACGGTAATACAGAGACGATGGTGTTTCGAACATAATTATATTTTTTTCAAAAGAAAACTTAAGAATTTCATCCTAAGTCAGAAAATAATTATGAAAATTGCCTCAGGCGATAATTAAGCCTAAATAAAATGACGCAAAGAGAAAACATGAAACTCAGTTTAATTATGAAATACTTATATTTTGCTCAATTAATTTTCTAAACACCATTCATAAACAAAATAAACTTAGGTTGTCAGTTAATGAAAGAATTCTAATGCTTGAGTTATAATCATTTTTCCTCGTCACCTCGTGCCAACATATAATTAATTACCTTTCCACGTTCCAAATTTTTTAATATTTAAACACCAAGGAGGGAAATGAAAAAAATGTATTTGGAGCCTGTATTATTATGGTTTCCCTTAGCATAAATAAAAAGAATTTTTCATCAATCTCCAATCTACCATTCGCGTTCATAAGAGTAGGTATTCTTCTTCCAATTCCCAATTACAAATATCAAGAGCAAACAAGGAAGGCTCAGTAGTTTAGGCAAGTTGAATTCCGAGCCTCAAACTCTTCCAGAAGCCGAGATACACGTTGAAGGAAAATGGGGATAAACGGCGCCAAATAGCATTCGGGTTGACATTAAAAAAAACACGTAAATTTTAGAAAGAGATTGCGACAGGAGTTAATCCACTAATCCGTGATAAAATTCACGAGTACACGTTTCCGCGAGCACCTGTGGATACCTCCACAAGATTCTTTTATGGAAGCTTGCATGGCAGGACGTAGATTCACATGCACACACTCATGGACATAAATAGTCGTATTAGAGAAGTGAGCAGTCATGAATACACACGGATACACACGCGCGGTCTAAAACCCATGCAACGCCGGTGACAGGCAGAAACATGTATGGTGTTTGACGGTTAAAAACGCACAAAAGTGCGCAAACGTGTTTCACAAATGTCCGTAAAAAGACATATGTTAACTGCATTTTCAAGACTTAAAGACAAGAGAGCCGAATATTTCAGGCAACATTTCATATGTATACTTAGGTGCTAAAATTTAGCAGTGAAATTTACCAAATGAGCATTAGTAATAATAATATTCAAGCGATATTACACAATTTCCCACTCAGATAACACAATGATCGGCTCTGATTCCTTTAAGTATGTGTAATTACTAAAATGCTATTGCACTAATACCCAAGTCGGAGAAGAATTACAGTTATGAGCAATTTACGTTAATATAGACTTTACACAATTAAAAATCCAAGCATTGATTCTTAACGAAAACTGAAGTTCTCTGCGATGGTATTCACGACATGGAATTCATATTAAAGTTAAATTAGATAATGATAACAGTTTTTTCGATAACACAACGCTGACGCTGGTGATTTATTATTCAATATCTTCCGAGACAAAGTCTCCGGCTTCACCTGGTGGAAATTCCTTATGTCACACATAATAAAATACTTCGTTCTTTTCCACACTTTCTATTACGATACGACCATGGTTTCGACAAACTTGTGTCATCTTCAGGTTTTCTGCATTGTCATTCTTGGTTCAGGAAATTCTGCTAGGAAATTTATTATGTGTGATCTTCCGAGAAATTAGATTATATAACTATGAGGCACGCCGCGACACGGTTTTTATCACTTATAGAGTCAGGCCACAACAATTTCTTCATTTTGAAATGTTTCACGGAAGGAGTTTAATTCTTACACGTACTAATATAGAAAGCTAACCAATGATATTACAGCAAAAGATATTCCTTGTTCCCACCGATAATAGCAATAATGCTACGAAATATTTAATGAAAATCACAGACTTCAAGTATAGTTACACACTTTATAAAATCATATGAGTTTTAAACACAAGAAAGGAGTTAATTTAAAGGTGAAGAACAAATACGGGATTAACTCCAAAAGAATTCGAGATATTGCAACATAGGATTACTTAAGGACGTACAGGGGCGAATGGGAGGGATTGGGGAGAGGGAGTGGAGAGGGGAGGGACGAGTAAGAGATCCTTCGTCGAAAGCCATGACGTACCCCCATAGAGCGGTACTTATGTTACCTCAGGGCGCCATAAGAGCGTCTGGCAGGGGATGTCAGGACACCATCAATTTTCTGTGTTGCGAAGTTTGAGAATACCGGGCCTATCCACGGTATAACCTTTTATGGAGTCACCCGCAAGTGCACATAAGTTTGATATTCCACTGAGGACAATCCCGGTCAAGGTGAATTATTTTTCTTCTGTGGAATATCGGAATATTATGTGTACTTGAAGGAGGAAAAAGTTTTATTAAAAAAACGTAATTACGTTGCATGTAAATTAGTGGGAGCTCTACTGTCTTTCAATCGTATGTTAATATTGTCTATCTCCCTCATTATCCTGGCTGGTCTAATCTGCCAACGTGGCAAGGGTTTCTAAAATATTTTGTCGGTTCCAAAACTAGTGTCCCGTTCAACGTTCACCAAATTAAAAATCATACTTCTCAACGAATACTTAATCATATTACTCAACTACGCAATGCTTTCTACTGACACTTACTTTTTACGAATGCGGCTGATGATGTTTGTCACTTTCTTTGAAATTGCCTAATTTTTTCATGAAATCTTTCTCTAGTGGGTCCCATATTATTGATGCATATTCTAAGCGCTGTCTTATTAATGTTAATTGAGACATACTGCTCTAAAATTCTCAGTGAATTTGCTAACCACCGAGCTCACTCTTATGAGAGACAGTGTGTGGGATTGTGGAGCCCTCGGGAGTGAAATGTCCTCAGACAGTAAAAGGAATAAGCAACAGGAATGCGTTATCCACCTTCTAAATTACTCCACCGACGACTTTTTGGGGAAAATCACGCTTTGGTGCTCAGGAATGCGGTGAGAGAACACTGGCGAACGGGAGAGTGAAAGAGGAAAATACTCATTTAAACATTCATTAAAATAAAATAAACATTCAGCACTGTGGGAAGACTAAGTAGAGTACGGAGGAGGGAGCTATGGAACAGGGAGGGGATTTGTTCAGCGTCTTTCGGACTGGACGGTTCGGACTGGAAAGGAAGCGAGGCTCGGCGAATAAGAAGGTCGTGAATAAGTTCTATGGTAAGATGGCTAAATATGACGTGTCCGTTTTTTGTTAGTTATGCATACCTTTGGATTCGTCTCCGTGAGATCTATAAGGAGGCAAAATGTGATATGTTTAGGATTTGTAGAGTTAGAGGAAAACCCAGTGGCAATATGCGATAAGTCCATTTTGCAAATATCTTTAGTTGGCCAAGACCTATACGTCACGTAAATTGCTCTCCAGCTAAATTTGCAAAAATGACATATCATATTTAGCCATCTTACCACTGAGTTGGAAGCCAGGAAGTTCGCATCACATATCAAAGTATTCAACTTGAGATTTGGCTTGGTATGGAGGAAAAAATCTGAAATATTGAAAATTGCTCAAAATACCACTTCGACTGCTCTTCAGTGCAATTTGCAGAATATCTTCAAGCTATAAACTTATACACTTGCTAACGAGAGAGGGAGCTTGAGGTAAGAGATTTGAACATAGCATAATAAAGCTAAGAACTTGTCTGGGTTGGCATATCACGGAATAGTATCGGTACAAACTGAACCTTAAGACGAGTTAAGGATATTTTAGGAGTTTAACTAAGGATCAGACGCCAATTAGAGCTTAAATATCTGAATTTTCTCAAAAATATATAAAACACGAATTAAAGCAAGCGATGATGAAGTTGTCAAAACCAGATTTTCTACAAAGTTGAACAACTGATGAAAAAAATGAGCCAATAGACGACAAAGGAAATGCTGCCCCAAATATGTTTATTCAAATTTCACGATATTTCCCCTTTCGGATTACCTATTTCAATGGTTTCTACAGAAACAATATTATTTTGTCTTTCTGAAATGAGAGAAAACCATTTCTAAAGATAAAAATGGGCCCAAATCAAATTGCAGTAACAGATTCTCAAACTAAAAAGAGTTAAATGCACTAATAAGGCTCAATTTTCCCATATATCAAGCTTGTCACAATTTTGTATTAGTCTCGGTGAACATTTAGCGTCAAAATGGGAATATCATAGCAAATAATCACAAAAAAACTGAGAACCTCTTACTAAATATACGAGGTGTGATAAAAAAATAACGGGAATTTTCGTTTTTATTAAACAATATTGATTTATTAATCAAAATCAATTTTTTTCCCTTCAAAGTATTCCTTCTCAGATATAATACACTTGTGCCAGCAGTTTTTCCAAACTTGGAAGAACTTCTGGAACTCACTTTTCGGTATACAGTTCAGCACCTTCAGCGATTCTGTTTTTATGTCATCAATTGTGGCAAAACGTTGTCCTTTCATAGTTCTCTTCAGCTCCGGGAATAGAAAGAAGTCACAGGGGGGCATGTCCGGCGAATACGGTGGCTAAGGCAAAATAACGCTTTGTTTTTTTAACAAAAAATCACGAAAAAGCAGTGAGGTGTGAGCGGGAGTATTATCATGGTGCAATTTCCACGAGTTGTTTTGCCACAATTTTGGGCGTTTTCGTCGGATTGCTGCACGCAAACGGTAACTTCCAGGTAGTATTCCATATTGACCGTGCGACCATGTGGCAGGAACTCGGGATTATTCAAAATTGGAAATATGAAGCCCGCAAAATTAAAAAATTCCCGTTATTTTTTTATCACACCTCGTATATTTCTCTGTATTATTTCTCAGATTTAGAACTACGATGAAGTAACTTGCACAACCTCTAGTTAAATTAGATACAATGAGGGTCAACTTTGTAATCACCGTATAACCCACCACCACACCAGATACAGACCACATTCAGCCAAGAACATTGGATGGTAATAAACTTTCGAAAAATTCAAAAAATTAAGAAATATAAATACATTAAACAATATCATTTCACCATAAGAAAAGTATCTTTTAAATTCTGAACTTTCAAGGAAGGACTAGGGTGAATTGAAGTCGTTCACTTTCATGTACAGTAAATTGAGTTTCACAAATGAGACAAAAATTTCTTATCTTCTTACAAGTGCAATTTGATCATTACGCTCGAATAGCATAAATTTAATCCTAGAAAAACAATTAATCAATGAAAATTATATTTTATTAGAAAACACTAGGTGTCAGCCATGTTATACGCCTCTTCCATATTGTTCCCACTCTGACAAGTCAATACCCATTAATCATATCAACCATTAAGATCTTTTATTCTCCGTCCTATCTCGGAGACCAAATTTAGCGACCTATGACTTAGTAATCTACCGGTTAGAGGTAGGTTATGATTAAAGTCAGAGAAAATCAAACAGATTATTACCCGTTCAGTGTCCTATCTACCTGTAGTATTTCTTTCTTCATCTCAGCGTAAGTCCTATCTTTCTTCACCCCGACCATAAAACCTATTCTCTTTCTTCCCCTTCCCCGCTTGCCTAACATCCTTCCCTCTATCACGGCCTTCAGCAAACTATCGCCCCTCATTACCCCTTCCAGCCACCTACCCTGACTTCCCCTAATCTCATCCACAAGTTTCCTCTCCTCACCAACCAGGTCAAGAACTTCCTCATTTGTCTTCCTTTCTGTCCACCGCAGCTTCTCCATCTTCCTCCACACCCACACCTCGAACGCCTTCAGCCTATTTTCGTCTTCCTTTCTCAAGGTCCACGTTTCTGTCCCATACTAAGTCATACTCTATACCAACCTCTCTTATGATGATAATTATATGCATAATACGGTCACTATGAAAAATACTAATATGTTTTCATCGTCAAGGAAGGGTCACATTTCACTAAAATTCTATTTATTTTTTGGTATTTTACATTTATCTTTCTCAAAATAGAGACCTGAGGGATAATTTGTGTAACCACTATTACACTTATGGACGAAAAAATGCAGTATGAAGAAGCCGAGGTTATCCAAATGCTCTCACTCCGTGAGTGCGGCATTATTTCCATACACTACTACCTCCTTCATTTTGCGTTTCCCTCGCGTTCATCACAATCCCTCTCTAGCGTTTAATTTTCACTGCGGAGAGAGGAGATCCCAGTGGCGGCACCCTTTCCCTCCACCGCTGGGACGTGGTGCTACGAAATGAGTAAACATCGTATTTTATTAACTTTTAATCACGGACCACTAGCTGCTTCAGCACTCCGCGACGTAAAAGTTATTTACCTGCCTGGAGCACTGAAGTGTGGCGCTCCCAACACACCCAGAGATTTTGAATTTTTTAACGCACTTAATTTGCTTCACTCGTGGAGAGAACAATTTTTCGCTGTTTTTTGTCATGCAAAAATTTAACTCTCGAGGCACAATTTTGTTACACACTAATTGCCACATTCCTTGAAATTTTCCTCCCAGAGATGTTTGCAATATCTTTCCGTCGTTTTTTTCTTTAACTTTGTGTTAGTTTTACTCCAATATTACAATATTTACACCAATCTGAATTCAAACATTTGCGAATTAAGCAAGGGGAAACTGCTATACAGCCATGGAACAGCTTCTATGAAATGGAGAGAAAGAAAGGATGTCCATCTGCTATTTACTTACCACAGTTCACTACAAATGAAAGCCACCGGAAAAAATCAGGAAAAACAAAAGAGCCAACCATAAAGCCGAAAGTCGTCATGGATTACAACGTACAAATGAATGCAGTTGATAGACAGGACCAACAGTTAGCATCATTTCACATTATTCCAAGGGTTATAAAAAGGTGTCTTTACGTAATGAACATAGTTTTATACAATTCTTATCCATTGCACAAAAATCGACAGGAAGGAAGGTGCAGTTCGAAAATTCTCGAGAAAGTGTAATTGCCAGAGCACAAAAGGCGAGGTCGTCCGGCTACTGGCCCTTCACACATCCGTTCCAGGCATCGAATTGAGCATACTTCCCTATGCACATACCACCCAACCCAGTAAATAAAAACCCATGACGTATATGTGAGGCCTGCAAAATACAAGTAAAGAATAGCGTAAGTAGGTGGGAGGGCGAAACATGCCGTGTCCTATGTTTACCTGGCTGCTTCTAACTCTACCACACGAAAAGAACGTTCGGTAATAACAAAAATTTATTTATGTACAAATTACTACAACATCATGTATTTACATAGTTTTCCATAAAATAAGGGTGCGCATTATATATTGCAAGAAAATGAATGATAATGAAAAAAAAACGGGTAAAACGCTAAAGTTGAAAATCCCTTTCAGAATGCTGCCAGAGATAGATTAGGATATCTCACAAACGATTCTACAAATTACATTGAATTTTTTTCAGATAAATAAATTAAAATTTTGAAGTAATGAATGATATAACTAACATTTTGACCAAAATACAATAATTTTTCCAATATTTCCAACTTTTGACATTGTTGCTATTACTGTTTCAATAAAATAATGAACGGTCCAATCATATAAAAATATAATTTGAAATATTTTAACGAACAACTGCACTTATTTTCAAAAAAATGCATTGCAAAACCTATGACTTATAAAATATTCTTTGTAGATGAATTTCTCAAAAGAAATTGTAATTTTGGTGGGTGAATATCGAGAAAAATTCGTAAGTTGATGGGTTAAATCACTGAAGCAATAAACCACACTCTCACTAAAGTTCGCAGAACAAAGATGCCGTTAACATATCATAACCATATATAAATGTTTCACGGGTATTCCAACAGGTAAAAAGCATCATATCTTCCGAAGATTCGAAGAAAGACTTGTTCCTATTCATATGAATACCACACGAGTCAAGTTCAGTTCCCGTTCAAAAGTGTTTTATTCCAACATTTGCACGGTACAGGAAACAGAAGAAGTACAACGTAGCATAACAAATATAACCAAATAAGAAATAACAACGCAAATTTGGACCCTGATGTAGGCTTTCGCCTCTTCAGGGCCGGAATAACCTTCCACTGGAATAGTGTCACTGGAAAAGTCAAATTTGGCCGTTATTCATACCCAACAATCCGGATCACGTGATTGGTTCGTTTGTTGATTCTCTCGTCTTCATGAGAAGTAGCCAAATTCGACTTGCGCAGTATTCAGAAGCCCTGATGATGAGGAACGAGTCGTTCTTCGAAACGTCGCGTCGGAAGATATGAAGCCTAATTACCCGTGAAAAATCCATAGCTGCATCAGATTCACCGAAAAAATCTTAGATCATTCATTCTTACCATGATACCATCCTGAAGAAAATCCTCAACTACTCTTGATTAAATTTGATAGCGGCAGGCTTCACTTAGTAGAAGTTTATTATGTTGGTGTTCATGATTAATGAAAATACTTAGTAATTTTCTACAACATTTTTATTGCCTTTTTTAAATGTAATTTCAAAATCGTCATGTATCTATAGTATTGTATTGACGACGCCATAAATCGGTGAAACGCGTCGTACAATAAAATTTTGTAGAAAAGTACTAAATATTTTCATTAACCATGAGTACTAACCTCAACTACACCTTTAGGCCGAACTTTTTCAAGTCCCGGGCGGTTCTCCTCGCAAGCCCTCTCACCCCCCCCCCCCCACCCCAATCCCCATTCCCACCCGTTTTCTCCTGTCCGATAACGAAATTCGAACTTCGTCGCTTGACCGGAGGAGGTCCGAGTGTCGCAGCGGAGCTTCTCCGTTTTCTAACTTTCAGATCGCTCACGCTGCGACAAAGGCGGTGGCGGTCAGAGTCGCGATTCCTCCCCTCCGTCCCTCCCTCCTTGACCTCTCTCTCTCACGAAAGCAAGCGGGTAGTCGAGTTTCCATTAGCGGCGATGGGATGGCACGCATGCATGACCTCCCGAAGCGGCCGAACTGGAATTAATTACTCGACCGTATCCATAAAAGTGTGTGCACGAAGGAGAGATGCAGGTCGAGCGTAATGAACACGCTTCCGTGGCGAGATTGGCAAATGATACTTGCTGGCGATCAAAAAAAAAAAAACAAGAGGTTCCGGGGCAGAAGTCCCGCAGGACATAATACGATATTGCTACGATGAAATTAATTCACAATACCCGTTGAGAACTTGCACGACACAGATGTGAACAGCAAGTGGAAAAGATACTGTCGAAGTAATTAAAACTGTCAAATAACACTGACACAATCCAATAATCCAATATATTTTTCCGCATACTCTGAAATGCTCAATTACCGTAACTTGTAGGCGAAATGCAAATATGTATATCACTACCTCTGCACCTTAAGGTGGTTTGAGCGAGATAGTTCCCAAGTGGAAATAAAGTCTATATTTGAGTATAAATTTAAAAGTTAAGCAGTTGTAAGAGACGTGTAGTGTTTTTGTGAATATTTATGACACAAATTGTTTGTTTTTATCTTTAAAAACTTCAGTAATTAACTAAACGAACGTATTTTAGGCTTTAACTTGACTTGTTATTGATATCACCAACCGTAATTTCACATATAATTATTTCACATTTGCGTATAATTTTTGTACTTATTGCAAACTTTGGGTGCGATATCCTTGAATTGAAAAGACAATACACCAAACTGTAAGGAATACACAATCCAGGGAACAATATTTTAACATATTTTCACCATTAAAAAATCTGTACCTGAGGCACATCACCTGGCAACAGTGTTAATTTTTTTGGGTTGGTAATTAGACTATGGAAGTTGTGGTAAATTACTGAAATACTGGGATGGTTGACAAGATAAAGCAAATTTGATAGAAGATAGTTACTTAGGGAAAGATTGAATGATAAATAAAATATTAAGTACAATAGCTATACTAGTAATGTGATTTACTATTATTCAGTTGAAATTATAATTAGATTACTGAGTGACAGGATTGGTTAATGTAATCAAGAATATTTGACAAAAGGTATTAAGTTACTTGAGGCACGGTTGGATTATTATTCATATGGGAAGTACAGCACTTGTGTGAATTTTAGCTTATGAGATGCAGTTACATGATACTAGGGTAGGGTATGTGAATTTGCAGTGGAGCACATTTTTTTAAACTGACAAACTTGTTCCATCATTTTTAAATTGCAGTTCGTATGTTTCTGAGCTGGAATGGGTAACGAGATTATTGGCAGCTTTAATGTACTTGGGTGAAAATTTTATTGATTTAGTTCCACAATAATATGGGAAGATAAGTTATCTGAAATTGCCTAGGAGTAAATTAATTATGGCATTTCTACATTCTAAACTTATGATTAAAGGCATGGGCAACGATTTCGTGCTCCGCGAGGTTGCTGTGGATAGTTCGTTATTATACGTATGTACCTTTCCATAAAATACGGCTATTAATTCATGTTACTTTTGAGCGTCACTAGCATTGCAATATATTTTAAGTATTAGTTTCGAAAGACAGTGACGATATCCTACGGGTTTTATTCAGTACTTTGAACGAAAGTGGGAATATAGCTGCGTGTACATTCATTTCCGATTGCAAGGATATTACGGAAGCATGTTTTTAAAAAGAAATAGGATATTTTTGAAATTGTTTAAGGCTGCTGCCTTTAAATAACAGCATGTGTGTTCATATTTAGGCAAATACCAAAAACCTAGCAGTCGACGCCCAGAGCGACCTAGCTTAGCAGTAAAGTTGCTGCGAATCCCATTTATTTATGATCGTCGTCCGCTCTTACATAGTGTATTCTGTGTACTTAGTAATTTAATAGGAAAAAATTAACGTCAGCAATGCTAAACCTTATAATATCTCCTTAGAGATGCAAAATTTTACTTGTGATCAGACGGTTTGTTTACAAATAATTCCGTGCTACGTTGCCAAACTGAATCGTGTGATTTCCGGTCGTATGCACAAAATTCCTTCACAACAGAAAGTTTTTCTGCGATTTTATCATTATCATTATGGTGAGTAGTTCTTTTTTTTGTTGGAATAATTAATAAATCACATAAACTACACACCGTTAGTTTTTTGACTAAATCTAGGTGTTCTAAATACATTTTTTAATTTATTTTCTTCCTCTGAAGCGCATGGCCGTAATCTATCCCATGTTAAATTATTCATATTCTAAGGCAAATTGCTCGAAAATTAGTGTGGCAAGGGGTATATATTTTTATATCATTTGATAGATGGCATTTTTTTCTTTAAAATGAGATCACATTCGTCAAATTCTAGGTGAAGTGATTTTTCGCTCAAACCACCTTAAATGTACATTCCTTAAGAGTGAGCAATCTCTTCAAAAATGAAAATCCATCTTACTTTTTTTGATATCACGGATCAAAGTTGCTCATTAATAACGAAAAGTAATCAGTATCCGTGCATTTTTCCTTCAAACTCATATTGTTTAGTCATTTTAATAACCTCTCCTACCAAGAAAATAGTTAATGAGCCATTATAGGCAGCACTATCTCATGTGCTTATCTATAGCTTATCTTGTTATATCCCTATGGCAAATAGCCAATAAACCTTTACAAATGGCCATTTTTGTTTTATGCGACTATTTTTTGAAACCATATTGGAAGATGTAACAATAGGTAGCTAAAATCTAAATATATTAGACACCACTACTTTCATTTTTAACGTCCATCACTTCTTGGGTTAAAAGTTCCTTATTCCCAATATATTTTCCGACCCTTATATATACCGAATAGTTGACGGGTATTTACTATCAATTCCGTAAGGTTCTTCTTTAGAAAGGGATGGAAGGAAATGAGGATTTTCCTGGACAAATGGTTTAGCTTTCTCAAACCTAGCCTTTTGAACAACCACCTGATACCTTTCCTCGTTCATCCAAACTGTCTACTGATTATACTCTATCACACACGGCAAGAAAAATGCCAGAGCATGAAATCCTCTTGATATTCACCATCATCATCACCAGCTCTGCAGTCTTTGGAGGGCCTAGGCTTTTCCCTCACCTCACCGTCCTCCAGTTTTTAATGTCCTCAGCTCCCTGACTCCATCTCCACACTGCCAATTTTTCCAAATCCCCTTCTACGTCCTCCAATTACGGCTCAAATAAATGCGTTCTCCCTCCTGTCCTTCTCCCACCAGGTTCAATAATGAGGACGTACAGCCTTTGCTACCCTATCGTTCATTCATTATCCACACAGGTCCTAGCCACTTAATTCTTCTAGATTTTATTTCCATCACTATATCTATGTTGTACATGTGTTAGATCTTGAAGTACTAACCACTCGTTACAGCCTCACCTTCCATCGAGTAAAGCCATGCTACACGGCGTGTTGATCACTTCTAAATCGATAACTTTCCTTCTGTCTATAGTCAATGGACAACTCATGATTATGTAGTCCATAAATACGCTAGCGTTTGTACTAATCCATCGTTCGGATGTGTGAGGAATATGGATTTATGAATCGTTTCAGTATTGAATTTGTGTGCATCTTGAATTACCCAAGGTAAAATAATTTGTTAGCTGCGCCAAGAAAGTGTTTTCCTGGTTAGTTCTTCACTCCTTCTATTCCATTAATTTGCACTCAACAAAGTGTAGAAGAGAATAATCCGAGCACGCACGTTAGTAAATTTTATTTACTTCGAACACGAAGAGTCAGCAAGTCAAGTTTTTAAACATTTTCCCATTAGTTCCTCTTTTGGTAGATTTGGCCCATCCATAAAATACTGCAGGACGTTCCGGAAAAACCTGGTAAAATACTGTACGGAAATATTACAGACCAGAAAATTTAAAAAAATTTTAATTTTTTTTTATTTTTGCTCCTAATTCATTGGCCCAAGAGGCTACTGAAAACCTCCACTATGGGGTTATTTATTACAATGAAGAGACAATATCAGCGAACGCGGGAGGCTGGGAAGTGAGGGAAGGGAGGGCTCAGACAAGGGTATCAAATCGAACCTGCGAGGTTATCACAATTAGCAAGTATGCAGCATAAGAGCATATATTTTGGTTAGCAGAGCGTATGCCAACGCCGAATTATGAAGCAGGTCCAGTGACGAAAAAACCCACAAATAAATCAGGATAGCCAATAACTCATTCCGTAACACTGTACGACGTTGGTTTAAATCCAGAGATTTAAAGATGCTGAAATATGCCTAACTCAGATCATTTTGTAACACAATTCACGCCATAAAGTAAAAAATAACAGAAAAAAGATGACAAAAAATATACCAAGGTTTCATAATTCCAGGTGGAGTAGTTACTGCGTCATTAGATAAAGGAAAGAAACAAAATAAAAAATCTGCATTCTACTCTGATGTACGGAAGTGAAGCGACAATTTCCTATAACCTATTCATCAACTCAGTCTTACACTTATTACTTACTTACTACGGCACTATTAATTACTTATTACGGCATTAGCTATTGAATAAGCTTTATGAAGCCTATTTAAGAGAAACAAATGAAAAATGCGAAAACATTTCGAAAGCAAGGATTCTCTCATACAGGTGAGATAGGTAAAACTCAAAACAGAGGGATGGAGTTCCCCCCACCCCTTAAGTGGTTACACAAGAAATATTATTTTCTGCGTGGGAGAGACCAAATATGAGCGGATAAACAGGAGCAGCAACCTGGTGAAACCTACCACCGCCAGGGACTTAGACAATGCAGTCCGGTCAGCCTCCCTTTCATATTATATGAGTTGGAGCTGGAGGAGTGAGCTACGCATAAACAACAACGCCCCTGATATCACACTCTGCTATCCCAGCATGTGTGCATAAACCAAGGCTCCGTTTTTCGGCGTTTACTGCACCTGCGCGTGCGAAATGAGGAATAAAGAAACCGCCTGAAAAAGGGACGCAGCAGCAGGAGGAAAAGTGTGCCGGGTGCTCTGCATCAATATCATCGCTCTATTTCCCCTCGCCCGCTGATCTCACATGACGCATAACCACACCTTTCGACGTTTCATTCTCTAGGGCCTCCCCCAACATAACCAGTTTTCCCTCCCCACACAGCCGCCGACCGATATCCCCGGCCGCACATCGTTTCGAAATGGTTCCCGAGGTGGATGGATGATAGTACTGGCGCTGAGGGCTCCCGGCATGGGCGCTGGTTTGGAGGGGTGTGCAGCGATGTATCGGAGGGTGAGGCAGGACCTCCCACGAGAGAATTAGGTACACACGACATCCCGGGAAAGATATCTCCCCCTCCCCACACCTCGCCTCTGAAACAACAACCGAGAAATAAAGCACCATGGGAGAGCGAGAAGAGAGCGGAATGGGGGTGCCACGACCGAGCCTTGAGGAACCCCCTTCCTCTTCATTTCTCTCTCCTCCTCCCGCCATATCTTTCCGGCGCGATGGAAAGAGATGTGCTAGGGAGGGAGGGAATTGAGGTGTTGCGGCAATCCCGCTACAGCGTACGACCAACGCCCCACCGCGAGGGTTGAAACATCAAGCCCATTTCCCTCCCCTCCGGCCCAACCAAAGGCCGACTTCGTATCCGAAGGAGACCCGCAAGAGGCAGTATCCTCTTCCGCCCTTCTTTCCTCCAACCCCACCCACTCCCACCACCCTACACAACCCGTAACATCTCTTCCTTGGCTCATAAATCTCGCGGTTCAAGATAATCCACTGCGCACTCCGTATATAGCCTCTCACAACGCACACACCTACAACATATTGGTACTCTCAGGCACTTCCTTCCATTCCATCCCGGTATTATCTCTCCCGCATCTTCCGACCCATTGAAAGCAGCTCTTTCACCTTCCTTTTCCCCTTAAGCAGCTATTATTTCGGCTTTCTTCTCCTTTACCCATACAGAGTTTAAAAAAGTCAACTTCACTGCCTAATTCAGCAACCATTAAATTGCATTTATTTACCCCGAGGTAATCGACCTGCAAGTTTTTTCCCCGGAATTTTTGCTGAAATAAGTTGAATGCAAAATAAACACCACATTTTACACATTAAAATATAAAAAAACCCTTAATTGAGTGATGAACATTAGCTCTAATTTTCCTCTAGCTATTCGGTAGATTTTCATGCCAGAAACATTTAACTACTACAATGCAATATAATCCATAGATAAGCACTCAATCTTAAAATACCATTTTAACACATACGCTTAATATTTATACCCTAAAATCATTTTTGCATTTACAGTGGAATGAATCGTGGACGAAGTACTAAACTCGTATTCACTTCATACAAATATTTTTCACAAAATTTAACATTCTGCTGCAAGAATAGTTTTACCCAAGGAACATGTTGAGGAACAAGGAACATGTTGAGAACATGAACAAATATTAATTAGCAATACACTATCTGCTAACCGTCAAAGGGAAATATTAATCTAAAATGGTCACAAATTACCAATTCAGAAGGCAACTTTCCCGTTGATTATGATGACGATCGGTCATAGATATGATTGATATGCCACTTAGCAGCTCTTTACTTAGGAGCACCATTCACCACAAAATTATATCTACTACCAAAGAGAAATTTCGCCCAGGAATCTTTGCCATGAAAGTAAAAAATCGACCGTAATATAACACACTCCGGCCATTACTGTCAACTCTCTTAAAGAAGCCATTCCAATGATATGGAGCCTGCGCTATAACTTTTCCTTCGTAAATTACCGCCAACAATTATACATTCAATGGGCACACTCGACCTCAGCACCTTCAAGCCAAGTACACATTGAATACGCCAGAAAGGCGTCGCCAAAGTAGGTTATGTCGTCCAAAGAGGGTTTCGTTACCCTTTCAAATCCCTTCCTAGCTCGTTCAATCCACCAGAGTCACTGCCAGTCCACTCGTCGAATGGAAAGTAACTGATTAGCGATGTTAAAGACGGCGACAATGGTGTTCTCGCGATCCTCCGGTGCGACATACTCCGTGGCGTCGTGCTCGGTGCTCGGGACAATGCACGCTTACCCATACGCACTACCCGGCTCCACCCACGCAAATGATGCAAGCGCACGACCAAAGACTAGCTCGCTCCAATTCCTTCTACCTTCCGCCATATTCTCGGCTGTCTGGGAGTTATTTCACGTGTGCATGCACATACCGGCCCCGCGCACGACCCCCGACTCTCACACGACCTATCCAATCCTTCCCCTATATCCAACTGTCTTTAGTGATTCTACCCGACTCTGATTATCAGCCTGAATAAGTTAAACTGACGGTAACCCTTCCGAACAGCCATCACTATGACGAATCAAATAATCACGTGGCGATGATGCTGTCACTCGAACTGACGCTTATGCACTGCGTGATTTAGATACTCCGTCGTGTAATTTTGAGCCGTGGTAGCCTCATCAAAAGGGCCCGGCTTGTCAGCAGCTGCTTCCTCGTACTTGAGGCGTGACTTGGGTAGCCGGGGCTGGGAATCCCGGCTTTAGACCCGGCGCCTTCCGATATCAAACAACCCCCTCCCCTCGCACCCCGGAACCAGACCGGGGTATATAAGGCCCGCACACTTCTTCGCCGATTCCCTGCTTCTCGCTAGTGTGTCAGCAAGGGTAGTAATTGAACTACTTGCATCAATTAAATGGCACAGTCCATTACGCAAGTATTTAAAGAAGTCTTTCTTTTTCAACCTCTTTTCAGGAGAACCAGAGCTTAAGTCCGTCTATTACACACAGCTGATTCTAATTACTCAATAAATTATAATTTCTAATTTATTCATTTGATCTTCATCCATATTTTATTTTTTGGAGTATTCCTTACCTACTCCATAATGCTTCATCCTCTTATAGTGTGAATATGAAAATATGTGGAAAACACGGAAACTATGCCAAAACATTCGATTCCATCCTCTAACTCACGGTATCGATGCTCACATGATCTGTATACAAATGAAGATCGTGATCTTACTTTTTAAATAGCCTCATATATCTTCTATCTTGATCTTTCCCCAATCGATCAGCCTGACCTCAACCAACTCCGAGCTCCGCACATAAGACACCGCTCCTTCACTCTCCGATGAGAAATGTGCTGCAGAGGCATAGGATGGGAAATGCGAGATATCAGACGAGCGTCATTCCGCGCAGAGAGATTTATAGATTGCAATTTAAGGAACTATGTGGGAGGAATATGTGAGAATTGTGTTCTAAAACGAAGAAGTGAAGATACGAGAGGAAAAGTAATCATAAAGGGAACTACACAAAATGTGAATTGATGCAAGTGTTGAAGGTAACAATGAACGATTTACAAAAATTGAAATCGTGATTGACACAAAGTGCTGATGAATGATGTAAAAACATTAGTGCATAAAAACCCAATACAGTGCGATAAATACGAATTGTTTTTGAATCGGGAATTACAGATAAATCAGGGAAAACAAATTACTGTCGACGATTCAAAAAAGATGGGCTAACGGATTTAAAAAACGGTGAACCATGGAAATAAATCAACAGATATATAAACTGGTACAATATTCTGAGTTATTTTCCTAGTATATTCCAAAATAAAAATTTATATTTATGGTCTTTTTATTGCACATCATCGTTTAAACCGAGATACACGGCAAGCGTAGACACGAAATGAGATATTCTCCATTTTTGGCTGGCATTATTTTTATAGTAGGTATAACGATGGAGTGAATAAATAGAGGATTAAAATAAAGAGCGGAAATGAGTCATTCCACGCCACTTTTGACAGGAGTTGACCCTTGACCTCTCAGACTTTGATGAAAATTGATGAATTGTTTGCCTCACCAAATAAGTAATAAAATTATCTCCATCGTCTCAGGCTCAACTTTGTGGAAGTTCATTTTATCGTAAATGAAAAGGAAAACTTTGTTATATTCCACCAATTTGTTTTCAGTAACAACTAGTGTCGACGCAGCGGCGTCATCTTCAGGTACCTGAAGTGGCACCTGAAGCGGCGTCATCAGGTACCTGAAGCGGCGTCATATTCAGCTACCTGAAGATGACGCCGCAGCGTCGAAACTAGTTGTACCTGAAAATAAATTGGTGGAATATAACAAAGTTTTCCTTTTCATTTTCGAAGTAATAAAATATCAAGCATTTTGCGAAGATCGAAAAAACAGATGAATAACGGGCATTTTTCAAAATGGCAGTTCATCATTTCACGACATTTTCGCTGCCATATATCACGGGGAAGAAACTAGGTAAAAAAGAACCTAATGGCTCATTTAAAATTCAAATTCTTTGAAAAATGTAAAATTTCCGCAAAAATAGCGATCAAATTAAAATTTGTTTCATCAATTGAATGTTAAAAAATTAAAATTTTAAACTTTTGAAGTTCTTCACATTACATTGTTCTCGTTTTTATACCTTCCGTACCTTGTAATATAATGTATATTACGTAAACATTATGACAGAGCTTTTTTCCATTTATGAAAGAAAAAACTTTTTAATTTTCCCCTGTAACGCCCATTTGATGTAAACTTATGAAGATAATTCCACATACGCCTAGTTTTTAACACTTATCTATTGAATTCATAATTACGTGAGACAGACCAATGGCAGAAGAACTTACATAAAAAAATATATGGTGAACATTTTACACCGGGAACTTCTTGATGCCTGAGTAAGCAACCTCACATGAGGCTTGGTGTACAGTATCCGAGTCCACACCCAAGGGGGAATGAGAGAAGGGCACAGTGGCCGCAACGGAACAGATAAACGCAGGAACGAGATACAGGGAGGGCAAAGGGTACTGAGGGGGAATCGCCTCCCATCTCCCACCCCCTGTCCCACCCCCCTTTCGTACCGTACGACATGCACACATAATGTCGCTCACTGTATCGCTCCGCGAAGCGTGCCAATCTTCTTGGCATCTCCTCCATCCCCACCCCCTTCCCCTCTCTCTCTCGCTCGGCGCATGATTTACGGTCGCGGACGTCCGATGCGCTCGATAGGGTTCAAACGACTGACTTACAGGGCGGCGGGGATCTCCGGAGAGGGAAATGCGACGGGAAAGGGAGTGGGATGTAGGAAGAGCAGGGCCACATCGCTCGAGACGGTTTCAGGTGGAAGAATTTCCACATACGAAAGGAGGACTTTTTTCCCAAACGAAAATTTCATCAACCTTGCTCGGTATTCGAAATAGAGAAGTAGAAACACGGAATTTCAAAAACTTGAACGAACACATATACGAGAATAACCATCAAATCATAACATATTTGATAAATCCTGGGCGGTAAATCATCCACAACCGAGTTTAAATTATAAATCTGCGAAGTAATAGACTAAAAGGCCACCAAAGTCAATCATTTGGGATATTTCCATTAAAAAAAAGGCACCATGCATAATGCTATATATTACCACTCTCTCATATGTACATTAACGATTCTGAAAGTCACAGTAATTGTAAATTAGCGGAATTTTTATCACAATAATGCCATAGTATTAGATGCGGCCTCACCGGCCAATACTCAAAGTATCTTAGCAACGAACGAAAATTTTGTACGATAAATATTCGCCGCAATATCGATTATGTTAACATTTATTTGAGCTACAAACGAGGCAAGTTAAACATCACGCGTCAACACAGTCCCTTACACCCAATTAAGCTTTGAAGTAGACGTCCTAATGTCATAAGTTACGGCACATCCAATTCACGGGCCGAAGGTATTCATTCGGTTATCAATTCTCGAAGCTGCTAAGCTTGAACCCTCTCGATCTAAACCCCAAAACTCACCCCCCCCCTGCCGTAGAATCCCGGTGAATCCGAGCAAATGCATTAATGCGTTGCACGCTCTTTCCCTCACCTCAAAGGTAAAGGGTACGCCCAGGGTGCAGGAAAGGCGAGGTAGGTCGTGTCCCACCTTCCACCAGCGGGAGAGTGCGGGAGGAGTGAGTGGGTGGGGGTGAGATGGGAGTGGAGTGGGAGGTAGAGGAGGAGATGACTGACGGATAGGCAGACTGCTTCGCTTCGTGAAGGAGGGATTCGTAGGAGGCGTGGGGGGAGGAAGATATGTTTTACGTCGGAACGGTCGGAGAATATTCGCCAATCACGGAAAACCATCGCCACTCATTGTATAAAATAGTATCAGAGGAGGGAAACGGCCTACCACGATGGAAACAACGCTTCCCGCAAACTCACCGAAGTTGAGCATCGAAGGGCTATATTCTACTCGGGAGGGGTGTTCATCCTATTCGTCCCAGTGGTGTTACCGTAGTGGCAGGAAGTAAGCGCTGTAACGTTCGAAATTTACTTTAATTTTTGTTATGATACTGTATTAATTTGGTGTAATTTTTGTTTAAATGTTTTATTTGTTGTGAAAATGTATTATTGATTGTTGAAATGCTTTGTTCGTAAAGGGATTGTTGACGAAAATGGTGGTTGGGTTGGGGGAATAAGAGAGACTGGAAGCTGGAAAAACTGTTCTATAACAAACTTAAAAAAACATTACCAAATAACAAATGAAAATAAGTAGTTTTGACGAGTAGGCATAGTCCAACGCTACATCGCGAAATGACCTTAACCGCAGAAGAACGGTAACTGAAGTACTAGTACTACTATATCAGCTTTTAATTTTTGAAAACTTTTTTCCAAACATTGAGAGAGATAATGAACTAAATTCGCAATGCATTCTAGTTGAGAATTTAAACGACCATCTTTTTACCCTCTTTCAATTGCGGTTAGGATACCGTTTAAATTTAAAAATCTTTAAGGAAAAGAGTATTTGCAGAGAGGGTGAAATGAGGTGGATATAGAGGGGAGTGGAAGAGACGAGGAAGTAAGACAACAATGAGGGTGCCTACTCCACTGATCAAAAGGCTGCGTCACAAGATTATACTAGAGTATTTGCGATTCGGACGCACCTGTGGGGGGAATTGTTAATAAAGCTATAATTAAAACGCTACTAGTATTATTATACGCTTAGTTAAAAATATAAAAAAAACAGGACAATAAAATATGCCATCAAAATGTACCGAATTGTTAAAATTACGGGAAATATCAGTCAAAATTAGAAGATTATTATTTATTATTCATTCATTACATTTTATAGAAAACCTTATTCCCCCATTCGAATGCTTCTCAGCTGCTCACATGACTCTCATCAAGCTTCGCATTGTCCATTTCACGGTTACATATTTTAAGAAGTCATGCAGTTTGTCTGAGTCTAGACGCCAATAGTAGCTTATTTTTAGGGTTTCTTAAAAGATAAGAACCTGCGGCAAAGTACAACGGAAGCAAGAGAGGAGGCGTGGAGCGGAAAACGAGTCAGAAAACAAATGATGGATTCACCCATGATAATATATAATATCCGAGAGTACCACAATGTAATTCAACTTAAACTTCCAGTTCAACCTTTCAAGATCAAATCCCTTTTAAATTAATCCTAGTTAGTTTTTGAGAATTGCTTTGATTTTAGCATGCAAATAAATTAAGCCCTTTGAATCGGAATTTTTCTGTCGGAAACCGATTAATTTATGAAAAATTATATCTTTTCGATTAATTTCAAACACTACAGTAAGATTTCGTTTATAACATGCAACAACAGCAAATATACTAAGTTGAACAAACTATCTGTAAAATAAACATTTCACATACATAACAACGTAACGACAATTTAGGTCAGGATATCTCAATGGTAAAAAATGATGTAGTTTACTTTAAGATGTTATCTGATATTGGGGAATGACTAGAAATGCACTGAATCTCTTCTGACGGCAAAATTGGATTGATGGATATAATATATGCTGCTTTCCCGGCGTAATGGATGCAGAAATTCCTCACGGGTACTCCACCGGGCCACGTTCTCCATAACGGCCGACGTTACTATGCACGAGTCGAGTATAGAAATATTGTTGTGAAGAAGCTGACCCGGTGGAGAACCCGACAGGAATTTCTGTGTGGACCAAAGGACTTTAAATCTCTTTAATTCTCAGTTTAAAAATCATCCACCAGGACCTTATTTTTCTAAATAATTTTATATTCCTTAGCAACTGCACTCCACTAATGTGACTGCAATGTCAATTGCCGTATTTTCAATGCTTGGAATTTTCTTAAAAGGAATTTGTGTATTAGTAATCAAACGTCAGAGGAATGATAACCTTTCCAAGTGGAAACTGAGGATACACTATTTGAAATTTATGCTGATCACACCTGACTACCATTGGAGTAGAATCGGACCAGAAATTATGTTAAAAA
Source organism: Pyrrhosoma nymphula (assembly GCA_963573305.1). Lineage (NCBI taxonomy): Eukaryota > Metazoa > Arthropoda > Insecta > Odonata > Coenagrionidae > Pyrrhosoma > Pyrrhosoma nymphula. The sequence goes on from OY754328.1 coordinate 146,761,552, forward strand.
CCACATCAATCATGAGACGCTAAATTTTTTGACGAAAATAGAATTTAAAAATGAAAAAAATACAGAAATGATGAAAATATAGACTGCAAAAAGAGGATTTTTCGAGGCACTAGAGGTGCATACCTACTAGGAGTCAAATAGGTCGGATTTCCAGTGACAGAGCTTATGAAGATTCTTATCACTCGAGGAAAGCTTGAAAGCTTTCATAAAAAATATAACCTCTAACTTAATTCTTCTCAGCACAAAAAAATGGCAGCATCGAATTACACCTGGAAACCACGAGAGTATAAAGGCTTAGTATAGGCGAAGGCTTCCGTAGTGGCTTGAAGAACTGGATCCCATGTTTAGTGAAAAGGCTTGCTTACTCCGCACGAGATTGCAAAGGATAGACCGGGCTTTGATCCATAATCGTGAGTAGCTGGCTGCGCCGATTTTCGGCAAGAGTGCGTCCAGAGCGGACGGAGCAGACTTCTTTCCCGGCAAGACAGAGAGGCGTGGAGGGCGACTGACATGGAGCGGTGGATCCGGCGGTGGGCGGCTGTCGCTGGAGGTGCAGTCCCTCCGGAGGGAGGGAGACAGAGAGAAGCAGTTGCAATGGAAGCGAGGGCAATGGAAGCAAGTTTATCTCAATCTTCGTCCACGAACAACCGAAAGGAACACATAAATGTGTGGGGGACATGGTGGATGATGCAACCGGAAATTGAAATTTGGGACACCGCTGTCTCAATGGTAACAGTGAACCGAAGCTAGGCTTAAGGTAGTTTGAGCGAAATTCCACTTCACCATGTATTTGCAGAATTTGACCTAATATTAAAGAAAAAACCTCTCATATTTCCAATGATATCAAAATACTAATATCTTTCCGAACTACTTTTCGAGCAATTTGACTAAAAATATTAGCTGTTTTGGATGGGATAGATTATACCTGTACGCTCCAGGGGGGGAATATTTAAAAAATTGGAATTTATAGCACCTAGATTTCGTCAAAAACCCAACGGTGTGTAATTTGTATGTTTGCTCATCTATTAGTGAAATATAATCAAATACTCACCGGAGTAAATTTTTCGGAATCGGAAAATAACCTTTTTGAAGGCGTTTTCGCCGTTCGACGTGAAAAAATGAGTCAAGTTACAGACTTATGTAGATATATTTATATAATTACTGAGAATTTTTTACATATATGACTATATTTTTACGCCATTAATATTAGAATATTTAATTCATAATTCATACAGGCGCTTAAATTAAAAAATAAAATTCGAATATGGTCTTCATTATGACTAGGAAAATATCTCGCTCAAACCACTTTAAAAGGCGAGGAATGCAGAACGGAAGTACTGATACAGCTGCGATCCCCCTCCCCTTTATTATTTTGTGCTGCAAGTATGTAAGGGTAAAAATGACCTGATTAGGGCGTAACGCTTGCTGGCAACCGTAGAAATACAACATTTTAAATTCCTTCACTACATTCTTTAATCAATGGTCGATGATGAATTTAAATCTCCACAGCAGTAACAGGAAAGGAAAGGACTTTATCAGGGCAAAACTTCCTTCACAAACGCTACAAAATGATAACTTTTCTGTCACATTGCAGTGCTAGTTCCTTCAGAAGCAGGGGCATTGAGGTCTTAAACGGCACAGACCACGATTTGGTTGCGCCACTGCCTGGAACAGCATTGGGAGCGATGAGTAGAAGAAATCGGAGTTAAGGTCACTCCACCAAATTCCCATAATTTTAATACCCAACCGGCACCCGTTAACAGGAACACGTTTCAGCTACAATTTTCGACAGGAAATAGTGTGTTATGCGTGGTAATGCCTCAAGTTAGCCCGGAAATGAGGAAGGTAATATATGGACCGTCCAAAAATATACCAATCAATTGACCAAATACCAAATGATGATGAAGAATATGGTCCCACTTTCGGACTGTGCTTTGTGATACAGTCTCTCGCTTCGCGGCGGAGGGTCTGGGAAGGATGAAGGGAATGGCAGGGGGAGTGGAGAGGGGGCGGGAGGAGACCAGCGCCCTTTATCTTGCCGAGCGAATGTTCCCTCGCATTGAATGAATAAGGAAGGGACGAGATTACGGCGTCGAGTAAAAGAACCTCCGAAATGGAGGAGTGAGGTAGAGGTTTAAAAAAGGAGAGTGCAAGGAGGAGGGAGGTAAGAGAGGGAGGGAAGGCACTGAGCAGGGAGAGAAGGGACAAGGGAAAGGACAGACAGGGGCAGGGAGCGAGTAGGGTGGCGGAAGCGAGGGTACAAGGTGGGGGCGGGGGTGAGGGGTCACATTTAATCAGGATGAGAGTTAAAAACCATGAATAAAGCATGCGTGAGGCAGTTACAAGAAAGAGGACCGAAAGGAGAATATTTACCCCGAAATTGAATCTCACCATCTCTTGAGAGGGGTCGCAGATTTCGAGATTAAAATAATGGGCGGGGGAGATGGGGGGGTTTGGAGGCGGGGAAGGGAACCCCTTTGGGGTGGGAGGGGTTTCGCAGACGGCATGAACGGCGGGCGATGGCTGTTAATACAAATCGGCCGATGTGTTGAATAAACGAGCGGAGAAATGATGAGTCATGGTTTCAATCGAGCAATAAACATGGAATCAAATATTTGCTCCAGCTCTAAATCTCAATTTACAAACTTACGAAGCTTTTTCACCTTCCCGAAACCCGACCTCAAGCGACTAAGGTCGGGCACATTTATGCTGCAGCAAAGAAAGGAAAAAAACCGTTTAGGCTCCTTAAAATCAATATTGAAGGTGCTGCCCACAGGGAAAAAGAACATCATGATTCGGCTGGGTGGTTTCTACTGATAAGAACACATTATTTGGACACAACGTTTCGAAAGTATTTGCGGCTGAGTTCTCGAAAGCAAATCTGAAGTCTTTGATGCTCAACACATTAACTAGACTTTATGTGGCAAACGCAAAATATGATTATTAGAAAATGGACAAATTTAACAGCATACCTTTGTTTGCACAGAAAAGCGATGAACTCATTTTTTATAACCAATGGTCTCCACGAGGACTTAAGTGACGGATGTTCCCGAATAATTTTCCCAGTGATATGTCCAGGAGACACGGTATCATCACAGAAAAATACATCTCGCGTGCTACAGAGGCGTTTATGAGAATTTCAGAATTATCTGCAGTACCAAGAAACGATTATTTTTAATGGAAAACCAGTTCAAGAATTTCATTCTAACGAAAATCAAATAGTAAGAAAAAAACTCCCAATGCCACCCGTGATCGAGAACACTTACGGTGACGATTGAGCGATTCTCTTGAAGAGATAACGGAATTCCTTCGAACGCATATCGAAGAAAATCACGTAGAAATAACTGATATAACTCAAAATATATCTAAATTTCCCCTAATCTCCCTGGGACAGTTTTAGAATGAGGTGCCTCTCGCTCGTCAGAATGCATCCTGTAAGATGAATCATAATCTCGCAATACTCTCGGGAAATCGGGACTGGCGCGCGCTCTTTCGTCTGCCGGGACACACGAAAGCACGGTTTCTTCGCTGCGGGGCCACGCGCGAAGGCGGTAGCGGGGGAAGGGGCGCAATGAGGAGAAGAATAAGGGGAGGATGGATGAAAGGGACAGGCCAGAGAATGAGATGAGGGGGAGTGAGGAGCGGTTGCCATGCGACGGAGAGATAGCCGCGGGCAAGGAACGGGCTTGGCGTGGGGGTGAGGTGAGGGAAAGGGGAGGGAAAGGCTGTGGGGATGGGGGGAGAGGAGGGGGCGGTCGGGGACCCAAGGGAGAGAGGATTGAGTTACCCAGCGAGGTGCGCGGTAAAAGAAAGCGGAGGGGGTGCAACGGGGGTGTCTCGCGGGGGTGGAGCTGGAAGGGGTGGACTGAGAGGATAGGAAGGCCTCGGAAGTGAGGTGTGTGCAGATCTCGCGTAGGGCATTGGAAGTGCACCTGTGGCAGACGGGGAGGAGCGGAAGGCGAGACGGTTGCAGCGGGGAACTTGAGTGGCTCACGTGTGTTCATTTAAGGTAGTTTGAGGGAAATATCACTTCACCTAGATTTAGCTGAATTTGACCTCGTTTCAAAGAAAAAAACTCTCATCTTTCCAATGCTATGAAAATCCTAACCCCTTGCCGAAATTCTTTGCGAGCAATTGGTCTCAAAATATAAGCTGTTTAGCACGGGATAGATTACGACTGTGCGCTCCTGTGTGGAATATTGAAAAAATTAGGAACTTATAACACCTAGATAGCGTCAATAAACTAACGGTGTCCAGTTAGTATGTTTTCTCAACTGTTTATAAAATATAATCAATTAATCACCGCAGTAATGTTTACAGAATCGTAAGAAAACCTGTTGTGAAGGCGTGATCACCGTATGGCGTGAAAAAATGAGTCAATTCAGAGACTTATGAGGAAATATTTAATTAATTACTGTGAATTTTGGACATATATAACTACATTTTTGCGCCATTAATAATACAATATTTGATTTATACTTCTTACAGACACTGAAATTAAGAAATAAAATTGGAATATTGTATCCATTATGACTAGGGAAACATCTCGCTCAAACTACTTGAAGGAAGCGGGAGAGAAGGAAGAGGAGGATCTTTGGCCCCTGGGATGAGGAGGAAGAGATTGGAGCTCCAAATTGTGGATCAGCGATTAACGGGGAAGTTTTTTTAAGAGCAATGGCCCAAACTGTATCTGCGGACATTTCCCGATTGATTCGCCGAGGAAATCTCTTATATAGGGCCATTATGCTTAGAGTTGATATATCATACGAAATCATGGGTTTCATGAAATGAGGCACGCTAGAAATCTATGAAGTAAGGTCCATGTCATAAGTCAACCTACATCTGCCGATAGGCGCTGTTCTATAATATAAAACGTTACAAGTATTTTGTTGTAGCAGTCCGAATTAAATGTTAAAATACTGGGACTACTATTTCGTCATATCAACACTGGCATGAAGGTAGCAAAAGATTATTAACAATGGTTAGGGAAAATTAATCAATACATGAAATATATGTACCTCGATTATTTATGAAATCCCTCGCTGAGTGATCAAACTGAAGATTGTTTAGTAGATGGGATTGAAGGTAACCTTCTATCGAGTCGAAAGGCGAGTGAAATACGCAATTTTAAGGTAGGGGACTAATTGTTTGTGGTGTCCCCTCAAGTTCTTCTGCTCAAACAATTACACGTGGATCTCGTGCGTAAGTCACAGCTCCAATAACATTACACCCCTTCGTTGACTGTTTCAAGAGGATAAGCGATAGCACAAAACACGGGAGAAATTACCCGCACCCCAAAAATAGTTAGGCAGAACACTTTCTCGATTAACTCGTTAAGGCTTGAGTAATTCTTAAATTTAGATATTCTTGATGCATACACGTGGAGCAAAATGAGATTAAAGCATCATAGACCCTTCCTTAAATCAAATATTTCTGAAGAAGTAGAGTTCTCGGGTTTCCAACCAGGAGATAATGTGGTCCTGCTTATAGCAGTGCGCCATCGTCTTCAGTCTGAATAACCCACCCTGAATACGATGACAGACTACGTCATCGAAAAGTCGGAGTAAATCAACACCATCTCCCAGTTGGAAACCCGAGAACTCTACATCTTAAGCCTTCGCCGCGAAAGCCTCAGATGTTACAAATATTTCTTACTTTCTTTAATATATTAAAAAATAGGTTGAAAAATAATCACCAATCGAAACACTAACGAGGAAATAACGACGAGGAGCCTATTAGTACTGCATGAAACACATATAGTTCACTCGCACTGCGAATGATAAGGAAAAGCGGTCATGTGTTTGGCAAAGCGGCCGATGCAGTGGCCGTTCCCGGGGGAAATCAGTCAGCGGGAGCGATTGCTAACCCTTGCTCCTCCTTCCCTCCCAAGAGCACCACGATGGAGGAGAAAGGTAGTCATAGCACCCCCTACCCTCGCACAATCCCTCCCACCAAAATCCCCTTCGACGACAAAAGTATTTCTCAGGCACAGGAACACGCCCTGACAGGGTAGGGGCTTGTGTCTGGGCCCCTGGACCGGACGGAGGGCCGACGCCACACTCCACTATTTTGGTCCGCAAGTGCTTTCAAACGAACAGGGAAATGAAAAACAGACCAAGCATGAGTATAGATAGTCCATTGGGGCACGATAATGAGGCCTTATATTTTTTCAAGAGGCATGATCCTCTCAACTAGTCCATTACTCGTTAATGGTATCAATCCGTAAGCAATTTTTTCTGTCGATTACATCGCAGTACAATTATTAGTATCCACTATCAAAATTTAGGAATTCACCATGAAAATATTTACACGGATAAAATGCGGCTTAGAGGCAAAACTAGCTAAAATAACTGATTGGAAATCGCGTCGCGTGCTGATGAAGTGCGAACTGATTGTCGCGTAAAATGAATTCTTCACTGTAAATTTCTTCATTGTGCGAGAACTAGCACTACTGGGTAAACAATCCTTTTCTTTGCCGTTTTACATTGAATTGTTCATAATTTGCGTCATTTAACCGGTCGGGATAGGTTTTGATGGATCATTTTCCCTTTCAATGCCAAATTACTCTTACCTTATTCTATTTCTAACTTGGGTTCACTATATTTCCCCTCTCTTACAGGGTAGCCATCCTTTCCTCCTAATCTTACACAATATCAACTCTGGAAACTCTCCCTTACATTACCCTGCAGCATCCAATTGCCCTTCATTATTTGCCTCACCCACCTACTCAGCCTTCTGATTTCCTCCAATGGATTTTCCAGCTCTACAAAGTTCATCACTCCTTCATTTGTCATTAATTCAGTCCATCGATCTCGCACAAGTTCCTGGAGAAAATAACAGTCCTCAAATAAAGCGTGCAAGCAATCAAAACCAGAAAATGATGATGTGTACCAAATGGTTTGGACAGCGAAACAAGATAAGCAAACGTGGGAAGACAAACGGTTTCACTTTGAAAGGCGGGGAGGGGAAATATAAGCACGGACGTATCTATTTCCAATTAATTCAAGGATTCAGGAGAGAAGTTAAAGATAGGGAGGTAATAGCGACCGTGGAGAATTTGAGATGAAAATAACAGAACGGAATTGATCCCTAACCTTGATCTCCTATTAAATTCGATCCGGTCCCATTACAATGATGCCGTCAACAATCCAAATAAGCCAACATGATCCCTAAGAGGCATTTTCATATGGGTGGAATAACCTAAATATCCGGGTAGACATCACGATAATATATAACGCTACACTAGGGGAATTTGTGAATTTGAGGAATTTAAGGAAAACGGAGACTCGCCATTATGAAAACCAGCTGAAATAGATTAAAATAATAATACCTATCTGAAAAAAGAAGCAATGACATTGCTACAAAATGTATGTGTATGGATTAATAAACACCTCATTGTTCTAGTTGGGAGTGTTTCCTTAACAGTACCACTCAGTAGTACCCTAGATAGCTATGGCACTCTAAAACACTCATAATCGTATTTTGCTCAAAGCTAAACGGGTTTATTTTTAACTCTTTTAGCAAGATCGTTGAAATATGAGCTACAAATATTTCCTGATTCCTAATCCTCCTATATATTTGGGGCGCTATACGTAACAAATTAGAAAATTGATTATATTCTTTGCCCCTAATTAAGAGCAATTACACGAGCAATACCGCTTAAGCAGTTAAGTTAAATAAAAGGCTTCATACTTCAAGGAATTTAATTTGCCAATGTACTCTTGGCCCAATGGACAAAGACAAAATATTGCTACGTTTTTGTTCCAAGCGGGGGCCATTTACGAAAACTAGTCCTCACGAAAAAAGTATAGCTTACCCAGCGGAAAAAGTAAGACATTTTGAAGTCACACGTACACATGTATATACTACAGGCGACATGAGCACCGTGATCATGCACACGTCATATCGCGGAGCTAAAGTATTAAAAAGGGTGCCAAGAGCATAAAATTGAATGTTAATTCTTTTTAGTGTGACTGGGGAAAATGTACTGCATTCAGTCCATAATGAACGGAACACAATAGATGTTTTGCCGAAGGCATTGCTATTCCCATTGAAGTTTGTGGATTGCTTCGTTGATGACAAGGGTAATAACTTTTTCCAGCAAAATCTGAGAGCTGATATTATAATCAGAAGGCGATAGTAAAGGAAAATCATGAGCGGAATAAACCTATTAGAAAAAAATCCAAATCTTTGTTTACATCCTCCACATAGAAATGCAATTAATTGCACCAATATGTTTCCAGTTATTTATCGTACCACTAAAGCTTTAAAAGTTATAGATTTAAAAAATAAATTCCAGGATTCGATCAGCATATAGTTCGATTTATGCTGAGCTACAACAATCTGTTTTTAGAGAGAAAGTACTATCGGCTCAAATCAAATGTAAATATAGTAAATGACTTCAGGCTTTTTCGGTGAACATCTTTCTCGGGATTCTAACCGAGTAAGAGTTGGCTCCATGCCGACAGCTGAGTCTGCTGTCGTCTTCAGGGTGAGCGTCAAAAACACACTGAGGAGACAGAAGTGTCAGCTGTCGAAACTTCGGCATGGAGTTACCTCTTACCCGGTTAGAATCCCGAGCAAGGTTCATCTACGGTGTAAATATATTGTTTACATTATGACTTTAGGCTTATGCGAGCTTAATCAAATCATTGAAGCCAATATGTGACAGAAAAATGTTAATCACAATATGGAGTAAACAAATGTCCCAAGAATATAATCATTTACGAAAGATTCATCAATGGAGTTCCACATTGTATCATAGATTTCTGAAACGATTACCACGTGCGCGGACTTGAAGAAATAAATTTATTTATTTACAATTAATGTTTTCTTTCATTTATTAATTTAAAATATCACTGATTGGATAAGAAAGGCTCGGACACTCCACGGAAGCTTCCAGAAGGAATTTACCGCTCACTGTTACTCATGGCTTAGAGCATAAAGCCTTGACATCAAATTTGAAAGAAAGTAATAAGCTTCCCTAGCCGAATGATGATGGGGAGATAATGCAGTACTACGCTTCTTCAAGCAATTCACTTAATTTTAATCACCAGCTAATCTGCCGTTTTACGTTACCACATTATTAATAACTACTCTTCATTATAATATCAAACGCAATTATTTCGTCGTTCCAGGATGTAAATTATTGGCTCTCCCACATCCATCTGTTTAAAAAGGTTAATCACTGTTTCACTGCTTTTAACATCCATCAGCTTCTACAAATAAAATGTAAAAATCTTGGGATTAAACGTATAAATGACAAAACTGTACAATCCCAGTAGCATGTTAGAAACCCATCCAGTATGTTGGAAAATTCCCGAGAAAATTGAACTCCCGTTTTCCCTATAAATTATACCTCTAGGGATTAATTGACCTAAAAAATCCCGAGTTTAAGAGCATTTCCATGGGAGAGAAATTATTTCTAAGGATTTTTAAATTTTTCCCTTGCTTTTCACTATTTTCTAGGGAATTTTTATAGAGAAATATTCATCATGGCGGCCAAATTAAGGCAGAGAAACTGGACGATAGGCAACTTTGGAATAAATAATAGTAAAACGGCAAAATGAACAACAGTTTTAATAAAAAATGAGGTTTGTGCCCCAGCTTAATCCCAAGTTGAAGGGAGATACATAGATAGATAGATAAAGGGAGGAGTAAGAGTATTGGGGGGTAAAAGGGAGATGGACAGCAGAGGAGAACAGAGGGTCGCCTGGATTTCGGTGGAGGAGGCTTCGGAATGGGAACGAGCTGCAAAGGCACGACTTGTGCACATTTTCCCTCCTTTTATGGACGCCTCGCTCGTCCCCGGTGTTAATAACGGCAAGAAAAAGAAAGCGTCATCTACGTCACCAACAGAGGATCTATGTAAATAAATAAATTAAATAAATAAAGAGCGCTCGAGTCGCGAGGCGAGAGAAGCGGGCGACTCGTTCGCCATTAACAACGCCGAACGAGGAAAGAAGAAGTGGTTGGGTGGCGGGGGAGATCAAGAGAGGGCGACGGGGAGGGAGGGAGGGAGAGGTACAAATGATGCTGATGACGACGGCCGCGATGGTGCGGGAAAAAATGAAACAAAAGACGAAGCGATCCGGCGCATAACTCGTCCAATTCATCACGCAGCGCCATTCCTCGTTGGGGTCTGGCAAGAGTTTCCCCGCAACAGCGGACCTCCCCCGGCGGAGTTCTTGTCTTGGCGTTGAGTCGCATCCTTTCCAGCGGAATCCGCGAATCAAAAGTGCAATCGCGTCCCCGGGATGATCAGTAGAGACAAATGCCTCTACTTATGGACCTCCTATCGGGGTCTACTTCAAAGATCAGCTTCTCCGATCTTTCGCTGCTGCTAGTGCTACAAAGAGAGGGGTTAAGGTCACCAGGTCAATAATGCAGAGGGATAAGGAAAACGTCTAAGATAAAATGTTCAAGTAGTTCAATAATTTTCTGCTGCTTCGTACGCAAATAAAGCCACTAAAGATTTTGATATAGAAGGAAGATACCACAGGATAAATATTACGTTTATGAACGCTATATTCAGTCGTATTAGGACAACGGCTTCTGCGGGGTTTACAGTTGAATGTGTTCATTTTCCAGGTGTTCTCCCGCGTTGTATCTTGTTAGGCGAAAAAAGTTCGCAAGTACTCCTGACCGCGTCTTCAGGTCGAAGATGCCGGTTCACGTTTATTTCCCTCGTTATATAGGGCCAAAATTACTTCCCTTGTGGATGCTGCTCACCGTTTGGTTGGTTTCAGGACTCTCTTCCACGTTTGGTTCAGGTGGCATCCTTCGTCCGGTTAAAATAATTTGTCTTCCCATTCTCTGCAGCTTCTCTGATGAATTTTGAAACTGTTGTCGCCTAACAACATATGGCGCGGGATTACACCCGGAAAATGAATTAAGTAAATTATATTCAGTCTAGAGCTATAAACAATTTTAACAAACAGCTCTGTACTCTATTTAGTATACCATTCACACATTCAGAGGAATTCGCTTGTAATTCGTCGCAAAATGTGGTTCTCGTAATTGTCTAATTGCACATGCGAAAATTATATAAGATTGTTCTTATATTAACATTGATATTGGAGATGAAAGATGGTATAGCGAAGAGCGTAGAGAGCAATTGAAGGTTCCAGAAAATCCACATAAATACATGCGTGGACTTAGACCGGCATTCGTGACTTCCGGCAGTGTGATATTCTGGAGAATGCCATGAAGTTCTCGCCCAAAATAAATGGATGAGAGGACTCAAGGGATGGAATCGCACCGTTCTTCCCAATAGTGATACTCACATTTCTACATTTCTAATACGCGCGTCGCGTCGGCGCTAAAAGCCAGCTTTAGATTAGGCATCGCACAATGGTCAACAAAATTGCCGAGATAGAGTCTTAACTCTCAGTACGGAGTGAGATGAACTCCATTATCTACAACATAAGTCAAGGCATCAGCATCTGTAGTCGCCATTTATAAAACGACTCGTTGGGAGACAAGGAAGCAGCACTCTCAAAGTTGAAAGAACCACGATAATCTTCATGCGGCCACACTTACTGCACTTCGAATAGAGCTTGGTAACAGTTTATTTATAGCAATACCTAGCAATAAATTATCTATTAATCCCGAGAATAAACTCGCTAAATTAACGAAAGAAGCGTAAGAAGGAAAGTTTTGAGGTTGCTGACTACTTAAATGCAGAGTAAATATGTGCGATTGAGTGTCTCAATGAGAAACGACCACGTTTTCCTCTGGTTTATAAGTTTCCTAACTCACATTAAGGCTATTGAGATAAAAAATTACCAACTTAGGCAATGCGCTAAACATTAATTGAACTGTACATGATGAGAGAGAGAATAATGGTAAAAGGTTTTTGCCATGAAGTTAGGAAATAGAACCGTTTCATCCTCGTTTAGTATAATATTTGTTTGCTGAAAAGACAAATTTTATGCCACCAATGCAAAATTCCACAAACTAAAATACCATGGGTACCAACACACTTAATTATAGGTGGCAAAATTTTGTTTGACGTTTAAAATTAACCGTAGATGTCAATTTTTAGAAGCCTATGAATGAACTACAGAACCAATCTTACGTAATACTACACATTTTACCATTTCATGAATACTGCATTCACATTAAGGGCAATAAAAATGTTTGAAAAGGAAAAGAATTCCCATTCAACAAGTCAGATTTTCCAAGAAGAAAAACCTCTTATAATGGTAAGGCATGAAGTATACTGTAGTTAATCTCACACACAGCGAGAAAAATCATTAACAAACAATAAGCCGAATCTCAGTCTTAAACATGATGTACTCACATCACTCGTTTCTCGAACTTTATAAATCATACCAGTCTCGAAAGCAATGTTTAAGATTAAACATTTAGCCTACAGCTGATTTAAGTAAATAATTAACATGCAAATGATCACTAAACATGGCATAGGACCAGGAGTAGAGGTACTATCAAAGCTGTGGGCATTGCCAATGCGCAGACAGCACCATGGTGACTCAGCAGAAGTGGAGGCATTTAAAATATGACAGGGGATGATTGGGTATTGTTCTGTCCGTGAGTTGGCCATTTGCATCGAGCCACGTTCCGTACGAATAACTTTCGGTCACATGTCAATCGTCGTAATAAATTTGCACCGAGTGTGAAAGAAGAGGGGCTAACTTCGAGATTTGAGAAACGCAGATGTGGGCATTAGAGACTCGAGATCGTAGAGTCCGATGACACTCGCCACACAGATTGCTTTTCATACGGGAACGGGAGAGCTGGTTACAAAGCGGAAGGTAAGAGGGTGAGAGTACTAAGGAAAGAAGCCGAAGAGATTGATTCACGCCGCGAATTAAACAGAAATACGTCTACGACCCCACACTGTTACGCTCGGCACGTTATTACATCGATCGGCCAAAAGGGGGAGTGTGGAGTTTCCGAGAAAAACCCATTCTTCCAACGACCTCTCTCTTTTATCCTTTCCTGGAGGAGGAGATTAGGGGTGGCTGGTGGGGAGGTTGGTGTTCTGCCTCCTCCAAATGGCCGACGGACACGAGAGATGAGAGGATTTTCTCCCTCTCTCACGACGACGCGACGGGCCACTAGAGAGATCGATTCGGTTGCAACAAATCGCCCCGTCACTTTTCATCCCCTTGTCTTTTTTTTTCTCCGCACGCTTCGTTCCAGTACATCCTAATTTCATACGTGAACGTACTTTAGCGCGCTAAGCATTTATCATTCTGGGGTGCCACTTTGTCCTTATTTACGTCTGCATTGGCTGCTAAAAAGTTAAGCTTGTCTCGAGAACGGCTACGCTATTTTCACGAAATTTTTAAATGAGTTCCAGTTAAAATGACAATAGTTAAAAAATTGATTTGTAGACACTGATGAGAGTATTAGCAAAAGATTTTAGTGACGAAATTTAAAATTTTTAAACGGCACTTGTGAGGATGAACTGATAAACCTAAAGCACGCAACCCGTTGATTTCCACAAGGCCCATTAAAATAAAACTAAAATGCACACTAGGCCCTTTTTCACGAATGCAATGAGTCAAATAGTTTTTAAAAAATACAAATTAAAACTAACCTTTCCCTCCCTTTGAACGGCATAGGCTAGGCATTGCTAATTGGGTAATTGTTTTTTTAGATGGTGACAAAAAATGCCTGACTGCGCATGGCTCTCAGATTTTATTTCTCCCTGGAACTCCAAATCAATCAATTTTTACCCGTTAGTTAAACCATAAAAAAATCCATTCCAGTCGAAATTTCCATGAGCAACAGAGTGACATCGGCGAGTAAATGACTTCATAATGGCCGTAAATAGAGCTGAATTGTCACGAAATTGCATTCCATTAAGATTTAAAATCGATCTAATGGCTCAAATTAATATTTTAATAGTGAAATGAGTAAAGAACAGCTAAAGAAAGGGGTAAAAGGATAAATGAGCAATGGGTATGCGTACAACATTGGCGTTCCAGACGTTTATTAATGGCGTTTCAAGTTTATTGAGAACTATTGGCCGTCGATCAGTAAAATCGTAAATAAACCGTTAACCAAATCCGTCCATCAAATTTAACACGGATTAATACTAAGAATCGAGTGAAAATGCAGCAATCAGCAACGGGATATTTTAAAAGTCCTTTCAAATATTTTCAGCTTGATAGTAAGCTCCGAAAAGAGCTTGCGGTGCGTTTCAGTCTATTATCATTTCAGGAATAAATATGGCAAGCAAATGGTAGCAAAAGAAAAAATCTTCACGCATACGAAACCCATGTCTTTAACAATAAGGTTGCGATGGGCCGATAGCATGCCAACCCATTGGTAGTCCGAGATTACGTGAAAGCTAAGCACAAAGGCGCGTGCCATTATCCGGCACAAAAATTTGTGGACATTTTCTTTCTCTAAAAGACAATACTTGCCTATTTATTTGCAACACACCAAAAATTAAATAACCTAGGATCCAGATATATCATTCACATTAGATCTGAACCCAAGGCCCAGCTACTAGCAAAGGCATAACAATTTACTTAAGTCTGCTTAGTCTCATAATAAGTTCCTTTGGATCAAATTTTGCAAGTGAGTGCATAAAAACCAGACTATTTTGCCGCTATATGAGTTTGCAAGACACAGTGAATTTCACGTGGTTGTCCGAGGAAGAAGGTGGTTGTCAGAGGACATACTCTCCAGCAGTGGCGAATATAGGTTATACCTACCTTTTGGGGGGGTGGGGAGCCAAGACCGGCTAGCTAGTAGCTAGCGGCGACCGGCTGTAGTTTCGGTATCCGCACATGCGCCGAGCGCCTCTCGCTGCAGCTATGCGGCCTTATTTTGGGGGGGCCCCCGGCCCCCCTGCTCCCCCCATATATTCGCCACTACTCTCCATCAAACATAGAGGTTAACCGTATTATATCTTACTCAAGGTACTAATGCTGTCGTCGAATGGCAAGGTAATGGTGAAGAGTGATTAAGGAAAATATCCCTAGGGCAAATAAAGTCATTTACTTACAAAAGTCAATTTGTTTTAAGAAATAAATATTTTTTTTATTTATTTCATTATTACATATACTCAGCTCATATGCAAATGCTAATGTGATTTATTGCATATACATAATACATGGATGAAGAAGCACTAGAAGACGGTGTATAACTATGTTGTGATTGTAATTATGCCAAAATTCCTAGCAGAGAAACTTTAACGAGAGAAGTCACCCTATGAGGAGGCACGAGTGTTCAAACTACACAGAGAAAAAAACTTTCGCCTTTACTTGGATTCGAAACCAAATCCTTCGAAATAGCGCTTTTTCAACCAATTAAACCACCCAAGCGTTCTCTTCCAACCGCGGGTTTCACGAGACAGAGGATCTTGGTCGAAATTCCAACCAGGCGAATGAATTTTTTTCACCGTGACTTTCACTAATTCGCATTTCAGCCGCTTCTATAATATATACCACATAAAATGTACAAAATTTCAGAATATTGTCGAAGCTAGGAGAGATGTGAACCTTTTCGCGATCACATTTTGGTGGTAAATCTTAAAAACACACCAACAATAAAACCCGTTTTACACGGGGCATGTAATTTCTCAATCTGTTGTACGTTCGTACATCTGCTGTACGAACGCGCATTTCAAATTGCATCGTGTAAAGCCGTGAATTGCAATAACGCATGCGCGAATGCATGAACGCGAGATAGCAAAATAGCTCCTGCTTTAATTCGAAAATTATTACACGGCCGATTCAGAAATACATGCAGTTTGAAGTTTTGCAATATCGTGCCCCGCGTAAAATGGCCTTTAGACAAACTTGTCGTCGTTGATTCCACGGTCCACGCCGAAACTGAACTCGCCCGAGGAATAAAATACACTCCGGGCCGGCATTCCCCTCCTGCCCTTTCGGGGGAACACCCATTAATTAATTAGCCTCCGATTATCGTCGCCGGCGCCTCGCGTTGCTCTCCGCAGGGATTCCCGGCGGATTTCTCCCGGGACGAGAAATGAGAGAGAAATTCGGGGACGCGGGACTCCTCTTTTTATCTTTTTTTTTATTTGGCTGTCTCTCAACAGGTGTCCGGCGGCGCATGAAGCCGTCGGAGATGGAGAGGACGAGACGGAGAGCTGACGGAGGGAGGGAGCGGAGAGAAGGGAGAGAGGGAGGGGGATGGATGGAGGTGGGGAAGGGGGGAGGTTGATAGGGGTTTGTCCATGTGTGCATGCATGTACCTGTGGATTTTCAAACCACGCGACGTTGTCGCCTCGTCTTCAGGCCGATTAATCAGGCCATGACCACGAAGTGACCTCACGTTTCCCCAAGAGTAGGGACCCTTCAGATAGTTTCCCGCAGCGTATGGAAATTCATATTTATAACCACCTTTTAGATTTTTTTAATGGGTGCAGAGAAAGAGGAAAGAAGATTCGCTGAATACGATGGAGTAGGAAGGTGGTCAGGGAGATTCGAAGGGAGGAAAACGTAGTAGTTGGACGAATGATCCATTGAGAGGTTGAAGATTTTTGAATAAGGTAAAGGTGGGGAGAATATTGGGTGTAGAGTTAGCAAAACTTGGTGGCACTCGCATATGAAAATATCAATACTTCAGGGAGCAGATAGCATACAAGAAGGGAAGGTCAAATTGGACGAGAGTCCCCCCCCCCCCCACAGAGACCTCCATTAGAGAGTTCTCCAGTACCTCTGCCCGCTCATTCACGCTTAATCCACCCTCGCTGACCTCAGACTATTCGCTGATGAGTGCCACCAAGTGGTTAAAGCTTAAAGCATGAGAAAAGGTAGGAAAAGTGGCATAAGCTTAAAGCATGAGAAAAGGTAGGAAAAGAGCTGAGATTTTGGAAATATACAGAGAGATTAATAAATAAAAACAATTCAAGCAGAGGATAATAAAGGTCATGTGAAGTGTTCCATGACGTAGTTGTATTGGCCGGGAACGATGATTTAAGGGCGAGCGGCTTGGCAGAAATGGTGTTCGTATCCATCAATAACGATGATTTACGATGAAGGAAACGTTAACGGAAGGAAAACTAATATTTTTCAACTTAAAAGTATTTGAGAAAGAAAGTTGCTCTCACTAGAGGAGAAAACCTATGTACGAAAATGAAAAATTAAAAGAAGAAAACAATGAAGGATAGCTAAAAAAAGGTAGGGAGCTGAATTCTGATAAGCAATGACTCCATGGAATAAGGAGAACGACACCCTACCATGATACAGTGAAATGCAGTACTTCAGGTAAATACCAGCACAGAAAAACTCAACCACCAAATCAGGAGCCCGGATCTCTGTGGGAGAAGGCATAACTACAGTGACTAACGTATATGGGTCATTCCACGCCACTTCAGACAGGAGTTGACCCTTGACCTCTCAGATTTTGATGAAAATTGGTGAAATTGTTTGCCTCACCAAATAAAAAATATAATTTAAAGCGTTTTGCGAAAATCGAAAAAACAGATGAATAACGGACATTTTACAAAATGGCTGTTTTCGATGTCACGAAATATTCGTTATCATATACCACGGGGAAGAAACTAGGTTAAAAAGCACTTGATGGCTCATTTCCAATTAAAATTCTTTGAACAATCTTAAACTGGCGTAAAAATAGCGATAAAATGATAATTTGTTTAAATAATTCAATGTTAAACAATTAAAAGTTTAAACTTTTAAAGTTATTCACATTTAATTTTTCTCATTTTTTCAACTGTGGTACCTTGTAACATTATGAATGTTATATAAAAATTTTGAGAGGGTGTTTTTCCATTTAAGAGAGAAAAACATTTTTTAATTTTCCCCTGCAACGACCATTTGATGTAAACTTACGAAGATAACTCCACATATGCCTAGTTTTTATCCCTTATCTATCAAATTTATACTTCCCCTAGACAGAAAAATGGCAGATGAACTTAGATTAAAAAAAATATATGGCTAAAATTTGACACAAAAAATTTCTTAAGGTATGTATTTAACAAAAAATGGAACAATGTTGACCAGTGAAAAACGATCTCGTAACCGATGACTTCAGGTCATACGGACTTCTCAGTTATTATTTCCTGGAACTTCTTAAGCGGGCGTTCATTGGTTCAACGTTATTACATACTTAATATACACATTGTATGAAACGGGTTTAAAATATGTGAATACAAATTAAAAACAAAAATTGTAAGCACTGTGTGGCGTGGGGCACCGGCCGTACGGGCGATTGCTTCCCACAACTATTCCTCTACCTTTTAGTCTTGAGTTTTGCTGACCTCTCTTTGGTCATAGTCCTTGCCATTATATTTGTGTTTTGATATATGGTGAAGTGTTATTACGAATTGTGTTGTATTTTGTGGCGTGAAATGGGTCGCAATGGAGGCTCACTAGGAAAAGTTTTAAAAACACTGTGTTCACGCTCCGTCGTTATAAAAATAAAGAGGGAGTTTTCACGCCGGGGCTTGCACTTACTACGACTGAGAAATGGATTTAAGTGAGTGTTTTGTGTCAAGAACACGAAACAGAGAACCTATTAAGATATCCGGCTCAGCTAACTAAATGCTCCGACCCTTTCACGATTCAGAAAGCATCCGTCTGAAAACAGCTGAAAACTATTTCTTTCGAACTTTACGAGAAGTGTAAAATTATAAGTATTCCTGGGATAAAACAGGGTAAAAAACTGTGCATAGCTTATAGGAAGGCCGTCTATAATGAAGTAAGTACGAATGAGACTACACCGAAAGAGCATGACCCTGATAATGAAAACAAGAAAACATCCACTTCTTCCGTGCATCACAACGAGGCATTAGATAACTTAGGCCTTCAGGAGTGCACCATCAATATGGTGGGATAGGATCCGAGGATAGATCATCTGATCACGAGTGTAGTACAAAAGTGTAAAAGAAGGATCCCAGCGTATTTTGAAACAAAAGAGATTAGTTTTAGGAAACCTGAAGTAGTCATTCACCCTGTTCAAAGAGAGATTTCCAAGAGAAGATTTTCCAAGTTTGCTCATTTAGACCTACAGAGTGTGTCCTTGCTGGAGCTTCAGGTATGCACAGTTTGCGTGTGCCTTATTCATCAAAACACAAAACTCATGTTCGAAGGTGCTAAGCTCGGCCAACTCAAGGGTGAAAATGGAGAAACAGTTTTTAACGCTTACAGAGATTGTTTACTGATGGCTGTATGTGAGATTCCTGGGAAGATACGTTACTTTGGTAGTTGCAGCAAATTCCCGCAAATCACGAAACTGAAAGGAGTGTCAGAGAGTGTGCTTGATTCAAATTTCATGGAAAACTTATCTTACCAGTAATGGGTGAAAGTAGTCTCATTAACAAGGAAAACGGTTAGGAAGACCTCAGATGAATTTAATGACTTTTTCGTGTAGAAAATCCCGAATTTAGTGAGGCATGATCACGTGGCGAAACAGCAGGCTGAATGTTTTCAATACACAGGGAAAACCTAGCAGTGGGGGAAGCGATAGTTGTTGCTGACTTCTCAAAAAATTATTCCATTGTAATTCAGGAGAGCGCGCAAGGGGTGCATTGGAACAATAGGCAATCTAGATTACACCCATTTGCCTGCTACTATCGCCTAGTTGAAGGAAAGGAAGTAAGCCCTCTGAAGCTTGTTGTCATATCTGAATGAACTGCTCATGTTACTGCGACTGTGCATTGTTTCCAGCATTCACTAGTTCAATTTCTGAGAGTCACTGTAGCAAATTTGAAAAAAGTTATATATTTTTCTGATGGATCCACAGCACAATATAAAAATAGATATTGTCTCCTTAACCTAGTCCATCACGAAAAGGATTTTAAAGTTGCAGCGGAGTGGCATTTCTTTGCCAACTCCCATGGGAAAGGCCCAAGTGACGAGAGACGGGACGGGACGAGTTTCGCATACGTGCCTAATGTGGAAGTGGAGGATAATAAAAAACATACAACAAGAAGGTATCGACAAGCTCCTGCTGTCAAAGGAATCCGTTCGTACCACGCAGCAATACCACCGGGTGTAGGATTCCTCATTTCAAAGACACAATCATCAGGTTCCGATGAGCGTTTGATGCGAATGAGGGGAACAACTAATATCCATCCCCGTAGAAGGTATGTCGAGGAACCAGTTAGAGTTCAGACGAGGAAGAGTTGTATTAATAATGCAATATAACCACCTGGGATAAACTTTCTTCTGTTGGCTGAATGTCTTCCCTAATATTTCAGGCTACTTGTATGACCCACGGGCAGAAATTAGAAGCGGTGTCCAAAGCAAAGTAATGAATGTTTGCATTTAGGGTAAAATTAATTAGGAAAGATTTAAATTACATAAAATCAGCAAAGCTTAGGATGTACGGCTTTTTATTCATAATTTCTGACGGGTAATTATGACAATGTAGACAAACCTGTAAATTCAATTTCTTCATTCAAGTCTGTGTAACTTGAAGTCATCGGTTACGAGATAGTTTTTCACTGGACAACATTGTTCCATTTTTTGTTAAATACATACCTTAAGAAATTTTTTGTGTCAAATTTTAGCCATATATTTTTTTTAATCTAAGTTCATCTGCCATTTTTCTGTCTAGGGGAAGTATAAATTTGATAGATAAGGGATAAAAACTAGGCATATGTGGAGTTATCTTCGTAAGTTTACATCAAATGGTCGTTGCAGGGGAAAATTAAAAAATGTTTTTCTCTCTTAAATGGAAAAACACCCTCTCAAAATTTTTATATAACATTCATAATGTTACAAGGTACCACAGTTGAAAAAATGAGAAAAATTAAATGTGAATAACTTTAAAAGTTTAAACTTTTAATTGTTTAACATTGAATTATTTAAACAAATTATCATTTTATCGCTATTTTTACGCCAGTTTAAGATTGTTCAAAGAATTTTAATTGGAAATGAGCCATCAAGTGCTTTTTAACCTAGTTTCTTCCCCGTGGTATATGATAACGAATATTTCGTGACATCGAAAACAGCCATTTTGTAAAATGTCCGTTATTCATCTGTTTTTTCGATTTTCGCAAAACGCTTTAAATTATATTTTTTATTTGGTGAGGCAAACAATTTCACCAATTTTCATCAAAATCTGAGAGGTCAAGGGTCAACTCCTGTCTGAATTGGCGTGGAATGACCCATATACAGGATTCTAATTCCATAACTCACTACCTCAATCTTGGTTCCAACCTCCAAAACTACTCATGGGCGTGAACCGGGGGAAAAATTTCTCATAAAACACTTTTGACACAGAAATGCATCGTGATTCAATATTTTACTAAAAAAAATTATTTCGCCTCCAATTAGGAATTATTGAAGCACTAGAGAATTTTTAATGCATCACGATTCCAAATGTAGGTGTATTTATATGTGTATCACTCGATGACGCAAAGCTTCTTTATAAATGACGAGCTGAATTACCCGGCGTTGCTCGGGATCACACTTCCTTCATAACTCGTCATTTAAGAGGATAAGGGTTAGTTAGTAGTTGTCAAAACAGACTACAGTGTTAAAATTTATTTATTTATTTAAATAGTTTGTTTTTGGAGAAATCCTATAAAATTGTGAGACAACAGCAACGTGTGTGGTGTAACGCGGATTTTAGACAAATACGATGCGTACAAGAAAATCGATTGAAAAAATAAGAAACTTCATTCTTTTGGGTATTTGATAAAATAAATTTTAACTCTCTATCTTGAGTGAGAGTAGTTTTAAAAAGGCAAAAAATAAACCACTGCAGAAAACCCAATGCTTAGCATTCCTAATAATCCTAACTAAGCTAAACCAATTTTAAATGCGTTAAAGACCAAAAACTGGCTGTCAAGGAAATATACTATTGTTGATTTCAGAGAAAAATATGCACTTTTGCAGCTAAAAACGCGATTTTCAGACAAATACGAACTTTAAAAGATAATTAATTAAAATAATCATAAACTTCATTCTTACAGCCATTAGATTAAATAAATCCCAACCTTCTACTCCCAACCTGAGCGGAAGTAATTTTAAAAAGCAAAAAATGAAACCAATGTACAAAACCCAATACGTAGCGTACACTAACAAAGGGCTCATTTTTGGGACTTTTTGGGACCCTGAGATATTTTTAAAGTAGCCTACAATTCTTCCTGTCTTGAACTATTAGTCAGCGAAATTCCAGCACGATCGGAGTAAAACTGTAGATTTATATAAAAGACAGGCATACCAACAAATATTCTTTTTTGTACATATAGATAGTCGCTCACCACCTACTTTTACAGTAGGTAAACAAGGACTTACTGCTTAGGCGTCAATCCGCGAACAGAAATTCCTTCCACGAAAATAAAATCTTGAGTTTGGTATCCCTCGGAAAAGCGTGGCGCGCCCAACAGCTGGGACTGAGGGAAGAAATAAAATACCGCGCACGCAAACAACATCGGGTGCCATGGATTACGCGGGACTGTATCTCGTTGGCAAGGGCGGAGCAAAGGATGGGGGGGGGGAGTAGGGGTAGAGGAGGGAGAATAAGAAGTAGAAGAAGAAAGGGGTGTGAGCATGAGAGGAGAAGGAGCCCCCCCAAACCCTCCTCGGCCCAGGAATGAAAACACAAGACGGAGCCATGCGCTAGCAGTGAAGGCATTTGTTTTCCCCGATGATCAACGGGCCCGATGGAAAGAGAGAAGAAGCAAAAGGGTACGCTCGTCATCCCGGGTGGATTTACGGGCGGCATTAAGCGGGGGGAGAGGTCTCGCCACGCGGGAAAAGACTATGACGATGGAGCGGAAGGCGTTCCGTGAGCGGACCGAGGGTGGAAGAGAATCGGGGTGCGTTCGTCATCCCGCGAGGATTTACGGGCGGAATGAGGGCGAGAGCTCTGGCTAGGCGGGCAAGAAGAAAGGGGAGAGATCCTTAGGAACCTCTCACAATTTAATTTTTTGAAATCTCACTCTTTCACAATCTCACAATTTATTTTCCACAAATTGAGGGTTCCTTAAAATTTACCCCTCATTAAAATCACATATTGTATTTTATTGTATTGTACTGTAATAGGCGCAAATCCTCCATATTGGCGACCGCATGGCGAGCTAAACTTTTGATAACAATAGGAGAAAAGCGAGCACATGGCGGATCGTGAAGCGGAAGTTTGGAGGTTACACCACATTCTCGGGGGAGGGAGAATAACGACAATACCGCCAGGAGGGAGGTAAGTGTAAAGGAACGACGCCGCGTATGCACGAGGCAGTCGAAATTACCGAGGTGCCGCGGGAGACTCTGCCCAAAGGGGAGCAGTCGAAATTACCTAGGCGCTGCCGGAGGCTCAGCTCCAAGGGGCAGTCGACATTACTTAGTTACCGCTGGAATCTCTGCTCCAAGGGAGAGCAAAAGTAAATCCGCGCAGAGTAACTATTGATGCCATAATCCGTCACTCGAGATATTACTGACGCCGGAGAAGTGGGAAGGACGATCTAAAATCTTCCCTGTTAACCACAAAGCACGAGGAGCTAACAAAAGGGACACGAATTTGGACAAGTGGGCATAAAACCAGGACCAAGAGTCCGAATTGTATGCAAAGGTATTAACCTTTCTATTGGTGATATATGCCAAGTGTTTGGGTTTTTGAGGGTTGATATTGGTGTTACAAGTCAATTATTTGGGGTTATGTGTGTTGCTATTGATATTTATATGCCAAGTGCTTAAATTATTATTTTGTCAAGTGATTAAAATATTGGATAGAGATAGTCAGCACTAACAATGAAAAATAAATACTTTTGTTAAAAGGATAATAAGCGAACG
Source organism: Pyrrhosoma nymphula (assembly GCA_963573305.1). NCBI lineage: Eukaryota > Metazoa > Arthropoda > Insecta > Odonata > Coenagrionidae > Pyrrhosoma > Pyrrhosoma nymphula. The sequence goes on from OY754328.1 coordinate 146,785,260, forward strand.
AAAGTGTTATAATTTAAAGGGATGGGAGATATTTAAATGTACTATTAATTTCCTTCAAAAGTTTAAACGATAAAGGAGGAAGGGAAGATAAATATGTTACAATACACATTTTAATGGTCAATGTTCTTTAGCTCTTAATAAACATTTGTTTCTATTTAAAATGTACCTATGGTTTCAAGTTTGATTTGTTTTACGTACTCAGTTTTCGTTTTTTTCTTTCACTTCTCAACTTAAATGGTTTCCTTAACAGTTTCAGTGTAAATGTTTTTTATTTTATAAATTCAAAAGTTTATGTTCAAATTTAAATCAAGGCTGCCTTCTCGTCGCGCCTGGTATATTTCGCTGTTGCGGGCAAAGAGGCAATGACGAAGGGGAGCAAACTCACCGAAATTCCCAATACGCCGTCGACTCGTCCCCTCGCCCGCCATCCCCCGGCACCCGCTCCCCCGCTTCCAGCAGGAACAGCGCCCCCTTGGAGGCCTCGATGACCACCGCCTCCCGCTCCTCGGGAAAGACCTCCTTTTTCACCTCCTCCTCCTCCTCTTCATCCACTCCCCCCTCCCGCCCCACGATCCCCACACCCTCCTCCGCCCCATCTTCTGCCTCCCCCACCGTTCTCCGCCCCCCGCCCCCACCGTGGCGCCCCCGCTTGGCGAACCTGCTGCACACGAAGGAGAAGAGGCGCCGGAGAGCGCCCATGTGCCGGCTTCGCCCCATCACATCGTCCCCCGCGGCCCCCAGGGACGACAACAGGAGGGGCCGCCGCCTCCGGGGCGGTGCGGGCGAGGAGGCGAAGCCCGGGGGCGGGGGCAGCACGGGCGGGTCCTCGTCATCCGGCGGGGGCGGGCGGAGGTCTCCGTCCTCGAGGCGCCCCACTAGCGGCGGGGGCTTCTTGCCGTTGGCGACCCGCCCGTCCGCCGCGAAGATGGGCTCCTCGGACTGGGCGCCTAGCCTCCAGCACGAACACGCGGCCGTCTTAAAGGCGGTTCCTTCACGGGCGACGAGAAAAAATACCGGGCGCGCGCGTCCCTTGCGATGTCGGAGAAAGAAATTTCACTCTTCTCTCGTCGACACCTTGAGAATGACGAGAAAGAGCCGAAGGAGGCAAAAGGGAAAATACACCGCGTGAAATGTTACGAAATCTTTTCTTCCATCAAGTCCAAATCGCACGAACTCAATTTGCCTTCGATCAATTCAACTCACTCGCGAGGGACGAATTGAAGTGGGGACAAGAAGAGTTACGCAACCTCCAAAAATCGCTGGTTCGACCCGTGTGTGAGAGAGAAAGACCAGCTTCTCTCTCTCGACTTTCGGCTCCGGCGAGCTCCTTGTTTTATCCTTGGGAGCGGATTAAGGTCCCGAAAGTCGGACGCCGGGGTGGAAGACTTGAGTCGCCGCGAGAGACGAAAGGCTGAGAGAGCGGAGCGTCAGAAAACAGCCTCCCGCATCCTTCGAAACCGCTCCCGCTTCTTGGAGAGGCGGTACGGGTATTCCCTGGCGTGCACCCGACGGAGCCGTGGCGACGAAATCCCGGCCGTGCCGTGCATTAATTCCTGTGCCGGCCGTGCGCCAAAGTCTGTCCCCTTCGGCACTCTTTCGGATTCCACCGAAGGACACACGAATGACAATAGCGCTCGCGAACTAATCTCCAGTTTCTCCTCCTTCGAGGTGAAAAGTACACTCTCGGCACAAATTCTTGAATCGAAACCTCCGAAAGCACTCCGTCGCGAGGGAACCAATGGTGCCGTCCCAACAGGTGGAACGGTAACACTTCCTCTTCCGTCGAGGCACAGACACGGAGAAAGAAGGAAGCACAATCGACTTCCTTCGCTCGATTTCCTCGCTTCGAACAACACACAACACTTATCACCACCGAGTACTCTCCCGGATTGCTCCCGATGAATCATCACTTTCGCGATCCGTTCGGAGAAACATCGTCGGAGTGGAAGGGGGAAAGATAAATTCGCGATCTGGCGGGAGACGTGCGAGACGACCGAGGAGAAATCTGCATATCACTCGTGCGCGCCACTTTTTCGGTGGGGAGAGAGGAACTATCGCCTACATCAAGACGGTCGTGACTTCTGCATCGATAAGCAAGAGAGATATAGTCGAGATGCTAAGGTGTTCGGGGGATTGGCGGTTAAAGCGGGGAGGAGGGGGGAGGAAAAGGCGTGGAGCACTTCGGCGCGACGACTAGAAAGAAGATACGCTCGGTTATTGGAACGTGGGGTGATGGAGATTAAAATGAGGGTGGAGCGGGAGGGTGGGGTGGAAAAAGAATCAGGATTTCATCATCGGCGGTCGAATATCGAACAGGTTACGATCGCAAACGGCAGCGGCGGGAAGGGAGGGGGGATGTGAACGAAGGGATGGAGGCGAGGTTACCTCCTGCTCAGGCTGCCTGTTGATTTAATGCCTTCGGGAGTAAGGTGGGTGGGGAAGGAGGAAAACGGATTGAGGCGGACGGGTGGAAAGAGATTAAAAATACGAGCACTTAAAGAAGACAAAAGGCGTGGATGGAAATTAACTGTTTTGAGGTGTAGAATTGATAGAAACAGAATGGGGAATTAGGATGAAAGAAAAGAATTTCCACCGACGACGACTGCAAGAGGAGGAGGATGAGGACTATGATCGTGCAACTGTGGTGATGGAGGGAGCTCCGCTCACTTCCCAACCGGAGAGACGCGAGGACCGCGAAGAAGCAGGAGAGGAGGAAGAAGAGGAAGAAGAAGCAGACTGCGAGAGGAGGAGGAGGGGGCGGGAGAGGGGGGAAGAAGAGGGGAGGGCAGGACGCATCACCACCCACTCTCTCTCTCCTGCATGCCTCGAGGTCACCTACCTCCCTCCGCCTCCAACACTCGGCCCCGCGGAGATGGAGGGAGCCCCAGAGGGAGAGGTGAAAGTAACGAAGGTGGAAGTCCTCTTCTTACGATCCTCCTCCTCGGAGGAGGAGATAGAAGACTCTTCTCCGTCTTTCGCGTCGGAGGAGGGCACGACCCCTGAACTCCCGCTCGCAGTCAGCGCCGAGACGAGGGAAGGCGTAAAAGGAGAAGGAAGGATTGGAACAGCCGACCTGGCAAACCACCCGCACTCGACTGCGAAGAGTAGCCGAAGGAGACGACGGCGCGCCAGCCGCGGGGATCTTCGCGATGAAGGAAGCAAGCAAGGCGAGAGGATGCAGTGGAGGACGAGCAGAGTAATGGGGGAGGGAAAGGAATGAGGGAGGAGGAATCCAGAGGGGAATTGGAGCGAGACCTCTCCTACCTACTCACTCCTTTCCGAAAACGCGTGGAATTTATCCGCGAGGCGCGCGCTAAAAATATCGCGCACCCAACCGACCGAATCTCGAGGGCGGTAGAGTACGCAAGGGTGGGCGGAGACGGGAGTGGGTGGTAGGAGGATGGGTGCGACGTGGCGAGGGGGATACGGTAGGGAAGGGAAAGGACGTGTGTCCTATCCTATATATATATATATGCCTTCTACGCTCGACGACTCTCCGCGGGACGGGAATCAAGTCGAACAGTGGCTAGCGAGAACAAAAAACGAGAGAAGGAAATGGATCAAGGAGGGAACAATAGATCGGTCACAAGAGGGTGGTTGGAAGGAAGTCTCTCTTTTAATTAATTTCCTCACGGGAAATAGCCAGGCCACGGCGTTTGTCCGTTTGCGATTGTCGTACCCCCCATGATAACCGCTAGGTAGTGGATTATTTCTAAAGGTTAAGACCTAAGATAGGTTATTCCCAAAGGGCTCTTCGACTGCGAGTATCTTCGTCGTCCTATATTTGCGGTCGCGACACCACGGCGTCCGGGGGACTGGGAAGGAGAAAGGGTGGGGGGTCGCATTCGTGTCACGTGGTCGCGTAGGTACAACAGGCGGCGGCGGTGGGCGCGAAGACAGGGGGGGGCAGGGTGGGTGGGGGTGGAAGGGGGTGGAAGCCGAGGATTGAGAAGCCGGTTCTCCCGTGAGGCGGCGGAGAAAGAAATCCACTCCTCCGTGCAGTGAACGACACGCGACGCCCAGACGCCGGCGGCTTTTGCAATCACACGAGTGAACCTTACACTACGACTGCAATATAATATAGATAGTAATTTTAGCACTGTCACCAACTTGACTTGACCTTCCTACTCAGTATGAAAAAAATATTAAAATTTCTTCTTATTCTGTGAGAGATGATCCCAGATCTCTAAAAAAAAAGACAGTTTGTCAGCAAAATCAAACTAGTTTGTGGAGCGGAGAATCTGGACAATAAGACGAGCCATTTTCTTGCAAAAATAAATTATTCGCACATCGCAGCACGAAATAACGGCTATGATTATTTTAGCAACCTCAAGGTAGTTTTTATTAGATGGAGGTTTGTGGTCTGAACTGCAGCTATCGTCCGAATTACGATCTCACATTGAATAATCTACAAGTTATCTCATTTATCACAGTGCCTCTTTATTCTGGTTTCGTTTGCCATGATCCCTAAGGCAGAACAACCTCTCGCGTCGTATATATTCCCTGGATATTTTTTGCAGCTTAAAATTTTGCCATCGATCACGATTTTTGTCTTCCAAAAAATCTGTTTCTATCACAACTTATGAGCGTAAAAAATGCATTCAAAGTACGCGGCCAAAAGACATTCAATAAAAAAATACGTCGTTATAAAATAAAAATCACTGGCAATTCTATCCTTCATTCACCAGTTTCAGGACGAACATTAAATGTTAGAGATAGGGACGAAAGGAAAAAGCCTCTTTTTGGATCAGCGCCCTGAATGTCCTTATTCCTCTCCTTAATATTGAGAAAATACCACTGCAAACGATCAATTGCTTCATTTGTAAGGCTTATCCCCCTGTAGTAGATGGCTTAATACTTAAGCCAAAGACATAAGAAAATGAACAAAACCGGTTGATGCTCCTGAACTAGTTGAAATACGTTCTGACCAATTGTAATCGTACTTATGTTAACATAGTAATTTTACTTCTGTTAACTACTCATGACTCCTCCTAAGAAAGGATTTTTCAGAGGTATTTCCTTAGGCACAGTCATCCTTCGTTTAGAGTCTCAGTCTGCTACCATATTGCATCGCCTGGAATTGCATACTCAGGTTGTTCCTTCTGCTCCTTTCAGAAGTCCAACCATCTACAACTCAAGGACTCGAGGAGCACCAATATCTAAATACGGGTATGATTCAAAGGAACTTCAAATTCACGAGAAAGGTTTGAACATACAATGAACATTAACGTTGCGGCGGAGATAATCGGAGCACGGCGCGAGACTCAGAGAAAAAACATCAGCCAAGCGTGGATCGATAACCCGTGCGTAGGAGTGAAATATCCCGTGGCCTCCACCTCGTGGCGAGTCCTCACGTAAATCACGTCACAACCTTGTCAACTTGTAATCCATCGAGAGAGAGAAAGAAATTCGGTTATTATCGACACTAGTCCACTTGCTCCCTCGGTCACCTCGACCGTTTCAGGTGAGCGCGCTACACTGTTTCCACGCTTGAGTCACCACGACACGACGACGACCATCACGGGCGTGGTGTCAACGTCAAGAGGTGCGCGGCCAGTTCTTCCAACTCGACGAAGCACTTGTCATTTGTTCTCTCTCTGAAACTCCCACGTTTCTTCGAAGGTAGAGGAGAACGGCGCACAAGTTTCGCTTCCGCGGATCCAGAAATGCTCGCAGCAACGCACTTTCACGAAGAGATTGGTACTAACATCCCCACGACAACCACGCAAAGCAAGGCCGAGTCTGCACGGGCGGATGACGGAGGAGACGGGAGAAACTTAGTGCTAATACGATGTCTGTGGCCTTCCAAGCGCGCACACAAACACACGCAGACGGGCGGGAACACAAGCAAGCACTCTCCCTCTCTACCCGGCAAACACACGAGATATGCACCTCACTCACGGGAAGAGGATGGGCACCCTCACACACACCAAGTCCATTCTGCTTGCCCTCCTCCCCCTCGTCGCCGCACTGCCTGTCTGGTCTCGATTCCGGAAGTGATGGCTCGATTACAAAGCGGGAGAGCCAACAGAAAATAATCGCGCGGACTTTCCCGCGGGGGGAGGGGGAGGATTTTCCGGGACTTGAGTGGGGATCGCCCGAAGGGAAGGAAAGGAGGGGGTTGAAAGGGAAGCGGGGGTGGCGGGGCGGGACGATGGGGGCGAAGGGGGGGGGGCAGGCGAAGAGTCAAAGCCGAGGAGATGAAGAGTGTCCTCTAAGATTCAAAGAAGAGATGACCCCACGGGAAAGTGCCCAAAGGGAGAGAGACAGAGGCAAAAACATACCACGACCGGCGTAAACCCCTCTTCCCTGCCCCACCTTCCTCCTCCCTCCACGTCCCCCGCCTCCTCCGACCTTCCCGTCGGCCACCGCGGCTCACGCTCAATGGAGAGAGTGAGGGGCGGCTAAACTCTTCGGAAGGATCGAGGGAATCGGATGATGGGGGGTAGGGGGAGAGGACGACGGCGGGACGAGCGGAGGAGACGCGGAATTCGGGACGAGACACGCGAACACGCGAAGAACGTCACTCACGCACGCAGCACTAGTTACGTTTCGCAGTGGAAGGGCGGGGCGTAAATATTGCGGAGGGGGAGGGTGTGGTGTCTCGCAGGGAGGAGGAGCAGACGGAGGAATGAAGGCAGGGAGGAGGAGCAGACGGGCGATGGAAATGAAAGAAACGCGCTTGCGGCCCCGATGAGAGGCGACCCTTGACTGACTTTCGAAGTGAACGTGGAGCGACCACGCGGGGCGGGTTTGCCTTCTGCTCCTCCTCCATCTCTCCCTTCCTCTCTCCCCTCCTCCTTCGACTTCCCTCCCTCCGATCTCATCCCACCTCCTCCTCCTCCCTCTCATCACGGATCCGTCACCACGGCCGCCACCAACCCACAAACCCTCCTCCTTCCCCATCCCACGGCAACGCTATACCTTATTCATCCCCCAACTCCCTCTTCAACCGACGGCATGGGAGAAAGGGAGGGAGGGGCACAGCCATCATCCATCCACACCGAACCAACCAAACGCCAAACTCACCTCCCCCCACCCACCCTTTCCCTCTCTCCCACCTCCCCCTCGCTCGCTGCCATCGGGCAGAAATCTCTCTCTTTTTCCTCTCTCCTTTTTTCCTCTCTTCTCTTTCCCGCCCTTCCTTCTCTCTTCACCTCGTCCCTCCTCCCCCCGCTCCCTTCCGCCCCTCTTCAAGGATCTCATTCACTTCCACCACCTCCCAACCCCTCTCCTCCTCTCGCAAGCTCGAACCCAAACCGCCACACAATCCCAACACAACCTCCCTCCCTCCCCGTCCCAACTTACGCACTCTCTCAGAGCAAACATACGCACACGCTGAAACCCCTTCACTCCCTTCACCCCTTTCCAAATTCCCCCCTTCACTCCCCCCTCACTTAAAACCCATTCCACAACCCCACCCCACCTCCAAACCCCTCGTATCCCCACACCCTCCCCTCTTTTGCTCTTTCTTCCCCGACCAACCCCCGTCCCACCAGCGCAGCACACCGACTTCCTTCCTTCCCCGAACAAATCTGTACAAACTTAACGTCTATTAGCACTCTCCCTGTTCTCGGAGATCACATGTTCATCTATCTCTTGTCAGCGCGTTTGCAAAAAAGACCTTTATCCCGTCATTAAACCCTCACCCTCATCCCTACAAAGGATTGGGGAAAACATTCTACCCATTCCTAGACTTAGATTTATCGATGCATGTGTAGCTAGCTATTTTGCATACCCAAGTATGTTGTATTTCTATTTTTCTATGAGGTATTCTATTTAACTGATAGCGCTGGAAACAGATGAGGAATGATAAAATCGGCTAGTTGTTCCATACTTGGAGCTGATACACATGAAACTATTATCCAGCATTAATACTTCCACCATAACAAATACTATCTACGACATTACTTCAAAATGTCTGTCCACGAGAAGAAGTCACAATTGCTAGTAATCTCCAAAGATATGATAGCTTTCACCAAGTTCGAAAAACATTTATCATGAAAAGGTCCCGACCATAGCTTATTATAATGAGCAAAAACTATTACAAAAGATTTCCCTACTCAGTACTTTAACGAGCAGGTGAGCTAAATTTTCATAAGCCTTCTTACTCCATTTTACTATATTGAGTAGTACCTAAGAGATAAATAATACATAATTGGTGAAGCGACACGGAAGATTTAGCTGAATTCTCAATCCCACCCCCAATAAATAATTGCCCACCATTAATTCCTATCCCATTCCTCTCGAGCCTCATCCCTCAAATCCTTCTCCCAGCTCCTCCTGCGTTCCTTCTTTCTTTTCACTTTCATCCCTCGCTCTTTTCGGACGACGACGTACCTATAGAATCAAATATACATTCAAGGGCCACGGCTCTCTAAGAGACGAGAGGTTTCACTCCCTCCCCCGCGCGCCTTTGGAGGGCGTGTTCTTTTCGAACATCCTGCCATCCACTACCCACGCTAGTAGTTCTCGTTCCCGTCTCATGATAGCGCTCCAAATTCCGCCCAGGCAAAAGGAGGAACTTATGCATCTCCGACTATAGGTGCAGCATGATTCATTGTTGCCGATATCAATTCACAACTTGGCAAACAACCGCCTCTATTACACTCACCCGATTGAATCTCCTCCGCCATGCATTCAAGCGACAGTCAATTGAAATCTCCACATTGCCACTGCTGGTATCCGGTTTGCAGACTTCCTCTTTGACGTCAAAAACCAAGTCGAATATTCAAATGTCAACCGGAAGCCCCAATTTCACATCGGCTGAATATATTTCCTAACAGAATATAACCTTATTTTCACTAGATGTCTCTATTCATGTCCACTGGTTCTGTAATATTATCCATACAATGTACCTGGATTCAGACACTCCTAACAGGACAGTTAACTGAAAGGTGGTATCTAAATTACCACTACGGATACATCCCGAAATTAGGAAAGAAGAAATGGATGCATGAAAGAGTTCTCTATTACTCTACCCATTGGTATTCAAACAGCCTCTAGCTAAAAAGAGAAAATAAAAATACTAGGATAGGAATAAATGTAATTGTAATATGATCCATTTCACGTACTAGAAGACAAATGGATGATGAAATGCGATATTCCACAGAGGAAAAATCATTCGCCTTGACCGGGATTGGAACCCGGATCCCTCGATTTCGTGCCGAGTGCTTTAGCCAGCGAAGCTACCGAGGAATGTTTTCCTTTGTGGAATATCGCACTATTGTGCACTTGCGTGCGACTCCGTAAAAGGTTATACCGTGGCTAGTCCCGGCATCCTCAAAATTCGTCTAAAAGGATTTTCATAAAAAAGGAAGATAATACGGAGACAGTGGAAAGTACGCATCTGGAAGAGCAGGGGTGACAAAAATGTCAAGGGTAGCTCAATCCAATGCACCTGAATCTGCGAGGAACAAATAAGAAGGCAACTGGTCCTCATCCCGAAGAAAAGCGGTGCCAATCCAACCCGCTCACCCAACCTATTGCTGCGCGATCCGACCACGACATCAACCGACGACTGCTGCGGCAGCCACAGTTATTCACGGCGCCGCAGCTGTTTAACCCTCGTTGCCTCACTACGCGGACCCTCCCCCACCTTAACCCCCTCCCCCCGTGCCCTTTGACCCATCCATCATAATAACGCACGTTACTATTGTGCGCTACTTGCCTTCGGCGAGCTTGACCGCGTGGATTCACGAACTCGTAGCTGGCACATAACTCGCCTCTTCTTCTTTTATCTCGACTGCGATTCGTAACATACGTGCACTGCATTAGGCACTCACTGCTTTCATAGTCCAATACATTGCCAGAGTCACTCATTCAATTCAATTACTCTTTTTTCATGCTTCCAGTTATTCCTCTTAGAAGAATTATTCTATAAGACACTGTCTCTGGCGTTATTCGATGGAACTCCTTCATAATGGAAAACAAGTACAGTCCTGTTAAAAAAAATCTTGCCACATCCGAGCCGAAAAATTTCGAAGTCCCAAGTTGACAGCGATGTGACTTTTTCGTGTGAGTTACTTTTCTGACGCAAACACTCCCAAGGCCCCCTTCACAAACAGCCTTGTCCGTTACTCCTATTCTCCCCATCCTCCTTGTTTTCAAATCCCCCCCCTACAGGTATATTTATAAGTGTAAGCCACCCAACTGCTTGTACTTGATAATGGATGGCATGATATGCTAGGTCGGTCGCGTTGCTTTAAATAAAGTCTGAAATCATAACCACGTACTTGTTTTTAATTAAATTATTCTAGTCATAACGGATCTCAACGCATTGATTTAAACCATTTTTAATCTATTCCAACACCTTTATTCTTCCTTTACCGCTTCACATATCAATGTAAATAGTAACATAAGAAACAAAACATGCTGATTTACTCCTCTTCATCTAATACTGCTATATGCATATAATGTATTTATAAGACTACTTCCAACCAATCTACCTCGTATTCTTCACAAGTATTCATCTTTCAGCGTTTGGCATTTAGAGTAACGACAGGCTCATTAAAGCTGAGATTTATCCTATAAGGACAAATACATTACTTTTACAAAAGATACTTGTTACACGAACGGTATTTACCTTTTATACTATCTATGACTTCATACGTTTCACATATCTATCTTTTAAATCTCTCAACTCATAATGATACACTTCCGTCAACACCGTCATCACTGGTATTGAATATAGTTGGACTTTTGACAGATGATGCGATAATCTTTTGGAGTAATTGAAACCGATGAATATAGGGTCAGACTGTCGCCACACAATGGCCAAAGAAATCCTTGCATAAAGTAGAGCAGTTAAGAGCTGGATAAGGACTCTAGTATTGCCTCACCCATACCAGATCAAGCATAAAAACTTCCGTATTGCGGATTCATCTCCAGCAAACATACATCTTCACATACATTTTTTGTTTGCCTTACATAGTTAGGACAATGCTAAAACAAGGAGACATAAACATGGTTACTTGAAGACTGTGACTCCAATAGAAATTCTTTTTATATTTTAAACACTTCTGATATCAACACCAAATTTGAAGCACAACCACTACGGCAAGCGTTCTCGGACGTTTTTGGCTCGCAGCACACTATTTTTCCACGCGGAATATAGCGGCATATCTCTGATGTAGAAGCAGCCATGCCTGCTTCAGATAAATTTCAAACGTTATGGAGAAGTCTCGAAAGATCAAGAACCCTTACGGAGGTTACATGAACCACTGGAACGCTCGAGAAACAGTTCGATCACTCCCTAACCCTAGTTTGTATTGCTTGAATTTTCAGTTCTCTAATATTAATAAATAATACAGTTAAAATATTATTACACAAACCTGTTTTTATGAGGTTTTACTTTCCAAATACTTTTTTTCGCGGTACATTCCAGCAATTTTGAGCCACACTCTTTGAGAACCCCTACACTAAGGTATAAAAAGAGACGCAATATAATGGTACCTAAGTGTGTGTATCGTATAATTAAGAATGAAAACGCACGAAGAATAAGAAAAATAAACTGCCAAAATTCCGGGCAAAGACAGTGCACGGTGTCGACCACCCCAAGGAGACAAAAGAGTTGCTTCCAGCTGTCTAATTGCGAATCCAACCTGGGCCTCTCCAACTCCTTCCCCTTTCTCACCACACCATCGCCCACCCAATAAAGTCCCTTCCATTGTGTGCCTCCCACACTTCCCCCCCCCCATCCCTCCCCAAGCAGACGACACCACCCCTCCCTCCATTTTTAAAACTTCCTTTGTGTCTGCCCACCCAATCCCTCTACAACCATCTCGCTCATCACTCGGTTCCCTCGTACATACATACACACCTCCGCTCGCTTCGTATCCCACCACTCCCCACTCCTTGGGACCTCTCCACCTCACCCCACCGAGCCCTTCCATGTTTAATAAACACTCCTTCCCACTCCCGTACACTGAATCAGCAAAAAACCTCCTCTTATCTACGCTATCCTGCTCCGGAATCTGCAAAATCTCTCCCATTCCCCCATTTTATCCCCCTCTCACCACAATAAGATCTACATCCCAGGGTACGAACGGTCGTAGGGGTGTGTGGAAGGGGTGAATGGACATGATCCAAGAACAAGGGATAGAATAGGAAAAAAGAAGCGGAAGAGGGTAAAGGACGTAAGTGTATTTTAAAAATAATGGTATCGGCAGTAACTTGATGGAATCACTTCATAATGAAATGATGAATTACTTTGTTTTCCACATACATTTTATTTATTTCTTACGACCCTCTTCGCGACATCATCAGGTACAGACATTGTAAAAGACATTGCTTAAATGTTCATATGAGAGGGGGAGGTAGTCCTTATCTAGGCAATCACCTGCAGACTAACTTACCCTGTCATATTGACTAATTAAGCAATGTCTTTTACAATACCTGTTGATGTCGCGAAGCGATGAAACCCGGGTCGTGAGAAATAAAAAAAATTTATGTGGAAAAAAAAGTACTTAATCATTTTATTGTATGTTAGAGTGCATTAGTATCTCCGTGTTTTTGCTGTAGTCACTATCGGTTAGACGGAAAGCGGGATTTTATTATTATTCCGGTTGAGCATCTCACCTATTCTTTCACTTCTATCAGCTCTATAGTAATTTATAATGTGGGGTTGAAATAATGTATTTCATGTCACCCGTAAACTTGCGTGATGTGAATTTTTTTAGAGTAACCTCAGCCACGCGTGTAGCCTCCGAGTCTTTAGCGCTTCCGACCTTCTTCCTTCCATCGGCTCTGTCACACGCTTTGTTCGCTCGGAGTACTTTTTAAAGGCCGCCCTCTCTACCCTCTCTCCCCGAGTCCACATTTCCGCCCTTCCACTCGTCCCTCTCTCCATCCTCCCTCCCTCTCAGAGCGTACTCTTCGTTCGTCGACGATTACCCTCCACCCTTTCCTTTATATTCTTCCAATTCGACTTCTCTCCCTCCCTCTTACCCTCGCCCTCCTACTCCCCCACCCTCATTCTCTTCAATCCTCTCCAATCCCTCCGGCCCAATAAGGAAGGCCCCTCGTTTACCCCCTCCCCTCTTCTGCCATTTCCTCTTCCTCAGCATAAGCAAATCCCCGCACGCCTTCTCTCGACCCCGGGTAGTGCAATACTCATCAACATAATCTTCATCTCCAGATATCTGAGGATGATCTGGGGATCCGGTAAGTGTGGGGGCTAGCGTACTGGCTTTCCGATCCCGAGGACACAGGTTCGAATCTCGGCAGAGATGGAGGCTCTATGATTTCGTGGTTGTGTATTGTATAAAAAAGTGTAATTGTTGTCGTCATTTTTTTTCTTAAATTCTTAAAAATTGCAAGTAACTCATTCTTTATTCTTTTAAATCTATTATTGTTGGCATATACTTCATTCTTTTTGTGTTTTTACACATTTTTGCTTATGTCTAAAAAAAACTATTGCTATATTTAGACTATTTTGCTATTTTTTCGAACGCATAAATCATTGTTGGTAGTTTCCATACTGTTGTAAACCATTGAAGCTACCTGAAGCTCCATTACTGTATTGGTAAACTTATTATTGTATTTGTTTTCTAGTGGAGAATTAAATTTATTTTTATCTAATCTCTTTAGATTAAATCCCGAACCCCACGTGAGAGCTGTGGTGAGATCACTTCAGGGGCATCACTACGCACGTCATACGGGAGGATACGCCCCTCGGCGCCAATCGTTTAGAGTAGACCGACGCCAGGTTTCCATCCGCTCGTATTCCATTTCTCAAGTAATCCTAACCAACTCACCTATCCTGAATGGCGAAAATTACCACTGACCTCACCTAAATAACAAGCCAACCTGAATTTGCCACGTCACAAAGACCTCCGAATTAAGAGTAGATGAATGAATATATCCATGAATCTTTGCATAACCATGTGGTCCAGTATGAATACAGAAACTGATAGCTACACCAGTGATGCCCCAATCACCTAGTCAGTAAAAATCAAAATTTCCACGATCATAATTCAAACTAAACTTTCCACTCTTCATGAGAGATGACGAGAAAACATCTGAATTAATCACCCAATCACTCTTTAAAATGACCAAGGCGAACCTCAAATGAAAACTGCGATTGCCAAAGTTATTCTATATGAAAACTACAAAGAAAACGACACACTTAGCGATGCATTAATTCCTTTCAAACTTATACATTCACCGTCCATGGTTCATATATACTTTAATGTGATGGTTCGCTTCCACGAAGTAGAGCCTGAAACTGTTATTTTTACAGCGACACCATTTCAATGAGAAGTTTTCAAGGATTATAGTTGGTAACACAAAAAGAAAGTCGATTATTGCGGAATAACAAGAGAAACAAGAAATATAACTCCTGCTAGGAGAAAATTATAATATGGAAGAAGGAAATCCCCAGGCCCGAGAAATTATCGAATCAAAACTCTGGAGCAACGTATTGAAGTATTAACTTCCCGACCGCGGGTCTTGGTTTTTTCATTCTACGCGAGAACACGTCTATTACTTCATCCCCTGACATATTCCTGTCCTCAAATCCAATTGCCTCCTCCTAACCCAATAATTCCATAGGATGCACGTACATTTTTCTTATTTTTTTCTCATATATTAATGTGACCCTAAAGACTCAATTTCTCATTAGAAGGCTTACCCGCTTATTACCTTGCAAATCCAATCAATCTATTTCAGTCCATTCAAACCCGCAATCCTCTATATCCAGCACATTTCATTATTTATTACCTACTGCCTACATCTACGTGCAACCGGCTTCACAGGTAACGGTCTGCCACGATTGAAACACTAGTTCCCGATCAGTCACCGATGTTAAGCACGCCTATAAACGATCGGCCAAATCTCAAAGGAATCACTTCGACCTGAAGATGTCCTCTGGAGCGAAGGACGAAACTGTCGTCAATCCAAGACACGCAACGCGGAGGAACACCGGAAGTCATTCAGCACTTCGAAGTTAAGCATCGTTGGGCTCCGCTCAAATTTGGAGTAATCCTCCTATTCGTCCGAGTGCTGTTGCCCCTGTCTACAAGTGGCAGACAGTATATGCGAAATGACCTCAGCCGACGAAGCACATTAAACTGAAATACTACTACTACCATCATCTATTCCTCACCGGTCCGCAACAAAGTTGGCAATGCCTCCTTTCTTACTCGTTCTACCTTTTGATGTCCAAGTTCAGAGTCCATAATATACAGCACCGATCTAGCATTAAATTATGATTTCTTCAGTTCGAATTAAAGATTTCCAAAGCAGTGTCGGTAGCATGCTTAGAATGCCCAATCCCCCGACTTTATTTTTTAAGACCTCAAAAGCCATTTCACTACTCAGAATCCTTAGTCTTGCAAAACCGCCACCCATGAAAATGACGAGATCACACAAAGGCGTTGACTTTGATCGGAGTCCAATCCACAATCTCCGGGTGATCCGATCAAGTACATACCTTCACCCTTGGAATCAGATGAACACTGGCTATCAAGCCGCGTGGACTTTCATCGGGTAAACAATTACGCAATTAAATGAAATGAAAACCCTGCAAACACTATGAGAATGCTTTTACGATATTATACTTCGGCTTTGGTTTGATAAGCCACACGTAAATAATGAGTAGCATTTCAAAAGGAAGAAAAAGCATCATTGGCGCACTACATTCAATAGCACATAAAACTTTCACGATACGTTAAAAGTCGAATATTGGACGTACATTAATTAAAATAAGGAATGTTTGGAACGCAGAGAGTGCACGGGAGATGCATTGCAGGAGCTTTCCTTCTCAGAATAAGAAAAAAGCGTTCAATTAAGTTGACACTCTACGCACGATAATTCAAATATTACACTCATTTGTGCATTTTTCCGCCTAACTCCGAAAATTAAAATGCTACCGCATAGTCTCATTCAGAATTCTCCTCGGGAAATACCCTCATAACCAATACCTCTCAAAACTCTACTGAATTTATGAATAAAAAAATATTGCACGCCTGAGTATTTGCCCCCTTCTCTCTCTCTGCTTTCCTCTCGTTTCATCCTATCCTCCCACCCCCCCTCTTTGCCTCCAATTCCACTCTCGCCGCAAAACCCTTTCCCCTTTCTCTCCCTCCCCATCACTATTATTTTTTCTCGAACCCTCCCTCCTCCCCTTCCATGACTTCGCCGTCCGACCGACCAGAGCGAAGCCTTTCCACGGCCTCCCCGTGCCCCCCCCCATTCCTCCCCATTCTTCATTCTCCCGCCGCGACTCATTCCCCTTTCATTCGGAACGCAAAACTTTGGCTCGCGCGCTTTCATCCGACCAGCCAACCCCTTTCACCGACCCCCTCTCATCACTCTCCCTCCCACTCCTTCCCACCCACCGACCCTCCCCCCCCGTGCTCCCTCCCAGACTGCTCGCATTTATCTTTCATTCACCTTACACGGTTTCTCCACCCTCCCTCCTTCTTCTGCTCTCTCTCTCCCTCCCTTTCATAATAATCCACTACCTCCTCCTTCTACCCCCCACCCCCTTTCACTTTCCTCCCCCTCTCTCCCCACCCACTGTCTCCAGCCCCAGTCGAGGGCCTGCGTGCAACCAGAACCAAGCCTCCCCACCCCCCCCCCACGTCACTTTCTTCTCCTCCTTTCCATTCCCACCCTCCCCCAACGCCTCCCTTCTCCCCCTTCACCCACAAGAGGACCGACTACAACTCCACGGTCTCCCACCAGCGGAGCGCCGACACTGCCTCTCTCCTGCACTCACTACGTTCCAAACATTCTCTTTTTTTATCCTTTACATCGTTCAACCGCTCTCCCCGTGAAAACCTCACCAGCGTTGCCAACAATACACCTGACATTGAGATTACAAGCAAAAAGTTCAACGGGAACATGGACGGAGATATAAAAGATACAAAAGTGGCCGGAAAGGAGGAAATATTCCTAGTTTTCTCTTCATAATTTCCTCAGGTTGGGTAATCATTACGATCTAGATTAATCAATGAGTTATTAAAAGCTGCAATAGATGTATTTACAGGCGTTTTCACAGAATGCGCTGATGCCACGGTTCAAATGAGGTTTTCTCAGAGACTTATTTCAGCAGTATAAATTAGTAGTTTCTGGCGTAACCATAAGGAATAGGTTCACGTTAGAATGAAAAACAGTAACTTGGTGATTCCTAAATAAGTTTTTGCTATCCCGACCCGCGTTTTTTTCATACTTATACCGGAATTAACAAGTTACTGTTTCTCGTTTAACAACGGAATGTGAAAGAGGTATATTTGAATGCTAAGTGCATCAAACTGCACTGGCAAGCACAAATGTAGCAAGTTTTGATAAGAGGAACTATAATGAGCTAAAATGCTCCGAATGTATAGCGGCTGGCAACGCTGTCCGCCTCCTCCACTCGTCCCCCGATCCCTATGCGAATCCGTAGACACCGAATCAACGCCGACCGTCCTCCCACCAAGCCAACCTCCCCACTTGGATCCGCAACTTTCCTTCTGAATGCAGTACATCCAATGACGACGACCGTGCTGCACTCCTCTTCAAAAAAGGAATCATCCAATCCCATCTCATACCCCCATCCCAACCCTTCCCCACTCAGCCACAACCGCTCTCCAATCGCCGCTCTGGCCCTCGATGAAAAAAATATACAAACGCATAGCGGAGCATGCTAAAAAAATTTTATAACCACGGTGGTGAGTTGAATACGTCTATAGTTTATCGATAAAGATCTAATAGGCCCAAAATCGAACTATTTATGCAGTCCTTCAATTGTTTAGGACCAACATTTTTCTGTTATTTACCACCCAATATTATGTACTCGTGAACATGAGTGGAAATTTCGTAGAGCTGCTAGAGCTTGGCTGTTGGAGAATGGGGAGGTTGAGTTTTTACTCATATTGTAAATGATGCTCAATGTAATGAGGATAACTTTATTTCCAGTGATTTCCTTGTCCTATTTGGTGAAAGGGTTCCAGTATTCAAGTGTTTCTTTTAAATTCTGAATTTAACACATACCTTTTTGTAAAGTTAATTAGAAAAGAGTCAGCAACCCCAAAATAGGACTATAGTCCATAAGGGGTGTCTATATTTCTCATTTTTTGTATTATGTGCTTCGTATAGATTGTGCTATGCGTTATGAGGAATAAAAATTACGAGCACTATTATTATACCCGCGATTCCGCCGCCACCCAGTCCTCCTCCTCGGTCGTGGTGCTGTGCTCTCCACCGCGCACATGCTAGGCAGGCAGGTAGCTCGGGTATGGGCGCACTATCTCCGCGTGGTGCTTGCATCGATTCCCCCACAGATCCTCCTCCAAATCCCTTCTCAAATGCACTCGGCTTGCCCTCTAACCCCGTCGACTCGTAATGACGGTGTGTCTAATTACTAGGATTTCGTTCCGCGTTGAATCGCGACCGGATTCAATTATGAAGAAGAGGAAAGAGGAACGGGAGGACACTCCCATGACGTCAATCATCAATTTCCGGATGCGATCTCTTCCCCTCTTCATTTCCTCCTCATTCATTACCTCCTCCCTCTCTCTCTTTCTCTCTTCATTTCGCGATTGGATTCCCCGCCCATTCCTCCCGACCCTCCCTCCACATCCTCGGCAGACATCGAGCCGGAAAGACGAGACAAACCCTTAAAGAAGGCATTCATGGACATCACTAGTTGCAACATAAAAGAAAATGTGCGAAATTCCACAGGGGAAAAATCGTTCGCCTGGACCGGGACTCCAACTCGGATCCCTTGATATTGCGCCGAATTCTTAAATTAGCCAGCTGAGCAACCGAGACGTCCTCCTCCTCTGTGGATTTTCGTGGGGGTTAATGGATCAAGATGTTCAAGACTGTTTAGATTTTTTGTAGGGGGGCCTTCGACAGGAGCCCGGGCACTTAGACCCAATACCTGTCTGCCACATGCAGACTGAGGACAATAGCGCTACGGTGAAGGTATGTATGGTCGCCCATCCAACCGTCGTCCGGGCCCAACATTGCTTAACTTCGGTGATCTTACGGGAACCGGTGCGTCAATGTGGCTGGGCCTTTCACTGTTGGGCATACACTGCAACAAACCAGTCCAAAGCGTGCGCTTGCCATCAGAGTCCGCGAGGCAAACTTGGAACACAATGACGTGTTCGCTCTTATTGTAAAATTGTGGGAATACTGGGACAAGCTACCGGGCCCGCAAATCCCTCAAAAATCCACAGTGGAGGAGGACGCCTCGGTAGTTTAACTGACCAAAACACTCGGTACGATATCGAGGGATCCGGGTTCGAGTCCCGGTCAAGGCGAATTCTTTTTCCTCTGTATAATTTTTCACTTATGTGCACATGCGGGAGACTCCGTTACGGTAATACCGCGGCTAGTCCCGGTATCCTAAACATTTGTCAAAAAAAAATTTGTTGATTTGCCGATTTTAAATTGCCGATAGGCCAAGATCTTGAAGAACGCAACAAATCATGCAAAATGCTCATATCATTAAAAACAAATCATACAATATGGTAAAGTCAACTTATTCCGCTCTTCATATGAAAATATCATATGCAATGTCAATTTCATATAAGCTATTCGGCACAAACAAAAATAATCAAACGCCAGCAAGCAACGAGAAAATGGTTACATATCCTGTGGCAGGAACATCAAAAGGTATTCTAACCACTAATTTAGACGTATTTTTACCTAATGAGGTTAAACAAGTAGAAATTCTCGTCAGGCTAAAAGGGTTCGGACGGCCCAAAGAGAAATTTCAATCATGAGTGGAAAATAGAAATACAACCTCAGGTTATATTTCCCTAAAGGCTTCACTCAGACAAGGCTTAAGAAGGGTAGAAGGAAGTAAAACATGCTGAGCAAAAATATTCAACTCCTCAAATAATTTTTTCTGGAATCACATCCTTGAAGAGGCCAAGGCCATCGGTCACGCCAGAAACCTTTTCCAAAATCGATACGCTCTGAACGGAAAAAGACGAACGAAGCAATAAAACTACGAACACGTAGAAAACGTAATGACTCCGGGGAAACAGTTCTCTCAACGACTTTAAGCCACCACTAGCAGGACTACTGTTTTTCTGAATGAGTAGTCAAAGACAAAAATCTCGGTTTGATAGGAAAATATGGGTCGCAATGGTATGCATGCCAGAACCCTCTCAGTTACTTTCAATTGCAGTGAAAGCGTCTACACTGTTTCAAATTTTAAGTAGGAACTCTAAACTTACGGAATTATTGATTCACTTGAACAAATTAAAGTTATCTCGGAAAGCCACAAAAATTATTCGCTTGGGAGTTCTTTTGAGCTAGGCGCATTGTCGTAAAATCTTCAATTGCCTACAGCAGATGAGGTAAAAAGATCCAAAGGAGGGCGCCACGATCCAATGAGCATATACAACAAAATGCGCGAAAAAAACCAGACGTGGTAGAAAGCCAGGGAAAGATACTGCTAACCAGATCAGCAGATTCATAGAAAAAGCAAACATACTAGTGGGGTGGTATAGCAGAAAATTATACCAAATTATTTCACATCTGGCCCAAACCCATATATCACATCATCATTACATTTCACATCATGACATCACACCCATATAAATTACATTGTTGCCATAACGACTCGCTGTGCAACGGTACATACATTGTTTTGGAAAATTTTCAGTAACTGTTTGTGATAAAATATAAGTCATATATACCATTCATAAAGTAATTTTCAGACAAAAAAAGTATAGGACTAGGTGTCAGCTACATGCAACGGATTCTAAGTTATTTAGCAAAATGTTTCGAAAAAATCAAAATAAAAAGTTTTTTAAAAATATTGTTACAAATATTTCTGGTATTATTAGCATAAACAATGAAGTCATACATACCGTTGAAAAGCGCGTTTTCTCTTGATTAATAATCACTAACAATATATGTTAATATTAAAATACAAACCCGAGTTATATAAGGAAATGTAGAAGCGTGTCACGAAACTTTGGTGGCCATATAGATTACGTCATCAACACCGCTAGAGGGCCAGGAAAATTTGTGTCCCTGGCTTTCAAGACTCGTCTACCCATGTACTATCTGAATCCAAAGTGGCGCATTGGTTTCCAGATGTGAAATAACTTGGTATAATTTTCTGCTATCCCACCCCACTATACTATTAAAATGTGAATCCATTCCAAATGAAATTCATAATTCGACATTGATGTGATTGAGAATGTGAAACCTGTAATCCACTCAAACAAACCACGCCCATGCGCTCCCGCAAAATCGATTCCTCAACGACGGATGGACGTCCATTGAATGAAACTCGTCTTCCAAGGCTGCACCACGAGCCAACTCCTCACCTCTCCCTCCCTCCCTTCAAGTGGTGGCGGTCACAGACACGCATCCTTTAACGGTGCAGCGGTCACCTCGGTCTCTTGGGGGTCGAGGTGACCGAAGAATTGTTCACGCATTCCTAATTATTTTCATCAGAGTAGCACGAGGAATACATAATGTAGCGTGAAGTCGGTGCAAAGAAAGTGAATATTTGAAAAAGAAGACATCTCAGAATAACAAGGAACTGGAATTCTGAGCATCTTCTATCAAATAAATCAACAGCCAAACCAAAAGACTATTTCATACATTGATAGAACCCTAGATTATTAGGACACGATATAAAAGGAACAGTCTTATATGAGATACAGATATTACTAAATGTATAAAGATCAAGAAAAACTATTGTAACTAACCCGGCTAACATGATTAATCAATTAATTTGCTTCCGCGAATAAAAAAGGGCCCTTCAGACATGAGTGGATCAAATAGCACCAGATCAGAGAAAATGCTGTTTAAACGAGCCCTGGTAATAACATAATATAGCATAGTTTCAACAGATTAGAGAGGATACGTTCAAGAAGGCGAGAAGTCAGACAGTATAAAGTTCAGACTGACTCCGCAGTTAGCGCACGCATGGGGTTACATTGGTCCTTGAAGCTGTCTTCCTCCACTGCATTCTCATCCCCACCGAGGAGATAGTCATTACCGTAAGGACTTTTCCGATTGCGGTCACCCGAGAGGAAGGAGTAAGTCGACAGGATAAATACGAGAGCGATACTCCTCAATGATCCAACCTCATTCGCTTACACGGTCAATTAAACTTCGAGCGAGCATGGCTTCTTCCTCCTCAACTGTTGCCATCGGAAATGGTGGAGTAAACTAGCATTTCCACACAAACGCTGTCTGTGCATTCGTTAGCACACAATTGAAATTGCGAGAAAGGAGTTCTATGTGCTAACAGTTGAGGTAAAGATGAACTAAGGAAAATAACCGGCCTCGAAAGAACAAGAACCATCCATTTGAACGAGAATGAACAACATATGACACCAATCGGATTATATCTGGAAGCCGAGGTTACATCACCACGTCGTGAGAGGCCTCCACACAAAGGACTTCATTTACAACCCGAAGAATTGAGTCAGCCAAAGAGCAGTGCATTTCCCGTCGCTGGTTTACGCATCGGACACCATTATTCTTCGAAAGTAAGAATCATTTATCATGTTTACCCGGCCGAAGCACTGAAGTAGATAAGAAACCAAGCGATGAAGACTGAAACAGAGGTTTTTCCTAGAAACTACTTTTCACACTTCATACTGCATTCCCCATCGTTTGCTCAGCCGATTACAAAATTTGAAATACCTTTTTAAATGCCGAGCGCGCAAGACCTATTCTTCGGATTAAAGAACTTGCCCTGAGTATATCATTAACACATGCGTAGGCACCAACTGAGGATACACTTATTTAGTTAAAGATACTGATGAGCTAAATTCACCTCTTCATTGAATCCATGTCGAAACATGTAAATCTTGGGTTGAAAAATAAAATGTTTTTTTTCCAGTCTCGCCAAACAAGTGGAGTTGCACGGTTTACAGAAGTCGTGCTCCCTTTCTCCGATCCCACTCCCAACCACCTCCCCTCTCTCTCCCTCTCGAGCACAAAATAAATGGGAAAGAAAGGGAGAAAATGTGCATTTTTTTACCTCTCCCTTTTTACTCCCGCGAGGAAAAAAATGCATTTTTTCTGCCTTCGCGTACTTTAAAACGGCTCTCACTCCCGCTCCGTATCGGCGGTGAACGCCCCCTCAACCCTCCCTTCATTCTCCCTCCCCTCCCTACCACCACCCCACTCTCCCCCCGTGGCACCCATCTCGACCCCATCACCCCCCATTTTCCACCCCACAGAGCAGAGCACCCGGCAACCGAGTCGAAATCAATGGCCTTTACCCACTACTACTACCAACCACAACCACCCAACACCGTGCAATATTCCACACAGCAAAATATCATACACCTTGACCGGGATTCGAACCCGGATCCCTCGATTTTGCGCCGAGTGCTTCAGCCAGTTAAGCTACCGAGGCGTCATCCTTCCATGTGAATATTTTTTTTCCAAAAAATGTGAACACCTCACTGAGTTCCATGTTTGCCTTTATCCACGTGGAATGTGGCGCTAAGCGCACGCCTTGGACTGCTTCAGTGACATCATATGTCCGGCAGTCCAGAACAACTTGTTCCTATATAGCCCTAAAACAACCACAGGCGAGGAGGACGCCTCGGTAGCTTAACTGGCCAAAGCACTCGGCGCGAAAACGAGGGATCCGGGTTCGAATTCCGATCAAGGCGAACGATTGTTCCTCTGTGGAATATCGCACTAATGTGCACTTGAGGGTCACTCCGTAAAAGGTTATACCGTGGATAGTCCCGGTATCCTAAAAACTTGTCACCCAACACCGATTCTACTACATACTACTCCAACTCCAACCACACATAATCGAACGGAATTCCGCTTGAAGGGGGGGGAAGGGGGGAGGGGTAAGGAGGGAGGGAGGGGGGAATAGGCTGAGGAAGAGGACATTACCTTCACCCACGTTCGCTCAAACGGAGATAGGAAGTCTTTGGGGTGGGTATTCCGTCACCTGGGACGGGTGCTGTGGTGTCGTGTAGGTATGGCTCCCGTCCAATGGGAGGTGCTCACGGTTCGCCAAACACATAGACGTCAAGGGAGGGGATTCTTTGGGGGGTGGTATGGGAAGGAAGTCAGGGGGCGGCTTAGGAGGCGCAACCCGCTGCCCGGGGGCGGAATTTCGCGAAGCAGATAAATCCCTCCGAGAGCTCGAGATTTCGATGCTCGAATTCGAAAATTGAAACGCAATGTGGATTTGAAATCCAACAAGTTGAAGACGAATGTATAACTATCGGATGTCATGGGTCTCGCCTGAAATCACTCTTAGAGGGACGACTGCACAGTCCAGATCGTGGCCTGAGTCACGGTTTTGAGGAAGGGAATGTGACCGGCCCTCATTTTAAGAATACTTTTAGCACGTCCCCTTAAAAGGTCATTTCGCACTTACCGTCTGCAAAAATCAGACGCGGATCACAACTTGGTACGTCTTATGGCCGGTTGCGGAACAATACATAGGTATTCAATAAAGTTAGGAGATCTATAAATTAGTTCAATATGCGTAGCAGGAATATTCAATGAATTAATTGGTTTAAATAATCTCATAACTTACTTGGCTTGAAAGAGTTCCACAAGTAACCAAGATAGCGGATACGCGATGTACCATTTATGTAATTCATCGATTCATAAAAGAGTTATTATTCGACGAATGACGAGTTTATTTACTCAGACTGACTTTTGATAATGCGCGTAAGTAATTTATCCCCATGATATAAACATACATAATTTGATTCAGCGGAAGAAGAGCAATCCAAACATGGCTACTGGGAGATAATTTATGAAAGCGATAGTTCCTGCAACCCGAATTTAGTAATGAATTCCATAACCTTATGGATTTCATAACTATCGATCCCATGGCTAAATATTTGTGCAACCGGCCATTAGACGATCACCCACCCAAATTCAAGCGCAGCGCAACTACGCGACCTTTCGAGGGAGAACCGGCGTTTTCAACGAACCAGGCCGTTTCCCACAGTATCTCTTTAGTTAAGACCATGTGTAGCCACACGGAAAGTGGGTATTAACACCTACGCCCTCGTGTCCATTGGGTGTATTTATGGCGCATAGATTAAACAAGAAAATCCCAGGAACCATTGGGAAAGATAGCACGCAAGAACAGAGAAGGGCTATAATATTCGTAATCGGACACGCCGAGTGGTTCATTCTTGGAATTAAATGCTCTGAGAACAGCGTTACGTAACATTTGCACAATCATAAGGACACCATATCATAATATAAGTTAACAGAATCATATAAATAGGTATAATTAGCACTCATATGAATCGTGTCATCAGAGAGAGTCAATATCAAGACCCGAATTGGAGTACGAATTGGATCTGAGAGGCACGCTCTCGAAAAGATCTAGGAATTTGAATTTCAATGACAATGGATATCATGAGCCTAAATATCTGATGCAAGAAACTATAGGAAAATATAATGCGAACTTTTACTTGAATGCTACTGAATGGAGTACTGATAACACAGTGACTCAGCATCATAAAATTTTAATAAGCTTGAATAAGGCTCATGGTTGCGAATTGCCGAGGCCTCGTCGCGGGCGATCGAAATTGGCGTTATCTATAATGGCATTACAGGGCCCGCCTGGGCCCTGTAATGACATTATAGAGAACACCCGTTATAGAGAAAGATCATGAAAATGCCATACATAAATTGGATTCGTAAACTCAGAATTTATAGACATTCACATTACTTTGCATTTTATTTCAGTCTTCCGGGAGTGTCGTCTTAGTCTCATCAGCATGCTCGCAGTTAGCAAATTGTGATATGGGTGGAGCCAGGCCCCGAGGTGACTTGCCTTGTAACCTCAGGGTAAGAGTTTTTTGGCCGGTGGCCTGGCCCCCGGGCCGGCCGGGCCGAAGCCCGCTGACCAATCCTTCCCCTTGCAGCCCTAGGCTTAAGTTCAACGTATCGCAATATCCCTTATTGTAGTTTGATCGAAATATCACTTCACCTAGAATTTAATGAATTTGGCCCCATTTTAAAGAAAAAACTACCTTATTTCCAATTATATCAAAATATGAACCCCTTGCCGAACTACTTTCCGAGCAATTTGCCTAAAAATATAAGCTGTTTGACATTAGATGGACTACGTCTGTGCGCTCAAGAGAGAGAATATAGAAAAAAAAATTTATAACACCTAGAGTTTGTCAAAAACTAACGGTGTGTAGTATGTATGTTTTCTCAGCTATTTATAAAAATTAATCAATCACTGTATCAATCAAAAATTAATCAATCAATCTGTAATTTTTACATAATTGCAAAAAAAACATCTGTGGTGAAGGCGTTTAACTGTAATGCGTGAAAAAATGAGTCATGTAGAGACTTATGTAGTTATAATTATTTGAATCCTGAGAAATTTTGTTATATACAACTATATTTTTGCGCCATTAATATTACAATATTTACTCCGCACTTCTTACAGACATTGAAATTAAAAAAAATGAAATTCGAATATGGTCTCCATTATGACTAGGGGGCATACCTCGCCCGAACCACCTTAATCCCGTAACGGTAGGTGTGGGTAATGAAAGACTAGGGCGGGGGGGAATTTGGCGAGGGATAGTTTCGCGTGGGCGTGTCGCGCGGGGCAGCACCACGGCCGCCGCACCACCGCACCCCGGCTCAATCACCGCGGCTCTCTCCCTCCATTTCCGCTCCCACGCCTCAGTACCCCGCCGCCGCCGCACCCAGCCGAAGATCCCGAAGAAGTCCTCGTCTCGCAGTCGCAATCAACGCCCCCTACTTCCTCTCTTGATACCCATGATTCCATCTCTCCATCCACCACCTCGACGCGACGCCGCGGGAGGTGGGTATTTGATGGCGCTGGCGATGGAGAGCCTGGGGGAGGGAGGAAGTTAGAAGGTGGAGGCGTGTAGGTGTATTGCTTATTGACTTTTCGCCCGACTGTATTGACAATCGACTCCAACACTAACCGAATCCTCACTTCGTCGAGCAAGATACGAGGAATATGTCAGAAGGTTTTACGAAGCCGATCATCGAAGGAAAACACTGTAGGCATGCAATGCATGAAAATCATACACCATTGCTCTTCTTATGATATCGGCAGTTTCTTGAACAGCACAATTAAATCCCAAACACACCGCTCAATCTCTATTTTTTCATTAAAAACCAAACAACGGTATCTTCGAAACAAGGCTGTATCCCAACTTCTTCGATATCCACAGATTTTATTCAACAATAGCGTCCCACGTTCGTATGAAAATTCATTTTTTTTATCTCAGCTTACTCACGTTACTGATAGTCCTCAATCCGTTATGCTGAAGTCCCCTATTCATTTAAGTTTACAATTACGAATAATCTTGCTTAAAGTGAAAGTGTCCTATTTGCCCAAATAAGGACTATTGCATATGGTTGTTAATATTGACAGAATTTCAACGAAGTATCAATACGAATCAAATTAATCGATTGTGGCGATACTTTGTGCAAATTGAAGATAGAATTCACTGTCACCAAAACACGGAACAAAATTCCACTAATTATTTTTTTTGCTGTCGACCGGTTTCGACGACTAAAACGTCATTTACAAAACAAAACAGAATCTGTTTTGTCTTGTAAATGACGCTTTAGTCGTCGAAACTGGTCGACAGCAATAAAATAATTAGTGGAATTTAGTATCGTGTTTTGGTGACAATGAATTCCAAGTATCAATACATTTGAGTGTAGTAACACGAGAATTAAGATGACAATGGAAGATAAATGTGCAATATAGAAAGCCTTTAATATTAGCAACAGCGGCACCCGCGGTGAACCTCAACCTGTGGGAGAAGAGAACACAATATGGGTAAGGGACTATTCGATCATTTCCTATACTTTGAACACTCAAAACATTGAAATGATGGGAGTCTGCAGCGGTTATTCGATGCTACTTTGAGGTACGTTATTGATATTACGCAACAACTTCCTTAATGGGTGGATGGACCTGACTTGACCAATAGTGAGAACCCTTAAAGACTAATGAACACGATGACGTAAAATCTCGCAAATATCAAGTATAAATCATCTAAAAATTTCCCACGTATTTAAGAACGCTTTAATTGGAGCACTGAATTTCACAAGTGACCTATCTAGTGCTCTTCGGTACATAGCATGAATGAGATCTTACTGGAATTTCACTCAACTGAGTATCATTAACTTTCAAAGGAAAGCCACTTACATTACAAGACGGGTGTTCCTAAATGTCATCTCACCTTCGTGTTCTCAGAAATATGTCCATTAAATTTCAGCAAGATCGAATAACCCGCAATATTGAATTGCACGCTTGCAACGAATATTTGC
Source organism: Pyrrhosoma nymphula (assembly GCA_963573305.1). Lineage (NCBI taxonomy): Eukaryota > Metazoa > Arthropoda > Insecta > Odonata > Coenagrionidae > Pyrrhosoma > Pyrrhosoma nymphula. Next base: position 146,813,514 of record OY754328.1, read on the forward strand.
TATACCCTAATTAAATTAAACCAGCCACAATCCTATGCTAATATATAAAAATCGAATGGTGCCTGTCTGTTTGTCTGCTACTCAATCACGCAACCCCGGCTGAATTACTCTGAAATCTTGCATGTGAGTACTGAAGCGCTATCGGGAGAAGGGAGTAGATTTTCTCGCCGATAACACTCGTAAAAACACAAACTCTTTCCAAGCTCGGGTGAGATAAATGAGGAAAACGAACGAAAACACAAGTATTATCAATCAATAACTTAACTTATTAATATATTTCACAAATCACAAATAGAACCAACCAAATTACAAACAATTTATCCATAGGTCGAGTGCCAGGCGACCGTAATGAGAAGTTTCCAGACGGAAAATAATTTAAGTTTACAAGTACGAGAGGTTGAGCTTCTCTCTTAAGTACAAAATGACTAAGTCAGCAGGCTCACACAACGGTGTTACCCGGTCGCCGTCTCGGAAGCAATAGAAGGCGAACTCAGCCATGAGTCAGCTGAGGAGGGGGTCTGTCGACAAGGACGAAGGTGGAATGGGTAAGGTCTGGAGGTTGGCGATTGGTAGCCTTGGAGGGGAGGAAATAATGGGATGGGTGATAGATAGGGTGGCAGTTTTTAATTGGTGCGCCAGGAACTGTTTTCTGGCTTCGGCCGCAGAATACAGGATCACAGCCTTTGTGCCTTGGTCAGGATGACCGCATTTTTGGTATCCTTCCTCACTTTACTGGCTATATAAACGATGCTGGACCTGATGAGGGAACGGTGCGGCGAACGGTGCGGCGAACGGTGTGGCGGACGGTGTGGCGGACGGTGTGGCAGAAGTCGCTGGCAGTAGTCGCTGCATTTTGTAGTCGTAGGCATTTTGGCCGTCGTTGGCGCACATGTCGTGCGCCGAACGACATGCGCGCTAAGTCCTTCGGCTAAGTCCGGAGGATAAACAGTCCGCAGAGGGGAAACTGTCCAAAGAGTGGAATTGGCCAAAAAAAGGGGGGGGAAATGCCACAGTACTAAATGCCAGAAGACGAACACAGTAAATTTCTTCAGTTTCTAAATATTTCCTCAGGGCCCAAAGGGCCGCCAAACGGGCCCCTAGATTTTACTCCCATTAGAAAAGTATTGGAATCAGTGCAGAAGTTGATCTTTTTGCTTTTTTAAATTACTTGCACACCTGACATAGGGTTGAAAATTTCACTATCAGATGACTGAAAGAACGAAGTATTTGATTATTTTTCGTCTTTGCTTACAAATTATTTTTTATGATTTATTTCAACGTCTTCTTTAAAATATAACAAGTGGTTTTTCTTTTCGCCCAACAGTTAGAAATTCGAGTACTAATTTATACCTTCAGAGTCAGCACAGAGCCATAGTCCGACAAAGAAACTCTAAATAGGAACTCCATGGCTTTTTTTTGTTGCATAATTATGTTTCCATCACGTTCTTCAGAGAATGAGTCTGTAGCCATATTATAAACCTTTAACCTTAATAATCATTCATCTACAGAAAATATTTTAAATTGTGCTAAATTCCAAAGGCACTATATGGCAACATGTAGATTAATCGCAATATCTTGAGTCTCTAATTAAGTTCAGGAATCTTCATACTAAATTAACACAAACTCAGATGAAATTATAAAAATTAAGAACTTTATTTCCTAATCCTCAGGCACATTCCCATCCGACAATCCCGAATTGGAAATGGCGACCGCGGTGCAGAGCCCTGTCAGTTGCGCGGTTAGCTGAGTTTTTCTCCAGCGCGCACAAAGGCCTGGCTAGTACCCTTCCAACGCGAGATAAAAAGTAGAGGATTAATTAATGCGAAAAAATAACCCAGGATGGTAGCGTATGCAGAATAAAACACAGTTTCTCACCCGGCCAATGGAGTATTCGTGACCTGGCTTAATGAAAATGCGCTGTGTGCTGTAGATACACCGTTTCCGCCTCCATTCTCTTCAACATCATTAATTATGCGGAACACCTGCGGCCTCCAGACCACGAACGCATGTAAAGCTTCATTACATATTTTATTTTTTAATAAGGCTCTTGGGTGGATCTAACTAACGCGTTGGAGCCGTAATGGTTATGATAATGATTCTACTTGGAATAGCGACTCTTCCCCGACTCCGATGTGCGACTCCATTACGGGCGCCATAGTGTTTTGAGACACTATCGTCAACTAGCGATAATAATGCAATGAGACCTTGCGTTTAACCCTCACAGAAATGCAGAACCTAAAGGTCATAGTACTAAATGACGAGGAAAAGAACTTTTCTGGCGTATTAATCCATAAAAGCGAGCAAATACGCGAACTAGCTCCGGCTAAATGAAATAAGTATTCAAGCCATTGCAGAAGGGTGGTAGCGAGGAGTTAATATGTTTTCACAAAACACCAAGCGGGTGGCACTCCCATCATGTTGTAGTATAGTAGGTCTTCTCACAATTTAAAAGCGATTTAACTTCGTAATAGTGGCAAAAAGAAAAGCACAAAAGTAATTATAGAACTAATTAGCTTACACGACCGACATAGTACTACCACGCGCACTCGAGCGGGAATGGAGATTTTATAGAACAATATCCTCCACTGTCGGGTTTTAAACCCGAGAACTAAAGGATGAAAATATATTACTAAAGCCACCACACGTATTCGGTCCCACCACAAAATGGCGACAAAAAAAGCAAATTTCCATGGGTTTGATTCGCGACCCGCTAACAATTCGGTTAATAATCACGTAACTACGTGATACGCCATGTGTTTAGCACTTCATCGCTACCATTCCGCCGTATCAACGCCAGGAAAGTTTTTATTTAAGAGGAGCAATTCAATCTTGTACCAGCAATCCTCACCTAATGACATATCAAAAGCAAAAAAACAAAAGAAAATAATATAATCCCCATATATAATCCCCATCCAATCCTACCCTAAATAAAAAGTTGCCTCATCAATAAAATCTAGACTAAATATAGACACAGTAAGAAAAAATAATTCAAATATGTTAACCTCTTCAGGGATACTGCCACATATGTGGCCATTTACAGTATGTTAAGTCTATGGGGTAAAATGAGGTCCTGTAACGGGAAGAATTTACGTTTGTGTCCATTATGTTCCGATGAAAATTTGCAAAAAACTCACTTTTAATAGGATTGTAAAGTGTATAACATAATGTAGAAAAAAAATTTAAGTAATGAGAAAAAATTGTCCCTGAAGAGGTTAACTGCCACACGCATATCATATTGCGTTCCTAATATTATTCCTTTCGGAACTTCGCTCAGAATCGAATATTCGTCCCGTCAGCTCGAGCAAACATACAGGTAGATGGATAATTTATTTATTTAATGTAATACATTTATAGAACATGACGTAATATATATTTTGCAAGTCTGACCTTTGTCGGGGTTTCCTTTAATCATGCCATAATATACAACTTATTTCGCATACTAACTCATACAAAGAAAGAAAAAAGGGAAACAGCAGTTAAATAGAAGGAGACATGTTGAAATACCGCCAACGATGACGGCTTGACCATCGAAACGTCGAAGTATTTTTGTAATAGCCCTTTTTACGTGTTTTTATGATTTTCAAGTTCATCGATATATGTTATTTATACATGTGTATCGTCACCGAGAGCGTTTTAAACCTGACGGATATTAAAAACAGGATATGCCATGAGGGTGGCCGATAAAAATATATGAACACACTAAAGACACAAGTGAAGACTTTCATACTTCGATGGAGAGTCGATCCATCTTTTTCAAGGTAGAGGAGAGGGACAGAGATTGAGGTAGGGAGGGGGAAAGAGGGGGGAGGAAAGAGTAAAAGAGGGCCTCATGTCCTCCGAGCAGTCTCGCCTGTCAACGCAACCAATACGTCACAATTCCCCCCCCCCCCCGCCACATTCCTTCCCTCCCCTCCCCCCACTCAACAAGCATATCACTCCCTCTCTCGTCCACGCGCCTCCATCGTCTTCCGCATCGCCCCTCAGGGCCGCTCTTCCCCGTGGATTAAAAGCAGTTCGGAGGAGAAAATAAAAGAATAAAAGTGCAGGAAAGGATTGGAGAGTGAGTGACAAAGAAAGGAATGTCGCCGAAATTGTCGTCGCGTTTCTTTTCTCTCGTTCCCTTCCCCTCGCACCCGTCATTCCGTTTTCCGTTCGCTGGGCGTCTTTTTTTTTAATTCATCCGCTTCCGCTCCCGGCATTCCCTTCTTCTCTTCTTTCCTCTCATACTCCTCCAATTCACAGCTCCCTCTCCCCCACACAAACATCGAGTCCTCCTACCATACGATCACAGCCATGCACGCAAAAAAAACCGACTCCCAGACGATAATCCGCCAGCCTCCCGTCTTTTGTTTTCATCCCCCCCCCCGCCCACTGCTCATCTGGCCGAGAGAAACCCACCCACCCCCCCCTCACCACCCCTTTTGCCTCGCCTCCTTCGGCTCATCTCCTTCCCTCACCCCCTCCTCCACTACGCCCCACCCACATCCCCTTCCCCGCCGCATTAAAAAAAAACCCGCAGTCACCCCTGGTAATTGCGCGGATTTGCAGCTCCACGTTTAGCCATAAACTTCCTGATGGTTTCCTTTCTGCATTCGTCGGCGATTCTCACGCGCACACACAAGGCCGTCCTCATCCCTCTCGTCATTTTTTTTCCATTCGACGTTTCTCAAAAGTTTTTGGGTGTTGCTTCAAGAGTTTCAGCCTGTAGATACACGTGTTACACGAGGTGCACCTCGATTAGTACATATCACAAGACAATGACTCGATATCCATTTTTATGAATCCAAAATCCAAACTTTTAGTTGAAAAATCAAAATAAAAAAACTCCTGAGTGGATGACATAATAACTAACTAACTTAATTTAACATTTTTGCCACGTACTTCAAGACTTAGACGACGGTTAGATCCGGAAAGGTGTGTGACAGCTGAGGAATGTTAACCGTTAAAATTAAGCTAGTCCTCCACAGAAATGATGCTTGGAGACACGAAGCACAATTCGACACGATTTCGTAGCATATATTGAAAAGCACCCTATATGTTGATGGAACAATCATGTTTTCCAAAAATCATGACTCCGTTCCATAGAAGACGATGTTTACTTAAAACGAGTCATGTAACGGGTGCGTCATAACATGCTATTTACCTTCGTTCGGTCTGCTTTCGGTGGCAAAACCAAATGCACACACTACTCAGTGGCTAATCGTCACGCACTCGAATAATTGTCGAGACCACTACGAAAAGCTGATCGGATCACACATTGGCAACGAAAATATGAAGTGGGAAAATTTCAGGCGAAATTAGAAATTTAATAGGAATAGCGAAATACAAAATTGCCATTGGGAGCGGCCACTAAGTCCTTTTATCGCACTCACTCTCTCCGCTTCTCATTCCACTCCGACCGACCACCTCAAATTAGGCCTCCTCGCGCCCGTCACACCCCTCCTCTCGCCCCACAGCACCTCTACCAACTACAACCCTACCCTCTGACCCCCGGTCCGGCCAACCCCCTCCCCCGCGCATTGATCACCTAACAGACGTCGGCCCCGACGCAGCACAAACAATCACATACCAAACAGGGCACACCCAAAACATCGACCCATTCACTCCCCCTCTCTCTATCTCTTCACACACCCACAAGGTCAACATAGGCAGGCAGTGAGCCAAACAGAAGCTCGGAAACAATATTTACAACTGTCGACAGGGGACGTCGTACTGTCCCTTGGACTACAACCTAGACGCGGTGGAAGGGCTTGCGCGTTCCAACGACCCCTAGAGCTAGACTGGAAGGAACAATTACCATTGCTCTTGGTAGGGTCACCCAAGCCAGATAGGTCGAAGGGTAGGAGCCAGACGAAAGGCAGTTCACATCATGGTGTCACGTTAAATAGACTGTTGGGCATGGCAAAGAGAAGCCCACCCAAAAATACATTTCCCCCGAAAATGGAAGTCATTCAAAGAGACCAGATGGCACAAGTGAGGGTGGCTGACGGAGAATCAGGGTGGGCAGTTGTTGGTCGTGGTCTGAGGCAGGGCTGCCCGCTTTTGATTTTATTTTTAGACGTTTATGCCGAAAAGATGCTAGGAGAAGCATGGGAAGAGCTATATGTGGGAATAAAAGTAGAAATCCCAGAGGATATAGTAGGTTATGCTCACGGACGACCAAGAGTACGATATTCGATTATCGCAGGGACTGCAAACTTTAGTAGATGGGTTAGAAATTCGGTGAGGGATTTGTGGAATTAAGATAAATCATTAGAAAACAAAAGTAATGAGATTTTTTAGGACAATGAAAGCGAGGCTGGTCATAAATGCAGGATGTCTGGTTCCTTTCCATTTCTACTGGAGCAAGTAGCGCAATTTAATTACTTGGGTCATTAGAAGAAAATGGGCATAGTAACGAAGGAATTCAGGAGGAGAATAGCGCTATCGAAAGAAGCGTTCAGCAATTAGAGAGGGCTAGTGATGGTAACCTGGGGTAAGGATTAAAGAAGAGGCTGGTGAAGAGCTAGATATGGAGTGCAGCGTAGCAAAGAGCAGAAGCATGGACTCTGAGAAAAGAAGACCAGAATAGGCTGCAGGCGTCCGAGATGTGGGTGTGGAGGAAGATGGAGAAGGTGCGTTGTACGGAAAGAAAGACAAGCGTGGAAATGCTTGGAATGGTTGATGAGCAAAGGAAACTTCTGAATGAGATTTGGAGGAGGCAAAGTAGGTAGATAGAAGGGGTAATAAGGGGCGAAGGGCTACTTAAGGATGTAATAGAGGTGAGGATGTTGGGTAAGCGGGGAAGGGGAAGAAAGAGGCTTTATACACGGGATGAAAAAGCGACGTAAGCTGAGATAAAGAAAGAAAAATTAAACGCCATTTGAGCCTCCATTTGTAAAAATTTGGAGGGTTTTTACCGACTTCCATTTAAACCTGCCAATGGTAGATTACCTAATTAATAAAATAAATAAAACGGTAGGGATTCCGAACCCTCGGGCCCGTCATTCTTACCTCCTCCCTGTACCGCAATTTTTGCGCCTCTTGCCCTCTCATCACCTGCCCTACATCCCGCATGCTTGGATCGCTCCAAATGAGCCACGGCAATTTTGACATGGCGTTTTTCCTTGACCTTTACAGATTTTTCGGAGTCTAGAATTAGATATGGTCGGGGACTTCGGCTGTGGTGTAGCAGGGGCCCCGGACAGTCGTGTGCCTCACTTCTGCACAATGAGTTCACCCACTAAATATTAGTGTGAAAATTCCACATAGTATTGTTACACAGCAACAAATAGTGTTAGAACAGTATCGAAAAACTTATACACGCATCATTTAAGATGAATTTTAAAATGGGTCCAAAGTAAATTCTTCCATTAGGTTTCAACTTACTCACATAGACATTAGTCTTTAAGTATTTTTGCATTGCGTACTTGCTCTCACAGATAACACCTTTCAGTTTCAAATTTCCCTAATTTCTTGTGATTGCAGAGAGCCTAATAAGCGAACAAATCAGCCTTCCAGCCTCAAACCATTACTCATCTCTCTTAAGCGGAGGAGAGACTTTTTGTCCCGCATCGTTCAAAACATACCTCATTCATCACTTCTTAATAAATGTAACTCATTATGGCATGAGGTGCACGCACTTGACAGCCATCCGCGGGATTATTCTTCAACCTCACCTGTCTCCGTGAAAATGTGAATAAAAGCGTCAGAGGTTTTCCGCACCCTTGGCCACGGCATGGACCGATTCAATTTTCCATGTTTTTTTTACCCGTTGCATTGAGAGGAAATTCGCCATGCGACACGAACAAGGGGAGGAAGAGTAGAGACAAAAGAAACGGGAAGAATGCTTTCCATCGCCTTTGTCTTCATACATTTGACAATGCGGAGGGGAGAGGATATTTTTCTTCTAACTGTTCATAAAAGGGCTAGCTTTGTTTTTCAAAACAAATAAGTGCAAAACACAACCACTGGAAGCAAAAATTTTGAATTCACTTACGTTGGCATTTAACCAAATGCTTATACTCTTCGCAACCCCAGGTACACCTTGAATTAAATACGAAGCGTATGGCACTCATGAGCAAATGACCTTAAAATTGCACAAAAAATACAGATTTATTCAATGATATAACCTTTGCCAGCAGGAATATAGGGCCATGCAAGAGAGGCGTGGTAACAGGAGTTACCCCTTAGAAACAAACTAAAGTTGATGAAGTGTTATCACCTTGAAATTATATATTTTCCCGGCTTCTTAAGTGGTATGATCTTACTCCCTCAGTTATTTGTGAGTTTATAAGTTTTCTTGTCCAATTCTTTACTTTTCTAATATCTATTGTATAGAATTGCGAATTACCATGGCAGCGGAAGTGCCACATAATTCAATGCTACTGCCATTTCTGCATTTGAGAAGAATTAAAATTGACAAGAAAGGGAATTTTTTTCTTAGAAAAGGAGGAGTTTAAAAAAATGCCTTCTTCCCTATAAAGTTCTCACCGTATCCATAAACGCATTGAAACGTCGGAATCCACTCACCACTCCTTTGCAACGTACCGCCCTCTCCACTAACTTTAATTTCTAAACGTTTTTCAACGAAGGAATTGAATTTTTAAAAGCATACTCTTCATACCATCTTTCTCGCTCTTTCACTCACTCGACCTCATTTTATTTTCACCTTAAAAACATTTTCTTTCTCTCTCCCACTCTCCTCTGTGCCCTTTCCATCTCCTTCTCTTGCTACACTTTTGCGCAGTCTTCCCTTGATCTTTCAATGTCCAAAGGAAAAGAGAGTTATATACATGAAATATCGAAAGCATTCTCACTGGGAGACGACAGACGAGAGTAAGAGAATAAGACCTCTCTCTTCTGCTTTGCGAGTTTATCATTGTTGCTCGAGAGAGACGGTGGGGTGGTAGGACGAGGGACGAGGGGGTGGGTGAATTAGGGAGTGGGGAGGGCGTGGCGGCGCCCCTCCCCTCCCTCCACGCCACTTTTGCCCCCCTTCCCTGCCCCACCCAACCCTTTCCCTCCGAATGCTGGTTTCGCCAGGGAAGGAGAGCGCTTGAATTCGACATGATGAAAAAAGAAGGCAAATTGAAGGTGAAAGGAGCTTTGGGAAGGACGCCGTAGGCCAAGACATTAAAGAGTCAGAGCGGCATTAAGGTGACGAGGATTACATTTATTAATTCTCTGCAAGACACTTACTACTCTGGCACAGATATGTCCAAATTAATATATTTTATCATTCTAAGAGAGATAACTTAAACAGAAACAAACAATTGATTATCTCAAATATTAGCAAATTTCTACACTTTGAAAACCTAATAATGTTTGTTAATTCAATATTTAATGACTATCACAACTCAAAAACACTCACAACGACCAGACTTACTGTTAACTTTTTTTTACTATAATATGTACTTAAATTATATTTCTGATGAAAGTACAAGGCACAAGTTTTAGCTTCTCAAAGGGAGCTGAATACATCGAAATACATCTAAGTGACTAATGTCATCCGAAGGCAACAAGATACAACAAACTATAAAATTACTATTCAACCTATGAAAGCCAGAAACTTCATCTGCTGCCAAACTTCCTCCTAACCTCCAGTCGGCAGTGTAACAGACGAAACCTGCGACGACTGTTGCAGACGAAATAAACGATAGCATAGTTTAATTTAGCACATTTTCACCTTAGTCTTCCACCTGCGCACTTTCCACATACAAATCGCCGGGAATGGGATACAATCACGGAGGATGAAGGACTAATGTTTATTATTGTTGCTTCGAAATTCGCTCATTGTACATTTCCGAAGCGAGTATCACCCGCTTAAGGTACCTTCAGCGAGATATTTCCTCAGTCACAATGGAGACCATGTTCGAATTTAATTCTTTAACTACAGCGTCTGTTAGAAGTATGAAGTAAATATTGTAATATTAATGGCGCAAAAATATGGTTAGACATGGTAAAAATTCTCTGAAATTAAATAAATATTACTACATAAGTCCCAAACTTGACTCATTTTTTCACGCGGCTCGGTAAAAAAGCCTTAACAACAGATAATTTTTTTGTCTTTCTGTAAACATTCCTGCGGTGAGTAATCAATTAATTTTATAAACAGTTGAGAAAACACACTAACTAAACACCGTTAGTTTTTTGACGAAATCAAGGTGTTAGAAATTCCTAATTTTTTCCATACTCTCCCTCTGCAGTGCACAGCCATATGTATCCCATATAAGGCAGCTTACATTTTTAGGCAAATTTCTCAAAACGTAGTCCGGCAAGTGGTTAATATTTTGATATCATTGGTAAGATGAGAGATTTTTTTTTAAAAATAACGTCAAATTCATTAAATTATAGGTGAAATGATTTTTCGCTCAAACTACCTTAAGCTACCGTCACCGCTAGTACCGCAAAACTTCGAATGCAAGTATGGAATTTAAACATTTGTCCAGTAGAAGGAAAAGTGAGGTCCTTACCTCCCACGCAACCTTACCTCCTTCCCTTCCCCTTGGGGAGAAATGAACTTGGAAGGAGCGACGCACCGAAAACACGGTCAACCAGTCACCCTTGACCCGAACGCGCGCGGAGTGCAAAAGAATCGGCAGCCGCTGTCACGTGCGCACCGAGTTTCTTTCCATCCAAAAGTACGCACGCACATATTTAAGACGTTACTCAAGAGAGGACGCTGGGTGCTGACTCATTGGAGCGCATTAAAATGCCACGGCAAGCTTTCGCGGCAAATGCAGGTCGACAGATTTAGGTCTGCATCAATGATTCACTGCGTGATTATAATTTGAACGGCCCCACAGAATGTTCTTTTTACCATAAAAAAATAAAAAGCAACTTAATTATTTAGCTTTAGTTCTCGATATTTTCTAAGGACGTCGCGCTCGCGGTCTACCACCGTCGTCCCATCTAGCGAGGGAGAATAACACCAATTCACCGTCGTATTTCACCTTAAGATTTGATTGTGCACTTGACCTTTAGCATAATTAAAATGAATACCGAGTTATTAAATGAAGTATCGAAAGTACACAAGAGCATGAAACATGCCCATCACCCTTTAAGCAAAGTATGAAATCACTCACATTTTGCTCTGACTTTGCAAACTGCTGAAAAATGAAGACCACTTCTTACCTGTAAAGAGAAAAATAGAATGAAATCTTAAAATTTGGCAAAAAAATAAGGCTGTAAGACGACAATCTACCAAACTGATATCTAATTGTAAGTGGATTATGTCTTCACAATAACTAACAGATTTCAAACAATCAGCGAATATTTGTGGATGGTAATTTAGATAATTGAAAATGAAAATTTTAGATGCAATAATACATACATATAAACATTTTGTCATCGTAAATATGATCAAATTAGGATCAAAGATGACGAAGCACAAATAAATACTAAATTTATAAATGATTAGTCGTTCTGTCGAATACATTTTCTTGGATTTGACCAAGACTTTGCCAAGTTGGAAACACTTCATTTATTTTTACAATAAGTCATTGGCATATCATTTATTTTATACAGGTAATTTACTATTGATTTTTTAAATAACAGAGCCTTCAAGACAGTTAGTTACCAGCAAAAGAGGAAAATACAGTACCTTGGTTTGGCCACTATACATGTAAATACTTAGTTTGTAAATAATTTCTAGTGGAAATAAAATACTTCTTACCTGATGGCCTTTATTAGTTATCAATATCTACGCTTCCACTATTAATTTCAGACTACACATCGAGAGGCAGAAGTATTAATTAGATATTGCTGGAGATTTAGAGAAAATACCAATTCTTATCTAATCTCTAAGGCGTTTACCATTCAATGAAGTTTTTTTTTTTGCTTTCCCGGACGATTCCGGTGGTATGTATGCCCCTCTGATCCCGATAAGCCTTTTGGACTTATTATTTCAGATTTCTCAGAGGCCGAACCACCAGAACGTGACAGAAAACTCAATTTTTACTATATTATTATTTGTTATTATTATATTTCATTTATATTATTTAAATATTATTATATTTTATTTATATTAAGTCACAAATTCAGTTTATACTTTATAATGTTCCCTACCTATCACGTAATTGACATGTTGCTCGAAATTGATTTTGGAAAGTTGGCATATTCAGGAGGAAAGAAGTTATATTTGCATGATTAATAGTATACAGACTTGAAGACTATAACTTAAGAATACTGTAAGAAGACTATAACTTAAGAATCCTTTGTTAACCATCAAATCACAACATCGATACGTAGGATATACATAGACGATTTAATTATAGCCGAGAGTAAGAGCCAGCTAAATACTTTCTATAAATACGTTCGTTAAAGCAATACGAATTCAAAAGAAGACTCCACTTGCTTTTCCTCTAGACGTATACATATAGGGCGGATTATGATAGCAATTCGGCCACATGAATGTTGAAGAAAAATAACATAATGATATTCCAGGAAAGGATGGTTTGCTTGAAAACGTGCATCACGTTTGCGTTTTAAACTTTGAAGGAATTTCTCAATCCAATTCAAAAGTAATATGAAGCTCTTTGAATACTATTTCATATTTTCATACACCTAGTAATTATCGCAACTAGCTCAATTAATCACCACGAAGAGAGCCAAATTCGTAGAATTTTTGACGTGCTATTTTCATCATCTGATCCATTGAAGCGCCATCTCTTTCAAATTGAATTGCTCAACGATCACAATAATCCGTTCCCCTTTTAAAATTTACAGCCACAATATGAGCATAATTTATGGCGTACTATCCAACGCCAAAATTCAATCTTATGTATATGGTTTCCATACTAAGTCTGAAAACTCGTTTGACTGGATCGAGACGGGGATGATGCATGCAGTCGTTGACGGCCCCGCGTTTCCCCGGGCAACGATAGACGAGGAGCAAAATACAAATGGGAGCTCAAACTTGTTTCTGCGGGCGGGCAACGGCCTCCGGTGTCATTCACTAAATAACTCCATTAATCGTTAAGTATCATTAATTAGGAAGCTAAAAGTCACTTGCTCATCCACGAAAGGAAGAATAATTACGTAGCCAGGTCACATCCTCAATATCTGTTTCATAAATCTTTCATTTTCAATTTTAATTAAAAAAGAAATAAGCCAATGAAAATAATTCTCGTAAAACGTAAGCGATGAATAGATGGCCAAATATAGAAGGATCTACAAATAACACCGATCACATGGTTGTAAAAGCAGTACATGGGCAAAAATAATAATTTAGACATAAGATCGAAGAAAAAAAAGCCTACAAAATTACTTCAGCGAAAATAGACATAAAGAGAAAAATCACTCCATTGGATTAATGCTCATTATGCAGAATATGAGATGCAACCCAAAATCCGAGAAGACAGGATATGTTACAAGTCTTTCAGAGTATTAAGGAGATTATCATCATTAACAAGTCTGCATAGAAGTCATCATTACACAAATTGCACGCTAAACAATGTATCAATGAGAATATATACCCTATAAATAAATAAAGCATTCAAATACAACCACCATAATCTACGCCGATGAAGGGCTCAACTCTTTTCAAACGAATAACTGAAGCTGGCACATAAATGGGAGTGGTCAGTGCTCATACGTTCAGGAGCGCTCTGTGCTGGATTACCATTACATTAAGAAGATGCTGAAAATCTTTTTTATGAGTACGTGTATCGTAAGATCTATGATTAATCCCTCTTGAAAGATAGGTTGATGGTCATCAATGGTTAAAAAAATTCAATTTTGTAGAGAAAAACTGAGTTAAAAATACAGCTAGGATTTCGTTTCAATTTGCATACGAAAGTCAGACGAAATACGCCAAAACACGATTACAGCCGCATCATATTTAAATGGAAAAACTGCAGACACAACAGATTTTAAAAGACACGGCATTGCATCATTTCCTTCCAGAGTTAACCTGTAATAAATATACTGTCGGACAAAGGCATGTGGTACTCTGACCATTTGATTCAGTCAAATCCTCCTTCTATTCTATTATATTTCAAAGAGAAAAATTATATTTCTGTATTTTCCGGGGATTTGATGGAAATTTCCGGTCATGGCTGTTAGGATGATTTAAAAAACATACATCCAGGAGGGAATATTTTCGAGGGACATAATATTCACAGTTTTTGGCAGCTGTAAAATAATTATTACCTATATTTCTTTTTTGCTACGCTGTCGGTCGGTAAAACGGAGCTAGATATGAAACAATTCAATTACGCCCAGTATTTCAAGTATTTTCGGACTATATGGCATGTTTGGAGTAATACCACCTTCTGCCCAACTGCAATATTGTTGTTGGACAGTCCTAAGGTTTGGAAATGTTTTGACAGTATTCCCTCAACAGACATTACCAGCGCAAAATTTGACACCTTAACCAGTTGCTAAATGTTCTTCATTTCCACAGCTAAATTTTCCTACTAGGTATTTTTTCCGAATCTGGTTTGGCTATATTATGAGAGAGGGGTACAGCAATATCTATAATCATTGCTAGTTTTTTGGATTCCTCAATAAGAATTCCTTCCTGTGTCCAGTATGTTACATTCTACTGTCCTGCCAGTTATTATGTTTAATCTACATCAGCCTACCTCACGAGCCACCGCAGAGGTGTGTGGCAGGGGGTGTAAGGACACAAGCCGTGGAAAGTCGAGGAGAACGGAGAATATGAGAGGGGAGAAGAGAGGAAGAGCTAATTTTTGTTTAAACGATGTGTCTTAAGATATTGTCAGGCTGTTTTCGCAATAATCACTTATGGTGCGAGGAAAGAAGGAAGTTTTGTACATGTCAGTTCGGCTGTGTATCTCTCTTATTCTATCACTCCAACCAGTTCTAGACATAGTGCGAGGATAAAATAATATTCTCCGTGTCGTACTGAAGCTCGCCTAGTTAGATTTTATCTACAGTTCTGACTTTTTGGCAAAAAACTTGATTCAGGCACCATTAGGCATTAAGCCACAGCTGGTTTGATACATTGCATTCGTAAAAATATTTCTGCCATTCATTATTCCTCCTCAGTTACACTAGACTTTTCCCTTTTACGCATGCTTTACCAGCACCTCTTCTCTGTCCTCCATGCAATTTACCACACCATTCTCCTGTACATCCTCCTCCCATTGAAATCACTCTATCTCATAACATTTCAGCCTACAAAACAGGCCTAATCTAATATTAACACCCACGTAAGCCTCTTTACCGTGCTACCTATATCCAAACAACCACAGTTTACATTCTGGTTCTCTCCCCTGTGAGTAAAACGTTCAAGCATTGCCTTACACTTTAATTTCCGTCCATCATCTATCTCTCTGAAACCCAAATTATCAATATAAGTATTTAATTTAGTTCACTTTGCATAATTTCACGAGCCAACTTTCGGTTTGCATGTAAATAATTTACATGGGATAAAGCCTGTCACAATAGGAAAATGGGAATGATTTCACTGGCTTTATTTTTTTATACGCAGAGGATTAAAACAACGCTGACTACAGCGAATGCTCATCAGTGTAGAGGAAAGAGAATTACACGACTGGAAGCTAACTACAAGGAAAAATGATTAAATTATGATAAGAGTACGGAGGCACTGTCCTTGTTTCAATAATGTGACATCTTGATGCTTCTCTTTGATTGGCACATAATAGTGCATAGAGATTTCATAAAACATTATAAATCCATAAAACCCATAAAGTTCATTAACACTTATGTACTAATCAAAAAATGGTTCGCTCACCTTTTTCAGGAGCATTAAAATAAAATTGCAAGGATATAATAATATTTGTGACGCAATTAAAAAAAATAAGTTGCTAGTGTACGAAGATTGAAATAGATTTTTCAAGTGTTGAATATAAAACCAGTTAGTTTTTAATTGCTTAGAATATAGCGTTTTTAAGCTAAAACATCGACGAGGTAAAGGTTAAAAAGATCAAAAATTAATAATTTCATAACACCACGTACGGTTTGAACGAATGTTTGGCGTTTAGTTAAAGTATTTGCGTCCCATTTTGAGGGTCATGACTAGAATTATAGCAGTGGCGAAGATTTTCCCATCTAATTCAAACCCCACTCGGATCGGATTAAATTGAATCGTGGAGAATACTCTAATCTAGTAGTGCATGCCTTGGAAAAAAAACGTTAAACTGAGGACCCCTCGGCGCCTCTAAAGCCAACGCCAGGTTTCTCGCAACCCTTTATCCCATCCCTTACATTACCTACCCTCATTTTCGCAAGTGACCCCATTTCTCGGTAGTCTTCTCTGTAATTAACAAACCAAATTCCATGCCGAAGAAATGGATTTCTCACCGACTGCAAGCTCAATGGTGATGCTTATAAAAATCAGGATAAAAAAACTCATTGAGGCATGGCCTCATCCCTATTCCCCGGTCGTGAATCTTGGTTTTGTTTACAATAAATGATGAACAAGTGGAAGACTTATTTTAAGGCCCCTACATAAACGGAACTCATAAGACCTATTACCTTCCTTACTTCACAACTTTTCCACTGAGCTAAATTTTTCATCAAAAACGTAATATGGGAACATAAGGTGTCGTAAAACAAAATCAGTCGTTGATAAATTTAACCAATGGCCTCCAATCCAAAGCACATGATCCTACATATGTATTCTTACATTTGTTACCGGCTTTCCACGTATACTCTCAGCAAAGGGGGGAAGAATTTTTTTAAGTAGTACAAAAAATTAGATACATTACAAAAGAAAGTTTAGAAGACAGCAATATACGGGAAGAGAAGCAAATGTCAACTCTGAAATGGCTGTGAACCGGTGGTAATACAAGCCAAATGGAATGAGGTTATTTCATGTGAAAAAAAAAATTGAAATTTAAGATTCGCTCTAGGAGGAGAATAATTGATAACTAGCCACTTTTGTTGCAGAAAGTGGTGTAAATAATTGCATCCATAGAAACTGATTCATGCAAGGAAAATTCGCTACATAATTATGCTAAGTAGAGACATATCATATGCGTTGTGAAATATTGTAGAAATTATTAGTTTCCTTATGAAAAACATTGAACGACCTTCAAGTACGATTGCAACTTTAAGAAGTTAGCCTAAGAGGGGAAACACTTCGTTTTTTGTCTCACTAGCGTCACGAATGTTGATCATATCCATAACTGGATACTCCTGGATACTGGATATTAGAACTTCCATCTCATTATATTAATAATCGATATCAAGGGCATACAGTGTCTCGCTATCACTTCGTGACGCGACCGCAAACCATATGCACAGAAGGGAAGTTATATCACGAGTGCATTTCCTTATTCCTTGCCTCCTCTCTCCGTCCGAAGCAAGCAACGCGACCGCAGACGGCAAGGAACCCGCGACAACCCAACACGACTGAGAGACAGCAACGGGGGGAGGGAGAGGACGATCCCAGAGTCGAGGACTGCCTCGACGGAGGATTCCGGGGAGAAAAATGACTCCACTCCGGCGGCTTACCTCGACGACCGTCGCAGCCGCCCTTGGCAGCCACACGAAACCCCCCACAGAAGGATGCGGTCGCTGCTCGTTGCGACATACGACAATAGCACACGCACATTCACGGTGACCCAATTCTACGAATATATATATCGCTTAAAGTGACATGAACGAGCAACTCTGGAAACTGAAATAACGCCCTACAACATTGAGTCACGAATGGTGAAGTCGCACGAATCTTTCAAAGTGAACCTTGTAATGAGCCACGATAGCGACCCTAGAACACGAATTAATTAGACAAAGTTAATAAACTGAATTTTGAAAATTTGAATAAAAGTTCAGTTTCATTTTTGCCAATTTTGGCATTAACTCTACGCTTTGCAGACTCATAGCCGGCCATCCGACTTATACTAACTATCCTAGTGGTGCCATATTTAAACACTTTTTTGAAATTGAAATGTGAACGCGCTCCGCACTTCGACCAGCTGTAGCTCGCCATCACCTCCCCTACTCCCCCCACTCTTTCGGTCAGATGGATTTCCTCTCAAGAGACTTGCTCCGACATGCTCTTTCTACCCGGTCGCTACCGAGACCTTATCGGGGAGATTTTATCGAAGGCATCCCGACAATACCATGATTTCACGGTACCTAGCCTACGGACTTGTTTGATTTGTAATATAATTTTGAAATATAAATAATACTGCTGGAAGTCAATACAATTCCAAGGCTGTTGTAATTTCATTTCGTTTGACTCCGTCTATTGCCCCTGTCAGGTCAATCGCGACGACGAATTCACATTGGTTTTCGTCGCACTTTATCTTTTATAGCAGCAAGAGGACCTTAATTAGGCGAATGATAAGAAGGGTTTTCGACGGATATAATTTTCAGTTAGTGGAGAAAGAGAAGAAAAATTAAGTCGAAGAATCAGTGAATAGGCAGTCTTGTAAAGCGATGCAATACTGAGGGGGATGAATGAATAATGAGTAGAATTAGTGGAAGAGTAATCCTTGGTCGATATTCAGTTATTCAGTACAATCTTGAAAAATACGTTCATACTGTATTGGTGAAACAAAAGAATAAATAGGCAAGGACTTCGCGGTCATCGTGAATGACTGAGATATACATATATGCCCATGGGAAAATTCGTATCTATATTACAATTAGTACCCGAAATTCAGAAGGTCTGTAGGATATAGCTTGACATAATGGAAGAAGCCTACCAATTAAAAGTAAAAAAACATCAAGAAGAACGACAAATTAAGTTTAAGAGGAAGATAAAGGTAAAAAAAATGAGAAAGATATGAGTTTTTGGAATTTTCCATGCCTAGGGAACATGGTAGCGTAAGGCGAAACCTTGGTCAGCCAACTGGAGAGGTTCAAGATGAGAAAGAGAGAACATTAATGCCACAAATACAGAGGGGTATTAACGCTGAAATTTAGCGTGAAGAAATCATGGCGAAAGGGGGGTGTTAAATTCAAC
The DNA here is from genome assembly GCA_963573305.1 of Pyrrhosoma nymphula. Taxonomy (NCBI): domain Eukaryota; kingdom Metazoa; phylum Arthropoda; class Insecta; order Odonata; family Coenagrionidae; genus Pyrrhosoma; species Pyrrhosoma nymphula. Next base: position 146,832,400 of record OY754328.1, read on the forward strand.
GAAACAGAGAAATTTAACGAAGCATTCAAAGCATGAGAGAACTGGTGAGGTAACATCCAGTCTCGTCAGTGAAAGGAAAAGAATCGAATTGTGTTCACCCAGAGGCTGTGTGAGTGAGCTAGAAGCATAGTGAAGGTGCAGAGGGCAAATAACCCACGACGGTGAATAAAAGAACGACATGAGCTCATGCTAAATTCATGGAGTTACACGAAATATAGAACATTTGTGGGAGACAGAACTTGCAATGGAAGGAAAATAATGGATGACTGGAGTGTGAATGCGGGGACTTCAATGCTTCCAATCTGAACGTTGCACTCATACAACGAATATACAACTACAATTAATGCACCACTATATTAATGTGCTTCATCATACATTTTAACAAATCTCGGCAATGGAATACGACTTATAATTATTAAGCCTAAGTATTATTTAAGTATGGACAATGAAGGATGTCATAAGCGAGCGCCCTGAACCTCTAGAAGGGCATCTCAAATGAAATATATATTCTAGGGTACACAAACAAATTTAACTTCTTGTCTGAAGTGACAAGGGTAACACTAAGTGGAAAGACGATGCAAAATATACTAAGCAATTCTCCAGCAAAAACTTTAGATGAAAACCAATAGCAATTTCAGCATATATGCAATATCATATCATCATCACCTTGAAAAATTGTCTCTGTAATCACGATGAGTGGTTACGTAATAAGTGAAGAACATGTCAGCCACATTTACTCACAACTATACAATGTATAATATACATGCAAAGTCATTTCTAGACGCAGTGTGACAGCAAGTAGACCTGAGGCCTCCCCTCTGACCTCTGCGATGAGGTATTCCTCTTCCGCATTGGTCATCAAAACCACAAGTGGCCTTGACATGAGGGCAGCCGGGAGGGAGCTAGAGTACGTACCTTTCATCGGAGTCGCCTTCGCTGTCCTCGTCGGACAAGAGGTCGCCCCTCTCGCCGTCGTCCACCGTTCTCCTTCTCCGACCGCCACCGCCTTTCCTGCCACCGCCCGCCCAACGCCTCCTCCCCGCTCCCTCCACCACCTCTTCCTCCACGGCCTCCTCACCCTCCTCGAATTCTCCCAACTCCAGCCCCTCCCCTCCCCCCTCCCACCCGTCCACTATTACCCCCACTCCACCCTCCTCCACCACCTCCCCTCCCCCCTCCCCATCCTCGGGCCATTCAGACCCCTCCTCCCCCGCCTGCATCCCCGCCGCCGCCTCTCCTCCGCCCCCCTCGGCCTGCGCGGACGAGGCCCCCGCGACCCCTGGAGGCCTTCTCCTCTTCCTCCGTCGCCGCCTCCGCCTCTGCGGGGCCACATCCTCCGTGCCATCGCTGCCCACGTCAAACGGGGGAGGCGGCGTCAGCCGGAGGTCCGTGCGCATGTGGTCCAGGTCCGTGGCCAGCGTGTTCAGCAGCTGTGGAAGAGAAGACGACAAAATGTGGTGTTAAGGAAGTTTGAGAGAGATATTTACCTAGCCATAATGGAGACTGTATTCCATTTTTATTTTTTTAATTCAGCGTCTGTAAGAAGTATGAGTTAAATAATGTAATATTAATGGTACAATTATATAGAAATATATGTGCAACATTCTCAGTATTAAATTAAATATATCCTCATAAGTCTCTAACTTGACTTATGTTTTCACGCCCTACGGCTAAAAAGCCTTCAAAATGTTTTTTTGCGATTCCGTTATAAGTACTGAGGTAATTGATTATATTTTGTAAATAGTTGATAAAATATACAAACTACGTACTGTTGGTTTTTGACGACATCTAGCCGCTAGAAATTCCTAATTTTTTATTTACCTTCCCTCTGGAGCGCACAGCCGTAATCTATTTCAAGCAAAAAAGCTTATATTTTTAGACAAATTCCTCGAAACGTAGTTCGGAAAGGGGTTAATATTTTGATTTCATCGGGAAGATGAAAGTTTTTTCATTAAAACTCGGTGAAATTCAGGAAATTCTAGGGGAGGTGATATTTCCCTCAAACTACCATAAACGGCGTCACCACGAACGAAAACTGCAATGATTGGAAAGTCATTCTCATCAATCGTGGTGTACGATCAGCGCATTTAAAAAAGTGTATTAAGTACCACAAAGAATATGCAAACCATATTAATCTTCAAGATTTTCTTAAACTTAGTTATTTATAAATGTTAGATTTTTTGTGACAGCGACAACCCTTAAGCATCAAATATAACTTCAACTGCTCTTGACGAGGCATGATTGCGACGTCGTAAAAGGCAGCAAAGTAAACCTTAAGTCCTAAACTTTAACTTTCAAGCAAACTATGATGAATTATCCAGATAACAAATCCAGATGCAGCGAAAGGTACAGCCATCGAAAATGCAATACAATGTGTTATAAGCGCCTGAAAGACTGCCATTGCCCATTAAATTAACATTCCTTCCTAAAACCGACCGCCCATCAGGGCAAATTTTCACATAAAAATGAAAAAATATAAACTTCTAACTGACTTCATCGAAACAATTTCTCGGACTCATAAAAACAAAGTAATTTAAACAACACAACCTTTGCCTCAAAAGAATATCCCGTGGAACAGGCCCAACCAACTTCTTGGGAAATTGAAGTTAATAAAAAAGCAGTCTGAGTCACCCCCGTAAATGCTTTACTAGAATATCTTGTTTGTTTCTATTCCATGTAAAAATAAATAATGGAGACTTTTTCATTTTAAGACTCATGCGTATTTTAGCAGTAATGCTCATGTAACTTAAAGTAATGTTCCATTTCTTGGTCATTTAAAACATGCCGAAACCGAAATATTCTTTTCGACAACTTCACGGACTATATTAAGGAGTACTATATTACCGTACAATTTTTATTTTGATCTAAGTATCGAACACATGTTTAGAATATTATCCCTCCCGATATCAACATAAAGCACCCAGGCAAATGCACGTGTAATAATTTCTGGCTGACCGCGGTTACGAAATTTGCTGGCAGCCCAAAAGCCGCAGGTTCGAATACCGACACAGGCATGGGCGTTGTATCATAGGTCTTAGATTATCATCACTCGTTGTGATAAAACCTTAGCCTTAACAGCACCAAAAACTTGCAAACTTAAGCAAACGAGAAATCAAACATTGGTAAGAATGTGTCTGCAACACCCATTGCATTTTCGTCGAGGAGATAGCCGATATGCCAGGATACAGGAAAAAATATGACGGACGCGTATACAAAATGAACAGCCGGAAGTGAACGTTGTTGTTAGACTGCAATACAAACCAAAGCATGCTTTCCAGCCTTTAACAGAGTCGATTGCATTGTAACAGAAAACACTTTGTAAATATTTCCACATCAATTTTTATTCAACCGACCTAGGTTTCGGCAAACATTGCCATTATCAAGGTAACACCTTGATAATGGCAATGTTTGCCGAAGCCTAGGTCGGTTGAATAAAACTTGGTGTGAAAATATTTACAAAGTGTTTTTTGTTACAATGCAATCTGTGAAAATTTTCCTCAAACTTTTGCCTGATACTTTAAAATCTGTATAACAGAGTAATAAAAATACAAGAGTGATTAGACATTAACCTTAATCAGACATATCAACCGTCTAAACATTATAGGCCCTAAGTGCATTCGAAACATTTGGCAAAGTTTTTGTGACAGACATCAGAATGAGCATCAGAATCAGCATTTAATATGAAGTGGAGGTTAAAAGACAATACATCATCATCTCCATCGTCTCAGGCTCAACTTTGTGGAAGTTCATTATATATTAAATGAAAGGAAAACTTTGTTTTATTCCACCAATTTATTTGTCGGTACTACTAGTTTCGACGCAGCGGCGTCATCTTCAGGTACCTGAAGATGACGCCGCTGCGTCGAAACTAGTAGTACCGACAAATAAATTGGTGGAATAAAACAAAGTTTTCCTTTCATTTAATACAATACATCATGGTTTTAAGAATAGTTATGTGGAAACAGCTTCATTCTTTAAGAGGGTATTGGGAAGTAGGCATTGGCTATGGCATAATATTGCACAAGTATCAAACCTTGAATCTTGAAATGAATAATATTATGAAACAGTCAAAAGAAAGTGGGATAAACCAAAAAACATTTTCCAACCAACCCTCTAAATTCACCTATCGTTATTTTAATGCTCACGTAGACACATTCATTGACAGTATTGAAAAAGGAGTGTACCAGAAGTACTCTTCGTGGAGATGAGCATTCCATGGAAAAATAAACTCGGAATCATAATACAAACGAGCATTATTTGATTGAAAAAGTGACAAAACAAGCCTAACGATATACAAATGTGTAACCATTTGTACGGAGTATAACAAGGTTGAAACCTATCCCCTAGCCAAATGGCCGTAATACATACGATGAAAATTCCACCTTCGCCCCCAGCACTGTAGACTTATCGACCAGGAGGCAAAAGATTCTCACCACAAATCGAGAATTTCGTCAATCGTTTTCACTTCCATATCAATCTTGGGTCGAATAACAATCTGGATTCCAATGCAAATGCCACGTCTTTGTGCCATCTTAATATGTGACACAGCCCATGTACGCACCCCTCCACTGCACTCCAAAGAGAGGGGGAACAGAGGCCGCAAATCACCGGTTAAACCGTTCTCAAGAGCTATTGAAGGTGCACCTTGCGGTGGCAAACACCGCTCCCCATATAACCTCTCTCCTCTCGGCCCTTAACCTCTCCAACCTCGCATTCAAAATCCCTTCGCCCCTCTCCCCCAGCGCCATTATATCCCCACCTCCCCAACCATCCCGAGACCACCTTACCAACCCCCCGCCAACTTGGCCCTGCAACCCTCCTCAAGCCCTCGTCCTCATCCCCTCCCGCCCTCCCCCAGGCCCAACTCCTCGCACCCGACCCTGAACTCTTCTTGCTTTAACAGTCCACCCACGGATCGCTTCCCCACATCGCCCAAACACTGACGCTATTATTCGGACCAAAGTTTCGTGGGCCGCCCCCTTCGCCCCCTAATGGCGGCCCGCTGACTACGGCCACCTCCTCCAGCTACCCTCTTGCCACCACACCCCCCTCTCTTCCTTCTCCCATATCCGTATCACTTACCTTACCGCCCTAACACCCTCCGTCCTCCTTTCACCGTTTTGGGTTCGGCGGAGTTCAAGTTTCCCCGTCCCTGTGCCGCAGCCACCGCGGTGGTGGGTGCCTACATATTGCATTCGGAGACCCCCTCGTGGCTCCCTCCCCGACCCAGGGCGGGCAGGATACGAGAGGGGTCGTTTTAATATGTCCACGGGTCTCCCGGTTTGAACTTTGAACAAGCAGAATATGTACATCCACCCCGGGGGTCGAGAGAAGCGTGGAACGGCAGCGGCGCGAGGCGACTAACAGTGGGCTGAAATCGAAAAACGCTGGCCAAAAGTCAAAAAGTGATTTTTTCAAGCCAGGAAGCTGAAACTTTGCATAAATATTTTAAAAAGACATGTGGATGCAATGACGCAAAGCATTTGCCTTAGTACTCTTCAATTAACAATTTGCATGAAGTCAAAGTTGCACAAATTTCGCAAAAATGGTCTACACTCAATTTTCTCACGAAATCTTCCTAGCTGAGCCTTTATGGGTACAGAATTGGAATAAAAAGTGATGCAGTAAAGTTAAACTGTTATTCATCTTTGTTTTAATGTAGTCTACTTATGCCATTATTTACGAAAGATATTAAACAAATGGCGGACCCTCATTTTTAGTATTTTTTTAATACATGTAGAGAAATAGTTATTTGCATCGCCGAGCATCGCGAAGTAACTTATATGGGGAAACTCTACAAAGCATCCACAGTCCGAATCCGATGAGTTATGCTGCAACCGTTTGCGACGCCGAATTTCACATCAGTGTTTCGATCGCGCGGTCGAGTCTGGTCCAACCCGCCTGCAACGGGGAATAAGGTGGCGCGGCAAGTGTGTGGAATGGATTGTAGCCGAATCCACTCCGCTATGGAGATTTTCGAGATGCAAACATTGAAAATAGCCTCCATATATTATATTTTGGAGAAATCGCGGAAAACATTACGCATTTGGTCACATAGGGTGAAGGTTTAGGAGGTACTGAAAGACTGCTTTCTTCGGGTGCACCGCGGGCGTTTCTCTTTTTAGCAACTTTACATCGCCTACTGACGAATAGGTACACTTTTAACGGAGACAGCATACATACCACACAGGATTATTGTCTCTTCGAGGCCACCAACCCACAGCTGATGTCGCACGGCTGCAACTCCTCCGCCCCCTGCACTGCGGTTGGGCGGAAGGCGAAGGGTCGTTTATTGGCACCGCGGAACGTTTTCGGGGAATCTGGGAGGTTACGATCACTATGCTTAATAATTTTGTGTATTTTTAATGTCAGTGCCAGGGAGAAATACCGTGGAGGGAAATAATTTTCTGTACCCTTTTACATCATGATTACGTAAGTTTACTTTTTCTTAACAAAATATGCACTACAACGTAACAAAATATGTGGTACAAAATTCATTTTTTGCATGTATTTCTACTGTTCACTATCTGAATATTCACTATCAGGTATTTTTCTGTTTAACTCAATAAGAGTAGCTCTTTCACTTCCTTTGGCAAGCCTGTGGATTTCCTAGGAAGAACTTGAGTGCAGCTGGAAATTAGAGGATCTGATCTAAGGAGGAGTCTCTGAAATAAATCATGATTGGTGGCCACTCTGGATGTTTTTCTGGAGAAATGCTGACGAAAATTTCTCGTCTTCATTTCGCGCTTCTATCGCCTCTTCAGATAGTTGCAGATAATTCAGGCAAATGCTTTGCGTCATCGCATGCACATTTCTTTTGAAAATATTTATGCAAAGTTTCAGCTTCTTGGCTGGAAAAAATCACTTTTTGACTTTTGGCCAGCTTTTTTCGATTTCAGCCCACTGTGCGACGTCTCGAGACGATTCCGCTGAAGGGACGCAGAGGGAGGTCAAGGGTTTCATTGGTGTCGCGCCAAACGTTTCCCTCTCAGAAAATTTCCTTCCTTAAAGTCAAAGCGTCTTTTATACATTTCAATGTGTCTAAGGATTGTGTCGATATTCCCGTAAGATTGAAGAAAAATATAAAGCAGGGTTACTTAATTTAAATTTTGATTTTTAATTGGTATTAAAATCAATTTAGAGACAACATCGAGGTATTTATCTTCTAGTAAAGTTCTAGGCATAATTATGTATACTAGTTATTTACAAAAGACAGTAAAAGCTATTTAACCAAGATTATCAACTGTATGAAGATTTACCTCCGGATAATTCCCAATCACGTAATAATATTTAGGGCAAATATATTGCCCTAAATAGATGCCGCGGCAGACATATTTACAAATCAACACGGATGAAATAAGCATAATAACGGAGCAACGACGTCAAAATCGTAGTCAAAAATCACCAAAAGCAGGCATCAAATGCCCATACGCAATGTCTTAAAGATATTTACACAACTTAAAAATTGAATAGTTATTTAAACGCTTTACAGTACCAATTCTTAGTGATTAAAAGTTATTCCTGTCCATAAACATTTTTCCAATTGATTTACAAGTCAAATAACGTGAGTCGTAGGTTCATTTACACAGTGATAAATTATTCTTCAATATTATTAATGGTGCCTCAATGGTAAATAATGTTTTTGCTACACATTAATTGGGTATACTGACGGCAGATCGATAGGTTTTTGGATTGCCATTATACTAACTTACCCATTTCTGGGACATTTTCACAGATTTCTTAGGTAAATTGCTCGCCATCAGGTCCCTCTTGAGTTCCTCCCACTCTGTTTCTCCTTACGTCGTCCGAAATTCCAATTTCTTTCCCTCGCTTCCCCAGCGTTCTCTCTTCTATCACCCTCTACCCAACATCCCTTTGCCTCTCAAATGTTTTTCCTTCTCCGAATTTCCGCCACTAATTTCCTCTTCCCTCCCACCATATCCAACACTTACTCGTTCGTCTCCCTCGATACCCATCTCACACTCTCCATTCTTCTACAACCCCAAATCTCAAACGCCTTCACTCTACGTATATCCCCTCTACGCAATAGCCAACTTTTCGACTAATACAACGCCACAGTACAGCTCTACAAATCTCTCCTGGGAACCCCGCTCTTCAATTCCCTTCACCTCAAAAATTATTCCTTGGCTAAGGAAATTCAAGATCTGAGTATTTACCCTAAATCTTACCAAAATGATGGCATAAACTGATAATCAAAAACACTATATTTATTACACGGTCATTTTATTTTTTCTGGCCGTCATTTCTATATTTAATTCATGTTTTCTGTAAACATGAATTAAAAATAGAAAAAAATGTAAGATAAACATTTCAGAGATTAAAAAGTTGTAGCAGTTTACTGGTTGTTGCGAACTAAAACCGTTGTTCAAATTACTACTCCGAATGATGGCTCCACAAGAAATGACATTGAAGATGGTTTTAAATGAGCCTGTTATTCTCATTATATTCTCAATATAAGGATGAATACGAGAGGAAAGCTAGGGGATATGAATAGTTTTAACAGGAGGAAGCAAAAGTCGGCTCTTATAGGAGCAAAAGTCGGACGGCTCCTAAAGAAAAAAGAAGACGCAATTTTGAGACAGCAAGCACATCACACGACACCGGAAACAATAGCCTCCAGCGTCTCACAAAACAAAGAATATACTCTCATTTAATGGTTGAAAAAGAACTTTATTGCTGACACTTTAGCGAAGGGGGATAGCCACAGAGGAATCACAAAGTTTTTAAGCGAAGAAGAGCACATAGGTCGAGTCAAACGAAGGACCTCTTAAACTTCAGGCTAGAGAACGACGATTTATTAAGATTGCAAGTCTGACGGGAGTGTCGTAAAGAATACGCGAAATGTATCCATATATATCCCACGGCTCCTTCCCCGAGAAAATCCTTCCCTCTTTCTTCTTCTTCTCTCAACTTCTTACTACTCCCCCTCCTCCCTCCCGTGGGCGTAATGGAAGGAGGGGAAGGGGGTTGGCAACCCCCGCCACCCGCCGCGTCATCATAATGGAGCAATGATTCATTGACACGGGGTGCGGCAAAGAGCGAAGGAGCGGGGAAGGAGCGGAATTTAAATATGGATGGATATGCTAAGAAGGTTGCATGCATACATACATAAGCGCACGTACATATGTATATGCGTATGCATTTACATGCCTCCTCCACTATACATACAAATGTAAATCTCCTCCGCTCGCCAACCAATGCATCTCCTACTTCCAGCTCCCGGCGCACTCTAAGAAGATTTATTTACCAAACACGCATTCATCCCACCTTCTTTGGTCTCTTTTTTTCCTCCGGTGTTTCTTGCTCCAGCAAACGAGGCAGCGCATACTTAACGTGGAAATCGGTGTCGAAAAATCTTTATTCAAGAGCTCACGCGATGATCAGAATTTAAGCTGGGGTCTCTAAATGATGCGTCCCATTTTCGTCAAAGCATCTACTTCTGGTCTAATCCAAGTTAAAAGTTCAACTAATATTAACCACGATATACGTTTTGTCGAATTAGCTGCCTACGAAGCCACTGCCATTACCGTATGGAGCGTGCAATAGCACTTCAACATATTGATTCCAGTAATGAAGTACGAATATTTGTTTAAATATAAAATAACATTGCATTTGTAATTGCCAGAACATTATTCATGCGAATCAATGTAAATTAAATTCGGAGATGATGGAGACAATCGATAATAACTTAACGTATAAATTTAAAATTTTTTAAGTGATTTTAATATACTCAGTACTCATGTGCATATATAGATTTAACATTTTGTCGTACTTATCAGATGTTTATACATTACATATTAGTCCATGCATGTTTAAAAATACAAATTTATCCTTTCGAGCGAGCGAGCAAGCCTTTGAAGCGAGCGCAAGATAAGCGAGCCTCTGAAGAACATTAACTTTAATAGTAACTGGTATGAAGAAAGTCATAATAAAAAGTATTAAATATAAAACTTTGAATAAATCTGCATTATAATTTTTTTCAAATAAATATTCTAAAGGAATACGAGAAAATTGGAGGTAGTAAATGTATCTCAGGCATCAATAACAATCACCATCAAAGAACGAGACATCTGGAAACCATACCTGCGTAAGAGCAAGTGATTAAATTCAGAACTCACTCAACTGAGCTCCGATAAATCCCCTGCACCTTCAATTTAAGACCACGCACAGGTTTAAAAGTTTTTTAATTAAAGCAGGTTGTGCCTTTGGGTGGGTTACAAAGGGTTAACTCTTAACAACTGCTACGCGAAAAGCTGCAGTAAATGCCATGAAGAGAGAGTTACGGAAATCAAAAAACCAATGCTTCCTTAATTAATATACTTCCACCCCGTAATGCATAGCGGTATACACATCGGATGACTATTTTGATATAACATATATTCACTTTCTATTGACACCCACTAAGCTACCCCAGTTTGAACTACCCTCCTCATCTCGATATCGAAGACATGCACCCACCACTTTCACACGACACACTTTCCTTTTGCAACCAATCTTTTTTTATGTCATACAACTGAAAGGTTACTTATCTTCATTGCATCAAAATCATAAAACCGAATATCACTCTTTGGAAAGAAAAACAATCTTTCAATGAAGGGAAACTATTTTAATTTCGATCACCTTCATTCGGTTTTTCCTTTTTTAGCCTTATATGCTTCAAAACTACACCATGTTCCCCACTGTGACTTGCATTAATGTTTGTCCTCTAATACCTAAAAAATAAAGTGAAAGATAATTTAATTTTCTTTCATTGAACTTTTAAAATTTATTTAAAACACTTTCCAATTTTCTGTAACAATGCTCAATTCTCCTATTTCTAAAAATCAACATTTCTTTTAAAAAAATGTTTTTTTTTCAAATAAGAGAAATGAGACTGATCGTAATTTTTCACCAGCTTTGCACCAACATACCCTCTTTATGCATGCTTTCGTTTAATTATTTCATTGTCTCACTTCAATTATTCTTCCAATTATTCCTATGAAACACAGCTTCTTTCTCTTGGAACAACTTTACCCTCAAGATTTCAGGGTTGTCTAGTAGCCCCAGTAAATTCTAAGATGTTGTATATTTTTAGATTCTAACAATTTAACCAATCTGACATGTATGGTCTCACCCATGAAAACACAAAATAGGTACGACCACGTTTTTCGCTGGTGCTGTGCTCTTTATCGAAAAGCTCATTCAAAATTTCTTTCACAAAAAGCCGTTCGTCACTCTACAGACATTAAACTTCAGCTCATTCCCTCCATATTCATGCCCATCTACCGTCAGTAATCCTCTATCTACCTAAGTAAACTATTCTCCAACCCAAAAACGTTCAAATATACATTCTTTAGCAAGTTCATGAATCTATCAAACAATTATTTTCAGAGTAAAATTTCTCAGAACAACACCGCGCTTCCTACTCTTAAAATAATAAATACGTCAAAACTTTTCTATAAGCAATTTGCTCCGCGATTTTCTTGGAACACTCAAGACTAATTCTTCCATCACTGTAACAAATATTCTATTAGTTCTGATCTTATGGAAAACGAGAAAATATTTTTGTATTACTCTATTCTTGAAACCAGCCATATTTTCCAAATATCAATGACTCAGAAATCAAAAAGCGTGCCAGGAGTAACTTGCAAGTAACCTTGTACTTTCAGCTACCCTATTCTTCAAAATTAACCCCAAGTTTCTATTTATCCCTCTTTATTCTTAACTTTACTGCCGTAATTTTGAAATCATTGTGTGATTCTATTCTCCCTCCTGCACTTCAGCTAAAAAAATAGGTCTTGCAGGATAGCTTGATGAGATATGAGTTTCTGACTCACCAAATCTCGAGCGAGAGAAATAAAGAAACCACGGTGGAAGAAAGTGGATGAAATTGGCATTCGCTCGCTCCTCTTAGAGCAGGAGAGATTCCGGTAACAGAGGAGGGTTGACGGAGGGGGATGATGGGAAGGGTGAGAGGGGTGGGGAGGAGGTGGAGAGGGAGGGGGGGGGGGAATAAAAAACTGGCGGGGTGAGTGCGAAGGGCAATTTAGAACACGCGGTGAGGCGCCCTCTCGTCTATTTTTTACTACTCCGAATCCATGCATTATTTTTTTTAATCGTGCCCTCAAGAAACTAAACACTTTATGACGAGAAGGTGGTAGCGCGGGAGGAGATGGGAGCGCGGGGATGGCACGTGGGATTCTGGGGTAGGCCCACCACCCTGGACGCCCAAGCCATCACACTTAACTCACTCGCACTTAAAGTGATCAAAGCTCGACGCTTCAACCGACGCGTCGAGGTCAGTTCACGCTTCAAGTACATACTTTTATCGTTTTTTCCACCTTTTTTGTTAACACCAGCGTCTCCGTCCAAGCGTTCAACCTACATTCAACTATTTCTTACCAAGAATCATTGGAGTCAAATTTAAGTTGAAGCTACGAAAATATCCCCTATTTCCTCTAAATTATATAGTAAATTATTTAAATAAGAGTATAGTGTATATGAAATAACATGCACCACACGATAATATTTGTAAGTTTAACTTTTACTTCCGCTTTTTTCCATATTTCAACTAAAAAATTCATAGTTACATACTAGAACAAAATGAACTTTTACGCTTTTTTCAAAAACAATCCGCCGTATTGAGTCATCCATTTTGTTTTCTGAAATTTTCACTTCAAATTCGTGATTGGTGACTTTAAGAATGTGTTAGGACTGACTTTTATTCCAATTGATGCCTTTTTTCATTTTTTTATTCTACCATATTGAGTCAGCTATTTTGCTTTTTGAAATTCTGACTTCATATTCGTAAGCTACAACCTCAAAAACCAGTGGAAACAAAATTTCGCAATAATTGAACGCCTTATTCATATATTTGCCATTTTTTCAAGCATCCCGTCGGAAACTAATTGTAAGAGAAAAAAGCGTTTCGATTGACCAGAGGTTTCTATTCGTCTGCTAAGGCCGAATTTACATTTTATTCTGTAAAGATTAACGGCTTTTATGACGTCTCTCTCAGCTTATGGACTTCAAAACAATAAATTTCAGCAATTGAAGATTATCTCCGCACATAAAAGGTGTCATAGCGATTAAAATAAATCTTCTTCGCCGTATTAGGGAGTCAGTCATGATTACGGATAATTGGACTATTTCCCTTTTCTTTGGCGTTCATCACGGCAACCTTATGATAATCATATATCCAAACTTTATTATAATTGATTTGATGTTTTATTGTTATATGATACGGGTTAACTGCAAAAAAAACCGAAACCAAAAGTTTGGAACTTATTTGTTCTTTCTCATCTCCGATCTGAAACATTTACTTGGTAGAACTACGTACATTTTACCGTTTTTTTTACGATAAACCTAATATTTATTTTACTGAGAATTTCGGGTTTTGCCTCTTCATGATTGACCTTCCTCTCTTTCCACAAAAACAATTCTCCGATGGAGCCGATCAATAGCTGTGATGTCAAGGCTATCTGGTAAGCTAAAGATTAATCCACAGCAGAAATAACAGAATAATTCATGGCTGTTTTCCTACAAATATTAAGACTTGAATATGCAATCAAATATTACTCCTCAGCTCTTCTCTTCGGACGTTTTCATTTTAATGTGCTTCAGAACTTCGGCAGCATGAGAAAATAACTTCTTATGCCAATGCACATAACTCTCCCTTTATTCACCATTTGGTTAAATTATGCAGTGTGTTATGGACACGTTTTCACTAGCTTGATTTTATCTTCAGTGTATTGTTTTATTTCCGCAATATTTCCATTAGCCTTTCTCACTCTATATTCCAAACGCAACCTCGCATGAAATACATAATGCAACATAAAGTTTTATTTATTCCCCTTTAATTCTCATTCGAATTTTCTTTACTCCTAAGGCGGCACGAACATCCTCTCTACAAAAGTCAAATGTTTCCTTCAGTAGACCAAATATATTTCATATTTTCTATTTATTCATCGACGAAAAAAATAATAGCATTCAATTTTCCTCCTCCGATATTTGGGAAAATCATTTTCTCGCTTAGTTGTCCACCTGTTTTCCAACGGAGACGGCATGTTACATTATGGAGTATTGGGGCTACTGACAGAGTACTCCGGGTTTGAATCCGTAAAAGGCTTCAGGAGACGTCCAATTAAATCCAATCTGTGCGCTTTTTGAGAACTTAGACGCCTGAAAGATGACAGTGTGCTTAAGGAAAGTAACGTGCCACTCATCTCAGGTGAGTTAATGCATATAACATAGTGATAGATTCGGTAGCACCAAAATGATATTATGGTTATGTGCTTTGACCTTCGATAGGTACAGCTTTTTAAAAAAAGGTCCTTCATTCATATCATTTCAACAACTGGAGAAACGAAATGTTTTAAGAATAGACAGATGAAAGATACGTTGTCATAACATATAGCAGGAAACTCAACCGATTCCGCGGAAAATAATAACGGATAGAACTTATTCCTTCTCTTTCTAATTAAGAGCGATCGAAAAACAAGCCAAACTTATTGAATAACAGGTTGTCTTTCTGCCACAGAGAAACAATTTAACTCGGTCTTTACTCTCATTACGCTAAAACTAAAACTTATAAACCTCAATAAGATATATTCCTTCCCACAAGGATAATTTCACAGGATCTTCGCTCAGACATCCTTTCATTTTTTTCTCCCGAAGAAAACAAATATTTCACGAGGCATTCTCTCTCGATATCCCCGACGAAGCAAGGGATGGAAATTTAAAAGAGGGAGGGCGGGGAAAGAATAAATAAGGCTCAAACGAAGAGCTGACGTGGCACACCCTCACTCCACTTTTGGAGGAAGTAGGGGGTGGAAGATAGAAAGGGAGAGAGACAGTTGAAGAGAGAGAGTAGATATAAGGTTACTTGTGTGTGCAGGCAGGCAGGGAAGGAGGGTGGGTGGGTGGAGAGGGTTGGAAGAGAGGGTTGGATTTCTCCATGAGAGGAAAAGATATTTCAGAATTTACGACAAAAATCCCCCCTTGCGAGGATGTGGGGTCGAGCGGAGGAAGGAAAGGGAGGATGAGGCGGGAAGGGTAAGAGGGGAAGGGTTGGCTGAAGCCCCCTTCCCACCTCAGGTTGGAAACGTTCGAATGAATGAGTGGAAATAATGCTGTGCCCGGGTTGCGCGGGGCTGTCCCCTCCCCCACCCACACCCGGAGGGAGGATGGCACTGAAAGGGGAGTTAAAAGGGGATTACGGGAGAGGTGATATATTTGCGAAGGCGCGGTGGTTGAAATTCTCGTTTAAGATGGTGGCCCTGCGGTAGGAGAAGGGTTTATGGATGGCAGGGGGGGTGTAAAGGGTGAGGGACGAATGGGAAGGGGAGTAGAAACGCGTGGTAGGTGGTAGAGAGCGGTTTGAGGAGGTGGGCAGCGGAGGGAGGTGGGGTTAAAAGGCACGTGGTGGGGGTTGGGGAGGAATTATGGAATCCTCGGAGCAAACGCTTCGGGTCGGAGAGGGCGATGGGAGGGAGGGAGGAAGGGAGGATGAGGTTGGGTGGGTGGGACAGGGGGTTTGAGAAGGGATAGAGAGTGAGTGGGGTAGCGGGTGAGTAAGGGGAGGTTAAGACGGGGAGGGGGCAGGCATAACACTCACGAGAAATGCGCGAAACTTTGAGGTGGGAAATGGAGGGATGGGTGTAGGGTTCATATGGTTACAACGACGGCGAGAACAAGGCTTTAAAGGTGGAAAAGGAACATAGGTGGTGGGCACGGAATTCGATCACGTAAGGAGGGAAGAATAAGACAGCGATCCAAGAGAAGGTAAAAATATTATATAGCGACTTGATCGAGCACCAGCTGCGCCCACCGTCCGATTTACCCGACCCACTGTATCTCCATTCTCTAATTCGCTCACTCCTCAATTCCTTCCAAAAGGCAAGGGAAGAAAACGTCAACCATTGACACTATTGGTGAAGTCTCTTCAGGATCTTTAACGTGTCAAATTCACCACTGCTGTCGAAGTTTCGATGGCCGAGTCGTCAATCGTCTTCAAACATTAAGAAGGTGACCCGGTGAAGATCCCGTGTAGAGTTCACTATCAGTATACGCCGGAAAAGCATCAGATCTTTCTTCAGTGATACTATTCCGCCTATCCTACCGAGGAGCCTACATCGAGTGATAATCCGCGCTCTTTCACAGCGGTGGAGTGGATGTGGGAGAGAGACAGGGGACTGGAGCCGAGAGAAAGAGTGAGAGGACATTAAATCCTAAATTCAGTACCTTTGGGAAGACGTACTGAAGTGCACCCCATGAAAGATTAATCTTTATAATGCCGTGTTAAACAAAAAATGAAATTCACACTAACCATATCGTCATACTTCAATTGAAGCAGAACAATTACAATTATAATGCTATTAGTAACGATGTAAAACTGAAGGACAAATTGTGAAGACAATAACTATGACATAAGAACATTTCAGTGTTTTCATTTCCGGTAATAAATGCAACTGTGTGTAAACTTACTAAACAAAAAATGCTGGATCTACGTGAAAGTCTAGGAAAAGCCGTTAATGCATCGATATCACCCCATTTCAAATGTACATACTTAAGTTGTCAGAGGTATTTACAGGGCTTACATGGCATGGATACGAACTATAAAATGCGTTGTTTCATACTAACAACAGCAGTAAACAGCATTCGCGTTGATTATCTCAAGTTATTACTTTGAAATTAATCCTTTATTTTTCCGTTCAAAGCATCCACTATTATCTTAAATTGGATTCCTCCGCAAATATATTAATAGAAAAACCAAAACGTAATAAAACATTTTCCTGCAATTATTAATATGCAATATATTATGGATAATGGAAATGCCGAGGTAAGTCACTACTTGTATGCAAAAGCTAAATATTTATACCACGTTCTCTCTTCCTCCAAATGAGTCAAGGTTCTTGCATACAAATGAACCAACCTCGAGGATCCGGCATTCCGACAGTAACGCTATTTTTCCCTATGAACCGACGAAGGCGGTTCGGCATGCCGCTCTTAATGCAAGAAGGAAATTGGCAGCGAAGCGGCTGTCAACTGGGATTTCCAATTCAAGTGGGAATAGGAGCGAGAATTTAGAGGACGTTGAGTAGTCCCGGAGATATGTGCCATCACTACTTAGCACATAGCACACACAGCTTACTCTATGGTGCCACCTATGAGCAGCTAAAACAAGCGTCGCAGCGTGTCTGTTTGAACTCAAAAGCGAACTCGGCTCAGAAAGCCCATGGTTTCCGGGCGTTGCGAGCAAAGATCTTCCTCCTCTTCTTCTTCTGTCACTTCGGCGATAAAAATAGAGACGTCTTTATTTCCATCAAACGGCAATCACTCATCTCTTCATTTCGCATCCACCGCTCTTAAATCCAACCCTTCCGAGGGGACTTCCTCTTCCACTGCCTCCGCTCGCTGCTCTCCGCACTGGAATTCGAGAAAATCTCCCGGGGACATAACTAATTCATCATGTGCATTCAAAAACGTCACACGTCATAGCCCTCGTGTGAATTCCAAACACATTTCCAGGAGTTGATTTATTGCTTGACCTCATTCGTCCCACAATACAGCAGTCGCTGACAGAATTCTGTTCGCGTCTCCATCCCCTCGGATATTACGTGTGAAACTCTAAAACCAGAAATTGGCATATATATCCCTTCCTGCTTCCCGGTATCTCATATGAGGTCCTTCAAAGATAGCAAAATCATCACTCATGGGGACATGCTTCAGCTTTTTGGTGATGCGGCAGAACAAGTGGGCTGCACCGGCTCTTAAGGCCGTTTTACACGGGGCACGTCATTGCGCAATCTGACGTATGTCCGAAGGCGCAGTCAAAATTGCGTCGTGTAAAGCGGTGAATTGCGAGAACGCATGCGAGAATGCATGGATGCGAGATGGCAAAATAGCCCCTGTTCTAATTTCGTTCATGCATTCGCGCAATTGCCCGCCATATTAGAAATTAATGCAGCTCTAACCTGCGCAATGACGTGCCCCGTGTAAAACGGCCTTTACAGCTTCGTTCAATGTTAGGTCATAGCTTATTTTAAAATTAAATGCATAACAACAAAAGCTGGGAATAAATAATAAAAGATATTTGAGGACGTGGATATAATAACTTAGCACGGATGTAATGGGGAGTGATGCAAAACATAGAAGCACAAGAAAAGTAAAGGGAGAGACACCAGGCAAATCATTTTCATTAGAAAGGTGAAGATGGGATTATAGGCGAGGATTCCAGTTCCATCAATGGATTCATCATTTTATTAAGGGATACAATAAATAGCCGTTTTCTATTAAAGGATATCGTCAGCAATAATCTGAACTATGTTTTCGCATAATAAGTTGAGACTCATGCACTTTAAACAATTTTAGATATTTTTTATAAATAATTATAATATTGGTATGTTCTATTATAATATTTATGCAATAGAATATAATTAAAGAAGCAAAAGTTCGTTACACATTGTAGAGAATCTATAAGCTGCAAAAACACACTTCATCTAAACAATGCTCTTCTTCAGTTCATCAACGATACACAAATTATGTATTTCACCCTTCATACTTAGACAATATATATAATATATTTATACAATATTTAGCATGATCATTCAATTAAAATGCCTCTTCAATCACTCTTGCAGCAACTTCCAATCTATCTCAATAACGTTCTTTCTATTAAACAATATCAAAGAGCTAGCCGACTGACTTCTTTTAAACCGCCTTTTTCCTTCAAATCTACACATACGTACTACGTTTCAATTACATTACCAGTATTCGCTTCCAAGACCATAATAAGAAAATAACGTCATTCAATGAACATAGGTCTTCCTCTAATCCTGTAATCTAAAGCAGTTCTCCTTTAGATGCCTCTATTCTTATTAATCACAGCACTCCACGAACCAATCCAAAGTCAATACCGCTCTTTAATCAGACAGGTTGGCACTTGTGCTTTGGTTCTCTAAATGAATTCGCTTTACTGTCATTTATCTCATCTCTTTATTGCAGCAATACGATCTGCCAGCAAAGACTGCTATTTCCGCGGATAGAAAGTTGTTTATATAAATGTACTATTTCTCAAATAAAAATGCAATTATGGCTAAAGTAATTAATTGTGTAGGCTAAATATGGACAGACGTTTCCATCGACTAGTCGTTCACCTTTTACGAGGTGCTACCACAAGGTTCATCGATAGATTAAATTACACTACTTCTAGACCTTGTTCACCATAATCACCTTCTAAGTACTCCCCTTTAGAATGCATGCACCGAATCCAGCGCTTCTTCCAAGCATTGAATGCCATCTGCCGGTCCTTATTCGTGAGCATGTTTAGCGTCACCTGCGATTCCGCTTTAGTTTCTCCAATTGTCTCATATCTTCGGCCTCTTGACTTGACTTTCATCGTAGGGAACAAAAAGAAGTAGCACGGGACTACATCGCACGAGTAGAATGGATGAGGTACTATACTGTAGTCTGCTTGTTTTTCACCGGGTCCTTGTTGTTTTCCACCCTGTCCCTGTAGAATTTCCTTTCATCACTCAGCAGCCGCGGCACGAACCTAGCAAAATCCGGCTCATGTTGAGTTTGTCCAACAACATCCTCTGGCATATACCACAAGATTGTCCCACAATATTACAGTCGTCGTGGATGACCCGCCTGCAATCTTCCATGACCGCAGCCCGTACAACGTCGACATTTTCAGGCGTAATGCTGGCTGATGGCCGTCCTAAACGTTCATCATCTTCTATCAATGTTCAACCATCCTTGAAACGTTAAAACCACTCGTAAGTTTGAGTCTGGCCTTAAAAATAGTCTTCAAATGCTTGCCTCGACATTTGATGTTTTTCTGCAGCTGTTTTCCCCTAGTGTGAAGCAAAACTTTACGCATACGCTCTGCTTTCTCACGTACGTCATCGCGAAATCGCAATGGAAGCAACACGCGACAGTGAAAAAGTTCTCACAAATAATAAACACGTTCACCAAGAATGAAGCCGCTTCGCTCACTATTAAGCAAAAGATGAACCAAGTGGCAACTGGCGGCGTTTTGTCGCATTAGCACTCGTTCACACGCGGCGTACGAATTTCGGGTATTATTGAGTAGCACCTCGTTTAATGACACCGATACCGAATACCAAGAAGATTAATGCTGAATATGAGAGCGAATGTAAAGCTAAGACCCTGGATGACCAGACCAACTCTCGGAGCTGCTGCAATTCATTAATTTAGCTAATAAATGGAACATTTATTATTGTGTTCTAAAACTATGAAACCTCAGAAGGA
Organism: Pyrrhosoma nymphula; assembly: GCA_963573305.1. Classification (NCBI taxonomy): domain Eukaryota; kingdom Metazoa; phylum Arthropoda; class Insecta; order Odonata; family Coenagrionidae; genus Pyrrhosoma; species Pyrrhosoma nymphula. The sequence continues at coordinate 146,852,677 of OY754328.1, forward strand.
CAAAAACCAGCAATCCCACTCTCACTAAAAGATGAAAGTCCCGCCAAAGGGACGATTCCCAATACGGGGGAGAGGACCCTTTCTTCCACGAACCACCGCAGGAACATCCCCCTCCCCTTTTTCGCCCACCCCCACAGCCCTCACTTCTTACCTCTCCGCCCCATCCCAACCGCGCCTCCTCTTCGCCCCCACCCTTCCTTTACCGCTCTCCTCTCAGAACCTCATATGCCCGCGGTGCCTCCAGCAGTATATCAGGCGCCCGCTTCCACACCTAACCAACCCTCACAACTACTATCACATATACCTTCCCCCCTCCACCCCCCTCAAGTTACAACCCCCCCCCTTTCTGCCCACCCTCGCAGCTGCACTTACACCGCCAATGCCACCCCTCCCACGCGCAATAAGGCGGAACTCTCCCCACCCCCCTCCCTTCCACTCCCAAATTGCCATTACTCTCCGAGGCGCCATCAAGCGCATGTGTTTCCTCCGTCGACGACGGAATCCCAGCGACGCCTATTGTTCAAGCGAGCGAGGGCGTCGCTCCGCCCCCCTTCCACCCTTTAAAGTGGGGGCCGCGTCGGTCTTGAGAGTAGCACTCGCGCGGTCGCGAAGCACGAGAGCATGGAAAGTGGGAAGAGACCCTCCTCACACTTACAGTCGCGCAGAGAAGGGCGAAACGAGGGTAATGGGGAAGCCTCTCTTTCTTTCCTGTTTGCAGCATCCGTAAGGGGTCTCCGCCACCGCCTCTGCGGTCCAGCAAAAACTGTCCTTATGAGAGAACTAACTAAGGCCGTTTGCGGATGAGCGCGCGACAAAGGAGCTTCATTTCGGTCGGGGCTGTCCGGCTTGCCAGGCGCTTTATGGAGTGGAATATATTCCGCAGGGCACCGAATTGAACGGCTTACCTGAACAAGAGCTGCTCGCTGCGCTCAACATGGCCTAGACATCCGCTTAATAGACGCCATAGGAATACCATGCGCCTCTAGAGAAGAAGGCGAAGTTGTCAGCTTATGAAGCGTAAATGCATCGGAGGTTCGCCTGATCCCCCACGCGAGTTTAGTAAATTGTTATTCATGAGTTCTTTTCCACTGAACAACGTATATGGTATCACCAGAAATTAGTTACGCGGTCAATGTACAATCGCCAGAATTTACACAGCATCGTCAATACAAAAATTCCACGGTCTCTCACTCATTCACCACCTGGACAGCAGCTACTATATAATGTTACCGACATTTTTTATTAGTTAATTAATGCAAAATTAAAGTTGTACCATTGATGTTAAAATGCTTAACTTTTGATAGAGTCCCATGGGTTAGTACCCATGATTTACTAACGTATTTAATATAAAAAGTAAAAAGAATTACAGACATGCCTTCACAGTAAGCACACCATCAGTGTGTATGTAAGGATTAATAAAAATAAATGCTTTAATAGAAAGAAAGGTCTTTAAACCTTTGATGTATTTCACTGGTATTACTCATTTACAGCAAATAGTTATAATACAAACAATCTGTCGAAACCAAGCGATTTTTCGATTAATGTTAATTCCAAAGCGTGCGAGCTAATAAATTAGTCTTAAAATATTTTTATGCCTCGGGAAACTCTGTCTAGAGTTAGCCTTTTTAAAGAATTTTGAGAAAGAATTCTGTTTACTCTTAAAACCATAGGAGTGTCATTTAATGACAGAATAGCAGTCATGCAGGCAATATGAAGAACAGTGATTAAATGTGAGAAAAAAATTAACATGCTACGCCATGCTGATGCCATAGCAATTCTAGCATGCAGAGTTCTCGGGACTCAGATGTTGCATAGCAATTCACGTAGAGATGAGGGAAGAACAGACGAGGGGAGCTTTATGGACGGCAAAACTATGAAGAAATACAACCTGATGATTAATCTAAAGAAAACCCAGATTACATTTTGTAGAAGAAATCAAGAAGAGACAATCACTGCCAAACTTGGACAGCCAAAACTTGAGAAAGAGGAAGTAAATTTCTGTCAGGGAAGCAGAATCACCAGCGATAGAAGAAGTAAGAAAGTTATTGTAGGGAGAATAGCAAAATCAAGGAAGGCATTCTATCAGAAGAGAAGTCTGCTGACAGCTGGTAACACAAGCCTGGAGGTAAGGAAGCACTAGATTAAAACATTTATGTGTTACCGAAGCCTAGACAACAACATCTGCAGAATGAAAGAGATAGGAAGCAAAGGAGATTTGCTATTTTTTTAATATTATGATGAACATTGAATGGACTGAGAGTATCACTATCGAAGAAGTCCTGAGAAGAGTTGCATGGGGAAGAAGCAGTGAAAAATATGCGAAAAAGGAGAAACACACTTGATGAACACATTTTGCGACACAAAAGGCTATTAAAAACAATATTGGAAATAAAAATTAATTAGAGGAATCGCAGATGAAGACAAGGAGTGGAATACATAAGGCAAAGTATGAAGGTCGTCTAGAGAATAATTATGAGGGAATGAAGCGGTGGGCGGAGAGTGGAGTGGAGGGCTGCAGGGAAGCAGTCTTCGCATTGATGGCAACTGATGATGAATGAAAACTCCTTCCATTCCTATCTTAAAATTCTAAATACCGAATAAAATAAAAAATTCATTTTTTAAATACATAAAATTATATATCCTATTATTATAAATACCTACATGAAAATGCGTTTTTAAAGAGGAAAGGAGAGACGTAATGACACTATTCTTCCGTTAAATAAAATATCATATAGATGATGCGACTAAAATGACTTATCTTGCCACCAGCCTATAGAAGCAAACAACAATTACTGCACTTGAAATGAACATTGTGAATTTACCGAAACATTATGAGATATATGTTGGTCGATCTCACACATCTTCATCAGTACGCTGTGGCAGAGTTACGACATCTCAACAACTGCGGCAGCCAGCCCAAAGATGTACTTGGGACTTAAAATCGCCACGCAGATGCACCCCGCACACTAATTTGCCAGGCAGTTGGCAAAGTTGCCAGTCTCCCCTCCCACCCCCTACAAACCAGTCCGGCGCATCCCGTGGAAGTCTTCCGAGCGGTTTCACCGCACACCTGGCGCCACGCCGTCCAAAGCCGTATCATACGAGCGGGTGTGCGGAAGGAGCGGTCGTCGGTGATCTCTCTCGTGAGGTGGGGGCAATGTGTGCGCTCGTAACATCCGTGGGTAATGGACGCTGCTAATTGGTTGTGGCTCTCGCGATCGACCACGCATCGCGGTCCCCAGCCGCCCATTCCGAGACCCTGCCTCCCCCGCACTCAAGCCCCCCCCCCCACGCCTCGGAGGCGACATCCTCCGACACTTCCTCGCCCGCCCCCGCTCAAAGATTTTTCCTCCTCCGCTCCGTACGACTCCGCCCGCCGACCATCGTCGGAAGGGCAATTGCGAGAGAATAGGGGACGGATATTGGGGTGTCACGCGATGCACGGCAATGAAGGTCGTCCTTCCCTCGGTTTCCAGAGGACATCTACATAACAAACTGCAAGTAGCTATAAGGGCGAGAGGCAGGGGTGGTGGGAAATCAGCCGAGGAGACAAGAGAGAAGAGGGAAAAGGAGTCAGAAAATTATAAGGATGAGAAGAGAGATGTTTCTCGATATAGGTACTCGAGAAGGAGTATTGGAGTGTGTATTCGCTTTCGTCAATTCAACATATGTACCATTAAGTCAGGATTAGTACACCCGTTTCGGCACCTCATTGTGATATTTCATAACATCTTGGAACGAAACTAACGTATATAATCTTCGAGCAAGCAAAGTGTAATTTCTAGGCTCCCAATCCATCTCCGGAACACTGATTCTCAAGGACATTTGTCATCTTTAAGAATTGAATGTTTCCATTATAGATTCCTGATGCACGGGGTGAACTGGAAATGAGATGATACCTAAGTAAAGATATATAAATCATTTCCTTCATTTTTATTCATGGAAATCTTCCTACCATTCTCTCGATCAATCGTTTTATAAGTCTCTTAAATTCTCAACATCAAATTTACGTGTTTCACTCGGTTCTAGGAAGATCTCCCAGGCCTCATTTTGAACCCTTAAAATTAATGCAGTTGCAGCTGCAATTTAGTATTTAATCAGAAAAATAAAGTTTAACTGAAGCCGTGTGCAGTTCTACATTTTTCTGTTTTTGCTAGCAATATCAAATAAAAGGATAGGACCTAGGATTTGGCTGGAGTGTATACTTCCTTCACGGAGAACCGGGATAAAGCCTCCAAATCTCTTCTTTATCAGACTTCAATTTTATGACATACATCACATAATAAAGAAGAGTAAATGACTGTAAAAATTACGAGAGCGGAAATTATGCGACAAAAAGAAGCAGCAATAAGCGAACATACAACCGGAAAAATATTATTTCTGCAGGAGATTTCGTAAAGGATTATCTATAAATTTTAAAAGTTATGCAAACTCCGCGAGAAGAGCGAAGCGTGAACATTTGGACAGGGAATGCGCCCCCATCCAAACGATCGGTTATTCCAACCAGGGCCTCAGCTTTTCCCTCGGCCCTTCTCATACACGGGACATTCAACTTTGAATTCGGTGCGGGAACATGCAGCGGAGAACTTTTTTGCAATCGGCTTGATTTTTAATCACATTCTCCCTTTACTGTTGGCATACATGAACTTATGTGTGGCTATGCTTGGATTGGGGTCGCGAGAAAGAGGGATGGAATATTCTATCTGGTTTCCACTTCCACCAAAGTAATTTTTCAGCATAAGCAATGACGTTGAGATTTTTGTCACAATCGACGTATTGCATGCTTTGAAATTGTTGACTTGAATGCTCCCGGAGAATTCTAAGTCTTTTTTTTGCCGTAAAATACGTTACATAGCCGTTACACATGCAGAATTTCTTGCCATCATGTATACAAATTTATGTACACACATACATTAATATTACAGAAATAGGTTTATTTAAATAAATAGCTAAGAATACATAATCAATCATTACTGGCACCAAAATTAGATACACCCACGACAACATGTCCCTTCGTAACTACAATTACTTACTCATTTATATGGAATAAATGCGAAATATGTTATTATTGCATTTGCAATTAAATTTGATAAATAATTTCCTTTACTGAAACGCGGTTTATGGTTTCATCAACGCAGGATTGACCTTTTGACATCAGACATATGGGGCAGTTATCTGATGAATGGTATAAGGGACTTTGGTAGCAAGATCACTAGTATGCAATTATTTCATGGGATACTTTAAACAAAGTGACTCCGAAGAAGACTTGAACATTTGTAGCGAGATAGTTTGCAAAGGATTTGATTTAAATATCCTCTGGAAATGGTACGAGCAATCTTCACACTCAAGGGGCCTTACTCACTCTTCGTCTCCATCCCCGAATGGCAAAACACAATAATTATGAAACGCGATGAAATGAAAGTAATGAAAATTTGAAACTCTAGGAAGCCCAAAACTCTTCTCTGACGCCTTTCCCGCCATTTCCTAGGCCTCGATGGCGGAGGGTACCGTCCGCGTCTCCTAAACCTAATGTCAAAGGTTCTCCACCTGGTTGTATTTTTCACCTAGGCCTATGCGATTATCGAAAATAATCGATATCGATCATGGGAATTGATGACATGACAATTAATTGAAGTCCTTCAATTAATTGACAATGGCCAATTAATTGGCATCGAATTGGTTGTCAATTAATTGTCATTTCTCAATTAATTGACAGGACTCAATTTGATCGTGCTTTTTAAAAGTGGCGATTACACACAGGAGTTGACTCCTATCTGATGGATTTATATCGAGTTGACTCCACTTGGAACCAAAACTAGGATGGTGGATACTCCGTCCAAGTATCGAATTCCGCCACTATCGATGGCGAACTCCTATAGGAGTAGGTATGATACACGTCCAAGTTTCACCTTCCAAGTGGACTCGTATATGAGTCAACTTCTGTGTGTAATTACCGCCAAAGGCTTTCCTTTGCCAATGAGAGGAATGAAAGAATTAATTTGAAAATCAGCAAAATAATTCAATCAGTTAGCTTTTATTCATCAATTAAAGGAATAGATCGCTATTTGAAGACTGGCTGATGAGATCCTCAGCGTGTTCATCCGACAGACACTGGCTAGTGTCGATGACGATGTTCCCGCCGAGACTGAACATCTCGGACGCAGTGCTAGTTGCCGGGATAGCTAGCTAACTTCTGGATGGGAGGGAGGAGTAGATGGTGGCCGTCACCACCGTCAATAATCTTCAATTAATCGATTACCGGACAATAATTATGAATTGAATAACAATTGAACAATAATTGGCACTTGAAAAAATTGACAATCGAGTCGATGTGCTGAAATAATCGATCAATTGTAAAAATAATTGAATCGACGATTCAATTAATCGAATAATCACACAGCCCTATTTTCACCACCATGGGCATGCGTTTTTGTCCACTTACCTCGTTGTAGGCTAAATTACACTGAAGCGGAAGGACTTTATTGCTCTACCAGTTGCAATTGAAAATAAATACATATATCTTACCTCCAACACGATCTACAGAGAGTTCAATCAGACAAAAAGAGTCTAGAGCCCACAAGGTTAGGCGCCATGTGCGAACGCTGGATATGCATGCATCGCCGGAAGATTTCTACATCTACAAAAGAGCCTGCAAGCCACGTTAAGGGTGTGTGGCAGGGGGTGAGTAGTCGCCAACATGCACTACACTATACCCTAAAGTTAGTGTAACTACGACTATTGACGCATTAGCATGCATCTACATAATGCTTGTCACGAGGCTAAGCCTCACAAGCATGCACTATAGATATGTCACCAATGTTAGAGGGACCGTTAGTATTTATGTATTTTGCAACTACATAAACGGACAGTTAAACTACCCCTCTCTCTCTCTCTCCCTACAAGCATCCCACTCCAAGCAATGTGCTCGCTTCCACGCGTCACACTTAACACGAGTGTGCAACATATGTTTTGCAAAGCGCCCTCCCTGCCCTCTCGGGGGTGAACATGGGACACACGACCCGCAGTCCCTCGACACCCATATCGACACTCGTCATAACCGCGCGATTCCACCCAACCCACTCGCAACAATCCCCAATCTCCCATTCACGCCCCCTCCCCCCAACGCCCCCCCGCTCGAGATAGGAACAGCACACTCCGTAACCCTCACTACCCTCCCTCACTCTTGCCTTCTCTATCCTCCCCGTGAATCTTCATCCCATTTTTTTGGCGATGCCGGGCGGGTCATGCGCATCAAGCACAGACATCGTCGGGTTGATTTTCGACCGCTCGCATGACCTCCTTTTCACCAAACCAATAGTAAAGACAAATGCGGCGATCATTTCACAATATTAAAACTTTATTATTACTATAGAAATATTATTCTCTTTGTCGACGTTTCGCATAGAACCTAACCTATCTAAAATACTATTTAAAGAAACCGTCCACATCACAAAAGCACAAAACATCCTGCATTAAAAATGCATAACTCGCCAAATTAAGCAAAATTTAATATATGTTGATATGTTAAAACAGCACTTAATTTCATTTTCATTTTTAAAAGCACCTAAATGTACAACAGCTGACAAATAAGCAATAAATAGCAACAGAGGAATCATAAAACAATTAATTCAAAAGGAACTCTCTCTCTCTCTCTGAGGAAACTTGAAAAATCATATGTGTATAAATTCCAATCATATATGTCAAATTAGTCGTTCTAAAGTGACAATGTTGGGTTTATTCTCTGCGACTGTGGCATATCATGCACGACCGCGTCTCCTGTGCTACAATGTAGACTGGGGATGAGAACATCTTGTTCGTATTAACCCCCCGCTGAAATTCGCCTTTAATTAAGATGGCTTGGTGGTGTAACTAGCGAACACACCTGACCGGCAATTGGGAGTTCCGGATTCGAATCCTGGTCAAGTCAAATGATTTTTTCAAGGCGAATTTCAACGTGTTTGGCGAATTAGTTGTAGCATTTTAGCGTGCTTCGACGGCTAATGTCATTTCGCACTTACTGTTAGCCATATACAGACAAGTGCAGCAGAACTCGGACGAATAGCATGATCGACCCTTCAAATTCGAGCCGAACCTAACGATACTTCGGTGACTGTGCGGGAAGTGGTGTTTCTATCGTAGCAAGCCGTTTCTCCTTAATCGTGCGTATTTTTCCTTTGATGAGAGGATAAACTATTAAGGGTAAGTCAAGGAAAGTTTAATCTGGTCATACCTTGAACCAATCTTCGTGAAAAAGTATTAAAAATATCATAATGCTTGCTTAAAATAATACCAGGACTTGAGCACCAACAAGATCATTCTTTTAACACGTTCAGCGCGGCATGACCCACCGGTGAGTCATGGCTTGCCTATCCCCCTGGGCGTCATGACCCACCGGTGGGTCATGCTTGCCGTAAGCAATAAAGGAGTTTCTGTCCACGTACGCCTATGAAGACGGACTTAAAACGTCCTTCGTCGCCCACGAAGTTGTTTTACTGATGCCAATCCGAACTTTTTGCCTGCAGAAAGGAAGTAAGTAAAATTATGGGCAGTGACGTAAATATTCAGTTTTTTGAGGTGTTTTATCAGTATTTATATGTTAAATATTTTCAGTTTTTTGTGGTGTTTTATCTGTATTTATATGTTAAATATTTTCAGTTTTTAGTATAACTAACTTCAAATAAATTCAATTAAAAACACCTGGTAACAACTTGATTCCAAAACGTTTTGAAATACGTACTTCTTGTATTTCGGATTACCTACCCATCGTTTACAGGGGTAAAACATTTTTTGCGGCGTTTGTAGCGTCGGAAGTTCTCAATCATATCAATTCCGTAAGCAGTTTTATGAATTTTATGGTAGTTTGAGCGAAATATTTCCCTAGTCATAATGGAGACCATATTCGAATTTTATTTTTTTAATTTCAGCGTCTGTAAGAAGTATGGAGTGGATACTGTGATATTAATGGCGCAAAAATATAGCTATATATGTCCAAAATTCTCAGTAATTAAATATAAATTTATGCGTAAGTCTCAAACTTGACTAATTTATTCACGCCGTACGGTGAAATCATCTTCAAGATAGGTATTTTGCGATTCTGTAAAAATTTCTGCGGTGAGTAATCGATTAATTTTTATAAATAGTTGAGAAAATATATTAACTACGCACCACTACTTTTTTGATGAAATCTAGGTGTTATAAATTCTTAAATATTTGAAATATTCTCCCTCTGGAGCGTACAGCCGTATTCCATCCCATGTAAAACACCTTGTATTTTCAGGTAAATTACTCGAAAATGAGTTCAGCAAGGGATTAATATTTTTATATTATTAGAAAGATTTTTTTTTAAGATGAGGTAAAATTCATCAAATTCTAGGTGAAAATATATTTCGCTCAAACTACCTAAAAGATGTATCACATTCATCCTCATTAAGACAGCCATGGGATTACTGGTTAGACATCCACGACCGAGCATGGAGCTCGTTGATCGAGTAGTTACGGTGACGGGAAGGAAGGAGTGGAGTGGTGATGTCGAAGGGGTGCCACCCAACCAACCCCTGAATCCTTTAAGGGGCGTCCGCCCAAGCAAATGACTCCACCTCCCACCTAACGAGATTCGCCGTGCAACGACGCCGCCTTCCAACCCACCGCTATGGAGATGGCGCGCCCTCGCAGTAATGCACCCGAAAGTCTCGCAGGAGTCGATTGTCTCGTTTTACGCTCAGATTCACACCCTCCATCCCGCGTCGATTCCTTTCAGCCCAACCCCTGCCACACAACAACCCCCGCACCCGCAACTTAGAGAGCAAATCCAATATGTTCCCATTTCAATCTACTTCCGCCGCATCCACACCTTCTGCTCTCCCTTGCACCCTTTTTCTTTCTCTCTCACTCCTACCTCCCAAACGCCATATCAGCTTTCGTCCCGCCAGCTAAATTTCTTTTTGCAAAAAACCTCCGCAATTGGCGAAAACGACAATGACACCAAGGGGTAGAGTAAAGAATGCGCATTTGTAAAATGTAAGAAACATATCCGTGAGAAAAGTAGTTTTGAGGAAATTGAGTTAGGAAATTACCAATTTTTAGAAATTTCCCCATGATTTCGCCGCCATAATTGATGGCTATAGGAACAACCAATCCCCCTAGATGACGCACCCATCGAGAAGTTGCTTTTCTTCTCTACTTACCAACCTTCCTTCACTATTTCCCGCGATATGAGAATTTGTGCAACGGAAGGTGTGAAAGCGCGATGCAAGTGAATAACGTGTTGGTGAATGGTTTGCTGGAAAGGGTTATTTGGCGGATAGTTATGTTTTTACACGAACACCCTTTTAAACCCAATTCTTTTAACCGTCAATACTATTCTCAGATATTCATCAAGAAGAAATCTTTAATACACGCTCCCATACATTTCGATCACGAGCAGGAAAAGCTTCAGAATCAACTACATAAAAACTCTCTGCTTTTCCAACAGAACAGAGTCGATACCACTGTCAATTGTTACCAATACTCACTGAAAATGATTGCTAATGTATTAATTATGACCGCACTACTTCAACCAAAGAAACATGGGAGGATTTTCCTTTGTATCCACAAAAACGATCGTCTCGTCTCGCAATACGGGTTTGCAGCTTTGACCACCACAATTTTACGCTATTATCACAACTTCAGCCAGCATCAACTATTTTAAATACTTAACAACCATCCAGACATGCGCTTCACGCCGTTCCTTTTCGATGTAAGCAAGACTTTCAATCAGGCCTATAAAAAAGGCACATTAATGACGCACCGAAGTCTAGGTGATAAGACACTAGGATGATTTTCCACAAATGAACAAAGGAGAACAAGTGAAAGAAAACTAGGGCACCAGACAAAATATCTACGGCTTAGAGTAAAACAAAAGGGTTCCTTCGTTAAAATAGAGATTCTTTTATGAATTGATGAATAATTTTGTCGCTAGCGTAAAATACTCGCAGTTCGTCAGTTACTCAGAGAAATTGAGTTAAACTCTGAATGAACTCTACACCATCAACATTTGAAACAAACTCCCAAAACAAATGAAAAGCAAACAACACGGTGAACATTTTCTCCAATTCATAAGAACACTCGACTTTGATACACACAGCGTTCACATGCACAAGGGAATGGAAGAGAAACGACATCCGGGCGGGAGCGGAGCGCTCGAATCGAAAAATTTGAATCGCTAATTCCATTTGCATCCTCCTCATCTCTTTGATCCTCCTCCACGCCCCTTCATATCCGTCGCGGCGGTGGTACACTCTGGCGGGAATCTCTCGAAACGCACAATCTCCCAACCGAGCAAAATCCCCAACTTGCTCCCTCACTCCTTCCCCTCCCCTTCCCCTCCCTGTCCTTCCCCTCCCCTCTACAACCCATGAGCCATTCCCACCCGACTCGACCCCCCCCCAACAACCCCCTACATTCGCCTCACACCAGCCCTCTCCCAATGCCGACTCCTTCCAACACCTTCACAACGTTCACCCTGGGTGCGTCTGAAAATCCTTTGTATCCCTAATTTATATTCATTTCTCACTAATTTGATTGGATGCAAAACTCGGCCAGCCACACCAGTGTCAATTAAATTCCAATCAGAAAGAGAGACAGTTCGGAAGATTCTACGTTTAAGGTAGTTTGAGCGATAAATCAATTCACCTAAAATTTGATGAATTTGACGTCATTTTAAAGAAAAAACTTACATCTTTTTAATGACATCAAAAAATTAATTCCTTGTAGAACTACTTTTCGAGCAATTTTCTAAAACAATATAAGCTGTTTTACATGGAATAGATTACAGCTGTGTGCTCCAGAGGGAGAATATTGAAAAAATTTGGAACTTCTAACACTTAGATTTCGTCAAAAAACTAACGGTGTGTAGTTTGTATGTTTTCTCAACTAATTATAAAAGTTAATCAATTACTCACCGCAGTACTGCAGGCGATCTCACCGTACGGCTTTTAAAAATGAGTCAAGTTAGAGACTTATGTGGTTACATTGGTCAATTTACAGAGAATTTTTGTTAATTATAACTATACTTTTGCATCATTAATACTATAAAATTTACTTCATACTTCTTGCAGACGCTTAAATTAAAAAATTAAATTGGAATATCGTATCTGTTATGATTAGGAAACTATCTCGCTCAAACTACCTTAAAGGAGAAAAGTGCAATACATTTTTTGAGCTTACAAAAATCTACTGTAACTGCTAATAATCTTGGATTCTCTTAGACGTTTGAATCTCAATGACCATATTCTAGAATTATGCGAATTTCACAAAAGTTGGTTTATTCACGACCCGGGTTTCAACACATTATGTCATCTTCAGGTATTATACCATATTCTAGTATTTAACAGAAAGTAAAACCATCGCAAACCATACGCACCCTCGTAGGTCAAAAACTTAAATGAATGAACATTTACCGTTAAAATACCCAAGTTACAATGTTTTCTTTCTCGAGGAATTTTCATTCATTAACCGATTTCACTTGCCACGGTTGACTTATAAACATTAAATGATCAATATCAGATAAAGTAAAATACCTCCTTGAAATAGAATCCTTTTTACATTACCCCGTATTATGTTACAAATATACATGATATCATAAAAGGATGTCTTTTCTTAGATTACGTGTTTTCCAAATATTAACCATTTATTTCCTAAGTCAACCAATCTTAGCTCGCCTCACCTCGTTACCCAGTATTTCACTCTGAGAAAGGAATTTCGTTGCTTTTTTTGTCCAATGTAAGCATATTGGCCATGGAGTGGATACATCCGTTTCATTTATCACAAATTACAATTATTTCTTACTTAAAGCAATTACTTGCTAATATAAACACTAAAAAATTAATTTTAAGTTAAGGAAAAATAACACAAATAACCTAGGTACAAAGGCACAATTAAGGTAAACCAAACACAATTACACAGAAATCACAGATCTATAGTGAGAATAGAGGGCCACCGTAAAGCCCACCGAATGCCAACTATAGTTACTGGAGTAGTCGAACGCAGCTGAAATCAGTTTCGCAGTCATTGACGGGAATGTTGGTTGGCAAAGGCAAGTTTACGCATTGTGAATGCTATGAACGTAGAGACTATCTAGAGACAATCTAGAACGTAGAGAAAAACTAGTCTCGGAGTTAGCTTCCTCTTACATGTGTGTGCCATAGGGTCAGCAGCGGAATGTTCAATTCGGTAGAGTTAACCTTGAAATTGAAATGCTCTCAAAATAGCACACAGAGAGGACCGGGACTACAATAAAAATTAGGGATTCTAGCTCAAGAATGGGAAGCCAGCACTCTCATCACGGCACCGACTTGATTTCATGTCATTAAGAAAAACCACTTCATTATTTTCGATCTCAGTATCCGCGCCAAGCTGCTTGTTTCATCGTTAACTTGATTCTCATTTTGCGCAAATGCTACTTAAGCTATAAGAGGAGAAATCACTGGGTGAAGAGTTAAAAGCAGCAGATTTGCGGCACAGGTCGCTTCCTAATGCCTGGAGAATCCTGCGGATGAACGCTGAAAACAAATTCCTGAGATTCGAAGATTAGCGTTCATCACGTTGCAGTACCAGTCACTTAGGGACTACAAACGATTTCCTTATCTCCAAATCTAATGGTAAGAACATAATTCTGGCTCTGTACTCTTACAACTTAACTAATCAAAAGACTCAAAACTTTCATCACATTACCGTGGAATGTGAAACTAATTACAAGAGGAACCTACAATCACTAGCCAGAAATTTGAAGTTACTCATGGTTTCCGGATGCTAAGTTCCAAAGATGCTCAGAAACATAAGTTGTTGCATAAACACCACTATTTTAAAAAGAAACTAAAAAGACAAAACGGTGAGTTAAAAGGTGAGTGCAGGAATCACCTCGAGCAAATGCCTCCGGGGACAGCAATTAATACATTCGCACAAAACTGCAGAAGGTACAGAAAAAAAACCGGCCACCGTAATCAGAGAGAACAGATTTCACATTCCAATGGATTTCGTCAGAGGTGACTTCTGCCCTAACCTCTCTTAACAACCTTCGGGAAGATCACCGAGTAAATACAACAGCTATAGGATTTAAGAAAAAAATCAAAATAAAAAATTCAAAAATAATTTCGGAATCCGCAAAAACTCATGATATCTCAGGAATATCAATAAATCAACTGCGCTCAATAGTTTACACTATTTACACCTACATGGATGAATGATTTTAAAAGTCTTGTAATCAAATTAAACTGCAGGAATTGAACTATCCACATATATTTTATGCACAATAATATACAACACGTATTTCAATGCTTAGGGTGTCATCATCTGGTATTTCAATGCTTGCTCACGCTTAGGGCGTATCATACATGATGATGACGCCCTAAGCGTTGAAACACGTGTCGTTTATTATTGTACATTAAATATAAGCGGACAGTACAACTCTTGTAGTTTAATTTAATTACTGAAATGCTCTTCCACCACGTAACGTCAGATACGGTCGAATTTAAAAGTCTACGCTATAAAAAAAACTAAGTCAAGCGGCATAATAGACTGCGAGGATTCTCCCTCTACATTTGAGTAAAACTGCAGTCGTCTCCGTCGACCTGTGCGACCGGAAACATCCGCTAGAATATAAATCTCGCGGAGAAGAAGAAATAAATGTGAGTATATGTATTCTGATGGAGTGCGCGATGTCTTCATCGCGGATTCCGCTCCGTTGGCGACCCCTCAGGTTTTTCTCTCGCGGCAGGGGTGGTATGCGGCAAGAGGTGGTCCTCCCTCCAAGGGGTGGGTGAGATTGCACGAGGGGAAGGGGATGCTTGAGAGGAGAACCAGAGACCGGCCATCCATCACTCTCCCACCCCCGCTCTCGCCGCGAATGAGGCGGCGCGCTTCCTTCTCCCCCCCCCCCCCCCACTCCCTCCAAATAGGAGTTACTCTAAATAAAACATTATCATGGAATGAACACATAAAACCCATTTCGCATAGGGTATTTAAGACTTTACACCAGTTAAACCATTTAGACACCTTATCCCTGTCTCCCTTCGCCAAACGTTAGTGGATACTCTTTGTTTTCCCACACATAGACTACTGCTGTGTGGTATAGAAAATTACATTTATTATTACGGGACGAATGTGTCCCTTAGGAACATGTATAATTATGCTTATCTATAGAGTCAAGTAAATAATACAACAGCAAGAATACAAGACGTATTAATACCACAGAATCCAACAGAAATATTTAATGTAACAGCAACGTTATAAAAATACATCAGATGTTGTACAGCGTAGCACAATATTTAGTTCACTTGAAGTAATATTTCATGATATGACCTTGCAAACGAACTGAATTTAAAACTTCAGAGGATTCAGAATTCCTGTGTGAGGTTTGTCTTTGACATCACATATTATGAACACTTGACGCCATACTTTGAAAGGCTCAGAGGGCTAAAAATACAAAATAGGCACTTACTTAATACGGCAATATTCATTAATAAGTTAATAACAACAGAACTTCCCTCATATTTACACCGGAATGTACATTACAATGCAAAAACAAATAAACATCCAACAAGCCGCATAGAAGAACTTTATATACCACATTATCGAACATCTGCATACGCTAGGTCTTTCCATGTCACCTCTTTCGAGTTATGGAATAAATTGTGAGAAGATATAAAATAATCTGAAAATACAAATGAATTTAAAAATAAAAAATTACTTCAACTGAAATAAATATTGTAAATGAACTAAATATTTTGCTACACTGTACAAAATCTGATGTATTTTTATAATTTTGTCGTTTTGTTAAATATTATGTCGGAATCTGTGATATTAAAGCATCATGTATATCTTGCTATTGTAATATTTGTTTCACTACATTGATATGCAAATCATGTATGCTCCTAAGGGACACACTTGTCCCGGAATAATAAATATAATTCTCTATGCTTTTCTATTCCTTCCTCCCTCTCTGCAATAATCTAGCAGATAAAGTAAAAAAATTCCCACTTCGAAATCTTTTAAGGCAAAGGTTTGTAGTTTATTGCTTACCGCCTCCTTATATCATTGGTAATGAGAACGAAAATTTATATTTCTTATATTTCTTTGATTGCTTGTTATTATTTTTATGTAATTTCAAGCTTTTCCAATAACTTATTCTGACAATTCTTACCACCTTATGTGATTTATCGCAATGTAACTGATCATCTGTAATGCTATTTATTGTCATAATGATGAGACTAATAATAATGCTTTGGAATATCGTGTTTCATATGTTTTTCTTTATTGAACTTTGAATAATGGAACTCTTTTGTCGCACAATTGTATTGGTCTATCGCTCACAACGAATAAGTGTGTTTGATTAAATGATTCTATTTCTTACTGACAATTGTGTTGTTCTTAGAGGATATATGTTCTAGAGCAATACATTCCTTTTTCTTCTAAAAAAATGACCTCTCCAAGATGCAGCGGCGGCGAACCTCAATCCCATTCCATTCACACACTCCAAACTCATTCCTGCAAATCTCAATTGGGGACTACGACTGGCATTTCTATCGCATTCCAATCCAACCCCTTGCCTCCCCTTACCCTGCCTCAATCCCTCCTTCACCCGTCTCAACCATCCTCTCCCTCCTCTACTCCTCCTCCTTCTTTGAAAATTTCAGACCGCTGATGCGATTGGGAGCGGAACAAGGACGGCGACGGGGAGCGGTTTAGTAGCGAAGATGATTAGGTTTTAAGGAGAGGGGGCGTTCAGAGAATAGTAGAGGGGGACTACTGATGGCTCACGTTAATTTCCCTCCAATTAGCGGCCTTGAAAGAGGAGGCGACAGCGTCGGAATGCAATATGCTTGGAAATATCGCCGAGATGATAACACGGGTAATGCGCTGGCGCGCGGCAACCGCTCTTAGCCCGCCCGCTCCTCTCCACATCTTCGTGGGTTGTTGCTTGACTTTTCCATCATCATTAAGAAAATGGCTACTGGGACAATCCATTGAGCTTGTTCTTAGCGACATTTGGAGGATAGGAAGCAGTATTGCCACAGTTAAGATTTTATACGTATGATGAAAAAATAAATTAGAACTGTAATTTATCCAAAGCCACCATAACTGGGAACTATTAAGAACGAATTAATTTCCAATATCAAGTTTCCCAATCTAAAGGTTTCATACAAAATCTTTCTTTGCGCCATTTTTCATCTACAAAACACAATGATGATTACCGCAGAATAGGCAATAAAGGTGAATATAAAACAATTTATCAAGGAATTCATTAAATTTGCGAACTTATATTTCAAAACATTAAAAATATTTAAACTCGAGCGTCACATATGTATATAAACACTATCCGTTGCCATTTATTCATGAACGGCAGTTTTCACTGCAGTTTATTTAAAGATAAGTGTTTTTTTTAAGCCTGAATAAGTAAATACGTTTTTAAAACATCGATTTTTTTCGGCCAACCCTCGCTTTAAATATGCGAAAGTCCCAAAAAGTATTTAAGCAATATTATCCTGCTTTACAAATGTAAATAAAGTTGACTGCATTCGCTTAAAAAAAATTAGAAATAAATAATGCGTCTGGCTAGATCACTTTAAATGCCACTAATAATTAGTTCCAAATACGGAATTTGTCGCTCACTGCGGCCCATATAGATCGATTCAACATATTTGCAGAAAAATAAAATCGCTTCTTTCAATCAATTTTACCTTAAATACTTCCGTTTTTTACAGTTCATATATAATTCAGGGATCCGCATCTACCAAAACAGAACCAAAGCGCGCAATATGGTTGGTTCAGGGCTGTTGAGGGAATAGAATGAGCCTATGTCAGAACTCCTTAGAAAATAATTGCATTAAAGTGGTGAAATTGATTTTTCTTATCTATACATTCATCAGGCATATTTAAATCTTAAGTTTAGGCGCAATAGTATGTTTTTTGATTGCGGAGGTGTTTTTCAAAGGGGATAATTGTTTTTTTCTCGTACTACTGGCTCTCATGAAATCTATTTATCTCCCTACGTCCAGTTACAGTCAGGACAGATATTCTGTTAGTCTTCATTGATCTTCTCGATTATTTAAATAAAGCAATATTTATTTTCATGAGTCTGCAGAACGCATTCACAAACCATAACTGTACACGCACCATTATCTACACTTGCGTTAAATTTAAAAAAGCGAGGCAAATAAGTGACGAGGTGAGCGATGAAATGTTCCCAGAGAATCGACTTTTTCTGTGGATATTCATGTAATCGAACGCTTTCCAACTTTGAGGAAAGAATCTTGATTCACCTTCATTTATTGCTCACATAAAAACCTGCACAATTTCAAAAGTCCACTGGCTGAGGTATTCTGCCTGTATATCCCAATGCCCACGCAAGACCAGTAAGGTATTGTAGTTCAATAGGCATGTGAACAATAATCACTAACTCTGCCTGTATTGCGATCACCCGTTATTTTCGGAAATTTTGATACACGATTCTATACATAGATCTAGCCTTCCTGACATTATATCTACCGGAAAGCGTTGATCTTTTCAGGATCCTAATTGCTCCAGCCCCCTTCGGACAGCCATCGATCTCCTGTATACAGTGTCAGGTATCTCTTTGGCCGGAAAAACTCCTGAGGAATATATCGATAGAGAGCCATCCCAGCGTCCCTTCTTGAAGAGTCGCGATGGGGTTTGCGAAACGGACCTGACTCTCCTTTCTGGAAGGGGAATACAGGGAAGGGGGATGACGAGACATCAAGATCTCTAGTCATGCACGCCTGCGTTTTGGTTTTCCGAGGGGAGGCAGGGCCGACAGAAGGTCGTCGTCGAGTGGGAGATAGGCAACGGGGCACTCTGGTTGCAAAGGCAGAGAGGGTCGTTGAGGGGTGGCACCTGGAGCCCCTTAATGGCCCCCGCTGGCGCCGGATCGCACCTCGTTTCCCAAGCGGACGACGAGACGCGCCCAACGACCGGCGATGCCCGCAACTCCCAAAGCTATCATTCCTTTCGAGCGAACATGAGACGATTTTAACATCCTTAAAAGCCCCTTCCCATTGGCACTATTAGAGAAGATTTTTACGACATCTTCTTGGTTTGAGATAGGCTCTTCCATATTTTAATCAGCTCTTTAATTTTGATACATGTTTGCCCTTATCAAATACCCATATTCAAGACTTGAACGAGAGGTGAAGACACTTCGACTTTTTTGTACGATAAAAAACAATGAAAAGTTTTTCTTAACTTTTTAAACTAATAACAGCAAAAATAATCCCTCTTTAGTGATTTACACATCCCACACGTTGGATTCATGTCTGAAAATGAAGAATTGAATGATACCTTTAACTCTGTAGGTAAAAAAAATCAATAGGGTAGAGAAAGTTCATCAAGAACGAGTTTACATCATTCTATCACTCAGACGCAGCTCAACATTTTTTACCATATTGCTGTTACATATACGTGAAAAAACTCATGCAGTACAATAACTGCTTTTCCCTAATACTTTAGTAAATGAACACAAAACTGCTTCATTAACAAGAATAAAAACAACTCCACGCCTAGATGCGACCGAAGAAAAAGCCTTAGCATCTCCAACGATTTGTCAAAAGTTGGGCAGGTATCCAGCCACATCAGCCGATCATTTTTGACTTCGCATGAAAAATGCGCGATACATGGTTTCCATACACAGGCCAGAAGGAAACCAAGGGCGTGATACACTATTACGGACTCTGACCGGTAGACACTCCATACAAACCACAGCAGGATAGCCAGAAGCCATCTTATGATCTCAGTCATTAAGACAGTACTTGTTTGTCTTAAACAGGTTTTCACTCGGGTTGTCTTATACGCAACATTACATGAAATGTGAATGATTTAAACATTTAAAACGATATTTCGACTTATAAGGAAGCTATTTTGATTCATTGACGCACAAAATTACTAAAATCATAACCTTATAACGGATGAATTTTAGCGAGCGAAGACCTTCAGAACTTAATAAATAAGTTCCAAAAGATTTGGAAACCATAGACCGCTTCTAATAAGGCCATAGGCTTTGACATTATTTATATTACGTCTTCATGTGGTATTTGACTGCTTGAAACCCTTAGCAGAAAACTTAAGGAGCAAGTTTAGATCTCAAGATGAAAACTGGAACTATTCTTCAAAGTCATGAGTACAAATTTTCACCGGCCACAGTAAACATACCACAGAAGACAATGACGATGTTTGAAAATAATTGTACTCTGGGAAAATACTTATTCTGGAACATATGAAAGTCCTTTCGATTTCAAATGAAAGTCGTAATGGGTTGCATAAGCATGGCAATAAAACAGGGAAAAAATACAAACGTCTTCGTTATTAGCACTTTAAAATCAATCAATTGCGTAATTAATGAATGTAATTAATTAAGCCAGTCCAAACACATAAAACTCACGGTCATGAATTAATAATGCATACATTTCACACAAAGAACATTGCATCACGAAAACAGCAATTAGCGGAAGGATCGAAATTAACGATGGAGCGCACGAGTTGGAATTTTAATCAAATAAATACCAGAAATCCAATAAAATGTTACAAAGGAACGTCCGACGTCGACAAGAGATTTACCGACAAGTTATAAAATCGCATTCAATGCGGTAACGAGTAAAAATACACTTTCTGTAAACATAAAATTAATTAAGAATTTATATTTTAGTTTTACGTGCATATGTAAAAAGTTTTAAAAATCTCCAGGACCCGTAATTAAATGGAAAAACTCGTCAAAAGTACAAAACAAATTGCTGCGTTGGTTTGCGGGAAAAAGGGGCAATTCCACGGAGTGTTCCCGCAAACCAATACAGCAATTTGTTGTGTACTTTTGACGAGCGGTGCCAGTATATTACGGCCATTGGAGATATTTTAAACTTGTTATATTAAGAGGCCGTAGAGCTCAAGTTTCCCTAGATTTTACGTGTATATGATCAATAAAGTGAAGCCGAGTAATTTTGGAAAAAGAATTGAGAAAAATATTGATTGAATATTATTCATAATTACAGGGTAAATATTACGCCCAAAAAGGATCCATTTGCAGTTCAGTTTTCCCGGCAGTTAAAAATAAAGAAGTCCTCAACGTGGAGAAACAGCTTGTTGCAAAGTATTTAAAACTAACCGATATGAGGAGGCTGCGACTGGATTCCTTATCACTATTACTTTAATCTAACACATTCGACAAAAGAAGTATACTGAAAAATGGATGGCGAGCCGATATAATTTGTGAAGCTTTCTTCAAACTCTAAAATAAATAGCCTGAAAACATTATAAGCGTAAAATGTCCTTTCGACAAGGGAACGAGAAATGGTGGATGAAAAATGAGGAACGAGTAGTAAGAATACCTCTTGCGAATCCAAGCAGCAGCCACAGTACTTGGGGAAATAGTCAAGAGGCGATAGATCTCTCCACATTGTTATCCACGACATCCAATCACTCGAGTCACGTAGTATCGCGCCCCAAGGGGTCGCCTTTTGACCCCTGCGCCACTCATGAGACCTCTCTATACTTCGCGCAATCGATGAGAACCGGGTGTCGACACTCGGCGAGAAACCAAAGACCCCAATGGAAGCCACTTCAATGCAGCCCTTCAGCCACTTAGTTGTAAGGATGATCACCAATGGCGAAATCTATCGTCAACGCGTAACAGACAATATAACATGCAGTGTAACACAAAACTGTCAATTATTCATCGCAGGATAACCGCACACTCACGATGCACACTTTTTTCCAAATTATCTACACCTTGATGGAGCTTTTCACCAAATATTTTGCAGAGCAACCATAATGTTTGGGCTCGAATTGGACATAAGCGGTTCCAACTAGCTAACGAGAGGCGGTGCGTTCAACGCGTGGACGAGAGAAGCGATTAGAAGCGGAGGAGAAAACAGGGCCATCGGTCACTAAAGTGCGTTCTCCGAATCCGAGCACTCTTTTGCTTGCCCAAACATTTCAAAGGGACGACTACAGGAGGGGAAGCACTCTCGATTGCCATGGTGACTGCCAAACAAGGCAAAACGGCTCCCTCGCCACAATTCACCCTCCCGTGACCAGCAGCACACACCTGCCTCAATGCCCTCCCAACCTCCCCCAATCATGCTCGATCCCGCCCCGCTTCGTCTCAACACCAATTCGCTCGCCCACCCCCCAGATGGGGTCAAACCCAAACACTGGCGTGCTCAAATTTTAATACTCAAATACCCACCCCCCGTGCTACATCCATCCTTCTATTCCGACCCACCCTCGAGTGACCATCAAAATTCATTAAGTCTACTCAGTTTCCTTCCGTGCTATTATCCAAACGCAACGAGCCATCCGTACTTCACTGCTTTTTCGAGTGATCAATGACTGCTTCACTAGGACTGGTGATGTCATTCAGGCAATGTTATTACTATGGCAAAATAGTAATGTGAAGCCTCGTTAAATACACGAGTGAACTGTGAACTAAAATATAGACGGAAGGAGAATTATATGAGTGAGAAAAAAGAATAATGGAGAAATCTTACAATTCGTGAATGATTGAAACGACACAAAGGGAAGGCGTGAAACACTGGAATTATATACATACTAGTTCTGATGGTACGAATACAAATACATTAGTTCGTTAGTGATCAACCATATGTAGCTTATCTAATTAGACAAATAAAATGAAAAGGAATGAAGAGGCAGAGAAAAGCCGTCATTATTTAAACGTATAGCTTCCTGGTGAAGGATGCAAGGAGATCAGCATAATAACCAAGGTCCCTCTTGAATTATTCCATGCCTAGCGCCAAAACTAGGCACCAACATACCATAAAGATCTCACCACAGAAACTGAAAACCAACAAATTTACGCACTGTACATAATCCGCACCAGCGTATCTTTGAAATAGAGCCACCAATATTTTCCTGACAAATTATTGATTTGTTTGCTGAACTCTTAAAAAAACTATAATTTTGGTGTAATGAATAGTTTTGTTTAAAGTCGATGTAGCTTTAAATGCCTTATAATTACATTATTGCCTAGAAAATAATAAAATTGTCTTTCGTTCCTAGGGACTACGTTGCGTTTAAAAAAATTAGCTAACCGTGACGTTGGTCTCTCAGACTGGGAATTCCAGAAAAAATCGAAAAAGTAAAACTACTTCAAATGGAAGAATCTCGGCGCTTCGGAAGAACGTTTTTAGTGGAAAGTTAAAAAGCTCCTAAATCATAATAGGCTACATAAAACGGGGATAGGGGATGTAACGGTTTAGGAGGCATAGCGGCGGTCAATGAGACAGACGTCAAGGTTTGAGGGCTAAGCCAGGAGGGAATTTTTTCAGTAGAGGGTGGAAGTCTGCTAAAACTTATATATAATTATAAATAATTTTTCGATAATTACGTGACCTCATTATTAGAGTAGCTAGCCCTTTTTCGTGCATCGGATAAATATTTCCATTGGTTACCTGCACCAAAAAGGTTTTCAAAGCCACACAATGTAATCAACCTCATCATTAATATTAGCCGAAGAATGCTGAAGTGTCCGTTGACGCCGGCTCTATAAGGTAAGCACAATAGTTCATTTATGCAGTCATCTCCATAACCCCCCTTGTGCATTCGGTACTCGTTTTTTCGCAATGCATAATAAGCTGCACCTTCATGCAAACTCTAGTAGGTGCTTTTTTCCTCGCAACATTGAGCTTCCAAAAGCAGTATCTCCGGAGCAATGGATGCGGAATATTTTGACCTTGCGAAATTCATTCACGGATGGCATTGTCCCTTCCCAACACAAATGCTTCCTCACGTCTAATGTTTAAGGCTGGGTACTCTTTCTTTTCCTTGGTTGCTGGGAATTTTCCTTTTAATTTGCTTTAAAAGTATATGTGACTTAGAAACTCAAATGTTTAGGTATCCCTGAATTTAATTTTTACGTTAGACAGCCATTAATCCTAAATAAATTTGTCGCTGCTCTCCATTCAGTGTTGCGGACTTATATCTCAAGGTACACTGCATGAGTTTATTTTCAGATGAGGAGATTTGAGAGATGAGATTTCAGATGAGGTTGTCAGACGAGATACATGAGATGAGGTTACTTTCAAACTTTTCCATCAAGTTGCGTTCAGGGAAATTTTTTTTCTTCAAATGTCGCTTATTAAAACACGAGGGAAATATTTACCTCTAACTTTCTCCTGACGTAGCCCTACTCGTAAGTTACCTCCACGACTTTAAATTCGTGCGAAAATCAATTTTACATATTCCGTTCTCGGCCATTCTCGTATACGAGAATATCATCGTAAAAGAAAATCAATCTCCTACGCTTGGATAATATCAAGGAGGAAGATTTTTTATTACAGCAAAATGTCCACTTTTCCTCACTGGGTCACTTCATGTGTTTTTCTTCTGACATTCATTCCACAATCTGTGAATTTGGCATGCGTTTTGCTAATCTTTCCGTTGTGCTTCTTTCAAATTATAGCCGTCACCAATAATCATTTTTCAAAAGACACTCAATATCTTCTAATTTTTCATGCTTTAATTAGACTTCCATTGGCGCATTCTTTTGGAGATTTTTTTATTGTGGGCTTGCAAAAAAATTAATAAAATGTGTAAGGATCATTATGTTCGAACAGTGTACATGGGAAGAAGTATGTGGCATGGTGGAGGATGGAAGGACATTGGATAAAAGTGAGATTAAGCAAAGGGAAGGAGCAACACATTAGACATAAGTGAAAGCTGGAGACCCCGAAAGAAGAAATAACATTACAGTTCCGGTAGCTGGGTTCATAACACGCCAATTTGGCAGCCCTAAGGTCCAGGGTTCAGTTCCAACCATTGAAAAAAGGTGTCTTTGTCTTAAGGCTAAGGTCTATAGGTTTGCTGGTAAGATATAACTATAGCAGTGGGACTAAAAGTCAAGTCCATTGCTACTAATACTAGGAGAAAGAACGTGCGGAAGAGGAAGAAAACAGAATAGGTAATCGTTTAAGATTGGATTAAGAATTACAGTTATACGAGGAACTTAAGAAGTATGCATTAGAATAAATTGTTTTCATCCAGAAATATATTTAAAGTTTTGGTTTTAAAGTTCATCCATATGTATATTTAAATGGTAGAATATATATTGAAATATATATTCATTACCCCGTTTAGTATTTGTCCGCTAGCTGCGACATACATCCATTACCTCTTATTCCTCTTTTCATCGCAGCTATTATTGGAGAACATGCCTCACTGGGAATGAACAATATCGTAAGTAGTATCTCACGTAAATGTCAGCGCAAGATATGAGTTTTCTTTCAATACAGTGCTATGGTATGCATCTTTATTTGCGTGATAATGTTTTAAATATATGAGAAAATGGTATTATCTGAACACAATGCTCCCCTATAGATCCTTATAACGGCTGTGCGTTGTTTGGTGGAGTATATAGGGTAAGGGAGAGAAATGGGGTATTACTTACTCTGTTATGGGCGATGTGGGATCACTGTGGTCGCAGTGGAGGTGAAGAAAATTGAAAGGAATGATGCAGGGGAAGAGTCAGGGGTGGCAGGGCGAGGAGGGGGACAGTGGTCTGCAGAAGAAACGGAGGGGGGTGGGGTTGCCATGCGGTTGATCGATGCTCGGGAGATAGTTCGTCTTCCGGAGGTGTTGTCATGGTGCCGCGTGTCGCGTTTGGCGGGCGATGAGCGGCCGGTCAAAAGTGGATGAAAGTAGGGATGAAGATTTAGGACTTATCGAAGCAATGCCGAGGCAACCGAAAGGTACAAGGCCCACGAATGTATGTAATGAAAGAAAGGGGGGGTTGCATCTGTTGCCAGGAGAGTAGTTTCCAGGACGCTTGAGTTTTGTAGGATCTGATCCAGGATTATGTAGTATTCATGGATATTGAGTATTTTCCGGCGAATGCTTAATATGAAGAGCTCTTGGGTTTCCAACCGAGTTATGGTGTTGAACTGAAGCTAACAGTTTCGTCATCTATTCTGTTCCAGTTGCACTCCAAATGTGACTGCGTTGTGGTTATGAGCCAAAATTTGATGGATTGGAGTCTGTTACAGGTGGTTGCCAGTTTATTTAGTCAACACATATCCGCCCATCGTTGCAGATAGAACTAGAACCCCCTGCCACACACCCTTGAGGTAGCTTGCTGGGTATTCTGTAGATGTAGAACTGTGAAGTTCTTTCATGAATCCAAATGAAAATGTTACTTTCTTCAGTGAAAAATTTCTTATTACAAAGAATAAAGAACTACCAGCAATGTTCTAACAAGGCCGATCGATCGTCCGCTGTTTGGTGTGATTCTAGCTCTTGTACGCTACAGGGTGTTTAACGAAACTGTTTAGTTTTGAAACTGTTTCGGTTACGAAACAGTTGCAACGAAACTGTTGTGTTATTTTAGTGCCACCACTACTCTGAAGACGATGACAGAATACGACGCGTGAGTTTTCATCACCACGGTTGAATGACACTTGATTTTTTTTCAATCCTGTTTTCCCCATGCGGTGCTTAAAACAGACGGTGTAATGAGGTGTATAACGTTGGTGCCAATTATATCGGAACGAACCAAATGGTAAAATTTCATAAAAATAGAATAAATTTAAAGGATTGGTGCTCGGAAATAGGATATGAAAGGAAAAACAGCTGACATATGTATAATGCGATGATCCTTCACCTTTCAAAATCAGTCCTTTTTTAATAATGTGTGTTCCATATAATTATTTAAATCGTGATTCCCGAGGGGGTTGTCATACGCCTTCTTCGGCGGGCAGGCGCGAAGGTGGAGTCTTTCTCAGGCCAAGGCCCAACGCAGTACGCTCGAATATCTTCACCTCCACCATCTTCATACTTCCTTTGCAAAGTCCTTACGCATTTTGACGAATTTCCATTTCAATTACATAAAAGTATTTACTCTGTTTAAATCAGGCATGGTGCAGAATCCTTATAAATAATTATCAATACAATCCCAAGCTAAATTAACCTGTTCAACCAATAATTACGTTATATTGGGGTACATGATTAGATTCGCAAATTTACGGAGAAAATTAAAAATATCTCAGCAAGTACTACTTTTTTGATTTAACTGACACGACCCTGGTAACGAGACCAGTGATGGGCAGTTTCGTTCCTTTCTCGGGCTCGTTCCTTATGTTCTCGTTCACCAAAATGAACGAGTTTTTTTAAGATTCGTTAATTTTTTTCAAGATTGTGCATGGTATCTCAGTTAAATGCACCTTTTTCACTTAAACATGTTGGTAATGCACCATTAAGTCTGCATTTTAATTAAATATTTTCCTAAAAAACCGCTTTCTACGCGTGATAGCTTTTACCATCAAAAATAATTTTTCCCTACGCATTAGCGTATTGGACACCCGAATATGAATTTTTTTCACACGTTTGTGTGTTTTTTGAGTAACCACCGTCTTTCCATAACCGTGTTCATACAATAAATCACGGTTAATCCTGGTTTATATGAACGTTATTTCAATTTAACTAAACCTTAGGTAATGCCGGCGCTCAATTTGGTGATTTCGCTTCGTAAAACTTCGTACAATTTTTGTTTCCCTTCCCCGTCAATGTCGGCAGTGACATCCTTAACTGTGTATATGAGTATTAGTGTAAGTAAATACTTTGATTGATTGGCTATAAGAAATTTTTGCCGTTCTTCGTTTGCATAAAAGCTTCTTCTGGAAGGAACATAATTCAAGAGGAAAAAGTAAAAAAAATAATTTATGAGCCCAATGTGCAATGTAATCCTACGAAGGCGTAAGAAAATATTTTGCTTCATTAAACTAACTTTTCCTCACTAAATGTATCTGATGTTGACTACAGTTTTTGACAAATATTGAAATTTTATTTTTATGCATGTTTTTTTCTTCTTTCTGGGAGATATAGGTCTATGATACCTATATCTCCTGAAAGAAGAAAATAATTACATATAAAAAAAGAGGCCATGAATAAAAAATCATCTAAATGTTATTTTTCACATTGGTACGTGGTTCAGTGACAAGATGTAGTATTACCGTATTAACAGTTATACGTTATTGTAATAGTTTATCAAGGTAATCAAGGACGTAGTGGCAAAGACATTTAGCATAACAGGCCATACTGACCAGCGCTAAAGAACGTCCACAGTTTAATTAAAATATAGCACATTTATGATTACTGGCTGCCAAAATCACGGTCACTTCGTGGAAGGTTCAAAACCGTTTGTGCCGTAGTTATTTTGCCGAAATTATCTAATTATAAATTCATCTTAATTCACATGCTACCCTGCGAGCCACCGCAGGAGTGTTTTGGCACCTGTCACGAAGAAGGGAGGGATTAAGGAAAACGAATTGGAGGAGGAAAAGGAAGGAAAGTGACCTGTAAGCTAACGGAGTACCTTAGTTTCTCGCTTGTGGGAAACCCGAGAAGATTTACTCAGCATCGTTCCCCGCGAAAACACCAAAACCTTCATGAAAATCAACGACGGAAGACTTTATGCTTTGGCTACGCTTCATTGCTGCTGAAGTGAATTTTGCGGATTGCTGCGAAAAGTGCTTATCGCACTGCTGCAGACAGCATCTTCAGGAGAGTAGCCATATAAGAAGCCCATCTCATTAAGTGTTTCATCTCAAATACATTTACCAATCACTTAATTTACTTACTACGGTATTACAGGTTCAAAAACTCAATATTTTAAAAAATTCGCGATGAAAATTGAAAGCAAGCACGCCTGCGGCACAACCGATGATGGCAGACGCGGGTCCGAAGCGATAGAAGGGAAGGTATTTCACCACCGATGAGCAAACACCCCCGTGCGTCACCCCGGTGGCACCAACATTGCACCATCATCCGAAAAGAGGGGACTGCAGAAACCCGAATACAGTGCACCACCCCCTCATTTCCCTGAGCGACGTCACGCGTGATTGATCACCTAGTCATCCTTCCAACCCTCCATTTCCTCGCCAACACCCCATCCTTTCGAAATTCCGACACTGCTCTCCCATCAGAGATAGCAATGCATTCCCGCCCCTCCTCCAGCATGAGGTCCATCCACGCAGTCCCTCACCAGGGACCCCCGAACACCACGCAAGCCTACCCATTCCACCAGCAGAAATTCCCCCGCTGTCCTCGCTGAACCCTCACGGGCGGCGATGGGGAAAATGGTCGGGAGGTGGGGGGAGGGAGGGGGGGAGTGCGCAGACAATGGCCGGCCAGCAGGCTTATTGTTTCTTAGCAGCGTGGTCGCGGCGATCGGACGGGTCCCTGGCGCGTGTCGCCCAAGGAGTCACTCCGGGTGGAAGGGAGCAGTTAAGGGTGGAGGGATACGGGTTACGATACACAGTTGGGACATTGGCCATTAGCATGGTACTAGTAGTACCATGCTAATGGCATAGTAGTTCCATAATGGCATGTACCATGCCATTATGGAACGCTCCCTTCATTGCAGTCCAAGGACTCGTGGATCCCCTAACTCAGTCCACGCGAAACTAAACTACCTTCAGGAGGCCCCTGAGTACATAAGAGATATGACTGTATGGATAAGGGAACACTAAGAAAAACTTGCGGTAACGAAATTGTGTGTGCACTACAAGATTACAAGGAAAGGGACCCACTCAAGGAATAAATAGGATTACACAAACTAGAGTGCTGTAAATATCTTATGAATAACTGAAAGCAGATCGATGTAAACCACTATATTCTTCGTCAACACCATCAAACCTACCGCAACGCTTTGACATCCCGATCACAGTTTGAGAAAAAAGATTTGCAAAAAAAACACGACGATATGATGTTGACAAGTATTTATCATTTCCGGAGCTTGCCTTTTTCCTTCAACTTCAACTCAAACGTGATCACAAAAATGAATTTCGAAGAATGCTTGGTTTTCCACCACGCGGTTGCATTCATAAGAGCGGCACACGGGCCGGAGTGCGTAGCACGGCGGGAAAAGGGATGTGACGCGTGCGACAAAGGAGACAAAGACAAAAACAGACAAAGGGAGGAGGCATAGCCATCCACTATTTCCTTCTCACAGAAAAGCGACACAATGCACCAACGAGCCGCGAGAGAGAAAGGGCGCCCCTCCCGCGAACTGCACCCCCTCGTCCATTCCGCTCCTCTCACGAACGCGGGGAAGAGACAGATGAATGATCTGCACACGATTACACGGTCCAAATGCACCCATCGCTGACATAGTCAAATTTATCAATTGCAACTACACGCGAAGCCTCCAGAAATGATAAAAGAAGCCGCAGGAGTCAATGGCTCCGTATATTTAAGGTAGTTTGAGCGAGATAATTCCCTAGTCAAATGGAGACCATATTCAAATTTAATTTCTATATTTCAGCGTCTGTAACCACGCAGCAAATATTGCAATATTAATGGTGCAAAAATATAGTTAATTTATGACCTAAAATTTTCAGTAATAAAATATTGTAATTCAGTAATAAAATTCAGTAATAAAAAAAAATATATAACCATATAAGCCTAAAACTTGACTCATTTTTTCGCGCCGTGCGGTGAAATCGCCTTTAAAAATAGAAGTTTTTTGCGATTCTGTAATAATTACTGAGGTTAGTAATCAATTAATTTTCATAAATAAATAAGAAAACATGTAAACTATGCAACATTAGTTTTTGACGAAATCTAGGTGCTAGAAGATCCTAATTTTTAAAAATTCTCCCTCTGGAGCGCACAGCCGTAATCTATCCCATGTAAAGCAGCTTATATATTTAGGCGCATTGCTCGAAAAGTAGCTCGGAAAGGGTTTGATATGATGATTTCATTCAAGTATTCTACCAGCTGATTGATAGGCTCTTGGATAGTTCCCATTCTACATCCCAATTTCATACATATTGTCTCGCTTTCCGTCCTGAGGATGGCCCGTTATTAGACCACTCTTCAATTTTTCATATCTTCTACCTCCACTTATTTCGTCCAGAATTTCTATCCTCTTTCTTCCTCTTCCATGTTTCCCCAGGGTTCTCCCCTCTATCACTCTCTTCAACACGCTCTCTCCTCTCAAAACCTCCTCCATCCATCTCCTCTGCCTTCTCTGAATCTCTGCGACAAGCTTCCTCTCCTCTCCGACCATATCCAATACCTCCTCGTTCGTCTTCCTCGTCATCCAGCTCAACTTCTCTATCCTTCTCCAAACCCTAATCTCAAACGCCTCAAGTCTCCGCACATCCTCCATTCGCCACGCTCCATATTAAAGTTTTCACCAGCCTCTTCTTTACGTCTCTTCTCAACCCCGCCCCCCCCTCATCAATTCCCTTCTCTTCGAAAATTCTTCTTTAGTGAGCGCAATTCTGCATCTGATGTCCTTACCACTAAACCCATTCTCCTCCAAAATACTACCCAGATACGTAAACTGGTCGACCTGCTCTATCGTGTGGCCCCTCACCCTTATATTCAGCCCCGCCTTCTAACTTCTAGAAAATCTCATCACTTTCGTTTACTTGTGGTTGATCTTCATCCCATACTTTTCGCACTGCACCTCTATCGCATTCACCATTGACTGTAACCCCTTGGCAGACTGACTAACCAATGCTTGATCATCTACAAATCTAGCTGATTTTATCAGCTCCCCTCCCACCTTTATTCCTACCTCCTCCTCCTCCTACGCCTCCTCTACCATTTCTTCTGAATACATGTTAAAAAGCAACGGCGATAGTGGGCACCCTTGCCGCACTCCCCGTCCTATCGTGGCTCATCCCGATTCTCCATCTCCACCCGATCAAACGCCTTCTTGAAACCCACGAAGCATGCAAAAACATCCTGCCCATACTCTAGGTTTCTTTCTACTAGAGTCCTCATCACCACTATAGCGTCTCACGTTCCCGTCCCTCTCCTAAACCCGAGCTGGTCGTCACCCAAGTATTCATTTGCCTTCTTCTCTAGCCTTATGTTTATAATTCTCAGAACTACTTCGGCCGCGTGGGATATTAAGCTTATTGTCCTATAGTCCTCGCACGTTTTTGCCTTACTCTTCTTTGGTATAGGAATTAGTACAGTCTTCGCGAAGTCTTCCGGCCACACTCCATCCTCATAAATCCTACGAACAAGCGCAAAAAGTTTTCCTCTTCCGTTCTTCCCCATGCTCTTTAAAAACTCTGCAGGTATGTCATCTATTCCCACCGCCTTATTCCTTTTCATGCCTCGTAGAGCTCTTTCAATTTAGCTATCTAGGATACTTGGTCCGATGCCATTTCTGTCGATATCGTCGATATCTAACCTATTGGGGAATATTTATCATTGGAAATATGGGTGTTTTTTCTTTAAATGACGTCAAATTCATTAATTAAATTCTAGATGAATTGATATACTTACCGCTCAAACTACCCCAATGGTAGAGCAATTGGAGAATTATTTTTATATGAATATTGCTTATAAGCCGTGGGTTTGCTACCAATCACAGGGTATAATAGACAATAATATATACAATATTATTAATGAAGGTAAAATGAAGAACACAGGCAATGACATAATTCAGATCAAGCAGGGAAAGACTATGACGGAGAATTAGGGGACTGAGTTCCCGAGAACCATGGGTTTACTATGTTAACCGCGTAAAAAAATTAAACAGACTGAGGTGAAAATTTCGCGAGGAAATTAAGTACACAAAAATAGCCACTTTTAAATTAAATAAGAAAATAATGTCCAGCGGTAACCGATATCCAGTGATCGAAATATTAATTTGGCTCTGCAAATGTTTCTAGATCCTGTTTAAAACCTTCTTCGGTCGCCCTGAAATGATCTTTTAGTGTCTGTAGTCAATAGTTAACTCAAATGTGTGTCATAACTATATTTCTATCACTACCCAGGATTGATTCACAGGACCTCACATGATACCAGGATACGAGGAGATCTTGTATGTACAACCCAAAGATTTTTATCTATGAAAATAAACTCTAGAGTAATACCAAACAACTGTTTCGTGTAATGGACAGAAAATCTTGATAAAGCTGAAAAACTTGATTGCTAAATAGAAAGAACGCGATGTTTGTTTTTTAAATACCCGTATGGCATTAAAATAAAGAACCTGCTTGACCTCTAATTTGGCAGCAGGCTGAAGATCACAGAGACTAAAATGTTAAAAGGAACTCAGTTCCACTGAATCGATTCTAAGGAATTCAAGATTGATATTAATGCTTACATAACGTGAAAATCTGGTCATTCCGCATATTCCGATAATTAAAAAAAAACGTTTTTCATTGATTGCCTTTAGTCAAGGATACTCCGGACTTCCAACTTCGTTTTCCATACTTAAAATTTTCTTAGAGAAAATCCTAATGGACCAGGAATTTCTCCGTATGTCATTACCATATCTTCGGCAGGAGTGAAAAACCTCATGCAAGTAGCCTATCACGGGCAGTGATGGTATGGGATTAAAATTAATGGGTTGCCTCTTTTTTGAAGCCCCGTGTTCGCCAACGTAGCCATTCTTGATGGGCCTCATGGCATGAG
The DNA here is from genome assembly GCA_963573305.1 of Pyrrhosoma nymphula. NCBI lineage: Eukaryota > Metazoa > Arthropoda > Insecta > Odonata > Coenagrionidae > Pyrrhosoma > Pyrrhosoma nymphula. The sequence goes on from OY754328.1 coordinate 146,886,112, forward strand.
GTCTATTTCCCGCCAATCCTCATCAAAGAACCACGAGAATAAAAAAACCTAAGGGCAATGTCATCTGCACATTTTCCTGGAAGTGCGCGGTTCGTTTCCCGATCCAGGTAAATTTTTTTCTCTCTCGGAAATTACTACGCAATAGTATGAGGAGATGAGGACTGAGGGATTGTTAACAGATGGAGGTGACAGTCTCCAAAAGGAGAGAATGCAAGAGGAGATTGGACGGATGGAAGGTAGGAACTAAGTGGGGGAGTAACGTCGTAGAGCAATGAATTATAACTATCACTAGCAACAAATATTTACACTGTGATAATTAGTCCAACCATCCTACTCCAATATGTCTCCTCCTCTAACGATGCCTTTATTCTTTATCAGCACATCATTAGGGAACCGAGAACTCCAGGACATCATCTGAGTAAACAACCTATTAAAGGCAGGTTATGATAAAAAAGAGAAAATCCAACAGACTCTTAAACGTGCGATGCGTTATCTAACTCTAGTATTTCTTTCTTCACCTCAGCATAAGTCCTACCTTTCTTCTTCTCGTCCATAAAACCTCTTTCTTCCCCTCCCCCGCTTGCCCAACATCCTTCCCTCTATCACGGCCTTCAGCAAACCATCATTACCACTTTCAGCCACCTACCCTGTCTTCCCCTAATCTCATCTATAAGTTTCCTCTCCTCACCAACTAGGTCTAGCACTTCCTCATTTGTCTTCCTTTCCGTCCAACGCACCTTCTCCATCCTCCTCCACACCCACATCTCGAAAGCCTTCAGCCTATTTTCGTCTTCCTTTCTCAAGGTCCACGTTTCTGCCCCATACAACGCCACACTCCACATCAAGCTCTTCACCAGCCTCTATTTAATATCCTTACCTAAGGTCTTGGTCATCAGCTCCCTTCTTTTATTGCACGCTTCCTTCGCTGGCATTATTCTTCTCCTAATGAATTTGCTACAATGCGAATTTTCTAAATTGCGTACTACCCAAGTAATTAAATTGTTCTACATGCTCCAGTTTGTGTCCAACTACTTATATGACCAGCCTCGCTTTCTTTATCCTTGAGAACCTCATTAGGAACTTTTGTTTTCTTATGATTAATCTTCATTCCGTATTGATCGTTCTGCTTTTCCAATACAATTGACTGACAATTATGTTACATGAACAAAAGTGACAAAATGTGCTAATAAATAAGTAGAAGTGGTTTCTGTGCTAACAATCCATGAACTACCAGTTCGCTAACTTGACATGCGGCAGCAGTAAGAATGAATAAATGGAAGGGGGAAGAGTGGAGGGAGGGGGTTGAATGGAGGCAGCGTGAGGGGGGGAAGGTGAATATATGCGTGCGGCGAGAGAGGGAAATCGAAAGGGTTGAGGGGCGTGATGTGGGAGGCGCGTATGCACACGTAGGGGTGCGGGTTGGGCTAAGGGTAGATGGAGTATGAGTAGATGGAGTAAGAGTAGATGGAGAGTGGGGGAGCGTAACTTCCGAGCCGAAGAGGAATGCGTGCGTTGGAGGGAGGGACTAATGGAAAACCGAGAGAGAGAGGGGGTGCGTCGTGTTTCCCTCTCGTTTTACTCCCTCGGGGATTACACATGCGGAGGGGGAAGCGTGTGGTGGGGATGGGAGCGTCGCGGAGGTGCTCGCGCGGAAAAGGAGGGTTGGGTGTGCAGCCGCGTCGAGCTAGAGGGGGACGAGAATAAGGGAGGAAGAGGGTAGGGAGGGAGGTAGGGAGACAGATGTACGATGTACTGTGGATAAGGAACAGAAGCAAGGAAACCCCCCCTCAAACACCCCTGGCGCAGGTAACGGTAACTTTTCGTCTCAACGCAATTTTTGCCCACTTCCAACAAAGGTATCTTCACAAAATTCACCTCGCTTATCACGCAAATATTGCGAATTAATCCAACAGTTTTAAACCAACAATATTGCATTTATTCTAGGAATGGCTAAGTGTCTGAGAAGTGCGTTATTTACTCTCCACCATATAGGAAAAAAATGCTTTACCTTCACTGTAGATGGCGTTCATCCTACAACGAAATCTCACTTTTAACCTCCCCCAATTGCGAAGGAGTAGCTGGAGTAGCCGCGACAGGTGGAAAACGGTCACGGGTCGCCAAATTTCGCTCTGAAGCAGAGGAACGACGCCTCCCTTCCCCTTACCCCACTTCCCTCTCTGCACCACTTCCCCTTACCATCCTCTCACACCAACACCGAAGGGAACGAAATTGTCCCTCGAAATCAGGGTATGGGAGACTTTCCAAGCCCCCAATGCCTTCTTTCGCTCTATAAACACACCTAAATGACGAAGACAAACCAACAGGAGCATGAAGATTAGAGAAAACCTTTCTATAACTGCATACTGAGACCATATCCACAGTAAAAATTGTACAAATGATTGACACCTATCTAATTATGACCTGATAATAAGGGAACATCAGTCATTTTAGCCGTTTCCCGCTACATGAACACACACATACATAGCATTCCCTAGGGATATAGTATAAAACAAAGTAGTTACCGTTTCACTTATATACTTATCGAATACCGTTTCACAGCGACGACAAAAAGCGTACTCTCTGAGATTTATCTTACCGCAGGGAAATTTTCAAATTTCTCAGGAAACTAATATTCTTCGTGCTCAAAGGATACTTTTTTTTCTTTTCTTCTAAACATGTTCCAGCCAATCAGAAACGAGATAAATTTTCGTACGAGCCTTGAACTTTCAAAAACCAAGACAGCACAGGGCACTTCCAAGTAGCTATGATTTTATTTTGCTCCTTGCCTACTTTCGAGGATGGATACCTCCATTATGGAAACAATTATGAAATTTTCTGATTTTCAACTAATTTTCATCAGTTTCCTAAATAATTCCCAGCCTTTTCTATTGCTTTAATCACATAGAATTCGAACATTTTCCGGTTATACTTAAAAAACGAATGGTTTCCTACAGGGTGGCACAATATATCGTGTGGTGGAAAAATGGATTTATTCTGACATGCTTCGATAACGCCTCGTATCTACCCTATCTGACCAAGTAACTCATTCTTATTTCTTCAGATAGAATCTGTAAGATTTTATCAATTATTACTTTTATGAGGGTTCTACCGATTAGGCTACGTTTGCCTGAAGATGAAGGACAATCTCCCACACGTTAATTCATCATCATTGGTGCATCTGTCCGTAGACAGGTTTCAACGGTAGCGTTGTCTCCACAGCATTCTGTCCTGGGCCTCTCTCTTCATCTCCGCATAACTCCTTCCTTCTTTTATATCCCTCAGCATTCCTTACCTCCTCCTTCCTCTTCCTCTCTTCCCTTCTATTTTCCCTTCTATTTTCCCTTCTATTATTATTTTCTGTAGGCAGTTATTCCTTAAAATATGTCCTATCCATTTTGCCTTTCTCTTTTTAATTTCTCTCAGTATACTTCTTTCTTCTCCAATCCTCCTTAGCACTTCTTCATTCGTGATCTTATGTTTCCATCCAATCTTTTCCATTCTTCGCCATAGCCACATTTCAAAGCTTTCTAAGTACTTTTCTTCTCTCTTCTTTAACGTCCACGTCTCGCATCCATACAACACAATGCTCCATATGAAGCATTTTGCAAATCTTTTCCTAATGTCCATCTTGATGTTCCTTGCTGTCACCAGTTCCTTAACCTTGCTAAAAGCTACTTTTCCTTGCCCAATTCTGCTTTTAATTTCTTCAGTACAGTTGCCACTCTGTGTAACTATACTTCCCAGGTACCTGAAAGAACTTACTTGTTTTAATTTTTCTTTCTCCAGCCATATATTTAAGGGCCCTTCTGTCTTTGCTATTCTCATTACCTTAGTTTTATTGCCGTTTATTCTCATTCCGTAGTCTTCACTTTTCTTCCTAATTCTTTCCATCATTTCCTGAAGTTCTTCTTCATTCTCTGCTATTATAGCCTGGTCATCAGCATATTTGATGGATTTTATTCTCTCACCTCCCACTTTTATCCCCCCGATGTCTTCTAAAGCTTCTTCCAGCAGTTTGTCAGCATACAAGTTAAAGAGACATGGTGACAGACAGCAACCCTGCCTAACTCCTCTTCCTATTGTGGTTTCCTTTGTTTCCTCGTCCCCAATTCTTACCGAAACTTTCTGATGGATGTACATCTGCTTTATTAATCTTCTATCCTTCCAGTCTATATCTATCTTTCTCAGAAGATCTAATAAGATATCCCATCTGACCCTATCAAATGCCTTTTCATAATCAATGAAGCATACGCATATCCCACGGTTCAACTCTAATACCCTTTCTGTTAGCATCCTCATACATCCAATAGCATCTCTCGTTCCTCTGCCCTTGCGGAAACCAAACTGGTCTTCCTCTAATTTTTCTTCTATTTTCCTTCTCATTCTTTCCAATATAACTTTGGTTATAACTTTGCCCACATGTGAGATAAGGCTTATAGTTCTGTAGTTTTTACATTCCTGTGCATTACATATCTTTGGTACCGGCACCATTATCGTTTTGATAAGATCTTCTGGCCACTCCCCTGTATCATATATTTTATTAACCAGATCCGTGAGCCGATCCAACCCATTTTTCTCTAAAGCCTTTAGAATCCCTACTGGTATTTGGTCTCCGCCGACTGCCTTCCTATTCTTCATTCCTTTTACTGCCATTTCTATCTCCCCTTTCATTACTTTAGGACCTGTATTGTCCCTCTCCTCATTCATGTCATCCTCCAATTCTATTTCACTTCCTCTTTCTCTTGTGCAGTACAGTTCTTTTATATATTCCTCCCATATTTCCTTCACATCCTCGTTATCTGTTGTAACCCTTCCACACTTATCTCTCATACCTTTTTTCGAAATGGCTCTCTGTTTTCTCGTAGTCAACATTCTCACTATTTTGAACATTTCCTCCGTCTTTCCTTCTTTTTCTAGCTTTTCAATAACAAAGCACTGCTCCTTCATCCACTCTTCTCGAGCTTTGTCTGTAGTTCTCCTTAATTCATTGTTAATCTTTCTATATTGTCTCTTTCCTTGTTCCGAGCCATCTCCTTTCCATTTCCTTCTTTCTTCCATTTTTTCCAACATATCTCGGTTTATCCAGCTTTTTCTAGCTTCTTTCTTGTTTACAGTTCCAACCTCCTGTTCGAGAACCATTATTATGCTTTCCTTAATATCCTTCCACTCTTCTTGAATGCTTTTCTCCCCTTCCCCCTTCTTCAGCTTTTCTTCTAGGACTTTGGTAATTTTCTTCTTATCCTCTTCCAACTTCATCAAGTTCCACCTCTTTATTGATTGTTTTTTCCTCGTCACATGCTTAAGCTTAGTGATCATATCTATTATCAGAAGATTGTGGTCTGTGTACGCATCCGCTCCAGGTAGTGTCTTCGCGTTCTTTACGCTATTCTTAAATCTTTGATTTATCAGTATAAAATCTATTTGATAACGCTTGTTATCACCTGGGCTTTTCCACGTGTAGAGCCTTCTCTTGTGATTCTGGAACCAAGTATTTGCTATCCATAACTGCTGTTGTTCACAGAATTCTATCAATTTTTCTCCTCTCTCATTTCGGGTGCCTAAACCGTATGTTCCCACAGTTTTCCCTTTCCTTCCTTCTCCAACTACACTGTTCCAATCTCCCATTACCACTGCCCTCACTTGTCCCTTTCCATTCTCTTCATACACCTGCAGGATTTCTTCATATACCTCTTCGACCTCTTCTTCTTCTGCTATTGTTGTGGGCATGTACACTTGAACCACCAAGGTATCTACTGGTTCACTCTTTATTTTCAAAGCAATCACCCTTTCACTACATGCTATAACCTTGCTTACCCTTTCTGCAATTTTCTTTTTCATCAAGAATCCAACTCCTCTATTCTTACTGTTCCCTCCCTTGTAAATCATGGTGTATCCCTCATATATGAGTTCCCCTTCTCCTTCCCAACGGACTTCACTGAGCCCCATTAGGTCTATATTATTTTTCTCCATTTCTAATTTAAAATTTTCCATTTTTCCTTTCCTATTTAAAGTTCGTACATTCCAAGTTCCAATTCTCAATGATTTGTTATTTTCCACTATCTTGTTTTCCCTCTTATTGCACCATAACTGTCCTATAGTGTTACCCACCCGGAGATCCGAATGTGGGTAATTTTTACCTCCGGAATATTTCATTACAGAACACATCATGCTGCAGTCACGTATCCGTATAACTAGGGAAACCTTACGGTTCATTAGTGCGGTGGTTTCCCTTTGCCTTTACGTTAATTACAGGCACAAATATTTCTATATATTTTCTTCAGCTCCGTTTGCATCTTGATGGCCGTTAACACAATCAAAAACCCAGTTATTTTCTTCCTTTTCCCCACTTAATCAACTTGCCTTCCTGACTTTCTATCAGTCTTAAAAGTTCTCATAGGTATTCATTCGCTTTCTCGACTTTTTAATTTCTCCCCAAGGTACCTGCTTTCATCCTTGACTGTGCCTTTGCCGCAGTCGGTGGTGGTGGTGGTCCTCGTTTGCTCAACCGGGGGTCGTGGGTCCAGTCCCCTCTGGATGATTTTTTCACCAGTCGGGATTTCGTGCTCTCTATTTACATGTAAGAGAGAACTTCTCAGTCCTAATTTCTCTCTATATAAAGACAAAGTTTTATTAATAGTATTTCTTCATTCATCTTCCTCCTGGCTCATCGTATTCTGGCCAGCCCTCTTAGAAACCGACATCTCAATCATCAGCAATCTAGCTTTGTTCTTACTTCTCGAGGACCACACATCAGTAACATAGTACCATATTACGCAACGTCTCACACTCGATATAGAATCATATCGCAGGGCCCCAGCCGACGACGACCCCATGGCAATCAACGCACAAGGAGTGCCAGAAGGCAGGAGGGCAGTTGGAAGGGCAGGAGCAGGAGGAAGAGAAATTGGTTCCTCCCCCCGCAGTGGAGGAGGGGGGGGGGGGGGTAAGGCACTGTCGTGGACAGCGTCAGCTGGCAGTCGGGGCGACAGACAAGAGGGGGGCAGATATTGCACGCGCAGCCCCCCCTCGACGGGGTTGTAGTAACGCGCGCGCCGATAGTGAGCGAGCAGGGGGAGGGGGTGTAGTTGACGGACACAAAGGCCACTTGTGCTCCCTTTGCACACCTCCACAAAGGCCTTTGAAAGGAGGAGGGAGAGGGGCATGGAGGGGGGGTGGTTGGGTGCATGAGGCGGGGGTGAGAGAGGTTGGGTGTCGGGCCGTGTTTCGCGGGGTTTAACATGCGCCGAGACAAAAGGCCAGCTAGGAGTGCCAATTTGGGGATCGGGAGATTATTCGCGGCAAAGAGAAGCAGAGGGGGAAGGGGCGTAAGAGACAGAGAGAAACCCATGTCCACTTCATGAGCATAGACCATTACTCTTTGATTAACTACGCCCTCCCTCAGAGATCATCAATTTTTTGCTCGCACAACAAGCCCGAGTTCAGTTCCGGTTGAAGAGGCACGCAAGTGTGATCAAGTATTCAATGAAATACAAAAAAAACTGCCAACACACGGTCTCGCAGTGATTGATGGAGTATTGAAATTAGGTGGAACATATTCAAATCAGATTTACAAGTGTGTGTTGAGTGGAGAATTGAGATTGTTCTAGGCACAAAACAATCTGGTTCCGATCTCAAAAAACTGATGCTTATTTGTCTTCTTTACGTCCACTTTATCAACTGATGGTCTCTTGATTGAAGAAAATCCAATGGACTAAAGCCGATTGACAAGAAAGGTGATGCGATATATCATGTGGTGGAACACTATTCCTAGTAATTTTAATAATGAAGAGGGAGACTAGTATGTAAAACACTTGAATTTAATGATGCGAATAAAACTGAAGACATAACGCATTTGGATATCCATAGTAGATGTTCATTGGGCTAATAGGCACACACGTGTGCGGTAATTGATTCATAGATGAGCATTTAGCTAGAAATTCTTGACAATATATCAACCCTTAAATGATCGCCAACTCCTATCCTCTTCGTTCAAGCCCAGTTCCTTTTCGTTAGTTTTCCTATTCGTCCATTTTACTTTCTTTACCCTTCTCCAAATTCAAATACTTCCAGCCTGTGTTTAATAAAATCTCTATGTTAATTCACCTGTACTACCATAAATCGATGACGTCAACATTTTCAGTGTCCATTACTTTTCAACTATATGATGATTTTCATAATATTATCAATAAATCCGATAGATATATCTCATGCAGTCAATACCGCTAGGTACTAGGTACCGATAGTCATCGTTACGTTGACACATTGCAGCAACTTCAATAGCGATTTGTACCGATACCGTCCACATCACAGCTCCATGCCCTTTTTTTGCAGCTTTTTTCATCTTCAAGGGAGACGAAAGGCCATATCCTATACTCGAGGTAATACTTACAAATTGCGAATGATTTTTCCACTGTGAAATATCGCACTTACATGCTATTGCGGGCGACTCCGTAAAGGTAAATACAGTGGCCAGTCCCAGGATCCTCAAAATGTGTACGTTATTTACTTAGTTTTTTGTCAACTCAACCTTTAGTTATGCATTATTTACTTGAATTAATAAATTTATTTCTATATGCCAAATGTAAAATCCTAGCGGTTGTTTTTGTGGTAATCTGAAATAAATCTACCAATGACTGCAGCCCACTAAATGACTAACTAACGTCTGGACGTCATAGACCCTGAGTCAAGAGCTGCCCTCCTACCTTTATTCCTGCATTGAACTCTTACCATGCCACTCTCGCTATTTCCTCGGCATAAACGCTAATAAAAACAAAGGTAACGACCACCAACATCGTATTACCCTACGACCAATAGCCCACCCTGACTATCTGAAGCCACCCTCACTTTTGCCATCGGGGTCATAAACAGCTTTAGAATCAGTCATCTATCTCTTCAATATACTCCTATTTTCCTACTCTAATTTACTATTATGCATCGGATATATTCAGAGGCTAGTTTTATCTTAACACATGGAAAATACTTTACGCTAGCCCCAAAAGAACGTTTTTGCTTGATGTGACGGAATCTACGTCATTAGTAAAGACGGCATCAGCCAGAGTTGTGCCAGAATATTAATTTCCTCTAATTCACGAATGGTCAGATGTTTCATTTTGGATGGCGTTTATTGCAGCTGCGGCGAAGGAGGCTAATTTTGCAAGTCCTTTATTCTAGATAAGCAATGCGTAAAGTAAAAATAAGTAAACATGGCATCATTAGGGTAGAGTGATGCTCTTCAGCACCCTCACATGGAACAGAAAATGCCTGGCGACCCCTTTCATTACTATATGGAATCAACCTCTGGTACTTAGGATGAAAAAGTGAAAGGAAGGTGCTACTTAGCTCTGGTTAGCCCACACCATGAATACGTCGTGAGCATTCGAGACGCTGGACAGAAAGATTTAATTCGAAAAGTAAATAAAATATAAAGTAAAGGTTCGTTAAAAACTGCTACGAGCGAACAAAGGGTGTTTCACTGCTTTTAGAGGGATTAGCTTGGGAATCACTAGATACTCAGGGGCTACACACTAGGCTTATATTGATTGAGAATTTCCGAACGGGTGTGTTTCAGAGTGACACAGAGAATATCATTTGACGCCGCACTACATCTCTAGGTCCAACAGGAAAGATAAAATAAGAGAGATACGTTGCCGAACAGATAGGTACAAAAATTCGTTCTTCCCACGCACAATTCATTCATTCATTAGAGTAATCTACCGGTTAGAAGTAGGTTATGATGAAAGTCAGGGATTATCCAACGGACTCTTACACGTGCCGTGCTCTATCTACCTCTAATATTTCTTTCTTCATCTCAACATAAGTCCTCCCTTTCTTCATCCCGTCCATAAAACCGATTATCTTCCTTCCCCTTCCCCGCTTACCCAACATCCTACCCTCTATCACGGCCTTCAGCAAACCATCGTCCCTCATTACCCCTTCCAGCCACCTACCCTGCCTTTACCCTAATCTCATCCATAAGTTTCCTCTCCTCGCCCACCATGTCAGGCACTTCCTCATTTGTCTTCCTTTCCGTCCAACGCACCTTCTCCAACCTCCTCCACACCCACATCTAGAAAGCCTTTAGCCTATTTTCGTCTTCCTTTCTCTAGGTCCACGTTTCTGCCCCATACAACGCCACACTCCATATCAAGCTCTTCACCAGCCTCTTTTATACATCCACGCACATTAAGTGACCAAAATTAAAACTGACATAAACTGAAAACACTCCCGAAATACTTTTCACCAGCATATAAAATTTTCTTTTGCGCATTTACGCGGCTGGTGTTCTAACACCCCCTGCCACTCGCCCATTCGGCGCCTCGCTGGGTATTATTTAGATATAGAGTGAGAATAGAATGTTTATGTATTTCTCAACCATCGTATTTTCTTGCGCAACAAACGGGTCGAATGGAGTGGAAGACTTAGCGAGTTCTGACCGGGGCAGCATTTGGAAGTGCCGGAGGAGTGGAGGAGGGGCGTGGAGGAGGAGGTGGGGGTGGGTGGGGACGGATAGGGGGGGGGGAGGGATAGAAGGAATGAGAGGAGGTCAAGTAGAGTTCAAAAAGGAAACGACAGCGACATCTAACAGAATATGAGGGCGGTGGGGGTGGGATGTTCGTGGAACGAGGTGGGTTAGAGGTCAGCGGGGAGAAGCATGGCCGGGCATATACTTCCCCCGTCCAACTCCGGGCGACGCTCCATTAAACAGCCTCAGTCCAGCGCCATCGCATCCATCTCTCAATAGAAGAGAAGAACGCCATCCGACGAGCAGGACTGCTCCGAGGGTGCTCACGCCTGCCTTCGGTTCACACAAACGACACTCCATGCTTTTAGCCGGATTGGTGATCGGTCTCAATGATTCATAGCTCGCAATAACAGTTCTAGAAAACAAAATTCAATCGCTGAGCACGAATTTAGTCGCAAGGACTCCGAGCGAAGGAATACTTGGCGTAGAAAGGGAGGAACGGAAGCTGCGCTGGGGAAAATTGAAAGAGCATGCGGATGGAACAGGTTATCATGGAGAGAGTTGATGTAAAGGGGATAGGGGAAATTGCAGATAACCATCATTGATGGGATGGACAGAGGTAAAAAGTATGCATCGGAACTGAAGAACTTCTTCGTAGAAATAACGCGTTTTCCGGAGTAACAACATGTTCACATTACTGTAACGTTATACCTCCTCAAGTAATCAAATCATAGTCGAAGAACCAACCGTTTAACGTTTGAAAACGGGGCTGAGAATATTCCTCATCCTCCATCAATGAACAAGCTATGAAGTGACGTGAAATTCAATTCCTGGGGGTACATCTGCATGCTAGATCTAATAAGCCGTTACAGACGCAAGGGGCATGGATGGGGTGTCAGGGGACTTGGTGTGAGGAAGGGATGAATTAAGGGAAAGGAATTGGGTGAGGGATAAGCCGAAAAGTAAAATGTGATTAGGTACTGATTGTCTTAGTGTCTCCTTCTGTTTTGGTTGCATTCATTGATAGTGAGTGAGGAGATTAAATTTCTTTGTCCACATCTTCGAACGCTTAACTTTTTTATTTAGTCACTTCTAGATAGGGCACTGCACGTGTAAGAGTCTTTTGGATTTTCTCTGACTTTCATCATAGCTGTAAATGACCTGAGCTGTTGACGCATTCAACAACCAAAACCACTAATTGTATGTGATGTGGAGCTGGTTGAATAAATATCCTCCTAATCACCCTTATAAAGCTCGGGTGATCTGAATTTTCAAGTCAAAGTGATAGATATCTATCATCTGGTGCATGTAAATATTCACCAGCCCATTACAAAACCATGAAAACATTTAAAACAAGAGCTAAGCAACTTTAAATACCATTATTTAACTACGTTAAACTCAGCCGATTATAGAAACAGGCAAAGTACTTGCCATTGACGGTCATCTAATGATACAATGTTAAACGATTAAAAATTGGGCTAGTTATTTTTCACTCACATAAACTACATTGAGATACTTCAAATCTGAATTCATCCAAATTGTAGAGCATAATCAGAGTATAAGGTATTTTTACTAGGCAATGAAAATGTATTGCTCCCTGTCGGTCGGAAACAATAATTGGGAAAAAAAATTAATTATAAAATCAATTTGACTAGAAATATCAGCTCTCCCAAGTGATAGTGGTGAAAATTATGGATACTCTTCGGTGCACGAATTAACTTTTCACTACGTAAGAAGCGGAGCCGTTAGATTTATGTCAGCAAGCCTATCTACGAGTTCAACAAGGAGAAAGTTGATATTTCCATTAAAGGTTATTAGCTATGGGAACTCTGGATTTTACTCGTAATCATTTATCAGTAAAAACACATTGATTGGAATCAGGAATTCTAACAACATTACGGTTCAAGGTGTATCGGAGACGTGCCTTACTGCTGAATTTCTTATCGGGATATAACCTCAGTGACATTCCATTTATGGAATGAACTACACCTGGAGCCCTCGAGGAATAAAACCCGTTCAGCATTCGAAGAGATAGGGCATGCACGTGGAGGAGACAAATGAGCTCGTTTTCCACGGCGTCTCCGCGGCGACGATCTGCGCCCTCTGGAATTCACTTTCTTTCGCTCGACGACGAATCATCCATTCTCACTTCACCGAGATCGACACCCTCGGGTCGCAAGGGCCGCAAGAAACGGCATCGCTGCTTATAGAGGCCAAACAACCGCAGCACCGCGCCATGCATTCAAATCGCCAATAAGTAAGCAGAGAAGTCGGGATTTACCCGTTCTGCTACATAGGTACTTAGGTATATATGTATACCTAGAACTCCCTCCTCAGCACGGCGACCAAAAAGGAAATGAGACATAAATAAAAAAAACAAAACACTTTTTTGCACATTTCTTTACAAACACATTTAGAAACACGTTTATAAACACACCAGGTTAAATAGTATTGCCAGCAGCTGAAGATTTGCCGCATCGCACTTTTGAAATTTCAGCATTTTTTGCTATTTTTCGGAGGCTCATGGTGATAACGAAGAACAAGGGAGTATATAATCACTTTCGAGTTATGTACTATCTAAGATTTATTAGACATTTTATGCGTGTTATCACGAATATCATTACATTCTCCCAGGCGAGTCCCGAGGTAGGTAGTCCCGAGTGACTGCCGCAAAACTACTAACACCTTGCTACAAGCAAAAGGAATTTTAAGATATGCAGATACTTTCTTGTTTAGAATCCGAGACGGTATATGGCGTCTTAATCCAAGCGTCCACTTTAAAGCACTACAAATAAACCCTCGTCACGGGTTAGTTTATTTTTCTACATCTAAAAAATGCCCTGAAAGCCACCGCAAGGGTGTGTGGCAGGGGGTGAGTAGTCACCACCATGCATTACACTATACCCTATTAAACATAGTGTAACAACGAATATTGATGCATTAACATAAATCGCTTATGCTTGTTAGGAGGCAATGCCTCACAAGCATGTACTACTATATGTATGTCTATAAATATGCGACCAATTTTAGAGGGACCGTTTGTAATTATGTATTTTGCAACTACATAAATGGACAGAGATTCAAGAGTTATGCTGAAAAAGAGTGTTGAGTTTTTCTGCAGATGATGGAAATACCTTCAGAAAAAGAAACATTTTCAAGCTGTAGAATGATTTTGACACCCACTTTACAAGAAGCAATTCACTGCGAACGCGAAACGATGAACCCCAAAGAGATAATTCACCCAATAACACTATAGTTAGCTTAGTATACTTAGCTTATAGTGAGGTTTCCTCGGAAATATACTTAAAGGTAATTTGTCCCTAAGTTTTACTGTACAAAAAGTAGAATACCTCATACCACGCCCAAGAACTCATCTCGATAACATTGCATATCACATTTGAAATTTCTCATCATTTATTTAAGCCCATCCCTCCTGAAACCATTTGAAGAGCATTTGAGGCCGTCGGTTTTCCTAAATTTTTGTCCGAGAAAATAAAATGGATTCTTATACGTAGTGAGAGGTAACTGCAGGATATCGCTTTTAGCCGCTGATTCAGTGAATCTCATCGCCATCCCTGAGTCTTCTGCCTGCTCTCACACCACAGCAAAACGATAGAGCTTCTCCATTGAGACCCCACCCCTCCGGCACCCGGTACACGGCATTTCCCACCAACTAGATGTACTTACAATGGAAACCTCAAGAAGATGTTCAGCTCCGCAAACGGTAACTACAACAGGAAGCCTATCGATTAGTTTTTTCACATCAGTAAAGGGAGCATATTCTGTCCCACCTAATTGTAACATCATCAAACGCTTGTTTTTTATAATAAATTTTACGCGTAATTTAACAGGGTTAAAAGCGATTGAAAGGTGTATTTACTTTATGTTAAAAAATATCGTTCAAGTGAAATTCGTTTTGGAAAACTTAAATTTACCACAAGCATGTTATGGAGCACTGGCCATTTGATTTTTTATGGGGCCAACAGCTAAATCTTTATGGTTATTGATCAGGAAATTCTGTCACCATTTCTCGTTCAGAGCAGAAAATTCATCGCAGCTTTCAAGGCTGAATCTAATTTTACAATATAATCTGTTAGGTGCCGACGCTACAACGTAACAGTACATCCTGGCTCAAAGGTTGTGTGTCGAGAGAGCCAATAAGTTTAAATTAAGCACATAAAAATCAGTACGGTTAACGAACTAAAGAGCCTTAAAGTATGTTGGATCAAAATCGCAGTCAAAGATGAAATTTCTGTCCAGGCGAAAGAGCAGTTACAATATAATCCACCCAGGAAGAAAGGTAAAAAATTACTTCAATTCTCTTGGAAGGGTTCCTCGCGGAAGAGTAGGTACCATTTCTCGTGGCCTAAGTGAGAGGGTGGCCAAACAATTTAGATGTCTAAGCTGCTAAAGCTTTCTTTTTCCCAAACAATTTTTTCAATCCACGGAAGAAAAATGTGTATCTTTATTCAGGATTTTTTTTATTTAGATGCGAAAAGTTGAAGTACTAAGGAGGAATATAATAACGAAATTGTACGTTTCATAATGTGGCTACGGCACAAAATACCCGAACATATCTGTTTTAGCGTGCTATTATTATAAATGTGCAAGTTTCGAATCATATTGGTTAAATAATCAGAAATGTTTCTAAGATAAAGAAATAAGTTCCAGTGTTATATCAAACAAGTACTGCATTGATAACGCCTCAGCGGGCCCAATTGGATTTGATTGGTGGCACGAGATGGCGCGGCTGGACTGAGGGCTCACTCTCGGGGCCGAATCTCGGGAACCACGGAACAGAATTCGATAATATTCGGGAACAAGTACTGAAAAAATGTATAATAATTCCAAGATAATAGCACGAAAATGGTTACGTTTTCATAAAGCCCCGTTATCGCCACTAGTGTCCAAAAAATAACTAAAAAGTGCCGAAATTTCTTAAGTTTAAGGGAAGAGAGGAGCAAGACTGAACCAACAGGCAGTGATAGCGACAGCCGACTAGTCGTTGACAGGAAGTGAAGCAGCCACGGGAAGGAAAAACCCCGCGAGTAGTTGATTATTGATTTTATAAATCAATAATTACTCGTGAAAAGTGACGGGATCTTTAAATTTCAACCGTCTAAGGGAGTATGTCCAAAAGTTTCCAGTATCTTATTTTTTAAAAAATTACACTGATACATTTAAAATCAAATTCATCATATAAAATCTCGTAGCAAAGCAGAGAAAAAAACATTCTAATTTCGTATCATGCTATCTGAAAAGTCAACCCCACAGTGCAATAATAATAGAAAAGAGGGTGAAATTCGTCATGAAAAAATCATTTGACTTGACCGGAATTCCAACTCGGATCTTCCAATTGCCGATCAGGTATGTTAGCTAGTTACACCACAAGCAGCCACTTTAGTCCAAGACGAATTTCAATAAGGGTTTATACGACCAAGTTCTTCTCGTCCCCAGTCTACATTGTAGCACAGGAAACGATGCTGTGCATGATATGCAACTGTCGCGGAGAATAAACCCAGCTTTGTTGCTTTACAATTACGGTCAATTATAATAATATTTTCATGATAAATTCCATCCTCTTTGGTGTACACCTTTTCACCCGTGCGCGTGACTACGTACCACATCATTTGTGCAATCGTAATGGTTGGAATATTGCATTAATCACGCTGTTAATGAGGGAAATATTAAAACCTTATGAATATTTTAAGACTAATTAACTATGAGGACTGAAAAAAATAAAATGCATCCACACCGCTTACGGTTTTATTGTTATCTTAGTAACAATACTCTCTGAACTCATTCTGCTGTTGAAGAGGAGCCACTTCCGCCAAATATGGTTGTTACGAGAGCACGTGCTGACAGTATAAACTATATCGGTTGGATGGCTTGTGAGCGCAGGCGATCAGACGAGCGAGTAGCAGGGAAAGGCCTCCGAGGAAAAACAGTCAGTCCCTTGACTGGAGGGATACAGAGCAGTAGTGATGAGGAGGCAGGGAAGGGATAATTCCCTGAATAACCCCCCGTGAACAGCCCCACTTTTGCTCTCGGGTGAAATAAAGCCAGCCTTACGACACGGCCGTTGGGACACACAAAACCATCCCTTCCGGCCCAAAAAAAGGAGAAAAAAGAACACAAACGGAAAACTGTTTGCTAGCGTTCGGAGCACCCCTCTCGCCAGCGTGGCGCAACTCGTGCGAGGGACACAAGAATGCAGCGGGAGATCCGATGTGTCCAGGGAGAGCGGGAGGGGAGAGAGAGAGAGTTGGAGTCAAATTGTACTTTTATTCCCCACCACGCCGTACACCCGCCACCTCCATCACATGGCTTTCCCTCCCTCCGGGTACACTCCCCCATCCTGGCGGGTAATATCCCACCGACACCCTCCACCACCAGAAATAGTGGGAAGAACCCATTCCGTGGAGTGAAGGAATAAAAAATACTCCTCCCTATCTCTCTCTCCTTGAAACATGGTGAGCATTCTTCATGCTTTATTCCGCTCGACCGGTGAATACCTTGACTCTCCCCGCTCCCTTGCTATTCTTCCGAAAACACCCACACCCAACTCAGCCCCCTGGACAGAATCCACCTTTAGCACCACTCCCCCCCTCCACCCCAAAGTACCGCCTTTAAAGAAAGAAACGTCAAGGAGGGTGGGTCGAAGCCTCGCGACGCACAACCTCCTCCTCAAGAAGAAGAAATCCCAAAAGGCGAGAATCCACCGCCACCAGCCCCTTGCAATGCCTCGTCCTCTCTCTCTCCCACTGCCCCTAGATCTTCACCATTCACCCCCTGCCACTTCCCCCACGAGCGCCGTTCCTATGGCGACCTCTATGGGCGAGTGGGGACACAGAGGCGAATAACTCACTCAAGCACCCCCTCGACTCCCACACACACACGGACGCCATAAAAATAAAAAAACACCCCCGGAGCGAGTTTCACCCCCTTAGTCGCTCTTTCTCACACCCCTCAACCCCCGGGGGAGAGAGTTGAGACACTGTTCCCACCTTTGTTGTCCACCCTCCACTCCCCCTCCCCCCTCATATTCACCTCATCCCCTCGTCTCCCACCGCGACAAGTACAACCACCCCCTTTTCATTCCATTCGGACACAAACACACTTCAACCACTCCTCTCTCTCTCCCATTCCACCACCAAATTCCTCTCCATGTCATCATGGCACCCTTTTATTTATTTTTTTCAATTTTATGGAAGCGTTTAAATGCAGTATAAATACCATCGCCATCGTTTATGACCTCTTCCCTAACAAAAGAGAACTCTCCCCGTGGGTTTTATAGAGGCGCCACCAACAGGCATCACGCGCCGGGTTCCTATTCTACTGCGAGTTTTCATTGAGCCTTGCCAGGATTATTTCTCTACCAGGTTTAATGATTATAATATTTCCCTATTACATTATTTCTTAAAGTACCCAAATAAAATACCAGTCATTATGTGGAAGCTGGATAGTATTCAAAATTGTGAATATAAACGAGCTCACTGAAGGTTTTTATATGCTATTTCTAATGTATTAATTGAGGGTGCTTCTTAGTTCTACCCAGAAATTAAAAATAAATATTAAAAACTCTGCCCTGGTTTTCATATCATCGGTTTTGCTTTTTAACGTTAATAGTATTCAAATAATATTATTTATGGAAGCCTATTTAAGATGATAATGAAGAGTGTGGGATTAATTTAGCGAATTCATTGGAAAATATCACAGGGTATAAAATTCAATGAAACCCTGTGAACTTCTTTGTTCAAGAAACATGATAATTCGCAAATTCTAACCAACATATTAATCATGCCGAACATATCTATAATATACAGAGAGCGAGGTTTGAACTAGGTCATATCCAGTGTGATGCACAGTAGAACGCACATGAGCAGGCTATTGTTTTTTCCTCGCTTTCTTTCCTGGCTATGACTCACAAATAATAGGAAGAATATTAATTATGACTTTTTTTACGACTCGCAAACTTTGAAAATGAACTTCTACGCCGCTCCGCAATTCGATGAAGAATGCCAAAAATACACATCAATATTAGCTCAATGTCTCCACAGACGGCCCCACAAATTTTTATATTCAACATGGGCTCTCCTTTTGTGGTTGGCAACTTCAGCCATGAACGGTGTTTTTTCGCATCTTCCAAGGTACCCCACGTGGGTTGGATACAGCGGAGTACCATACTTAGCATTTTTGATGATAGCTTTTCAATGTTTTGCAAGATTAAAATTCTAGCTACCGGTGACACTTGATGTATTTTTTTATAAAGCACGAGCTTTTGGCAACCCTTCTGCCGGCTTAATCTGCTGGGCTATGCATACATAGATATATTTGGCGGTTGCAACAATGGTGACCGCTAACCGTTCACATTTGAATTTTTTATTACCCTTTTACATGCGTATGGAAATTGGTATAAATTGTCCCTGTTAAGATTTTTCGGTCTTTTATATATCTCAATTGCTTCAAGAATCAGTCGTGGGAAATATTCCATTTCTTTAGACAGATATTTAGCCTCATTCGACCTTATAGTGTGCGTTTCCTCAAGACACACGAATGTGTTCCGCGAGGACATTGTGCTGCCAATCCCTCTTCCTAATCGCCGTTTCATGCTCCTTGATGCGTTCAATCACTGAGTGGCCGGGTTCTCCAACGTACATTCGTCAGCAATTACACGGGATTTCATACACGCCTTCTGGTATTTGACTAGGGAGCCGATCTTTTGCTCCAAGTTGAATGTCGCGTACCCTCACTCCGGTACTAAAACGGCAAATTATATCGTATTTCTTAAAATGTTTGCCAAAACGATCAGGAATTCCAGCGATGTAAGTTAACGTTGCATATCCAGCTGTCCTGAAGGTTTTTCTCTCTTCCTGAAGATAACATTGGAGAATTTATTGATCTGTGAGGTGGAATAACCGATTGAAATCAGAACATTTTGCTAAATTATTTTGCTCCTCCCTCAATTTTGGTGGTTGGGATATACTTCTGGCGCGTTCAAATTGAGATTTCTGACGCCTTTTGACAATGATGCAAGGTGGGACTTTGTATTCAAGTAGCGATCAGTATGAGTCTTATCATAGAGTAAGGTATGAGAGGGCTAACGCCCATGTTCAGGAGCGTCATACGTTTTGACGTAGTTTCGGAACTGTTGCATAGATGTCACTACGGTCGTCGGTTCCTCAGCCGCGCAATTCGAATCCCTTTTCGCTGCGTCCCATGCGTGTCTCATCCCGCAACGAAACCGATAGGACTTGAATTGATAACGGGGGAAGAACTGCTGACGCGTCGGACTGGAGGATAGAAGCCGAGAAGCTCCGAGAGCTCAGACAGCTTCGGCAAAGCTCCGAAAAAACGTCAACGTTTGCGGTTGAGTCGTATGTGTAAGAGAATTTTCAGGTTTAAGCGTTCCGTTGAAGGCTTATCTACTATCGCTATAGAGTTTATGGCTCCAGATTACTTGCTTACTTCTTTATCTTGGGTGCTGTTTAGTGGTTTTCCATTAGTATTTTAATAAAATAATGACTGAAAATGCCATCGATGTTAAATTGTTCCCACTGGTGAAACGGAACTACAGAAGGTTTTCGGTATTTTGAGTATATGAATTCGCTGCCCAACCAATTAGCCAACGTTGCTGATATTACTTTTGATTTTAAAGGCGCAAAATAAATCACGGGAAGATAATATAAATTCCCACAGTTGGAAACGGTTTGATTCCAAACTTTTCGGAATTTATTCTTCGACGTTGTAAACGACTTTGACGAACAATCATCTACAATTTTCAAGTTACAACTTTCTGATATTGTACATGCGCATGTTTGTCATTCAAAACAATAGAATTGTAGAATATTTTATAATAATTGATAATAGATAATTGTCTAATTTATTCATTAGTACTTATTTAAACGTTTTCCCGCCCTACTCTGAAGTACTTGAAACATGTTTAACTTGGGTATGGAGGCAAATATTTTTTTGTGATTACGGCGGAATGAATCAATATTTGCATATCCCCCTGCAATCCGACGTAAGGGCGTGTGGCAGGGGGTGTAGGGAACCAATAGTAATAGCAAAAGGGGAAAACGTTTAGGGATCTGGATGGGGAATGGGATGATTGGATGACGTTTATATGTAAATAGTGTTTCTATTATGGTTGTGAATGGTTTGTGGGAAAAATAAGTTTTTAATCACTGTGTTCGACAGTCTATCTCTCTAATTTTGTCACTTTTGCGTCTGAATCGCAGAGGTAGTATTGAAATAACTTTATACCTGCCGTGACAGTCAGGAACTCAGTCGATTCGAATGTATCTAATGATCTTAATCTGGCGTGTAATCTTCGAATCATCAGAGATTTCCACCCAAGTTCTTCTAAAGCCGCTTGACACTTTTTGATCTTTCGTAGGGATTACTGACGAAGGTCGCTTGCTTACCTATGTATCTTGTTAAATTTACGAATGAAATCTTTATTTTCTGGATCCCAAATACTAGCGGAGTACTCGAGGTGCGGTTTTACCAATGAAAAAATGTATTTTTCTTTTACTTTATTCAGCGTTATGTATAAAAGCATTTTTTGCCGACTTCCGATTCGCTCACCGCATTTCAACCCAAAGCTTTGTTTTGATAGGTGAGGGTAAAGCTCACTCCGTACTAAGCCATTGGCGTGAGAAATTCTCACATCCAGGGTAGGGGGGCCAGTTCCTTTCCCTGGCCACTTGCAATTTCCCACGAAGTTATGACAGAAAATATCACCGCGAGGATTTTAGGTGGGAGTGGGCAGAGAGGCTTCATTGGGAATCGAACCCGGGACCACCCGGGCCGCAGCCCAGTGACTTCCGATTTATTCTCCTTTTCATACAAAAAACGTTCAACAGCAGCTGTCGGTGGTAGGCTAAAACCATTAGTGGCGTCTAAAAATTTGTCTCATTTCCCATTTTTAGTAGGTACATACCCATTTGTTTGTCTTTGGAATCGTTATCAGGTATTTCTTTTAAATGTTACTCATTGAGCTTGGAAGGAACCACCCGATTGTCCTTCTTCTTAATGACGCTCATAATTATCAGCCCTTCCCGAAGCAGCTCTATAACTTGAGCATTTTTTTTATCCAAGCAGAAATCACTAGAGCGTTTTGAGTAAGCTTTGGTGTTTAAGGCATCGAATAAATTATTTATTGTCTCTATAAAATCAGCTGTTGGAAGTGCTGATGGACGTTTTAACTCTCCAGTGGAGTGGCTTGTGCGAATAGCAGCTGAAATGGAATAGCTGAATATTTGAGTAGCCAGCTTCACAGACATTTTCTGGAAAGAGTTGGGCCAAATGTGTGCAATAGTCAGTTTCCACAGAGCTCTAGTTGTCGAGCTGGATGTATCACTCTGGTAAACCTGGCGTATATTTTCAAAGGAAACGGTCTTTCCTTCCAGAACAAAATCACTATTCAGGAAGTTATTTCTCAAAGACTTCAAAGACAAAGACTCTCAGAGATGAAGAACATCAAAAATGCAATAAATTTTATTTTCATTAATCTGAAAATAAGGGTTTTCGACTGAAACCCCCATCTCTTTAATTGCTTTTCAATTGGTGCTGGCTTGGTCGCAAATGAATCTTCTGGGATGCAGGCCTACCATTAACAACTTTTCAATCAAGGACAATAAGAGTTTCCGTATATTGGAGCTAATGAGCCCATGCTCAGAAATAAAGTACCCTACAGGCAACTTCCAGTTTTGATGAATACCTCTGATGAGGAACACGGATGCATACTTTCCCACTTGTTTCTTCCTACCCAGATGCCCTAAATATTCAAAACCGTCAATCATGTCCAGGGAATTTGAATATTCTAAATTTTCCATCAGGGACATCTCGTCAAATAAAATTACGCATTCTTTGCTAACATCCGACATTACGGAGACTTTTAGCTTAAGCTGACGTAAAAAAGAGTCGTGAAATCCCGTCAAATATCGTGATGTTCCGATCCACTTCCTCACTGTTGATACAGCGGGAATACCAGAATTTTAATGTTAGAAAAGATGGATTTTACGGTTCTCACTATTTTGTTAAAATAGGTCCCTTATTAGTTACAAGCTCAATGTCATAAAATTTAGATCCAGGAGCTAAGATCATGAAAGGTGAAAATTTCGTTGTTTTGACTACAATAATAACGAATTTATGAGTTTTGGTCAGCGTTTTTCGATTTCAGGCTCTATACGTCGGGGTCGAGACCAATAGGAGAGTACTTACCCGACCTGGAACCTTCCCACCCGTAATCCCGAATTCCTGTCACAATTCCCCTCCTCCCCTTGTAACTCACAACCTCAAGTTACTGAAACGGTCATCGATTTGATCCGACTGAGCAACAACCTTCCCTTTTGCAATGACCGGATGCTTGATTTTGCAGTGACTCGGCTCTTTAAGTGCCTCGGTTATTTGTAAGCCAGTAACTTGTTTCCATGTATATTTTCTTACAATACAAAGGCATGGTCGGCACGACTGATAGTTCCTCATTGTACTTTAAAAGAATTCACGAAAATGGTTCGAAGTTCATTTTGGAAGGCACCATAAAAACGGCAGATTTAAAGAGAAAAATTGCACTTAAAATTTGTCATATGAAGTTTGTTGTAGTATTCCGGGTTAGTAAAGAGTGCTAGTGATAGTGACCAAGGATGTGATCCATTAAAAAAGTTATCGTTTTCATTCTCACTGGAATGGCGCAACATTATCGGGTCGGTAGATCGAGATTGGAGGAACAAAATGGTCTTTTGAACTATTTGGGACATCGTTTGTAAGATAGAAAACCAGCATTGGTGGAAATTTAGCCTGTGTATCCTCCATGCAAGCACGGAAAACAGATCGAATTAATATTTACCAATTACGAAATACTTGGCGTTAAAATTTTTTATAGTTGATTGCGTCTCTTACAATACAAATATTTCATACCGCTGCCCAACTCATACAGTTTAACGATAAATAATCACCAAACTACTTCTATCGCATTGTTGTGAGTTACAAGAAACGCAATGAAATAAGGCTTGAATTCACGTTCAGTCAGAGATTCTATATTTTTACCACCTTACTAATCATGATTTTCCATTGTCGATCCTTTCAAATTTGGGGTAAAGGGTGTAGTGGAATGATACAAACCATATATGCAGACGGACATTTTCTGCGGCATAACTGCAGACTCAATTCTGAATTAAAACAGGAAGTGAACAATTTGAACTCAGTGCCTTAGAATTAGAAAAATCAAATCGACGGAATATAACAAGTGGAGGTTCAACATTCCCCTACACAAAGATGGATGGACAATAAAACATTCGGAAAGCTGCCATTCCCCTGGTGCCGGGCGACTGGCCTAGGCCCGCTCACAGAGTAGGATTCAAGGCTCTGGGAAACAAGCATCGTTACCGTGGATTCAAGACATCCACTCCCGGCAGAACTCAGCCGCCTCGACCGTCCCCGAAGAGTCGCGTGAGCATTTTCCTGACGTATCAGGTTACGCGGGAGACTTGACCTTGACAGGAAGCGGGAGTCTTTCAGGTTGATAACAGCAACACCATCTAGCGGAGAAAAAGCGAAACACATGGCCACCCAAAAAGTTATTCGCAAATCCCTATAAGCGTTGGCACTCTGTATTACTCTGTGGTCTTATTTATATAAATTCTACGAGTTAACGTTACGTCTTGTTTCCTTGTAGCTGCGAATTCGTAGTAGTATTTTTGTTTAATCTGCTTCTACGGCTAAGGTCATTTCGCACTTTCTGTCTGCCACGTGTAGACAGGGCAACGGCACTCGGACGAATCGGAGGATCACCTTCCAAACTCGATCCGAGCCCAACGATGCTTAACTTCGGTGACTGATAGGGAACCGGTGTTTCCATCGTGGCAGGCCGTTGCCCGGCTGCGACATCAAGGAAGGGAAATGTTCCATTTCCATCCACTTTCATTGTGAAATGTATGGATGGATGACGGTTATAGAGGTTTTCTAAAATTTGTTCAAGGCTCCTATTTCACGTGGCCACACTATGAATTTATCATACACATACCCCAGTCACAGGGTTGAGAATAGAAGATTGTATGGCTTCTTGTTCAAATTCTCCATTTAAAGGTTGGCGATCAAAGGCGATAATGGAGATCACATTGCAGCGCCATCCAGTTGCTCATGTATCTTCCCTCAGTTGAGGAAGAATATGTATTTCGACAGAATTCTGTTAATTTTGGATATTATCATCTGATTCATCCATCAGCTGATTTACAAAAAAATATAGATTCAGGAATAGGAACTCCGGGGAAAAGAGACTCTACCTCCAAGCTGACGAGAAGGTTTGACTTTGATTAAGTTAAAGTTTTGATGATCTCAACGAAGAGAGAGGAATTCTCGACATGTCAGGCCAATAAACGGCTGAATTTCTCTCGCTAGATGCTTTGTCAGTTCGTGCGTAGGAGATCCAATCGTACTGACGATAGGCCTTAGAAGTACGCCTTCGTTGTGTATTTTTGGAAATTCGTAGAACTGCGTAGGGTTAGAAGTTGTGGGAATAAGTTTTCTTTCATCGCACTCCGGTATACCTGCATTTTTTGTTAGATCTCTCGTCAAACTTTATAATTTTTTTCGAGGGATTTTTCTGTAATATTCGATATAGAGGATCCTGAAGCAAGCAAGAAAGCTTTTTCTTCGTGCATATCTTTCGGCATAATTAATGTGACTTTCCCTTTATCTGCTGACAAAATTAATATATCTTAATTCCTGCTCAATTCTTTCAAAGCCTTTGGAAGCTCTTAAAAAGCAATATTCGGGCAAGGTGGTTTGCCTTTGCGCATCACTAGAACTATTTTTGCCTCGCGTCTTCCGAAGTATCGTGAGGTAGCGTTCTTTTGATTCTACGTTAGGAATATTTTTTTTCTGAGATAATCTTTCTCAGAGTAACAACACACAATGGCTCGCGCTTCATAAAAAATGTTACCGAAATCAAGAATTTTAATCGTACTTTGCATTGATGACTTGCCTTCGAGGAAACAAAACAACGATCTGGTAGCTAAGGAAACGTATGAGGATAATATTTATTTTCATGAGATCTAGGTATTGACCAATTAATTACTTTAAAAGAGGTTTTGGAAGGTTGGTCGTCAATTAATCAAATCACTTGCAAACGTTTTGCATGTTCTGTGAACTCAACATAATTATTCACATCAAGATCTGATGATGAAAATATAAATTTTCGAAACGTTGGCCGCTATGTGATCTGATTTATTTATAACATACCCTCCGACGCAGTGCTGAGAGAAACTCTAACAGCCAACTTTAATGATTAATTTAGGCAGAATGTGATGCACTGAGATGGCAAATTAATGGAAGCATCACTACTAGAAGCAATTACTTGTCTCAGTAATGAACAAATGATCCCTTATGGAAGCATTTATTATTTTTATCATTCATGAACCAATCATTAATTAGAATTCAAACGATGTATTATAATCATTACACACACCATCAGCATTGTTTTCTCAGTTTAATTAGTAGGATTGGTACATTTTTGTATCATCGCACTATTTCAAAAACTGCATTATTCTTTAACTCAGTGGCAGTAAACAACATCCCCAAAAAACTTTAATTTTCTACTGCACAAAGAATCGTAAAAACCTTGCATTAATTTGATAGTACGCTTCACCTCATAATTTAATATGTATTACTATCAATGAAATCTACAAAATCCTATCTTTGTAATTTTTGTTGCATTTCTTCCTTAACAATCACATACTAAAAATATCCCATAAAACCTTGAGCTAAAAAATTCAATCAATTGCATACAAGGTCTCCCAATGAGCAGTCTCCAATTTACATGTCTCTCCACTCCGTAGACGAACACCATTTCCAGAAGGTGCTCTTTTGTTTAGAGGTTGCTGCGTTTTTTTGCTTATCAAGTGGACCTCGATGGTCAAACATATTTTTTTAAATAGATCATCTCCAAGACACCACTAATGCCCTAAAAACTAGTTAACAATGGCTTTAGTGGATTTTGAATTAATGTTTAAATGTAGTGAAGCTGTTATTAGGTTATTTTACAACGTTTTTAGGAGCGAAAAAACCGAATGAATACTGCTCCTCAGCGAAGCTTAGATTATTTTAGCAAAAACAACCACCATTCGAAGGCCTTTCTTCTCTTAATGAGGGAACTTACAATTTAATTTTTCCCACTAATCACAAATTCCTCAAATGTTTTATGAATACGGAACTTTCGACAAGCAAATTTAACCTTAATGGGAAGCACGCTAGCACTCTTATGCACACTTCACATTGAGTTAAATACCCGAGGACAATTAAGGCAAACGATAAGACATTATACTAGTTATCTCTAGGTTACACAATTTATGGAAACAGAAATATTGTACTGGAGAAGAGCCATTTGAAAAACCTATCACTACTTAAAATCGCAATTGGATATAATATGAGAGACCTTGATAATGGAGACCTTGATAATGGCAATGTTTTGCTGAAACCTACGTCGGTAAAATATACTGGTTGTGGAAATTTACAATGTTTCTGTGATAATGCTGTCTAAAATCACAATAATACCTAAGGCATTAAAATCACTGGACTTGTCCCTAAATGATTTTTCTCACGACATTTACCGATGCGGACACTATTGAAGGACCATTTTTAGCTGCTTCGTGAAATGTCGTCTATCATTCCCGTTCGACACTTCAAACGATTCACATTCTTCAAATCATTTCTCAACTTTCTTAAAGGAGCTCCTTCTTGAGAATTAGGCTATCACATTACAGTCTCGCACGAAAAATTATTATTACATTTCTGACGTGATTTCACCATAAGAAATGGAGTAATTCTTTACTCAATCATAGTACAAGTGCCTTTCATTAGACGGTATTAGCACTGGTACTATCAAAAAACATTCCCACGATCTTGATGATGACTAATCTTATCCGCCTAATGTGAGGGGCAGATTGATAATCCATGCTTGTCCCTATTTCTTGAACCAGCCAGTTGCGATGTTTCTTTTTCCTTTTAGAATATTCCTTCAATGCCAAACATTACCCATATTTCAAAATATAAAAAATATACAAATGTCAGCTCTGATGGATTACCATAAGTTTTATTCATATTTATTTAAGGAAATGCAAGAGAAAAATCCCTCTTATACACTTTACGCGATGGTATAAATTGTCGGCTCTGATGGATTACCAAAAGTTTTGTTCATATTTATTGAAGGAAATGTAAAAGAGAAATCCCTCTTATACACTTCAAGTAGTGGTATATTTCGGCCAATAGTCGTCTTGCTCTCCCCGCTCTCCTTAATTCACTCTTGTCCAATCCAATCGCCTCTTTCCTCCAACTATAGCCAAGAGGAGACGAATCACTTCAATCAGTCCTCGCTAATTAAAGTTCCCCACAGGGGAGCAGGGGTAAGTGGTGAGGGGGTGAGCAGGAGAGGGGAGGGATGATCGCTCCAAGGAGACGACTGCCAAAGTTCCCACCACTACTCAACCCCAAATGAAACCCCACCATTCCTTGCAAGGAGTTCCCATCACCGGCACTGCCTCAAAACCACTTTCCCAGCCTCAAAACTCCCAACGAAATCCCACCCTGAAACCTCTCCTCTCTCTGGAACAATGTCAAAGAAATCATGTCATCACGTAGTGCGTTAATACTTTAGAAAATGTAAGCTTGCAGATGAGTCAAGTTGCTATATGATTTGTGAGGGCACTTTTCATATTCCCCCGCGAGAAAAAAAATACCTTTCTAACAAATGACCAGGCAGAATAGAATTACATCTAACAAAATTTAATTAGTTAGTGGAGGTGGCACTAAATGAGCACAACAGTTTCATTGTAACTGTTATGCAACCAATACAGTTTCAAAACGAAACAGTTCCGCGAAACCCTGTTGCGGACAACAGCTAGAGGCACACCAAACAACAGGCAATAGATCGGCACTGTTAGAACATGGCTGGTAATTCTGTATTCTATGTAATTAGAAATCTTTCACTCAAATAAAGTAACAGTTTCATTTGGATTCATGAAAGATAGGCAATTGGGCTGTTTCTAATTCTATCTGCAACGACGGGAGGACATAAGTTGGCTGAATCAACAAGCAACCGCCTGCTACAGATCCAAATCCAACTAATTTTTAGCTTATAAGCGCAACACAGTCACACGTGCAGTACAACTGGAACAGAATAGAAGACGAAACAGTCAGCTTCAGCTATCAGTTGCCGCTGCACAGCACAGAGCGCAACGACGCGGCTGCGACACGTTCACGAAACTAACCTGTTGTGTGCAACAGTTATCTGAAACAGTTGTCTAACCGAAACAGTAGCGGCTGCAACCGTTTCGTTCCGACAACACTATATTTGTAAGACTTGGTGCTTTCCTGGCACACGATGTGAATGAATTCTTCACGGGTTTCCCACCAGGTGAGATGTTCAGCCAGAGTCGACGTTTCGATGGCTAACCCTGCCAACGTCCTCAGGGCGTTGAGCCTAACGCCCTGAGTTTGATGGCAGGGTTAGCCATCGAAACGTCGGCTCTGGCTGAACATCTCACGTGGTGGGAAACCCGTGAAGAATTCATACACAACACTATATTCCACCACTATTAGTTAGCTAGTTAGTTAATGCAAATGGTGGGAAAGTATTTTATTTCCGCAATAATTGTATCACCTCATTCATAGCATAATAAGAACTACTAGAGAGTAAGGACTTCGCATTAGATAAGGAAGGATAGAGGGCTGCAGGCAACCTATCTCAAGATTAAACGACCAATGACCTCAATTCAATAATAATAATTACTATTATTTCCTGGCGATAGTGGTGACCAAGGATATAGAAGGCCAAGTCCGTTATTTGAACAATGTGGGCTGTTATTTCGCATGCGGATACCTATAGATAGCTGAGAGCTCCAAATGAAATCCATCGCTTACCGAAGTTTTTAGGGACGGTGACCTCACGTAGCCACGAAAGGCTGCTTGAAATGGAGGAATGAGTCAAAAACGGAATCTTCCATTGCTGACATGCATGCATTACTTAGATATATTGACTGGGAAGTTCAACCGAGCAATCTGAACTAGTCCGCCGCTTCATTGACAAGCCTAACGGAGTTAGGAAAAATAGTGCGAAAAATGGTGTTTTTCAGCCGTTTTAGCTATCACCGTGAAGAACCATCACCATCTCACAGATGTCGATGGAGCCCCCACAATCTCTAATAAAAAATGACAAGAGACCAAAGAAACCTTAATCGCATTATTTAATGGAATTTAAGCACATGATGGTAATAATTATTTTCCCCATATTTATCAAAACGTTAATAACTATTTGATTCATCGGTGAGTCTTATAATGGGTAATTATCCTCCCAGTGAATACCAAGGCGCCACAAACAATAGAGCATTGACTATTAAATTGGTTAAAAAGCTATTTCTATTCTTAAATAATACATAAACATTTAAATATCTACGTGTTAATGAATATAACTGCATTGTCCACAGTTAATTTACCATTAATATATAATTAAAATATTACACGTCCCTAAATAGGAAGCTCCGGTGCTCATTAATCAAAGACTTAACAGAAGATTTCATGATTTAAGAGGAGACGGTAGAAGAAGGAATTCCCTGGTAATCGTGGTTAAAGAAACGCTAGAGGAGGAGGAAGTATTGCATGACTCAAGAACGGTTGAGCATAATGATGCGATGCAAACATGTGATAGAGACAAAAGAAATGATCAAGGATAGGTCATCCTGGAGGATATTAATGAATTAGAGCCTGAGGCTTAAAAGGGAATGGGGCGAAAGGTTTGCTACAGAGATGAGTAACCATTTGGTATTCTATCGATCGATTCGAGAGCACTTGAATAGCACCTTCTATTCCCCATTTAGGAGTCAATTTAACTTTCTTACACGTAACTATCAATTTACTCACAGATAATTCCATCATAAATTCTTCGTACCTTCTGCTTTCTCTCATGCTTTTCATGCTCTTATTTCTCTCCCTTGTCTTCAGCGCCTAACCAATTTGCTCTACTCCATCACTCACTTGCTTCACACCTTCCGTTCCCTCTCAAAACAGTTCAATTTACCCATATTCTCCAAACCCCCCCATTTTTAAATTTCTTAGTGGAACTTACAAAAATATGCCAGTAAATACTCACATCAACTTCACATTCTTGACGGAGCACAATCCACTGATACCTCAAACCTCATTCCTTCTCGATGTAACTGCCGCAATTCTGTCTAACTTTTTTCTTTCCATTAACCTGGTTTACGCGTCCACTCCTTAAAAACAGTCTTCCTTCGACCTCACCCAATTCCTCGCCGCCATTGGTTAAAGATTAGCACAAGACGAGTAGACGCCATCTTGGCGGACAAAAGTAAAGCCTGTTTTTTTTTTCGTAAAATAATCCACCAAAAAATAATATCGCGCGAAATTAGTGCAGTAACGTTAGATAAAATGCAAAATTTCAAACAAATAATTGTCGGGTAACAAGTTTTAAATAAATAACCACGGCACCGCGAAAAGACCGATGTCAGTTGAGGAAAGATTTAAGGCTTTCCCGGCGTATGTTGATGTTGAAGGTTGTTCGGGCTTCCCACTCTCCATCTCTGCCGACGTTTCGATGTACCCCTGACGACGATGGACGAGATGTGCTTCAAAACGTCAATAAAGATGGAGGGTTTAAGCCGGTGGGAAGCTCAAACAACCTTCAACACCGCTGTTACTTACTCAATGGCACCTATACTGCAACAGTGAGCAGTTCAGTAAGGCCGATGCCGCATTTGCAGTGTCTCCTAGAAGTACCGCGAGTGATCATTCCTTATTTTTTCCATCTGTTCTCTTCTTTGCTCTATCATAGCCACGGAGCGATGGACAGGAGGAGGGGAAAACTCCTCCGGGGTGCGGGAGACGGGGAGGGGCAAGGAGGGGGGAGGGAGGGTGAATTGTTAGCGCGACTAAAGAGGGATGCAGGCGACGAAACGGGAGATAGGCTCTTAATTCGCAAGGAAGCATCGGCCGTGTGGGGATGAGGTACAGGGAGGGGGCTGCGTGTTCTTGGGGAGGGGCAAGCGGGGAGTGAGGGTAAAAAAGAGAAACGCATTCCGGACGATGCGCTTGCCATCCGTCTTATTTTTCCCCTTAGCCTTCAAGTATTCACTTAAACGGTTTCTTCTCTCTTTCACCCCCTCCCACCCACCCAGAACCTAGATTCCCCCTCTCCCCAACAAAACCAATCTCGCCCCAACCAATGTCGCGATAGCACTGCATCCAGCCAGGGGGAGGCAATCGAACAGACTTTGCTGCCATCAATTCTCCACCCCCCTTCGAGTCAGTCGATCCATCGAAGCGAATCGTCGGGAGCTCTCGAGCGATGCATCGAAATGCTAAGCAGACGACGAGGTGGAGCCATTATTTCGCCCATAATGCGGGAGGAGGGGTTGCTGTGAGACAGAGAGGGGAAGGGCTGTCTCCGGAAAGAGTAAGAAATTTCGCATTCCTCTTAGCGTCTTCGCAAGCGCAATAAATGAAGCCAGACGGAAAGAGGAAACGTTTACGCGATTGAAATGCCGCTGGAACTAATGCAGGCTCGGCAGAGGAGGAATTTAAATTCCAAACAAAAGCGTTAATCAATGGCCAATCCCCCCCTTTATTTAAGAGTGCTTTTGAATTCTACTTCCATCGGTCGAAGAGTCACAATAATTTAAGAGATTCCGCTTAAGCAGCTTCTTATCCCTGACGCCAAATCTGCCCATTTCCATACCAATTAATAAGAACCATCCCCAATTGATGTTACCACCATATTGTAAGCGTACCATACACAAGTTCGCAAACTCATCACCAAGTGTTTATTTCCGTAGTATTAACCGCAAAAAATGTAATGGCGCCATCATATCCGCATTTCAGATTGTGCCATGCGGTATCACTGAGAGCACTTAATGAAATATTTCATTTAAATTGTGGATATTGCAACGAAGCGATGGCTCTGCCAATTGTCGGTATTGAAATGATGGCGTATGGAAATTAGTTTCCCAACCTACTTTGAATCGTTGAGTAGCGGCTAACACTTATGCATAGCATCCAAATATCACCTGGAGGGTATTGATTATTAAATTGAATAAAATTCACAACGAAGAAACTTTATTTGAGGATTTTAATAGTGCACTCGTATGGTGTTAGTTCTGACATAAATGTATATATTATATACTGCATAGCGCCTAACTATCACTTAAATGCAATTCAGAAATTCCGAATAAATTGCTAAGGAAAACATTTATTTTAAAAATTTTAAGGAATCGCTGCTTAAATTATCAAAATCAATAAAATATGTTTGGGTTCGAAGCAAGTGAAGGAGAGCAGAATGGAAATTATTTTTTAAGGCAACGATCCCGTCACGCATGGTCTACAGAAATGCTAAATAAAATAGCGATAGTGAGGAAAAGTAATAAGGCTGAACACAAGTCAAAGCTTCGGCATACTTTTGCAGTGTATAACTTCTGAAGAACTTCCTTTTCCAGGTGATGACTTATAATTTTGCCTATATCACCATCAGTAGTCCTCTACGTAGTATGATGCAGGTCTACGTCTGTCTTCGTCATTCCATGACTCATATTGACCCTCAATCGATTGGCCTTAAAGCTTCATTCCCACTTATGCTTGCACTCCGCTCAGGGCTGCCAAACAAGCAATTGCTGCCGCTGATATTCCTGTTTTGTAATTTCCCAGGTTGATATTTTTACATACTTAGGTCTGATTATAGACGAAAAATACAATTTCACATTACATTTGAATTACTTGTGTGATAAGCTGCGATGCATTCTCTTTCAATTATCACTCTTAAAATATGCGTTGCCAACTGAGGTGAAAGAGTTACTTTATCAAAGGTTAGCCGAATCTATCATGCGATATGGACTAACAATATGGGGTACAACGTACCGAAGTTTTTTGCATGAGGTAATTAAAATCCAAAATAAAATAGTAGCCTATCTGGATGCAACTGAGTCCAATGTATCAAGCATATACTTATATTATATTAGGTTTATTACCACTGAAATAACTTTTTCAGTACGTCATAATATGTGATAATTTCTTCCGAAACAAGTTTTAAATACTAAGAAGTGTAAATCATGATGTTGGACTTCGCTGTATTGAAAAATATGCGGATCCAAAATATTACAGCAACTACGGAAAAAGTTCTTTAATGTACATTGTACCAAAGATTATCAATAAATTACCACAACCATTACGAGAAATTGAAAAAATGTCTGCAAAAGTAAAAAAATGACAAAAAAGGAAAAAAAATTATTGTAGAATAAACAGATATGCAGTTGAGACAGTATGGTATGCTAACATTTAAACAATTAACGTGTTGTGAATTTGAAGAATGATCGTAGGCTTTCCCGGCGTATTGTATCGTGGAAGGTTATTCGGGATTTCCACAGGGTCAGGTTCTCCATTACGGTCGACGTTTCGATGAACGTAATGGTTTCAAATTTTTTATGTATTTTTCAATTTATCGTAATGGTTGTGGTAATTTATTGATAATCTTTGGTACAATGTACATTAAAGAACTCTTTCCGTGGTTGCTATAATATTTTGGAACCGCATATTTTTCAATACAGCGAAGTCCAACATCATGATTAACACTTCTTAGTATTTTAAACTTGTTTCGGAAGAAATTGTCACATATTATGACGGACGACTCGTCCATCGTCATCAGGGCATGTTGTGAATCTGATTTAAAAAAAATATACTAATAGCAATAAGATACTGATGATTTGATTAAAGTAATGTTCTAATTGAGTTTTTATTTATATTTACCTGTTTTTAATACAAGATATGGCTTTAAATCTGTTTTATTTAATATTTTATATGTTTTCTGACAGAACAATACTGACCATTAGTAAATTATATTAAAAAATCATTTGGTCCTTAAACTTAGGTATTTTATGTTTTGATAGAAATTTTGTAACAATTTATTTATCTATATATAAGTGTTTTTATTGGATTTTAGATATTTAAACAGTTTTATTTTATAATTTTTATGTTTTTAGACAGAACAATGTGTGTTTGTTTAAAAAAAATTGTATTTAAACAAAACTGTGTATTTGTTTAAAAATTTGTATATAAACTGAAGTATTTTTATGATTTAATAGAAATGTTATAATTGTGTTTTGTGTATATTAATAAGTTTTATTACATTTTAAATTTTAAATCTGTTTTCATTTACATTTTATTAATTGCTGTTTTCTGAAAATCAAACTGGTATCTGTATACAGTATTCATATGTTTTGAAATTTTTATGCTTTGACTTTTGCAATAATATTTGATTGAATTGATTAGAAATTTTGTAAAATCCGGTGGACATAAGGAGATATACAAAAAACGCACCTGCTGACAAGCCATTGGCTTATCAGGACTTTATTGGTTTTTTTCAAAGGAAAATATTGTATTTAATATTTTTTGGTATATTTTTATCTTAAACTGTAAAGATAAATGTAAAAAAATCCACTTTTTCTATTTTTAAAATTTTTTCCCTCCAATGTCCGTCCCAGTCTATTATATAGGATACCATCTCCTTTGCCTTCTTGAATACCGAGATCAACCACTTTAGCCCTCTCCACATCCACATTTCAAAAGCGTTAAACGCACGAACGCACTTTTACTTCAACAACCAAGTTTTCACTTGTCTCTTATTAATTTATCTGCGAATCGCACCACTCATTATTTTCCTTCTACTAGTTAAAGTTTCTCAAGAACTTCGGTCATTAGATTAATTTCAACACAAATAAAACTCGATGTAATCCATTTTATACGACACATATGTAACGTCTATGAGAGGATGTAAGCCTGGTAAAAATATTAATTTTACGCAGGTGGAAAAAATGTATTCTTTCAAGACAGTGGTGGAAGTTTTCTATAAATACATATTTTTCTCCTGGAAAACGTTAGGCGTCAAATAACTAATTAAAGAATTAAAGAACTGTATCACTCTAACAGGTCTCATATGATTCTTAATGCTGTATTGCGTTATAGAAATCCATGATTGCCAGCTAATTCACTTGAAATCACTTCGAATAATCATACTCATACTCCTCTCCATTTTAATCAGAAGTCCCATTTTATCCCCACAAACAGGAAAGTGGCCAGAGAGAGAATAAATATAATCAAAGTGTTCAACGGCTATTGCTGAAACGCAGGCAAAATGAACCACTAATTGAATACGGGTTCTGAATTTATTGTTCTTCATATTAATCATTCTACTGGTGGTAGGGCAAAAAAACCACATTATTATTTTTAGCAGCTTGCGGCAATGACTCAAAGGGAAGCATTTAGCTATTAAATTTTATTAGCGAGAAATTAATCCCCTCCATACCACAATATTTGAAACAAAAAAATACTCCAATTGATGTATGTTTAATACGCAGGGTTTCCGCCATTAGAGTCTCGGCAGGTGTGGAGGAGGGGGTGGAAGGGGAAATGAATGAAAGCAAGCGAGCCCGCTCTCCCACCATCCCAGGCCGCCCATGAATAGCTATTATGTGAGATTATTCCGAATTATTTTTTAAAACTAAATCGGTAGCAGGGTGGCAATTTTCACAAATCTCGCCCATAGCAAGAGAATGGGCATTAAACTGCCCGGCCACCACTAATCCACGAGAAGATACACACATACGTTACATATGACGCGGACGCAGATCCATACCCATTTATCTAAATATATGTGCGTGCGCTCAGAACAGATTAGCACCCAGAGCCGTCGACCGAATAGGGGGTGGTGATGAGAAGTAGGCGGCGGCGGGGGGAGGGTGGGACTGCAATAGGGGGCGTGTTCGGCGCTCCGAAATGCATTCCCTTTATATGCAAACCCCTCCAACAGAAAAAGTATTAATGGCAGTGGCGGCAGCTTAAATGGAAGCGATGAACGAAAGCGTAATGAATGGCGGTTACATGGAATTCGTCGCGAGGCGAAAGTGATCAGATACACGCGGTCCAATCGAGACCAAGCGAGACGACGCATGAATCATCCGGATTCAGTGATATTAAAATCATTGCCGTCTATTTGCCTCTGCCAACTGCAGTTTTCATGCGGACTCTTTAAAGAGTCAAGGTAAAGCAAGCATAGTTCTGGGTCATTATCTTTATAAGAGCTGTAAGCCTCTATTACGAACAACATGACGCAAAGCGTAGTGTAATATTCTTTCTACAGGTAGACCTTGACGCCAAATGTGAGAATAAACGGGAATAATTTGGGAAACGGGTATGAAAACATAAGGAAAAAGCTCCATAGACCAACAGAAAGACAAAAACTAAGTAGTTGGAATGATAAGGAGAGTGCAAGTTGCTCAAGGAAATGAGAAGGGAGAAGATAATGGCAATTAGATAAGAGCGGATGACCGCGATAGTTAATTCAGCGGAGTCATAGGTTAAGGGTGATAGGGATGGGACATAATTAATAGTTGATATCCAATATTAGTACCTGGGAGTTCCCATCTCTTCGTGATGGCCACACAGTGAGCCAACGGGAACACGGAAAGCTTTCTTACGCCGACAATAGCATAATACAAACCATTTCCTTTGAAGATGAGGAACGGAAACATTTTTATGATAACCTTTTCATCATACACGAAAAATTTAAAATAGCGTCAAAATTTGCATTAATTTTAACTTTGGCCATGGATTCAAGTCAGTACCGAAGAGGAATAACTAGCGCATTCTGTTCTAGAACGCCAGGGTTGTAGCACTTTTCGAAGGGTTGAGCAACTAATGTCGGCAACTATTATCATTACCAATTACCACGCGTGATATACCAAAAGCTACCACATATTGAATAATTAAATATAACAGAAATACGAATAGATATTGGCGGGATACATTTCACCCCAACCTCTCCATATGTGGTCTGCTACATTGATGATGCAGTGCATCGAAACCAGGGTCGATTAAAACTTTATATGTGGAAAATTGTAATATCTTAGTTCTTATTATAGTATATGCAATTTGCAGGTCATTTTGGGAGGATTCATTTACTCCAATGCAAAATATTTATTTTTTTCTTCTCCCCGTTGAGTCAAATTCAGCGGGCACTACATTTTAGCCACGCGCAAATTCTTTCCCACATAAATCCCATACTATTTATTCAAGCAAGCGCTGATTCACGAGTCTCGGAAGCGTCGCCAACTTGCCGAGAGGAGAGAAAAAGAGCGCTCGGGGGGTGCGTGATATGAGCCCCCGCATCGCAACGTCGCAAGGATAATGACTTGAAAGGATTCGTCGCCAAATTACGCGCCCCTCGAGCGAGAGCTAATTGCTTTCACGGGGAGGGGGGATGGGCGATGGCTGAGGCGGTTTGAGGGCTGAATGATCTTCATATCTTAAGTGATATAATACCTCATTTCCATCCACCATCGCCCTCCCAAATGTTCCCTACGTCAACCCTCCCGCCCCTCATCCGTCTGGAACCCTGCCCCTATCCTCACCGAAGCCATGGCACCCCTCCTTTGGGATGTGAGAGCGCTTCATCCCCCGTACAACCCCCAGGACCCAATTCTCCACCAGCCCGGTAAGGGAGACGTGCCAAGCCCGCCCTTCACAAACCCTTTTCAAAGCCGCGACCCCTTCCATAGCACATCCACCCGACCCCTATCGCGAGGGCAGGGTTGGAGGGGGGTGGATAGAAGAGGAAGACGCTCTATAAATCAGGCCACCAATCCCGTGCCTTACCCGGGGTATGTTACCCCCCTCCCCCACGTGCAACCTATTTCCCGAACGCCCTCCCCGATAGGGAGGCAAACTTCCCGACCCTGCACGAGCCTCCTTATCCCAACCTCCCTACCCTATTTCATCCTATCCCTACCCCTGTTCCCCTTTGATATTGTTGTATTTCATTCGATGGAGCGTGGTGGGGAGAGGAGCGACTCACAGGAGGCAAAGTTGCGGCAGGTCGTCAACGGAAGAACCTATGAAGCTCAACGCTATCTAAAACTAATTGAAAACGTACACAGAACATACAATACATATGGGTCATTCCACGTCAATCCGACCAGAAAATCGGTTAAAATGACCCTTAGGGTAAATGATTTTGACCAAATTTGGCATATCGTCCTCATCAGATAGCATATTGAAAATCCCTAAGCCGTTTCGTAATACATGCAACCGTTTACGAGATATTGAAACGTCGCAAAATTTGAATTTTACAAAATTGTCTACACATTTCACGGCATATCTCCGAGAATATTGAAGCTAAAAATTAAAAAAAAATGCTTATTTTAATATTATGAAAAAAGAAAGTATTCTAGCTGATTATATTTCAAGATTTAAACAATTTAATTAAGTTTATAACAGTTTTAACATTTTAAATCGATTTTTGACGATGAACCTATGCCTTCGATTTTGCTAATTGTTTTATATCTTGTAGATCTTGTATCTCCCAAATTACATACTAGCGTAACTTGAACGGATTTTTGGCTCCATTTCATCCACTTATCACTCATTTACCAAAAAAATTCATTCCCTTATAACGCTTTCCCCTCCAAAAATGCTGTCCGGGTTTCCCATATTTAAAAATAGATTAAATTGGCAATGTTCCGTAGCATTTCGTTATTAAAAGAGCATGAAAATAAAATTTTAAACTTCCCAGAAACTGAGATATTGCACGTTTTGGCTTCCTGATAAAATCGTTTCTCTTAAGTTGTAATCGAAATTATTAATGGAAAATTCTTCCATACCATAGTAAAAATAATGATCAAAGGTCTTGAGATCTGCACAACCAAGAGCGTTGACTCCATTGAGCTTGAAAAAACAATAAAATACACAGTCAAAAAGCAAAGAACTCAATGCTGAACGTGGTACAATTACACTTACAATCATGCATATGCATCCAAAAAGAGAAAAAACAACAAACTAAGAATTGGTTTTATTAACCATTCTTCGACCTCATATTCATTAATACGGACAACATGAATGGCTGACCACAAGGTCAGCATTGGTCAGGTAAAGTCCTGGAGAGTAGATGGAAGAAGGAATCCATTCCAGATTCTCTTAAGAACTGATACGCACCCGAGGCTGAAAGGGACTCGGGAATGATTTCTTAGTAGATAGTCAATCGTTCCGACCCTAATGATGCGAAACATATGTTTCATCATATGATTCCAGAAGCACTAAACCAATATTGTACTCACAAAACCTACTACGGCATGCTCAGAAAACAAAGTTAATTATGTATTAATGATATATAAGAATGATAACGGGGTCGAGTAGTAAAAGAAAAAACACTTCCTTAATGGCATAAAAGTTTAATAGTATTGAACCATATTTTGCTAATCCACATTTTTTGCATGTTATCACCTCAACTAGTTCTTGCATTGTGACTTAACGTGATGCGTACAAAATCATTGAAAGGGAATGCCCATTCAATGATTGTTCTAAGCACAAGAGAACTTCTTAGTGTACACAATCAATAATTCAACACTCCATACCGTCCTATGCTAGCGAGCCTCATCATCGTCAATCACATCTTCTCCAAAGCCAAACCATTCTCCTCCTCGCACTGTCCACAAACCGCCCCGCAACACCCCAGCCTCGAAATCCTCCCAGACATACAACATCCCCCCCGACCCTCCCTCTTCCTTATCCTCCTCAATTCGCTCCCGCCATTCATACGCGTCAACGCCATCTAATCCCTCCACTTTCCACACCTCGCACACACACCCACACAACCCCCGCCACGACTGGGGGCGGCCTTAAAAGCCTCCATCCTTT
This sequence comes from Pyrrhosoma nymphula, assembly GCA_963573305.1. Classification (NCBI taxonomy): domain Eukaryota; kingdom Metazoa; phylum Arthropoda; class Insecta; order Odonata; family Coenagrionidae; genus Pyrrhosoma; species Pyrrhosoma nymphula. The sequence goes on from OY754328.1 coordinate 146,926,322, forward strand.
CTTCCCTTTCGAGCCCTCCCCTGCATCACCCACACCCTCGACATCGAAGAAGGACCCTCCCTCACGCCCCCTACTAATAAACGACGGAAATAGTTCCTATCTGCTTTTCTTTACGCATTATTTCTTCATAAAAAGCCTGAATATTTACATCTTCTATTCCATACTAAGCCAAACATTACCACTGTTACTACGAGAAAAGATGAAAACTTCATCCACTATCCCGCTCATTGTACAACTTACTTTAAGAAATCATTCCAGGTTGTAACTTCCAGTCTCTGGAATAATGTAACGGAGGAAGTAAAAAATATTCCCACGTTGAAATCTTTTAAGACAAAGGTTTATATTTTATTGTTTACCGCCTCATTGTAAATCATTGGTTATGCGAGAAAACATTAGTAGATGCACTGGAAAAGCAGTGTGAGAAATACAGAATGAAGATAAATAATAGGAAAACAAAAGTAATTAGATTCTCTAGGACGAAGAAAGTGAAGCTGGTTATAAGAGTAGGAAGTCACAAACTGGAGCAAGTAGAACAATTTAACTACTTGGGTAGTACGCTAGAAGAAAGAGGATATAGTAGCAAAGACATTAGGAGGAGAATAGCGCTAGCGAAGGAAGCGTTCAATAATAGAAGGGAACTGATGACGGGGACCTTAAGTAAGGATGTAAAAAAGAGGCTACTGAAGACCTTGATATGGAGTGTGGCGTTGTATGGGGCGGAAACGTGGACCTTAAGAAAGGAAGACGAAAATAGGCTGAAGGCTTTTGAGATGTGGGTGTGGAGGAGGATGGAGAAGGTGCGTTGGACGGAAAGGAAGACAAATGAGGAAGTGCTTGACATGGTGGGCGAGGAGAGGAAACTTATAGATGAGATTAGGGGAAGACAGGGTAGGTGGCTGGAAGCGGTAATGAGGGACGATGGTTTGCTGAAGGCCGTGATAGAGGGAAGGATGTTGGGTAAGTGGGGAAGGGGAAGGAAGAGAATCGGTTTTATGGACGGGATGAAGAAAGGTAGGACTTATGCTGAGATGAAGAAAGAAATACTAGAGGTAGAAAGGGCACGGCACGTGTAAGAGTACGCTGGATATTCTCTGACTTTTATCACAACCTACCTCTAACCGGTAGATTACTGTAATGAATGAATGCGAACAAAAATTAATATTTCTTTGTTCGTTTTTATATTTATGTAATTTCAAGCTGTCCCAATGACTTATTCTGACAATTTTTACTGCATTATATGATTTATCGCAATGCAACTGATGGGATGTAATGTTATTTATTGTTATAATGAGGGGACCTTTAATATATTTTTTTTAAATATTGTGTATAATATATTTTTCTTATTTGAACTTTGTATAATGGAACTCTTTTGCTGTATTGTTGTATTGGCATATCGCTCACAACGGATAAGTGTGTTTGATTTAATGATTCTATTTCTTACCGTAAATTGTTTATTTATTAGAGGACATATGTCCTAGAGCAATAAATTCCTCTCTTTCTTTCTTTCTGCCCTCACGCCCTCTTCCCTCGCGCCCTTTCTCACTGCGATCCTCATTCCGCCACACCCTCAAGGCCGCCAAAAGGGAGGTTTGAATATATGTATGTAACAGTACATGCGTACCCTGAAGGGCAGACACCCTTCTCCTTTTCCCACTCCTGACTCTATGTCACTCACACAAAAAGCATTCTCCCCTTCTCCCACTCCGCACCCCCTGCTCCATCCCCGACATCCGCCCACGAGCGCCGGTCCTGACCCCTCGCAATCCCCGCTTCCCAAACCCACTTTCTCCCCACTCTAACCTCCCCTCTCAGCCCCTCCCGCTTAGACCACGCCGCAAGCCAACATGGTTGGTCTCCTACTCTCTCACCCAGGGAGCTCAGGTCCTCAGCCACGGCACTTCTTATTCCCTGAACCATTCCACACCCTCCAAGCGAAATTCTCGCCCGCCCGCAAACCAAACAGCCATTAATCCTCTTACGCTCTGACAACTCCTGCCTCCATCCCTCTCCCCCGGTATCTTATGCTTCTTCCCCACGTGCGTTGGTGCATTGAAGGCGACCGACCTCTCTCCGCTTCCGCTCTGCTCTGCTCCCTCCCTCCAGCGACGCTCATCATTTTCAGTCATCGACCCGCTAATTGGTTCACTGCCGCTCCACACTCTCGTAGTGTCCTCAGTTGAATCCATCCTATTGTCTTATTCAAAACTTCTTAGTTTCGTATTTTATAAATGCTCTGATGCATTCCTTTCGTGGAATACCTTTGACGTTCTTCCTACGCCTCATCCGGCTTTTTCGAAACACGAGTCGTCCATCGTCATCAGGGGGATTATTTTGTAATCTCAACTTATTAATGACTCTTTGCGGGAAGGCGGGATACCCGTTCCTCTCTCTTTATGATCGGCTCACCATTGGCCAAGGTCCGATGTGGACACCATTTCACCTTCCTTACGACAGGTGCATTCCTTACGGCAGGCAAATGAAACGGATCAAGAGTTGAAAGATACGGATCAAGAATCGAAAGAGCGGGTGAGTCAAAGAAAGGACCTGCCGATCACCACTTCAGAGCCGAATATGGTGACGCTTCCTGGGTGGCGGAGGAGAACCCAAACTGACTTCACGGACAGCATGCGCGTGGGAAAGCTTCAGATCGTTCTTCAAAAAAATACTTTTTCCCGTTACCTTTCTTACCTGCGCTCACTAAATTTACATCATCTTTATAATTTAAGTGTAACACCAAATCGCAATACCTGACCCACATTACAATGAGCATCCCTGACCACAGACAACTTTGTGTTGAAAATTGGCTTTTCTCTCTTCGACTAAAGAGCTGTGTGCGCGAATGGGAGAACATCGTAGCACTATATGCACCACACCTCAGCTTGCTCTCTATGTTTGAAGTTCACAAAGAAATTGGGCTCCTAGATAGCCTAGTCAGGACAGCACTATGAATGAATTTGGGGCATGTTAACACAAATTCCTGTAGAGGTAAATACTATTTCCAATATGCATTACGCACATTCACGATTGGCCTGAACTTTATAATATTTGTTGCCATGCCAAAACACAATATGTATTTAAATATAAATTTTGATATTTTTCAATTCGATTTTTTGAGAAAAAAGATAATCTTAGCGTAAAATCGTAAACAATTCGAGTTGGAGGACTTCCGCGTACCACTGCGTTGGGTCATCTTTTCGGTGATTACATTTCGCGTCCATTGCAGGGCGTATCTTCAGGTCAGGATCAGAATGCCAATAGCTGGAAATTGGCCGACATTAGTATTGTCATCAGGGTGGCCTCCCCACTGCTCGACCAATCAGTGCCAGTGAAACTGGAGGAGTTAGCACTGTAACGTTTGAAACTTACTTTAGTTTTTGTTTTGATTTTGTTTTAATTCGGTTTAATTTTTATTCAAATGTTTTAATTTATTTAATGTTTTATTGATTGTTAAATTTTTTTGGGTTTATAGGGGGTTGCTGAAAACAAGAGGATGGTTGATGGAGGAATGAAAAAGAGACTGGAAGCTGAAAGAGCTGCAGTGTACCAGATAGAAGAATTTCCTAATAAAAAATGGAAAATAAGCGTTGTTGAAATTATCTTTGTTTCCCTATTTCAATATCATCACGAATGAGGCGAGTGAACTACGCATTTTCGAGGACTACCACCAGCGTTTCACCCATTTTGATTCTAAGGCATGGATTGGAAAAGGAATGTTCATCCAGAGGACTCTTCCACCGCAGACTGAGTGCTGTATTTGGTCATTTCTTGCGGTAGTTATCTTTGCTGAATCCTATCACCATTGGTTGAAACGCTTCGAATATCATTTGAGCTTCATGAGAAATTGGTGGTAGTAGTATTTTTGTTTAACGTGCTTCTACGGCTATGGTCATTTCGCACTTACTGTCTGCCACGTACAGACAGGGGCACAGCACTCGGACGAATCGGAGGATCACCCCTCTAAACTCGAGCCGAGCCCAACGATGCTTAACTTCGGTAACTACTCGGGAACCGGTGTATCCATCGTGGCAGGCCGTTGCCCTTTCATGAGAAATTATCTGAAAGATGAGACTATTAAACTGCTCAAGAGATGAGAAACTTTATGGCAGTAAAGTCATTCAAGAGCTTCCAGGAATAGTGGTCCGCCGTCATAACGTTTCAATGGCATCATATAAACCTTGATCAATAATTCTTAAAAAGGATCTATACGTAGAATTAGATTATGTGAAATGGGCTAATTAATAATACTGTGGCAGTTAAGTCATTCAAGAGCTTCCAGGACTATATATCCACCGTCATGACGTTTCAATGGTGACATATTAATTCAATAAGCCTTGATCAATGATTCTTGAAAGGGACTATACGTAGAACTTTATAAAGTGAAATGGGCCAATGAAATAATTTACCTTCCTTCAAATCTTCAACGCTATACACAGTATGGTAATTCGATCCTCTTAAACTGAAAAACGGATTCCGCTCAGTTCTTCAAAACGAATCCGATTCCTTTTTCCTAAATAGCGTCCACCTTCGAATCGATGAGCCCTTATCTGCCCCCGCTCTTCACACACTCGCTACGAGCTGAACCGCTACTCTTCTTTTCAATTGCTTCCTCCAGCCCATGTAAGTGGCCGCCCACCCAAATTTCCGACAGTCTCCGCTCCCCTGCCCTCCCTCCAATGCTGTGGAATATAATTTTTTTTCCCGTCTACCGCCTCGTCCTCCCCCGAACTCCCACCACCGAATCGCCATATTTAATAAATCATTTACTGTAACTGCTCGCCGCGAGTGGTATGATCTTGACGTTACCTTTCGAAATGCACCATCCCTATCTTATTTCAAAAAAGATTTACATAGGACACTTCTCAATGTACAGCAGGGTGACTAGTAAACACACTCCGTAATATGCCGAATACACATAAAATACTCTATGTTCAAACATATGTGCATTCAATGTTGGTATTTTTGGGTATTTATACTATTCATTATCACGAGTCAAATTAGCTTCCCGCAGTAGGTTTCCGCATGTTTTTCACACCCCCCTTCATGTGTGGGTATTTTCCTGTAGTGGGTTTTTTTCCGTGACGGATGCTAGCCAAAATCCTCACGTTTTTCCCACAATTATACATATCTTTTTCCACATATTCCTGATACTTCATTATGCTGCGTTAATATTCTATTTATATTTTTTTAGTATTATTTCTTTGATTTATATATAATGCAGTGTTTTTCATTTTTACTGTAGTCATGTACTCATATGGAAGAAGGGATTTCTAAAGTCTCAATCTCGCCCCGATAACGACGTTTATCTATATATCCCCACCCGCGTCTTACACACGCACACATTAAAGAAAGAGCACGCCACGAAGACGTGCTTGCAACATATCCCTCCCCAACGCTGTCATTCGAATCCGCATCAGAATGGAAGGGATGAAAACATGGCGGAGAATGTGCAGTGATTACGAAAAAAATCTCTATATGCATTTTTATTCAATCCAATTACGGGATACGGCATAAACAAAAACCCTGCAATAGAGTGAACAAAATGACGCTTTCCCGCTTCACGTGAGTCTGACACGTATGCGGATAACGTGTCCCTGGCACTTATTGTCAGTCTTTGAGCGATAGAAGCCAGTGATGGATTTTTCCAACAAGAAGTTCAGCAGCCATGAACAACGTGTTCCTATATAGCCCTAAAAAAATCCACAGGGAAGGACGCCTCGGTAGCTTAACTGGCTTAAACCCTCGGCGCTAATTCGAGGGTTACGGGTTCGAATCCCGGTCAATGCGAATGATTTCTCCTCTGAGGAATTTCACACTCATGTGTACTTGTGGGTGACTCCGTAAAGGTGATAGATACCGTGGCTAGTCCTGGTATCCTCAAAATTTGTTAATTTCTCCGGCTGAATATCACAAAACCAGTCATTTTTACTTTATATCATATACCAAAATTTGTTAGGAATTCTACTCAGAAAAGATCAAAACGAGAGAAATTCCGGCATTATGCCACGAATCCACGAAGTATCGATCTCTAAATCTAAATCTATAAATCTCCGTGTCACCCGGTGTCACTTTTTTTGTAATCATACAGTTAAACGAGATTTGTAATAAAAGTAGATTTCTCTTCGCGAGCTCCTTAAATGGACAGAACAACCTTTGAAAGATTGACGAACTCACTTTTCGATAGTGTAATGTCCATTTGAACAAGGCCCACAGTAATTTTTTTCTTTTTCAACTGCGTAATTTAGTCATAAAAATGTGAAAAGAATGCATTTTTCGAAGATATTAAAAAACACATCTTTATGAAATATGGTGCTACTTTGAAGCAATTTATTGAGCTAACTTAGATATTCTATAAAAAACTCATCATTCTGCATGATGCCCCAGACATACTACGTGAGCCGCATGTTCAAAACGAGTTTCAAGAAAGTAAAAATATTACTCTTGCCCGCCTTTTTCGGGATTCAGACCACTGCCTGCAGTTATTCAATGATTCTGTGCAAATGACCTCTATCGGAACGGTGAACTGCACGAAAACACTAGGGTCGTATTCTACAAAGAAGACGGGCACTGAAAAAAGGAGGCTTTCAAAAACTTACCCGAGTCATATTTAAAAAGTAGGAATTCCATAGGTTTAAGGGTTTAAGCCAACGGCAACATGCTTCGAGACCTCGAAGCTATCCGATGAAGCTGACCCTAATTTAATAATAACGAGATGCTTCTCCTTGAATTGCGATAGTTAAATATAATTTTTATAGGGAGCAACAACATGAAGGCAAGCATTAGTTTTAAGTTATCCAAAAAATATGGTTTAAGAAAAGTGTAGGATATTTTAACATTGCCTATGACCCAAAACTAATTGCATGATTTGTCGGCAATCTGGCCCGCTTTGAAACATTGTAACTGAATATTTAGCTCCCAAAAGTTTCTGCGAGTTCAACAATGCTGCAGTTCCTTCAAACGGCGTCAGTATGCCATCTGGCAAATAATAAGACATGAACTATCCGTACCATCTAGCTTGTAGCCGCCACGCATTAAAAAAATTCTTGGAATTAAAGCATAAATCATCGCTTCTTACCGACATTATATCTTTTATACGAGCGAATTATACCGGCGATGGAATTTTCTGCTTAAGTAAAAAGGCAAGGATATTACGGATGATAAAGGCTCCTTAAAATGCGAGCGTATTTCAACTCCCCCGTTGAGAGCGAATGAGTGAGGTGCGATACCATTCGGGGAGACTTGAACGGCTGCATTGTGGCGGGAATAGAGGAGGGGGGTGGGTTGTGAGTGGCGGGGGATGAGACTAATAACGGAACACGATGATATTGGCTGGCGCTTGCATTAGACTCCCCCCCTCTAACGAGGGTGAGTAGAGTCAGTGGGTTGGCGGGATGAGCATAAGAGGGGAAATTGGAGGGATTGGGGTCGGTGGGGGAGGGGGTTGTAATGGGATGCGAGAGGGTGGATGGCATGGATCACGGGGGTCGATGTTGTGGCACTTGGTGGAAGCGTGGAGGGAGGACGAACCCCTCGACAGCCGTCGAGTTCTCATCATTAATATCGCTGCACTACTGCAATCGCGCGAGGAAGGGGATGAGTAGGGGTTGGGTGGGGGGGACAGCGCTCCGTTTGAGGGGAAGGAGAGGGGTTTAAGGGTTTAGGGGAGAGAGTACCCCTCGATTCGAGCCGCCACGACCGCGACCTGCCAGGCTGTCGCCCCTCGCATCTCGAGGCTTGGCGTGTCATCGCACGCGTTATTGGCCCCGTGACAGTTCCAAACCTAAGGTGTCTCTCCGCTTGTTGGACACAACGCTGTGTCGTCCGCTAATCGCCCGCGCGACCCGCATCTCCTCCGCCGATGTTTGGTTCCCGCCTAGCATCCCATCTGCGGCACGAGAAGGGCGAAACGTGCCGATCGCCATCGCCGTCAAAACGAGACGACCACAGTTCTCTCGTTCCGCAAAAACATTCGCTGAAAAACGAGAAGGGATACTAAACGAAATCAAGTGGACTGAATTGATTCACTAAGGGTAATATAACAACAGTTGTGGTAATGCATGACTTATTACCTACCTGGTTGCTTCGACCATCGGACGGCTGACTTATTTAGTGTGTTTCTTTTAACCTTGACGTCCTAAAGGAGCCTCACTCGGAAAGGCAAGGTTTAGAAAACATAAAGCAAAAAATAATTTTTGATCGATATCATTGCTAAGACACATATTGTCCTCTTATGGAAATCGAATCAAAATAAATTACGCGGATTTAAAATGGCGTGAATTCCAAACAACCACGAAAAGATATACTCCGCAATGACGAAATACAGATACATGTATCGTGAAGTTGAAAGTGTGGAATGGTTTACATTGCAAATTTATGTACACCTCTTGAATATGTTACATTAAAACCCAATTGCAAGGTGTACGTTAACCTTAAATTGAATAACTAACGCTATTGCCTATAAACTTCACGACACCATCCATTATGACAATCCATCCGAAAAGAATGCACAAAAATAAACTGGTGTAGAAGGAATCTGTAAGAATATTCGAGCAAAAAGGTTTGATACAAAGGGTAACTTCGTGTAGGTACGCCAAAAATATAATTTCTCTGTCACTCTTTACGTGATAATTTACAGTAAAAGTACAACATATTCCCCACCATTGTTTAAAATATTTTTAAAAAGCAGGCAAATTGATGAAGCTCTATTATGGTTAGCGTTACTGGCTGAGTGAATAACTAATTCAGGTATTTTATGCACTCACTAATTCAATTTTTCTCTGAACAAATAAAAATAACGAACTGGGGGACCGAACTGGGGGACCGCACTGTGCTCGTAATAATAAATTGATGCATATGGTAAGATATAATTCATTAGTACTGGTTTTTTCGGAAGCCTATTTGGAATATTATATGAAAAATGTTAAATCAGTCTTTTAAAAAAATTATTCATCACTATATGTAATTACTAATTCTTGAATATAGCGTCACCACTCATGCAATATTACGTAAGTGCCGAGGATTTTCAGGCTATAAATGCACTTTTAATCTGCTCTGACACTTGATTCTCAAAATAGCAACCATGCATAAACACCGGTGTTCGTCGGTCAATGCCAAAACTTTCAAAAGTTTGGTTCAAAAGTACGTAAAAATGAAGTAAATCGTAAGAAACTTATAAACTGACACACGTACGTGGTGAACGTTGATTGTATTATACTTAGTTGTTTTCATATTAACCAATTTACACAATACCCTCCTTCTTTAAGACACATACAAAAACAATGATTAGGTACGTCAAATTACTTAAATCATGTGGTAGGCGAAGCATACACAAATTTTGAATTTCATAATATAATAAAAATTATATAAATCACTTACTGAAAAGACACGGAGTATGCAAATCAGAATACACACGGACAAAACACACTCACACCATACATAATGTAAAAGTGGTGAGCAAGTCATAAATCATCAGACTTACCTTAATTTTTAATTTACGGGAGAATCAGTATCAATCAGTATGTTTCTGGGGCCTAATTCTGTAACTCGTAGCTCCGGAGCTAAGAGCTTCGGCTAGCTCCAAGAATTAGCTCCTACTAGTATTCTGTAATTCACTGGAGCTAACTCTAGCTCCGATTCGGGGTGGAGATAAGTCCGCAGACGAAGTGCCAATCACATTCGTCGTTTCATTTTTCGTGACGTTTTTCCGGCTTGTGCTTCCGGAAAATAGCAGACAGCAGTTGAGAATACCAAAAGTAAATAATATTGAAGTATTATTGATTGTACGACTTTAACATATAAAAAAGTACCTTCTTAGCAATATACAGACTATTTTACAAGCTACAGAATTCTCAATTACGACTATCCAGGAATACCCTGCCGAGTTTAACGTGTTTACATATGGAAAGCTGTGAAAACGTCAGCTTAATGCATGCGCAATTATATGATTTTATGAGTTTGTTCGCATCGAGAAGAAGAACAAAGCAAAAATTAAACACCTTGATAACGAACATTATTACCTGAATCAGTTGATTTTTTCCTTAAGCTAGCAAAGTATTATAGTAATCTAGCATAACACTTGTCATCCTCAACAGCTGTTTCTGTGAACGGCAAGTTGAAAATAATAAGAAGATTTCCTCAATGTTTTTCTATATTTTCATATTCTTGATGGTTAATTTAAGTAAATCTAAGGTAAAATGCTTTATTTAAAACTGTAGTAGGCGTTAATCTATAGGTTAGTTCATTGTTTTACCATTCCGTCATGTATACGAACGTCGGTGATGTAAGTACATACATGATGATAAATGCAATAGATGGGTCATTAACTGATGATATATTTGTTATTCTGTTATATTTTCTGCGAAAAACTACTATTAAATCTACAAAATGTACACAACACTTCGAAAGTTACCATTATTTAGGAATTCCCACTGAAGTGTGCAGCTATTACCAAATGCTCATATAGGAAGATTGGCGACGTTTACTTGAAATTCTCCGTAGAACTTTTATTTTAATAGTTCTACGGAATTACCGATGAATACTTATGCAACTTAAATTATTAAGGTACCTTAAGAACGTTCTACATTAGGCAGCTATAGCTGCCTAATGTAGAACTGCCTATAGTACTCGAAGAATCTGTATAGGATGATACGCTCACTTTTCACTTAAGGAAACTAACTAAAGCTGCGAACTAATTAGCAATTGATTTACATCATTCAATTATAGTTATGCATATGAGCAATCATATTCTGCGAGTGCATGCGTATATGATCACTTTAACATATAGACATGCATTTATACATATAAATTTTTTCATCGATTGAACTTCCATGAACATACCTTACCTAAACATTCTATCGTGCATTTTCCTTCTCTTCACGCAGCAATGTCAATATTAAGAGTAACACCTCGAACTGCAGTTGAAATAATGTTATTAATAGATAAGCTAATTGATTGTACTCGGCCACACATTAAAGAACTTGCTTATCAATAATAAAAAAGTTGATCATTAGTTGATAAAAATGGAATTTACGATCATATCCTTGCGGGTTAACAACATCAAAATAAGAACACACGTGAAAACATAACAACATATGTTTTAAGACTAAAGGAAGTGCTCCTATCGACTTTGCTCAATACCTACAGTTTTACTAATTTAAAAACGATTATAAACAGTATGAATGACAAAGAAATTCAATGGAATAACGTAGTAATCATGCAAAACACGTTTTTATCGATGAATGTTCACGAATTGATCTCCGAAAGACTTAAGTAAGGCAGCAATATTGACATCGAAATAATTTTCCATGATGTAAACAGGGATGGGATTTATTGGTTAAAAGAGGTTAAAAATAAATCCTTTGGGTATCTTGATTCTTCCGCCGCGGTAGATAAGAGTATCACTTCAAGAAAAACTACCAAGAAAGAGAAAATAATATCATCGGATTCACAACAACATGCACACATCACGAAAAATCAACAAAACACTGCGGGAATGCGCCTCCTAGCGCGGTCTCGAGGCTGGCGCTGGCCGGAGCTCCGATCTGAGGCATGCTGGGACTCCCAAAAGAGCTCCGGGACCGTTGCAGAATACCATGAGGAGCTAAATAAGCTCCGGAGCTTTCTCTAGCTCCTTCCGGCACCTTGAGATGCAATACAGAATACGAATTGGAGCTAGGAGCTTATTTTAGCTCTTTTAGCCAGTTAGCTCCGGAGCTACGAGTTACAGAATTAGGCCCCTGAAAACGAATTCGTGGTTGCTACAACAATAAAGAACATCCTCATTACTCCTCCCTGCCCTCATTAAGTAATAAACTGTTCAATTATCTGCCATGTTCATAATATAAACACTTTAGAACAGGCAAATCTTACAGATTTTAACGTGACAGATATATTTTTTCTTCATAATATGTGAATTTATTTTAATCCATAGCAACGGTATAACAAAAATGGAGTAGCATTTTTAAATGAGTAAACTCTTCTCGGGCTCTCCACCGGTTTAAACTGTTCATCATTGCCAAGAATTGAAAGAGAAGAATTATTGTGGAGAGCCCGAGAAGAGTTTACTCATATTATTCGCCGGGAAAGTGACAGAATTTTTAAATGTCAAAAAACACGAATTTTATTTGCCCAATATCTTGTAAAAAAAGAGTTCTCAAAGTCAAGACCTAAGTAAATTGCTTTTGGTACCCTAAATTTGTAATTTTCATCAAAATCGTTATAGCCGTTCTCGAAGTAAATTTACACAAATACACACATTTATTTACACAAGATTTGCTCGTTTATTAGTATAGGATGTAAATGGCAGCTATTGCACCCTCGCTTCTACGGCTTTGCCTTGGTAGAGTGACAGGAATGAAGACAATGTACTCATAGTACGAGGCAATTACGAACCAAATAACAGATTGGAGTGAGGAGATGACATAGTTACATAGGTTATCCAAGTGGTTCACGAAGCATCAGCTAAAACAAATCTGGTTTTACGAAAAAAATCATTAGTGATGTAACGAGACATATTTACATATTCACAGCCATATTTTATAAAGATAATAAAGTGATTTTTTAATAGAAATATCACATTGTTAAAGCGAAATACGTGCTGACTTCAATGTTTTATAGTGGAAAACACAGACACTGCCGATGTAATTATGCGTCGGACTTCAAGAGAAGGATTTATGGATTTACATGGGCGCTTTTTCCATTTTCTTCATAACTTCAAATAAGAAAATGGAGCGAGAAAACTACGCGCAACTGGCTTAATAGCAGGCAGGCTTTCTGCAATTTTGTAAGTTTGGGGGACGTAGGAAACATAAGGGGGAAGAAGTGAAACTCATGCTTTGACAACCAATTCCTGCGGATGTTAGGAGAAAATAATGCAGACGGAAATTCATGTCTAGAGCAAATCTTTTGGTCAATTACGTGAACGACAAGTTTCGGGGTCCACCGAACAGCAAGCGTCCATACTTTCTGGAGGTAGAAAATTTAATTTCAAAATGCTGATAGGTGGGAAAGCATCAGACGACGGTACGAATAAAAAAGTTCAGACAACAATAAGGAGTATTTGTTTTATTTTTTGAGCTCAATTATGGTAAACAGAGGCTAGAGTGTTTGATGAAAAGAAATACCTCTCAGGATGGGAAACAGACACAAACTCAAAGAGTGAATGGAGGATTTTCGGGAACGAAATGTCACTGGAGGGAGAAATGGCCATAATGACATCTATTGTTCTTTAAAAAGACTTCCCACAAACCACTACATTTTCGTTATTATTTTCGAAAGAAAGTGGAGCGGAAGAATACGTTTTATTACCGCTCAATGGAGGTTTATTTTAAAAGAATGCTTCGAGCAAATTGGTGGGGGAATTTTTCGGGCGCAGGAGGTTATTTTAATTCTCTCCCCCTGCCCAGAAGGCTACGCCGCCACCACTCATTGCGGTAGCGACCGGGATAAATTGGATTAGAGGTGAATTGAGTTTTCGCAGCGAATGGATTACGAGGATATGAAGGAAGAGGTGGAGGAAGGAGTGGTGGAGGGGGTGAGCTGACGGTAAGAAGGGAGGAAGTGAGGTAAATGGGCGCGGGAGGGGGGTTTGGGAGGGGAGAGGGGAGGGGGGCGAAATTAGTGTAGGTTGGGGAATGGAGAGGGGGAGCAGGGGAGAGGAAGGAAATGGGCTGGAGAGGATTTAGCGGAAACGTCTACAGCGAGTAAACACCTGAAGAGAGACGTAAAAATAGAAGATATTTCTTCTATGAACCCTGAATGAGCTCTACACGAAGGGCACCGAAAAATTACAGCTCTTGCGTCACTGATTTTACACGAAAACAAATTTTGATGTCGGAATAATTCACCGCTTTTAGTTCACTACGCACTCCCCAGACTTGTGACCATAACAAAAGTCTTCCGAATCCAGGTCTATTGACTTTAAACAGCCTGATAAGATCATCATTCCACGGGAAAAAAACAACTTTCCAAGCAGATAGGAGGTTTTTATGTACAAAAGACGATTGGAATTAAGTCCAAAGAAATTAATATGCAACTTGCTCATCTTCTCATAGACCCAGCTACTCAATAATAACCATCATAGGTAATTCATTAGATTGCAATCCTCGAGCGACTGGAAAGTCTTTATTGTACAGCAATAATGAAATACATTGGATCGACTCTATTTTATAGATAAAAAGAGACAGGTAAATCACGGTAGTAGTGCGATTCTTGCCTTAAGCGGGAGCACCCTTACAGTGTGTGAGTGCGTCATGATTTCGAGGGGCGAGCGAGTGACCCCGCCTCCCCTTACTTCAGGGATAACAAACAACGCTGGGCGCGCTGAAATATGAGTATGGGCCGGGGGTATTCGTATGGTGAGGGGGTGCGGGGGGTGGTCTAAAGGGGGAGGGGAAGTTGGGTCACACGCACGAGAGGGTGGGAGGGGTTGTAAGAAGACGGGGGAGGTTTTGAAGCGTAGCTCTTCTGAAGAGGGGTTGGACGACAACAGAAGGGTGACCGGAGGAGAGATAAAATGTCTCCGGCGGAACATGGGAAAGTAAGAAGTTGGGAGATAAGGAGGGAGGGCAGCTGAGAGAGAATATCGGAGGAAACAACAACACAAATATCCCAACTCGCTCACGGCGGTGTCTCCCTTGCTCACGCGAACCTGAGGCGATGACTGAACCCGGGTGACCATAGTCTAATGCATGCCTTTCGTTTTTCCCCACTCCGTGACTATCGGATGTGACCCGCACCCGTGGCCAAGGGATACCTATTGCATCACACTCGTATACGCTCATGCATTCATGCTCTTCACCCTGTTCCTTTCTCCCCGTGGGCTCAACCACAGAAGCCCAATTGCGGATCGCCGGCCGGGTGGTGAAAACTGGCTCTGTCTTCACCCTCGAGGGATGATCAATATATGCGTCAACATTTTTCTCTTCTTAAATTTTCAAAATTCAATGAAAACATTCGTAATTTTACTGGAAACATTTCCACATTATCTGATGCATTTTAATGCAATGTCAACGGATGAAAGCGCAACAATCGGCTTATTCAAGTTTCGTCATTCGTCGCTCACCTAGTATCTCGAAATTATAACTCAAACGAAGCGTTCTCCTTGCACGATATAGCAAATAATAATCAAAATTCTTTATTCATTCCTTTATTCTTGAACATAATGTTTTTAATATTACAGCAAACACCCCTCATGCGCATGTAACCGACATCGATGGTTATGCTTCGATATTTATATTTCAATCGGATATGTCACGCAGAAGTAATAAAAGCATATATATCATTTACCGGAGAGTTTACTTAACCCCTTCCCTGACACATTTTTTTGAGGAAATGGTTCCAAAAAGGATCATATTTTTTTATTGCATTTTTTAATTATTTATATGTTATAATGATGGGAAAAAAAGTTTATTTTGAGCATTGAGCTTTTATTTATTAATAATTTCAATTTAAACCCTTATTGTTATAAATTGTCTAAAGGGAGAGAGATTCACTTCTACCTCAGCTAGAACAAGTATTTAAGCCAAAATATCTATATTTTTACTGAAAATTCTACAACCCTAACATATATCCAAATCGAGTAGTACAAATTTTAATTATTTTCAGATTTTCTTTGTGTGGTTAGTCCTAAAACATGGTGAGAGAGAGCGTTACAACCACAGAGTTACATCGCAATCTGGGCAAAAATATCTGCTTTCCCTTCGAATAATTTTCCCGTGCACATCTCGATTTCTAGTACATAAAAAGCACTTGTGTGTTGGGCTTGCCTTCTTATCAGTGGCTAGGATCAGCTCAGAAAAGTGCATTTCTAAGGGGCGGAGAGGGTGAGGTGTTGCGGGTGGCCTACCCACGTCAGGAGCCAAAAATTGGGGATGTACTCCTCAGTAATTTTTTTCGATGAGGTCAAGTCTATTATTCAAATATGACTTCCTTCCATAATCTGTTCAAAATTTGGTAGATTTTTCAAATTTTATTCAGTTTTGGATTAGTACGTATTTCTGCGACATATTCCTCATTTTTGTGAAGTGTAAATTTTTCCAGATTTTTTTGCAAATCGGCGATATGACATCGTTTCCCAAAAAAATGACGTACACAGAATCCACCGTGTGGTCCAAAAATGCTCTTTGTCAGGCTTTTTCACAATGCTGCAGCATTATTAGCGCCAAGAAAACTCGTATTTCAGGAGCACTCACTTCACGCCATTGTTCTCTAGAACCAGAGCGTTTTTCACGAAGACACTGATTAGCATACCAATTTGTCTCATCAGTAATTAGTTACATGAATTCATTGCCGAAGAACAGCTGAAAAAACTGGAGTACACCACCATCTTCTTGAACTTCAAAATTGAGTGATGAAGCACTTTCAAAATTGAACCTTGCGGGTGCAAGGAGGGGGAGATTCGCTACTTTTCATTTCTCTCCATTGGTCGTCTTCAATAGGCTCACCTTCGCACTCGGCATCTGATATGGTATGCTCGGAAAAGCTCGATGCAGATCCCGAAGTTTCTAAATTTCCTTTTTCCACCTCAACACCCTTTCACTCTCACTTTCTGTTGCAGAATGAATAAAGCAAAACAGTAAAAAAACACTGAGGTAACCAAAAATTGCTATCGACATCTAATCACATAAAAACGTATTTCTGTGAAACGCTGATGGAGAAGGGACACTAGACCAGAATGCTCAGGAGGAGAGTGAAGAACTAACTTGTCTCCGTTGAAAATTTAGGATAAATTGAAATGATTTTATGTCGACACCCTTTGATAAAGGTAAAAGAATTTCAGGGGTACACTAGGAATATCCACGGAGATATTGACATAAGCTTGTATACAGTACCTTCCCGAAGAGGATAAGACAAATCGGTGAGATTTAGAGAGAAGGGAGGGGTACCGAGAAAGATGGAAATCAGGGGAAATAATAACAAAGGCGGAGTCTTCCTGCTCAAAGTCTTGCTAAATGCACGTCTGAGGGAAAATATGCCTTTTCCTTATGTGCGTATTCTTTGCTTTCAAAGATTACCGCAAAAGAAGCACATGAGGTCGTAAAGCAATGAGGATGAAGGCATTCTTTTCCACAGAAGATCTTTCCCATTCATAAGGGTCCGCTGTCCCACTTGAGTGAAGAAATTATGGCCCTATTATGACAGGCATCAAGCAGGGTCGGAAAGCGACCGCACGCCCAACCATTTTCCTGGGGCTTCCCAGACGGACAATGTGCACTCTTGGCGGGGCGCCCCTTATCTATTGCCCCTTTTTTCTCGGGTGACCTTGGAAGAAAAAGGGCTGCAGCGTAATACATGACCGCGAGAGGAAACCTGAACGTAATGTAATGAACGGGAAAGCAAGCCACTGCCACTTTCCTGAACATTTTTGGAACTACCAGTTATGCTGTAATCGAGAGATTTCTTCCGATTTTTCCCGAAAAATGACATTTACGGGGGTTGGATATAAGATGACTATCATCGTCTAAATCTCAACCTCTAAAAGCCGTTTGTTGCATAAGTGGAAGCCACTAGAGACTGAAAGGTTACTTACGAGTCTGAGAAATCACGAGTTTCACGTCAACACTGCAGATTTTATTTTACTACAACACCGCATTCGAAGGACAGGAAAGGAAGGCTAAGTAATTGAGAAATTTGCTGTAATAGGTACGCATAAGTTCAACAATTCTTTCTACTCCCACACAATGTATTACTAGAGCATGAACATATCTAGACTAATCATGCGAAAACACGCTTCACTAGTCATAGCTTTATCCGAATATTCCATTATCCTGTATTCGCTTTTTATATGGCTGGTTGCATAACACCCCCTGCCACACATCCGTGGTGCAGTTTACGGGTAGGTAGGTACGTAATGTATTGTTTAGGAGCGATGGTAAGGGATTATTTTTTTTCCTAATACATAGTATCACCGTTACGAGTGTATATCGCACGACTGTTATTTTTGCATCCGGCCAGTCAGATGGAGATGGCCATGAATGCCGGAATCAATTATATTTAGCGTTATGAACCCAAAAATAAAAAACAAATGCAATATTTTTGTAAATGTAATAACATTTGAATGCGGTATACATGCATTGATATTACGTCTAAATGTATGAATTCGATACCAGATAAATTTATTTAAAACAAGAGCAGATTATGCGCTAAATCTCACGTGTAATTGACCAAATACCAAGGTAAAAATTACGAAAATTATGACGCAATTCCATACGCTAATGCAACGAAATACGTCTCAAAAACTGGCTAAATATGAACCAGTGTGTCCGCAAACGCCATCTGCTGCCTAGAGATAGAATTTCTACGAAGGGGACGAGATTATTCGTCTTCGGAAGCTAGGAAGTCGAAAGAGCGGCCTTGGACGAGTTAACTCGTCTCTGACGCGATTTGACACACCTGGTTAGGACGAGTTAACCTTGTCAGGGAAGGGGTTAACTATTTGAGTAGGACTTAATGCTTTAATATTGGTTGATAAGATATAATAAACTACGATTTCACTTCTTTACTACATTACCGGGAATACATTAAGGAGATCACTACTTCATGAAGCAATATCAAAGATTTCATCCAAAAAAACGCGTAATTGTGCATTTCATTATCCATTAGTAACTAAACCATCTCTTTTTCGATCTGACGCTAAGAGACATGCGAGGTCACAATTGACATCAATGTCATGATGATTTCAGAGATAAAATATGACAGACGAGAATGAAGACGATGAACTTAAAATTCTACTTTCCCTATGATTCACCAAAGAACGGATGAAAGCTATGAGAGGTTATCAAGTCACCCGAAAGCTGTAGCAAACGGGCGGTGCGATCTTTCTTTCTTCACTCCCCGCGTGGGTGCAGTTCAACGTACTTGTAGAGCGAGGATTAAACCCATAAGCATCCACGCATTACCTTCAAGAGCTGGCAGCAGTCGAACTTCTTAAAGAGGAGCGTTATAAGAGAGTTATGACTGAAACCAGAGCTGCTTGTTATGAAGGAAGTACTTGATACAAATTGGGTATGATCCTAAGGTGGTCTCGGCCGAAATCAAAATCTAGAGGACGTAATATGCCTATGAAACGAAGATAAAAGGGGGACTGCAGGAGAATGTAAACGTGAATAATTCAGATATCCCAAAAATAAGAGAAAATTTTAAATATTAAGCCAATAGGATTATATCAGAAATTTTCTTTCCAAACTTAGGTTCAAGCTCCAGTTTCAAGAAAATGACACCACCAGAGTAATAAAAAATATATTCATAGCATGAAAACTATGAACAATAAAGTAATTACCCATATGGTTGTAATCCAAAATATCTTACTGCTTGTAATCATAGGCTAATGGCAATACTGTCGAGCTGACCATTCAAAAATCCACCGAAATGAAAATGTTCTAAAAATTTAAATTAGACTTTTTAATACGAAATTTGAGCACTCATCGAGACGCTTCCACTTGAAAAGGTAAATGATTGGCTCCACGTAGGAATTATCACGGCAGTTAATTTCTATAAGTATGTAAAATATCGACAAGTTATTTTCACCGTACTAAGAGGAATTTCACGGGTTGATTTTGTCCCATCCCTCATCGTGCATTCCCGCGGATTCCGACTAAAAACCATAGGCAATCAGACAGAGGCTGATAATACTAAATTCAAAGGAACACATTTTTACATAAACTCAGTCCAAATACTGCCATGAGTTCGAAGCAAACCAAAACTAACAAGAGAGAAAGCACGACACGAAAGTTAATGTTGATTGGTTGATAGAGGAGGCACTAAAAGAACAACCGTTTCATTGCAACTGTTTCGCAACCGAAACTGTCTCAAAACGAAACAGCTTGAGGCGCTACAAGCACAGCAAACAACAGGCGATCGATCGGCGCTGTTACGAGATGACTGCTAGCTCTGTATTCCGTGTTATAAGAAACCTTTCAGTTAAATAAAGTAATAATTTAATTTGGATTCATGAAAGATAGGTACTTGGGGGGGGGGGGCGGTGTCCTAGTAAGTAGAGCGCTTGGCTACGGATCAAACGATCCCGGGTTCAAATCCGGGCGGGGCCTTTGGACGCCCCGGAATTTAGAAAATTCTCGCAGGGCGAGGTGGCCCAGGGAACGGAACAGGTCCTCCTACCCTGAATATGTGAAATTCAGACGCCTGTGGCTAAGTCTGGGGTGAGCTCTACCCTCAACTACCCAAACCAACCTTCGGGTTGAATCACTGATTTAGTGAGTGTACTTGGGCAGTTTCTAATTCTATCTGCAAAGGCGATCGGACGTATTGGCTGAACAAACAAGCAATCGCCTGCAACAGATTCTAATTAGTCAAATTGTAGCTTATGGCCGCAACGCAACCACACTTGGAGTGCAACAGGAACAGAATAGAAGACGAAGCAGTCAGTTTCATTATCAGTTGCCGCTGCACAGCACAGAGTGCAACGTCGCGGCTGCGGCACGATCATGTGTTTGTTGTTTACAACAGCTTTTTGACATAGTTGTCTGACAGAAACAGTCGCGGCTGCATCCGTTACGCTCCGACAACACTTTATTCCACCACTATTGGTCGAAGAGGGAAGTAGGGGTTGGAATCCAGGAAAGACGGCTGCAAAGGCACAGGCGAGAAATAGGGATAAGAGCACATCGGAGTGCTCACAGGAGTTGTGAGTGGGTGGGGAATTCTTATTAGTGGGTACGGGAGGGGAGAAAAAGGGTTAGGGTAAGATAAGTCAGAGTGGGGAGGGATAGGAGGTTTCGCACGAGCGGGACCTGCTTGAAATATACAGCAGCTGGGAGGAGAGACGTCAGATGTCATAAAAATCGATTCATCGCCTCGTGAACTTATCATCCTCTTTACCGCAAGAGAATGGTATATCCAAAAGTCGCCAACATGTCCTTTCATTTATCGGTGATGCTTGATATTGGAGACCGATAGGTCCCCATAGGCAACTAGATATTTATTTTGCTGCCTTCAACGAATGGAACGGCCTCGTTACAGTCAAAAGGAAGAGAGTTGGATATCATCGAGGAAGATTTCGACCAGTTTCCAGGCGACATGGCTTTTCTAACGATCCAAAGTTATCTGGATCATGCAGATAACTCAGATGCTCTTATTGACGCGGCAACCAGATAACAACGGAATAGGATCAATGATATTAAGAGTAAACAAGCCGAAATTATGGGAGAAATGGGGTAGCAGTTCATGCAATGCAATGGATGGGAACGGAATTAAAACTCTTGGAAATCTCTAAATTTCTGAGTAGATTCTCTGACATCCATAGAAGCATCATTATTTAAAACAAATTATCAATGACACTTGGAAATTAATTCTTCTTACAACTTAAAACATAGCTACACCATCGCCCAGCTTATCCGTAATCAGTAAAAAGTCCACTAGAACTTAATATTGGTTCTATTATCGTGATTTTCAGGGCATATTCATGCCAACATGCAAAAATATTACCAAAAGATTTGTTCAACACATAACGTAGCTCATTGTTACACAGTAAAACAGTTATACGTCATGAGTGGGAATGACATAAAATACGGGGTACACAGATTTTTCTTATTTAAATTATTTGAGATTTTATTTTGGTTTCAAACCATTTCAAACCTTGGAAGAAGGTCATCCAAGTTTTTTCTGCGACGGTAAATGTTAAGTGGAAATAGCGTAAACTATATTAAGATTTAAACTAATAACAATGCACATGGTTAAGCACAATCTTTCAACGTAAATAACCATGCAAAAAATAAATGTGTGCTTCTCGCAGGAAACATGGATTTAACGTACGTTTACTAATAGGGATGGTAAATTAGTACTCATGATTAATGAAAATACTTAGTACTTTTCAACCAATACTTTTATTTTACGACGCGTTTCCCCGATTAACGGCATCGTCAGGTACAGAAATTAATTAGTAATGAACTTCTACGAAGTTAAGCTTACCACTATCAAGTTTAAGGTTGGTAAAGATTTATCTTTATTTTTCTCTCGTTACAGAATATTTTAAAAGATTAGGTGATATAAAAAAAATTGCTTTCAGATACTTTAACACCAATTTCGCCATGTTCATATATTCATTCAACTTTTCTTTCAACAAATAGGGAACAAATTCCCCAGCTTACATCAGGTTAAGATTTTATTTATTTCACTTCGAGTACTCACCCTTTGGGTCCAATGAAATGGACCTTTCCAATAGCGTTGCTCCTTCCCATACAAATTCATTGCGCGATGGTCAATCGGAAACCTAGTTGCACTACAAATTTCAGGGAGATACACTTTCCAAAACTAAAGGGAAAAAGGAAGCCGGGGCTTCATTCGCGTGCGCGATAGCACGTCGTTGTTGATTAAAACTTCATCACGGGTTCTACCAGTCGAGTTTTCCGATAATGAAAATACGTAGTACGTGATACACCGAGTAATTGATTTATCAAACTTGGGCGCTACAACGGCGAGCAGTGGGATAGCCTTTAAATAACTCCGCTATTGATAAGATGACCTAGTAGTAAGTGCGGCAATCGCGGTCGGCCGATCCCCCATCAGCATCAGCTCCAGATTACATGCCCTCCGCCCGCCATCCCTCTCAAATTTGAGTCCGGGCGGTAATTACTTCCACACACACTGTCCCAGGAACGGTTACGCGTCGCTCGACTCTTGGGAATTGATTGGACACCATCCTCGCAAATTTAAGAGACAGATCGCTATTTTATTTTAGCTTTTTTTTAATCGATCACTGCAAAATCTATAATGCTCCTTGAACCCTGGGTGACAACAATGAACTATTTTTTTGTGACATTAAATCAAATTACAGCCAAATCGGTGTAATTAACGAATAAAGCAATCTTACAGAAACAAAGTGTTATGGAAGCATGCAATGCTTCTATATATGTCCATTTAATACATCATAACTACGTAACCACAAGGGAGATTAATAGAAAACGTAATCCCTTGAATATCTACCGCTCCTGTCACGTAATAGCGATCCAGTCGTAGCTAATCTGCTTCCTTAGGCTAGTCAAGCACCCTAGTCCCTCTCGGCTAGTCCCCCACGGAATGCGCATGGGGTTTCCATTATCAAGCACCCTCAGTGATCGGCTATTTGGAACCAGTATAGAAAATAAACGGGACAGTGACATTACACGACGACCACCGGGCTAAGCACAATGTTTAATCACAATGCAGCGATTCAGTGTACGTTTTTCAAGAACTGGTTACCGCAGGAAACTCGAGCGCTGGCATTTGAATCGCATACCACGGCCGCAAAACAGATTGGCCCCAAGAGCGCTCTCCCCCCCCCCCCCCCCCCCCCCCCCCTTCTTCACTTCCCTTTACCTGTCACTTCACCCAAAGTGGCGCTGTCAAGTCCGCACGCACGCCACGAGAGGTCTCTAGTGTCAAGCTCCATTTTCGCGCATCGCCGGGCGCGGACGTCGACGTATTGTTGCGTCACCGACGAGGGATAGAGAGGGGGGTGGTGAGTAGAGAGAGAGAGAGCGTTAATTCCGTCGGACGTTGAAAAGGTCGCAGCGGCCGGCATCCGTCTGTCCCTCGTCAAAAT
Source organism: Pyrrhosoma nymphula (assembly GCA_963573305.1). Lineage (NCBI taxonomy): Eukaryota > Metazoa > Arthropoda > Insecta > Odonata > Coenagrionidae > Pyrrhosoma > Pyrrhosoma nymphula. The sequence goes on from OY754328.1 coordinate 146,949,855, forward strand.
GTTGCCGGACGGGTTGCGGACAAAACGCTCGCGCGAAGGTGGCAGGGTCGCAAATCCCGGCGCCCAAAAGAAATTCGAATGACTGTACCCGACCACCCTACCCACCATCTCTCTCGGCTCAGGGGCGTGTACCTAATTAGTTTTCGCTCGAGCGAGGGCATAACATCCATGCATTTACATGCACCTATTACTACATGTAAATTAATTGGTTTATTATGTCGTATTTCAAAGTAATTCAAAAATGAAAATGTGTTAACAATGTTGTATTTTTCTATAGTAAGGAGAAAATTGGAATATTGTTCGGTGATATGGAACCCATACACTAAAAAGTATAGTGAAATGATTGAGAGAGTCCAGAAAAGGTTTTTGAGGTTTCTGTTTAACGTTCGATACCATGTCTACCCCAAGTTTGAAAATCATATCAAGTATGAAGAAATTGTCAATGTTTAAATTTCATAAGCTTAGCGATAAAAGAATATTAAATGGTTTGTTGTTCACACATGATTTAATTAACGAAGGAGAAAGTTCTAACTTGTTATGTAAACTAAATATGCTTATTCCAATTAGCAAAGGTTATATAAGAGGACAGATTATATAATGAATGTACATAGTGACTATTCCAAAAATGCTCCCATTAATTGAACGTGTGCATAATTTCATACTCTGTGCAATGACTATACTTTATTTGAGGAAAAAATAAATTTTACAAAAAGCTTTAAGTAAATTGTTAGCACTCAAATTGAAAAATATAATTCATGATTTTGTATATGTACTATGTATTTTTGGCCAGTTTGACACTTTATTGAATTTATAACAATTGTAAACATTTGTATTTGTTATTATTGTTCGCTCTTTAATTATATTTATACGTTAGGTGAACGTCAAATTCAATTCAATAACGTTCACATTCATGAGGTTAGAACTATTAAAAATGCACACCTCTGGCGATGCATTTACGCTCACATACGCAGAAAGAAGTATCTTCCTCAGTGTTCAAATTGCATTTTTAATTCATCATAATTTACAAGTCGAGGGCGAGGATTGAAATGGCTGAACTAGGGCTGGGTGGTATTTAAACCCAATATCAATATCCAATAACTTAAAATACTGAGAATGGATCAATATCAATAGCTTGTATTGGAATATTGAAAACTGGAAAATATTCGAATGCTGGAAATATTGCAATATTGGAAATAATGAAAAAATGAAATATTGGTATGTTGGAAAATATTGAGCATAGCAATATTAACAGGCAAATGTTTCTTGTTAATTACGTAAAAGTTTGTTAATAAAATAAGAAAAGCGATGTAAGCTTATATTCCCCAGTTATTGCTATGAATAATGGTGAAAAACGAAGTGCTGCGCTGAGTGCCACGCGCGCCGTCTGCTTTCTAAGATTAGTGCGCTCTCCGACCACCCTCCTCGTGGGGTTCCAATATAAAATACTAAACTTTTTAACATTGGAAATTCAATTTTCAATACTCTAATTGGAAATATTGGCTCTTCAATATACAACATTCCAATTTCAAATATTGGTTTTTCCGACCACCAATATACAATACAGGATATTGGTATTGGTCGTTCAAAAGTTGTGATTTTGTAATTCCGATATTTAAAAATATTGATATTGGAACCAATACAATGTCCCATTGATCGTGTGTCATTTTTGACCTATAATTTCAGACACTTTCGTTTGTGCCGAGTCACCTTTCGTCACCTCTTAGACCCCTGAGTGACTCTTGAAGGTCAAGGGATGACAATAGGGATTTGAAGGCCTTACCATCGATCTTGGCACCTTTTTTATCACGTTTGCATTAGTTCGGTTTCCATCATGTCTGTCTGTCCGGGTGGAATATTGCAACCGAGTTTAAACAAACTTCCCGATCAGCTAGAGACTTGAAATTTTAACCATAGCTCAGAAATAGATAAACCTCTGCTAGCACATCAGATAATATGTTTATTAATTAATTGTTAATTTATTAACAATTAATTAATCAATTAATTGTACTAATAAATAGCTACAATTGCATTGTCATCCACTTCTGAGCTGTGATTAAAGTTTCAAGTTTCTGGCTGAACGGGAAGTTAGTTTCGCTCGGTTGCAATATTCCATCTGGACAGACAGACATGACGGAAACCGAACAAATAAAAACGTGATATTGTTAATAAATCAACAGTTAATTAATTTATTAATTGTTATAAAATGTGGCTAACATTGCATTGTCATCCACTTCTGAGCTATGGTTAAAATTACAAGCCTCTACTAGTACATCAGATATTATGTAAATTAATTAACTGTTAATTTATTAACAATTAATGAATCAATTAATTTTTATATTAGATAAATACAATTGCATTGTCATCCAATTCTGGGCTATAGTTAAAATTTTAGAGCTATAGCTGATCGGGATGTTAGGTTAAACTCGGTTGCAATATTCCATCCGGACAGACAGACAAGGTCAAGGGATGACAATAGGGATCTGAAGGCCTTGCCATCGATCTTGGCACCTTTTTAAACCAATGATTCGACAGGTTTGTAGAGGCGATTCGCTTTTTGTGACAAAACTTCCCCGTGACCTTGAATGTGCCCTTTCAGGGGTTATGGTTGCATTTTCGAACTCGAAAGAAATTCCCTCGTGTTCCTCGTGCCCAAAAACCTAATAATTGAAACTTTTGCAAAGAAATTCCGTCTTTTTTAAATTTCGAATAATTTAACATTGAGAGCCCTTAAGGCAAATTTGGATTATTGGTTGAACCCTATTTCTGGGGTCAAAATGTCGTATTTATAACATTTTGCTCACATTCAACAAAACGTACGACCTTTTTCTACCCAGATACCAAATTTCATCCATGTGGCACGAAAGAAAGTGAAAAATTATAGGTCAAAATGACACACAATCAATGAGACACACTATATTGGAAAACCTCCCAGCCCTAGGCCTAACCTTAATCTCCACTAATAATTTGTCCTTCCCTCCGATTTTCATGAGGTGGAACAGAATTTAAAAATGCCATAGTTCAATATTTATTGAAAACCCTAGCCAAGGATATCTCAAGGGGCATTAAATACAGGTATTACGAGGATAGGTACATGATACGTAGTTTATTTGGTTTTAACATGAAGATACGTTATCACAGTGACATACATTAGTTAGTAACTGTCTGATGAGTTGGGAACAAAATTAAACATTCGTATGAAGTAATTCTTTGGAATATATGAAATGATTCGTACAGTGAAATAATGTGTTCACAAAAAGTAACTTGGGGATATTTATGGAATATATATGATTTACTTTAATATAACATTTCCTTTTCAGTTATTTCATAAAAAATAATGTTTCTCTCAACACCGGTTGAATATCCGTACATAATAAGATAGCGTGATACCAGAAGTACTAGCATACGAAAACATCTCCTACAAAGGTGAATCACAGATCCAAATGGTCTTGGGAAGGCCTGAATTTTCCATAAAGTAGAATATATTATACGTGAATTTACCCCTTAGAATCTTTCAAAATTAAATAACATAAGAGAATATGTGTCATTACGTAGCCCTTGACCTCAAACCGGCGAACCTCACAGTTTACGGTCAACACCAGTATGACCATCGTAAAATAACCAAAACATATTGCAACCACGGAATGTCCGCACTCTAATATATAACAGAGAATATTCTTGCCCTTTTGCCATTATCACTGTGTCTTTATCACAGATCGAAATCTATGGAAGAAGAGTTAAATTCGCCGAGGGCGGAAGGACAACTGGAATGGTAAGCCGGTTTGAAACACTTTTTCGAATAGAATAGAAGAGAAAATTGCATTTATTATTCCGGGACAAATCTCTCCCTAAGATATATGATCACACATGCATTTAGAGTCAAAAAAATAATACAACAGCAAAATATACAAGATGTTTTAATAACACAGTATCCAATAGAAATATTTAATAAAAGAGCAACATTATAAAAATACATCAGATGTTGTACTTTGTAGCACAATATTTAGTTCACTTGAAGTAATATTTCACGATATTTCTTTTTAAATTTATTTGTATTTTCAGATTGTTTCACATCTTCTGACAATTGATTCCATACTTCGCAAGAGGTGACATGGAAATACCTTGCATATGCAGATGTTCGATAGTGTGGTATATGGAGTTCTTCCATGAGGCGTGTTGGCCATTTATTTGTTCTAGCATTGTATTAAACATTCCGGTGTAAATAAGTGGGAATCTCTGTCATTTTTAACTTGTAAATGAATATTGTCTTATTTAGTAAACGCTTATTTTGTATTTATTAGCCATCTGAGTTTTTAAAAATATGGCGTCACGAGTTCATAATATGTGATGTCGAAGATAGACCTCATACAGGAGTTCTGAATCCTCTGAAGTTTTAAATTCAGTTCGTTTGAAAGGTCATATCATGAAAGATTACTTCAAGTGAACTAAATGTTCTGTTCCACTCTTCAACATCTGATGCATTATTATTATTATGCTGCTGTTTTATTAAATATTTCCGTTGGATTATGTAATATTAATACATCTTGTATATCTTGCTGTTGTATATTTGTTTGACTCTTAGATAAGTATAATCATATACGCTTCTAAGGCACACATTTGTCCCGGAATAATAAATGTAATTTTCTATACCACACAGTAGTAGTGTGGGAAAACAAGAGTATCCACTGATCTTTGGCAAAGGTGTACAGAGAAGAATAGAATATAATTATTTAAATTTTTTTGCTCTTCTTCGTCCACTAAGAACATACAAAAAGCTCATGATTGAGCTCAACACATAACATGTTACATCCACTTGAAAGGTGGTTACATATTAATCAGATGAAGTAAAACAGCACATTCCATAAAAAATAGATACATTTTAAATTAATACCCTTCCTGGTTAAAAAGATGCCGAAAAATTCTTTTTTTTAAACAAATATTTCATTGGATTCCTTAGTATCGACCGGAATACTAATCCATAACCAAGCAAGAAGTGTAAGGCGGAAGAACGTTCACTTCCCCTTCCTGGCCATTCACAACGGAATGGCACTCTGTCCCATCTCAGACGAGCAGATAATCACAGGGAACAGAGGAGAGGAGACAGAAGAGTGTAGTGCGATCGGTTCGGATGCCCCCGACGGACGCGACGCAGCTCAGAGACGTTCGAGCGACGGAGGGAGTTTGACAAGGGGATGGATATCGCTGGCCTCGGGGGAGACAGGGGCGGAGTGGGGAAGGGCGGCGTCTGAACCCGCGGGGCAGGATTCGATTCCGGAGCGCAGTCAGTGACAACGGGGGAGGGGGGGGTCCACGTCTCCCCACTTCCCCCCCTTACGGTATTCCAACCCCTTCCCCACTCTCCCCTCGTGGGAGGCAAAGGAGGGATCCTTCCCAAGGAATACTCCCTTCTCGAACCCTTTTTTCCTTCAAATCCCTTGAATTCAATCCCTGACTCCTCCAACTCCTTCCCTTCCGCGCTTCATCATGCTTGCCGTCATTTTCCCAAAAACATTCTCCCATTTCACCCCCAGAAATAGTTTCAAACCTAGGAAGTCTTTTCAACTAAAATGATAGAAACTGTTAACTTAAAGTTGCCAATGAGTTAAATAATTTTTTTAATATTCTTACAACAGTATTTCATGTATCTGAAGATGACTTCAATGATCTGGTTTATTCCGAAACCCCAAAAACTTGAGCCGCGCACCGATCGGCTGTATGAGCTATTTTATTTTACAAGAAAGCAGACAACCTGGTCTGTTTTTTGACCGGTCAAACAGACCAATTAAAAATGTCTACAAATCACGATAATAAATAAAAAATCAAAGTATATTCTCATTTACGCTAAAACACTACATATTATCCATGTGGTTTTCACATCGGGAGGATATGCTCAAAATTATTTCTAATTCCTCACTATACATGAATGCGTCCCTTACAGAAAGGCTCCTCCTCTCTCCAGCATCCGTTCAATCATCTTCTCTTCTACAAATGTGAAGGAACCCGAACTAGAATATTTCGGAATTCAAATGTTAGAACGAGTTTTTCTGTTTCTCTTTTGTCGCGCCGCAATTCCTGAGGATTCATATTTTGTTTTTGTCGAGAGACTGATATTGACGCGTAATTCAGATAAAAATTTAAGAAATGAAGAAATTGTTACGAAATATAATGCAATTGGTTGTTTAACCACTACTACCTGAGGTAGGTGTGAGAAAATTAGGACGAACACGGCAAAAAGGAAATGAAAAATTTTTTGAGAGCCCGTGAAAGGAGACAGAAAGTACAAATGCTGCGAAAAAAATAAAATACCTTAAGGGATAGAATGTGAACAGCTCTATGGGGACCTACATAAAACGTAAGAATACCAGCAATGTACAAAGGTTGCTTTCGTAAGATTTACACAGGACCCACGTAAGATTTCGCTCACCGTCCATGGTTCGTGAACATGAATTTTAAAGGATGAGGATGGCAGCTCATCTATCTATCTACATGACATTCAAGGAACTCTTTAGTAAGAGAATGAAATATTCGAGATATTAGTTGAAATATGGAAAGATTATTGCGTGACGGGCATGGGCAGCGGAGAAATGCATAAATTAATTTTGAGAATGTGCGTGAGACGAGACAACAAAAGGAACAGAAGAATAACCACCGGGAATCGAGTAAAAGCCCTTACACATGGAGAGTGAAAGGCCCTACCACCCAATTGTACGACGTCAAATCCCCAAATTACTGGGATTTTCGTTAACAATGCACCTCCACTGCACGCGTCGAGAGGTTTACAAGGAAATACGTGGACTTAAATAAATATAAAATCCTACCCTGAAGTCGTCTGAATCCACCCCCGGAATTATCTCTCCCCTCTGCCAGCCGGAAAGTGGAATCTGTATAAAGGTGGACCGTTTCACCCCTCCCTCCTCAAGGTGGGTGGCCTGCGTCCCTCCTCGTGCCTCACCCTCCGATTGAGAACCAACGCCCCATCCCCTCTGCCACTGAAGCAGTGCCAACACCCCGACCGCCGCCTCCCTCGACCATCCCCCTCCCATGCCGAGCGAAGAACGAGGGTTGGGGGTGGGGAGGTGGGAGGCAAGTGAGAGCTAAGGGTGGTTGCCCTTGGAATCGATATGCACGGGCGACGCGTCTCCCCTTCCCTCCCCTCTCCGAAAGTCCCTGACCAGTCCCCCCAAATCTTCATCCCGCGGCACGTAGGGAAGAGAAAGAGGTAGGTAACCCCCCCAGTCCTCCTACGAGAACACGCACATCCCAACGGCTATCACCGGCAGACCTTGCCCCACCCACGCCCCTCCACTCACCGACCATTCCGTTAAATACTTAAAAAGCAGGAGGAGGACAAAGGGGAGCGGGAGTCCAGGGATCTGAGGAAGGAGGGATGTATGCAACATTCGAGCACGGGATGTGGCAGGGGGTGCGTCGGGGAAAAAAAGAAGGGACGCAGAGGGAGGAAATGGAATTGCAAATTGACACTAGGAGCCGCCAATGCCGCAACCCTACGGGTTTCACTCCAACATCCTTTTGCGGTGTCTCTAGGATGAGGTAAGACGCGTCGAGTTCTCGCAAGATAAAAGCTCCGGGGGTGGGAGCATCAACAAGCACGCTAAGGTGACATCAAAGTCGACGGCTTCCATCCTGCCGGGGGCAAATTTGGAAATCGAGGGTTTGGGCAGGAGGAGGGCGCATCAAATAAAAATTGTGTTGAAGATAAAAGGAACGTATTGAAAAAGTAATAATCTCACCCAAAATTGGATGACCTAGAGGGCACGGCGATAGCGGGGATCCAAAAAAAGGGCAGATTCGCGTCCTAAATTTATGTGAGAACGGAGAGCGGATATGTTTGAACAACTATCTGGCCACGGTCGGGTGGTATCGATCTTGGTTATCCGTGAATACGATTGAAATACACACTTCCATTTCCAGTTCTCGGAATAGAGGCATATTTTAAATTAGGAGAAATCAGGGGATGTCACTTAATACAATTCGGAATTCTGCAAACACGTCCTCTTCATTCGCCCACCCATCGGATGTAATTCTGTTCTCTTTAAGAAATAAAATAATAAATGAAGCAACAAATTAAAAATTGAATACAGTCAGGATAATTCAATGCCAGTGACAGACATATTTCTGACACTCAATGAGATGATATTCGAGATGAAACAAAATACAACCTCTTAATAGAGCCGATTTAAATTACTCCCAATTCATTACATAACCCATTACAGCAACCTAAAAGTTACATCCGCGACGCACAATACGTATTTAGGAAATATTTGTCCTCTTTTTAGGAAAAATATTTCCTTATCTTCAACATTCTTCGCACATACCCATAAAAAAGTATACGGTGACGCGTCATGCAAAAGGATAATATTCCCTTTTAAATGCAACACATAGTGAATAAGCAAATGAAATTATATAAATTTGTTTGAAAAGAAATAATGATAGGTGAATACAAAATCAGGACGAATACTAATGAAAATATATTAAATATTGACGATAGGTGATACCAGTTAGGAAATAAAAGATAATTTTCAGTGATAATCCTTAAAGTCAGGATTGCGCATCCCTTTGTGCGACCATGTTTAGTAATTCCAATGTTACCTAACAGGTTGAAGTCATCTTCGTTTCTAGCAGAACAGCTCTGTACTATCGAATTTGTTTTTAACAATTATGGTCAGGGACTTAGAATTTAACATTCTCGTTTCACACAAATTGCTAAAATCCCCATCATCAAATTTACTCGAGCAAAAGTCTCAATACATTTGAGCAGAAAAACTGAAATGCTCAGAGCCCGCAGGGTATTGTTGATGGGACGGACCCGAGGAGGCTAATTCGCGCGATTGCACCTGCGAACTCTTTGCGCAATTTCTTAGAGATCCTTGAGGAACGGGAGACGAAACCAAAATCTTTATCTTAGTAGGCAGGTATTAATCTACCATTACAGGGTTGAGTTGATGGTGACAGAAAAATTGGTTTTATCCGTATAAGATGAAAAAAATAGTTTTTCAAAACAGTTTTCTTAACTTTTATTCACGTCCACACACGCAGTTTGTTCTTTCGTCCAATTTTCCCGTCCAGAATTTTGCGTGGGGCAGGTGACCGAATCCGCCAATAAAGGGAAGCCGCGTCCGGTGGGAGCGACGGAATTGATTGGCTCCTATGAACAGTCTCGAGGAAACTTTGCCTTCCCTCTCGAGCCATCTATCCCTTCACCCTGCTTCCTTCCATTCCAACCCCACCGACCCCCACCACCTCCTCCCAACCCCTCCCTCCCACCCCCAGAGAAGTAGTCACCTGATATCCCGGTCGCTGGCACGCCAACCCAGGGGAGAGAGAGAAGCATCGGATTCCTGCCCCTCGATTAATTAGCGCTACTTTTAAGCGTCAGGGTATCACCCCCCACCACACAAACCCCTTCCATCTCTCTACCCTCCGAAGACATTCATCCACCTCTTGGACCACCCGATCCTCCCTTCCCATACCTCCACGCCTTTCCCTCCCCTTGTCACCGAAATTCAAGCAACCCCGACCGAACATTCCCCCCTCCCTCTCGCCGCAATATCAACACGACGCGGCGGCGAAGGAAGCTCCTCCAAATTGAACGTAATTAAACTCGAAGGAATTCATGGAGGAGGGTTTTAAGGGGGAGGGAATGGGAAGAACTCTCGGATTCCTCGAAGGGAGTTGATGCGCCCCAGGACTTGGTTGTAAGGAGCATGGCACACGCTGAAATCTCACAACGATAAGATGCCGTATCATTTCACAGATGCTACGATTTAGAATACAAGGTTAATTAAGACGAATGATTGAGACTGATGAGATATTTCAATGTGGCAGACAAGTTATGGTGGGTTTTGTATAAAAGGAAAAAAATTCGACACGCGATATATCAGATTTATAACTCGAACTCCCTCCGAAAGTAGATTTTAAAGGTGATCAAAAGATTGATCTCAGAATTAAAGCTATTTAACCCGGCAGTGCCCGCAATAGGTTGTGTAACGGGAGTGCCGGCAATATATCTGTCAGATATGGTTGCATTTTTAATTTATTAAATTGCATTTTGTACAAGTTCTTCTTAGTTTGTGGCCTTTTTTGCATTCTATATGCTTCAGCTTGATTTTCATGCGTTAAAAACTTGGAATAAAAAACTTTCACTAAACCATTTTCTGAATAAAGTAACAATTATGCACATAAACACGTGTCGTCAATGTTTCTTTTGAACTCAGCACCTATCTTCCATTCGTAAAACTATTCTTTGTAACCATTTTTTATTGTTTGTAGGTGGCTTTTAATTTTGATACTTAGCAAGGCCAAATTTGCATTTTTTCAAATCATGCACAATTTTGACAAACAATTTCTGCGTGTTGCAAGCAAAGATGAATTAGGCAATTCTTGCAGTGGTATTGTGAGAGCCGCAACTACTTCCGCCTCCCATTTTTGCAAGGTCGGCAGTGATTTCGCTTTCTTACACTGGGTTGTTCTTCTTTTTCAGAATCGTTCTGACGATGGAAATCACTCAATCTTACGTACAATATGAGAGGGAAAAATTGCCCTCACAAAAAATCATTTGTGAATTCGACATGAAATAATCAACGAATTACTTACTTGAAGCGAGGCTGGCTCGATCTATTGACTTTACTGCTCACCTCTGCAGTTCATCTAGCGCGAGACAACGTAATAGCTCCTTCAAAAAGTTTCTTCTGTTTCTAACTTTGAGGCTATTTCCCAAGTATATTTACCTGTGTGTTTATTGCTGCTATGTTGAGCACACTTTAGTAGATGACCATAGATAGATGATGGCCTCCTCCTTGTGTTTCTCGCCATGCTGTATGCTTCAATCATCTCGTCTAAAGTGTCGACGCCACCTTTGCTGCATTGTGATGCGTAATAATTTCTGGTTTCTTAGCCTGTACACCTGTCTCGTTTATCGAGTTGTCGTGATGCATGCTGTAAACTAAAACTAAGTATTTGCTTTTTTTAGGGATGTGAGATAGAAGCGTTCCGCGATCGTTGAATGCAAAATTGGAACTATTAGATACTTATCGATCTTTTCCAGATATGAACTCAGGAGGAATCTCTCTTTTATTCTTTTTTATAGTTCCTACGCATGACAACTTTCTTTTTTTACACTTTGAACTAATGCAATACGTGTGAACCAATTTTCGGCTACTATATTTCATCCAATTCCCTAAACAGATTCCGATAGTCTTAAAACTATATCAGCAGGAGAGCTGGCTGAGTTCCTATGTATATGTCAATGTTACTAAGGTATTAAACACTGGAATCATCCATAGCGAACATTTTTATGCCATACCGAGATGACTTGGATGGTATATATTTCCGAAAACTACATCTTCCGCGAAATTTGGGTAGCACCTCGTCAATTGTAAAATTTTGACCAACAGAGTATGAGCCTTTACACTGCTGCACAAAGCAATCGAAAAATGCTCGCATGGCGGCAAGTTTGTCAGTTCTTGTCCTTTCTGCGCGAGTAGCTTTTTTATCAAATCAAATGTAGCGCATAAGAAAACTAAAACGATTTTTTGACAACACCTGCCTAAGAAATTTAACCTCCATTCCATCAGTAAACCACAAATCTTGCACATTTATTCTGTTGGATTTGAGCAATTCGGACATGTACAGCAAGCCTAAGAATGCATTGAATTCCACAATGTCTGTGTTATTAGCATCCCTTTCTCGAGTGAATGATTCACGCACCGCCACTAGGCCTTCAACAATTAGTTCCAGCATATTGTCCGTAAAAAATAACTTCCAGCTTTCCATTCCAGTTTTGTAATCTTTCGCAGCTTCCCTAACACTAGGCAGACATGTAACAATATTATGAGGTTTTCTTTTATAAAACTTAGTCGGAGCATTTTTGGACCACTTTGTCGTTTTATATTTACCAGCGAAGATTAGATGGAAAATGTGGCTATACGCTAGAATACGAAGAAATAAATATAAATTACAAAAGAAAATATTCGCGAAAATAGCTTACCTAAGTAAAAATCATCTAGTGAAGGGATCTCCTCACTCTCTTCTGTACTCTTCTCAATATCTCAGTCGAGAATTCTAACTTCAACAAGATTCTCCGAATTTGTATCGATGAATCACAGGCTTCGTAACCTCCGCAATCATTGCTCAAAATAATATTTCTAATGATTTCGGCGTCATCAGCATCACTTACATTGAACTCACACCATTTAGTTGAAGCCATTCCGTCTCACGGGTGTGTACAAAAATCACTGACCTGGAAGCCCGCAATGTATTTCTCAGATACTAGGCGCGGACTCGATAGGTCTGTCTCCAAGGCGACAGTTTGGTGACATCTGAGTGATTGTCACAAAATAATACTCAAAATGAAACTTTCATAGGATACATAGAAGCTCAGCCCGGAAGATGGAGTCAACATTGTAATAACTCGCATTTCAAGCTAGAATTATCTCACAGATATGTTGCGAGCATTGCCGGGTTAAGTAACTAATCTCCAAAGAAATATTAGCCTAGGAAAGTTTTATATAGCTGAAATCATAACGAAACGATCGACTTTATTAAAAGATATACACCAAATAGGGTGAAATTCGCCATGAAAAAATGATCTGACTTAACTGGGCTTGGTGGTGTAACTGGTTAACACACCTAACCGACAATTGAGATATCCGGGTTCGAATCCCAGATATCTTAATTTTTGCACGTTACTACGCACCATATCATTGGTGCAATCGCAATGATTGGGAAAAAATTATTAAAAGAACTCTAGTGCTCTCAAAGAATGGAAAGAATTTGAGAGCATAATATGGGATAGATGAACGATTGCTTCTTATTATGAGTTTGCCTTCCTTTATCCTTAAAATATTACAAGATTTCAAAATGGTGTTTTAAAGAATAAATTAGCAAAGCTGGAAAAAATATTTTAGGTTAAGTTTTTACAATGACTTGTTAACGCTAATTGCAAGATAACAGTGATTATTAAGTTGATACTTACTGAGTTTGTTAATGTATGCCACATCAGGCTAACAGTTTGTTTACGTAAGTATTAACGACGAGAGAACGAGTAAACATCGGTTTTCATGCCGAAAAAATATGAACCCAGAGATTACAAAACCGGGCGTTAGATCCTGGAAGGCGATCCCGGGCGTTTTGTTCCTGGAAGTCTAAAAAAAATGAAAACGTTTTATACCGTTTTTAAAAATGATTTAATCACTGACTCCCGCTGATATTTTCCTATTGTCACTTACTATGACAACGATTATGATCAAAACGAAGTAAAATGCCTCGAAGAACAATATATTTTTGAAGACTTCGTCGATAATGATACTCAGGGAGCGAGTCTGCGAGACTGGAGAAGATATGAAGGAGGAGGAGAGGAATGGGCATTCTCGGTAATTTGGGATAGAGAGAGAAGCACGAAAATAATAAATGAGAAATAGTCCAAGAGGAGAAGCGTTCGAAATAGTGATGTAGCAATGATACGTCAAAAATCCACCCCAAGCGGTAAAACGCCAATTCATAACCACCTAAAGGGTGTGAACTTATTCTTCTCGAAACGGAATTCCAAGCGCGTGGACCGGTGACTGTCGCTCATCTGCGTTTATCGGGGAAACCGATGGACGATGAAGGGCGGTGAGTGTTTGGAGGATATAGCGCGAGCCCTGTCCTTGTCTTTTCAGCCAAGGAATGACGATGTGTATTCGGCACTACGTGCCCTTGGCGGATTCGCAGGGAGGGCATTAAGTCAGGAAGAGGATACAGAAGGACTAGGTTTTAAAAGGCGCCCGTGGAGCCCACTTATTCAAGGAAGACATTGAAATTAAATGACACTTGATATCATGAATTTATTCCGAACACTAAAGAAATTACATCCTTTCTGTTCATTTCTATAATGCAATCTTTAAACTAAAAAGTAGGGAATTTAAAAAAAAATTAAATAATTCCTGAAAATACGAAATTGCGTGATAATTGCAGAAATTATTAAATTTAAGTGACTTCGGCTTCATCTAATAACGGCATTTTAAAACTTAAGTAATATTGGCTCCATCTTACAGAGGTCCTGAGTCATTGAGCGAGTAACAAAGACTTTTCTTTCGTAGATGAGGTTGCGACAACCTGCATTCAACGCTCGAGCGCCCCCGATGGACTCTGCGGAAATTCGGTTAACGATCTGAAAGACGGGAGCCCTTTGGCCATTGGATGCAGTCTCTTCGTCGCGGCACTCCGCTCCCGTTGTTTGGGGTGACTCCGTGCGCTCCCGAAGACGAGCGATGCTGCGGCAACGAGGCGAAGCGACGGAAAGACAGACATTCAAGCCTCGACGGAGACTCCTCGTCGGTGGCAACCGCTAACTCTTCTTCATCAACGGCGGAAATGCAATCACCTCTTGGCGAATGAAAATGAATTGTAGATATTTCCTTTTTTGAAAAAAAAACTTTATTCCACTGATACCAAACGCAAAGCTCACGGACAAACAACTTCAAGAATAATCCAGAGAAAGCACATTCTTTAACTCTAACACGTTTAAATTCCACACTTTACTCGCAAGTGAATGGCCAAAACCTCTAATGGTTAAGGCCATCAATTCACTTTCATTTGGTTACCGGTATGCGTATTACTTCCTCTATCACAGGTGGGCTGTGTTGAACTGCATATTAGATGCACCGACGGTGATTCATAAGGGCTACTTAACTGCAAGGTTACATTTTTGAAAGTTTCTTTATTTTTTTAGGGTATATGAAACTTTACTTACCCTTCTTCATTGGTAACGGGAGTTGACGCAAGAGTATATATTACAACGGGAAGTTTCTCTTGCCTCCCCCCTTAATCCCAGAGCTAATTTTCTCACCACTCGCCAGCTGGCCATAGAGAAACGACTGGAGAGGCCAGTAAACGAATTTAGAAAGGTTTGTCAATGATGACAAACAAGTTCGTAAGCAACCCCTGTTAAATTATAAATGGTGATCAATAGTTTAAAATATAAGTTAAATAATACATACTTGCAGAAATAAAAAATCTCTTTCACATGTATCTGTAGTTTACATTTCCCATAGAATGAATACCTCACGAAATTTTTGATTAAAATAAATTGATTTTTTTTTGAGATGAGTGCCAATAGCCAAACCGCACTACCGGCCTACCTCAAAGAAATATTAGGCATCATCTTTCGTCGGTGCAAATTAGTTTCTAAGAGGGAGCTCAGTATTTAGCAAGCAGGATTGATGAAAATTTTCATCTTGGCCTCATCTGGAGCCCAGTAAATTCAAGCCAAGTTACCAAAGGTAGGTAAACTTTAGAACGATGACAATGAAAATAACACTCCTACGCAGTAAGGCGCAAACTTACGACATAAATTCAAAGTTAAATGTAATGTTCAAAGGACTATGGTAAATACCGGTACAGTGACCCGTCACAGTGTTACCCTCAAAAGAGCATATGAGGAATCCGTTTTCAAATAAGTAATGAATAATCAACATCTATGTGAAGTCTAGTTTTGGATGCTAACTCAGATGGCTCGATCTCAATCATAGCAGATGTTTTTACATAGAATTTCTCACATTTGTGTTTAGATTGTAATACTGAGGCAGAGAGTAAAAAACTGTATAATCTCCCTAAACTAAACACCAAATCAGCGTATTTATTATACCACCGCATGCCGATGGATTATTTTTTCTGTTATCATACACCTAAAAATGGACCACCACAGGTACTAAACGTACCCAGCCCATGACACTTTATCCATAGATAACATTACAGCCCCATGTTCTATATTACTTAGCTTGCTAGGACATAGCATGCTTGGAAAAAATATTTAAATCAGAAATATCTTTGAAAAAAAGCATAATTAAATTCCTCCTTTGGCAGATAACCAGCTAGTTAAAATGATTGAGTAAAACTCGCGATCGTAAAATTTGAAACATGCTCGTTTGCAATTGTAAACCTTACTGCAGACTTAATGAAATATTCTCAAACTCAGTCTATTCTTATTTTTAAACTTTAAAATATTCACCTGATCTCTCTGATTCAATAACATAGCAAAGTTTTATCGCCATTGTATATTATCAAAATGATTTGTGCTAAAATTTTCTGAGAACGCAAGTTTCCCAAATGGCTGGAGCCGTTAATTTCCCTAGAAGGACGGCCCACTGTTGAATTAATGGAATAAAAATGTGTAAGTAACAGTTAACAATATGAATGGTTTTTTTTTTAAAGATAAACATTTACCCTTGATGGGATGAGTGACGCAACCAAGCCACACGTCGCACGGTCTCCGTGGGATAACAGGGGAAGGTGGGAGGGAGGCGTTGAGGGTGTGGAGGGCGGGGGCGGTGGTTACTGCGGGACGATGCTGATGATGGGGATATACGCAGGCAAGGGCCGGAGGGGAAGCCACAGGATGGGGTGAGGAGGAAGGGAACGCGGGGAGACCGAGGGAATTATAGCTCTCGGAGTAAAATTGCGCGGTGGGTGGTTGGGTGGGGTGGTTAAGGCTTTAATTGACAGAGTGACGCATTCAGAGGTCTTGTCACGGCATGGGACGGCATCAAGAGGGTAAACAAGAGAAGGGCGCTCGGCGGAGGGAGGAGGAAAGCTGAACCGCTGAGCGCGCCCCCGCGCGGAAGAGACGGGAGGGGCGTGCCGGGAATTAATCGCAATTGCCACCCCCTCTAACCCAAAAACTACCCCTTGGAGATGGGGGAGACCTCCACCCCCGATTCCCACCTACTCCCCCTCACTTCCAACTCATCGGCCTCCCGTCCCGCGCGCCCGTGCGTGACTGACCAGTCTGTAAACACACGCGTCGTGCTCCGTGAGCTGCAGTTGCAGACGGGAGAGTGACCGCCAGACAGTTGGAAAGCTCCCGCCGGTCCAGACTTAAAACCGCTGAGCTGCATGGCTCGGGAATTTCGTGGCTTCGGAGTGAGGATTAGCGAGGACAGGATATTCTTCAATATCGGTTTAAGAAACAATGGACTGAGCAAGACGGAGGAAGGCAATTGAAGATGAGTTAAAAATGCAAGTGGAGGAAAGGGAATCGGTGGGCGAAATTAGAACGAAGCAGCAAAGGATCCGGGCGAGTTGAGAGGTAATGATAAATGATGGTGATGGAATGTAGTGGAGGATTTCAGAATTGAAAAGTAAAAATAAGTCAAGGAACTTTAGACCATAGAGAAACAAATGAGCTTGAGAGAAACGTGATAACTCGAAAGTTGAAAGTAAAAGAAAAACTTGAATGTAAAATTAATATTGCAGTTCTCTCCATTGTTTTCGGGTTAGCTGCGTCATGTTTTATTCAGATGACATTTCGTGGAGATAACTGCAATCCAGCGCTGCGAAAGCCTCAAGCAGAAATTTAAAATTAATATTATTGCGAAATCAAGTCCAGGAACGATGCCATGCTTGGGAAACATTGAAAAGCTGAAAATATGGCTCATGATAGCGAAAAACCTAGCTTTCAAGCTTATACATCAAGCTAATTTCTATTATTCCTTAAACGGACGCGAATTTTGGACGGACGATTTGGACGACTTTGCTCCATACGCAGTGACTCCCAGAAATGAAAAATGCAAGAGATGCACGCTTGAATAACCTTCGTATAGCTCCTGATCAACTCCGTTAGAAGTTTGTCCCTCTTGGTAGAACACCCTCCCGAAATTCCAATTGCCTTAAGTACACATTTTTCATGGGAGTCTCATGTGCCAAGTGGTGTTCTATATAAGGAATCGAAAAAATACCACCCACAATAAATACCATTTAGTGTAATACTGGTTAAAAAATATGCATGAAAACATTCCTTAAATCGTGGCATATATCACCAAGTCCCTACAAACAATGTAACAATGGGAAATCATCCACTTTTAAAGGTTTATAGCGTTCGCTAATTTCAAAGGACGCAGGGACCCGTGTCCTTCTGGTATATTTTGAAGATTAAAAGAAAACCAATGTTTCGATATCAGACTCGCTCTTCATCTTCATGGCTCCTGATTCAGGAATCCTAGTATTCATACAAATACAGTACAGATGATGACTACAAATGCTCTCGTCGAAACATCGGCAAGAATAAAGAGACTAAGCCAAAGGGAAGCCGAGAAGAGTTCGTCAAAAAAGCAACAAATGTTTCATTAGTAAAGTTCGGAGTTGCACGTTCTGGCCAATCGTGAAACAAACGTAGGGAAGCAGTACAAATGAGGAGATGTTTGCAACGTTCTGAATATGCGCGTATTTTGAATGCATTTTGCTGTAACTGCATTAAAGAGAGTTGGCGCGCAACGTGCTATCGAAAACTGTTCCCTCCGACGGCGGAATTAAAGGCGCAAAATACAGAGGGGAAGATGGAAGGCGATTCACACGCTTCAGTGAGCAACAAAAATTAAAACGGCCGGTCGTTAAAAAAAAGGAAAGAGGACGGCGAGCGATTGAATTCGCAGAGAAGAAAAAAATGACAGACGTCGGTGCGGTTCGAAGCGCGCTAATTTGTGGAATTGGGTTTGAGCGTGAAAGCGGGAGGAGGCGGGAAGCAGGGTTTTAGAAGCTCGCGTCACATTAATTGAATCGCCTCTGAGGGCACCAGGTAGCAGTCGGAAGGGCATGAAGAGATACGAAGGGGCAAGAGGTTAATTGCGTCTGATTTTGGAGGGAAATGGCATACGCTGCCTATGTGCTGCCACGGTCAGGGGGCGGGAGCAAGGAAGATGGCCAAAGAGGCAAAGTCACTAATGCGGCTTTAATTCAATCAACTGGGCGAAAGAAGGACTTTGAACGTCACATGTCCATTTACCAGTAGAAGCAGGTGTGGCAAGACCGTCTGTTCTACCCGGCAGTCGCAATTAGGGTTTATGGTAAGGGAAAAAAGAAAACAGTTCATCAGGGTATGCCCTAACTTCCTCCCCGCCCAGTCTTCATTCAGACAGAAATGTAACATGATCTTCCAAGTTATATTCATAAAATAATGACCCATGAGAGAACAGGTATAAATGTAAAAATAATACTGGTGAAGCATGAACACGTAAGAGAAATACAGAGATTACAAATTCTACTTGAGCGTGAAATAGGCGTCAATTTTAGGAAAGAAATAATTTGAATGCTTAAAAAACAATTGAATTCAGAATCATGCATTCATTTACAACTTTCCGAGTTCACAAGATCATACTGAATGATTTACGGCATAAGGCTCCTGGAATTTTACAGTGGATTTATCAAAACTATTTTGACCACCATCCATAAATTCATGAATTTAGAGCAATTATGGCATATTCATCATGCTGTGACTGATACTTATGTTGGATTTGAGTACGAATTTGGTCGTTTCCCCGAAATAATGATATATTACGCATGTCATTCAAAGGCGCTCGTTGTGATGGTGAATTATAATGCTTAATAATGATGATTACGTAAATTCATTTAGAAATGTGCGCCACTAAATAATTAAAGGGACGCGTATTTAGTATTTGACGTTTGATTATTCACCCAACCCGTCATCGCAGTGGCCATAACATAAACAGCACTTTCGATGAATGATATCGGTTGTCAAGGGAACCATTAACCAGGCGCATAAATTTGGTGAAAAACCAATCCCGAAGATAATTGCATTAATGCATTACATTTCTCTGAAGCATCATAAATTGGAAGGAAACATGATTTTACAGAAATCAGAGTCAAATCGATCATCCTCAGGTGTTTAGCATAATATGATGCTCCGACTGTCGTTCTATAATTTAATCGTCATGAGCAATGAAACGAAAAAAATCGCGGAAATATCTGTTTGCCTGTTCGCGTATGTGTCATCCGTCAAAAGAGGTAGGAGGGAAGTGGTCGCCATCACGCGTTTCACGGACAGGGCACTTTCATAATATCTACTCATACTTCATCAAAGAGAAGGCACCAACACGCTGTGATAACTGTGATTCAACTCTAAATGCGTGAGACCTGACGAAGTGTGACAGATAGTGGGACGTGCGCAGTAGGCTAGGTATCAAAGGATAAAACACGTTCCAGGTGAAGATCCCGATCGCCCAAGAAATGCGACTTTAATTTAACCGGACAAAGATCTCTTGATTTAATTCGCGTTCCAGCAGGGAATTCCACTTTTCCAATGTTTCCACTTCTAAAGTGAATGTAGATAAATGACATCAGTCATTGTTGTAAAAAACGCACAAAAAAGCAACTCCCCACATTGCTGTATGGGAAGAGGATTACCCATTAGCTGCAACTCCTAGCATAAATTTTTAAATATGTTTGCGTGTTATCGATTACAACAGAAAACATCACTAAATATATTTTATATCAGGGTTTACAAAGAAATACATACCCAAGCGGGACTCGAATTCTCGACCAAAAGAGCTATTAGGCAATGATTGACAATGAGGCCTCACGCCACCCAAGTCTAATTTTCCGAAAAGACGCGATTTCACAAAAAAGACAAATTGGTAATATAAAGCCAGAGGTTGCCAGAGCAGAGAACTTAAAAAGCGCTTAAATATATTAAGATCAGAAGAGTGCAAAAACTATTAATCAATTACACCCTTTTAAGTTAGACAGTTAATCTCTGCACTCCCTGAGAAAACATCGTTTAAAACAAAAGACTGCTCATCCGACTTTAACATGTTTAAAATTAGCGCCAGGATATGAGCAACGGAAAAGGAGGGTCGCGAAATTGCAATTAAGGGTACTAATGAAAATTAAACCTCGGAACAGAGGATTCAGGCCGCTACCACTGCCACCTTTAAAAATTGATCAAAGGAAGGCAATGACCCTTGGCCGACCGAAGGTCAAAGTTCACACGAGTTCAAATCCGTTACCGAATTTGTTTTCGGCTCTGAATATACCCTCGCTGCATAACGAATGCCTTGGAGCATTAATCCCAAGCCGTCAGATGAAGAGGCGCGTTTGCCTCGGACACCACCGAAAATACGATAATAAATGCACCAATTATTACAAGTTGAATAAAAAATAAACAACACATAACCATTTGTGAAAAGTTGTAACACCTATTCACTAAGCATATATGCATCGCCTTCGAACAAATTACGCCACGCTTAACATTCTAATCATTTGGAATAGTTTTCAGTTTTTATACGTTTTTTTGTTTCAACTATTCTTCTAGCCAACGGCAAGAATTAAAAATTGCCTTTTGTACCAACGCATCCAAAAATGTGACCACAAACACAATAAACTGTGGTATTTGTGAAACAGTGGCATATGGCATTCCAAAAGGGTGGTACCTATCACCTGCCCAAAGCAGTGAAACGTTCAAATAGCCCAACATTTTATATGAGGACCGGTTAGAGAGAGATTGACATCTATTCATAGACATAGAGGTGAAATTCTTCGGTTGACCTTTTAGAAAATGCACCAAAAGAAAAACGTGGTAAACAAAAAGTGAGGTAGCCAACATACAATAAAATGAAGTCTTGTAGCATAACGTAATTTTCAGAAAAAAATTACTTTGATAATAATAAAAACCATCTAGTTTGAATTTTATAATTAATATTCCTAAATTAATCAAATATTTTAATTAAAAGAGAGAGTTTATACCTACGTATAAGAGCTGAGTTTATCATTAAAATTGAAGTGCGGCAAATACAGTCAGAGTAAAACTACGTTCAGATCCGCGAAGGCTCAGCATTGCAACATTGTAATTACAGACACCTAAAGAGTGTTCATGCCCGCTCTCTTAGCTCTCAACTCCTAATTCAAAAATCAATCGCAATTGTGTTGTGCCCTGTGCACTAATACCCCAATTGGGGTGTTAGCGCACCAATCATTTCGGCTATAATTGAGAATTAACTGGCTAAATTCAAATTTGTTTTGGATTTACGGGTTAGGACGTTTTTGGCATGGGCACAAATAGTGCAAGAAAAATGGCGTATCAGATATTAGTTTTAGTGCCAGTCTCCATTATTTTACCCGAGTTGTCAAATGTGGAGATGGAGTTTTATAATCTCGTCAGAAGCAAAATCGGATACCATGTACCATTAATGAAGTAATCTCGCTTGCTTTCTTCGTATTCTAAGGGGCTTACAACAAAAATAATGCAATAACACAACCGTACTCAACTTTTTCCAGCAACACCGTTTTAATAATCTGAGGGAACGTTATTGAATTTTACCTGATTCTTTAGCCAAATATTTCTACGGCGGGACGAATTTGGTTGCTGCATTTTCCAAAAGCGATATTAGTAAAAAGTGAATATGTATTTCTATATTATTTTTATTGTATGAGTAACCACTGGTCGAATGTTTACAGATTTTTATGACTGGCTAAATTAATGTTTTTTTAATTTGTATGCTTCATGAATTATTTGGGGAGAAAAAATATAAAAAAAGAATTTCACTCAAAATTGTATTCGGACCTTATTACGCGTTTCGCTAAGGTACATCGTACATAAAGTTAATTGAAAAGCTTACTGCAATTCCAAAATCACTTGGAGAAATCTACCAAGGTTTCATTAACTACAGGTACCCTATGCTTACAAGAAATCATGCCTAAATTTAACTAATTTAATGTGCAAAATTGAGAGTGACTCCAAAGTACTTAGTCTGCTCTTTGTTAAGTTACTCTAGTCTATGACTGTTTATTTTTCTCGGGATTCATTCCGCGATGTTTAAAATTGCAAAAAACAATTCACAAAAAAGACAAATTCGTAATATAAGGCGTTTGGTTGCCAGAGCAGAGAACTTAAAAAGTGCTTAAATATATTAAGATCAGAAGAGTGTTAGTTCCGTTGCTCATATATAAAGACGAGCAAGACTAAAGAATCAGTTCAGTTAACCTGATGAAGCTGGCAGGAGGACCAGCGAAATATTGTTTTTTGCAATTTTAAACATCGCGGAATGAATCCCGAAAAAATAAACAGTCAATCCGCGGAAGCCTACGAGCTTACTCTAGTCATTTTTATTTTATTTTACTTTGGCTATGCTCAATAATAACATCGCTAGATACTAATAATGATATATTTATGGACATTTATTTATTGCCATAGTGAAAGTACACCTCCACACCCATGTTCTTACTCACAATCATCCGCAGAGCGATCATTTTCAAGCTATATGCATTCACGATACATGCGAGGATAGACTAATCACGAAAACGTTGACCACAATTACATAAAAGATCAGGAAATAATGAGTCAGCCTTATCAATAAAACATTTATATTCTTCAGGAAATACTGGGAGTAAAGGATTGAACACTGCAGCTTCCACTTAGATATTTATTAAACACGACCATGGTTTCGTAGCGGTGCTACATCATCAGGTGAACAGAAAGATGTAGCACCGCTACGAAACCATGGTCGTGTTTAATAAATATCTAAGTGGAAGCTGCAGTGTCCAATCCTTTACTCCCAGTATGATTGACTTCCACAAAGTATTGCCTGAAACTGTGTCGTATATTCTTCAGGAAAACTTTTCTACAGATGTGAAGCTCACAAATTCACAGATATCATCACTTCAAATTACAGCATTCAATAAAGGTTACAATTATTTTACGTTTAAAAAAGTATTACTATATATTAAAGCAGATGTTTAATAGCAATAAAAGTTTAATCGCATCTTAAATCAGTACTCTTTTTATTTTCTATCTAGCGGTTTATCCATAGATCACAAGAACGACGCTAATTGAGTGTTTTGAAGGGCAAGAGGCAGACCATGAATACAAACCTTAAAATACTAACTAAAGCAAAGAGGGAAGAGAGCAGAGAAAAGATCGCGGAAATTCCCTCAAAAAAAGGGAGAACGATAGTTAAATCGACCCTTCGCTACCAAGGAAAACAAAACTTAACAAGTACCCTGGGGGTCAAGGTGGAGCCCACGCGCTTTAAAACTGTTTCAATAAGAGAGCCTCTGAGATAACAATCCCTTTGCCGAAGAGAAAACACCTCCGCTTACTCCATTCTCCCCCTTAAATATTTACACCAGCATCCAAACAATGCCCTGAAAGTCACCACAAGGGTGCGCTCGAATTCCAGCCTCAAGGCTTTAGAAGAGAAATATGTTACGTAGCATAATTTCCTCCTACTTTCGCTGCAATCTTCCTTGTTTGAGAAGAAAAGGAACACTCATATTTCCTTTCCTCCCCCGGTTTTAGTTATCGAGGACCACATCTTCCATCTCGTTCGGTTCTTGAATCAATATTTTCTGACGCAGATACCGAACCTCAAGAAGTGTCCTCGATTTTGCAAAAACACTTTTCTTTTTTTTCACAACTGTAGATTTCGCAACAGCTCTTTTGCTGGTTGATTATTAAGACAGTTGAGCGGTAACGAAGGTCATTCGCACTATTAAGGGCAAGTGAGTAGGTAGGCAAGGAAAGGATGAACGGGGATTGGAGGAAGGGTGGAGAGACCCCGGCGTCGGCGTGAGCTAGCTTTTTACGAAAGGCGCCAAGTGAACCACGGTTCAACGTCCCATCCGACGGCAGGTGTACTGAACACGAGGTTTTCTCCGCTTTCCACGCAGGAATCAGAATTCCTCTTAAAAATCTCCATCACTACCGGGATTCAAACCCGGACCCTCGGAATGGTAAACCACAACACCAACCCGATGAACGGGGATTGGAGGAAGGGTGGAGAGACCCCGGCGTCGGCGTGAGCTAGCTTTTTACGAAAGGCGCCAAGTGAACCACGGTTCAACGTCCCATCCGACGGCAGGTGTACTGAACACGAGGTTTTCTCCGCTTTCCACGCAGGAATCAGAATTCCTCTTAAAAATCTCCATCACTACCGGGATTCAAACCCGGACCCTCGGAATGGTAAACCACAACACCAACCCGATCTTCACACTTTTTGTACGCTAGAATTCTACCTTTAATTACCCACCTTCAGACAACTAGACAATAAGAGACAATCTCACAGCACACAAAGTAACACCAAAAAAATCTTGTTTTAAGGTTTTCCTACAGGAAGTAACTCATAATCTAGATAGATTATTACACAATACACAGGGTTTCTACTACTGATCAAACATTTTGCATTCCCACGCATTTTATTGCGGAATGAATGACGACAAATATTATCAAGCACACCACTTCGACCACTTTTTTCAACCTACTTCACATTTTCTCGGCAGCATCATTTCTTCAACATCCAAAACCTACTTTTCATCGTTTGTCTTCCTCTCTTATCCATTTTCCACTCAGATTTAATTCCCGGATCACTAAATCCCCGTACATAACTGAATGGATCCAGTGCAATACATTTGAAGGGAGATAGTATGGACCAGATTAAATAGAGAATCATAACCACGATTACATCATTGACAGAATTGCCGACACTGGCAAACGGGAAGAGGAAGTATATCTTTGCTGAAATTTATAACTATCAGCACATTACGATTTTTCCGGTAAACTAAATAAAAAATAAGTGCAGAACGTACAAAACGATGATTGGCCAATTTCCGTTGATAGGGAAAGAAATTTGAAAAGGAAATATTATCTTAATACCATTCCAGATACTCATAATTGTTACCAGTAATTATGCTAAAACTATAAATAACAGCTTAATCAAATACGATACTCGTACATATAAATAAAAGCTAAATCTTAATATTTCAGATGAAATTCACCCAGTGACAGCAAGTAAGGAGTGGCACTAACGCAGGCAGCACTTACCTGAAATAAAAATAAAAAAGGAAATAATGAAAAGAGTAACAAAGCTTCATATGATATAAATTACATATTAAACCATACACCGTACGCACATTTCACGGCAATACGACTCAGCGACTGAAATATTCGCATGCTAATGTTTACATGTGGTATTTCAATAGAAAGCGAAATCTCACAGTGAAACTTTACTCACTAGCATCCGAGAAGTCCAACATTCCTCAATTTCTAACTCCACATTTCAATGAATAACTCTTCTCCCCTCCTTCAAATACAAGGCATGTGAGATTACAACAATAATCATAATGACTTTGTATGGAATCATCCTGAACAATAGATACTAGGATTTCGAAAGTGAAATTGAAAACTTTCCATAAATGAGTATCGTTTAACATGCTTTATATAAGACAAGCACACTGCAACTTTTCCAAATCACGCAGGAGTAATCGCAGACAGTTTCCTGGTAAGACTACTACTTGCAAATGTTACCCTCCTACGCTACTCAATGGCGTGTGAATAGGGGCTTCAGATCACCAGCGATGTAAATGGCAAAGTAAGAGATGAAAAAAGATCGGGATCAAAGTAAGAGATCGGGACAGAAAGTGATCCTTTTCCATTTAATAGGTTGTAAGCACGTCAATCGCCCCAGTTAGTTCGCGGAGAGTTTTTAAACCCTATCACAGTAACCTGCATGCCAGCCTCAAATTTTTCGAAAGGTTTATGGAAGGGAATCAAATTTTGTGAACTCCCGAGGAAAAAAATGTCTAATCTTCCCAAAAACAGTTGAAGCATGGGAAGCGTTAGGAGTGGAGCGGGAAACAAAATGCTTCCAACTAGAAAAATCCCATTACAATTTCAGACATTTTCAAAGAGCACATTCTATTTTTATTACATCTACCTTAAGCCGAGGAAACACTGAACACTCTCTCTCATCCAAGGTTTGAACATTTATTTCCGCCATTACTTGCAGGGTTGAAAAATATCGAAGAAAAAACTTTTTCAACGAAATGAATTTTCAAGTGGACACCGAGGACCCAACCAAGAAGTACGCATTTACCTTCAAAGCCCATCAATCGATAATACTGCGTAAAATATGAAAAAAGCCCACTCGAGAGGTACAGGATATTCGACCTGAAATTGGGGACTCACTGAGCAGGAATTTTTCTCGGGTTTCCCACCGGGTTAATGACTCTATGTTCGCTAACGTTTCGGTGTCCCACTCGTGCATCGTCATCAAGGTAGATGAGTGTCAAGGCATGTCGATGTTGGTTCGCATTATATTTTATCCCCTCCTTGTCAGGTGTTGCATGATTGGTTAAAGCGGAGGGGTAAGTTTGTGTTGTTTCCCGCCTCTTTGTGGAATTGCCGTTTTTCACGTGATGTGGCCGAGGCGGGTTTCCAGGAGTTGCTCAAGGATAAACCTGAATCTCGGTTGGGAATGTTTTCCTCCATGAGAATCTCAATGTGATCCTTGACCAGCCTATCCCAAAGTCCGGAAGAGCGGGAGAGTACCCTGCTTTCGTAAAATCGGATGAGGTGGTCGAATCTGTGGCCGTGTTCGGCGATGGCTGATTTTTCGGGTTTTCCAAGTCGTATATGTCGCTTGTGTTCCTTGAGACGTGTCTCTATTGTACGTCCCGACTCCACAATGTAAGCGGCTCCACACTCACAAGGCACCCGGTAGACACCTGGCGTCTTGAGGTCATTTGGGTCCTTAGCTCTAACAAGAACCAAACCCCTACGCACCAACCAATCATGATCAACACCTGATAAGGATGGGAGAAAATATAAAGCGAACAACATCCACCTGATGACGATGTCCGACTCAGGTATCAAAATGTTGGCCAACCTAGGAGCCGGAAGGTAACCCTTAAAGTTCCTGCACATCATTCGCCGGGAAAGCACCAGATCTTACTCGGGCACTCACTCCTCAAATCCAGTCCAACGCTGATCATTCTTGTTTTTTATCAAAGCGGGTTTCGCGGCGAACTATTCCGCAGAGAAATCACGTGAGAGATATGTTACGCCGACTAAAAGAAATGGAAATAAAACTGGGAGAGATGAGGGGCACTTGGCTTGTGTGCGTTTGATGGATCCGCACTGGGAGCACCACTCCTCACGAAAGGGGAGAAACTCATTAGAGGGTTTTCCTGGGAGAGCAGAAGGAGCCTAATTATACATTCAGCCAGCGTCCTGACCGCTCGTCATCTGTTTCTGACGAGAGAAGGACGAAGGGAGCGGGGAGGAAGGAACCCTTTAACCCTGGAGAGAGAGACAGGGGGGAGGGTAGACAAGGAGTGAGATTAAAGGGCTCGGTCCCCCCCAAGCTGGTTCGTTGGCCGTCGGAAGGAAGGAGGAAGGGGGGTGGGGTTGAGGGAGGGAAAGGTTGAGAGAGGAAATATGAATTTTGAATGGCCATCAATAAAAGATTAAGGCCATGAAAGGGAGGCCTATTGATTCTGGACGATTCGTCGGAGCGCTGCAACAATGGAATGTGGAACGCGCTAATTCCAGCTTTCCGCGAAAAGGGTAATAAATATGAAAGCGATATAAGCGTGGCTAGCGAGATAATAGACACGGAATTCACAGAGGCAAAATTTTCCGCATAATTATGACCAGCATACGAAATTAAATCTACAGAGAGCGCTGTTCAGAATTTGATGACAAAAATTTATAAATAAAACTCTGATTAACATTTTCACAAGAGTACGAATTTTCCATCACACAAGGTGTAAAAAAGAAGATAATTAGTTTCAGTAGAAGAGGCCATTTCAAGAAAAATATATATGCAATTATTTCAATAAAATGCAACCACTTCTGGGCGTCGCTTATAGTGCCATTACCCTTGAACGTTTAAGTACATTCCAGATAGAATTCTTACCGAGACTTGATGGGAGGGATGGCGTATGATTAATAGATGCATTTCCTAAAACTTATCAAATTACGGCCACAGTTATGAAAAGATGTGCACTCCAGTTACATTCTTTCCTATCAGTTGATATTTCTAGATGCAACATAACATGTCTACATCACTCAATACAAATGATAAGATGTTGCATTAAGGAATAATTGTTATAAACTGTTTAATTTCCATAGACGGTTTGCCCGCTTGCTCTCGTCACAACGTGGAAGGAAAATACTGGTTGGTTATTTGTAGAGAACAACGACAGTTGAGGTAATTTCCACCTTCAAGAAAAGATGCGTAGGGTAAGCTCATCTGGGGAATGGAAGAATGGTGGAGAGAAAGCGGCATCAGCGTAAACTTATTATTTACAAAAGGCGGCAAAGGAGACATACTCGTATATAATAGCGTATCAGGCTGAACTTCATCCTACTACTGGACATCCATTTCAAACGAAAAACAATAGTAACTTTCTACACTCAATATATATTAACAAGTTAAGTATATTTTAACAAGTTAACCGACCATGGTTAACTTGCACTTAATGCCATTATCAAGGCATAGTGGTTGCATTAAGGCATTGATAATGGAATTAGGTGCTGAAACCATGGACGATTAACTTGTCAAAATATACTCACTTGTTAACTAGTTAAAATATATTGAGTGTGGAAAGTTACTATTGTTTTTCATTTGAAATGGCGACAAAGGAGGTCACAATTTAACATCCCATCCGACGGACGAAATATTGCACCTAAAGTACATGACTTCCACAATCGTGTACCCATGGGAAAACTTGGTGACACTAGCGAGTGGGGAGTTTGAGGTCAGCGATGGTTAATCAGGCGTGGACAGAGGAGCCGAAGGACTCCTCCGAAGACCTCTAGAGGGCCTCCAACAACTTGCTCGCTTTCCTCGTCTCGACGTCATACTCTTCACAAGTGAGTGCCACCAACTTTTTATAGCCCTACGAAAAAACATACGCAGAGGAAGAGTACGAATCGCACTGGAATAAGAGATTTGGTGTTTTCAAGACAACTTGGTCCTCGAGACTCCCGGCGTTTACCGAAATCCCTGCGAGTGCGGGGTTACTGAAATTGAAAAGACCGGCCACACGATTGAAACCAGAACAAAAGAACACGGGAGTTGCATCAGGTTGAGCCATCCGGAAAAAATCGTAGTCGCGGAACAGAGCCTCAACCAGGACCATTACCTTAGACAAGACGCTGAGTTATTGGGACCGGCTGTCCAAAAAGGCTATCACAATAAGATTAGGAGAGAAATCTAAGCTGCGACATTGGATACATCCTGAGCAACACTAAAAATCACATTCTAATGAAAATGAGGGGAAAAAAGGTGAGACTGCCCTGGGGCCGACCAATCAAGAGGCACTTTAACCCGGTCAGAGTAAGTAATCTCGCCGTTTGGACGCGACACTCAAAGACCTGGTAACGATGGCAGTGTAAGCCGTAGAAATTTCAGCAGTAGTTGTTGTCCTGACCCGGTGCAAATTCAGAGAAGACTTCATCAGCACATTGGCACATTCATACACCGTTTCCTCAGCAACCATTGTCACGCATCGACCAACCACAATATCGACCCGTATAGCCACGGCATTTTTACCCTCAGTTAATAATTTGAAGACTTACGTTAGTCCCAAACTGCGGTGATTCATCTCCCCTTCAAAAATTTAAGAGAGGCGTTTTTTCGTTACGGGTTATAGATAAAAAGAATAATCTAAGAGGTTAAAACCGCGAAGTAATGTTTCACGCCCTTCATGCCTTACAGCTTAGAATAGAATCAGCGAAAACTGGTAAAGAACACGTCAATTCTCGAGAGGTTTAACACAATGTTCATGTTGTATGCTCTGAATATATACTAAAGATGTACCTGGCTGACAAGTGATGAAGGAAAAAATAAGGCAGTGGGCCTAATTGTGTATGGATAAACGTCGGTGAAAAGAAAAACAACCGTTAGTGTCAAGGTCAAGTTCTTGAAAGGTGGAAGGATAGCAGACTGAGCGCAAGGATGTGAAGGAGAGTTTACGGAGAATTAGGAACGTTTTTCAATCCGACACCTTCCATTTTATGCCTCAATTCATCTCGTAAATAGCCACTTAAGCGTTTCTACTTAGTTTTGTAACCGCCGCAAGCTGTTATTTCTGGTAGTTAAATCAATTTGTTTAGTTATTTGAAAAAAAGTTAAAGATATTTGCGTATGTATTTGCAGTAATATTTGATGAAGAAATTCCTTTCCCTCTCATCTTCCCCGTCGCTTAAAACGCCTTTCAAGTAGGAAATTGTATTCGTCACACACCAGTGAAATCGATAAATGCATTTAAGATTAATGCGTCTCGTCGTGAGTATTACGTTGAATTTCGTGAATAATAGAGAGCTTGAGACTTTCCGGAGTCGTTTCTTCTCCATGGCCAATAAACCACAATTCCATTAAGTTAATTGGTCAACGATTACAATCAAATACAAAAGTTTTTAAAAATCGAGCTAATTCTGGCGAATATCCATTTTCCTTAGCATCACTGTTGCATGTTGAAAACAGACAAAATAAAAACAATCGCACATAGGGAAGAACTTTCAAAACACCGTTAAAAAAAGCTCGGCGTTTTCAGATCGAAAGCCATATTCTGGGGCTTGATACGAGAGGTGTGATAGCTGCAGCGTTTGAAGGGACGAAGGGCTAGTTCCGTGAGTCGCTGCGCCATCTGTTGGCGGGCGGCTGGATTACATCGCACATCGCAGCCGGGAAGTCTCGATTCATGTGAAGGGGCTCGAGGTTTTGCGTTCCCCTCTCAAGCTTCGAATGGAGCAGGGTGCTGAACTAGATGCACTTCAAGGCAAACTATTATGAAGCGGGAGGAGTATATCTCATTGTTAATATCATCAGTAATGAAATCTATGAATAAAAGCACCGACTATGAACATTTCAGTATTTTTATAACTTACATGAACAAATTATTTTTTTCCCAACAAACAAGCATTTAAAGCGAAATGTTTTTTATAGCTAAAAATATATTTATAAATATCACACTTGAATTTATCATGAATGTTGACTGATCATCCTGGATGCCAAAATTCGAAGGTAAAACGTTCGCTAGTTGAGGAGGAGTTATAGTCACTCCTGGTGGTCGAACGTAACGGATAATGAATTAAAGTTGCCGGCAATCAGCTTAGCAAAGCACTATGAAATCCTAGTTGGTAGAGAAATTTAATTTAAATAGTTTATAAAGTCAACAGAATCGAATCCGCACATTTTTCTACACAAACACAGAAAAATAGGAAACTTTCTAAGCATGGATATTTTTGCCAATGTAACGAATTAACACTACGGCTAGACATCTTAGGTTTATGGCAAATAGGGTTTAAGGTTGTTCACTAGATCGGCTGAAAGTGTTCCTGCAGGCCATTTCTAAAAACCTTTTCGTAGCTAAACTATAGCTCTGAGAAACTTCTAGTTTTCTCTATTTTCTTATAAAAGGATGGATCTGTACCCCCAGTACGCGATATTGTTCATTTTAAATGACGTTGTTGAGTCCATGTTGAGGAAGAGTAGTGCGTCCACTGACGCTTTTTGTCGTTTTTCAACATGGTTTAGTTCAGTTTTTGATGCCGAAAACCAAAGATATCACGTACTGGGGGTAAAGGTTTATCCTTCATCTTTCCATGAGAAGTATTTACAGCACCTTATTTACGAAAATATAGATAAAGGTGTGGAAAATACTAACGCATGTTTCGCGTCTTTTCACTAGCGTCACTAAGGCCTGCGGCGGGCTGCCCCCACCACCGCCGCCTTATACCCCCACGTCCAGCTACGCCGCAGCGTGGAAGGGGTACTCCCCACCCGCCGACCCTCGCAGACTCGCCTCTGTAGGTGACGGGGGAACGGACGAGTAGGTGCGGGGAGAACGTGGTTTATGCCGTGAACGCACAGCTGAACTCGCGCCTTGTCGTCTGACGTCGTCAAACAACCAATAAGAGAAAAAGGAACAACATGATGGCGGCTAGATTGGAAGCTTCTATTGTTTTCAACAATTTATTTATCATGGAGTCGTGCGACGAAAAACCGTCTTTCGGATAGAATGGCATTAATTCCGCGGAGCGATTTTCGTGGCATGGGCGGGAGATAGTATGACTGGCGTGGATTCCCTGCAGTGCCCGACACCCCCTCACCATCAGTCGACTCACAGGGCGGCAGCCATACGCATCCTGCGCTTCCTCACTTACGCGAGTCAGGAGCATCAAGACGGAGCGGAATTGCGACTGCTGCGAGTGTAAATCTTGGCTTTGCTGATCCTGTTTCAGAAGTGGAGCAGAAATATTTGTCTGCTGCGTGTATGATAGGAGTACTGCTGTTCCTTATTCGGGAGTGGCGTATTTTACGTAAAATATCGTGTTATGGAGGGTTCAGAAGTGTATCGAAAATACAGGTTCCGCAAAGGATATAAACGAAAGAAGAGGACGTATTTCTTTAAAGAGAGGAAAAAATTAAGACTGAGTACGTATTTCCATACCAACTATTATTGGGTTAGCATGCATTTCACTGTTTCTCCTTGAAATGCATTAAAGTATAAGCTATCCTATGTGATAAATTCTGAATAGATAGTGATTCCCAAATTGTTCTATTTGTTAGGTAATACTGAGGAGATAACATCCAAAGAAATTTGTAATGTTTCCCCAGTGTCCATCGTCAGCTCCGTGGAAGTTGATAAAGAAGGGTATTAATATTTAAAACAGATATATGTGGTACTGGCCTCAAATACATATTCTCTTGCAGAGGAATGTTGTTTTATGAAAAGTCATTGTTATGATTTATAAATAATAGATAGTTTGACCAATTCTCAATTAAATTACTAGATTATACAATTTATCGTAGTTGACATTACTATAACAGCGATTTGGAATGCTAACAACATCATATTTATCGTAGAGAGATTATGGAATTGGATTCCTGCGCAAGAGAATTCAATCTTCATTTTGAACAACAAACGCCAGAAAAAGCTGAGACCGAGACGTAAGAATCTACTTTCATTAGTCTTTTTGGCATATTACGAGGTTCAAAGAATTCATCTTTCTACTAGCTAACGTTATGGAAAAGATACAAATAAATATTTTACGTACATATCCAATATTTTAGGGCTGATGGAGAGACTGATTATCACTGCTCCAGTCAGAGGGAGGAGGGTGAGCCCGCAGCTTCTAACATGTTCGGAACGTCATTGCCAAAGTAGGTTTTGGTCACAAAAATAAGTACCTAGGTTGTGAGACTTTGTATTACGCTCTTTATTTTGTAAAAAGGTTTTAATCATTTTATTTGGTATTTAATCTGCTTCCTAACTATTTTACACAGGGCGCGTTCGCCTCGGCCAGGGTGCAGCCACTGGCAAGAAGATGAGATTGAGTACTCAATTGCTAATCCACCGGCACTAGAAAAAGATTCCGGGGTAGTTCACTCCAGAAGTCAAGGGCATTTGGAAAACATCTCACAATCAGAGTATGTAATTCATGTTAAATTTGACTTCATTCATTCAAGTATTCTACCAGCTGATTGGTAGGTTCTTGGACAGTCCCCATTCTGTATCCCAATCTAATAGAAAATTTTCTCGCTTTCACTCCTAAGGATGGCCCGTTATTAGATCCCTCTTCCATTCTTCATATCTTCTACATCTTCTCATTTCGTCCGGAATTCCTATCCTCCTCCTTCCTCTTCCACGCTTCCCAAGTGTTCTCCCCTCTATCACTCTCTTCAACATGCCCTCTCCTCTCAAAACCTCCTCCATCCATCACTTCTGCCTTCTCCGAACCTCTGCCACAAGCTTCCTCTCCTCACCGACCATATCCAATACCTCCTCGTTCGTCTTTGTCGCCACCCAGCTAACCTTCTCCATCCCTCTCCAAACCCACATCTCAAACGCCTCAAGTTTACGCACATCCTCCCTTGGCATTGACCAAGTTTCCGACCCATATAGCGCCACACTCCATATTAAAGTTTTCACCAGCCTTTCCTTTACGCCATTTCTCAGACCCCCCCCCTCCTCATCAATTCCGTTATCTTTGAAAATGCTTCTTTAGCGAGCGCAATTCTGCATCTGATGTCCCTACCACTAAACCCATTCTCATCCAAAATACTACCCAGATACGTAAGATGCTCGACCTGCTCTATCTTCTGCCCTCCCACCCTTATATTCAGCCCCGCCTTCTTACTTCTATAAAATCTCATTACTTTCGTTTTCTTGTGATTGATCTTCATCCCATACTTATCGCACTGCACCTCTAATGCAT
The DNA here is from genome assembly GCA_963573305.1 of Pyrrhosoma nymphula. Classification (NCBI taxonomy): domain Eukaryota; kingdom Metazoa; phylum Arthropoda; class Insecta; order Odonata; family Coenagrionidae; genus Pyrrhosoma; species Pyrrhosoma nymphula. The sequence goes on from OY754328.1 coordinate 146,984,644, forward strand.
TCACCATTGACTGTAACCCCTTGGCCGACTGACTAACCAATGCTTGATCATCTGCAAATCTCACTGATTTTATCAGCTCCTCTCCTACCTTTATTCCTACCTCCTCCTCTCCCCTTGCCTCCCATACCATTTCTTCTGAGTACACATTAAAAATCAACGGCGATAGTGGGCACCCTTGCCGCACTCCCCGTCCTATCGTGGCCCACCCCGATACTCCATTGGCTACCCTAACCTGTGCAGTCTGATTCATATACAAATTTCGAATCAGACGCCTGTCCCTCCAATCGACCCCTGATTGCTTCAACACTCCCATTAATTTCGTCCATTCCACCCGATCAAACGCCTTCTCGAAATCTACGAATCATGCAAAAACATCCTGCCCATATTCTAGGTTTCTTTCTACTAGCGTCCTCATCACCGCTATAGCGTCTCGTGTTCCCGTCCCTCTCCTAAACCCGAAGTGGTCGTCACCCAGGTATTCATTTGCCTTCTTCTGTAGCCTTCTGTTTAGAATCCTCAGGACTACTTTGGCCGCGTGGGATATTAAGCTTATTTTCCTATAGTATTCGGACGTTTTTGCCTTACTCATCTTTGGTATAGGAATTAGTACAATCTTCGCGAAGTCTTCCGGCCACACTCCATCCTCATAAATCCTACGAATAAGCGCAAAAAGTTTTCCTCTTCCGTTCTTCCCCATGCTCTTTAGAAACTCTGCAGGTATGTCATCTATTCCAACCGCCTTATTCCTCTTCATGTCTCGGAGAGCTCTTTCGATTTCGCAGTCTAGGATACTTGGTCCAATGCCATTCTGTCGATATCGTCTTCCCTTTCTATATCTAACCTATTGGGCATTATTTCTTTACCATAGAGCTCTTCAACGTACTCCTTCCACCTCTCCTGGATCTTTCTCGGTTCTACGATCATCTTTCCCGTCTTGTCTGTTATCGTTGTAATTTCCCTTCCCTTGTTACCACCCGTCAGTTCCTTTACTTTCCTATATAATGCATCTGCTCTTCCCTCTTTTTGGTATTTCTCTAACGCGTCGATCTGTTCTCTCCACCACGCCTCTCTTGCTTTCTTTGTCTCTCTTCTAAGTCTGTTATTAAATTCTCGGTATTTTCTCTGACCTAGCTCTGAGTTTACGCTAGAGATGGGCAACATTTCTCAGTAATCGATTAATCGTATCATATGATGATCGTGTCGGGAGAATCGATTCAGTACAAAAATCGGGAAGGCATAATCGATTATAAAGAATCGGTAAATAATCATATGATTTTTCTGTGAAGTTCGTAGCTTCTTACGAGCAGAAGAATCGGAAGAATCATACGATTCATGTCAAGCCTGTGAAGGATCGTCAACGATGAGCATCGCTCTGCGCATGCCTGACGGGTAGCATAATCGGTTATTTGAAGAATCGGTAAATAATCATGCGATTTTTCTGTGAAGTTCGTAGCTTCTGTGACGAGCAGAAGAATCGGAAGAATCATGCGATTCATTCAAGCCTGTGAAGGATCGTCAAGGATGAGCATCACTCTGCGCATGCCTGACGGGTAGCATAATCGGTTATTTGAAGAATCGGTATATAATCATGCGATTTTTCTGCGGATATATTTGTGACGGATGGAATAATCGTAGACTCCTGTGGAGGATCGCCGAGTATGCGAAGCGGAAAGAGATGCGCCCCGATTTTTTAAACGAAGGGTCTGTTGAAATTATTTCACGGTGTTGTATGATTGTGGTGAAATCATTATATTCAGTGATATATAATTATGTTCTCTGACTGAAGTAAACGATACTGTGAAGTGACGTGGGAATAGAGAGCTGTATATAAGGAGTTGATTTTTGTGCATGTGTGTTAAATAACCTAATTGAAAAGAGGAGAATAGTAGGTGACTAATCAAGGTAATTGTAAAGGTTTTGTAAAGGAGAGAGGTATAGACAAAATGGGAATGATTATAGGTGCCTGGAACACAGTAAAAAATATGTCTCCATATGTAATGCTTGGCATAGCTCTAATTCACACTCAACATGCTGCAAAATTTACAATGATTGTAATTTACATCGCTTAGTGATGATGATACTTGAGTTATAAATATATATATATTTATTATTTCGACAGAAATGGTAACTTATGTTGTCAATCATATATATAATGTACCTAGTTCTTCTATTCTTCTTTCGAAAAATTAGCTTAGTATTTCAAAGTATATGTTTTCTCGACATCTTATGGTGTAAATATCAGGAGCATTAATACTCCTAAATTAGGTCAAATATTATTAGCATTATCCTTGAAATGAAGCTGTCTGTCATTAAGAGTCATAAACGTTTTACCTCATCTCTCGTTAAACCACATGCATCCGAGTCATATTTTTTATCTGTGGCGTTTTCACTCGTCTTCTTTCAGATTTTGCAGTCTTGCCATCGCAGTTCAAACATAAAATGCAAAAAATAGCTTTTTCATGGGCTATTTGAATCTTTTTATTTTGAAACTATTCACTGGCAGTAGCGAAAAAAAATCATCAAAGTTCTAAAGCCGATTATTTTTTCCCTCGGTAAATTTTCAAATTACACCAATCCCGCCGATTTTTTTCTGACGGTCATAATCGGGATTGAATAATCGATTCAACGATTAAATCGTCCACCCATAATCGATCTAATAATCGAAAGAATCGGAAGCAAATAATCGATTATGATGAAGAATCGATTTTTTTCTCCCATCCCTAGTTTACGCTCTTCCATTTCCTTCTCTCCTCCATCTCCCTGATCATCTCCTTCGTGATCCACGGTTTTCTAATTTTAGTAGCACTCACTGCGCCTACCGTTGCTTTCGCCGCTTCTACAATTCCAAATTTGACTTAATGAGTTCTGAAAAATATGTTTATAATGAGCAATCTTCTGGTTCCTTATAATATCTTCCAGAAGTTTCCCCTCCGTGCCCACCATTCCCAGCACTTCCTCCTTTGACTCCGTTTCCATCTTTTGGACTTTCTACATACTCCTTCACTTCTACACATTAAACGCCCGCAGCCTATTTTCGTCCTCTTTCTTCAAAATTCACGTTTCTGCACAATACAACGCCGCACTACATATGTAACTCTTGACCAGCGTCTTTCTTACATCCTTAGGCAAGGTCCCCGTCATCAGCTCCTCCTCACTGCTGAACGCTTCTTTCGCTAGCGCAATTCTCCTTCTAAGGCCTTTGATCATACGGCCGTTTTCCTCCTAAGTACGTACAACCAAGAATCAAATTGTTATGGTTGCTCCTCCAGGTTTTACCCTCCTTCTTTCATGACCTGCCTGGCTTTCGTCGTCCTATAAAATCTTATTCCTTTGTTTTGCTATGATTAACCATCATTCCCCATTTCCCGCACAGATTTTCTAATGCATCAGACAAAGCTTTCAATCCCCTCGATGTTCACCAAACCAACGTCTGGTCGTCCGCGAAAATAGCCTTCTTCATGAGCAGTCCTTCTTGTATTCCCACACCTAGCTTCTCTCGTGCCTCCCTCATCATTTTCTCGGCATAAATGTTAAAAAAACAAAGCGACAACGGGTACCAGTGCCTTACCCCACGACCTGTAATTGTCCACCCTGATTCTCCCTCAGCCACCCTCACCTGTGCCCTCTGGACCGTATATATACGAACTGTTTTCATCACCTAAGTAGTGATTTACTCTACACTCCAACCTTTAATTACTATTCTAAGCCCGCCACTCAGTCAGTTTGATGTTCAACGTCACCAATAACATGGCGGAATCCTATAACGCAAGTGTGGCTAAATACGTCGGTGGAAAGAGAGTGAATTTTTGTTTGAGGAGATCATATCAGACGCGTTGCGAGTTGGCTGTAACTGCGTACAATGCAGGACCCAATTTACATTCTCTTATTCATAAGGGCCTGACGCAGAAGAGTCCTGGAACATTTACAAAAAAATACAAGACCAGTGCCGTAAAAAAGTCGACTGCGCGGTCCAAACGACGCCTGGAATACAAAACGCGCCATAAATTCCAAATACCAGCTGGACCTGACCAAGACTACGGAATATGTAGCCGCCTGGAGGATACTGAGGAAGTTGATGAAGCTAATAAGAATGAGTTCCTTGCGTCATTGTCTTTGAGTAGAGACCACAGACTACGGCTGGAGGCCGAAACTAGGACTCAATATCTTAGCCTGACGTGGGTGTCTGAAAGGCGTAAGAGACTAACGGCATCCTTATTCGGTCAAATATGTAAATTGAGGGCTAATAATGCAGAGAAAAAATAGCAGAAAGGATATTGTTCCCAACTTTTCGAGGGAATAAGGCTCCTTCTTATGGTAAAGCGTTTGAAGGAAATGCTGTTGCACAATACGAGAAGATTAGCGGAAATACCGTATTGCCTACAGGTCTTTTTGTGGATGAAACCTTGTCATTCCTGGCTGCAACCCCTGATGGAGTTCTAGAAGATGGCAAAGGCATAATCGAAGTTAAATGTCCAATTAGCTGCAGGGATTTGTCTCCATCGGAGGCGGAAGGACAGAAAAAACTAAATTTTTTTCAAAAGAGTGGGGAGAATGTCACGCTAAAGCAAAAGCATAACTACCATTATCAAATACAAGGACAGTTGCGCATTTGTGACAAAACGTACTGCGACTTTATCGTTTGGAGCCCATTGGGCATTTACATTGAGCGTATTAATAGAAATGATCACTTTTGGAAACACCAAATGGAACAACCATTAGAAAAGTTTTATATGGAGGTACTTCTGCCTAAAATACTTCGCCTGAATACCCATAAAAACGAATAAATTAAATGTTAAGCCATTACGTAACCCTAACCTGATATTTTTCTTGATGTAACCATCCTTACGTTTTACCCCGCACTATTTACCTTGCAGTTCGCTCTTCATAATTTCGTACTATTTAATTGTTTTAATCTTACATCTACATCTACAAAATACCCTGCAAGCCGCCTCAAGGGTGGGTGGCAGGGGGTGAGCAGTCGCCAACAAGCATTACACTACACCCCAAAGTTAGTGTAACTACGACTAATTTTGCATTAGCATAAATCTCTATTGCTAGTCATGGGGTGAAGCCTCACAAGCATGCTTAGTCCAGGCCCAAGCTGTAAAATCTTTGCAATTGATAACTTTTCTCTCATTTGGTGCTGGTAAGGAAACTGAGGTTCTGAGATCAAACCATGACGAATAAGGAAAACATTGGTGGTAAGTAAGAAGACACAGTGTAAAGCAAGGATACATCTTGGTAAATCGTGAGTCTGGTTGTACTGCTTTTCCCCTTGTAAAATCACTTACTTTCACTGTGCGATATTGAAAATTTTTGACCGTGGACATGCTGTATTCACGAAAGTTTCAACTATGTATTATGATATTAGTGAAATATCGTGTTCCACCAGGTATATATCGCATCGATAGTATCGCATAGGCAAATCGCATTACGCTGTAAATGCACAATGGAATATTATATGCGAGATAATTGCGACATCAAAGTTATGCGATCCGTTCACATCATAAAGCCGATCATGTGCGAGGGATTCTTCATTTTGCCATAAAGCCGCGAAAACACCTATATAAATTTGCGCCTAATACGACACACAGCATTCAATCCACATTCATTGCACACACTCCAGACAGTCGGGTTTTTGACGAAAGCCAAAGGATTTGCGCCGAGTGATGATTCTCGATGTGGACGCTTCTGCCGCACGAATTGACGACTTGGGTACAGACACACGACGCACGACGCACGGGGTTAATATTTGTGTGAAAATAATTTTCAATTTGTGCCGAAAATTTTTGCGGCAACGTATTTAGCAAACATTTTTATTGGTTGCGCGGCTGAAAGTTATAAAATTTTTCAATCGATGCATCTGATACTACTGCTGTACTCTTGAGTTTTTTATATTTATTTTTCTACATCGATGGTGAAGCAGAAAAAGGACTATCAAGTTTCTTGCATTCTTCTTTATTTAGCGTTAATATCTTTCAGAGTGTAGGCTAAGGTGTAAATTGATCAAAGTAAAATTTAGTCTTTTCGCATCATCCAAATGATAATACAATAGTCCACATCCACACCCATATAACTTCCAACGCTCATGTAATGTCTATATTCTGACATTCATTTCATTGCCTGACGAAAGGGAAAAATATTCAGCACTATTGTTGAGACTACCCCTACCCCATGAATTCTTCTGGATGAACATATTCCTGGAGGCCAACGCACAGCGAGATTGAGCAGCGAGTAAATAAGTTCGCTTATTTGTCCGTCGACTCCCCTAGCTTCGCGACGAAGTCCAAGGTCACTCTAGGCTCGTCTACTGTCCAGCGACGCGCGCTGATCACGATTGCTCCTGCCCCTCCAAACCCTCCACTCCATTCGCTCATCGAGTTCCCCTTCCACACTGGGAGCCTTCCCATTCCACCTGGGACTGAGCGGTGAGAGACCCGACGAGGCGAAGCTGAAGTCTAGTGACTAACCTTAAGTAAGAATTGCTGTATTTGTAGTTTAATGAGTACATAGAACCCCCGAAACGAAAATTTTAACTCACACATAGAAATCTGGGCCAATAAGCTTCCTTTTTTTTAGTTGCATGCTCCACAAACCATTGAAACTTAAGATCTCACACATCTAACTTAATATGTCACGTACCACTCTCGCAAACTTTGAGTTAACAATGCTCTGGTCCATGCATATATTTATCCATCTTGCAAAGAGCAAGTTAAATTATCTGCACCGAGATTATAGAATTAGAATTATACCAGATATGTGTGCATTATAAACCTCACCGAGAAATCAACCAATTTTATATCAGACAAACTATCTTTTAATAACTTTTACATAGATACTAACGTCTACTTTCAATTTTTCAGTCCAAATTTCGTCATTTGGTGGGTTAAACGAATCTGATCACACTGAGAATGAATTCGGAAGCTGTGTAAAACAGCAATTACAGAAAATTGAAGGCCGTAGAATACCCACATAGTATGGAGGGCGGAACATCAAGACAAGAAGGGTCAAATTCTCTGGGGGAACCCACACAGACGAGGCGAGAACCGATTGACAGCAATAATGATAGGCAGTGCGGGAGGGAAGGAGAGGTGCAAGGTGGAAAGAAGAAAAGAATACGAGAGAGGAGGAGAAAAGAAGAATACGAGAGGAGCCGGAAGGATCTCTCCCAAAACATTCCCCGTAAACGATTTCCGGCGTCTCTCAGAGCGTGGCGAATATACGGGGGCGTGTTAAGGTTACGGGGGGGAGGGGGAAGGGGGAAATGGAGAGGCGGAGGAGACACACAATAATCTCAGGGAACGCGGTAGCCGCCTCCCTCACATGGGCCTCGAGCCGTTCAGGGATCTCGTCAAACGATCTCACGGACCCTTTAATTCCCACGAGCTCTTCAATACAGGAGCACGACTTTCGGTGGACGAGCATCGCGAGGAGGAATGGGGAGATTTCGGAGAGGATTGGGTGAGTGAGCGAGAAGAAAAACGCGGACCATGAAGAAAGAATATCGGGTAAGGGGGGAAAACACTTCCCTTCAAATATTCAACCTATTGGTACATCATTTTAAACAAAAATGTAACGATGCTTAACCCAAAGATAACGAATTAGCCAGTGTAATTTTATACGCCCGCACGCCTTGCATTGGAGTAAAAAGAAACAGTTTATCTCATTTCAAGACACCCGCGAGGATACTCAAAAAATTGTTACAACAAAAATAAATCCGGGCAATTGGAATCATTGGCAAACTTCCATGGGCGTCCTAGCATGCCTTCTTTTATTTAAAGTCAATCCGCGGAATCACATTCTATTGCAGCGGAATCCCAACGAAGCGAATCCCAACGAAGCGCCTACGAAGCGAAATGTCTCAATTTCGATGATACTGGCAATAAAGATAATCGCTTTTCGTGCCTTTCGTGGAGGACTCGGAATTCCCTTTCCTCGCACTCAGAGATAAGAGTATCTGCAGGATAGGAATATTTTCAGTTGAAAAGGACTACTTTTTTAGTTTTCGCACCATTAAATACGGCTTGAACCTTGTGGGAAATAGAAACTCAACAAAACGTATTCCCATATCGACGTCTCTTTGGCCTCGACAACCCGTTTTCCTATCTCCAATACAAGCACCAAAAAGAATTTTCAATCCGAAACTAAATATCATACATCCCAGGAAAATGCGATTAAACACAAAGCCATCCTACTCGTTCATAAATCTAGGGCAGGAAATAACCATCATGGCTCGGAAGATAAATGATGAATATATTGAAAAAAATATTTTAAAAAGTAGATGCATGGAAGTAATAGCGTTAAATATTTCTATTCCTTGGATAAATTCATAAAAAAATTGCCGCGCAATCCCTACGCATTGAGACCAGATGATTAACAATCACGCAATTTGTCACTTGCATCATCACTTTCAGTTCGAATGATAAGACTATCATGGTCATTGGTCGTTCAATCCTAAGATTAGTTTGTTACAGTCTTCCATCCTACCCTGTCCAACGCTAGTTCCCTTACTCCCTGGTATTTATTTGTGTCCACCTCTTTCTTTATTTGGTCCATGTATTTATTTCTCGGCCTTCCTCGTGGGACTTTTCCCTCTATTTTCCCTTCAATTGTATTCTTCACAAACTCATTGCGCCTCAGGCTGTGCCCAATCCTCCTGGTTCTTCTTGCCTGTATAGTGTTCCGTATGTTCTTTTCCTCTTTTACTCTTCTGTAAACTTCATCATTTCTAATTTTATCCGTCAATTTGATCTTCAGCATCCTCCTCCAACACCAAGTTTCGATTCCTTCACATCTTTTCTGCTTTGCTTTTCAAATGGTCCATAGGATGCCTCGTTCCACACGCATGGTTTACGTACTGTTTCATTGTTTCTAGTACTATCGTTTTTTAACACAGCGGTCGTCTTTTCATCATGAACGATTTTTTAGCTTGGGCTATTCTGCGCTTGATGTCAGGTGTACTTCTTCATTCCCATCTGACGGTGCTTCTGAGGCTAAGACTAACGCAGATGAAACATAAAAAAAGAAGGATTAAGGCTCCTGTTTGCATTTGAAAGACAACAATTACGATGAATATCAAAATATTGATCAAAATGCATGAAAAACGGTACTCAGCAGAGAGAAGCAGATGGGGAAGAGGAAAGAGTACGATGACGGATTGCCGTAGCGAGCTAACTTAAGGTAGTTTGAGTAAAAGTACTTGTAACCTTATCTGCTACATAGTACTTAAAGCATACCGTGCATGTATTCAGCGTAACTCTTTAATCTCTGCCCATCTACGTAGTTGCCAAATACATAAATACTAACGGTCTCTCTAACATTGGTATCATATCTATAGTGTAGTGCAAGCTTGTGATGCTTCACCTCGTGACAAGAATTAGCGATTTATGCTAATACATCAACAGTCGTAGTTACACTAACTTTAATGGGGTATAGTGCATGATGGTGACTACTCACCCCCTGCCACACACCCTTGAGGTGGCTTTCAGGGTATTTGGTAGATGTAAATGAAACCCCCCCCCCCACCTCACAGTGGGCTGGAATCGTAAAAATGCGGAAAAGTGTTTTTTCAATAGGAATATTTTGATTACTTTTGCACATCAGTACAATAAAATTAAACCGGGGTAACATCTTTTATTAGGGTTAAACAATTACACTAATTAATGTCCTTCTATATGATACCTCAAACCATGAGTAAGCTCGGCTGCATTTGCAGTGCGCTTCTTGGCGTCAAACTTTAATGCAATTGAGGTTAGAGACCGCACCAATGGATAAAAATTTGTAAACATCTCATCCACTATTATTTGCTGGAAACTGTCCTCTTTTTGTTTCATAAAGGAAAATTATGTAGTAATTAACTTTTTATAGATATTTTATACCTATCAACGATTCGAAAAAATACCACTTAAGACACTTTTCCTCATTTATTTCGATTTCAGCCCATTGTGCGGCACCCAAGGACCAAGTCATTCTCCCTTCACCCTCTCGCTCCAGGTCGGCGTCCAGTGGAGCTGCTCGTCCGCCCTTAGCATTCCCTCCCAAACCGCCACAATTCCCTCCCCCCCGCTCGCTTTCACGCGAGGTTTTCGCGATAAGAGAGAGATGATCCCGAGGGAGAAGAGAGGCTGACGTCACGCGATAAATCGATCGCTATGCGGTGAACGCGAGTCGAGTTTGGAAAAAGAGTTCAAAAACGGCGTGCAGCGCACGCGGCGGAGTGATCCGTTTGCGGCACACCGACGCCATTTACACGGACGCTCATTGAACTGTTCAAGCAATGGAATTTGATGGCGACAAGTCACTTGCTATTGAAACATATTAGCCACAGCAGTAAGCATTAACTGTAGCGTCGGACTGTGTCTACTAGTCAAAACAACACTTATTTTCCATATTTTATTACGTAATGCTTCTATAGTTACAGAGCAGCTCTTCCAGCATCCAGTTTTTTTCATTCCACAAATACAACCATCCTTCCTTACCCTCAACAACCCTCTAACATCCAAAATATTCCAACAATAAATAAAACATTTCCATACTGAAATAAATTAAAACATTTAAACAAAAGTTACACCAAATTAAAGCAAAACCAAAACAAAAATTAAAGCAAATTTCAACGTTGCATAACGAGCATAGTAATGACCACCTAAGTACAAGATAAATTGTAAACAAAATATATGACTTCATGAATAAAAAATGAACGAAGTTGAGAGCCGTGAGAGCGGACAAACAAAGGCTTGAGGAACGAACAAACAAACGCTTGAGAATGACGTTTCACGCTCATGAGAACGTGCCAAAGGTAATTCATTAATTACAAACGAACATATTAAAATGGTAAGTTAAACTCACCACTAGATTCAGATTGCCATCTACGAACGAGAAACATTCATCTAGATGAATGAACATGAGGCGCACGGAGGTATTTTACCACTCAAAGTATAACCATCATCCTTTTATTCATGTAATGATTGCAATGGTAAATAAAAACATTGGAATGCGTACGATTTTAATTCGCCAACGCTGCTTTATTAGATGGAGAAAGTTCCTAGGCTGCCATCATTTCCAGACCGGTTTAAGCACTTTCCAGGAAGTGTAGTATTTTCTATATTTTCATTTTGATACAGCTCCCATACCGCAAAGAAGGTTTCAATAAACCTACAGTCATACCATGCGATAACCATGGTCTTTTATCATTATTTCCCCATAAAATTATCGAAAAGTGTTATTCAAAACATCATTGAATAAAAGTGGTTTCGTGATAAAATCGTATCCATATTTTCTCTTCAATATAGGTACATCCAACATTGGAAGGTCATCGCAATTCCAATGGATGATGAGGATTTATACTACGAAGGTATAACTCGCAAAACTGTATAGAGGCAATAATAGGCAATAAGTAACTTCCTGACATTTATTTCACTTTTCTATATATTCACCGTATGCATTCAGACACTTATCTCATCTCTTCACAAGTCCTTGATAGCAGGAAGCAAAGAAGTCTTTTGGTTGCTGTCACAGCCAACGAGTAACCTCTTGGGCTACGGCATAATCATTTTCAAAACGTCGGCCACCCAAATGATTTTTTAGGGGTCCGAAAAGATAAAAATCACTGGGAAATAAGTTGGGACTGTACAGTGGTTGTTACAAGCGTTCCCATGAAATGTTCGTAACAGCTTAACGTAACGTTTGTGACTTATTTATCGACTTACTCTGGTAGAATTGACGGTTTGAACTCCACATCTTATTGAAATCTTCGTCCAACTTAGTCCATGAGCGGTTTTCTTTTCGTCTCCTCGTCTGACTGACGACGCAGGCAATAAGAAGACATCAAATGAGCCTAGGGATCACGTGCTACGCGAGAATCACGCAAATGTGGAGTGAGGGCGGAGGAGGGGGGGGAGGGAGAGTAAGCGATTCGACGGAGACGAATGCCTCAGCGATGAAACATTCGGTATTCAGGGGCGGTGGCTCCTCCCGAGCGCCCCTCACGGAACGAGAGGGAAGAGGGTGATGCACGGGTGCACGTGCTCGGAATTCCCACCTCGTGATGAACAGAAAGAGAAAGAATGAGAGAGAATGAGAGAATGTACATTCCGCAAAATTCGTGCGATATGGAAATTTGCGAGTTGAAGAAGAAGACTCTAGACGATTCCTCTCCAAAATATTTTTTATTAAGTATTTTCTATCTTCATTCAGGAGATATAGGTCTATTAATTTGTAAGTTATTTATTTTCTGACGTTTCGAATTTTAATACATGTTTCTTCAGGGCGACAATGAGAATTATTGGGCGTATTGTATATCAATTGAACATGGTTTACAATTTTGGCTACATTAGCAAATCGTTAAAAAGTACATATACTTATGACTTTTCAAGTTACCTCAGAGAGAATTCCTTTTGAATAAATTGTTTCATGAGACCATCGTTTATCTTAATTGTGTGTTAGTATTTTTTTTTAATTTAGATGCTTTCCAAAATGAAAATAAAATTGTGTTTTTATAACATTAAATTATAATAAAATTTACTTTATTTGGTGGTCTTTTTTAATTAAAAGATGTTGTGTTTTTTGTTATGTGCGCCATTTCTTTAAATAATCTTTTACATAGGTTAGGTTCTAAATCTGTTATTTTTGTGAGTTGAAAATTAAATGTGTGGTTATTTTTGATTTGATGATCTGATTTGATGATGTGGTTATCTGCAAGTGCACATAATTGAATTTTGGATTTTATTAAAATTTTATGCTTGGAGATTCTTTTTTTTCAGATATTGGGATGTTTGATTTACATGAATATTATCACAAGCATTATTATCGCAATCATTATAGACCTATGTATGCTGAAAGAAAAAAAATTACATAAGACGAAGAATCCGGTAGGCTTTTGATTTTGGGTGGAAATTTATTTATTTTTATCTCACACAACCAGAAACGGCACAGTGGCAAATTAAATCGGTCGATGTAATTACATGAACAAACATAGAACAAAAATAAAGAATGACATGAAGAATAAGATAAAAATTAAATTACTCAAATTTGGGGATCCATTGCCCAAGTCCCATTCGATGAATGATTTGTATATGTTGGGTGAGGAGAAGAGGTCAGGGGGAGGGATACGCAGAGGACAATACTCATGTTAAATTTGGAGGGGAATCGGTAAAACAGGGAACGCTGTGATTGGGAAAGACGGAATTACGGGATGTGTAGGAGATCGGAGTTTCAAGCGGGGCGAGAAGGTACACGAATTGGAAAGAGAGAGCGGAGGTCACAGGAAAGAAACTGTCCATTCATTATACTATGTAAGAATTTCAGGTCAAATAGTGCACGGTGGTCGGAGAGCACAGGAATTCCCAGGAAGGACGCAATAGATTCACAGGTTGAATTCTTGGGGGGGAGGGAATTGGATGACGGGCAATGGCTAGGAAAAATTGACGGGACAATTTAGAATTTTCAGAGTGGATGGGAAAGCAATTGACCAAATTGGTGAGCAGTATTCCAAGACGGAACAGATTGAATGATGGAAAGATTCACAAACGTCTCCTTATATATGTTTTCCTACTGAATTTAACGCAAGAGAGAAACAAAATGAAAAAAGCATCAATGCAAAGCCTCGAAGGAATCTTTAATTATGTACCATATGAAAGGAAAAACTTAATCATTCTCAAATCAAAAGCAAACTATTGTTCAGACGGAAATTTGAATTAATTCCCGTTGCAAAAGACAAATTCTCCATTAATGGCCACAGGGGAGGTTCACAATGTGTTTTACTTTGGTTACAAAGACAAATAAACAATCAGAGCACAGAAACTATCTCGAGGAGTCGTAACTTGTACCTATATAAAATAATAGGGTGAGTAAAATATCTATTAGAGCGTTTTTCTGTTGTTACAAATTTAAGTAAAATATGAAGTGGTGACCAAAAATATGACAGGTCACAAAAAACACTTTCTCTCTTAGCTGTTATAGAAGGCAGCTTTTTGACAGTCCCTGACGTAAATTCCCCACTTCGGCACTATCCCACGCATAACTATTTGCCCCGCGATTCGCATATTCTCTATCCCTTCGTCTCGTCCATAACTCCTATTCTACTTCAATCTCCTCAGCGCTTATCAACCTCATCCACTCTTCAACTCTCAAAACACTCTCCATCCAATTTTCTGCTTACTCCGAACCTCCGCCATCAGCGTCCTCTCAACCCCTACGATCATTTACACTTCCTCGTACGTCTAATTCTCCACCCAGCTACTCACATTCCTTCATTCTCCCCGACAGCCAGGTAACATACATGACTCCGCTCTTCTCACTCTCCATACATTCCCAAACGTCGACGATTGCATTCCACGTCGAAGCAGCAATCACTCCTTTCCGTCCCGCAGCTTCACGATCCGCCCACCGGCACTTGCGGCGTTCCCGTCACGGTCACCGGAGCAGTTGTCACTTTGGCCACGCATCGTCCCTCCTTAGAAGAAGAGAGCGGACGTCCCGTAATTCCACTCGAAAGAGACGCACCAGAACCACCGCCGTTCCTTTTACCGCCCACCGCATCCATCCTCTCCCGCCTCCACTCCTCCCCACCGCCGTAACCCTTTTCCGATCGACCCTCCCTCCCCCTCCACACTCGGGGTTACAACCCTTGAGGGGTCGTTCGTCCACCTCTCCTAAGGTAGTATGAGCGAGATAGTTCTCTATCCATAACAGATACCATATTCTAATAATATTTTTTTAATTTAAGCGACTGTAAGATGTATGAAGTAATTATTGTAATATTCATGGTGCAAATATATAGTTATATATGACAAAACTTCTCAGTAATTAAATAAATATAACCACATAAGTCTCTAACTTGACTCATTTTTTCACGCCGTGCGGTGAAATTGCCTTCACAACAGAAAGTGTCTTTGCAATTCTGTAAAAAATACTGCGGTGAGTAATAGATTAATTTTAATAAATAGTTAAGAAAACATATAAACAACACACTATTAGTTTTTTGGCGAAATGTAGGTGTTAGATGTTCCTAATTTTTTCAATATTCTCCTTCTGGAGGTCACAGCCGTAATATATCCTATGTAAAACAGCTTGTATTTTTAGGCCAATTGCTCGAAAGTAGTTCCCAGCCAACACTCCCGCCTTGAACTGAGCGATGTACAAATTACAATATCAACCACTCATACAAATGCCTCATTGATGTAGCGACGGTAATTCGACGCAATTATTAACATCGGGTAGGTCTAAACGATTTCCTCCATATCAGAAATAATAATTGAGATAGCTAAAAGTTGTCTACCTATAGCTGCAAATTTATAATAATATGTACAAAATACTTTTTTTTAAACCACGTTCATATTCAAGAGTACTAAAAAGTTAAAAAAATTAATTGTAATTTTAACTGTTTTAGTTTATCCTGTAATTACGTCTTTTTCATGTTTGGTGAACTTTAAACACCATAAATAACTAAATATCGGTGAGATAGTAAGTTCATATCAACAGCGCTCATACCGTCCCACAGGCTATCTGTAATGTAACCTTCACCGTAAACCCCGTTCTCATCGCCTTCAGACATACATATATTAAGAATGTCCTCTCTTCACTTTACGACCTCCTATTGAACTCGAGTATTTGTTTGAGTTCCATTTGAGACTGGAACTTGACACTCGATGTTAGGAACTGTGATCCTGTTCGAGGATTTTTATCAGTTTGATTAAAAACTCGTTTAAATCATGGTCACTATGAAACTCGTTAGAGTTAAGATTTTAAAAGACTGTATTTCAATTATCGGATCGCCATAATAATTAGTGATACATGAACTCAAAAGTTAAATTACACTTCACATAAAATTTTAAACCACGGGACAAGCGGCAGAAGCATTATGCCGTCTTGTAGGAAAAATTATTCTCGTTCCAGGAGTTTGTCAATCATAATTGAACTACGGACTGTTATGAACCAAGGTTAAACTTTAAGTAACGCTCTTCGACAAGATTAAAAAAAGAGCAAAATACAAATGGGAAAATAATAAAACAGGGCTTTAGATTGTCTGAAATGTTTCTGTTCCGTAGGTAAATTTCTCTTCTGACCACAAGTCGAAATACATCGCACAAACACAATTGCTGCACCCGAAACGGCCAAGCCGGGTGGGACCCACATTGGCCCAAAGGATCAGCACCGCTAAGTGCGAGACGAGGGTCGGCGGTTATAAAATTCACATCCATCTCGTACTTTTAGTCTCCTTCTTTTCTTCACGCATTTTCCCTCTCTTCCTTATCTCCTCGCCATTTCTTCGACCCGCAATTCTCAGCGCAGCCTCCAGCACCCATTCCTCACCGTCCACCACCCACTCCTCCCACCCACCACTTCTCAGCTGTCTTCCCATATCTCCTATTATCTTAATCCCTAAAACCCTTTGGGCCATGGTGAAAATGTTTGACAACAAATTTATTCAAACGGTTTCTGAGTATCCTGTGTGATGCAGAACCTGAACACAAATTAGACAAGTTCAAATTGGCGCTTTCCACTAACACTCGTAAACATTGTAGCTCTGGGTTAGTCAAAGCATATTTTGTGTCAAATTTGGCAAATTTCAAAAAAATTAAAATATTATTCTAAAAAAAGATTGCAGAAAGGAGAAGCAAGGACCTTGTAATGATGTGTTAATTTAGACTGTGGACCATCACAGGAATGTATAATAAATCCGAGTCCCCGGAACATCATAACCATTTCCAATCGAATAAAGTCTCTTAATTTGTTTTTTCCCAAGGAATGCATAACAACTATCGTTTCTGAGAGCAGAAGTGTAAAAATTAGTAGTTTCTTTGTCTGCAATTTGCTTTCTTATCTGATGTTTGCATGAAGTGAGCTATTCCACGCGCTGATCAGTGAATTCGCATAATAGCGACAGGCAGATTCAAAATACACATAATTTGTTCCAATATTTGAAGAAAGTCTTCCACCTATGTCATGAGTTCAGGAAGTTTTGACAGATATTCTAATTTGAAAGAATGTAGCTAAGCATAATTTTGCCCATGGAACGTTAGGTAAGGGCTACGCAACGAGCCGATTGTTATTGTCAATGTTCGACAAGTTATTCATTGTGTACCTACTTCATGAAATGCCCAGTATTTAATTACGATGCAGTGAAATGTCACTTTGTTACATGTAAACTAGTTATTTGTAAGACGCCTAAGGCGTCCATAGATGGGCTTCATGCTGAGTTCGCTTAATTATTAAAATTCCTTGTTTGAGATACGAAAATTTTCCAAGCAAAAACGCTTTTAGGAAAAAATGACGGCGTTTTAAAATTTAAGTGACTGTGCCCCCATCTTAATGGAAATTACCATGAAGAAAGCACACATCTAAAAAGATAAGCGAATAAACCATTGAAAAAAGAAAAAAAAATATTTACCAAACCAGGAAATCGAACTCCATAATCCACAACCTTACCACCTGTCTACCGCTTTCTTGTTGGAGAAGGCAGTTTAAAGGGCTTTAATGCGTTTTCGTGACTGTGGATCCATCTTACAGCGTTACAGACTGAGTCTGTCAGTCAATCAGTGATGAGCATAACTATATATACTAAAAAATGTGATAGCACGATGCAGATGTCAGTCGATGGCTACACTGCGATTTAAATACCAGATGCAAATAGGTAAATTATGAGAGCACACGGTAAAGACGATGTGTATCCGCTGTTCCTACACTAACATCGCGTCCAAGAGGAATGCGTTATCCATGGAGCGAGGTCGAAATTGTGCTCTGGGACGTCCATTCATTGAATTTCGCCGTATTCCGTGCACGCAGGCAGTCGACCTTCACATCCGTGGGCCCCACTCACACGCCCTCCTCCTCTCCTTTCCCAATTCCTTCCAAAAATATAAAGTGAATCACATTCCCCAAGACGGAATGTCTTCGGAGGATCAAGCCATATGCCAAGAGGGACCAGGCATTGCGGGTTTCATCCGAGGCACGTCTTCGCAAGGGGGTGTTTTCGAGGGAGGGAGGCGGGGTGGAGGGGGGGAGAGAGGAATGGGAATAGCGGAGGAGGATTGGAAGATGCGGGAATCCTACATTTCCTCCTCAATCTCTATTTTCCGCCTTTTTTCCATCGCTCATATCCCTCCAGAACAGGGGTTCCCAACCGATGGTACGCGTACCACTGGTGGTACGCGGGAGCGTTTCAGGTGGTACGCATGGGTGATACGAGCGAACTAAAATCCTTTTTCGGGATCCTCACCAAATGAGTTGAAAATAAAAGAAATTTGTATCGATCTAACAGAAGATAGTTCCATGAAAGACAGTTTTAAAAAGAAGTATTTAATTAACTTTTGGATCGGATGTAAAACCGAGTACCCAATGATCTTCCGGCAAGCACTTCTATTTTTGATGCCATTTGTTACAAGTTCCTTGTGCGAGAGTGGATTTTCTGAACTTGTGTGCATAAAAAATAAACAGAAACAGAATAAGTGTTGAAGAGGACTTAAGAATGAAGTTAAGTTCCATTACTCCTGATATTGATATTTTAATCACAGGCACACAACAAGTTTCGCACTAAAAGTTGATTTTTGATGATGTTGATGTTTTTTTATTATATAATATATATAATAATTATATAAAATTGCTTATTTTTAAACCTATGAGTAATACATAAAACTGTAATTTGCAATAATCGTTTTATTTTTTCATTTATTATAAAAATGATATTAATATGCATATATCTCTATATATTTTTAAACAAAAATTAGCAAGAAAAAATTGAAACAAATCTATACATATTTATTGTTGTCTTGATAAAGGGTTGAAAAAACCGAAATACAAGTGCATTTATAATTAAATATGAAGTTGTCTCAGCAATTAAATTAAAATAAAACAAGCCATTGGGCACTTTTCCGACAGTGAATATATGTTTCTAAAAAAATATAGGACTGTTAGTACGCAAATATTTCTAAGAAGTTCAAGTGGTACGCACTTGCTAAAAGGTTGGGAACCCCTGCTCTAGAAGGAAAGGCAGACTTTCGACCGAGAAAAGCCCAACTGTTTCAGTTTACGGATAAACTTAAAAATGTCAAATTTACGCGCATTCCCGAGAGTTTCTAGCTTTTTTAAATCCAATTCTTACTCGATAAATATAGGGTCATTCATTTAACCTAAGATTTGCACCGCAGACGAAGTTATCGGTGACTGATAGACAGTACAAAGGATTGGAATTTAGTTCTGCAGCTTAACATAATGGAATCTTATCCTATCTCGATGATTTTCCCCATATTACCCGCGATCCGTTTTTTTATACATAGCTTACCTACTACGTATTACTCTGAAATTGACGCAAAAGTCAAACCATATACCATTAATTTAGGATCATAATTCGATCATGACGAACTAAAACAACAAAAGCGCTTTACGCGTTCCACATTCACCATCCGAAAATAAAATTTTAAATTACTGGCGGCAAAGGGCTGAGTTAGCTTCGCCAAATAAGCATTTTCGCAGAGAAGGGAATTGATGAGGGGGGGTCTGAGAAAAGACGTCAAGAAGAGGCTGGTGAATACTTCAATCTGGAGTGTGGCGCTGTATGGCTCAGAAAATTGGTCATTACGAAGGGAGGATATGTGTTGACTTGAGGATTTTGAGATGTGGGTTTGGAGAAGGATGGAGAAGGTTAGCTGGATGGCGAGAAAGACGAACGAGGAGGTATTGGATATGGCCGGAGAGGAGAGAAAGCTTGTGGCGGAAGTTCGGAGAAGGCATAACAGATGGATGGAGTAAGTTTTGAGAGGAGAGGCCAAGTTGAAGAGAGTGAAGGGAGAACACTGGGGAAGCGTGCAAGAGGAAGTAAGAGGATAGGAATTCTGGACGAAATAAAAGGAGGTAGAAGATATGAGGGAGTTAAGAAGGATCTAATGTTGGGACATTCTTAAGAGGGAAAGCGAGACAATGTTTCAGAAATTGGGATGCAGGATGGGGACTGTCCAAGAACCTACAAATCAGTCGGTAGAATACTTAAATGAAATCATACATAAATTAAATTATACCATACATTGCCCTACATAAATTTGTACTGATTCCTAGCTCTATATGACTTTAATGCGAGCCTTCAGATTAAAGTCATATATCTGATTTGAAAAATCGATTCTTACTCACTAGGGAGAGCAAGAGTACTTATCGGGATGTGCGCATAGGTGCGATATGACAATAAGTGTGACAACCCACAAATACAACTAGGCGAGCCATACACTCCACTTTCTCTACTTTTTAAGTTCCAAATGCAATGCTGGACCAAACTACGATTGAAATGTGGCTGAGGAAGACATTTTAGACTTCTTCAGATACTTCAAGAAGGTAAGTTTGATTGCCAAATCAGGGCAATGAGCCGAGAGTTGCCCAACCAGTGGACTGGTTCAGTGTAGGGATGGGCAAAAAAACCCGGTATTCGGTAGTACCGGTAAAATGTTTTTTTTAATCAGGTAGTACTGACCAGTATTTAAAATCGGTACTAACGACAGTACTGGTACTAAAAATACCGGTATTTCGACAGCGCTGCCATCTTGCGTCAACTAACGGAACTAACTACGAAAATTTACAAACTAAACTTCATTCAATTGTTCTCGTAATATGTCTGTCTTTTATTCTGATTTACACAACCGTGAAGCTGAGATATGTTTGTTATCATTATTGAAATAATAGGTAAGTATACATTTTTGATGCATGCCGAACACCAGACAATCGATGATTTTGAACTGTATAATTACAAATATTTTTTCCTGTAAGTTAAACGTTAGTGTGACCGCAAAGATTGATCACTATAACAGGGGATTTTACCTCACTACAACAATAAAATAATACCGATCGTTCTTCATGTGATTTAAAATCATTCCAACAAAAAAGCGACAAGTGCAAACATACAGTATAAAATAAAAAGTATTTTCTGAATAGCTTATGTATATTCCCGATGAATGTTCATTAAAAATGCCAATGGAAGGAAATTTCCTTGTATCTTTTTGGAATGATATTATTATTTTCCTTAATACCGGAGAATTAGGGTGAAACATATATTAATTTGTAATTAATTAAAATATATAATGAATAACATAAATACCGGAATGTTTTCGTCGGTACTACAGGGCGAGTAGTATTATTGTTTTTTCATACTCATCAAAAAAATACCAGAAATTTTTTGAGTACCGCCCATCCCTATTTCACTGCATCATGGGCAGCAGAGGTTATTTGACCGTGCCGAGTGAAAGCATGTTGCGGTTGTGGGGTCTCTGATGTCGATTCTTCAACCTGCGTATCAAAGACGAATGCAGATATCATTGTTTTGATAGATAAGTTTCAGCGCCAAAAGATTAAATTGTAAGGTGGATAGTACGCAGACCAAACCAACGTGATACCCAATTCACCGGCAAATTTTGAATAATAACACAATACTAACATAAATCAGACTTTACGACATCATATTAAAGTAATTTAACCGACCAGCATTCGGGTATAATTTTACCACAACTTATGACAAGGCCATGAGCATTAAATTTCATGACTTAACTCTTAAAACTTCTTGCATTTTCCACCGTTTACTTAAACGATCCTCCTTCATCGTTAAAAGAATTTTGGGTTCCCCGTTTAAGACGACGAAGGGTGAAAAGATATATTTAATTATAACTTTCTCTCTGATGGAATGAATCACATGCTCTTAACGGGGGCCTTGGAAAAAAACAGCCCCCTGGAAACGTCGACTTTTGAAGCGTTCCGCACAGATGGATCTCCGGGAAAAAAATAAAACATTAGACGTAATGATTAAATCGATCTCGGTCATTAACAGGATCGGTGTAAATCAGAACGACTTGAAATTTCAATTTTCAATTTAGGCAACTTCCGACCGCACATAAAAAAAAAGTGGGGCATAAAACGTTAAGAGCTGCATGAGGCAATAGATAATTAACCTTTATGTATTTTTTTCCGGAGAAGGGGAGGGGGTAGTGCTGGAATATATTAAAGTTTATCCAGCGCCTCTCCCACCTCCTCCCTGCTTGGAATTCACCGAGAGTGCCTTTTTAAAATTGCGACGGGGGAGGTGGGGAGGGGGTGGAAGGGGAAGTGACGTTGGGGGAGGGGGGGTATGGGGGCTTGTCGCTATTGGCGGGGAGGGTGGGCAGGAGGGGTGAAAGACGAACAGGAGGAGAGGGAGGTTGGAAACTTCCATGCGAACGAGTGCAGCCGAGCGTCAGCACACACCCAAAGCCCCCTTCCCCACCTTCCAAAACCCCCCAAACTCCCCCCGGAGACCGCAACCCCACCCCATCCCCGCACCCGACCGCTCCCCGACCCGCCAGGGGACCCAATATTAGAAGGGGCACGTCAGAGGCACATCGCTGAGGGCGCCATTAGTAGGGAAGGGATGTCCAAGAGTAGTATCCCCATTTCAACCCCCCCTTTCCAACCGAACCAAACCCTCCGCCCGAAGCCTCGCTGCCAACCCAATCCGCCCCCCCTTGCGAACCCCCGAAACCGACACGTCAAGCCCCTTAACCACCCCGCAGGCCATCATCCCCCTCTCCCCACAACACTACCCGGCCCAAACCGGCAGGGGCAGCCACACGAGGGGGTGGGGGATACAAACCCCTTCCCCTGGTCCAGCAAAGCAGCACCCCCATCCCCTCCCACTCACTTCACGCGGAACCCTTTTTACGAACACCAAAACATTCTTCCGCAACCCAACCCCCCGACGCACACCCCCTTAAGCCCGCTGATCTGTCACGCGATAGACCGCTAATGCAGACGGAATTTCCGGAGGATTTATGCGAACACGTAAAGTGTAGGGGGAAAGGGGTGCAGTTGACGGTGCGTGAGGGTGGAAAGGGGGCGGGGGAGCGAGGGCTCATGGATGGGGGCGGTCGGAGGGAGGCATGCGGCCGGGGTAAGGGAAGGGTGGCTTCGAGACCTAGCAGTGTGACCTCGCGGCATCCCTTCGGTGTAAACACGAATTCGCCGCGATTGGTGGCAGGGGATCTTGGCGCCGTCGATCCATCACTCTGCTGAGCTTTAGGGATCGTCTCTCTCGGTGGTCACCAAAGAAACGGCGAGTGTGGGCACTAATGCACTCAAAATACGCACATTTACGCAGTGGTGTCTCGTTTTGGAGAATGTTCACTCACATCCACTTCACTATTCTAAATTAGTACAGAAAGACATCGCTGACAACTTTTCGTTCGTGACTTCGTATTCACATAAATGTATTGGCATTGTTAGCAGAAAATAAGATATAAAGCTACAGTATAAAAGTATACCTCTGCATTCTTCCGAGCTCTTTCCCACATTCGCTGACCAGGACTGACAAGTTTCGCCAGCGCTCTATCTTCCGTCTCCAGGTGGAGAATATAAATAAAAATTTAGAAGTATCAAGGTGTAATAAATATTTCATCAAGAATGTCGCAAAAAAGAAATCCAAAAATCTTGCATCACAAATTAGGGATGCTTAAGGCGGATTTCGAACGCCAAGAGAAGAGCAAGAGCATTTTACGAACAGGAAAGCTGTTTATACTGTGTCGAAGTGCGACGACTGGTAGCAAAAGCTTAAGCCATGAAGGTGTCAACGATAGAGATACAATCAGTCACAGAGGTTAGGCATGTAGATTGAAACACTCACGTGACCTGCGGTTGGATACGATAGGAGCCAAAGACATCTAAAAACCAAAATTGAAAAGATGCGTGAAAATCCCTCAACACTTGGAATAGGAGGTGGATGCCGTACACTTTAGCGACAGATAAAATGAGAAACTATGAGGAACACAAAGTGGCACAAGAATGACGCCTCATTTGGGTGAAATACATAAGAAAGGATCCGCAGGAATGGGTGGCCCCAGACACGTAACGGATTGTTTTGTATCATATTATCGCATGAAGTTTGGAATAAGGAGGAGAGGAAATCTGCGGTCAACGAATTGTCGGAGAGCAACTAACTCTATCACTACTACCGAACTGCTTCTTTACTCCCCCTAAAATATTACATCTAAGAATATGAATAGAACATCTTATTTTTGAAGATCCATCTAACTCTCATAAAGCTCTCCTAAGAGACTTTAAAAAGTAAGTTACAATGCTTTCTGATATGCAATGCAACATGAATCATTTGACAAAATAATATTGAAAATTTTCTTGACTACAGAACGAAGATAAATATTTTACGGAAATTTTAAACAGCATTTTTCTTTGCACAACGAAGGACAATGGCGAAAATAAGAGGTACACCATCTATGTTCTAGTTTTATCAGCTCTGGGAAAGATAAAGTGGTACAGAAAAATCGCTTTTAATAAAAACACAATTTTTCATGAAGTTACCTTATTCTCTCTGAATAGGATCTACCAATTTCCTAAAATGCCTCTTAAGACATCTTCCCTTGGATTATTATTCATAAACATTCCCTGAAAACCCGAGTCCGTGAAAACACGTGATAGGGCGAGGAGTGCGACAGGGGTGCCCACTATCACTGCTGCTTTTTAACGTGTATTCAGAAGTAAAGGTAAGGTGGAATGGGGGAGAAGGAGATAGGAATAAAGGGAGGAGGGGAGCTGATAAAATCATTGAGATTTTCAGATTATCAAGCATTGGTTTATCAGTCAGTCAAGGGGTTACAATCAACGATGAATTCGTTAAAGGTGCAGTGTGAAACGTATGAGATGAAGATAAATCATAAAAAGACGAAGGCGATGAGATTTCCTAGAAGTAAGAAGGCGGGGCTGAATATAAGGATAAGAGGGCATGAAATAAAGCAGTTTACGTATCTGGGTAGTATTTTGGAGGAGAATGGCTTATGTAGAAGGGACATCAGACGTAGAATTGCCCACGCTAAAGAAGCATTTTCAAAGAGAAGGAAATTGATGAGAGGGGTCTGAGAAGAGACGTTAAGAAATGAGAGGTGAAAAATAATATGAAGCGTGGCGCTGTATAGGTCTGAAACTTGGTCACTGCGAAAGGAGGATGTACGTAGATGTATGGATATTTTGATAAGATTTTATAGGCAACTGATAACAGTGATATGCGTCTGTAATTATTTACATCAGTTTTATTTCCTTTTTCGTGCAACGTATGGATAAGTGCTCTTGACCAGTCTTGTGGAATGTCTTCAGTTGCCCAAATGTTTTCAATGATTTCAGTGAGTTTGCTTAGAGATTGTTGTTTGCGTGTTTCCGAAGTCCGGCTAAAATCTAATCCTCCCCAGGTGCTTTTTTCAGGAACAATTCGATTTTTTCAACTATTTCCTTACTACATGGACATGTTGAACATATTTTGAGGATTCCCTCGGTATTTGCCAAGAGATCTATTTGAAAAACACATAAAATGGAATTTTGGGAAGTCCAGGTTTTCTGCTTCATTAGGAGATGTTTTAAGGCGATAGACTTCATTATTAAGTTAGTTGGTCAACAGAGTTGTATCAGTCTTTCACCATTCCGGTTGGTTCTCTTATGTACTGGGTTGTTTCCAACAATATTGCTGAACTTTTATTTTCTGTCCAATTGCACACTGAAATCACCTAGTAAAATTGCTATGTTTCTCTGGGGTATTTTCGTAATGATTTCTTCTAGTTCTTCCCAGAACTTGTCAGTTTCTGCCCTATTTGAATTGTTAGCCTGGTTGTTTGGTGCATGAACATTTACATATGAATTTATTATATAAGTACATGTAAATAAGAGTAGATATTCTATCATTAAGATATTGGAAGTCTATTACCGAATCCAAAATTTTGCAGTTTACTATATGTAGGATATTTTGTATTGCCTTTTTTCCTATTTTCTCTTTGAAATTTCAAAATCCGTACAGTATTTCTTTTTATTTTCAAAACTTTCGACGAAAGAAAATTCGTACTTCACACTTTAATAATTAATCCATTAAGCGTTAGAAGTAGTTTATCATTTTTTTCCTGAAAAATGAAAGAGAAGAGAACATGAAAAGATGAAAGAGAAATGGTTCACATTCGAAGCAAAAGGAACCTAACGAGTGGCGATGTGGAAATCCTAAATGAATACCGAATCTCCCAAGACCAGCAGACTAATGAAATTGCTCCCAATATAATCCCATGGAGTCAAACCCCTATCCTTTAAAGAGCGATAACCCCGTAAATGCATACACGCACATTCACATCCACTCCTCCCTTTTGAATTCCCGTCCCTAAGGGCTTTAGTTATCTAGTTGCCGGGAGCGAGAGCGGAATCACCTTCCGTATTGCCTGGGGATTCACCAGGGCACCTCCTTAATGAGCCTCTTGACCTTTCGTAGAGGCGCTCCGCTCTGAATGCCCCGCGGCCTCACAGGTATCATCCCCATCCCAACGCTTTTCCCTCAAGGCTTAACGCATTTAATCCCTCAGGGCTCTACTATCAAAAGAACTGAAGACAGCACTGCTAAAGGACGACGAATTCAGTAGGTCAGCAGTCTCTACATTTTGGCGGCAGGTTATTTTGTTCGGCTCCAACAATCCAACTAAGCGATGAAATTAATCTCAAATTTACTTATTATTAACCGATTATTTATTCACGGTTGTAAATTAGATACCGAAAAAAATTGAGATACCTAGCCCATATGACTGTATCTACTTTGAGAAAATTTCCAGGTTATATTTTCTTTGCCATTTAATAAATGCTGGCCAATCAATCACAGAAGTAACCCATAGGTAAAAATAACGATTTCGAGCCACTTATTGCAACTTTAGGATGAGAAGCTAACATTCCGCATTTTTCACTCAACTTCTCTAATTTGTTTTAATTTACGCAAGATTGAGTTTTCAACAAGACTACACCGAATATTTTTTTTACCACTTCAATTAAAAAATCTACATCACTTGCTAATGAAATTCTATTCTTTTGCCACCAGTATACTTTCTACTAACAAAAAGCTCTATCACAAAGAATATTCACATTTGCCTCTTCAACAGCATTCAAAATCCACTATATAAACTACAATATCAACAAAATTTCCACCTAACGAATACTGACACAACTAACTCCATCCTTAAATTTTATTATTCCCGTAACATTTCTTTTAATATCCGTCAGGATGTAATTTATCTTTTTTTGTTCATCAGGACCAAAACCCAATCTTCTTTATATATATAAAAGTCAATGTATGTATGTATGTATGTTTGTGGGTATGTTCCACATCTCCTCCTAAACCACAGGACCGATTTTGATGAAATTTGGAACGCATGTTTGTTACTGGTAGACAACAAACACTATAGGGTTCAATTAACCGAAACCCTATTTTTTCAGGGTTAAGGGTGTGATCCTTAGTAATATACAAAAATGTAATGGTGTCTGTCAGTCTGTTGCTCCATCACGCAAAAACTACGGAACCGATTGAGCTGAAATTTGGCATGCAGATAGAAAACATGTCTGGTTGTAATATATGCTATATTAAAAAGCCCCCAGAGCCCCCAAATGCCCCCGAAGGTTACCCCTGATAGTCCATGCTAAGCATTGGGTTCGGTGCAGTGGTTTCATTTTTTGCTTTTTAAAAGTACTTTCACTCCAGATCGAGGCCTGGCATTTTTTTATCGGATGGCTGAATAAATATTATATCTAATTCTATCAATCGATTTTCTTCTACTCTCCGTATTTGTCTGAAATTCAAGTTTTCAGTTGAAAAATCTCACATTTCTATCTGAAATCAACAATAACATAATTCCTTGACAACCATAGATTTGATTTTCAAAGGATATACATGCCTCTTAACTATTAAATATCACATTTTCCTACAGGCCCATGATAGCATGTAGAAATAAAATCTGTATAAGAAGAGCCCAGAGTCCCAAGGGCCCCATGATAGATTGCTTCGGGGGGTAATCGATAAAGTCAATGCATATTTAACAAGTGCACTCTTCAACGTCTATTCTCAAAGTAGCTCTCAAAGGGATATGTATATGAGAGAACAATTACGTAGTATACGTTACACATAAAGGAATTAATAGAATACACACTTAATTAAATGTGTAAGAATATTTACGTGCAGCGAATATCAATGGTAATAATGCCTCTGTTGCTACAACAAACACGGCGTTGTTTATTATCGTATAATACTCAGATGTATTGTACGTAGTGAAACCGTCTGCCTCTAATTACGATTGCGAACTGTTTTTTAGAGCTATTCCCACATCATTAACGTCACGAGTTATTTATATGTTTAAAAGTGTAAAAGTGCAGTTAACTTAGGTACATTCACTCAACCATCGAGTTACCCATTCAAGACTCTCGCTCGCCGCTATGTTTCCCCTCCTTGGACTTAAAAATATATCCATCAACATGCCTAATAGGAAAAAGAGTAACCTTTCGAAAAAATCTTCTAAAGCAAAATGAATGTTTTATTTGCGAGAAAATGAGCCCTTGAAAGAAAAACGACAAAGGTCAGACTTGGATGGTCAAAGACATGGCCCACCAGCGATCTCATGATAATCTCCCCGTGGTGATTCTCGGGTTACGCTAAGATCCGCACAAATTTCATCCTTACCCAACATACGGACGGGTAACCAGCTCTAAATCTGGTTCAAATACAGACCCATCTGTTTCGAACATTCAGTCTGCGTTAAGATGGCGGAAATTATAATGACGTCACTACATGCTTCTTACCCGAAAGAAGAACGGAAATTCTGCGCAATTAACGACATCCGTGCATGAAAATCGACAAGTGTACTAAGAATCACCATAAATGTTTTATTTAGCAACCTAAACCAATGATTATGGCTATGCCGAAGGCGCAGTTCGGGTGATGGAGGATTCATTGGTCAAATAAACATGACTTCTGCTGCCATTACTTCTCTTGACGTTGTCTACCGCTGGATTGTACCCTTCTGTCCAATCCTGATTAAGATACTCAACGCACATATCAACGTTGAATAGTGCAACTGAATTAAGTCATGGAATGCAAATATATGTATGTACACAAGGGAATCGATCAAGCTGTCAATCACTCAGAAGACGGGTGAAGAGAAACGTAGGGACGAGGTGACCATCTATCAACCTTTGCTATTTAAGTAGTAATGAGTCTGTATGGCCAATTTTTGGGTTTCCTGTGCATGAAAGTGGACCAATAGTCACTCATCTCTCCGTGCACCTGGAAATCGGTGAGCGTGTCTACTACAACGAGTACAACATACAAGATAGGTTACGAACTCCTCGAATGACCACGAATACAGTTTTTCCTCAGGCTTTGCGGTTTTCTTATACAATAAGTTTAACGTTTTTCACACCCGTTAAATTTCAACGGGTACCTTCCGCTCGTAATAACAATAAGAGTCGAAGTAGTTCGCGGTGCTGTAGCAATAGTGCTTATTTTTTGCTTGTACATACTTTATCCTTCTTTAAAAAGATTGTTTTCCTTTTCGTATTAAATTTAATTTCAACCCCAAGTAATTTTTATTTATAAGTCCTGATTGATTTGAATTCTATTTAATAATATATCAAAAATTATTCTTACTCATAATGACTCCGCTAGCTTCTAAATGCACGACGAGGATAATTTTAGTTTTGGCTTGAGGGCTGATTAGGGAGGGATATTGGAATGACTGGCAGGGCCTCAGTAGAATATCTGATTTTCAATTCTAGAGGGTCAAAGTCAGATTTGAAGGGTTGTATGTAGTGCATAATGCTGTCATTAAAGTAAAGAGAGAAAAAGAGAACTTCACTAAGCATTCGGACTAGTGTGTCATCCCCAGTGGAGTGTAGCGAGAGTGGACTAAGCGACACTGTGTCGCAAAGGCGCTCTGGCTCAAAGTTATTTCATTAAGCTCACTCGTGACGGCGCCTTTCTTCCTCCCTTCTTTTCTCTCTCAGCCTTTTTCCGCGAGCGGCCGAGTGGCTCCACCGAGCGACCTTAATTAGCACTAATGCACGGCAGGGAGAGGGAACAGACTCGCCCGGGGCGACGATAAGGCAAACGCCGCCGATACACACACAACGTGGCGCCTTTTAAGCCTCTGGCCTTTCGAATCATCCCTTGAGGCTCGTGTTTGACCAGTTGACGAGCTAACGTTCCGCCCACTCCAACCCCTCTCCCAAATCACCTTGGTATCGGAAATATAATAAATACTTGCCAACCCAAAAACTCAGTGAAGCTGGAACCTGGAGTTGGCAGGCTGCAACAGTTACCTCACAGGGATGCACGGGATGGAAAAGTTATTAGACAAACTGAGGTAATTAAATACTCATCCTTCGGATAGGGCTAGAAAAAAAAGGTTCCTGCCTCCTAGTGCTTTTTTATATTTTAGAGATGAAACAGAGGGGTAGACGGTGATATAGAACTCTGGCATTTGAAACATTTGAAATCCCTAGATTAAGAATATGACTCCTAATTGTAGCTCACAAAAAATTGACGTTGAAATACCTCAAACTAATACTTATCGGGAAGGTTATTTAATATTATTGCAGGATATATAGTTATGGCGCATAGAAATAATGAAATGAAAACGGTTAACTATAATTTCTCTGAAATTGATGACTCTAACAAATATTTGCAGCAAAATCTCGAGCCAAACATGAACTTCTATGGTCGACGGAAAATAAGTCACAACTTCTCGATTTCAGAAATAAAATATGTATTTCAATAGCATGCGAGTTCCAGCTTTACAAAGCCCTTAATGGGTGCAGTGATATCTGATGGTGGCTTTGCAAAGCTGAAAAAAGCCAAACACTTTCGTGTCAATTTCATTTACTCCCCAATGTGATGAACTTCCACAACGCGACGCCACAGACAACGAACAGTAATTAAGATTTTCTTTTCCAAGTAAACAATACTTGCACATAAAGACGATATAAAGCTTGAAAACATTTGCTAATATTATACACCTGTAGAAGAAAGATCTTTGAAAAGTCTCCATCCACATGCTTTGAAACGGGACAGCAATTGTTGGCAAGACAAAACTGTACAATTTATATAGGAGTCCACTTCGTTGTTAAGCCCCAAATGGAGGATGGCATTATCGAATGAAATTATTTTTTAGATGGGAAAAGAGGGAAAGAGATGAATATTTTTGCTTTTTCTAAGAACTATTAGGTAGTTCATCATCTAGATGCAGAGGGTGGGTGGGTGCAGAGGGTGCACATAACTTTCAAATATCTCAGGTGCGATGGCACCTCTCGAGTTTTCTTTGTACTTGTCATGCACACAGCAACAAATCATATGATTTGGTAAGTTTTAGAAAAATACCCGCATTATCGGGCACAATGATATTGCATAGGTATTTCCAAGCCCCAACGAATCAGTACACGAAGAAGGAGGCTAAATAAGATGTAACAAAGACAAAATAACATTACTGAGGGCCCCCATTATATTTTTAAGGAGTAGAGACGGGTCAGGCGGTTAAGAATCGTTAAAAGTTTGTTAATTTACAACAACCTCTAAAGGGTTTCCAATAGTTGCCGAAACATACCAGCAAGTACCACAGTTTACGGCGTTGGGAAATGAGAAAAAGGAGAGTTACGAGAAACACATTCATATTACATCCAGAAAATTTTTATAGAACACATCATGCTCCTGAGGAATCTTCAGCTCCAACAATAATTTATAATTCTGTAGAAGTAGAACCAATTAGAAAACCCACTACATTTTTTTCTCTCCCTCTCGAATAAAGAATTACAGGAAATCTTTGCTAAGCCTAAAAAGACTAACCTAAGCCATGTCTTGCTGCCATATTTAGTTTTTTAACACGAATTCAACATTAATGACACATGTTTATTAATAAAACTGATGATCTCAGGCCTGACTTCGTGGAAATTATGGATATCCATGATGAGAAAACCACCTTTGTTAATTCCATAAACTTTCTTACGCTGGCACGACGCGCGTTTCACCACACTGTGGCATAATCATGTGCACATGATTATGCCACAGTGTGGTGAAACGTACGTCGTACCAGCGTAAGAAAGTTTGTGGAATTAACAAAGGTGGTTTTCTCATCATGGACATGTTTATTAGTTTAAAGAAAATAGTTTTGCGGAAGGATCAACCTGCATTTAGGCGGTGAATTCCACGAAAAATGATGCGAAAGGAACGTAATAAAAGAAGCCATAATGACTTAGAGAGTTGTTAAACATTTACTAATCTTCGAGAAATGTTATCGATTTTGTCATGACTAAAGTGTAACAAGTCAAAATGGTGTATTGAAAGCCACTATAGTTACTCAAACGATCTATTTAGGTATGGTGCTGAAATATTTTCATCAATTACAAGTCACTTATATCAGCGAGACGGCCGATAACGTATCCAATCCGATTCACTATTTATTTTCGCGAACACCAGTGACAAGAGAAAGCGAATACATCAGTCACAGTTGATAAGCGTAATGAAAGCTGATGAAGGGCAATATTTTATGACTGAAAATGAACCCAGCGGGAAACCTGGAGCTTATACATTTACCGGCGGTGGTGATGCTTCAGGGGGGATGACGACGCGGGGGAGGGGATAAAATTAATCCCCGGGATCCACCCTCATCCCCAACCCGCGAGCCTACCCTCCCGAGAGCATCTGTACACATGACGGGCGGATGTCAAATTACCTGGATATATCCCCCTTTAGCACTCGGTGATCCGGGCCTAATTGTCGCGTCAGTAACTTTATTCGTTGACGTTATAAAAAGAGCCTTTCCTTCCGGCAGAGATAGGCCCTCTCAGTCACTCACTGGCCGTTTGAACAACCCCCGCTCATCACCCACTCCGCTCTCCCAGGCGGTAGTCCTTCCACCCTCCCAATTGGTCAGTGCTCGATGGACCACCAGGGGAGAGGATGGGGGCAGTCGGCGACAGACCCAGGGGCAAAGGAAAGGGTGGTGAGTAGAGAAACCACCTACGCCCCCCATCTCCATCATAAATACCAACGACTATGGATTGTTTCCATACATGGTGTTACAAAAATGAAATGTTTTTAAATTTAAATAAATGTGCATATCTTAATTTTTCTAGTGGTAAAGATCCGATTCTATTAATTATGAACTCATGGATGAACCACTTTAGAGGTCATCTTCAATAAAATATCTTGGTGTTATCTTCACTTCCAATTTGAATTTTGATGTACATATATATATATGGTTACATATATATATAAAAAGTTTTGAGGTTTTAAGG
This sequence comes from Pyrrhosoma nymphula, assembly GCA_963573305.1. Taxonomy (NCBI): domain Eukaryota; kingdom Metazoa; phylum Arthropoda; class Insecta; order Odonata; family Coenagrionidae; genus Pyrrhosoma; species Pyrrhosoma nymphula. The sequence continues at coordinate 147,017,722 of OY754328.1, forward strand.
GTAATTCTTTTTAGCCTAGTTTTGCCTATTCTAGAGAATTGCTTCCCAATCTGGAGTTTGTACTATGAATGTCACAGAAAAATATAAAAGAAATGTTTGCGTTTATTCGCTAGACTGCGTGCAAGGAAATGTGGCATTGATCTGGCTGTACTGTCACACAGAAAGGTATATGAAGCCATGAACCTGAGATTATTATAAGTAAGACGTTGTTATCACGACATTTTGTATCTTAACGAAAAAATTCATACTTTATTGTGTCCTAACCTGTGAATTTAACACATCTTCGATAACCGGCAGTTAAAAATCGTAACAATAAGACATTCCACAGGGGTTTTTATGACAGAAACTACATGTGCAACGACGCTTTAGCTAAAATAATTAGAGAGGCAAATATGCTTCTTCCAACCGTAGATTTTGTTCACTTGCTTCTTGATGGTTTTCTGTGATTTTGTGGCATTGATGCTTGTGTTTAGTACATTCTATTTTTTTCGTGTGTGGTTCTATGGTATTACTTTTTATTATTTGTTACAGTTGTAACACTTCCCTCCGAGCCCCCGGCAAGCATCAGGTTTCATTGCCGTCATAATGGCCGGAGACTCGAGAGGGGTTGGGCAGTAATCGTTGCCACGTCCGACGCCCATCGGATGAGTGGTTACGCTGCTGTCAGGCCATGCGTACGCAGTAGACGGAGTGACCCCAGGATGACGGCCTTCTGCATGCGTGCAACTAGTGATTCCGCCTGTGCCACGCAGGACGGAATGCACTTGATGTTATTTAGCAGCGAGCTCTTGACTCCACCGAGCACACCTACGATGAGGACCACTAGTTTTACAGAGTGTCCGGGGTACATTTGTCGAAGTTCGAAAAGCAGATCTTGATATTTCGTCCGTTTTTCCACCTCCTTCGCATCCATGTTAGTTTCAGCCGGAACCTAAAACTCGATCACGAACATGGAGCGTGTGAGGTGGTCGAGGAGAACGATATCAGGCTTGGTCGCCTCCAACTGTCTGGTGGTGGAGAAGGAGTAATTCCACCAGATAGTGCATTAATCGTATTTCGGAGAAAGGTGGAATTTTCCCTCACGGTCCTACTCCTCTTGAGGAGTTTTTTCCGGGAAGTGGTGAAAGCTCGTACTCTATCGACCGCGTACTGCTTACTGGTAAACAGCACGTTTTTATTCAGTGTGTGATGGTTGTATCTGAGACTGCGCGCTATGCGCCGAACTTAGGGAGAGAAAGTTCGCCCAGATAAGATGTATTCCATCACACACTGGATTCTCGACACCTGTCGTCTCGCCTGCGTGATCTTGGCCTCCAACTGTTCCAGCCTCTTTGCTGATTTGTCCTCCCAAGAGGTGTTCTTTTGGGAGTGAGCCATAATTTTGGCAGCAGCGCAGACCACGTACTTTACCGTCCAAAGGTCCGACGTTTCCGTCAGGATTTCTTCTGGGGCAGGTGGTTACCCTGCAGAGAGATCTTTCGGTGGATGTCTCTCTGTCTAGGTTGTCCTTCATCACAGTTGATGGTGATTAACAACCGCGTTCGTAGTTCAGAGACGGCCTGACCAGCTTCTTCCCCATTTGGCTGAGAGACTGACACAAATGTCGTTCTCGCCTCAGGCGGTGGAGAGGCTGCCTGTGTCGGGGAGAGTGGTCTGGCCGGTGGTGTGTTCCTCTGAACTGGCCGTTTGTGGGGAGTTTCCTTTTTTCGCAGGTGGTTGGCATAATCGCGCAGATTCTGCTGCGATAGATGGTCGTGTTCCGGATGCATCTCACACCACAAAGAGTGCATCCTTGCCATATACACCCTGCGATCGGGCTCGCTGGCAGCATGGCATTCGAGGAGGTCGCACCTTAGTTCTTCCGTCCACTGCATACGAGCTGCCTTCTGAGGTGGTGAATTTTCATTGCCACACCCAACTGCACTAGGGCCCCCATCCGAGAGGGACCGGTTGTGGGTGGCTTTCCTGGTTATATTTTTTGGAACCATTTTAACCGCGTGTGGGGTGGTTAGCCCCACACGCAGACGTCCACCATTAGCCGGCAAAAGCCGTTACCAGGTACGCCCCGGGAATGCTGGTGGTCCGGCTTTCGTACCCCGTATTACTATTATTATTTTGTATTATTGTATGTTAAATTTTGTATTTTTGGGTAACTGCCCGTGTTTTAATAAATAAATAAACTACACTATTTGGGCACTACCACCCCCTGCCAAACACTCCTTCTGCCCTCGGAACAGCCTCCTCCTGCCAACGCACTACCCATTGAGCTCAAAGCATTTTCCACCCTCCACCCTCTCACTTCCCCTATTCTCTTCACAGACACACTAGTCCAAGCATTACTGGTATGGTACGTTTAGGGATGTCGATGAAGCGGCACCACTACAGTAAGTGCACATACACCGAAAACAGCTGTAGACGCTCCTAATGGAGTGCATTGTACTTTCTTTTTCAATTTTTTCCACAAAGGTCTCATTCAATAAAACTTATTACAAATTCAATGTGGTCATAGGAGCTGTAACCTTCATTAGTGAGGCACACGACACATTTCGATTGGTTCAGGTACACAATATAACCATTTCTTAAGTCAATCAGGATATGAAGACGAATAATGATATCGGATAAACCAAAGAGTCTGCAATTCTGCTTACTTAGAGAATTTTTGAAAAATAAGAAACCGCCCCATGAGCATAGCCCGCGTGTCGACTTCCAGAACTCATCAGAATCTAATTATTTCACCAATTTGACAGACTATTGGCAGCTGAATGGATTTCCCAAACTGTGAATGCAAGCATTGGCTTCAAGGATTAATGAAAATTATTTACATCACACCATAAAAGGAAGTATCTAAATAGAAAAAATTAGCCTTCGAAGTGGAAAAATCAATCATCAATCAATCAGTGGAGTCAAAGAGTATGTTATTCATTAAATAGAAAAACATGCCAGATTAATTTGTGGACAACACATTATTTAACTTTATTTATTTATTTAACTTACGCTACAAGAAGAATCTCCAGAGTTTTTGATCTCCCAGGCACCCCCGATTCTTCTCAGGGCTCAGATTTTCTCACGTTTGAGCTACAAGTATACAAAAGAAATATACTAAGACGAGTCTATTTAATCGAATGCATGGAAATTGATTAAGTTCGATGACCTATCTAGCACCAAAGTAAGCCCTGACTATAAAAAGGAAGTATATACATATATCAGCCATTCAGAAAATCACCGCTAACAAATTAGGGTACTTATGCGCACTAAACTTTTCTGGACAATGCTTGCAAGACAAATTACTGGTGTTAATACATTTCTTCGCTGATCTTAACCCAAAACATTTTCCAGAGGTAACATTAATGTATGTAGTTCAACTGAAAATTAGGTAGGTAGAAGCCCACCTTTAAGGAAGAAGTGTGCGCCCACCTTTAAGGAAGAACCTACGATAATACCCTTTTCTTATCAGCTGTCATTATATCATCATGCTTTTTTTACATCATATGAAACTACATTTATTCTACAGAATACACACATGCTTAAGCTGTTTTGAATGCGATGCCCATTACAGAACCTTAAACGACAGTAAAACTTAACATCGTTACAACAATATCATACTGTGTAAAACGTGTCATCGCACATAAGATATTAGCTAAACGATATGTTCAGAGAGAGAAAAAGAGACGTCAAGTTAATGTATATAATTTACATATTGGTAATCATTCTGAGACAACCAGGACTGCATAAACAGACCACCTATTGTGACACAAAATATGTAACATGTTTGACATTAACCACGATTTTATGTTACATTGAGGAACCAAATTGTCACGAATGCCAAAACTGATTCTCCGGCAGAAATCACACTGCAATTAGGCGAGTCAATTCTAATGTTCATATGTCGATTCAGGGTTAAGCGCACGCACCAAAGGAAAAACAAAACAAGGGTCAGAGAGTGGAAAATTCGGAAGAGCACGTCGCAGACGGATCGTTTAATCAGGGTTTATCTAAGACTTGGGAGAGCGGAGTTTGCATTTGGAAGTGATTCAAGAACTTGGCAAACTATCGCGAGAGATCGCTTCCCTCAATCCGCCTTCATCAATGTGTATAGGAATCCTTACATTACATGGTTTTCCTTTGACCTAGAGGCTTTTTCTGGACTTTATACATTGTTTTTGCGAAAGAAAGACCAGTAAGACGAACAATTGGCCCAATAATCCAAAACCTGGAAGTAGGTGTATGATAAGAGAATAAATGAGCCAAATAACATGATGAAGTTTATTCCAGAAGCTCTAAGCCGACACTTTAAGAATCTAAACGACATCACTGCGAAAGTAAAATATGAATGCATTAATTTATTACTCCTCCAGTACACAATTAGTCAGAAAGCTAAATCCCGATTTTATTGAAATGGAGATTACTTGAAAAGACAGAAAATGAAAGATGAGAGGAAAGGCACGATTCCGTAACTTCAACAGATTTCATCCCACAGAATTACAAAAACCGTCCTTGTGAGCTGAATGGTAAGAGCATTGCAGTCCCAAGGTAAACGTCGTGTAGTCACAAAAACTAAAATGCACCTAAGGATATAAGGAGAGTAGATGAAGAGGGTGAAAGCAATACATAGAAGCTAAAAAGAGTTTGAGGCTTGATAAACAAGAAAGAGGTAAACTTCACTCGCGCACCAGAGATGACACGGTTCACAGGATGAACAGGAAAAATGAGTCCATAGAGAGGGACATGTGGAGAGAGGAAACGAAGAGAGGAAAAGGGGTTGGCAGCGCGCTCTCGCTCAAGCAGGCAGGCAAAGAGAGGAGGATATGCAGCGGGTCGGTAATAATTTCCTCGGGATGGAAGCGAGCGCCACCATCGCACGGCGGATTGCGAGCAAACTAAGAGCACGAGTGTTGGAGTTGGGGGAAGTGAGGAGGTCGAGTGTGTGTTGTGTGTGCATGTGTTCGCGTACGGGCGAGATAGAGAGAGAGGAGATACGAACGAATAAATGAAAAGAATAAAACACGGCCGCCGCAAATACGAGAGTGTAAGCGGAAGGGGGAAGCCATCGATGGGGAAGCTAGAGACCTCTGGCGGGATAATATCTAATTACATGGACGGGATTCAACGCAGCCGAGTCGTGTAGAGTAGAAGCTGTAATTTTTTCTGTAAAAAGATTAAATAAAAATACAGCTTACATTCAGTCGAGAGGGCACGTTGAGCAACATGCGGACGCATTCATGACGGGGTAATTGAGTTTTTCAAAGCTAAATAAATATTTTTGCATAAAAAATGCAAGAGAACGATAAAAAAATTAAAGGGTTGATTCATGACTCATTGAAAACTCATAATTTGTTGAATTCACGACCTGAATTTATGCCACGAATCAGAGGAAATCCGTGGCAAAAAATATGAAACATTTTATTTCAACTTTAATCATTTTAAACGAGCATTTACGAAGTGCTCGTTAGATTATATTGGATTATAATGAGTTAAAAGGGAGTATTATTTATATAAATAATTAATAACTCTCATAGATAAATATTTAATACGTTTAATTAAGTTTTCTATATAATTTCCAGAGTAAGTACATATTGAAAGGAGCCCTAGAGATTTCCCTAAATATAACGTCACTGTAGCCGGAAAAAACCGTCATACACTTTTCTGAAGCAATTTTCCAACACTTAGGATATTGTAAAGAAACAATATGCAATGCGACTTAAGCCATGCATTAATAAATAGTTTATTATAATTTATTAATGCAGGAATAACGAGGTAACTCATACAATGATGGGGTGAGCTATTACGGCTGGACAAATACAAAAATTAAAGGGCGCCTCCAATAGCCGCAATCAATTGTAGTAGGGTCTCATTAGCCTTGCGAAGGATCCCAGGTTATGACCCTATGCACCCTAAGCGGGATCCCATTAGTCTTGCGAAGAATCCTATCTGGTTTGTGTGATTGGGTCTGTGTTGGTCACTGGCGTGGAAGCAACCTTCCCGTAAACTACCACAGGAGGGTATTCTGGTAGAGAGGCTGGGGTTGGTCTCTGCTGTAGAAGTCCCATCCCGGCAAACCAACACAGCAAGGTTGGTGATTTCTGTCGAGTGGTGCCAATTGTTTACGGCTATTGGAGACTCCCTTTAATTTTTGAGGTAACTCATGTTTTAAAACGTTCCAAATCACACCAGTAGACCCACGAGGGAAATAATAGGAAAGAGAGACGCAGTTAATTCCTAAGACTTCATTCTGATCCAATAAATATATTGCATTATGTTAATTACCTAATGAGGTTATAGAGTTAAAAAACACTCATTTTTGTAATTTTTAGAATGTGCAAGCTGTTTTTTTAATCAAAACCTTAGGTAAAGAGTATTTGGAAAAATTAAAACATAGTTTCTACCAATTGAGGTATATTCTGATTATATTAATTTCCTATTCACACGTCATTATCGGTATCTGATATACTCTGCACAGTCACACTAATTCTTTTCCTAATGATTGAATTTTCAGAAACAATATTTCAATAATCAACTGTTACCATCAGCAATATAAATGCATAATGAAACCTTATATGGAAAGAGCTCAGTGTAAACGCCCTCTCCGCACGCAGAAGAGTCGTCCTTTTCCTCACAATAAAAGAACGAAGGTTATATCCTGCTCAACCGTTTTCCCTTTTGATGTCCACACTTTTAATGAAAAAATGTCACCATTGAAATGTTAGTGAACTCGTTATTGGCTTTCATCATAATACAAATACAGTATTGGAGAAAATCACACTCACATGGAAAATGTGGTTATGGTAGTTCATTTTGTTCAAGAAACCTACGCGAGATATGAATCCAGATTTCTTTCTTCAAGAAAGACATCTGCGAGGAGCGGAAGGGAGAGGATGGCGGTGGTGAGTCCAGGAACCGCTCAAAGGCATCCCCTCAAGTGTTCCCCAAATATAATAAAGTTCACGAGGCATGTATTTATACGAATGGACCACTCGGGCGCACTTCCTGTCCTCCTCCCTCTCGGTACCTCCATTCAACTCCGGATTCCTCTCTCTTTCCCTCCGTGTGTCCCGAGAGGGTCGAGCGGGAAGGAGGATAAAGGCGAGCCGGGGGGAGTGCGGTCCATCTGCACTTTTCCCATGACGATCCAGATGGAAAGGAGGAAAGAGGATGATGATTGGGGGGTGGGGGAAGAGAGGAGAATAGTTGCGGAAGGAGACGAGAAGAAGAAGGTGGGGAAGGGCGAGAGCGAAGAAATGGAATAAGGCGAGGAAATAAACGAATCATTTCGGAGGATTCTTGCGAAAGAGGGTCATTCCTGTCAATCAGCAATATTTTAGGCTTTGAAGCTGAATTAGTTTAAATTGTCAAATAAACAAATTTCTAATTATTTATTTTCTTCTTTCAGGAGATATAGGTCAATTCATTTTTTAATTATTTATTGTCTTTGCCGACGTTTCGCATTCTTATACTTGTTTCTTCAGGACTACAATAACATATTCGGGGTATTTTACGTCAATAGAATATGGTTTACAATTTTAGTATATAGTTATGTTAAAAAGTATGTATGCATATGATGTTTCATGTTACCTTAGTGAGAGTTATCTTATGAATTAATTGTTTCATGATGCATTCGTTGCTACTTATTGTTTGTTTGTCAAATGCTGTAAATTTAGGTGCTTTAAAAAATAAAAATTAAATTAAACGGTTTTATAAAACATCAAATTTTGATAAATTTTACTTCATTTGGCGATGCCTGTTTTATGTTGCAGGATGTTTTTTTTGTGATGTGCACCATTCCTTTAAATAATCTTTTAGATAGGTTAGGTTCTAAATCTATTATTTTTGTCAGTTGGAAATTTAACGTGTTAGCGCACATTATTGAATTTTTGATTATATTTTACGCAGGAAATAACAAATTGTTATGTTACAGTGTTTGCCTTATTCCATAAATTTATGCAATCATAAATATGAGTTACTAAAAAATGTCATAAAATAATAATGTTTGTATAATAATGTTTCAATAATGTTTGATGCAACAGTTCGGAAGGGATCGCCATTGGAGTGGGAATTAAGTCGCGTCTGCTAACTACAAAACAAGTTATCATTTTGGGACAGCAGCATTAGAAAATCGGTTGATACAGTGCACCTGAATTCATGCAACGATATGTTATTGTAGTGCAGCTAAGTATTGTGGGTGGTCTGTGCCTCAGGATGAAACTATTTCACGAACTCCGAGCAGCTGCAAGGCATGGACGCGACGGTGCCGTGAATTGAACTCAATCCATTAAATCGCACGCTTACACCTATATTATCGCTATCACATATCACGACGGACATATGCGACAGATTCAACTAAGAATCTTTCAATTGGTTTCAATTTAGCGTTTTCAGACAATTTCTACAAACCAATCCCAATTATTACGTTCAACTATTACTTTTTATACTAAATCCAAGAACAGAAGTCTTGGCCAAAAAGATCGACAAACTATAGCCATGCTAAACGAAAAACAAGTATATTTATTAATTAATTAGGAAGAAAAGAAAGCCACACAGGCATAATTCAATCTACTCAGTTCGCAGGCAATTATAATACCGGTCAACACCATAGGGAGCAAGAAAAGAAACCATGATATACTTAGAAAACCATCGATTGAAAAATAAGGGAATAACAATGAGAGATTGGGGAAAACACAAACATTTGTGATTCCAAAAAACTAAAAATACAGAGAGCAATATACATTTGCGATGGCATTTTATATTCCACGAAGAGATAGAAATACGTCTACAGAAACAACATGATGTTATTACGATGAAAAAGTGCAGCGTATTGTATAACAACAAAAATAGGCATTTCTCTCCATTGAACATGATGGAGTGACGTGTAATACCTAAAGTACTATAAAATGGAACTGAGGTAAAAATATATCTATATATAAAAATATACCTAGTAAACTTTTTAAACACCCTCTACACATCTTTTGCGTCCAAAATAGTTGCAGTTAAAGCATTCAAATAAGCACTATCCCCATTTTTCATCAAACACATGACGGTTGAACTTCCCAACACTATGATGGATTGCTATAAAGTAATAATTCGCCCAAAGATATGAGGAAGCACGTACTTTAAATATCATAGGCTCAGATCCGTTAACTCTCATGAAGATGTTTTCACTGTGAAAAGATCCATTTCAACCTATATGGTAATAAACTGTCACGCTATGCAGTTACAATATCGAGAGTGAATGTGGAGGTGACATCGCGTAGACTGACCGGCAGGACCCGTCCAGAAGAAGCGCACGCTCCTTTGTGCAAAGACCAACGCAAATTAACCTGATTTGGATGCTCCAGCTGTAACGCATTCAATCACGACTCAGGGGAAGCTGGCTGGCCACCGGTAGAGGCCGAGGGGTCAGGAAAGAAGACAGGGAGACAGATGGTAGGAATAGGAGAAGTATTGAGGGAGACATTGGGATGGAACAAATAAAATTTAAGGGGGAAAAAGGGTGGCCATCCAACCAACCATCGCAAAGGAGGAGGGATGTAAGGTGCATGTACACAGCCCACTCCTCCCCGGGAGGATCTTCTCAATACATAGGGGGAAACTGCTCCCACACATACCATCCCTCTGCACTCCCCGTGTGATAAATTAATTAGCCCCGAACGGGTGTAATGATAATGGTGAATGAACGGTGGACAAAAGAACGAACGGCCACCCTCATCCTTCCTCAAGATCCCGTCTACTCAGAGAGACGAGCTCTCTCGATTGGCCAAACTTTCTTCTCTCTTTCTCTCCGTTTCGTCGTTCCATCCCTCACCTCCACGCACATTCGCCTCATTTTCCCTCCTCTTCCCCTCATTCTTCCCATTCAATTACATTTTTGAGGCCCGAATAAAAAAAATCGCCCACCCTTCCCATTTGGATCGGCCCCGCCTCATCGACTTCCCGTCCATCCCTCTCTCGGCCACTCTCGTCTCCTTTTGTGCGATCTCCCTTCCCAGCATGCAGCAGGGCCCGCCCGCGTGAGAGTCCAACAGCCCAACCAACCCCACACCACCCCGCCAGTCTCATCCCGAACACACCATCCCCTCACCTTCACACACACACACACACACCCACGGTCTGCACAACCAACAGCATCTCACGACCGCCGCCGCTCCTTCCCACAAAAGCCTTCCCTTCCCCCGCCGCCTCCCACTCTCATGCTCACATCCCACCTCCCTGAAGGGAGGGCGCCCTCCACACGTTCTTCTTTCATCTCCCTGCTTCCATCCATCCCTCCACTGCCAAATACTCGTCTCTCACCCATCCCTCCCCCCGCACACCATCTCCGTTCACTTTTTTGCTCCTTCCTTCCTTTCCTACTCCCTTTCTTCCCACCCTACACCCCCCTCCATCTCTCCTTTCCCTAAGAAAAGGCGCGCGGAGAGCGTCCGACCACTTTGGCGAGATTGGCACGAGGGTGGGTGGGTGGTGGAGAAGATTGGTGGGCAAAGGGGGGTGAGGGAGGATGGGAGTGGGGAGAAAAAAAGACTAACGCCGTCCGCGGAGGATTCGTGCGAGTGCAGAACGTGCCCCGCCATCCTCCCATATCGCCCTCCCTCCACCCCTGAAGGGTTACGTGAGCTGGGAACGTTTTTGGGGTGCTTTAACAGCGGCGGTCATATTACAACCTATTCTGGCGAGAGATTTCATATGAAAACAAAGGTATCGGAGCGAGATATAATAAAAAACGATCGATTAAGTAATGTTAAATGAATATGCACATTCCTGGATCCCATTTTTCAGGTTCAACTGCGTGCGTCAGCGTTATATTGACAAAAATTTTCTCCTTCGTTAAAAGAGGCGTCTTCAGTTCGAAAGACGCCTCCTGTAACGGAGGAGAAAAAGTTTGTCCCCATAACGCTGACGCACGCAATGGAACCAGAAAATGGGATCCAGTTCTTCAAGCCACTTTGGAAGCCTTCGCTTCGAATATACACATAATAAATTGAAATTTAGAGTTTAAAGATTAAGTATCACAGTTCCTATTTAAAGTCCGTGGATTGTAAGATTTCTTTTACGCGGGTATCAGCCCCCAGGTCGTCCCCTAAGACGTCACTTAGTCGTTGCTATGCTAAAACTCTTGATGTTAAGACTTTAGCATGTGACCCGATACTAGTCATACTGTTTCCGTAACAGGCATTAAAAAATACATAGAGAAACAAGGCTGCGTAATACATCAGCAAAAAGAACAAAACAAGAGGAACACTGCAGCACTTAAATAAACGAACGCAGATTAATTACGAGAGGGATGCGTTGAGGTGAGAATAACTACACTCGTAGAGGGTATATGGGAATATATATTTCTGTTCAACAGTAACTAATTTGTACATTAGCTTTAAATTTTCCACGAGCCATCCTTCTCCACACGAAGTCATAAGGCGCTTTATCAGCTCACATTTCCACTCTACAAATTGAGGCGGGTCTTCTTGAGGATTGCACTTAACGAGCGCATGATTTTAGAGCTTGAGAGTGACTGAATTGTCTAAACGGCATCAAATTCAAGTTCCGAAGGTACCAGAGGGATTAGCTCATGAAATGATGCTCCCCTTAGAACAGTAAAAAAAATAGTTCTGCCGTCGATGGAATTAACAAGATGTGCATCCTAGCAGGTTAGAATGCCACGTGAAAAGTTTGCATTGTATTACTAATTCGAGATTTATCGCAAACGCTGTTAGTCGCGCGAAATAATCAACGCATCAGAAAACCCGTATGCAGGTAAATTACCTTCATCCGCATAGGAAATCGTGCTCGAAGTATTTATTCTGCCATCAATACCACTGCATAACCAGTCTGAACAATGAAATATTAGTTCAATGACTGAGATTGCCTCTCTGAATAAGATACGTATTACATTCATCATACTCTATTTGGCTGAATATTAATTGCGGTTTGATAAATATTCCGCCCTTTTGAAAACAATATATGAAATAGGTATAGCTAAGTAAAAAGAAAAAAGCATAAGCTTGCTTCAAGTTTTCGCGCATTCTGTGCAATCATTCTCCATAGCAAACAAACTTCCGGGTGAAAAATACGTTCCATGAAAATCAATAGCGGATCGCACACTTTGCAAACCATAGCTTTCTCGTGCATAGAGGTACGGTGAGAGGGCATTGAATTCTTCAAGATGCGGTTGCAATGGGACCAATCAATTCTCATTCCATGAGAAAAGAACTTATACATCAGGGTCCTAATTTATCAATGACTCCACATGGCAGAACATCGAACATTGGGTAACTAAGACGTCTTAGCCTCAAAACATTCTGTATTTTTGCTTGGAAATTACCATTATTCTTCACTTCTGTGGCGTCAAAACATCAACACTACCGAGGTCCGCCCAAGTCGAGTCTTTTCCAACTCATGGAGCTGGGCGGAACAAATATAAAGGGAGAATAAGAAAGAATATGATACGAGTGAGCATGCATCGATTGAGATTAAATGGGGGATGATAGCAACATGATCGCCTTTAACGAGTGAATGGAATCGTACATCTCAACCTTTCATGCTTCACCGCTCCGGGTCCAGACTCTGACCACGTGCAGCTCTCCCCTTTCTTTTTCAACCCCCAAAACTCCCTTACACCCGTCCCCCGTAAGGGTGCCCTCCCCCCTCTCAAAGCGCTGCCTTCTCCCGCTGCCCTCGTTATCTCAAGATGGGCCTCTTTTCTGCGCGCCCTCACGCCTCCCCCCCCCACCCTCCCACTCAACCCTCCCGTTTCCCCTCTTGCCCTTCCACTCCCTTCAGAACTCCACTCCCCTCCTCCAACCACGATAATTTCTTTCGTATGCTCCACCTATTCTCCTCTCCACCGTTTTTACTAGGGAGTTTGCGATTCCAAGATAACAGTGCTTGAATAGTACCTACTGTTAAAGTCTACAATGAAAAAGATCCATCCTTTTAGCCTTGAAAATTGGTTCTAACTTTTTAAAAATTCTTTTTGTTTACAAGTATCCCATAATTCACGTATAAAAAGAGACAATATTACTGATATTTTTCAATTCAACAAAATAAAATCATTCATTCAATGATGGATTTTTATTGCGACAATATCGTTTAGTGACTCATGTTTTGTTTTTATATTAGAAGGACAAATGGTAGCCTGAGTTACTGTAGCGTGAGTTACCGACCATACTATTGTATTTATGAAATATTTTAATGTTTGAAGAATCAAATTTGTTTAAATTGCTATATTGTTTACAATAAGTGCTTTTGTCACAAGAGCAGCAGTCGCATTAATTCTGTAATTATGAGACCAGAAAATGGAATATGTTTTTTTTAACTCATTTTATGTCACGTGAGTGAACTCCGACTCCTGCTAGCACTTTTTTTTATTTCGCTCCTCAAGTAACGCGCTCTTTAAATCTTACTTAATATTCAGTTAAGACTATCCACTCGCAAAAATACACTATCTTGGAGCCTAATTGCGGCCACCACACTAATGCGATCATCACAGTAAACTTTTCAGCCCAAAATCATTTTTTTGTCTACTTATATGTCGTATGTGGCTTCTGCGTCCGTCAAATTATATGCGAAACAAGATAAAAAAAGGCAAAAATAGTATATACGCTAGCGTATGTCCACTCTAGACTAACAATAAGATATGAGAACTACTATTATGTAATTTAACTCTACCCCTTACGTCTTCAGGAAAAAATGGCTTCATCTCCCTTGTACTACCTTTTCCACTTAATGTGAAAGTCAAATCGTTTGAATGAATTGAATCATTGCGGTTGATGAGGAAATATCATCTTTGTTCTAATTGACCATTGAAATCCAAAAAGAGTCACAGTATACCATATATAATTTTGGTATTTCTGGGATTAAATCCAAGTCTCATATGACAAACGCCATTCTACTGGCAAACCAAAGATGTAATTTGGCATCAACAAGTATCTCTTGGTGACATATTAAGAATTAGATATTTATAGCAACTGGTGGAAAATACAATGTCTTGAATTAAAATAATTGAGTTCAAGTTAACATGGGATATCTACTGAGCAGTTTGATAAAAGCACCGAGCACAAAATATTTATTTCGCCAGCATCCTTACAAAAGTTAATGCAAGCAGCAAGCATGCGCACTTGCTCTTCCCAAAAACCAGATTCCTAATAATATCAGCAACTTGCAATGGTCATGAAACATTTTCAGAATTTATGCGTCGAGAAAGAAGATAAATGAATGAATAGTCTTTCACACATTCACAAACAATTCACGGCGAAGAAGAGCAACTTTGAACGCCGCCGCTGTGAGGGAAGTAAACTCCATCGTGCACACCCAAAGAGAACTGCCAAACTCAAAAGACAGGCGCGCTCACCCGTCTGCACTTGTTGAAAGAACCGGACTACTTTCGGACTTTTCCGTAGTAACTATTCGTGGAGACGCGCACATGATGTTACTCCGGAATGCCTTCTCCCTCACCCGGGCCAACTTGGTTGGCTTCGGCACTTCTGCGGAGTTGTCCCAACGGGAGTGCGCGCACGAGTGGATGGAGACTAATAAAATACACACAACTCCCTCTATTCCCAGCATCCTTTGCCTCCTCTTCTCCTCTCTCTTTCTCCCGGGGAGCCCCTGAGGGGGAGGGGTGGAGGAAAAGGGAGAGGGGCGGTTGTGGCAGCAGAAGTAGAGGCAGTATTAGGGGAGTGCTTGGCAGTGCCATTGCTGGCCGCTTGGAGGCGCTTCAGACAGACATGTGTGCGTGTGGCGATGGAAGGAAAATTGAGAGGGGAGGTTGGATGCGGAGCGGCAGTTTAGCCGGTGCTTCTCTCACGGGCGCTGCTGTTTCGTCGGGGAGCTAATAGGAAGCGCTAGCTGCAAGCGGTCCACTATAACCACCCCATCCCTGCCCGACCATGTCGTCATCATTTCCCACTTCCCCCCCCCCGGTAAACCAAAGGGGGGATGAGGGGGTGGTGGCTTCCCTTATGCGTGCTGCATCCCACCCCCCCAATTCGGCCCAAAAAGCAGAAGACATCCCCTCAATACGAGCGGCTGAGTGGAGACGTTGTAGCAACTACGAAGCGTCCCCAGGCCTACTTCTCCCGCACCACACCCCACACACACAAAACCCTTAATCCACCCCCTACCCCATTTCCAACCACCTCCCGAATTCCCTCCCTCCCGCCACCGCCCTCCCGAATCGCCCTTTACGAAAAGAGCGCCACCCGCTCACCACGCCCTCCCCGCGAGCCCTCCCCGTCAAGAGTCATTTCCAGCGTCCGTCGCCTCCCGAGCCCACCGCCTCCCCCACGACGAGGGCATTCCTCCCCGGCGTTTATACCCCGAGGATCACCTCATTGGCTCCCCAGCCTCCCTCCCTTCGTTGGGCCCCCGGTGTTTGAAAAAATACGCTCCTCGCTAAACGGACTCACTTTCAGAAGCGAGAGACAAGCCGTGACCGGGCGGGCCGAAAAGATTGCGCACAATCATCACCAGTTTTTCGATCCGATGCTCGGATAACTGCAGCCCGGAATTCCTCCCAACTCAAACCTAGCTCTCCCACACCATAATAGAGTGCTCTTACTACAATTATTTTGAATCTATGTGTCTGTGCCTTGGACTTCCTCGTGGGAGAATTCCTTCTAATTTGACCCCAATAGTATTTTCCAAGAGTCAATAGAGCTCAGGGTGTGTTCTATGCAGCTGAATATCCCTGTCTTAACGGGAGCATGCCCATGAAAATCTACATAAAACACCTAAATTGAAAAATGAAATGGAACGTAGCAGTTTTCATTGTACTTGAGAACCACAAACTTGGAAAGAAATTGGTAGCAATGCATTACATGAAAACCACGAAATATCAACACATTATAGTATTTGATTTCCACTTTCCCATGTTAAAAATACATTTTAAGTTTGGTTCTAACTATTTAAATTATGTTGGTTTATTAGTACTCCATAACTCACGTAAAAATATACAATATTAATTTTTAATGCTACAAAAGAAAAGCATTCATTGATGGATTTTTATTGCGTCAATAACGTTTATTGACTCATGTTTTGTTTTTAAATCCGAAGGAAAAATTGTAGCCCGAGTTACTTTAGCGTGAATCACCGACTATATTATAGTTTTTATGAAATATTTTAATGTTTGAAGAATTTAATTTGTTTAAATTGCTATATTGTTGATTGAGTGCTTTTGCCACAAGAGCAGCAGTCGCATTAGTTCTGTAATTATGAGAACAAAAATGGAATATATTGCCGCTTGAGGTACCTACTCATTTTAAGTAACGTGAGTTAACTCCAACTGAACTTCAATATCACGAGAAATAATGAAATACAAATTACACGGGCATGGAATAAAATGCGTTCGAAACTTAAAAAAATGTTTCTAACATATGCAAATGAAAACATAATCTAAGGAGATATTTTGTTTTAAAACTTGGGTGCAATATGATTTAGTTACTAGTAAATGTGAAAGAATAACTTAAGTTACCACGTAAAAGTCAATCGTGCTCAATACAGTCCTATCCCATCATACTCTTCAGTACACCTCTCATTACTCATTTCACCCGCCGACTTGATCTTCAGCACCCACCTCCAGTGCCAAGTTTTGAGGGCTTCTATTATTCTCTGGTCTAATTATTTAATAGTCTGCGTCTCTGAACATCATAGAGCCACACTCCTAACGAATACTTTCATCTAATGAGACAGGTCTTCCGGTTTCTCTTCCACGTGGGTTCATCATTTTAGACGACATGTTTTGCAAACGTTCCAGTTTTCTCCTTCAGGCCTGAAGTAGTTTGGATGCAGCTTAGGTCTCCTCAGTCTGGTGCCGAACGTTTTTGGCGCGCTTTCTGGTTTGAGTTTTGGAAAATACGCTCCCAAATGCTGTAGAGCACAAAACCGTCTTCTCTTTTTCAGTTGTATACATACAAACGGCCGAGCATGATTTGGAACCTTCGCCCATGGCATTGAAGGAATGAAACTTTCAGCTATGACGGTAAATTCAATGGAGTTGGAACTGTGACTGAGCGCGATTAATTCAGGATATCAGTGCAACGACAATCTACAGATATTACCTCAAAAGACAAAATATTACTGCCTTAAGAATTGTGGCGTGTAAATTAACTCAGGGTTAACTGGGCCTGCGAGAGGACGTAGGTAAAGGCGGAAAATATGGGAAAAGGAGCCTTTCAGAATAAACAGATAAAACAAGGATATATTAAGAAGGAAATTCGCACCTTATGCTTTTGTATTCTGTATTAAAACAACTCCAATGCCATTGGCATTCAGAAAATTTATGGTTGGTCAAACCCAGTAATAGTGACATAAGTATGGCCTTTAATTATTTCAGCATCAACTAACGTGCAAGAAAGTCACTTTTGTGCATATGGAAAAATGCAAAGGTTGAAATGAGGTAGGTAGACACTGAATACAAAATGGAATATACAACGACCCCACTGAATGTACGCAAAACATAACAAGGCGGGAATATTCTGAATGAAGCGAATGATTATACGGATACTGGTATTATCCTGGAGACTTCGGCTCGCGTTCTCCACTAGGCTAGCTCTTCCCTCACGCCCTGCGCAACTCGCAATAAGGCCGCACCGACAATTCAACAGCACCGCCGTCCAACAATGCCACCGGAATGTTGTGAGAGAAAGTAACTGCGATGGCACTAAATAAATCAAAGCGAGCGAATGGCGAGTCGGCACATTGAAATTTACGGCTCAAGGCGGCGGAATCCAAGAAGGCAGCCCTCGGACGGGAAGCGAATGGAGTGTGGGGGCGTGCACGATGCGAGAGATGAGATTGGGTTTTGTTTTTGCCAGGGTGCGGGCACGAAATGGTGAAATGACTCGGACGCGCGATACGAGTGGGGAGCGGCTCGCTTGCCAAGATAGCGCCGTTGTCTCCCTCCGAAACGGATGCCATGGAAAGCGAAACGGACTGGATCAATCGGATAAACAGGAACGGAATGAAAACATGCATTCCCGCCGGACATATTTCAGAAACACATACGACAAGGCTCACAGGGACGTGCTCCACCGGATGAATAATATACCTACAGTAACGAGTGCGAAATATACTATTCATGAGAAAAATTAGTAATGCAGAACTTACACTACAAGCTGTGTGCGCGTACGGTTCTTGATTGTTTTCCGTAACAAAAATATGCGGATAATAGGGATTTATGATTTTACTGCAACAATCTAGACATCTAACCGTTAGAGAATATCATGCAGGGTTAAAGCATGTGTACATTTCTGAAAATAAATTAAACTTAAGTCACGACTTAACTTTCAATGAATGTGCACCATGTGATGCATTATAACTATATTAAATACATATATTGACGGAAAACTAAGACTAGAATAAATTTAGAACACGCGATCTTCTTTATCATTACGAAAAAACAAATGTTCAACACTTAGTACATTTGTAAAAAACCTGGTTACTTTAAAGAAAATGTTGACATTATGTAATGACAGTGGTAAATGAGCCGAAATCTGCAGCTCACTCTCAACCCTCAGGGAGTTCACAAAAAGTAAACCGAGGGGTAAGAAGAAATGGAAAATTTCCCTTTAATATAAAAGGGTTCAAAATTTTAAATACGATATTTTTTTAGAGAGCATAATAAAGAAGGCTTCCACTTGCATGTTTGCATTGACTGAGATTAGATGTTTACTCACCAGAAGATAAGGCGAAGTCTCTGAATTGGTCGGCGAGACATCCTCCCGGCTCATTTCCGCGGATCAATGATGTTTCATTCTGAAAAGAAAAAAGGCAAACAAAATTTGAGATTGATTTTGAATTCGGTTGGCATAGGAATACATAAAAATGTCAAATAAGCCCCGTGATGATGAAAATTCATGCCTGAGGATATCCAAAGACGCCTTGCGGATTCAAGAAAAACTAATATTTATTCATGGGCGCCCCACAAACCCAATCATTTCACCCCTTCGCAAATCTTATACGACCTCCAATTTTTAGTCCAACACAACATTCCATTAGTATCTGGTTATTCACAAAACCCAGGGAGAGTTATTCGCAGATGCATTTCGTAAAAGGAAAATGGCGCGGCACGATATCATGTGCAAGTCACTTCAAATAATGTAGTAAATCTTAAAATGTTAAAAATGAGCCAAAGAGGCACTTATAAGCATAAATTGTTCCCCTAAAATATGAAGCCAACGCCATAACTGCGAGAAATATACAAATGCTCAGTTTAAATTTTTTAATATTGAACACAAATGAAAGTTGCATGTTGAGTGCTTTCTTTGAGCATTTTACATAATGATATTTTAATGTATTACTTCACAGAGAGCGACATATACATTCCTGAGGATACGTGTCCTTACGAGAGCTAAATTGTTATTGTCGAATTATTTTATTTCATTACGAGGTCAATATAGTAACTATTATTTCACCACAAGGAAGGAAATAGGCCGACGTCAACTGATTGATCAAAGAGTGTTATAAATTGTTTAAAAAAATAATCAGTGAATGTTTCGCGGTACATCGCTGGACTCCATGCAATATTAAAATATCAAGTCACACTGCCTTCCTCAAATTTGCTCTATCTTATCCTCAACTACGCCAAACTGTCATTAAAAAATTAATAGCCGGCTATAAAGGATTAGGGTAGGCATCTAGGATGTTCGCCTGAAATTATCATAGTTAACGCCAATTCTCTTAGCCTAAGATTATATCTTATTACTACCTGCTATTTTCATTGTCCTTACAACGATGTAGAAATGAAATTTTCATATGACTTTATGCAACAATACTTAACTTTAAGCAAACATGGATACGATATCATTAATTAAGCTGTATTCCTGCGCTTTTTCCGTATTTACGCGGACCCCCATTCCAGTATCTTATACAACCGCAAAAACTGCAATGAAAGAATGAAATAAAACAAATCCTCCGTACTCCATTGGCTACGGCAGGAATATGCTACATGCACACATACCTGAGAAATTATATGTATACTACTTCAACGAAATAATCGAATCAAAATGAACATTTTCCGAGCATACCATAACCCTCGGATCTCGTTTGCCATTACTAAGGTGGAAATGCAAAGCTTTGATATGCGGTAACTTCACTAACGCGTAGCAGTTTCTAGGGTATAGTCTGACGATTTATCTGGATAAGGAGAGATAATGGCCCCGTGATTTTTTAGAGGACGATGAAATCCAAAACCGAATGCTACAACACACCAACCAATATTCCACGCGACATCGAACAAGAAAACATTCTATTGCACCGAAACATTTCTATGATTTAAACTCATTACAACAAAATATGACAGCCCGTCCTTGAAAAATAAACCCTTGTATGATCGTATGATCTATAGAGACACCTAAGATCGTTGACTGCAAACTTAGCAGTCATTATTTCTCTCACCCCACCTGCCCTCCAGGGCTGCATGCTTGCTTTCACGTGCACAGGAGAACCATTAAAGGTTCATATGATTCGGGAATCATTAATCCCTCATCATCAGTAGCCGAGATCAATGAAAGCAAGGCTGTAACCTTATTCGCGGGAGTCCGCTCATCAAAATTAATGGCCAAACAAGTTGGCAGGCAGCACGGCTTAATCACCTAGTCGTCACGCTGTTTGCAGTTCGTTTGATGGCGATGGGCACGCGCCTTTCTCTCCCGGTGGAGCGACGCTGCTGGAAACAGCTACTTCCCCCCCAACTGCGTGCCCCCCCCCCTTAAATCAAGGCAGCAGAACGCACCCCCCGTGCACCACGGAACCATGCACGGTACGAGGCAGGGGTGGAGGGGGCGAAGGCGACTAAAAGGAAATAAAAATGCTTCGAAATATCCATCGCAACGAAAGGGCGCTGTATATTCAGAGGCAGCTGAAACGTATCGGGAGTAGGAGATCAACAGTTGAATGGGGGGGAGTCATACGTCTTTGGGATAGTTCCTCTCACTGCGAATTTTGAGGTAGTTTGAGCGAAATATCACTCCACCTAGATTTGATGAAATTCACTTCATTTTAAAGATCAATCTCCCATCTTTTCAATGATATAAAAATATTAACCCCTTGTCGTACTACTTTTATAGTAATTTACCTAAACATTTAAGCTGTTTTACATGGGATAGATTACGGCTGTGCTCTCCAGGGGTGAATATTGTAAAAAAGAAAATAAAATAAACTAACGGTGTGTAGTAAGTATGTTCTCTCAACTGTTTATAAAAATTAATCAATTACTCACCGCAATAATTTTAACAAAATCGCAAATAAAAACCATCTTTAGTGAAGGTGTTTTCACCGTGCGGCGAGGAAAAATGAGTCAAGTTAGTGACTTATGTAGCTAAATTCATTTAATTACTGTGACTTTTGTCATGTATAAATATATTTTTGCGCCATTAATATTACAATATTTACTTCATACTTCTTACAGACACTGAAATCAAAAATAAAATTCGAATATGGCCTCCATTACGACTATGGAACTATCTCGCTCGAACCAAAAGGCTCGAACCTTAAGCCCAGACGATGTTTCACTTCCATACCAAGAAATATCCTCAGACCCCCAAAACTTTGTGAATTCTGGTAAATAAAACTGTGGCGGATAGGAAAATTAACAAAATGTCTTTAGAAAAGAAGAAGAGTAGAGCATAGCAAACCGCGAAGAATGAATAGCGAGAGCCCACAAAATATTCAATAAGGACCTATCAACGAAGATTAATACGTGCATGGAGGAATTGAAATTATATGAAATGACCGAGAATGTTTTCGGAATCTGCCATTAAATTCGTCTTCACTGGACATTGAAAATCAATGCAAAGCCCTCACGAAAAGCAAAATACACACCTTTGAACTCGTGTACAACTTGTAAAACACTCTTTCTTCCTACAAAAGATACCTCCCCCTACCAGGAAACTGTTTAAATGCATATTATATTCCTCAGAACTCAACAATATCTAAAATGTTCCCTTAATGTAGAGTCTAGATGAAGCACAGAGAGTAGCCATCAAACTACCCTTTATGGTAGTTCTCTCCATTGTTTTTCGGGTTAGCTGCGTCAAGTTTTATTCAGGAAAGCCTCGGAAACGTCATCTGAATAAAAATTGACGCAGCTAACCCGAAAAACAATGGAGGGAACTGCAATTGAGCGCTGCGAAAGCCTCAAATAGAAACCCTTTATGGTAGTTTGGGGCCGAATTGGATATTGAAGCGGCGAACTGTGATCTAGTGTCCAGGTTTTTATTTATCTTTAGCTGACTTCCAAGCTCCTTTCATGTCATTAAAATACTTTTTATCGCACACCCACAGTTTATTAAACATTCTCCTCTTTGCCAGGGCCTTCAGCATCCCGTTGCTTCTCGTTGCATCTTCCATCTATCGCGTCCGCCGTCATGGAATTTCGTCCAAAAGTGAACTTTACTCACTCGCAAAACCCAACCCTCATGCCATCGAGTTGGACGCGATTGACGGAGAGTAACTAGGCAGCATCGAAAGCATGGAAGTACTCCGCTTTGACTGAGTCATTGAAGTGAGCTATAGTCAACTGAGCCATCGATTGTCATGCCTGCCTACGCCGCCATCGGCAACCAAGCGTTTCCCGAGAATTCGTCACTCGCCCTCTCCTTGCCGTTCAACCCTCAGCTTTCGTCCTAGCCGTCACTTCAAAGGTACCGCCAGTGCCCTCTCCTACCCTTCCCATTCACCCCCACCGCGCAACACCCTACACCACCCCTTCTCCCGAACAAAACTGCCATCTCGCCACCAACCCTCTTCTCTCGCTCTCCCAATCAGCCATTTGCCACCCGCTACGGAGTTCCGTCCTATTGCTTCCTTCGTCTCCCGTCTCCTCGTTTCACTTTCTCTTCTCCTTCCTAGGAAGCGTTGCTGCAGTTACTATGTACCCGTTATGCTCTCACCCACTTCAAACTCTTCACCCCTTCTCTCTCCCGCCGCGCGCAATTTCAAACTCATCCATAAATGACGTCGCGCAATTTTCATGAATTCTTTATGTCTCCCTCATTCCCTCAACCCCCTCGTCTGGTCGCCATAAATCCACGCAAGCATAACTCCCCCTCCTTCCATATTCTTCTCTCGAGATTCGATCGAAAAACCGCTGCACTGCCGTGATCATGCTCGTGGGGTGATGGAAAACATGCATCCAAACAAATGCACAATGAAATAATCAGGGAATGCACAAAGCGAGCGGTGGCCACGGCAGCGGTTGATGTAGGCTGATGATTTAAACATTTCGCTCGCGATGAAAAATTGATTTTGCGTCGCAATGGCGGTCGCGATGAAGCCGTGTAATTGCGACGGCGATACGCGTGCGTTTATTGTCCCGGAAACGGGGGACTTTTCGGCTGTTGGCCGATGGAGTGAGCTAAATGGCCCAATGGGACGTAGCAGCATCGACAGCACCCGGGAGTTGGACGGAATTATAGTACACACCAAAATAATAGTCTGTCCTAAAGAGTCAGAGCAATTCTCATTGTAGGAATGATTGTAGTTGGATAGGATACCCTTACGGGTTATGCGTGCTGTGCATGATATTCATTGGTGCCCATAAAATACTGTAAAACTTGTTTACAATAAATGAAGATGAAAATGGCATGGGATGAATGCGGAAAAAATGTGATGAGGAAAAAAGGCATATTCTGGGCATCAAATCTGGCCTGTGTAAATGTGAAAGTGAGAACAACAAGAATAACCAAAAATCTGTACGTAATACCATACAATAAGTTTTCAGAAATCAGTCTTGGTAAAATCGTGTCAATTTTGGAATAAATAACCGCAATACATAAAAAATACAACCTCAGTTAATGCATTTAAAAACCTACAGTTTAATTCTGTGAAAGCAAATGAAAACATAGAAAAGGTATCGGATATAATAACCATACATTCTCGTATTATCTACAACAAATTGAACATTGAGAATTGGAATTGGTTCTTTATAACAAACTAATGTTTTAAATCATTTTTATATTTGTCTTGATGTCTGTTATGATAGGTTTAAGTTATGATTTGTAATATTCGTTTGAATTTTATCGCGTTTTTGAATTTTCACTAAATTTGTTAAATAAGCTCACACTTTATAATCACCTTAAATGGAACTTATGTACTTGTTTATTATATGTAAAACTGAAACCACTTTTTAATTTTTAATTTCTGTATGTTGTATACTATGTATTTTTCCTTTGCAAACAAAATATGTTTTAATGTAAACTTCTGCCCCAAAGGAGCTATTGCTCCTGAGACAATATGTTTTTTTTCTATTCTATTCTACAAATAAATATTTTCAGAAAAGTACTGAGTATTTTACATAATCATGAGTACTTACATAATGAATTTCTACAAAGTGAAGCCTGTCACTGTCAAGTTTATTCAAGTGTATACGGAACTCTGCCGTCAAAATAACCTTTTACTTAATTTTTCGTGCAAGTAGATATTAGTATTCTTACGTTTATATCTTACAAGCACCGAAAAATTCCCAATTTCAAGGTAATTGTCGGAATACCCTTCTGGAGAGGAGAAAAAACATCGCAAGAAAAGTTTCACGCCAACGTCTCGAGGGAGTCTTGCTCCCCTTCCCCCGCTATCATTGGTCTTTCTTGGAAATGCCCATCGCCCACCCTCGGACCATCTCCCAAATGAATGCTCACGAAAACCAGCGAAGTGCCCAGGCACCCACCCGGTCCCCATTCCACCAAGCCATTCGATTTCTCTCTATCGTTCCCTTACCCAGGATTCACGCCCACGGAAGATCGTCGCCGATACAGGGCTTTCTAACCCCCGCCCACTTCTCATATCAACCCCTCCCCTCCGTTAAGTGAGACTACTCACCCCCCCGCCCCCTTCCCCGCCAAGTCCCTTTTGCTCCCCTCGCCACTTGCCTGCCCCTCCCATCCAAGAAGAACCAAAATCATCATAAGACCCAAAATCTCCCTCGAAACCCTTCCTCTCCCTCCCTCCCTCAAAACAAAACTGCAAAAAAGGAAACATCTGCCCGAGCCCTTCGGAGGAATTCCGAGAAGACGACGATGCCCTTGAAGGGGTTAAGTTTCGGCAGAAAGGGCATTAACTCCCATCCGAGGAAGGGCCACTCCACTCGCAATAAGGGATGTGTACCCCCATCGAAAGATTTCCCGGGCCTCGAAGGGTCGTGACCTGGCAATCTCCCAGATTATGTGCCGAAGCGATTTCAGGATCTCGTATTCCTCAGCCCACGCGTTCCCGGAATAACAGATTTAAGCTTCTGTGAACATTCATTCCATTATATCCAAGCTCAAGACAATTGCCACACTTGCAGAAAACTTGACCAAAGCATCTAATTGAAAATAGGCATTAGGTATTGCAATGCTACTCCGAACTGAAGGTTCTTATTTTCGCCTTAAAGAAGGCTCATTTATAAAGGTTGAATGATTTCTGTACAATTATATTTGGGCCAAAAGAGTTTGAAATTCGTGCAAAATAATGTGGGTAAAATGAAATCTTTTCGTTAACATTACTGGTCTGCACTTGTTCTTAGTACGCAATGAAATAATAACTACCTTACAAACTAATAGATAAATTTCGAGGTATTGAATGCATTTCGAATTTTTCGTTATCTTTTGGGTACCTTAATTTCCCTCTAAACATTCATTTATTGGGCACATAGTGGTATCATGATATTTCTAATAGGATTTTGTACATTGAGCAAAAGTTACCTTAACGTTACATATTACTATACGCAATAACAAAGTAAAAATGTGAGAGGGGAATAGGTGCAATCAGAAAGTTCGTCCATAGCATTTACTTTTCTTTAATTATTCCATTATTGGCCATATAACGCAATAAGAAACCTTTTGCCATGTTAAGATAAATAATTTAATTTTTCAAGATCGTACCTATTGTCATACGCGGAATAACAGAAAATATAAAATTGAGGTGACAAGGTGCAAATACTTCGTTTTGTTGACACAGTTAATTTTCCTCAAAATTTCACTTATTGGGTACAAAGCAATATCATTACATTTTTGCAACATTTTTATGAAGTACATAATGATTTTCATGAGCTTAGTTCACATCATAGGTATTCTAACAACGATTACTTCATCGAGGAGTTCAGCAGATGGAATCTGGCAGCCATATTTATGTAGGGTGTAGCCGTGCCCGAAATACCCTATGGGGTACCCTATACGAGTAGGGGCTGTTTGTTTTAAAAATGACCGCTTTGATGACGTATATAGGGTAGTGTCACCCGTTGATTACGTCAGTAGGACATCGCATACGATGCCCTACAGACGTATTCAAGCTTGTACATATAGTTTCAATATTGCCAATGGGAAGGATATTTTCCCGCACTGGATCATGGAATTTGAGGCGCCGCTTACACTGACAATGAGCTGCCGACGGCCTGAGCTGGACTCCGTTGTACATCAGAAAAATCATTATTTTTCGGGATTGGAAACAGTTGTAGCTTTTTTTTTGCATCAATTTATAGAGCCATTGGAGAGTCACACGTGTGGATAACGTCGAGTCTGTATATGTCAAAATTAACCTTATATCATTTTTATAACAGTAGTAAAAATAGCAATAAGCATACAAAAATTATGATTCACTGTAAACAACAAATCTTTCAACTGATAGTCACCATTTTGTTATTGGAAAACTTCAAACAAACAGGTTTTATATGAGCTTCACTTCGGTAATTTTCAGAGAGAATTGAAGGTGGTTTTAGGTAGATTTTATTTGCTGGAGTAAAGGAAGTTCAAGGTAGATTTTTACAAAATTTGTTAAAATGTGGGCCCTCGTGTATTTCTGATGCGTAAGAACTGAAACGAACGGCATGACCATCGCCCATAAATCAATCAATGGAGGATGACCATGCGTAATTTCAGCTTGTAGTTATAAATAAAAGGATTTGGAATTTTCAGCCTTACTCGATTTCAGCCCACTCAGCGCTGCTCCGCTTGCCGGGGGAAGCTGAGTCATGGGGGAGGTTTTGAGGGTACGAGGGTACGAGGGTACGAGAAGGGGCAGACATGAAAGTCGGAAGGGGGATAGGGGGGAGGTCGCTGCTGGACATTGGCGAGGGCACTTGGCGTCTTCTCCCGCATGGGACATAGGAGGGAAGGGGAAGGGTCGGCCCGATTCGGCTGGACTGAAGAGAGCGTCCCTATTACTTGGAGACGCGCACAACGCAGGCCCGCACGACTCTCGAGCCGGGAGGGACAATACAAGTTTGCCCATCCACTCCAGATGCGAGGTGACCCCGACAATTATTCTAGCACGAGCGGAAGATACCCGTTGAAATTCAACGGGTGTGAAAAACATTAAACTTATTTTATAAGAAAACCGTTTCCGTTCTTCTTTCGGGTAAGAAGCATGTAGTGACGTCATTATAATTTTCGCCATCTTAAAACAGATTAAAGGTTCGAAACAGATGGGTCTGTATTTGAACCAGATTTAGAGCTGGTTACCCGTCCGTAGGTTAGGTAAGGATGAAATTTGAGCGGTTCTTAACGTAACTCGAGAAAATCCACGGGGAGATGCTCATGAGATGGGCATGCGGAGGTGGACATGTCTTTGACCATCCAAGTCTAACCTTTGTCTTTTTTCTTTCAAGGGCATATTTTCTCACAAATAAGACATTCATTTTGCTCTGTAAGATTTTTTCTAAAGGTTACTCTTTTTTCTATATGGCATGTTGAGGATTTATTTTTAAGTCCAAGGAACGGAAACACAGCGGCAAGTGTGAGTCTTAAATAGGCAACTCAATGATTGAGTGAATTTACCTCAGCTGCACTTTAACACTTTTAAACATATATAAATAACTCGTGACGTTAATGATGTGGGAATGAGTCTAAAAAACTGTTCGCAATCGTAATGAGAGGCAGACGGTTCCACCACGTGTAATTCATCTGTGTATTAAACGATAATAAACAACGTCATGTTTGTTGTAGTAACAGAAGCATTATTACCATTACTATTCACTGCACGTTAATATTCTTGCACATTCAATTGCGTGTGTAACCTATTTAATTTCTTTATGTGTATCGCTTACTACGTAAGTGTTCTCTCATATACATGCAAGTGCCCTTATGAGAGCTACTTTGAGAATAGATATTGAAGAGTATACTTGTTGTCAATATGAATTGAATTTATCGATTACCCCCCGAAGCAATCTATCTTGGGATTCTGGGCCCTTCTCATACAGTTTTATTTTCTACGTGCTATCATGGGTCTGCAGAAAAACGTGATAACTAAATGGTAGAGGCGTGAATATCCTTTGAAAATCTAATCTCTGGGTTCAAGGAAATATGCTATTGTTGATTTCAGAAAAAATGTTAGATATTTCAGCTAAGAACATGAATTTCAGACAAATTCGGAGGGTAAAATAAAATGGATTGAAAGATTTAGAAACTTCATTTATTCAGCCATCCGATAAAAAAATACCCCTGCCCTATATCTTGAGTGAAAGTACTTTTAAAATGCAAAAAATGAAACCGCTGCACCGAACCCAATGCTCAGCATAGACCACCAGGGGGGACCTTCGGGGGCCTTTGGGGGCCCTGAGTGCTTTTTAATATCGCATATGTTACAACCAGATATGTTTTCTATCTACATGCCAAATTTCAGTTCAATCGGTTCTGTAGTTTTTGCGTGACGAAGCAACATACAGACAGACATCATTATATTATGATATATTATTAAAGATCAAACCCCTAACCCTGAAAAAAAGGGTTTTGGTTAATTGAACCCTACAGTGTTTTTTGTCTACCAGTAACAAACATGTGTTCCAAATTTCATTAAAATCGGTCCCGTGGTTTAGGAGAAGATGTGGAAAAGACCCACATATATAAATACATACATTGACTTTTATATATATAAAAGATAAAAAGATTATTGCGTGCTACACCTTCATACATGATGCAATATTGGATATAAACTTCAAGGATAATCGATTTCCGTCGACAAATAAAATAAATCATCATCATATGAGTAATCTACCGGTAAAAGGTAGGTTATGATGAGAGCCAGAGAATATCCAACAGACTCTTACGCGTGCAGTGTATTTCTTTCTTCAACTCAGCGTCCTACTTTTCTTCATCCCGTCCATAAAACCTATTCTCTATCTTCCACTTTCCTCCCTATGAAATCTTAAAAGTAAAGTGTGTCTAGCTATATTAATACGTTATTTTAAATTATCAAATTTCCTAAGGCTGCTACCAATTGCACTGCTCTACTACTCTTCTCAGTAAGGTTTCACGGCAGTTTTTCGGACATTTAGGCAGTAAGGTTAGCGCAGTCGGCAATACCATCGCCTCCAAGTCCCCAATTTCAAAATCACTGCCCACGAGACTCAAGGGAAAGAAAGAAAGATGCCGTGGAAGGTACTGTAGGATGGCCTGTACACGTACAGGGCCGAAGACTTCGGAGATGACTCCGTTAGATTCTCGTGGAAATATTGAGGGGAGATGGTGGTCACTGCCCCTTTCCCCTCCCCCCAGGAATGTCTCCCCCGGCACCACTCACCCTGTCCACAGGCACCATGCGAGAGTGCAGTTCTCATCCCCTCCTTGCAGTTTATTTTTTACGACTCCCGTGTCAGAGTGGGGAAGGGAAAAGTGCGCCCCGCGGCCCCATCCGCTTCCCCTCCGTCTCCTCCCCCACACCCCCGCCCCTTCAATAACCACACTTAAGTCAGTTCCTTCCCCCTACCGACCATTTTCTGGGCCTCACCTTCGGGTATATCACCAGAGAGGAGGGTATCCTTGGGCAAAGATTCTCGCCCTTGGTGGACAATGAAAGTGGGTGCAAAGGATTTCGAGGAGGTCGAATATGAGAGGTGTACAGAGGGACGGACCTCAGAGACACCTCCCCTCGCCTCCACCTCCTCTGCTGCTCATGCCGGTAGAGGCCATACTTGTGTCTAAATCCGTAGACAGCTACTTGCATAATCGCACTCACGGATAGTTTCAGCGAAATATTTCCCTATGCAAAATGGAGAACTTATTCGAATTTAATTTTTTTATTCCAGTGTCTGTAATAAGTATGAAGTAAATGTTGTAACATTATCGGCGCAAAAATGTAGTTACATATGACAAAAATGCTCAGTAATTAAATAAATTAATCGAATAATATCTCTAACTTGACTCATTTTTTCACGCCGTATGGCTAAAAAGCCTTCAAAACAACAGTGTTTTTTTGCGATTCTTCGAAAAATTACTGCGGTGAGTAATTGATTTATTTTTATGAATAGTTGAGAAAGCATACAAACTACACACCGTTAGTTTTTTTGACGAAACCTACGTGTTATAAAACAGTAATTGTTTCAATAACCTCCCACTGGAGCGCACAGCCGTTATCTATCCCATGTAAAATAGCTTTTATTTTCAGGAAAATTGCTTTAAAAGTAGTTCGGAAAGGGTTTAATATTTTGATATCATTGGAAAAATGAGACAATTTCTTTAACACTAGGTCAAAATCATAAAATTCTAGGTTAAATGGTTTTTCGCTCAAATTATCTACTTTAAGTCCATGATTACTCAACGCATTTTCCTCGGAATCATTATAATTAACATAAAAACGTATCAGAGTCAACTTTCATCCAAAACGGCATCAAATGTTATAGCACTAAATACATCCTCAACCGTTGCATTCAGATGATGGCATTTGATTTGCATCATCACATTTGTCACAACTAAAAAATAATAACAAGGCATCAAATTTATTTCACACCATGCGAAATCGCGGCATTACATTCACGTCAAGTCCACGATTACTCAACGCATTTTACATGGAATCATTATGATTAACATATAAACATCTCAAAGTCAAATTTCTCCCAAAGCGGTATCAAATTTTGCTTAGCACTGAATAAATCCTCATCCGAAGCATTCATATAGTGGCATTCGAGTTGCATTATAGCATTTGTAACAACTACAAATAATAAAAAGGCATTAAATGCAATTCCACCATGAATTATTTACATTAAAAATGTTGTTATAAACCGCCATATATTACTTAATTCTAGCTTGTAAAATAACGATGAGTTTGCCATGCTTGAGTAAGATATCCCCACGTGGTTTCAGAACAACAATAGAAGTCTGCCATATCTGTCACTCCGTCTTCACTTAGAATTCCCGGGGGATGGGGTGAACAATTGCAGATATAAACATTGCAGTCGCTATATAACAAGAAAGCCAATAGGGAGGCGACGTAAAATCACATGACAAGGAGGAGGGAAGAAAAAGGACGCCGACTAATAATTAAAATAGGGTAACGAGAGGGGAGTTTTCACCCAGACACCATGAAGTAAGGACGTGGGGAGTGCTCGCCCAGATTACGTAGCCAGTATCAATATCACTAAAACAAATTTAAGCATCTACAAGTGAATGCGGATAGAAACCAGGCAGATGTTTAGCAGATCCGACACTAACAGGCGACCCCAAAGACTAACCAATGTAAATAGCATGGGACAACGTCCATTGGAATCGAGAACCGAGGGGATAACGGCTTTCCTGTATGAACCTGATCCGACCTGTGGCGTCCTGTTTTTGGTGTATCGTAAATATGTCATTTTGGTTATTATTCTTGTTATGTGGTCATATAAGATTTAAGTGAGTAAGAATTAGACCTCACGGCCATCATTCATATATTGGCTATTGTATCTGCGGCTAAGTTAGTTATAAAAAACCGGGCCGAAGTATGGACTTTGACTTGCATAAACTTATGATAAAAGGAGGAAGAAAATATTCAATGCTGAATATATGTGCCCACTTTGTGTAGAGGCAAACGAGTTAAAGAAACTGATTTTCATGGCCACATTAAATGAAAGCAAGATATTGAAATTGTTACCATTTGTAAAGTAATTACTTTAGATTGATGTGTATGGTTTGATTTTAAAGGTTTTGATGTCCTATTAAATTTAAATACATGGATTAAATGGTCCCATGTTCTGATTTGCTGAGCTTGCTTTGCAGAATTAGAACAACGATAAAGGTAAGGAATACAAGTGAAGTGAGGGGGATATGTTACAATGGCTCTCAAAAGAGAGGCAATAATTAAATAGATAATTTTCCTTATATCGAGACATTACAAGCTATTATCTTCATTTTGCTATCATTTTAAATTAGAGACAAAGATATTATTCTAAATGTATCCCTTCAAGGGCATGTATTGTGGAACAGGAAGGAAAAGGAGGTAGGAAGTATGTCGAGCACATGAATGAAATAATATGCGGCAATAAAGGAGTTTTCGACGTTAAAGCACGGCGCTCGTGAATATTTTCGTTCCTCCAACACTCAAACCTACGTTCAGCAGTATAAAACCTTTAAAAACAAAAATAAACGCTCGAAGGTGACTTAAAGATAACTATGACTATTACAGCACGAACAAAGTACAGTTTTGATCTCGGAGAAAGGCCTGAAGAGAAGAAGATGATGTTAGTCCTTCCTTAGAAAGTAAGTAATCACGGTGAAGGCAGAGGGCTCTGTGTGAGGATTCTGATGTCCTTGGGCGTATTTCAAGAGAGGACAGTCAGGGGGATGGGAGAGGTCAGGAAACGAATGTGCTTGAAAGGCGAGGATAGGGTTGGACCCAAGAATGTAATCTTCTACCGCCCGAGAGGAACAGTGTGCCGGAGGAAGGGAAGACATAATGACGTAGGCCGGGGAGAGACTAAGGGAAGGGCGCAGTCAAATAATTTCCCTAGCCCCATTCGCCGGTAGGCGCTTACCGATCCAGTGACATCCACAAAATGGCTTTCACATTCCTGAGTGGCAAGCAATGGGTTTATTCGCTTAGAGCCTTTTTTTGCACTCCCTGGTACCCTTGAGCCATCCACAGCCGCCGAGACCAGGTACCGAGAACAGCTGAGGTGAGGAATAAATTTCAAAAGCCCATTACATGGATTGCTCCGGGTGAGGTTGCCAAGAGCAAAAAAAAGAGCCATTTCAAACGAGCCTCAGAAGGATTACCTCCTTTGCATTTTAACTGGGGAGGCTGGGACGTAAGCTATTATCACTATTTGAATACAGTCTCGTTCATAAAAGCAGAGGTGTAAAAAAACGGTTGTGTGTATTTTAGTGAGCTATCAAGCTTATATTACTTACTTGAAAGATGTACGGTACAAACATTACTAACCACTCTAATATTTTCGCTCCTTGAACGCTACAGCTTCCCGTTATTAAGATGAGTCAAAAGGCTGACCTAATTTGACGTGACGTGAGAGAATAATAGAAACGCTACCAAGGCTAAGTGCGCGAATTTTATGAGTTAAATACACTATTAATTCCTACGCCTAATACTGAAAAAGATGTGTTTTTATTACATCGCATGTCAGAAGCAATTTATTACCGAAGAAAAAAACTAAGAAATTAGAAGAGCGTAGTAAGAGGAAAAACGGAAATAGCCAGGAGTAAGAATTAGGAAATAAAAACAAAACTTGGCGAGAAACTATTGGAGCACAAGGAAATTGGTGGAGTAGGTAAAGCGACTGTAAAATAAAGTAAATGGAGAAACTACTAAAAGACGGTGAAGTGGAACTGTAATACGCAAAGGTGAAAATGTTTTTGGATGGTTAGAGAGGACTAAAAATAAAGCAAGACGCAGGGAAGATACTTAACGAATGGGAAGAGATACAGGAAAGGTGGAAGGAATACATGGAAGAACTATGGCAGAAACAATAGGTCTGCGAACTTAGATCTAGGTAAGGCAATAAGAAACGGAAAATCTCGGAACAGGGATATTACACATCGAAATGAAGAAGGTACTACGGGAAATGAAGGCTAAGAAAGCTGTGGCAGAAGACAACATACCATCAGAGCTATTTGGGAAATAATGGAAGGCGAAGATTTTTCGAACGTACTCGTAGGATCTACGAGGAGGGAACATGGCCAGATAACGTTGTAAAAAAACAGTAATGATCCCTTTCCAGAAGAAAAGGAAAGCATCAGAATGACTAGAGAACAATAAGTTTAATGTCACACACTGGAAAGGTTGTGCTTGAAATCATTACGGAAAGTTGACGGAGAGGCCACTCAAGTATTTGGGTGACGACCAGTCCTGGTATAGGAAGGGGAAGGCAACCCGAGATGAAATTGTGGTGACGAACACACTTGTGGAAATGAGCCTAGAGTACATGCAAGACGTTATTGTTTGTTTTTTAGACTTCAGAAAGGCGTTTGGAAGACTAAATTGTGAAAATTGAATAACATATTAATAAAAAAAGGAGTAGATTGGAGATATAGGAGACTAATTCGAACTGGTAAATGGCCCATACGGCACAGGTGAGAGCGGGTGACGGAAAATCAGCGTGGGCAATCATACGTCGCGGGGTAAGAACAGGCAGCCCTCTATCGCCTTTGCTTTTTAACGTTTACGCAAAGGAAATCATAACGCTTGACGTAGAAAAAAATTAAGTAAGACAGGTCATAAAGTCAGCTGATTTAACTGATAATCAGGCGTTAATAATTCAAGTCAATCAAAGGATTTCAGATATTGGTCGATGGATTAGAAAATTGGAGCAAGAAATAAAGAATGAAAATAAATCATACGAAAATTGACGCAATGAGGTTCTCTATAGGTAAAAGAAAGCGAGGGTGTCCATAAAGGTAGGAGGGCCCAAGCTGGAAGATTAGGAGTATTTCAATCACTTAAAGTGAGGAACACTGGAAAACTAGGCATAGTAGTTAAGATATTAGAATTAAAGTCCACAAAGGAGACGTCCACACACAGGAGAGAACTTATGACGGGGATCTTTTGTAAGGAGGCAAAGAATAAACGGTGATGTGTAGCGTTGTACGGTGCAGAAAATTGGACTCTCAGATGGATTAGAATAGGCTTCAAGTGTTAGATATGTAGGTGTTGAGGAGAGAGAAGAAAGTGTGATGGGCGGAAAGAAAGACAAACTAAGAAGTGCTCGACAAGGTGGGCAAGGAGAGGAAACTGCTGGAGAAGATTAGGCAGAGTAGGTTGTTGAAGAAGTAATGAGGGGTGAAGGGATGCTAAAGGCCTTGATATAAACTAGAGGATGCAGGGTAAGTGGGGAAGGGAAATAATAAGAATAGATTAAATGCAGGAGATGAAGAGGGGTAGGTCGAATTCCAAGCTAAATAATGCGATCACGGAAGGGGACAAGAGCTTGCGGCAGTAAAAGATTTTAAGGCTATTTTTCTTCAATTTAACCTACCTTAACCGGTAGATCACCGTTAATGTGAAACAGAAGTCTTTATTTTCATATTCGTCATAATTTTCCCGGTTATTTATATCCTTGTTCACTCTCTGCTACTCTTTCCAATCAATTATCCTTCCACTATTGTTTTCAGGAAGGTATTGAGTATAACGATGCGTAGGATAATATATAAAATTTACAGTCATATATTAATACAATTTACAACTAATATGAAAAATTTATGTATATATAATTATTTTTACGAAAGAGAAAACAGATGATGGGGGGTTTGAACGAAGACCGCTTTAAAGCCGGAAAATGTTTTATGTAAAGAGGAAGTAAGTATGCTTAAGAAATATGGCATTATAACGAAAGGCAGCGCCGAGGATGATACTGCTGAGATGCGGGTATCGAATGAGAGGGATGAAGTAAATTTTACAGCGGAGAAGACATACGACGCGAGGCGTCGAGTATACGCATCGAGATGAATGGAGGAAGTTAGATGGGAATAAGGAAATAGATGTTAAAGTCCGTGACAGAGGGAGGAATACAATGTAAACGCGGAAAGACAAGTAGGCACTGTAGAAAAAATGAGTGAAGCAAAAGGATAAAGAGCAGGATAGGGATAGAGGATGAGACTATGCATATTGAAGTAATAGGTCTACCTTTCACTGCTGTTAACTTTTCCCTCCGTCTTTCTGTTTTTACATCCAAGTCAAACTCGTTAAACCCTGCCTAGGGCCTTCAGAATTGAGCACAAAGCCTCCGTACGAATTTAAGCGCCATCGGGGTTGATACACGTTAATGTAACGGTGTCTTAGCACGATTCATTGAGTGAGTTTAAATGATTTCAATAGAAATACCTTTGTTTTCTACGTTTGATTTAAGTAGATATTCGATTATTGGGTTCCCGCCTTTGAATCAAATGAACAAT
This sequence comes from Pyrrhosoma nymphula, assembly GCA_963573305.1. NCBI lineage: Eukaryota > Metazoa > Arthropoda > Insecta > Odonata > Coenagrionidae > Pyrrhosoma > Pyrrhosoma nymphula. The sequence continues at coordinate 147,053,769 of OY754328.1, forward strand.
TCTTTCTATATCGGAGACATAAAAAAGGAATATTTGTGTTCCTTAAGACGCATCCTTAAAGGTAGTAATCATTTCACCCAGAATTTGATGATTTTGGCCTCATTTTAAAGAAAAACCCCATATTTCCAAATATATCAAAAAATCAACCATTATCAAACTACTTTTAGAGAAATCTGCCTGAAAGTATAAACTGATTCACATGGGATAGGGATGTGCGCTCCAGAGGGAGAATATTGAAAAAATCGGAATTTATAACACCTAGATTTCGTCAAAAACTAACATTATGGAATTGTAAGTTTTTTCAACTATTTATATAAATTAATCCATTGCTCACCGCATTAATGTTTACATAAACAAATAAATACTGATGTTTTGAAGGTCTTTAGCCGTATGGAGTGAACAAATGAGTCAAGTTAGATACTTAAGTAGATATATTTTTTTAATTACTGATAATTTTTGTCATATATAACTTAATTTTTGCGCCATTAATGAAAAAGTATTTAATTCATAATTCTTACAGGCGCTGAAACTGATAAATAACATTCGAATATGGTCTCCAATATGACTAGGGAAATATCTCGCTCAAACTACCTTAAGAGCAAACGATGTCACAGTGAGGAGCGAACCGTTAGCGGAGGCAAGGAGCCCTCTGTCACTCCTCCTCAACACCTTGACAATCGGAGAGGACGGAGAGCAACAAGGTAGATGCTGTCTTCCACGAGAGAGGACGAGTTCGGAGCCCTTTTTAAGGGGTCTAATGTACCCTTGCGCTTGAAAGGAATGTTCCCTTGACCGGAGGAGCGGAATGGGGACGACTCGTAACAGGAATCACGTGACTGGAACACGGATTCCCCATCTCAGCCCCCCCTCGCATTCCCCTCAGCAGAAACGGACTACTACACCCAAACCCCCCGCACTCCCGAACGCCTTCAAACTCCAAAATCGACGACGACGTATTTCCTCCTGTAGCCTCGCAGCAGCGAAAGGGAAGAGGCAAGGGCTCAATTTCTTCTCCGTTCCGTGCCCTCAAGCCCTCTCCAAAAACTCCCCCGTCATCCGCTTCTTCTTTCTTGATTTTTCTTTCTTCCTCCTCAGAACAACACCCCATCCTCTTAGATGTCCGCTCCCTCCCCATTCCCTCTCCCCTCCGTCCCCTCCTCCCGATCCCACCCCCCACTTCTCCAGCCTCCACACACAGGAGTAAACAATAAGGACGTCCCTTAATCCAATCCTCTCTCTCTCTCTCTCCTCCTCATCGTCCTCATCTCTTGCCTTCACCGGAGACGGGAGGGCGGGGATGCAGGTCGACGGACTTTCCTTTTGACGGCAACGAATAAATCCCAACTGCCCCCCTTCTCCGCTCCTGCCCAACCCCACCCTCACCCCAATCCGTCCGGAAGGAACAACTTTTTCCTCCGCCCGCCCCGTCCAGTCTCCTCTCCTTCCATCCTACCCGTCCAATAAAAACGACAAAATTATGTAATTCCAAGCATAAAAACTGACTGGTATCTGTGTAATTATTTTTGTAAAGTTACGTCCAACCTCTATAAATGGTGTCATTTTGTGTATGAGTGAGTTATCGGTATTTTAAATTTATAACTTTTGACCCCCTTTTGGTACCCACACTACCTCCACCCCCATCCACTTGAACCTAAGCTAAAAATAAATAGTTAAGATAATGTTGAGATACCTCCGAGTCAGCTACGACCACTTTTTAATCAAATAAAGGATTTTTTATTGTCTTATTTTCTAATAACCTTCTTATGAGCATACTATTGCTGACTGTATTTTACAACCTCTCATTTCTGAAAATATGGAAGAATTTTGAATATGATGTTTCAGATGGAATATCCTTTTTTCTGCTACATTAAATCGACCACCATATCACAATTCACCGAAATTCAAAATTCTGACTAGGGAAAATACAAATACCTAGATGGGTGGCAATGACGGAAGGGATAGTCTGAAGGTTGATTTTTTAAAGTTAATTTGGAATTACGACACAGGTACAACGCTGCCTAACTCAATTTCATTTTGATGTTATCACTTCCTACTTTTCTGTGATTGATTAAAGAATATTGATATAATAGATTATTGCTCTGTCTTGAGGCGGGGTTAAAGTACCAAGTCAAGAATCACAGAGGTATCGACAACGGATTTCCAATCTGACACCGAGAAGAAGGCATCCACCGTGCATACCTATTCTCGTGGTATATCATAGAGATATATTAGAATTAGTGAATTTCGACCATCAATTAGATACAAACCCATGCTTAACTCGGCGGGGTGCCGAAAGGAAGCATTTTTATAGACTTTTCATGGATATATACAAGAATCAGCCATTGGGAAGCTTTAAAAGATTGAATTTAAAATTTTTAACGTAAAGCATCTTGCTAGTCTAGGTCACAGCAAAGATTATACAATTCGACAAACACAAAGCTTCGAGTATTACGCCTTTTAGGTAGGCTTGCTAGTGAACATGAAAATGAAAACAAATGCGAAATCCTACTGTTAATTAAAAATCTTTAAAAAAAAGGATCGAGCTCATCGAAATATTGTCTTAGCTATAGAGAAGTTAACTTAGGATACTACAAATCACTAGTAAAGAAAAGAAATTGGTAAAATGCAGACTGATGGTAAAGAAATCAACATTTCGTGCTTGCATACCTCGTCCCCCATTAGCAGACCGCAGACCTATTTTATCTTCGCAACTCATTCCAATATAATATTAATACTATTGCAGTAATGCGCAAAAAAATTGAGCACTCAGGCGGGTAGGAATATTCATAAAATTTCCATTGTATTTCCTGTAGGAGTACGCATAATAATTCAATTTAACACAAAAACGCTAATGAACAACGAATTCATATACATATATAGCTTTTCCGACATGAATCATAGTCTCGCCCTTAAGCCATTGTGGATTTAAGGGAGATATTTGGAATACACTATGTGGAAGAGTAAAATTCTGTTCACACGAATACATAAGGGGTGAGTTTCTCTAAAAAAAGGACATAAATATGATAAAATTACACCCATTTATTTATTTTTCATCTTGGGGAGCAAACCAACAAATGTCGTAACTTCCAATAACACAATTGTAGCTTGGATTTGATCTTCTTCCTAACGCTTCCGGACGGACTTCCTTTCCGTCCTTCCTCGGTCTCCCTTACCCTCAGCCACGCCCACTCTTTCTTAGGCCCTCTCCGCCATCACGACGAGCTCTTTAAAGTCTCATCCTGCCCGTTCGCCCGGCAAACTCCATTTGAGGCCCTCTCTTGCGCCCCGATTTGGAGACCCGACTAAAGGAAAATGACCGTAGAGCTTCTGTTCACGATTCCATTACAGTACCTACGTCGAGTAAATAATAGATGCGTGTGCGTGCCTAACGACACTTACTACCCTACCAAACCCGAAATTGAAACATTCCGACGGATCTTTCACAGTCGGAAATAAAGTTCTAACGTAAAATAGCCCTACATTAGCCATAGCACAAGAAGTGTTTGTCATGTTCACCGTTTAATGTACTGACGAGGGGTTGGATGGAAGAAGGGACTTTTAAAGTCTCAATCTCGCCCCAATAAAGACGCTTATCCATGTATCTTTATACATTTAAAAGGAACAAACACACTATAAACTTACCGCTTCCAGGGGTTCAAAGAAAGGCTTCTGGTAGCAATATGATTGTGCCTATTCAAATATGAGAAAAGTTAACATAAGATCGACAACTTTGAATGAGTTAACCAATACCAATTCAAATATACACTCAGATTGTATCCGTGTAATTGCTAACGCCTATTTTCCAATCAGGGAATGAATTATTTCTTTAAATTATCAACATGAACAACATTCACATTCAATGATCAAGTCCATTCATAGTAACATAAGAATATAATGACCTGGAAATCCAGGCGATGTACCAAAGGAACCGTTTAGCTTCACTGCATTATCAGCGATGGAGATTAATCACTGCAATCCCGCTTTCTAATTGACTGCCCTGTAGAGAGCATTTCAAGTGCAGAAGAAATATTTGAGTTTTTCCAGCGTATGCTGTGAGTGAAGACTCTTCAGTTTCTCCGCATTGACAAAGTCTGCTTTTCTGCCGACGTTTCGATGTACTAGTCGTCCATCTCCATCATGGCTGGTGACGATAGACAATTCGCACAGCAAAACGTCGGTAGAAATGCAGAGTTTGGCCCGGTGGAGAACCCGAATAGTCCTAACTAACTTCACATGCAGTAGTCATTCGGAGTAGTCTCATTCGGAGTGAACGTTTAATTGTGGGGAATGGGACATCTCGGCGCGACCACCTCGGCGAGAACCACCTCGGCGCGGTCTACGTTGGTGCCAGCCATTTCAGCGCGAGCCAATTCGGCGCAAGTCAATTTGGCGAGAGTCAATACGGTACCAGGCATTGCATAGCGCAAATGTGACTATCGGGAAAAACCCCTTCATGGAAAAAAGATTGAACACAATTGGATAGAATTTCGTCCGAAGTAGTGGATTGGAAGAACGGTTGAACGAACAGGGTAGATGACACATACCTATCAGCATTTACAGATGCCTTTTTACCGTGGAGAAGGTAACGCAGAAAAATTATTTTTAAATTTCTCTTCATTTCCACTTCGAAAAGAGTTTCGGAATTCGTTACCATCGATTTTAATTGTGTAAGATGTTCACGAAAAGAATTAATAAAATAATTATCTACCACCACAAGGTAATATGAGTAAGGAGACGGCGGGTTTCAACTACGACCCTGTTAACATTCCGTGTCCCATTGCCGTGTTATCCTAAAATATTGAAATCGTGACTAAAAGGTTCGCGCCGACATGTGCGGAGGTGAAATGGCTCGCGCCGAAGTGGCCGCGCCGAAGTGGCCCGCGCCTATGAGGCCGCGCCGAAGAGGCCGCGCCGAATAAGTCCTAAACTTCCACAAGTGAAATAGTGATAAAGTAAAATGTACAAGGTTTTAGAGTGACAACAAGTGTAGGAGTCACCGATAAAGACTATTTTCGAAGCAATGCTACCATTATAAAAGTCAGGCGCTAGATGTAGTAGAAACTTGAAATAACATTGATGTACAAACATCAATGTTATTTCAAGTCTCATACAAAATAAAAGCAAAAGAAATTCTCTTTTAGAGATTTTGAGACCTGAGAAGATAAGAACGAAGCTTTGAATCATAGATACCACACATTTGCAATGCAACCTACTTCCTGCTTGAATTCGCTTAAGGAGCCATGAACGAGAATGCCGCCTGCGCAATCACGTGAGTCATCCAAGCGCTAAGAACGGGACATGTCGAGCGGTCAGGAACACCATGTAGCCTCTCGCCACACCCGAGATTTCCGACCCCTTTATGAACATCCCGATCCGTTTAGGGTCGGGAGAGGGGTTTCTTTTTATCTCCAGACGTCTGATCCATCGTCCATTGCGCAGGCACGGTTCTGTGGCCCCCCCTTACACTCACTGAGAGAGAGAGATGGATATGCATGCCCGCACGATCTCTTATCCCCGTCTCCACGAATTAGCGATGAAGAAACCGGTGACCTACATGGCAGGAGCGTAGCACACTGGGCGGCGCGGCGCGACGCTGAGTCAATCCAGGCAAGAGGGCCGGGCGGACGCCGGAAGCACCCGGCGAAGAAATTTATTACGACTTCGTTCGGAGACGGAGAGAAGAAAGCCGCTGGAAGACAATGAGTGAGAGGGTAATACGTACAGTGACAGGGGGCTTTTCATTTCTTCCGTAACCGAGTCACTCTGCTCAACGTACCTCTTTGTCAGTCAGAGGACGAATAAATTGGACAATGAAAGATATCATTCATTCACGATTCTCAAACCAAAGTTTTTTTCATGGATTCATTGGTGCAGCGTGACTCCCTTCCAAAAGATAAATATCATACGAGAAGACATCCTGCATTGAAAAGTCTCGTCTAAGGATTCGATTCCATGAAAAGCACGGCTAATTCAACTGTCGATGCCTTAAACACCAACTTTCTCCCACATTCGTACCTATAAGGTGGTTGTAGCGATTTTTGTTTATGTACAGATTTGCGTAAAAACTCCAATTTAGTGTTTTCATTATGGTGACTTGCTTCGAGCGATATTAGGACTTAATAGTCCTCCCTTCCATATAACTCATTTGACGAACACACGCAGCTAAGCCCTGGAAGATGAAAACCCTTCCCAGGCGGGATTCGAACCCGCGACCCTAAAGTTAGCGGGTAAGGACTTAACTCCGCCGTCACCGGGGCCGGCATTAGTGATATCTACTTATAGATAAAAGTGAAAAAATTGCATCATACCGATTTGGTTTTTTGGAAATTCAACGCTATTTTAACACGTAGCTTTATGGTACACGACATATATTTTGTAATAATTCGATTACATACGTCCCGATTTTCTTCTAAACGCAAAGTAATACATTTCATATGATCACGATTGTTGCTATCATATGCAAATATCAAGATATCCACCGAGTCTAATATTAGAAAAAACATATTCCAATATAATTTCGCCTTAATTTCGAGCACCTCGCCGAAAATTTAAAAAATATAATTCTTATATAATTTCCATTACTGTCTGAATGGTGAGTTCCAACGCATAAAAGGATGCAAATCAATTAAATGTGGCAAAAGAATTTTTTTCGACTTACTTTATAAAATATTAAAATTTGCACTCAATGACCCACGATTACCACTCCAGTCATCTTAGAAGACTGTGACGGAAATTCAGCGATATATCTAATTTGTTTTCGTTTCACCATCAATTAAGCTAAATGTACCACAACCATGCAGCATTAAATACAACACTTTTTTTGCCCGCATTAATGACTTTAGGCAGGTGTGATTTGGTAGACACTCGACGGCACGGACGAATACAGCGAGGACTTCCAGTCCGGCGTAATGCATATTCGAGAAAAACTAAATCCTATGGAGACAGTCCTTATCAGATCCGTAAGTACCCAATGACGGAGCTGCATAAAAACAGTGACCTGAAAGATACCGGAACGTTAGTGAGGTCAGAGCCCTCCCAGCCGCGACCCCTCCCTACGCCACCCACCTACGCCCGTCCCCTCTTCCCTCTCTTCCCTCCACCGCCTCCCTCCCACCAGTCTCCCCCTCCCCCCGTCTGCCTCCCAAGGCTGCCTGAGAGAAACGTTCTACTTTAAGGTAGTCTAGAGAAGAATAACTTCACCTAATTTGATGAATTATACCTCATTTTAAAGAAAAAACTCATTTTTCCAATGATATCAAAATATTAACCCCATGCCGAACTACTTTTTGGGCAATCTGCGTAAAAAGGTAAGCTGATTTGCATGGGATAGATTACGGCTCTGCGCTCTAAGAGGGAGAACATTGAAAAAAAATAGTAATTTACAGCACCTAGATATCGTCAAAAAACGAACGATGTTTAGTTTGTATGTTTTATCCACTATTCATAAAAAATAATCTTTTACTCACCGCAGTAATTTTTACAGAATCGCCAAAAAAACCTACTTTTTTGAAGGCTTTTTAGCCGTACGGCGTGAAAGAATGAGTCAAGTTAGTGACTTATGTGGATATATTTACTAAATTGCTGAGAATGTTGGTCATATATAACTATACACTTGCGCCATTAATATTACAATATCTACTTCACACTTCTTATAGATGCTGAAACCAAATAATAAAATTCGAACATGGTCTCCATTATGACTAGGGAACTATCTCGCTCAAACTACCTTAACTCGCCTCGAGCCAAGCCCTACCAAGGAACGGACGGCGACTCGAACAGACACCTTTATCTCTTACAAGAACATAATCTTTAACTCTTTGACTGTCCACTCTACACGCGCGCGACGGCAACCGCCTCAATTTGGGCAAATCGTTCCTCTGAAAATAATTAATCCGTCAGAGGCGAATGAATCTAAGTCCACTGGCCACGAGACCGATTTTACGACTCTCATTTGTCATTTCCCCCGCCACTGTAACGTGAGGCGTAATGTGACGAATGTGTGAAATTAGAACTACGGCCCCTTAAAATCACCTCCCATCACTAAAACCAAAATTCACTGCATTGCACCGATAAATACAACCGTATAACCGCGGTTTTGGTTAAAACCATCACCCGCATCTGTAAATAAAGTAACGCAAGACCTATAAGGATAATCATAAAGGTACAGGGCGTTTAAAAATACATTTAAGAGCTTTCAAGTAAAGCAGGGATATTAACTGCTTCATCAGAAGAACAGCTCAACAATGAATCAAAGGCAAGTTAGATTTAGGAAAAATGAATTTTAAAGAATTAATAAAAAAATTAGATCAGACGGAAAATTTCCAAGAAAAATAAGAAATACTTGTACTCCCGTACTATCTAAATGCAAGTAATTAATACCTTTTTACACTGATACAATTTCATTCATTCATTACAGTAATCTACCGGTTAGAGGTAGGTTGTGACGAAAGTCAGAGAATATCCAACGAACTCTTACACGTGCCGTGCCCTTTCTACCTCTAGTATTTCTTTCTTCATCTCAACATAAGTCCTACCTTTCTTCATCCCGTCCATAAAACCGATTCTCTTCCTTCCCCTTCCCCGCTTACCCAACATCCTGCCCTCTATCAAGGCCTTCAGCAAACCATCGTTCCTCATTACTCCTTTCAGCCACCTACCCTGTCTTCCCCTAATCTCATCTATAAATTTCCCCTCCTCGCCCACCATGTCAAGCACTTCCTCATTTGTCTTCCTTTCCGTCCAACGCACCTTCTCCATCCTCCTCCACACCCACATCTCGAAAGCCTTCAGCCTATTTTCGTCTTCCTTTCTCAAGGTCCACGTTTCTGCCCCATACAACGCCACACTCCATATCAAGCTTTTCACCAGCCTCTTTTTTACATCCTTACCCGTCATCAGCTCCCTTCTATTATTGAACGCTTCCTTCGCTAGCGCTATTTTCCTCCTAATGTCTTTGCTACTATGTCCTGTTTATTCCCTTAAAATTAAATTCACGCGTACTATGCTGCTGGTTACAAGAATTGCTCGAAATCAGGAGAAAGATTAAGGAGTGGAAACATTTACAGAAATAAAATTACTGAAAAATATTGCTAGCGTTTATTGCACTAAAATATAGCAAAGAATATGAAGAATGCATACGGATGAAGCGCCATTTTCAAAAGCATATGAAGAATGCAAGGGGAGGAAAACATGTTTACATAATATTCAATAATTCTCACTGATATAGCAAAGCAAGAGCAATCATCGCATTACATGCATCGGGAGGGCTTGGAATTTACATGAAAATAATTTCACAATGAAGAAGGAAGTTGAACGCTCTTTAGAGAGATTTTGAAAATTTTATTTCAGAGATATATCATGGATTGATAGACTGCTTAAAAATTGACGACGCTATCCAAATTTGTTTACGGTAAAGAAAAACTGAAGGCTGCATTTTTCGGGAGTTTCAGGCGTTCGTCGTTTTTTGTGACTACAGTCTGCATTAAAGAAACATTTTAACTGTTGAATGAGGATTATTTAGCATACACTTTATTTGCTTAAAGGCACTTAAGAAAACACAACTCCATATTCCTGCATTAATATCGGATGATATATTAGGACTGTCATCTGCAAGATCATAAATGGTTAAAAAAGTTCAAATGGGTCTAAGTGTATGAGATATTAGAACATGTAAAGATACCTCAGAGCCTCGTTACCCTAGTGGTACTTCCCTACTTTTTCTACAAAAATATTTGCTATTTCACTCTAGTTCTGTTCCACATCTAACACGCAAAATATTAGAAAAAAAACTCAAAAACGTTTTTGCAAAAATTAAAACTAGAAAAAAATTGACAAATCGTGAGCAACAGCTCTATAAGATATGCGTATCACAATACTGGAAAAACTGGATTATTACTCTAGAGATTCAGGCTCTCCCATCAAGATAAAACTAATAGTGAAGAAGGCCATACATAATTCTGAGCATAATATACTAAAATAATACAAGTACATATACTATAATGAAACTAATGACTATCCTCTCCACCTAATCAGTATTCCACGGTTATCCAGTGTCTACCTCAGAATTTCTTCGTAGTTTACTACACAGAGCACTGATGTAGGTATAAACAACGGTCTATTGTACATATCACTGCCCAATCAATTTTTTCATTTGCTACATTACTTACTTTTGTAGCGGAAGGTAAATACAGGTTAATGCATACATATTACGCGATAAAAATACGTTTATTTTTCTCAATGATGACGTCCTACGTCGACACCTAATTCATGCAAGTAAAATGAATACTTGTGAGAAAGAGCGAGGTTGAATTCAATTCAGCAAAAATTCTACAAAACAGTTTCCACAAAATTATTAATAAAATCTACCAATGAACGCAGAAAATTCCACAGAATTTGGGAAAATAAAGCTTCAAATTTAACCTGTCGGGAATTAGTTTGGGAAGCCATCGAGATAAATTATCTGTAGACACTCATAAAAATCGCTACCAAAAGAAGACTGACTCAGCAGTTGATTGCTTTTTGGAAGAGTCTAGAGACTTAATAAAATTCTTCCGCAAGCCACCAGGGAGTTCTCAACGTGCCCCAGTTCTTCCATTCCAAGAGCGTAGAGTTTACTCCGCGACCTAAAGAGGTTCTTTATGCTCTTTCTCCGAAGCGTTTCAGAACTGAAGGACGGCTCTTTCATTAATGAAGCAAAGAGAGAACGTTAATTCCGAACGTCAAAGCTATATATCACCAGCAAAGGAATGCAAAAACATCAAAAGGCTTCATCGAGACCAGCAGAGTTACGCCTTGCCAGACTCAGAGTATTTTCACCCCAGACGCTAGTTTATTGCCTCAATTATTTCTACGATAGGTATTAAATTTGCAAGTTGTATTACCTGGATTCCAGTCGAGATTTCATTGAATCAACCACATAATTCCGGATAATCCAGGGAGAAAAATAATTAAAGTATTTTTTCCGTGAAACCCCTCAAGTGGGAAATTTTTTTCACAGCAATTTTAACTCCATTTTGTAGAGAGATATTCGATTCAGTATTAAATTGTAGTTTTTCCATGTTTTCCGTTCTCTTATGGCTCCAATTCTTAAAACTCCACAGTTAAATTTAAAATCTCCGCAGCCACGAAATTTATTTTAAATTAACTGAAAAAAGTATTATTAAAGACGATCAGGGATTATGTGTCATGCTATTGACATTGAGGTAAACATAATTTTTTTTGTCTTAATGGATGTAAAACGAATTTCAGACAAAGGGAAAGTATTCTGGCATCTAAAATATCTATTCTTTTCCCCCATATAATGTACGAGTCTCACTTTTCCAAGATTTTTCGTCTTATTGGTTTCCTAGGAAACTCTTTGCTTCCACTTCTGGATGAGCAAAGAAAGAGAGCTATCCATAGTTGACATTGATAGGCCAGCGAAAACAAATGGCATATATTTGCAAAATGTATATGCCTTTACTTAAAAAAATTACTTTGAAACATTAAAAAATGTATTATCTTTCGATAGCAGCAACGGCTGGACTGAGCATTTAAAAAGTGAATTTGAAAGCAGTATAACTACAACGGGCCTTACCCACTACATGTACATGAATGTATAAAATTCACCGTGAATAAATTATGCCCCTGAACTGGGCAATACTGTCTCTTTAAAATCTCTACGATATTCACGGTGAAAAAGAGCTAGCTTAATTGGTTCAAGTACACAGTGATAAATCCCAGTGAAGGTGAATGATTTTTTCACTGTGAACTTAAGTCATCTGCGTTTTTCAGAAGAGGCTGGTAAGCACTTAGCATTATTTAAAGCCACATATTTTATTGCAGATGAGAATATCACGCCTATTCCTTTCTAACTTCGGTTTCTGAATCGATTATCGTGACTTACGAAGTGTGAGCCTACATTTCATTGGTTGACAATGACCAACTCTGCTTAATATAGCCCATTTACGGCTCATACGCGTATCTTATCATTTATTAGTGAAATTTTCCATCACATCAGCAGTCACTAATTCGAAATCTGGTTTGCTACAGCCCACCACACCAAACCTCTATCTGCTAACCGTTAAATTTCTTCACGAGTCTAAATGTTTACGAATCTCATAATTTGCTTCATATAATCCATCCTTGGCCTTCCTCAACCTCTTTTACCTCTTCCTCAACCAAAGCCATCCTCCACGATTCTTGCCACACTTTTTGCCTTCCAGTAGAGTTTTCAAGAGGCCACTTTGTCGCATAATGTGTCCAATAATTACGGATAGGAATTTTTTGGTGGTTTGAGAGGGAGAAAAGCGGTACTTTGAAATAAGGAATTCGGTACTTTCAACAAGACAATTCGGTGTTTTCACAGTGACCACAAATTTATATATATTCACATAAAATACCGATATTTCAAAGCCTAGAAAAGGGTCACTTATACTACAGTTTAACCCAATATGATCTGGGTTACTATGCGACACTTCCCCTTCTAGCCATGTTATAACTGAAGCCAATCACCTCTGTAGCGGAACCAGGAAAAGTGGCACTAAATTTAAAAATAAAATTTAATACATTTCTTAAGTGACATGTAACTTAAGAGAATCTCCAACCTTGTGAAAGTTTTCTGCAGTTACCTGCTCCAAAGATTTTAAATGTTTCCCAATTGAGTCTTTCCCAAGCAACCTGACAATTGTAGAATTTGTACATGACTGTACATTTATCGATACAATAAAATCCATCTTTTTGATACTGGAAAGCCCGGTCTCCTGCGCTTAATTTTGCATTTGGCATCTCAATAACTCGCCAAAATCACTTGAAAGCACAGAAACCAGGAATAAAACTAGGATACTTAACAATTGTCACTGAAAAACAAACAGTCATTTGACGGAAATGGCCAAAAACTAGAGATTCAAGCAATAAAATCAATCTTGGTGCCATGCAATAAATAAATATATCGACAGTTATATTGATGTCGTAGTTGGTCTTGATTGGTGCTTTCAAGCTAGCTACTCAACCATTGCAATGAAATGACCCCATTGCAATAAGGTAGTTCACTATGATGCGAAATTGCAATTTAATTCACGAATTCGGTAGATGGGTTGGAAAATAGATTTTCGGTGGAGACAAAATTCTTCTATATTCAGCCACTCACTCTTAAATCAAAATTAAAAATTTGCAAAACTTGCCGCCTACTCAAAAGGTTCGTGTGGTCATCAGAGATCCGGTTCAGTTACTAATTCGCTCAGTGGAAAGCGAGGGAAAGGGAATGCTGCATAGCGCCCAGCGTGATTGGACGGAGTAGCGAGTGTCTTCAAAACTTTTCATGTTGGTTCTTTTACGTGAAAGGGTTGAGAAACCCGATTTGTCGCCGCCGATAATTCGAAAAGCAAGCGATGGATCAAAAAACGGAAAATTACATGTCTCTTTAATTTTAAAACTCTATCAGAATTGGTATTTTAAAAAAACTCTTGGCATAAAAGCTCATTGAAATGAAACAACTCAAAGCGGCTATTCACGCATGCGCAGTCCATCTTGTCTTCAAATCCATAGTAGTGTGTAATGAACAAATCAGAACAAAATAAAAAAAATCGGAAAAATACGTATCTCTTTGGTTTTCTAACTATAATTAGCACTTTAAATCTCTTGGTGAACGATCCCATTGAAATGAAACAACTCAAAGCGGCTATTTACGCATGCGCAGTCCGTCTCATCTTCAAAACCGTATAAGTGTTATGAACAAATCAGACCAAAATAAAAATTGGAAAAAATACGTTTCTCTTTAATTTTCAAACTATAATTGGCATTAAAAAATTCTTGGTAAACAAGCCCAATGAAATGAAACAACTCAAAGGCAAACGGCTATTTACACATGCGCAGTCCGTCTCGTCTTCAAATCTGTAGCACAAGGATTTCCAAACTACGTTCCGCAGAAGGCTAATGGGTGTTCCGAGTAACCTATAATGGCATTATATGCTGCTACCTAAACGCAATGGTTTAACATATGCGAAGTCCACAAGGTGTTCCGTAAAAATTTCAGGATTTACGAAGTGTTCTATCCGAGGAAAAGTTTGGGAAACCCTGCTGTAGCAGATAACTTTGAATAAATGCGCATATTGCTTTTCCTTTGTTCGACTCACTTCGGAGCGAAGAGCCACCGATCATAGATGCCGATAGATGGTTATTCCACTAATTGTAAATAGAAAGCACCGCGGCGTGACGAGCTGAGTATTGCCAGTTATCGCCGTAAATCGAAAGCACCCGATGTCATCCTCCCGCGATTGTTATCGTAACACCGGTTATGTTACGATGAACTGCAAACTTCCGCATACCTCAGGAATATTTGCACGCGAGTTCGATTAAAACGAATTAAGAACATTTGTTTGTAATTTTAATGTTTTTCTTGCGTTTAAAAGGTACTTTCAACCATCTTCTCATAAAAAATGAAAATTCACGTTTTGGGGCACAATTCGCGACATTTCGCGAGTTCAAAAGTCATTTCCCCAGTCAGTATGGAGTATGTTGTAACTAATTACCACTCCTAGGACATTTTTTGTCAAAATTCGCTAAATTCGCGATCGCGACATTTTCCTATCCCTACCAATAATGTCTCATAATAAATCTATGGAAGGACTGGTGTGGGAGACGCTAAAACCTAGAGGTTACACGCGAGGCTACACGCATGGGTAGATGGTAGATTGTATGGGTGGGCGAGGGCTTTCTGGAGCTCTCCCGGCACTCAGACCTTTTGGTCCATTGTGCCATCCCACGTTTAACCTGTCTGCCACTTGCAGATAGGGGACAAGAGCACCACGGTAGAGGTATGGAGGAGAGGCCACCCCCACCCTTCCCGGTATGGGCGGAGTCCTCCCTCCTACCTTCCGGGTCTGGATTCTCCCACCGGCCTCCCGGTATAGGTCTGGAGGGAGTGTCACCCCTCCATCCACCCCGGTAGAGGTATGGAGGATGGCCACCCATCCAACCGCTGCGCCGTCCGGGCCCAACATTGCATAACTTCGGTGATCTGACGGGAACCGGTGTGTCAACGTGGCTAGCCCTTTGCCCACACGTATGGGTAACATACTAAAAACATTTTTAATCAAACAGGCTAGAGGCTGACACAGAGGAAATAACTTTATCCCAATTCCAACACCACAACTGACAACATGGACATTATAAGAGAGACACACTGCCAAGAATCTAGGTATAATATTTCTTTCTCCCCGTGTCCCATTTACAACTAAAGATGAACATAATAAGATTCTCTTCTACCAAAACAGAGCTTAAATTTCCTCTCTCTCCCTTTCCTATGCCTCCTTTTTTTCATGGATGGTGTCGTAATACCCCCTGCCATATGCCTTTGCGGTAGCTCTCAGGGATGTAGGTTAATTCAGCATAAAACCGGCTAACAATTCGACAACAATGACTGGGTCAGACAATCTCGGGCAAGAACACAGGGTTGGCTCTCAAAACTATAACTAGCGATGGGAGGAACGATTGAAAGCGGATAGGGACTGAGGGATGGAGAGAGAGAGAGAGGATTGATTTTCATCAAGCCACCGTATGATTTATCACGAAAAAAATCCACCTGAAACGGGAATGGAACCATCGACCTATTGGTTCGCCAGACAAATGCGCAGACCGCTATGCTTCCCTAAGTCCTTGGTCCGGCAAGACAAATATTATCTTGGTCCACAGCTCGTTTTAAATTCCAGATGGATTCATTCAAGGGCAATGGGAAAAAAGTGGAGAGGTACGACAGTTGCTTTTTGCGGAAAACAACCAGCTAAAATACAATTTAAAAAATCCAAAAGCCTTCGAAAACATCAAATGGGACAATAACATTAGCATTATACTGACTACATTAATGATAAAAAGCAAATGCTCAGCCTTGATATTTTTGTGCATGTTTTCCTCTTTTTCTGTGACCTTAAACCCCTACAATCGTAGCAAAATATAATATACGTAATTGAAATTTATAATGTTATTTCCTCGGCCATAAAGCGCTTTCCAGCCAAAATAGATTTGATGTAGGTAAATATTTTTCACATCAATATTTTATATTGCTATTAAAAATCATTGCGTTTACTAAATACTAGCAGGCATTTCTTGAAGATTATGAAGCAAGGTAGAGTAAATACCACACTTCAGAAGATCCATGTAGTTTTAGGCTCACGTATTATGCACAAAAAGTACAGTCTGCACGATATTTTCGGCTGTCGTTACAGCACTGGGTGAAAAAGCATCTTCCAGATAGAACCCACCAAGTCCCAGTGATCCCGTTGGGCGCCACCAAGCCAATTCTTCTGCAATGCACCTAGCAACGGGACGAGGACGAACATCTTTTGAAATTCCTCGCCATGAGTCGTCCTGAGTTTGGAAATTTGGCCACCTCCAAGGAATTTCTGAGTCGCCATTATTTAAAAAATGGTCATGCTATCGCAATAGCAAGTGCAAGTACTATTTTCAGCAGAGCACATCATGGGCGTAGTCGCATTGATTTTTAACAACAAAATGTTTTCCAACATTGGTGGAAAACATTTTGTCTGATCCGTAACATTACTCACCGGTGAGAAGCCACAGAACGTTGAGCAGAAAGTTCTCCCCGGACTCGCAACGTAACTCGCAAGTCTGCTGAACACGACCATTAGCTTTCGGCAATGAATGCGAAAAAACAGACTCCGTAATGATAAAAGCAAGAGACCCAATCTTCTCTATATTTCGAGTCTAAACGGGAAGTTCTTTTATTGGCCATTATGATACACCAGATAAATTTGATCTGTAAACTATACCATCAAAACTTGATACAAATGCGTTTAATCACCAAGAGATGGGTAAATGTCTATCAACTTTTAACGAATCAATAAATTTAGTAGGACGTTTCAGAAACCACTTATCAAAATCAAGATAATCATGAATTGCAGATATTTTCACTCATAATGGTGAATATCCACTTTAAAATGTAAATCACGCCTAGCTTGTCTAATAATCACGCCTATCTGTTACGCCTATCTTTTACGCTTATCCCTGATTGCATTCCTCTAAAGAATATCATGTAAAATTTTAATGAATATTCCTTAAAATTAGCTCTTTAATAGCGTTTTCTTAAGTGAGTGCACACGAAATTGTTGAATTGAAACGAATTTGTGGAGTGACCATACCTTTATGAAATAATACATTTTCTACAGATTATCATATAATCTAACAATCATACGTTTACCGATACTAAATCTCTACTGTCATATATTAATGAGTAGGTATTTTTTTATAAGGCCCGAGGAGACAGACATACGCGACGAAGTAATAAACGTTTCGCAGAACTCATACGCATCGCAGAATTCATACGCAGAGTCAGATAAGTCATAAACATAAGACTATGTCTCACGAGATAGCAAGTTTGTTTTCCCAGCATCTTTCAAAAATGTTGGTCATTGGAAATGTAAATAAAGTTAAAAATACGTAAAGATAAATTACATATCAAACCAATATATGTCCAAAAGTAGTAAAAGAACACATTTGTGGCCGGCACTCATGACTATGATGATGCAGCGTAAAAACACAGCCCATGAGAGTGATTGTGTCTTTGTGAGAAATACTGTGAAAGACTTTTGTCAGCAAAATGATTTTTCATACAAAGGTATTAATTGGCCAGTTATGTTCCTCAAAACATAAATTTAATTTGATTCCATTTTTTTTTCATTTGATCTCAGCAAAGCAAACTGCATTTTACACGATTCCAGATTAACCAAAAAAGGCAGATGGTACCTCAATGCCCACGCACTTAATATTCTTTGCATTTAGCTCAATATTGAACTATCGACAAATAATTTTACGGAGCTTCTTCCTTGGAAACTTTCTGCATCCCCTCCCAATGAGCTGCCAAGTAGCTGACAAGGTCAACGCGTAAAGTAGGGCAGCGAGGGAAACTACAAATATAAACTTGATTTCGGGGGTGAACATAAAATGGGACAAATATTAGAGGGAAACAAGTGAGGGCAATAAAACGTGTCTGGATCGCATTCCTCGACAAATGTTTCCCTCGGTCTCTCACTGATTCACCAACTGGAGTTCTTCTGTCATCCCAATCCAAAATGACAACTACTTGCTCCTCCATCCCCCCTCCCATCCAGACTCCCTCGCTTCTCCAGGCGCTCCCGTCCCCGGCGCCGCCTCCCGAAAGACAATCGTCAACTCGTATCTGTCTTGAGACGTGCAAACAACTTGACGCTGCAGTTTCCCCGAACTCGTCTCTCAACCCCATGTAACTACCTCCCATCCTCCTCTCATCCCCCCCTTCCCTCTCCCTACCACCCTCCCATCGACCCACAAGGTGATATCACCGCCAATCCAATCATCATTGGCGGCAGTAAAACAACATACTATGGCGACGGAAATTACATTTATTAGGGTAAATATAAACGGGAATTTTTGGGCAACTCTGAGATTACATTAAGCATTGGAAAGAAAAATTCACTGTAGTATTATTTCCGCGGACACCCGCAAGTACCTACTTCGGAATTAACGTTCAAATAGCCTCAAATTACTGCGGTTAATTGATGACTACTCAAGCATCACGTAACAAAGTAAGGAAAACTAAGATCAAATTGCCGATATTTAATGACAGCAAAGTAATAACCACAAATCATAGGTGATATAATCTTGAAAATCGTTGAAAGATATGACGATATCCATTCCATGTGACGATATTCATAACTGCACATAAATTTTATTCGGCCATATATAACCGTGTGACACGTATGAAATTAGAGCAGGGGCTATTTTCCTGACTACTGTTCCTTAATTTGAGCAGTTACTGTAGAAAGTCTCTGCTTTACAGGAGGTAATTTACACTGCACATTCAACCATTCATCAGTCTGTGCAGTAAAGTGCCTCGTGTAAAACGGCCCTAACAGATTACTCCACATTCGATATTGGAATATTCTGGAATAAAGCAATAATAACATATTTATTTTTCGCCTAATTTAAATTCAATTAAAACATAAATACCCATTAATCTACTTACTTCGATTATGGCTCAATGATAAAGCAATCAGACTTCGATTACAAGGTAATACAGGAAGAGATAACATGATGAACAAACACTATGACTTGAAAACGCCTTCGGCCTCGGGGCAGAAGATGTTGTCAACCGAAAGCTAGCAGACGTGGCTGAAAGACCAAGAAGCTGACAGAGGGAAGCAGCAAGACTCTGCAGGAGAGACTTCACCAAAAAAGATGAATTAATTTTTTTTCAGAACGCGAGTAATTTGTAATGCTATAAAACCCGTCGAATTAAGTCAATTTCATCAGGCAAGACTAATTATACCATTACTCATAATAGAGCACGAAAAGGAGATGATTATAAAATCATAAATGCCAATTTGAAATGATTCAGGTCAAAGAAAAACATTTACAAACAGTGCTCAGCGAATCGCACAAGACTTAGGACTACCATCGCTGTAAAAAATAATTATATCTTGAAAACCTAGCCAGTGCATTAATTCCTTAGAAAAAATAGCGCAAAAGATTTGGATTCATGGTCGAAAGGAGAATAAACAGAACGACTTTCAAAACCACTCCCTCTTTTCAATATTTGCTCTTTTGCTCTCCATTTCTTCCGTCCTCATAATCTCCTCTCCTCTTGCCATTCCACCCCTAGCCCTTATGTCACCTCCCCCTCCCTCTCTCTGACCCTTACCCCACCCCCACTAATCCCTTTCTACGAAAGTTTTCCTCGTTCCTTCGTCACACATCCCCATTTCCAAAGGCATACAACCCACCAGACCATTTATATCATTCCTTCACTGGTACTTAAATGTAAGGGTATTTATCGCAATCATGCTTCATACTGAATGAGACTCAAGGTTTATACCGACTTTTACTGCAATTCGCGACGGTTCATATAATGACAATAACAATCGTACATAGAACGGAAACTTAAAATTATGGAGACTCGTGTTGAGGAGAAATGAACACACGCCTCCGTCCGTAACTCCGATACCAATTTTGCAGAGGAAACAGCTGGATCTCAAAGTTTACGAACAATGCTAAAAATGTCATCGTTTTACATTAATAAGCGATTACTTTAGAATATTTCTCATGCAAGTAATCAAATAATATGAAGGCATACCGTTTGACCGACGCGCAAAGGTGTTCATAGCCATTGAGAGAAACCGGCCTTCTGATCGACGCCTTCTAATTCTTGGGGAACAATCTTTATGTAAAACTGAGGTATCTCACTCGGTGACCACCTGAGGGGTGGTTGAATAGGAGAATGAGGCTCATTTCACATTGGGCACAGACAGATTCACACACAGGAGCGGGGGGGACAAATCTAACCCTTTAGCCAAAAGGCAGCTGTTTACCGCAACGAGTATTTTATTGAACGTCTTCAACAGAGATCCTGGTTTTAACCCGAGATACTGCAGTCCGTAGCCAAACGCTATGTTTAGACAGGTCCAAAATTGAAAATAATCACGGCCCTACGGTTCTCAAGGGTTTCCCGATGAAATCGATGGCCAATTAATGCTGAAATTTTAATTGAGCTGATATTTAGATTTTAATTCAGCCGTCGAAGTCATGAGGACATTGGCCCAGGGTGAAAATAAGTGGCCCTTATATAACTGCACCGTCCTCATTCACTAAACTTCAAGATGTTACAAATGACACAAGTACAACGTGACGGTAGAGAAATCGCAAGGCTATATATACATATTGTTTTTGAAATAACAAGCGCATTACAGAAAAAATGCTATATGTATCATAACAGATAAATAAATATTGAATATTTTTGTGCCTACAGAAGGTTTATATTAGGTAAGGTATAAATAGTGCTTCAATGAAAAACTTGACACAAAAACTGCTCATTTTAAATGGTTTTCATCCGATGTTGAACTGTCCTAATAAATATTGATTTGAATTCCTTGCTCTGACGCGAACGTCTGATTTAAAAATCCATCGCATCTCATAGTACTAAGTGATACATACCTGCATGCACATCACCACATTAATGTCTAGAGGCATAAACTCTTGAATGCCCAAATCCGTTAAAAAATAGCCACTTAGCAAGGAACAAACCCATGTCATAGCCCACAAAATCTAACACGCCCACAAATATTAGAGGCATGTATGCTATAGTTGAAACACTTGATTTACAGATAAATTTTCTACAATCCCATTTTTTCTATTCGCACAATACAATTGATAAAATTGCACTGCTGGGTAATTAATCGAAAAAGCCATGAACTTCGGCAAAGGAAGGCTAAGTAGATTAATGACAGAAAAATTCTTTTAAAAATACATTAGTACCCTTAAAATTAGTCTCTATGGAAACTACTATTTTTCTGTAAAAGTAGTAAACATTGCAACCTAAAAAATAAAATTCAAGTTGCTAGTCTTTTCAGTCAAGCTGTTTCCTAGTTAATCCTAATCAAGGGTAGAAAATCTAAGACCAGAAGATTTTGAAATAAATTTAATGCAAAACATTTCTTCTCTACAACTAAGGAAACGTACAGTACCTAAAGTAACTTCACCAATGGAAAAACTTAGTCCTGAGTAAAACATGCTCGACTCGGCAAACAATATTGCCATTTGGTTACAAGGCTTTATAGTTATAGTTAACTCACATACGTTAGTCATACATGGTGAAGACATTCTGAATCATGTAATTATTTATGCTAGAGAGATGCCCGTGAATCTGTACCGAACGACAAACACTCGACATCAGGTACCAACTATCGTATCCAGGTATCAACATCACTCCCGACGGGACGATACCTCGGCTCGTATTTCTCCGGGTGGAGCGTCCCCTTCGGAAAGTGAGTACGTAGCTATCGTTAGATGGTTGCAGCTCAAACTTTCCAAATCCCTGTCCTATTCGCGTCCCTGACGATCCTGCTGAAGTACACGGGGGACGAGTTTTCCTATTTCATCAGCACGCAGGCCGGATTTCCCTGGGCAGGAAACTCATTCGGGCTCCGTGCACTCTATTAAGGATACTGATTCACCTTTGTGACCGGTCCCTTGATATATCTTCCAAGCCATGTTCCCATCTCGAAGGCTTTCATCATTGCCTTGTTGAGACGAGCCTAGAGGCCTTATGACTGTGGGGTGCTTATGTGACGGTGTCTTGTCAGTTAAGCACGGAAATTTGCTAGATCTTGGAGAAAATTAAGACATTGTAGTCCCTTCATGAAGACTTTGGATTAGATGATGGCCACTCATTAGCAGATGGCGCTTATTACGCAATGGTGAAGAGTCGACCAATCCGAAATAAGCATCGGAAACGAATCCTAATGCCCCACAAGAGGTAGCAGTGTATTAGGGGAAGGGATACTTATGGGAAATGAAAACTGAAATTCGCCATAATGCAAAAGGAATTCTGTAAGGAGCTATGGATGGGGTAGAGGGGAGGTGACTCGGGTGGACTGCGGGGCCCTGGCGAGGAAGACGTACGGCATCCGCCTCGGTTATCTCGATTACAAAAATTCAACGTAACATTTCTTCTCGAGAAATAACATATTTCAAACGTAAAGGATCAATGCAAGACTCATAAGTTGGCTGGTATTCGTATCACTTCCAATTAGTGAGTATTACAACGTTGAATATGATCTATTTTTAGCGAAGTATTAGTATTTTTTCTCTTCAATACGATAAGCAACAAATTTACAAGGAAATGAATATGCAGATGGGATATTTCCATTAGCATGCAACCGTGGCGATGAAAATCATAGCGGTCACTTTTCTGGCGTACTATCCATTCCCTTGAAAAAAAATCAAGCAATTTTGTCATTATGCACATAAATACTAAGATATCTCTAGAGCTTGATTTTATAATCATATTTAAGCTCTCACCACTCATTCATTCATTACAGTATTCTACCGGTTAGAGGTAAGTTGTGATGAAAGTCAGAGAATATCCAACGAACTCTTAAGCGTGCTGTGCCCTTTCTACCTCTTGTATTTCTTTCTTCATCTCAGCATAAGTCCTACCTTTCTTCATCCCGTCCATAAAACCGATTCTCTTCCTTCCCCTTCCCCGCTTACCCAACATCCTTCCCTCTATCACGACCTTCAGCAAACCATCGTCCCTCATTACCCCTTCCAGCCACCTACCCTGCCTTCCCCTAATCCCATCTATAAGTTTCCTCTCCTCGCCCACCATGTCAAGTACTTCCTCATTTGTCTTCCTTTCCGTCCAACGCACCTTCTCCATCCTCCTCCACACCCACATCTCAAAAGCCTTCAGCCTATTTTCGTCTTCCTTTCTCAATATAGAAGCGTATCAGGCTTGACATTGTGGAAATACGAAATGTCCATTTTAAATAAAACAAAGATGGTAAATTTCCACACAGTAAATTATCAACCACAGTATATTAACAAACACCGACCAAGGTTTCGGCACGTAATGCCATTCTCAAGGAGAATGCCTTGCCTATCAAGGAGAATGCCGGCATTGCCTATCGTGCCGGCATTCTCAAGGAGAATGCCGGCACGTAATGCCTTGAGAATGGCATTACGTGCCGAAACCTTGGTCGGTGTTTGTTAATATACTGTGGTTGATAATATACTGTGTGGAAATTTACCATCTTTGTTTTATTTAAAATGGACGTTCCTTTCTCAAGGTCCACGTTTCCGCCCCATACAACGCCACACTCCATATCAAGCTCTTTACTAGCCTCTTTTTTACATCCTTACTTAAGGTCCCCGTCATCAGCTCCCTTCTATTATTGAACGCTTCCTTCGCTAGCGCTATTCTCCTCCTAATGTATTTGCTACTATGTCCTCTTTCTTCTAGCGTACTACCCAAGTAATTAAATTGTTCAACTTGCTCCAGTTTGAGACTTCCTACTCTTATCACCAGCTTCGCTTTCTTTGTCCTAGAGAATCTCATTACTTTTGTTTTCCTATTATTTATCTTCATTCCGTATTTCTCACACTGCTTTTCCAGGGCATCTACTAAAGTTTGCAGTCCTTTCGATGACCGACTCACCAACGCCTGGTCGTCTGCGGATCTAACCGACTTTATCCACTGGCCTCCTACTTTCATTCCCACGTCTAGCTCATCCCATGCCTCTCATACCATTTCCTCAGCATAGATGTTAAAAAGTAAAGGCAACAACGGGCACCCTTGCCGCACCCCACGACCTATAACTGCCCACCCTGATTCACCGTCCGCTACCCTTACATGAGCCCTCTGCCCCATATATAAGTATCGGATGAGTCTCCTATCACGCCAATCTATTCCTATTTTCCCCAGTATCTGCATTAGTTTCTCCCAGTTTACGCTGTCAAACGCCTTTTCGAAATCTACAAAATAAGCGAAAACATCCTGATTATGCTCTATGTTTCTATCTATAAGTGTCCTCATTACCGCAATCGCATCTCTGGTTCCCCTCCCCTTCCTAAACCCAAATTGGTCATCGCCTAAATAGCACTTTGCTCTGCTCTCCAACCTTCTATTTAGTATTCTAAGCAACACTTTTGCTGCGTGCGAAATTAAACTGATTGTTCTATACTCCTCGCATTCTGACGCTTTCTTCTTCTTCGGGATAGGTATTAATACTGTTTTCACGAAATCCTCTGGCCATACTCCTTCCTCGTAGATCCTGCGAATAAGTTCGAAAAACGATTTTCTCCCCCTACTACCTAGATTCTTCAGTAGCTCCGAAGGTAGGTTATCGGTTCCCACGGATTTTCTACCCTTCATCTCTCTTAGTGCCCTCTCTATTTCACTCTCAAGTAACTCTGGTCCGAGGTTATCTTTATCTATTGTTCCTTCGTCCTCTAGATCTAGGCTAAGGGGTCTATTCTCGCTGTCATATAGCTCCTCTACGTATTCCCTCCACCTTTCTTGGATATCTTCCTGTTCGATTAATATCTTTCCTGTGTTGTCCTTAACCTATGGTATCGCTTGACCTCTCTTACCACCCGATAACATTTTCACCTTGGCGTACAAAGCGCCCACTTCCCCATCCTCCTGCATCTTTTCCATTTGCTCACATTGTCCCTTTCACCAGTTTTCTTTTGCCCAATTGGTCACTCGCCTGAGTTTATTATTCAATTCCTTGTACTTCCTCTTCCCTACGTCGGTGTTCACGTTTTTCCATATCCTTCTCTCCTCCATTTTCTTTATCATTTCTTCTGTAACCCACTGCTTCTTAACCCTCTTCTTTTCCACCGTTCCTATTGTTTTCTCTGCCGCTCTTGCGATGCCTGTTTTTATAACCTCCCATCTCTTCTCTATGGTTCCCATCCGCTTCTCTTCACCTATGTTCTTTTCTACTAGCTCTTGGTATTCCCTCCTTTTCAACCCTTTCAATGCTTCAAGGTTCCACCTCTTTATCTTCCTACCTTTACAAAGCCTTTTGAATCTAACTTCACACTTCATCATCACCAAGTTATGATCCGAGTCCGCATCCGCCCCTGGATAGCTACGAGAGTTTTTTACACTGTTCCTAAATCTCTGCCTCACCATTATATAATCAATTTGGTATCTCCCAGTGTCACCCTGCATTTTCCATGTGTACCTACGTCTGGGGTGATGTTTAAACCAAGTGTTTGTCACTACTAATTTATTTCTTCTACAAAATTCAACTGCCTTTTCCCCGCGATCATTTCTTCTTCCTAACCCAAACCCTCCTACTTCTAATCCGTCCCTCCCTTCTCCCACCACTGCATTCCAGTCACCCATCACTATCAGGTTTTTCTTCCCCGGCACTTCTCTAATTATTTCTTCTACTTGCTCGTACACCTCTTCCTCCCTATGGTTGCTCGTAGGCATGTATACCTGGACCAGTACGAAATTCGTCGGGCGTGCTTTTATTTCTACCACTAGTATCCTGTCGTTCACCTGCTCAATGTTTACCACCCTCAGTCCCAACTTTGTGTTCAGTACCATGCCCCGTTGACTCTCATCTCCCCCACTATAGATCATCCTGTAGTTATCACTCCAATAGTCCCCGCTATCCTTCCATCTAACCTCGCACAATCCCAAAGCATCTATTTTTCCATTTCCTGCTTAATATTTTCAAGCTTCCCGGCCCTCATCATGGTCCTTACGTTCCAAGTTCCTATTTTTACCACTATTTTCCACCTCCTCTTCCTCTTTTTCTTCTTCTTCTCCCTCCTTTCCCTTGTATCTTCTGATGATGATTCTGAATCTGTGCAAGGATTTCGTGTGATGACGACCACGGAGGCCTTGCCTCCCCCGCTGCCGGGCACGACACCCGCCCTAGTGGGTGGCGTCCCGTAGTTGCCAGGAATCAGATCTCTTTGAATGACTTTCATGTTCTGGGAAGTGATAGTTGAGAGGTATCCCACGCGACTCAACGGTATTTTTAACGTGACACTATCACGGAACTACCTTTCGTCTGGCTCCTACCCTTCGACCTATCTGGCATGGGTGGCCCTACCAGGAGCAATGTACTTGCTCCTGCCAGTCCAGCTCTAGGGGTCATTGGAACGCACAAGCCCTTCCACCACGTCAAGGTCGTAGTTCAAGGAAGTGCTCTCACCACTGTCAAATGAAATTGTTTTGAGTATAGAAGATTCAATGATCCGGTCAACAAACACACGAAAGATATTGTTTACGAGAAAAAAGACTTCAAAAGTAAAAACTTGTGGTAACATAACAAGCTTTTTTCAAGGTGTTAACACCGCAAGCTGAAAAGTGTTTACTCCACATTTTAATTAGAACCCGCATTAGATTTGACTCTATTTCACTTATTCTGGGCGTGAACAATACAGAACTAAAACCTGATAAAACAGAATCCTGCCAGCCACGAATACCAATATAATGTTTTCTGCTATTCCTCAAATCATTTTGCGCTCACGAATGACCGAAGTCTTCTGGAAGAAATAGAATTCGAGTTAATTAAATTCCTTCTCCAGATTAGTATAAGATTTATATTTATTCCCTTCAGCCATCTAAATTCCATATTTTCTTGAGATATGATTTACGGATTTACGGTTAATGTGACTTAGCTACAAGAGTTGAGAAGATTGCCAAAGACATTACCATGCAAAAATGAACCACAAAAGCCTACATATTAAATTTTTCCAAAACTCCATTGGTCTATGACCCTGAGTCCTCCACCTTCCGCCAAAATAAAGGGAAATCAGCAGTAATTTCTGGCAGGAAGAACCACAATATTAACATTTTTATTAATTTTTTTTAAAAA
The DNA here is from genome assembly GCA_963573305.1 of Pyrrhosoma nymphula. Lineage (NCBI taxonomy): Eukaryota > Metazoa > Arthropoda > Insecta > Odonata > Coenagrionidae > Pyrrhosoma > Pyrrhosoma nymphula. Next base: position 147,080,921 of record OY754328.1, read on the forward strand.
CTCTGGTATGTCGCCATCAAAATAAGGAAAAAAATGCCAACACTACCCGTGGCAACATTTAACGCTGTGGCTGGAAATACATAAGAGGTCATTTCTGAAAAAAATTTCCTTTATAAGTAACTACAAACCAGAGGGACAGCAACACAACGGCGATTACGGAGACTTAAAGAGACTAATACGTGAAAAAATCGGCTAATGATGAAAATAGATTTTAATAGTTAGAAAAGCAATTCGCGCCGAGATCCATGCAAGGTCACTAGAAATTAATGGACAATACTCTAAATTTCTGACGTGTCTCAAGAATCCAGATTAGGATCCCATTCGACTGCCATCGTCAATCATTCTCGGTTCATAGGTAATCTCATCTCGCGCCACCAACCGAGATATCGCCTCCAGCTTGTTTTTCTTCATTCTCTTGATTCCCTCGTCCTCATACCTCTCCCATATATTGTGGGACAATTATTCACATCTCCTCAAGCAAAGAATCGCCATACATGATACCGTAATAATCCCACATTTCCGACCATAACTGAAGATACGTTCACTAATATGACCAACAGTTTGGTTCAAATAAGTAAATAATGTCAATGTGTTTTATTTATTACGAATTTTATTGCAAATACGAGTGTAGAAACGTCAAAATAACCAGTCACCTCAGGAGAGTAGGCAAGTCATAGTGAATGCATTACCCATGCAGCTATAATGAGATTATTAAGAATTGACTTGACTGAAACACTAAAGACCTAAAAACTGAAAAACGCTTAAACAATACTTTTCTAATATAAATAAATGAGAGTCACTCAATAAAGAACTTAAACGAAACCCAAGAAAGAATAAAAAATTAAATAAATATTCTGGAAAAAGGATGGCATGACTGGAACAATTATGATACTAGGAAACGTGATAAAAACTTATAAAAATTATACGGAAAAAACGCGGGAGAAGGCACCGTATATTATATATTTAAAAAATGAAAATTGTAAGAAAAACGAACATTAATTAATCATAAAGAGATCTCAGCTGATGTTGGGAAAGGCTTGACAGTGTAACATACATTTATAAAAAGGTTTTCGAAACACAAACGACTAAGTCAATCAAGACAGCGTTGAGGATCATTGACTCCAAGACAAGCAAAGACGAAATTAATCAAAGATGAGATGATGACTGTTTCTTTTTTCGGGATTCATTCCGCGATGTTAAAATTGTAAAAAACAATATTTCGCTGGTCCTCCTACCAGCTTCATCAGGTTAACTGAACTGATGAAGCTGGCAGGAGGACCAGCAAAATATTGTTTTTTACAATTTTAACATCGCGGAATGAATCTCGAAAAAAGAAACAGTCAACACTACACCCGCGGAAGCCTACGAGCTAAAGATGAGATGAAATCGCCATCTCATTCATGAGATTTGTAATGGGCACCGAAATCGAAGAAATCTCATTCCTGAAAGGACGATGAAATACGTCGCCAATCATCCAGAGAACACAGATTGAATCAAATTCGCGCAGGAAAAAAGTCGAGGACAAAGGCATTCGGGCAATTGGACAAAGGCACTCGGGCCGGAGAAAACGTCAAAAGTACGGAGAGGGGGGAGAAAAGAAGGGGGAGGGAGGAGGAGGAGATAGGATGGAAGGAAGACATTTGGAAGGGGCCATTCCAGCATTTTCCATCAGAGAGGATGAAAACTTATTGAGCGGCGGGGAGCACGGTAGGTAACTAAAAAAATCTAATTCGAGGAGAGGAAAAGAGAGAGGGCCTTCCCGAGTCTCCTTCATTATTGGAAGAGATCTCCGGCAAAGAAAAGATTTTTTTTAAAATAGGAACCGATCCACCCGCTCTTCTTGCGAAGGAGGCGAATTGGGTCGAGTCGGAAGCAATTTCTTCTTGGAAGGAGTCGAAACGGGAAGCGCTTTCGCGACTGAATGTCTCAACGCGGGGGAGACAAGGGGAGGGGGGCGAAAGAGAGAGAGAGAGAGAGAAACGAGGTGCATTGTGGGGCGAAGAAGAGAGGGGATGTCGCATTCTGGTCGCAGCAGCGCAATCTAAGGTCATCAAAGGCTGTTTTGGGTACTTTTCTCTCCATCAAAAGGATTCGGAGAGCGTGCTCAGAGTATTTTAAATGGAAGAGATCGGGCGCCGCGCCGTGGTTTCGCATGATTGTACACGCTCACATTTGGGACGGTTCCGCACAAACGATGGCACTGCCTCACATGAACGAAACTGAACCACTTTTGCAATCGGAGGGAGCAATGACCTGACCAAAGATAACGATTACATTTCTGCCCTAGTAATTAACATATTCTGGCTCAGAACTGGCTCTTCTGGCTAAGCTTCAAAGCCAATTTGGAGGAAATTCCGCTGACCTCCGCGTTGACGACAACCCAAGTAAAAGTATTTTCATTTAATTCTTCAATAGATACACTCCACCCGTTGCAGGGGCACGCAGAATGATGTGTCGGGACACCATCCATGTTTGTTTTGCTTTGAATGAAAGAAGCTGCACAGTTTCGTCGTGCCTAAACGCTTTGCTCTGTTTCTGCTGAGAAAAAGATACTCGAGGATCAGCATCATTTAAACTGGGCGGTCGAATCCAACGATGTAGGGAGGGAGCCTAACTACCTCATAGGTGTCTCCAACAGTAAACTAGGGTCCGCTCTACAATTTCAGAGGCCAAAGGTTTTGCAGTTTTTGGGAGATTTCAGATGACAAAAATATAAATAAAAAATACTTCCAAGTGTCTGAAACAAGCTTCCTTTGCACATACTTAAGATCCATAGACATTACTGGGCCAATCCTCAGACCACTTTGATTCCCCTAGCTATTTTAACTAGATTCAATGAAATGATACCTTAATGATCGAAATTACCTCCAAACGAGATTATTTCGATTTTCTCCGAATACCTTCCGCGTAATATTGAGCTCAGAATCAATAAATAAAAATAATTTCTATATTTTGAAACCAAATCGTTTTTTGTAGAGCATGTTAACTGCAAGTGGCTGTAACTTCCTAACCCACGTTTGTACCCCTTCTCGTTTGTCAGACATATTTCTCCGACCATCGTAACAGCGGCCTCTCAGATAGCTTTTGAAAAAGTTGAAACGCACTAGCTTGAATAAAGCCTCTGAAGTCAAGGATTCGGCCACACATAAAACGACAAATTACTCTTCGGTATCTGAACATTGTTTCACAGTGCGAGCAGGGATATATTCTTGATCTTGTCCATTGATGTCAATGGTTTCATCTAAAATTATATTAAATATACCACATTGTTTAATTTTCTTACAAAAAAAGAAAATAACGATCAATACCATAAACACTGCTTCACGCATCAGGATCCAAATTCACCCTTCTATATAATTTTGGAATAGAAGCTCGGAGCTGAACATTCTGCTCCACGAGTTTGATCATTATCGTCCGATTGTCGTACACTGAAAGTTTTACTCTTCCCCAACTGCTAGTCAAAGAACTATCAGAATATAGTCAACACTACAACGTGCATGTTAGGACTGCTGTGTGTTTATGACGTACGCATGACAGGTCAGGTTTGGTTATTTGGTAGCAGCTCTACCGCCTGCTACAGTAAAGGCGGTGCTAAGGCGTAAAATATCCTTGTGCGCGTCTTCGAGCACATCAATGACCGACGGGCCAAGAGAGAATGGGGTGCCGTGATCAATGAGGGCGACTTCTAAGCTCTCTTTTGAGGGCTTCCTCCGCAGCATTTGGGGGAGGGGGCAATTTACCCTTGCCCCGCCCGTGGCTATGCTATTGACACTGGCCGTTTTAAATGGTAACACATCACCGTCAGCCGCATTATAATACTGTAAGAAACGGTTTCGGGCGTAATTTTTTGGAAGTCTTTAATTTTAGGAAAGTTTAAATTCGACAGTGTCGGGCGATATATGGTGGAACAGCATTTTAGTACTTAAATAAAACTACAGTAATTGTACTGTCCACTTAAATTTTAATGTAAATAATACACAACACGTGTTCCTTAGAGCGTCTCAATCAGGTCTGCCTACCTGCAGCACCTACCTGTACCTGCCTAGTCTGCAGACCTGATGATGACGCCCTAAGAAACGTTGAAACACGTGTTATGTATTATTTACATTAAAACTTAAGTGGATAGTACAATTTATGTAGTTTTATTTAAGTACTAAATTAGGAAAGTTTGATGAATTTTCAGCACAACTTTGTCCACATGCAGTTTTATTTATCACGACCATGATTTCGTTACAGAGTAAGTGTTGGACCTGAATCACCTGAAGAAGTTACTCTTTAACGAAACCACGGGTGTGATAAATAAAAGTATAAGTGGAATAAGTTGTGCTGAAAATACATCTATCTTTCCCAAAAGAATACTGTAACTCTGATAATGTTGTGCAAATGTCGAAACCGTTCATTTAATATTTCACATTGCGATGCAAATTAACAAGTGTTCTTTCTTTACGCATAAAGCTAGTGCAAGCAAGCAAGAATCGATAGTCAAGAACACTTCCACGAAGGACTGACGCGTAAATGTCTGATGGATCATTACCTTGAAGAGATATTCTCACCATCTCTTCAAGGTAATGATTTCCAACGATATTTTAAAGAGGAGAAACTTTTGCAAGCACCAACTTTCGGGAGAAGTTGCCGGCAGCGTGATGGAGCGCCACTTCAAGGGAGGGGGGCGCAAGATTTGAGCGCGGAGCAGAAACAGAGTGATACCATTCACGGACGGAGCTGAAGGAGGAGGTCGGGTAAGGAATAAGAAAGATGCGAGAACCTGAGGGTTTGGGGGTGGGGCTCGTAAATCACAGACACAATAAACACACCCCCACGTCGCACGAACGGAGGCGCAAGAGAAGACGACGGCCGTGGAGTCATCTCGCGGCAAAGAGAGCAATGAGGGAGAGAAACGGAAGTGATATGGAACTGCGGCAGAAGTGATGGGGGGGAAGGGGGTGAAAGGGGGGGGGGGAGGGAGGCAGAGTGAACCAAGGTCCATTGTTGTTAGTGCGAGGGATTGAAGAGGGGGGGAGGAATGTGGATGTGGAAGGGAAAGGTAAACGGAAGGAATAGTAAATCCGGGAGGTGTGACAGGAGGGTGGAGGAAAGAATGGGTAAGGCGGGGCGGGGAGGAGAGGGGCCGTTGCACTGGGGGAGGGGGAGCAGCGAGCAACTTATGGGGAATGAGGAGGGGGAGAGAGGGGCGACGGAGGGGAGGGTCGGGGAGGAGGAGAGTGCCAGCCGGCGGCGGCACCGAGGGCCTCTCCCGTCTTTTGTTTGAAGTGATTTAGACGCGCGATACATCAATCCCTGACTGCGAGCAAACTAAGGGAGCCTGACGTCTCGCCCTGGGAACAATCAAGTCCAGAACTTTTCTTTTAGGGCTGAATCCACGCCGGAAAGGACGACGGAAGGTAAACTGACAGCGGAAATGCTTTTCTGGATAGCATCGAAACGAATACTGCTCCGTCGAAGCAAAAGAATGTTCGACGCGCATTAGTCCACATAAGGGAGTATCGCGTTCCGTGCGGTGAACCCCTTACTCTACTGCCGATTGCTTCTCAACCACCCCTCTCTCACATGGGCATGCCTTTAAAACTTTGAAAGCAAGAAGCAATCATTTCCAGCGTCGCTTTTCAATCATATTTTTCCTACTTACGAGATTACCCCATGGGCTAGGAATCGATGGAAAATGCCGACATCTTCGGGATTGGCAAGGAAAACGTATATAGATTTACGTATCCACATGTACACTAGAGGTCGCCCGCGCTGGACTTAGTTTTAGTCCATATGGTTACCTCCACAGCGCTAGTACTCACGCTTCCTACACAATTAATTATCGATTGGCATATTATGTTTATACTTATGACAAGTTATCATCACAAGACGGGTATGAGCTCAAGGTAAAGCAATATCATCAACGTAATGGGTGGATCATCTGTTCTTTCTTGAACCATTTCAAAATATGTGATAATGCAACTGATAGAGAATTCGTAAAAATATAAAAACTAAACTGAAAGTCGCCGTAATCGAGAGAACATTTACGTAAAAGGCGCAGCAATTGCCACGAGAAATAATGGGCCGAGACCGGGAATCGAACAACAATTTGGGTAGCCGTGCCAATGTGCAGACATATACCACACTATATTCTAGCCTTCCTAAAAGTGTAAGCTGCGTGGTAGGATTCCCGGTCTAGGCCAATTTTTTCCCGCGATAATGTCGACGTATTTCACCGCCGTATTTTCGGCAGATATGAATATCTTCATACTTAAAGGGTAGTTACGACTTACATGCATTATTTGAACTCACTCAATGCCAAAAGAAACAAGAAAGCGAGAAATGAAGTGTGGAAGCAGGAGGTACGTAGAATTGCATACCTGAAAAAAACAGAATAATTATATATAAGTAGGTAAAGAATAATAACCTGCAAAAGATTAAAAATTAGTAAAAAATAAACCTTGGCACACTTGAAATGGCGAATTAAAGCCATGAAGAGAGCTAGAAAAATAGCTAAGTAGACGAAAGAAAGCAAATAGCAGGCGATTAAACTGGACATTAGGATCTCTTGGTTTTGACTCTGCAATAACGATTAGTTAAAAGCTTCACTCCACGCGTGCGATACCTTCAACTATTTTCATAAGAATCCAGCAAATAGAATCTTTATTTCCAAATCTACCTAGATCAGTTAGATTAAAAAATAATGGGCACTCAATCTGGCCACAAAACATTTCTATTTTAAAGCAATTGAGGTGACAGAAATCTAAACATTATTTAACTGGTGAAGAGGAGATTAATTTTTGACAAGAAAAAATTATTCTAGTAGGTATGTTTCAGAGCTTTTATGTGTTTCACTTCAATAACAAACACTGCACCATAAACAGGACTTGTGGTAGTATTAGGTGTGGAATTCACCCTTTTAGTATAAAATGTTATGTATCACTTCAGAAAACAACCATTAAATCGACCACTTCCGAAAATATTAGTTAATTGAAGCGCCTAAAACACCCAAGTATTCTTCATGGTCTTCTGGTATGAGATAATAAAATGTATTAAAGACGAAGAATCCCCCTCTCGCACCTAACGTGCGGGGGACAACAAGGGAATAAGTTAGGAGCTTATTTTGCCCAGAGTCGCTCATCTAATTCTTGGTTAAAACTTTCGCGGGTCATTAAAGATGTATGTTTGTTTTTCGGGTGTACCCCGCGTACTATAACCAGGTGTGATACCTGACGTTTCGTGGCCGTTGCTGGTCACTTTATCAAAGGGAATGAATTAAATATCATTCCCTTTGATAAAATGACCAGCAACGGCCACGAAACGTCAGGTATCACACCTGGTTATAGTACGCGGGGTACACCCGAAAAGCAAACATACGTCGCTCATCTAATCCCGCAATCATTCATGTAAGTATGTACTAGATTCACAGGGGTGCATGAAAGTATGTACTAGTTTCATCATGAACGATATTTGGTGTCAGGCTCCTCGTGAAACTTCTTCGGCATTTGGCGGTGGGCAAAAAGGTTTGTCAGCGTGTAACAGGGAGGGATGGTGAAGTAAAGGGAAAAAGAGGCATCAATGCATAAATAAACAAATCCATCACTTGACACTTAAAACCCTCACCGGTTGAGAACTGCGAGCGGCAAATTCATCCGCTTTCCACCGACGAAACGCCCCTCCCCCCCTGTTCCAACCACCTTTAAGGACGACTAAACTTGTGATAATTGCTTCCCCCGGAAGGTCCCCCCCAGTCTGCTTTTCAGTGTCCCCTCAACAACCCTTCCCTCACCATCCCACTCCCATCTTTCTTCATATTCTTCCGTCTACTCTGCACTCCCCCCTCCCACCCACCCTTACCCCCCTTCCTTCCCTCTCCCCCCCCCCCCCCCCCCCCCCCCCCGCCAACAACGTCGAACTACGCTCGCTTCAATTCTTTCCGCTCCCTTCATCTAATTACGTGTTTTCTTTTCCCTAATTTGGGATTCTTTTGCCTCCTTTAGCGCCGCCTCTCGTGGGGAGGAAGGGTGGCTAACTATGGTACGGGGGAGAGCGTTTTCTGGGTGTTCAGGGCCAGGTTTCGCTGACAGGACGTCTAAAGAGGTGGCTGCGAACAGGGGTTGGGGTTTAGGAGGGGGGAGGGGCGCGAGGAAGACCCCCTCCGGCCCCCTAGAGCGAAATGAAAACCGCTCTTCTACCGCTTTCTTCTTCTGCTCCAAGAGACTTTAGGAGGAAGTGCAAAGTAGGGGGAGGGGCTGGAGAGGGAGAGGAAAGGTGAGAGGGGTTGGGAGGATAGGGGAGAAGGCGAGAGTCTAAGTAAGGCTTTTAATGCTCCAGCGCCGTCTTCCACGACGAGGACCTCTTTTTTTTAAACTGTTTTTTCTTCGCTGGTATTTTTTTTGTTCCTGGAGCAAACTTTTCCTACACACTTTCCTTCCCCTAGACTTGTTCCCTCCCGGTGTCCTGGGAACGGAATATTTCCTCCGACAGGTGGCGCGTAGGACGCCATGCTCGGCAAAATTAAATGTGCGCTCTGAGCGACAACGAAGTTCAGTTGAGTGGAACGGCGGTGACGGACAAAATAGAAGAGGAAAGCATCGTAAGACTGCATGAACTTTTAACTGCTTACTTAGTCGAATTCAAAAGTTGAAATTGCAGGCACCGTGTTTATCCCTGTAGAACGACGCACAGTCGCAGGTCTCTCGACTTTTAAAAAGGTTTTCGCTGCTCTCGAGACACCAATTGAGAGCACAAAAGTCATTAAACTGGAGCATATCCAATCTGTGACATTTGCCATTCTGACTTTTTTCCAGCGAGAGGATAAACTGGATGAATTGTCAGCCGTGAAGCCAGAGCGATTCCACAGAAAACGTGATTTCTAGAATCTCATTTAAAAAATCTTCTTGGCTTATTTTTGTTCCCAGAAATTAGCTTCATGAAATTCAGTTTTAGCGATACCATTGCAAATAAAAATGCCACATTTAATCTTTGATGGACTAGAACCAAATTTTATTCGCTTTACTTTATTTTTTTCAAGTCCTCAGGTCATCTATCCCAATTTTTCCACGTTTATGACACCGCGAGTAAAATCATATCCATGTAAACAAGTAATGCATTTCAAAGAAGAAAACATTGTCACCATGAACTAATGTAATCATGTTCCATATGGTGAAGGACATAAATTATTCAATGCCAGAGCATCAAATTAATTATGTTTACAGCGTGTCATCAACATGATAATAATTATACAATAGATAATACTCCAATCTGGGAAATTTTCCAAAGGCATCCGTCAATAAGCAAGTAAATTTCAAACACATGATCCATAACACGTGAGGTGGCAGTGGTGGGAGGCACATATGTATATCGAAGACCGAATGCCCACACATTCAGGATCTGTGAATTCACAGCTCCTAATTCCCTGTAAAGGCTGGGGTTTCCCAGAGCGATCAGGTCCCATCTCATAGCTAGGGTTCAACTGGACGAGTCAAGAAGTATCACCTTAATCGCCGCATTAAGAATATATTCCATTATGCATCTGCCAAGCGCTCTACCACAAATAATCTACATCAACGATAAAAAATATCAAGGAGTGGTTAAAAAGAGATCCATTCATTTTATTCAGGCCTTCAAGTTTTATTATTTCAGTAAGTTTACATAACTCATGAATATCATTTATGACATTCTATTTATAAGGTAATATTCCAACATTTAATTTTACAAGATTATTTTGAAAAAACATGACTTAAAAATTGACCCGATTGATGTTATTTTTGCTTAAAAAAAGGCCAACCGTATTTCCTCTCTTTTCCTTCAGTCGTGTTGTCAATGGTCGCTGTCCGAGCTAGATAGGATTGCACAGGAATCTCAACTCCTCAGCCACATCGCTTCATTCCCCTCCATTTAGGCCCTCCGCCCCACTACCTCCCCCCCTCCCCGCCTCCACAGCAATAATAATAATCCCCTGCGTCGTCCCCTCGTCCGGGGGAAGCCGACGGCCAAGATCCGCGTCTCCATTGTTCGGCGAAAAGGAGAGGATTTCTTTTTAATTTCCGCCCCCGCCCACAGAGTGCGTGCGTGCGCTCGAGACACCTCCTTCCTCGACTCGTTCTTCCCCCCTTGATCCCCCACCCCCCACCCCCCCTGCCCACCCGCCTCTCCCTTCCCTCCGCTCCATCTCCTCTCCCAAACTTCCTTCATTCTTCTTCTCCTCCCTCCTCTTACATCCCCCCCGGATTCGAAGTGAATGGAAAAAAGCACCTCCCCAAATCAGCATCACAAAGAGAAGAGACCAAACAATGGGGTGGGTGCAGGGAGAGCTATATAAAAACCATCCCCCTCCTCACTGCCACCCACCTTCAATGACATACCGGGACATCCCTCCCTGGGGAAGATGGCCCGTCGAAAACTTTTCTTCACTGTCCCCTTTCCCTCCCCTCCCCCATTCCTCCCCCCCCCTTACCTCCAACTTTCATTCCTCGCCCCCACCCCCCAACCCACGGAGTCTTCTTTCTTCCGAAATCTCGACCGTCATCCATGGACCCAACCAGCCACCTCCCCCATCAATAGGGTAGTTTCCTAATTTTTATTGTTTTAATCGAAAGTTTATAACCCCTGGAGTGCGTACTTCAAGCCGTTCCATTGAAAAATGACGTCAAGTATTTTTCCTGATTAATTAAAAAGTGAAGATTTGCAACGGCGCGAAAACACGACGGCAAACTATTGCATGCTATACGGTAAATCTACGTTTGCCGTAATGAGGTGACTCCTCTCCCTGCCGCTATGTAATGCTGCGAACGCCGCTAGCAGCTGTAAGCTGCAGACGACGCATTCCGTGAAAGTATATGAACCTGATACGAACGAGTATCGGAGGAACGCTCTTCAAACTAAATGCATTTATGATTTCGGTACGAGATATGAGAATCACATTTTAATGTTTATAAACTTAATGCTGAAAGGCTTCGATTTTTTCAAAGAAGTTGGTATGGAATGAACGTAGATAAATCATTTAACCAACATTCAATTACAAATATTTCCTGAACTTGCTATCCCATTCCGTATCATGATGAGTCGTATTTTCGCTATAGTTTTCTACTTAGCATATGCGGAGTGTATTAAGAGCGTAAATAGTATGAAAGTTAATTCCCTGTATTCTACGAAACATGGAAGCTTTGTCAAGGCGCCATTACTAGAGCATGGAATGAAGCAAAAAGGCTGAGGCTCTTCACCACCAGGGATGTCAAATACTCGAAGCACACTATGTACGAGTACTCATTACACGAGTATGCGTAATCAACCTTCTCCGTAGATGGGCCTTAGACCCGTAATTCCCTGCGACCGCTGATTCGCAGCATATGTTCCTATGACTGATGGTAGCATGCTTCCGAGCAGAAATCAAACTTATAAGTATTGCTTTGTGCCGCATTGTCACACAACAACAATCAGTGACAGCAAGAAAACATACGTCGCGGTACGATTGAACGAAAAAAAAGAGGAGTTTGTGGTTTAAAGCTGCCAGGAGAGAGTACCTCTCCATCAACAGAAACACTCGCTTCTATTGCTGCTCAGACCCTTTTAAAGTTAGTGTTCACGTGCGTATTTCATTTTGTAAAATAAAACGGATCTTGATCTAAAGAGAAGGTATTAATTTAAAGAGAAGGTAAAAACGAGAGTGAGCAAAACGCAAGGAAACAAGTTGGAACGAGCCAGAACACGAAGTCAAAGGCATAAGGATTTCGTTATTCATCTTACTGCGCATGACGCGAACGCGATAGACTGGAGAACAGCAGTTTTGCGGCAGCCGAAGACTACTAGCAGGTAGCATAGGATGTTAGAAAACGACTGTTAATACCATGTAAAACGGAGGAAACCTTCCCTGCGTTGTAAATTTTCATAGGTAATCATTCCACATGTTTACCAGAGCTGACGGACTCTGAAACCCAATTGTAAATTCAGGTGACGAAAATTCCCTATGCCTCGCAATGTAAAATACGTACCTATGACGTCATAGGTAGCTACCGCATAGTCCCCCCATTTCTGGGCTTTTACAAATGAGTTTAAGATTTGCACTTAATTTTCTTGTAAACTGCAGTTTCTTAATCAAAATTATTTTCCGTATAATGAATAAACTTATGCTGGGCAACGAGTCGTAGTTAATAGTAATGCAATAGCATGCAAAGTAAGTGAACAGGAAGGTAATTAGGAGAAAGACTCTGGTTGTGTTGAATACAGCTTTCTATGTAACAGAGTGGAAAAAGAGCTGAAGGAAGAAGTCACTGCCCTGGAAAGTGTGGAACGTGTCGAGGATGGGAATGTAATCTGGAAGACTACAAAACTTATCGGAAGGAATTGCTGCTTGATTCATTTGAGACTCCAACCACCATTCAAGTCGCCAAGAAAGGTATTCATACCTTTCTCGGCGATGAATATGTTGCTTTTCTTCTCATGAATATAACATGTTTAGGAAAAGGCAACATGAAACTGGAAAATTACATAAGTGTGCCAATCAATGGATTTATTCTCTTTGTACCTGACCTAGGAGTCAACCTGGGGCCCATCAGCACCTTGGAAAAACAAGGTTTTAAAATTAAATTCTTTTTGGCAATGAAACGCTACAAGTTCAAATGAAAGGGATAATTGTCATTCAAGGTACCAGGGGTGGAAAGATGTACTGTTTGCAGATGAAGATAAAACTCACTGCTTAACTAAGTGCTTCAGCCGAGGACTTATGAGACATGCGACTTGGCCATATTTCTCAGTCTGGTCTCCAAAAGCTAGCGAAACTTGTAGATGGATTTACTGACGAACAGCCCAAGGAAAGATGTGAAACATGAATTGAATGAGAGACAGACTAAGCAGCCACAGAAAAAACAAGAGCTCTCAGACCCCTCCAATTTGTGCACAGTGATATTTGCGGGCCAATTAAGCCAATGTCTTATAATGAAGGAAAGTACATCCTTACCTTTTTTGGATGACTATACACAACCAACTATGGTTTATGCTTTGCATGGGAAGAGAGAAGTATTCAAGTAAATTAAAATATATAAAGTCATGGCCACATCTTACTTCAATTTGAATATTGGCAGATTTCGCTGCGACAATGGAGAAGAATATTGTCCACTTAAATGAAGGGATATTTCCAAGAGAAGGGAGTCCAAGTGAAATATATACCATTTGCTGCACCCCAGAACAGAATCTTATCTTAAGGTAGTTTGAGCGAAAAATCACTTCACCTAGAATTTAATGGATTTGGCCTCATTTCAAAGAAAAAACTCTCATCTTTCCAATTATATCAAAATATCAACCCCTTTCCGAGCTACTTTTCGAGCAATTTGCCTAAAAATATAAGCTGTTTTACATGCGATAGATTATGGCTGTGCGCTCCAGAGGGAAAATATTTAACAAATTAGGAACTTCTAGCACCTATATTTTGTCAAAAAACTAAGGGTGTGTAGATTGCATGTTTTCTCAACTATTTATAAAAATAATCTATTGCACACCACAGTAATTTTTACAGAATCGCAAAAAACCTGCTGTTTTGAAGGGTTTTCGGCCGTTAGGCGGGAAAAAATGAGTTAAATTAGAGACTTGAGTAGCTTTATTTATTTAATTACTGAGAATTTTGGTCATATATAACTATATCGTTGCACCATTAATATTACAATATTTATTTCATACTTCTTACAGACGCTGAAATCAAAAATTAAAATTTGAATATGGTCTCCATTATGACTAGGGAACTATCTCGTTCAAACCACCTTAAAAGACCTCTCTTGTTTTTGTTGGTTCGGAGTTTCTGTCCATCGTATTTTTTGTGTTGTCACGTGTTTCATTGATTTCACATTTTTATTTTATTTTTTTCTTGTACCATGAGTGATAATTGTTTGGAAATTTTTTAAAAACAGAAATACCTTTTTGTATGTTAACTTGAATGAGTGTGTTGAAATGGAAGCAATATAACATACGGTTGAACTATCGGCAGTATCTTCCTTATTTTGTTTTTGCTACGATCATTCTTCAATCTGATCGCCTGCTCGTTTTTTGTACATATTTCTCTCTAAGAAAAAGACTGATTGTTGCAATAAAAAAGGAATTCAATAGAGCTTAAGTTAACAACTAAGTTATAGCTTTTCCTAGAGTCACAAAAAGGTAATCAATATTTAGTGCTAGTAAATTATCTTAGTCAAAAAATAAGTTTCGCAATTTACATGTGAATGCTGTTCACCGCTAGACTCCAACGAACGAAATCACCCTCGCGAGAGCGCGCCTCTGAAGGCCTTTCCTTCACTTATCTTCCCTTCGGCGGTTTTTAGGAGAGCAAAGGACGCTTCACCTGAACGCAGACTACTCAGGTCAACATCTCAACCGTCCACGAGAGAAAAAAAAACATCCGGAAATTTGGTGACTACGGAATATCTTCCCGCTGGCAGATGTCATTACGGAGCGGAGGTAATGACGGGAACAGCCTTCGGCGGTAGGGGATGCGAGGCATCATTTATTTCCACAGTGGAGTGAGAGACTGCTCGGAAAAGAAAACACAGGGAGAGGAAAACACACAAATGGAGAGACGGATGAGGAGTTGTGAGCAAAAAAACATGGGGCAAAAGTCCTAAATGCAGAGAAAGAGAGAGAGAGAAAGCATTGGGATAGAGAAAGGGGAGAAGACGAGCGGAATAAGAGTAGAGCACTCTCAGTTATGGACGTGAAGAGCAGAGCGCACCATCGCCGTGCGCCAAACGCAAAGTGACCTATGCTTATTTATCCTACTCGGAGAGAGCCAAACGGAATGACAGGGGGGGGGATTAAGGGTACCCGTGCCTAATTCCGGAATTCCTTCTCCTCGTTAATTCGTCCACTAATCTCGCCACTCATTCGGGCGCAGCAGAGCAAATACAAGCCCCCTACTCTCCTTTCGCGGTTCGCTCGCAGCCCAACACGAAAGCTGCTGCCGCCCGACACAAAGCGACGGTCTCCAACCCCTTAACGTCGAACAGGGAGAAATTTCAGAACTCATGTGAGCGAACATAAAAATTGCCTGGCTAATGGAGATATTAGATCCCATTTGGCAAAACACCTGATTGAAGAATACCACCATACGAATTTTAAAGTGAACATTTTAAGTTTCGAAAACAAAGGACGTCGTCTGGATGCCTTGTAGCAGTGGAAGATCATTAAAAGGAAGAAAAATAAAATAAAATTGTTAAATTATATAGAATTTGAATGCCACTCCCCCATCCTAAACCCCTCTTACCGAGAACCCAAAACATGACTCCACTCCTCCCCCCTCCAAACCAACCCACACCCACCCTACTCTTCTCCTTCACCTACATGACAAATGGCACTGGGATGACCTAACCATAGTGCTATCATGTTAACCCACATACCTCCATTCCCTCCCCCTTCCTATATTCCTCCTCAATACCGGTAAATCTTAACCCCCAAACCTCCACTCTTCCACCCTCCCTCTCCCCCTGCCTTCTGTTGGAGTTGATGTGTATATATACTAACCGCAAAACTGGAATGTTATTGTACCTGAGGATGGCTTAGTGAAAAGAGCCAAAACACGTGTTGTGAATTTTAAATAAAAGTGGACGTACTATATCGATTACTTTATTTACTAGATCGATTACTTTATTTATTAACTATATCGATTACTTTCTCCCCTTAACGTCCAGTGACTTCCCTCCCCAACCCGCCACCAGATAGAGAGAGGCCAACAGAACACTTGGACACCCCAATCTGACCCTTCTCCCCCCCCACCCACCCGACGGACAAACACCGCCAGCCGACAGAATGGCCACCCGCGGGCACGAAGCTGAAAGAAATGTCGCCACGTATTCCTGCACCCTATTAAGGAGGTTCGGTGGTTCAATTCAACTTAAGATAATTCAATGAAACTTCCTGAAAGCATTAATAATATTGCTCTAAACCTACCTGGAGATTTTCAGAATTTTTTGCCGCAGGTTTGTTAAGACATCCGATCGACAATTGGGCATTAAATTACACGGGTTCTTATGCATTTTGTTCAGTATCCTGCTAGTTATGCATCCATGATCAAGAACCATACTCGTGGTGCCAATTTCACATCGATCGTCCGCAACGAGCGCGAGGGATTTCTTCAAGCGCTCGGAGTAAAAATCTGTTACACGTTTTTCTATCGATGATATAAATTATTATACAATGAGTATTTAGAAAAGGTTCTTTCTGATGAATGAAGCCTTGCATTTCCATAAGAACCTGTGTAATTTCATCCCCACTTCTTGTTCAAATATCTTAAGAAATCTGCGGATAATAATTCTGAAAAAAATCAGGTAGCTTTAAGACCACAAAATCAATGTTTCCAGCAATTTTTATCAAATTCTCTTAAGTTGAGCAAAATCACCGAACCTCCTCAACTAATACCTTGCTAGCATTGCTGACCTTCAAAGAGGCGCCCAGTTGACTCCCATTCTTCCATACCTCGATGGCTAATGTTCTTCCCCCCACCCCCTCAACGAACCGTCATATTCAATGAATCATTTACTGTAACCACTTGCCGCGAGAGGAATAATCTTGACATTACCTTAAGAAACGCACCATCACTGTTTTAATTCAAAAAATAATTACATAAGACACTTCTCAAGGCACAGAAGGGTGACTAACAAAACACACACCGTAATATTCCGAATACACATAGAATACTTTCTGTTCCAAGAAATGCACACACACGCTTAAATTATGGCATTAATTGTGTATTTATATTATTCATTATCATGAGTCACATTAGCTTCTTTCAGTAGGTTTTCGCAGGTTTTTCACTCCACCCTTCATGTGTGGGTGTTTTCCTGCCGTTGGTTTATTCCGCGACATGTGCCAGCCAAATTTCTCACGTTTTTCCAACAAATGCTCATATATTCTTACGCTTATTTATGATACTTCATTATGTCGCGTTAATATTCTATGTTTATAGTTCTTAGTATTATTTCTTTAATTTATATATTGCAGTGTTTGTCATGTTCACTGTATTAATATACTGACGAGGGGTTAGATGGAAGAAGGGACTTTTAAAGTCTCAATCTCGCCCCAATAAAGACGTTCACCTATCTTTCTATAAAACTTCCTTCCCTCAGACGTAATATATCTGCTTCCTCCTCGATGCCTTTTTCATTTCAGACAGTTTTTACGTTTCAAACTGTATGACTTCCCCTTCCACGTACTGAAATAGAATTGAGACGTTTTATGGGATCAAGTCATCATGCTGAATTGGCAGAAAACGTATTCATAAAATGTAACCGCTCTACACCTTAGTACTCGTAAATGTTTGTTTCGCCTTGATATGAAGTTCGTTCATTCGATACAGGTCCGTTCGAGTTTGTACGGTATACGGAAATAGCCTTACTACAGAAGAACTTGTAAACTCAGTCTTCTCGTTGAACACATATCTAGTTCCATCCCGTTGGCAGTACTAATTGGCCGTTGGCAGTTGGCTAATTGCACTGAAAGAATTGATATGCAAATAAGTGGGCCCTCTTTTGGATTAATCGAAATTATTTGTTTACAATAAATTATACTTGGATTTTGGACGACTTTGAAATATCAGAACTAAGAGCTTATGCGTTCAAATCATAATAAATCAAATCTTTTGTATATATTGCCCATTCAAATACTTAATTTACTACTCAGTCATATAATTCACGGGCATTTGTGAGATATCATAGCCTTCCCTTGTGCTACAACCCCACCAGTGTCCCTTCAACATTTCCCTCTCGATCACTGGAAATTACTAGCACTCATAATAAAGAACCGAATGACACGGCGAAAATGTACACAATTTAATTTTTTTCTTTCGATTCGATTTGACACCTTTTCATTTCTATAAGATCTTTTCTCTCAGCACCTGAGGAGGTGACGTTCATTTCAACAGTAGCATGAACCTCTTCCTAACATCAGTCGGCGAGGAACAGAGACATCCAAGCGAGAGTCTTTTTTAGGGAAAAATGGCTCGAATCACCACTTGATTACCCTTGTTTTGGGCTAAAGAGTGAGAGAGGTAATCCCGAGGGAAAAGCGAAGAGAACACACCAACTCCAAAAGATTCAGACATAGTGATTCGCATAAGTTGCAAAGAAAATAGTGACAGTGCTTTTTTCAATATATCAATATGAAATATTCCTTAAAAATTGATAATACTTCACACGTTACATTTTTAATAGCTGCGTCGCAGCCCCGAATGTAGAGCCCTCGGCTACGGACAGGTGGGCTCCAGGTTATAACTTTGTACAAAGGAAACGGTTGTATTCTTGACCATGTGGAATTAATCCATTACGGAATAATTACAAAAACTTTGTTAATTCCACTGATGATTTATTAACACGACCCGGATATCAACACTTGGTGTGAAGATGACACCAAGTTGTCGTGTTAATAAATAATCAGTGGAATTACCAAGTTATTGTAATTAATCCGTATTAGAATTTTGTGATGACCCAAAGGACATCATCATCAAAAGTGATTAAATGTTCAGCCTCATTGATTACAACTCCGTTGGAAACCTCATGGGGCCAAGGAAAAAGAATGGCCTCTTCTGTTTGATGAGGACTGCACGCGTGCCTCTGTACTCGCCAATCGGTAAGTCAATGTCCATCTCCCAAAACCACCTCCGGTTTTATATCAGAGTTTTCTCTCTCTTGAAGATGGATACCTTCGGTTTGACTAGTATTTGACAAAGTGCTGCAATTTTTGCCGATTGTTGGAGAAGATATCACCCTCCCCATTGGTCACCTATCGTTAACAGCAGCGATTAATTTAAATGATAAATCTGACGTCAATATTTCGACGATGATCATTAACTGCTCCAAAAAATTACCTGTAAGCGTTTTCATTGCAACAACTACTACTGAGTAGTTAACCTCAATTTAAATAGTTTAAATCACTATCGTGAATATTTTTAAACTCTTATATCAATATGAAGAAACATTTTTCCTAAGCTATGATTTCTTTAATTTTCATGCATTGGTGGTAACCTGTGATCTCAACTTGGGTATGTCCTTAGGAGGGTGATTAGACATAAACTGCGAGTAAGGAGAGGGAGAAGAATACACATTAATGACAGAATAAAGGAGGCAGAAAGTATGAACTAAAAAAGGAAATGATGCAAGACAAAGTTTGCAAGATACTGCGTACCCTCCGGGAGTAGAAAAATATTTTTGGACGATGATCTTTCGATTTTGTCATGATATCGAAAGTAATTAGAATTCTTTTGCTGCCCGCTACCATGCCCGTTCACAACAATGTCATTGCCAAAGTGTATTTTTGATCGCTCTGTAGCACAGATGGCTTGTGCTTCAAGGTGCCTCTAGAGACCAATTCGATATATGGCAGCAGTTCCACTGTTCTTCATTTTTCATGCAAGTATTTTCAGTTTACTTAAAAAAATTAATTAAACTGCCGTAACAATCAATTATCACACCATATAAAATATTTTCCTAAAATAATCTACTATTGGACAACGTAGTATATTTAACTCGTCTAATTTTAAAGTTGTTTAGAAAAGGTAGAATAATGACTCCGCCTGTAATTATCACTCCCATAGATATAATAGTACTAGCAAATTTTGAATTCCACACAATCATTTTTAGAAACTCTGCTACATTGACGAAAGACAAAACAATGTTCGTGAAGAAATTTCTCAGGACTAGGATGTTGTGCCATATTTCTCTTATCCCTGGACGCCACGAATCAGTACGACTGCATGACCTTGTCAGCACGCCTAAACATCCATACTTTCTGCACTCACCGATGTCAACAAAAATACACCGTTGTAAACTTCATCTACTATTCCGCTCATCGTCCAACTTTTTTTCAGAAACCATACCAGGTTGTAGGATTCAATCTCTGGAATAATCTAACAGGTGAAATAAAACATTTTCCCACGTTGAAATCTTTTAAGACAAAGATTTATTATTTTATTGCTTACCACCTGATTATAAATCATTGGTAATATGAAAAAAAATTAAAGTTCTTATATTTCTTTGAGTGTTTATTATCATTTTTATGTAATTTCAAGCTGTCCCGATAACTTATTCTGACAATTCGTACTGCTTATGTAATTCATCGCAATGTAACTTATGGGCTGTAATGTTATTTGTTGTTACAATGATGGAACTAATCATTATGATCTTGGAATATTGTGTTTAATATGATTTTCTTTTTTGAACTTTGTATAATGGAACTCTTTTGTTGCATTGGTCTTTCGCTCACAACGAATGTGTTTGCTTTAATGATTCTATTTCATGCTGTAAATTGTTTTGTTCTTAAAGGACATATGTCCTAGAGCAATAAATTCCTTTTCCTTCTTTCTTCTTCTTATTAAGAAAGCTAACTTCAGACATTATTACTAGTGAGAAAAATTCGCCGGGATCAAAACAGCAGGCTAAAAAAGCTCGTCAGGAGGAGCCTTAGGTATGACACTGAGTCTGGCAGCATTCACTGAGAAAGCAGACGACGAGGGAGAATTAATTACATTGAATGATTTCAGAGCAAGTTGAACGGGCCACCGAGGAAGTACGAGGTCCACGATGAGAAATCGGGAGGAGCCAAGAGACGTTGACGCGGAACAGAAGCGAGGAATATAAAGCGAGCAGCCATTGAATGCACCAGCGAGGGGTTATTATTCGGTAGAGGGTGTCGTTCTGGTGGGGTGAACGAGCACCACGCACCGAGCGCGACAGACGCCAAAACTGAGAACGCCCACCTTCCCCCCTCGGGAAGGGGAGGGGGGCGAATGAGAGTGCAGGAGGAGGCGACCACAGACGGCCATGAATGGTTCGGAATTAAAAGGAGTAGGAGGTGGAGAGGAATTATTTCCTTGATGAGTCATCGCAAACCCTTTAGGGCGACACCAACCCCTCTCCCTGCAAGCATCCACGCCAAACGCCACGGGCAACACTCCAACCCCTTCACTCAACGCAACTCACCCCCCATCAACCCCTGCGTTTTCCGAACAATCCACCCCTCGGATGTACACGAGGACTGACTCTCAAGTCAGTGGAATACCTTCTCCACTCGGTCAAACACTCCCCTACTCATCCACCCAGCCATCCAAAAAGCCACGTTGACACTTCCTGGCGAGTTCAACTTTATTATTTACGTATTTGCATGATGGCAGACACCAGTACGTTTCAATCACAGGCTTGAGGGCATATAAAATCATGAAAGCTTCATATGAATCATCTATATGTATAAGAAAAACCCTAGTCACTCACTCACTTTCTCAGGAACACTGTAAGATTGAGCCACAGTCACATAAACGTTAAAACGCCGTTACTATATGGAGCCACAGTCACTTAAATTTTAAAATGCCGTTATTCAACTGCTTGCAAGAAATTTCATTAAAGCGAGAATTATTTTAGATATGGCTCCGGCTGAGACAACGCTCCCTTTCATCTTGCGACGACGACAGTATCCAGTTATTCCGGCATATGTGATTACAATCTACAAGTCGCATCGCAGGGTCAGTCGTTTGACCACGATGGACTTGGACACGGTGAACTCCAAACAGCAGTATTCTCACACGTACAACTGTACATTCCTCTCTCTCGCAAAAAAACGGAAACAATGTAATATTTTTAGTGTTGGGAATAACCTCATGATATCAAGTGCCATTTCATTTCAATATTTTCCTTGACTAAGTGGGCGCCACGAGCGCCTTTTAAAACCTAGTCAACGTATAACTATACAATTTCCACTTATAATGGTGCAAAAAAACCGATGATTATTCACTTCGTGAAAGAGACCGTTAAAGGGATGGATCATTATCAGAAACCACAGGAATTTGAGAAGACATTCGAGTTGAAAACCACTTGATATATATTAACAATTGGTGCGTTTTCCACGCAGCTGTTATTAAATTAAGGTCTGATATAAAAGTCTACTTGCTACAAAAATGCGAGGCAACAGCATATTTTAAGCGGTGCTTATTTCATTTTAAACACAATTAATAAGATCAGAAAACACTAAATCATGCCAAATCATAGGAGGACTCGTGATAAGTGATTTGAATATAATATTCTGTCACGAAAAAAGGATAAGAAATTAGATTTATAAAGCATTAAATTAATGCTTCAACAACCAATCACAGTGGAGCAAGGGCGTAAATAGTGGCTAGGTAAAATTCATAGCATTAGAAAGGCACGCTTTATGTCGCCTTATTAGCCTCACCACTCGGCAGTATTACATCTTTCTTCAGTTAAAGCTCCCAAAAGTGACAACAATGTCACAAGTATTTTTTATAACACGTGCGGGTAGAATCCGCGAAATAGCTAAATCTTTAACAATAAAGGCGGAGATCGCACATAAATGGGTTAGCTGAAAGTGAAAATCTAAGGAGAGTCGCATTGTAGAAATAAGCTTCATCAATCAGTCACCATAGCATTTCACACCGAATGTTGAGTGATGGCAGCCACTCCTCAAATAAGCACCGAGTAAACCCGATTCGTCGAGCAATTGCCATCATCACTTTCGCATCTCGCAGAAGAGTTACCCCCACTTCGTCGTTTGTCTCCCAACCCCATCCCCCCAAATCTTACACTAGGGGAGGGTGTAGACTGGAAGATGGAGAGCTGCTGTGCACGGCCCTTCCCGCAGTGCACAGTGCATAAGGGTTGAGTGCAGCAGGGCATGACACACATTGGGGGCAGAGGTGAGAGGAAGTGGAGTGGCCGGATGTAAATGCAAACACGGCGACCGAACTGAACTACTTCAGAGCCAACGACAACCTTTCGAGATTTGAGGTGAATGTGTATCCCATTCCCATCATGAACGGCAAACCTCCCTATCCTGACTACGCTGTTAACCCTCACACGCCTGCATTCCCTGCGTGGCTATTCGATCAGTCTACCAATAGCCGAGTAATATATACTTTTACAATCAACCTACAACCAATGAAGAAGATAAATATATAACTAACAGAGTAAATAGCTATCAAAGAATATGCGGTACCATAAGAAGAACCCAAAGAAAGAACCACGAAGCAAACACAGGTTAAATTCTACAATGTGATGGCAGTGGCTACATTATTGCATGGGTTCAAACCAAGGGTGCCAAGGCTGAGAGATTGGATACAAATCGAAACATCAGAAATAAAATTTCTCAGATTCATTAAGGGTTACACAAAATTAGACCATGTAAGGAACTGTGACTTAAAAAAGTACTAAAGGTACGTTCAATGATAAACAGGGCAATCTTATAGGCATATAAAAAATAATGTTTTTCTGTTTGTTTTTTATTGACTCCAATACCATTCATCCGATTGCGATGATACGTTGGTGAGTTGTGCGCGTGCCCATAAAGATTTCTGAATTATAAAATTGGAAATTTTTGGGGCTGTTTTTACCCCAATATTGTTAATATTTACTCCCATATGAAAAGCATTGAATTCGTTGCATGTTTTTCTTTAATTGCGTTTTTGAATTGCTTGCTCTCAAGATATTAGATAGCAATTTGTATCATAGAACGCATAAATGAATGCAGTATTTAATTATTTTATTCAATTTTCTTATACGCTTTGTTTTTGTCGCAATAAGGCACAAGGTCAATCGCTTCAAGTGTGTGGATTAAATCTGGAAAATCCATGCTTTTCACGTGCTCACGAGTGGCACAGCGGAAAAATTAATTTGTTTTTGTAGAGGGCGGTAAGACCAAACATAATATATATCCCAAATCACTTGAATACATTTTTTCAACTTCAATTTAATACATTGTCTTTCATTTATTTTGTACATGTAAATGTGTCTGCTTTGTATATGTGTGCCTACTTAAAAAGAAAAAGAGGCATTGCAACGCATGCCGGCGAAACTTAGGTGAGTTGTTGTGCGCGCGCCTTCAAAGGTTTCTGAATTATTAAATGCGTTGCGCAATAGGTGAATATTTTCAAAAAATGAGAGTTGGCACGTGAGCTTTTCAAACAAGCGAGGAATAACAAGCAAGCAACGAAGCAGATCGTTTACGAGTTGCCCAATCACGTGCATCAGAATCATATCAGTGAGACATAATTTGTGTTAAAAAGAAAGTAATTAATTTGTACGTAGAATAAGATTTGGTGCAGTGGTCTCTTTGTTTGCTTTTGAATTTTGAATTTGCTTATCATTAGATAACTTAAAGAACAAGGTTTTGAATTATTGCATTATATTTCTTGTATACGCTTCCTTTTTGCTAATTTTGCTGGATTTATAAGCTCGAAAATCTTAGATTTTTGCACTACTTCAACATTAGAATATTTAATTTACTTGGAAACCACGGCAAAGGCATGGAATAGAAACTCATGCCAACATTTGTGCGTTACGAATTCCTGTGTAGGTACGAGGAATTCATTGAACTAGGCTTTAAATTCGTTTTGGGACCGATTTTGAAGCCAGAAAATATTTGAGGGCCAAGCCATGTAAAGTATGGAAATCGATGGGGACTTCAATATAGAGTATTTTATTTTGCAAATACACAAAAAAATCATTGTCCTTCATTTATTTTGTACATGTCTGTTTTGTATATGTGTGCCTACTTAGAATGAAAAAGAGGCATTGCAACGTATGCCGGGCATAGCTAGTATATTATAAAGATAAGTGGAAAGAACATGTCATACATATGTCCACAGAGAGAATACCAAAGAAGGCAATGGTATATAAGTCCCTGAGTAAAAGAAGTGTTGGAAGACAAAGGTTACGTTGGGGAGACCGGAACAGGCAGAAGTGCCCAAATGCCGGAAAGATAGAGGAAGACAATCAACTTGCAGAAATTATTAAAACTTTCGCGGTCCATATTAGTATAAGACTGTTCTGTCTTCTGGGATTACCCAGATCAGGATTTTAAAATGCCAACGTTACATATCCTTTGCAGGAGACCTCCCCAGCAGGGCTAATCGAATCAACAGACTGTTACATGAAAGCTATGGACGTCTAAAGTGCGTGGTCGAAAATCCGTAACAGAGCGTAAATGTGAATAAAGGTTTGGTAAATTCGCGAAAAGCTGAAGCTGAACTACTTTCCGAAAGTATTAATATCAATTATTGAACTCTATTACATTCCAATGAGACGGAATGTAATCGCGGAAGTGGAGAGATAGTAATCACAGGTTTAAAAATGTCTCTCTCCCTCTTTCTCTCTCCGCGAAATATCGAGAACCAGAATTGCTTTAATTCAAGCAAGGATATAAGCTGCGTCATTGATTATGCATTTCTTTGCATAGTTCTATGTCGTATGGATATCACTTCCACTAACTGTAAGTTCTGTAACTTTAAGTAAATAAGGTGCTGTAATACACATTACCTGCCTTGCGACACAATTGCTGTCAAGTATTATTGGTTAGGACGCACTTGCTATACATAGCAAGTTATGGGGACCCATATGAGTAAATTTCGTTGAGCAATTAAACTAAGCCCAAATAAAATCCACCAGACTGTAAAAAGACACTGTTAAGGGAAAATGAAAAATAAGACTGGGCATAATGGGAAGTATTTTAAGTCCCTTTCACAACGGTGAATGATGTAGACATAATTTAGGATTTTTAATGGTAGAAGGGCTGCGAGTTCACTTCTTAATCGAGGAAATTGTCATTACCTAGTAACGCCACAGTATATTGCAAGATAAAGTCCATTAAGGTAATGAGAAAAACAGATAAAAGGGCTTATATTTAATGCTATTATTAGACCATGATATAATATTTACCAGAAAAAAATACGAAAGAAAAATTATAGGCTCTTAAACCAAGACTTTATTGTTTTTTACAAAAGCTGTTTTCCCGATAGCCCTTCCCACAAGCCCTCGTGATATCCTCAAATGGAACATCGTACAATTAAATGAATTCCAAAAGTTCATTACTGATTTTTAATTCGTTAACGCGTAGCAAAGCAGATGCCTGGCGAGACATCACCTTCGTCACACAACCGACACACATAAATGGATAATTAATCAATATAGAATTATACAAAGTAATTATTTCCACAGTTTTACCTATGTAATATTAAGGTAGCCTCTTTCTTTAAGTCGATTCTTTGCATTGCAAATAATAATTCACCCCTCCTACCAACTCTTATGAACACGCTCGTTTCTTTTTGTCGAATTAGCATTTACGTCCGTTGCATGAGATCGGTAGATAACGATAGAACTCGATGCACTCCACATAACTCAAGCCGGTACTTGAACAGCGCTCTAAACGTAACTCCAATTGCATCAGTGATTGCTGCTGGTGCTTTGGAGCTATTTCTTCACTTCCCACAGATTGCTGTTATGAAACACGTACCGTGAGCTCTATTTAGTGAATCTATCTGATGCATATCAACGCGCACACGCGGGACTCTATTACCATAACGTGGTCAACGGTCAAGCGATCTTGTTATTCGTCCGAGCCGCAATCGTCCGGCACCACACCACTCCTCCACATCTGCACCACCTTTGCTTGTCTGACTAAGTCCACCACGTTGCTTCACGTCGACCCTGCATTAGCTGTCGAAAGGCATTAGGTGACGAAGATGGATTAGAGGCTTTCTAGGGTGGAATTCATGTCTCAGGAGGCAAGTTCTCCTTCCAGTCATCTCTGGTATAAGAGCGGGGGAGTGAATAGAGAAGTCGACTTAACGCGAGAATTACTGTGGCTTGTGTTTCTCGCCTGCCCTCTCTCCGTGTGGGAACAAATGAACAGCTGGTGGGCGAGGTGGCGCTCGCCATCACAGTAAAAATAACTAAAGTCTCTTGAGAACAAAATATCTTGTTTTAAGACAAAAATAATATCACGTTTTCAGAGGCAACATTATTAAGACAGCGATTGATGAATTCCAGAGCAGTTGATAGAGCTGTATTTAAGAGAAGGAGAACGGCAACAATATAGCCACAAACTGTGTTGTTTTAAGGCGTATGTTAATAGAGCCAGCAAATGGGAGTCTTAATTCAAGACAATAATCCCCAGCTAACCAGCCAGTGAGTGTCTTAATTTAAGACGATGCTCTCCTGATAACCAGCCAGTGTCTTTATTAAAGACGATGCTCCACTGTTAACCCGCCAGTGAGTGTCTTAATTTAAGACGATGCTTAACTGCTAAGTAGCAACTTGAAATCAAGAAACAAGCTAAAAATAGAAACCACAAAAATGCAGATGAAATATATTTAATTAGTGAAAGAATTCCAGCGAAATGCAATAAAATAGTTTTTACAAACAATATGAAATAATATCTTTCAAAAATGCAAAATTTTAAGAATTAAATTGGCCTCATTATAAACTCTAATGACTTCAGGACGGACAGTTGCGTGCTTTCCGAACTGTAAAGTAAGCCCAACAACACAGCAAAGGTTAATTCGTTTCCCTGCAACAAACATCTCTTTGCAACAGAAACTTAGGCACGTAGTCAAAAATAACGTACCATGGGGCTACTTACCAGCACAAAACACGAGTAAAATCATTAGACTTATAAAAAATTTGCCGAGAACCCTCCAGTCCAACCGAGGATAACTTCGAATGTAGGGAATGGCGTCGGTCTCGCTGCGTTTTCTCCACTTCATCCTCATATGACGATGAAGTGGAAGGTGCGGAGGCTGAGGATTCTGGAGAGACAAATGGAGTGCGAATACGGAGAGGGTTATATCCCCCCCATCGAACGCCAGGGAGGGTTGGGTTTAGGGGTGGAGGAGGAGGAAAATCCGGGGAGGAAACTTCGCCTGCAGCTTGAAATTGTTTTCTAATTAAAGTGGTAACCCTCTTCTAGATAAATTCTGATCGATGTACAAATGAACCCTAATCACTGATTTTCGCACACTAACTTGCGGCGGAGCTGATAAATCTTGTAACAGATTCCAATATCACGTGTTATGATAACTTGAGTAATGGAACTCGTAGGGATTCCAGAAGCGGCCGCTTAAAATTTGACTAGTAATATGTTCAAAGGCATTCAATCCTCTAATAAATGAAATATACACGTAAATCTATTTTTCCACAGACACGGAAATAAATTGACTGATTTCAGGTACCCACTGTATGACGGCCACACGATACAAATCGGAAAATTCGCTGACTCGAGAAATCGATCTAGTTTCCTGAAAAAAAGGGTTTATGCAGCTGGATAAAACGTCACGTTAACAATAACACGTCAAGGTAGGTAGTCCCCAGAGACCAATAGTTGCAAAAGTAAGGCATTTCAGCTTGATATAAGTGAAAGCTTTGTCTTGCGCAGAACATATAAACTTTAATTCTGTAAATCTCTTCATACACTGTTCACCTATATTCGCAAATAAAACAAACAGGAGCAACTATGCATGATAAAGCAACTATGATTAGGGAGATATGCTCCCTACGGTAAAATAAAAAATCAAAAGGAGCTAAAACCAACATCTTAAAGAATCTCCACTCACTGGTACTTAAAGTTCAGTGAGTACCTCCGCAGAGGCACCGCTTTGTTGCAAGCGTCTCATTTCTCTTTGAAAAACACCTGACACTCAGCAAAATTGAAACCATAAATTACGCACGTCGCTCTTGATTGTCCAGATATTACGGCTCAAAGTAAAATAAATAACAAGTCGAGGATCCCACTTTGCGAGTCTCACGTTATTTCCATTAATCCCAGACTTTGACAAAAGCTGCCATTCACAATGACGACCGGGCCAATAGAAGCGCTCATATTTGCCGTCACTGGATTTTCACTCGTCCTGAGAAACGAAAAAGAGAAAATTTTCAGAGGATCGCGTGACGACAAGAGAAAATGTTTGAGGGCAGCAATGGTTTAAAAGGTAATAAAACCCTCCGCCAGCCCTTCCGCAAACAACACGGCGAGGGACCATTGAAGAAGATGCTTAAGGAAAAAAACGAAGGAGTGATGAATAGGAAATCGTAAAACCTAATGCGTTCGTTCGTTCTCCCACTCCCAAATCACCTTATTACTTGCTAAGGACGGGTTATGATCGCCCAAGGGACGGAGACTGGTAGAGGAGAGGGAATCGTGGAGCTTAGGAGGGAATTGTCGGGAGGGTGGACCAGAAAGGGGGTGGAGATGAAGGGGTGAGATGCTGTGCAGCGGAGAATAGGTGGGAGAGAGAGAGAGGTAGTGGTGGGGAGGGGAATAATTGTGGGAATCAGGAGGAAGACTTTCAGCTGGTCTTAAAGAGGTCTAGAGAGGATGGAGGGAGAGGAGTGAGCTTGCGGAAATGACGCACATTATTCTCCTGAGATGACAGAAATGCCTCTCCAGAGGGTGAAAGGAACGCATTCGGAATATTAGACAAATCGGCAAAGATCTAGAGTTAAGGGTAGAGAGATGGGCACCCTGGCGAAATTATTTTAAAAACTGTTGTCTCCACAATGCGTTTCGTGCCCCAGTGTTTTTTAACGCCTTAGATAAATTGGCTGCTTAACGATTACGTCACATGGCGTGGAGTGGGATTAACCCATTAATGCCCATAATTCCCCAGTGGCAATATTTCTACTATTTTATTACAAAATGGTCCTATTGGGGTTCTATACAACATATTTCATTTTAACACTTCACAATTCACAATTTAACACTTCATCATATTTTTTATTGGTTTTCTGAGGTGGCAACTTAAGTTACCGTTGGCACACGCGTAGTCAAAATCGGCAAAATTCTCAGTAAATTCTCCTTTTTTCCTTTGCTTTCCGGCTTTTTATAGTTTCATTCATTCATTACAGTAATCTACCGGTTAGAGGTAGGTTGTAATGAAAGTCAGAGAATATCCAACGAACTCTTGCACGTGCCGTGCCCTTTCTACCTCTAGTATTTCTTTCTTCATCTCAGCATAAGTCCTACCTTTCTTCATCCCGTTCATAAAACCGATTCTCTTCCTTCCCCTTCCCCGCTTACCCAACATCCTACCCTCTATCACGGCCTTCAGCAAACCATCATTACCCCTTTCAGCCACCTACCCTGTCTTTCCCTAATCTCATCTATAAGTTTCCTCTCCTCGCCCACCATGTCAAGTACTCCCTCATTTGTCTTCCTTTCCGTCCAACGCACCTTCTCCATCCTCCTCCACACCCACATCTCGAAAACCTTCAGCCTATTTTCGTCTTCCTTTCTCAAGGTCCACGTTTCTACCCCATAGAACGCCACACTCCATATCAAGCTCTTCACCAGCCTCTTTTTTGCATACTTACTTAAGGTCCCCGTCATCAGCTCCCTTCTATTATTGAATGCTTCCTTCGTTAGCGCTATTCTCCTCCTAATGTAGTTAAAGATAGTTTACTTCACTTAAATAAATATTTTACTCCCTTCGCAATATTTTTACATGAGAGCAAGAGGAATTTATTTTAAAGTATCAGGCCGTAATTTTACAAAGTGTTTTCTGTTACAATGCAGAAGAGGAAATTACATTAAGACACAATAGTTTGATGCAATGTTTACCATTCCCATGAACGTGGATGAATTGTTACGAATGGAATTTAGGTAACGATTTTCATTGCATTCAATAAAAGCTCACCAATTTAGATTAAAATTAAGTTAATAAATTTAGATTAAAATTTATTAACATAATAGTATTTTTACTATGTTTATAATTGTTGAAAAGTCACATAAGTATTAAGAATTTGGCTACTTGGTATGATTAGTAACAGATATTCATCGACAAACATCACTTTACACAAAACTAAGAAAAATAAACACACTGACTGGTAGCCATGAAAACACTCCATAAATCATATTATTTTGATCAACAATGAAGTATAGCAATGTAAACAAAAAAAATTCTTGCAATAAATAATGAACTGCATATATGTTATCAAATGTACTCAAATAGAGTTTATACACAATAGAAAAATAATTATTAACAAAAATAAAAAAGCAACTACCTCTGCATATTTAGTCCATAAATAGGCCATTGAGTTTAAGCTATCCGTGATCAGAAATAAGTCACCTAAGAAGCCTAAAATATTATATTTATCTGAGTGATTTAGGTCATTTAACACTGTGGATAACAGAGACACTGGGTGTACACATGGAAGCCTTAGCAGGAGTGACATTGAAGACATTGTATTTGTAACACACTCAGAGGATATAATCTCTGGTTGGCCCAATAGGCACGCTATGAATCATATGGTCAAGGCCAATATATTTCAGTTTCTTGAATTAACCCTAGCGCTCGCAATAATATCATCCAACGCCCTAATTTAGTCACACAATGCGTAATCCAAACTTTAATTAAGATTATGAACAAATAGGGAGCTTGACCTCAAGAACTTCCTCACGCAGCTCATGAGGTGACATCCATGGTATCAGTATTAGCATTATTGTGCAGGAATTTTAATTTTTGTGTGGATAGTAAAGCACTTGGAAAATCTATCATAACCTTATTAATGCCGGAAGATCCCAATTTAGAAAGTTAAGTCCAATGTTAGTTGTCTCGGAGATATTTTTGCACTGCTGAGGATTATTTTATGCATAGCTCTTCACCACTTACGAGAGTTTTGAGTCTCGAGGTGGTGGTATCGTCTCGTCTCTCCAAATATCAGTATCGTCTCGAGTTTCGTCTAGAAAATGAGACGAGACTAGAGACGAGTAAGTCTCGAATCTCGCGGAAAAACTACTTTCAAGTAAGCCTTTATTAATCCATCACCTTTAACCATTTTTCCCATCCACCTATACCACCGAAACGAATTATATACAGCGGACACCTTGCAACCGCTAACAAGATTATGCATTTACCGTTTCAGTGCCTTTCTCTTCAGTTTATCTTAGAAATACCTACTCGATTGTAATGAGTTAATTTCCTCCTTATTAATGCTGATAACTTACGGACGTTTTTAATTAATCGCAGAGAAAGCATCTTTGGAAACATTCATGTTTTTCAATGTCTAAAAAAGCAATATTTAGGGAATCAATAGCAATATAAAAGGAATATTTAGGTTGGTGTAAATGCTGCAAGTCAATATTTCCCAGGCTCATATTTCAGCTGTAACAGAGATTTTTCCACGAACTCGTCTCGAGTGTTAATGTGGACAACACTTGAGTGCTGTTTTCTGTCCATTAGATGGAACGTAAAACTACGTACCGATTGGCGCCTTTGATCATGAGAAGACAAAAGTGTACACTGGCGCAAAGTAGTCGGTCGCTTCCCAAATAACCAACCAGCCAGCGATACCAATATTAAAGCTCGACTTGAAGAGGTCCATGCTGCCGCCAGGCAGCTCTTCATTCAGAGATTGCTCTTTGCTGAGCTTTTGCTCTGTACCCTGCCTCTTTTTTTTCCATAATTCTTCAGGCTTCCCTTACCTTTTACATGGTAAGTGCCCTTTCAGGCCTCTTATACTTATGTTTCTTTTACACTGCTTTCACCGAGCTCTTTCATCTTACTTAATGTATTTTCTTTTAATTTTTGGAAGTAGTTTTCGACCTGATTTTCTATTATTGATTTTTATGTTTTGCGAACCCAAAAAATAATTGTTGAAGGTGTAACTATGTGGAAGCTTGTCACCAACATGTGGGAAAAATATACATCTTAGCATATTCCACTAAAAAATTGGTTCATTACAGTCCCAGGTTTCGACTTCACAGCAATCATTATCAAGGTTTCAACTGCACAGCAATCATTATCAAACCTTGATGATGATAGTTGTGCAGTCGAAACTTGGGTCGGTAATAAACCAATTTTTGAAAGGAATATACTAAGATATATACTTTTTCGTCATGTCGTTGCGATGCCTGTTTTTTTGTACAGTGTTTTATTGTCGACCGAGTAGGAGATTTGAAATATGAACCGTATTTTTTTTTCTTTTTTTCACTTATAATCTTTGTATTAGGCTTTTTGTTTAATAGACCAGCCCAGGCAGGTATGGCATATAAGTAGTACCTAATTTTATTCGTATATAAGTGTCAAATATTATATTTTTATCGCTTAGGGGTGTTGCTTTATTTACAAGTATCGTAGTTAATCCCGATCTTGCCCTAAACGCTTGTCCAATTACCTTATCTACATGATTTTAAATTTTAGTTTAATGTCCAATATTCACGCTCGTCGAATAGACGACAGTCCTACAAAGGGGGGGGGATTGCGCGCTCGGATAGCCGATCGCAGCGCCGCACGTGATTTCCCGGTGGGAGGTGGAAGATGGCATGCCATGTGGATGGTTCTTCAAGAGCAGAGCTCCGTCCGTCGAATGAAACGTTAACCTGCGATCCTTTACGTGTCTTTCGTTAATGTGGCTGGAGCAGTAATCGTGAGTCAATGAGTGCACATTTTAATAACTCTTCAAGTAAGTCGAAAAAAATCCTTGGACCACATTTCACGCAAGCGTATCTGTTTATACATCGGAAATCACAACGCATGCTGTAAGGTAAATGACGCAAGAATTATTTGTTAAATTTTTGGCCTTTATCAAATCGCGATATTGTACAGAGGAAAAATCATCCACCTTGACCGGGACTCGAACCCGGATCCCTATATTTCGCGCCGAGTGCTTTTATCAAAGAGCAGAAGTCAAAAGAGCGAACACCTCATAGTGCTCAATGTTCGGCTTTATCCTCGCGGAATGTGGCGCTAAGCGTACGCTTAGGACTGCTTGTTGACATCATAAGACTCGCTGTCCTGAACAAGTTGTTCCTATAAAGCCACCAAAAATCCACAGGAGAGAAGGACGCCTGAGTAGCTTAACTGAATAATGCACTTGGCGCGAAATCGAGGATCCGGGTGCGAGTCCCGGTCAAGGCGGAAGATTTTTCCTCTGCGAAATTGTGGAATATCGCACTTACTCGCACTTGCGGGTGACTTCGTAAAAGGCAATAACGTGGCTAGTCCCGATATCCTCAAAATTGGTTGATTAAAGCACTATTATGACGGGTTTTCGGCGTGGAATACAAAATTTAAGCAAAAACTATGCCTAGATACGTTCTTTTTACTCGTCGTGACACCTTTATAGTTGTCAGCACCCATTATCATAGTATGAAACGTATTATTAAAGCGTTTAGGAGAAAATATGTACATATGTAATTGAATAATTTCGAAATATATGTCACGTGCCATAAGGCGGTGTTAAAATAGCATTGCATTGCAAAGAAGCAAAATTGGTAGCATGCAAACTATTCTTCCCTTTTATCTATAGGTATTACTAATAAGGGCACGTATGCAAAGAGTCACGCAAATCTGTTCACCGTCAAAAATGGCTACAATCACTTTAAGAGCAGAATGATGCTGACGTATTGTTCCCCTCCATTACCCTAAGAGCCCTTCCCTTTCAAACATATCCACCCATTCTCAACCGCGTAAATGACCTCAGTTGTCGGTCGCCTCCCCATATAACCAACAAACTAAAGAGCTGACAATGAGAGCAGGATATTCGAGTTGGGACACCGCCCTTGCCTCCCTCACTTCGTAAGTGCGTGTGTCCTCAAGAGTGACGCATCGCATCCTTCCCCCGGGAAGAGCCGAACTTTAAGGTAGTTTGAGCGAAATATCACATCACCTAGAATTTGACCTAATGTTAAAGACAAAACTCATCTATCCAATGGCATCAAAATATTACCCCTTTACTGAACTACTTTTCGAGTAATTTGCCTGAAAATATAAGCTGTTTTACATGGCATAGATTACGGCTGTGCGCTCCAGGGGGAAAATATTGAATAAAGTAGGGCTTTACAACAACTAGATTTCGTCACAAAACTTACGGTGTGTAGATTGTATGTTTATCGCCTATTTATAAAACATAATCAAATACTCACTGCAGTATTTTTTTACAGAATCGCAAAAAAACTGTTTTGAAGGCTTTTTAGCCGTACGGCGTGAAAAAATGAGTGAAGTTGGAGATTTATTTAGATATATTTATTTAATTACTGAGAAATTTTGTCATATATAACAATATTTTTGCACCATTAATATTACAATGCTTACGTCATGCTTCTTACTGACGCTGAAATTAAATTATAAAATTCGAATACGGTGTTAAATATGATTAGGGAAATATCTCGCTCAAACTACCTCACAGGGCGAAGGGCGGGAAGTGACGAAGTCGGCAAGCAAATGGCTTTTGGAAGCATCACGCGAGTAGGCCCTTGCTCATATAACTAGCCGCGGGACGCCCTTGGGCCCTGTACACCTACAGAATGGGGGACGCGAGGGTTATATCGTGCGACTTAAGGTTTGGGCGTAAAGGTTGGTGGGGAAGGAGGGAGGGAGGAAGGGGCGCTCGGGGATGGACCGCGAGAGGAGTGTGTTTGTGTGTGTGTGGGGGGGGGAGGGGGTGGGGAGATGGAAAGCGAGCGGAAATGAAGGATGAGGCGTGACTCGAATGCGATTGGCCGCTTGTTGCGTAGGAAAGGTCGACTGAGAAGGACCCTGAAAAGGATCACGGGGGCATCCAGATAACCAACGAGGGCTGGAGTGAATAATTGCCACCGTGTCACTACCACCAAGTTATTCAAGGACCCCGAAAACATCCTGCATTGCGAAAACGAGTTCGAGGATTACTTTGAGAACAAAGATTTTGGTGCAATTCAAAGCCACGAAAAGTTTTCTCTGAGAAAAAAGCACGTAAATTAATTAAGAAAGCAATTATTCCCACTGAAGAGGAATTTATCGGCTTACTATCCATCTTGCTTGAAAGCTTGAAAAAATCATCAATTATCTACTCCCCCACTTCAAGTTGCGGTATGGATTCCATTTTCCAAATTGAGTTTTATTAAGCGCATGTTTATACGCACTTCTTGTATTACTAATGTAAATATTATAACGGACAGAGATTACGACAAACGCAGCTCTAGATATGGCAGATACGGTGAACAAATTGGAGAAAATAAGGTGAGAAAATAGGGATGAAAGACTTGCTAATGGGAGATGCACGCTATGAAATGAGGGAAAACTTAAGGTAAGAGAGATGGAGAGTGGAAGATGATGTGTGTGAAGGCATTATTTCGGGCGTCATTAAGAAGATACTCAGTGTTTCAACCCAAGGTTGGTTTTGAAGTAAGGAAATAAGACGCTTCAAAATACTGATGAGGACAACAAAGTATTTCAGGGATGTGTAACGTGAAAGAAAATGCTACATAGTGAGGTTTTTATTCCCTGTAAGGCTGTGAATTTCCAAAGACCTTAACTAAAGAGGGCAGATTAATGACTTTATTTCATCCAAGCGCAACCATCCTAATACCAATGTACAGCTAGGCGAAATAGGCCCACGATAGAAAAAAAATTTATGAGAGTGTTGGGCAAGAATTAAATTAAAATTATTTAATATTTATTAAATAATCAATAAAAAGAAAGTTTTCGGAAGCATGGCAAATATGACCAGATCGTATCTGAAACATTTCGTGAGATCAACCAGTTCCATGAGGAAAAAACTAATACACGCTATACATATATGTTTTATTTCAAGAAATCCAACTGAAAAGCTGCACCAGTCACATTATCATAGCCAGAATGAGGGATGGGGTTTTGGATTCTCAATGGACACAGTATGAGAGTCGACACCCCCCCCCTCATCTTTACCCCCGTGCACCTCTTCGTCCCGGTAGCACTCCACTGGACCGCGAGGGGAGACCGCAAGATTCTCAAGCCACTGACATCCACGATCGAATTTTTCAATACTAAAAAATACATCGTCATTTATGCAGCAGATTGGTGACCTCAACCGGTGAAGGCACATGACCAAATTATTGAATGATTCCTCCTGCAAAAAGATTGCCACCGAATGAGAGTAGGACCTCAGAAAAACTGAGCAAAAATTGAGCTTTACTCCTCCTTAGTTATCATGGGGTGCCTGCGCCCCACGTTTTTCTCTTCAAGTCATACAAATATCTCCATAGCCACTAAAAATTCACCCTCAAAAATTTGGAAGGGCCCAGGGAAAATTATTTTACACTTTTTACTCCGTTTAAAAATATATCACTGATATATTAATTTTTTTAAATTTAATTAATTATTTACATCCTTACTTAAGGTCCCCGTCATAAGCTCCCTTCTTTTTTGAACGCTTCTTACGCTAGCGCTATTCTCCTCATGTCTTTGCTACAATGCTCATTTTCTTCTAGCGTACTACCCAGGGCTATAGAAAAATTGAGCCAAAAATTAACCCAATTTCGATAAAAATGTGTTGACACAATTTCATAACTCCGTCCAAAAATTCACATATTGAACGTAGATTTGGATTTTTGCAAAACTAATGCGAGAATAGATTAATTTTTTTCTGTTCTAATTTTATCCCCAAGACAGTTGTTCGCGCTGCCATTGCATTTCAGTCAGCATTTTCGTGTTACTTGGAAGTTAGTGACAATATTAAAAATTGTCAAATTAAAAAATGAACAATAAGCTATCCCTTTGGCAAAAGGATTTCTCACCTTGATGTTGTACCCATCAGGCTAATTCAAAGACGTCAGCTGAACGATAATTTTTCAAGTATCAAAGTTTAGCTACATTTCAGCAAAAAATATCCCGAATGGTAAATGTGAACGAAATATTGATAAACGTTTTCAATGTTCACCGTATACTGATTCAGGTGATCGTCAAACAAGTGCCAACGTAATACAAAAGGAGACTACAGGCTTTGGATATCTTAATTAAAACATACCGCAAAAATTTGCCTTCGTCTGGATCGTAGCGCTAGCCCTGATCTAGGTAAAATGACTGACTATGAATACGTATACACTATACCTAATGATGCTGTTGTCACGCCAAAAGGCTTTTCTCCCAACCTTCACAAGCGATTTCACGCCGCGTCACGCAACACGGGTCCTTCCTTGGCAGCCTCTCAACTAGGGTGGAAGAAGAGAGCCCGCCTACCATCACCAAAGGCACAACGCGCGACTTAAATGCCGCCATTAACACGTTATCTTTCCATCAGCACACCCGGCATGTCTCTTCTAATTCCTGCTTTTTTGTGGAGAAGGCTCTTTCATCTCGAAGGAGCAAAGGGTGAGGCTCATCAGGGCGTATGCCCTTTTTTTCAACTCTTTAGGGAAAACTTGTCAATACTGTCAAGCCTCTACTCAATTCAAAATTTAGGATGCGAAAGAATGGAAATAACTTGATCCAGAACGACTTCAGCATGGAGGCACCACACATCAATCCATACATCATAACTTAGGAATAGTACAA
Organism: Pyrrhosoma nymphula; assembly: GCA_963573305.1. NCBI lineage: Eukaryota > Metazoa > Arthropoda > Insecta > Odonata > Coenagrionidae > Pyrrhosoma > Pyrrhosoma nymphula. The sequence goes on from OY754328.1 coordinate 147,118,944, forward strand.
GGCGATAAGGACCTGAGGCGCAGAACTGAGTTTTCAAGGAATCAGATCAGTTCCGATACGGAAATAAATTTTATAAATTAACACTAGGACTCTGGGCAGAGAAAAATAAAAATTGAAGAAAGTACGTAGAAAAATGACATTTAGGTAGTAATTATGAACTTAGATATGAATAATTACGAATTCAAATACAAGAGGTTTTTAAAATCCAGAACAAAAAGTTGATAAATAATTGGATGTGAAAGTAAACAGATACTTAAAACTACTTTTTTTATTGAGATGTAATGGAGGAAAGTTAAAAGGAAAGTAAACAGTGAGACGAAGACGGCATAGCAAAGAGCCGATGATGCACCCTATATGGATGTACGAAGTAGGAATGACAAATAAACTACAAAATACAGTGAGGTCTAAAATAAGGTGTGCGTCATAGAACGATTCTTTGCCAATAATTCACTACGTTCACTGTAATAAGGAGTGATGACCAAGTATTGAATTCGCATTCATGGATGTCATAGAGCTATACACTACAGGGAAGTATGTGAAAAGCTGTTAGCTCAGGATAAATTATACTTTCAATTTTATTACAATTTTAATATCATTGTTAACCTTAAACCAATAATACTGTTATATGGAACATGTTACCGAGACCATCTGGCATAAAACTTAATGGCAAGTTCATGTCCTTGGAAAAAAACTAGGAAAGATAATACTTCTGACCCCAAGCCCTTTGCCAGGATAGGTAAACAGATTACATTTTTTCTATCGGAATATTGTTTTTCATTTAAGGTCACAATAGAATACCAATTGCCAGCGAATGGACTAAGAAATACGAAGGGACTGAAAAAAGATAGGGGAAAAATTATAAAAAAATTTAAGCATGCTTTTCTAAAAGAATAAAACTTTATTAAAAAAATATAAAAAATATCTAAACTTCGTAGTACTAAGAAATAATAATGTTTTCTCAAGTGAATGAAAGTTTAGCCTAGTACTGGAAATAATTTAACTCAACCAAGGAAATTAGCCACATAATGGATTACATATGAACATAAATAGAAAAATGTTTTCAACAATATAATATGTTCAAAGTTGTCTATTTATGCAAAACCACAACGAAATGCATGGAGTGCTCTTTCATATTCGATAACGACATAAATTCATTAAATATGAAGATTTTGTTATTCGATGGAATATAGAGCTTCAATATACAATTTCTAGAAAATATTAAAATGAACTAAAGTTAAGATCGAAATATAAATGCGATAGCGCCCCACTGATAATAATTAGAATGTTTAATAAAATGGTATTCTTTTAGAAATTCATCCTTAACATTTTTCTTTACATTTTAGACCTAGTTAATAAAATGCTTATAAAACAACTGTTATTTTATAAAAATGTTATTAACTAGGACTGTTTACTAGAAAAAATTCGCCAGGTTGTGGACTTGATACGACGACTATATAATTGTTCCTTGGTACAAGAGATGGACGTTTTACCACTATTCCAACTCGAATCACAATATATGGCGGGTATTTCAATACAATATTATTATTTAGTTATAATTGGAGTAACCATGGATTCATGGCTCCATTGAAAAGCGAGTTAAAGAAAACCATGTAAATAAAAAGTAAAGCCGGAGTCAGTCTCCTCACGAAGAGACTTTGGATGTGGATCCTCTTACCGTCTGCAGCGAGGCCAATCAATGTTTGGCAATCACTTTAGAAGTCAGGTCGCGAGGGAATCCTCCCGTGAGTCACTCGCTGGAAATTCGTCGAGTGTGTGCATGACTTGGCAGCGACGACTGGCGGCAGCATACATTCAAGCTCGCAAGGCACGTGAGGGGCACTCCTCGTCATCTTCCTGGAGAGGAAAGACGTCCCATCCACCCATAAAAAGGCGCGGAGAGGAACCCGTAAGCCCATTTCACAATTTACATTTACACTACGAATGCTTACAAATTTTCACTAAAAAGCGGCAACGAGTAAATGAAGGTCGGTCGTCTGACAATGCAAAAACATTTACGCTAGTTCGATATTTATTGTTCATTTCTACGAAGTTGAATACTGCGAAAGGACAATACCAAAGCCAGCACTTCAGGGAACTGCCAAATAGCAGTCCAACGGAAAAGAGATTGCGGACATATCCAGTAAGCTAAGTAACAGTAATGGAATTTTGGAAATGAAAAGTATTTCATTATTTTACAATATGTGGTCTACTTTACGCATGAACAATTCTAATGAGAACCACATGCACCGGTAAATCCTTAGGTTTTCAAAAAATTAAGAGCTATGTTGTCCGTATGTGCAACTAGACAGTAGATTATAAATGGATAACGTAGCTTACGCAGTGGAGGCCAAGGGAAGGATGACGAAATAGATCGATTTCAAGCCATTCGTACTAACTTGCCGTGAACCTCCATTACAAATGGAGACTCTGGGATAAGGGTGGATTGTGGAAAAGAACATGCATTTTGAAAGTAACGCATTGAGGAAAAATATGTTCAGTATTCAAAACATCTGATTTCGGACTAAGATAACGATGATCTGATATGATTAAAAGCCAGCGATTTGGAATACAGGCTGCCCACAGTAATTATAATATGAATCAAATATCAGGAGTTTAGGTCAAATAAAAATGCAAATATCCACCAACGTTTAGGATATATTAGTATATATCCGTCCTTATTCCTATAACGATTAACAACAAAATTAAAAGATAATATAATATTGAATATGTATATACATATGTATATTTCTTTTTAATTACTTAATTTTAGGTATATTTTAAACCATACTGTTTCAAAAAAGAATTGTAGACAAATATTTTTCATTATGTAACACCATTCATTATGACCCTGACGATGGATATATAATATATCCGAAACGTTGGCGGCAGTTTTGCATTTTTATTTGACCTAAACTCCTGATATTTAGATCATATAATCAAAGACGTTGAGAAAGCACATCAAATGAAAAATCATAATGTACACCATGAGGATTGTAGAATCACCTTCGGTAAAGACGGCCAACACACACAATGAGGTTAAAGAAGGAGGAGGGATCAAGCATGCCCTTTTCGAGAGGCCGGGAGCACGAAGGACTGTTTCCTCCATCCGTCGACCAAGGAACCCTCGATGACACACCGTCCTAACAGTGTGAAAAGATAGCACGCGCCAAGAATAAGAGCGACCGATGGGATAAGCGAAAAGAAGAAACGGCACGGACTCACGTCAGGCCACACATCAGTACTGAAAACAAGAACGTCCACCCTTATGACACATTATTCCAAATTATGATGACTAAACTCTGACAAGCGATACAGCGCAGAGGTCCGTAAATTTATAATCTAAATTTTAAGGCAAACACTAATGCTCTTAGGGATATGGTGGCACTAAACTTTCAGGTGTGTGGTGCAAAAAATAAAATAAAAAATGCCATTATTAAAATTGCTATTTATGGAAACTTTTAATGGAGGCTGGGATGTGTATAAACCTTTAAACGTGAAAAAAGTAAATATTAACTTTGTAAAATTCCACAACAGTTTATTCACACAGTACAACCGGTTTCAGCCGTTATGGGGTCATCAGATACGATAAAAATGTTTAACCTCTGGTAAAATATATATTTATGTACAACTCAGGGGCAGAAAAATGGGGGAAGTAGTGGAAGAAAGGGAATATTAAATCTCTGGATTCTAACTGAAAGTAATAAATAGTAAATCCGGTAACGCGAACGATAAGAGAGCATAACAGCTGCCAATGAGACTTTTAACTAGATTTGCCGATAGATAGTGAAGGTCCTAGTAGTAGCAGTTCTTCCTAAAACTAGCATCATTATCTGATACCTAGTACTTACAGCACGCTGTGCATGTTTTCAGCGTAACACTTGAATCTCTATCCGTTTATGTAGCTTCAATATACATAAATACTAACGGTCCCTCTACTATTGGTAGCATATTGAAAGTGTAGTGCATGCTTGTGAGGTTTCACCACGTGACAAGCATTAGCGATTTATGCTAATGCATCAATAGTCGTAGTTACACTAACTTTAGGGTATAGTGTAATGCATTTTGGTGACTACTCACCCCCTATTACACATCCTTGAGTTGCCTTGCAGGGTATTTTGTATATGTAGATATCATAAGTTGCGCAAGGTATTAGGGAATCTCGAGCTTCAGGAAAGACGATAGGAGGGTAGGAGAGTCACGTTGAGGGATAGAAAGAGGTGCTGTGTGGTGATGATTCACCTCAGGTGGTAGCCAAGTTTAGTCTTGGGGTGCGCAAGGAATGGGGAGGATGGCGAAAACGCAGTGGGGCATCCAGGATTGGTGAGTGGAAGGGGAAAAGTTTTCCGCTGGCTAAGTTTAAAGAATCTTGATGGAGGAGTTTTTCTAATTGTTCCAGGGCGAGGGTTCTTTTAAACTACCACAATTTTGGCCAATTAAATGGCGTCAATACGTGGAATAGAGTAAAATCCGGAGAAATACTTAGGGTACCTTTCATCGATGTGGTTGTTCCCGAGATTTCTGTTGTTGTGGAAAGCATGCCTGAAGGAATATTTTTGAAGTGACTTAGTGATTTTTAAAGACGAAGTACCTAAAGAGGTGATTTTATCCCATCGGTACTTGTCCTTGATCTCGCGTATGGTTTTGTAAATCATGTGAAGCGCAATTTTCCCCCTTTGTCTATTGAAATTTTACAAAATCAATTCACAACCAAAAATGCCGAACTATTGAATATTTCATCACGAAGGAATTTTCCAATGCCACTACCGATACCATCAATCTTATAAATATCGCCAAGTTCTGTAGAATTGTTTCGGTCTAATTAATAATTCATGGCGGCAATATTTCGTGGAGTTTCGGAATTTGAGTTGATAGGCTATAAAACCTGGAAGGATATAATTCCATTTATCTCAAATCTTTTAGTGCATATCACAGCCTAACAGCGAAAACTTTCATGGATACACCCGAGAGGCAAGAAGCATGTTATGTTTCTCCTGAACTACATTGCTCTCTTAACATATTTCCCCCAGATAAACTGATTACATCCTTTCACCGTGCGTAAACACACACCCATCAACCTCGGAAGGAACACAATACGGGTGAAAAAAACACATTGAAAAGGAAATCTCTCTTTGGCCTCAAAACGAAATAGGATAGTGCTAGCAAGGCAAAACCAGGAAAATAAAGGTTTTGCACCATAAATGCTTCGAAGATCTGAAACGGAATGCAAAGGTTAAAATTGCTAAAGTTATTAGCAGTATCGAGAAGAGTGGATTTTATAAGAATATGCTCCAATGGTCATTTAACATTGTGGGTGCGCAATGAATAGCACACCTATGAAATTGCGAACCCACACCACTAAAATATCAGTACCACAGCTATGGAATAGGCGAAACTTATTCGCATCACGCTGACCTCTGGCGGCATTACTCACACCCATAAGAAGATTTCAATGAGTTACACGGGGGCGGTACGCTGAAACAGAACTACTGAGTCACAAAAGCCTCAGATAACGATTGCGCAACCTTTGAATTATTTCGTACCAAAATAAAAACAAGACCCAAAGTGATTGCCTCGAGTAAATAACCGACCGAGGAGAACTGAAATGTTGAACCTGAAAACAAAATGGAGAGTAGTTCCGTGAGATTAGATGGGAACCTTACGACCTCTGACGTAAAGCGTAGCGCGGAACGCATAAAAAGCGGGAACATACCCTCTCGCGGCCGAAAGCAAAAGTCCCTTCCGCCCCCCACCCTTTCACTCCCCCCCCCCAGAACATCAGAACACCCCACGCCTACGCATTTGACCTTTCACCCCCTTACAAAAAAAAGAAGACCTTCTCCGCGATACCCCCCACCTCCCCACCCACCACCTCCCTCGGAACCCCCGCAAAGCTCCTGGACCGCCGCTTCGCACGTAACTTCTCAGTCCCTCGCCTTATTGACCCCAACCTCTTCCTCCCTTGACTGGATAAAATATCTCTGCAAGGGTTGAACAACTCAACTTTTTTAAATTTTACAACAACCGACAGAAGCTTCCACCTAAAACATTTAATATTCCAGTTTTTCGCGGATACATTTCAACGGAATTCCCAAATTCTAACGACAATTCAATTATCATATGGAAGAATTCACGGAAAAGACGCATCATCCTTCAATGCTAGAGGCGAAGGCTTCGTTTGATATAGGATTTGCGGTTTGCGATTTGAGGATAGGATAGAGCTTGCGATTTGGCGGGTTGGCAAGGAGAGAATCACTTCGACCTTTAAATATACGATCAAGGATCAATGTGCACTAACTTTAATGTAGTAGAACTTAGGTAATGCCTAACTAGCCCTTCGGATTTCAATTTACAGGAAGAACCAGGAGCGCGAGAGAAATAACAACACGAAGCCGTATGTGATGCATACATTACATAGGCCATGAAATTATAAAAATTGAGCTCTCAAGATATATAGCATATTGCATAGATTTGAATAAATAATGGAGCCCTTACCGGTAACATTGAAATTCATCCTATCAGATCCATAAGATGATAATACTGAAATCGAATAACTTAAAACCACAGTAAATTGAAATTTCAACATAGACGCTTACTATGATTTGGAAATAGCATTCCAGCATCACTACAATTTCCTTGGCGTAAATCCCAATGATTATAAATATCAGTCATTGAGAGCGGAATGCATCTTTTAGCTGAGGCAGTAGTGCATAGTGTAAAAATACCTAATAGTGACGAAATTACCGAAGTATTAAGGGACAGGTTAAGAGGCTATTCGCTGATTTCTCACAGCATTTAGTTTCCCTATAGTCAGTGCATTTCAAAGCTTTCCTCATGGCGACACGCTATTAGTACACATGATTTTACACAACACTTACTCGTTCATATTGATTTTTAAACATAGATGCTACTGCACTAAAGGAGATTACCTTTAAAGAAATATCAATTGTCTATATGTGATTTCCCAAGTACTATAATAGGTTAAACCCTTATTTCGCAAATACATACTATTCACTTATAAGTTCATTATGCTATTGAAATGTTGCTCCTTGATGTTATCACCACGACACCCAGCTAGAAAAGCATCGCCCTTAGAGTTTTGCATAATAATGCTGCCTGGGTTCTACTCGCCGCCGACTACACAAATTCTTTCTCATCTCTGACACTCAAGCTGCTAGCTCATATGACCAAGGGGTGAATACTCGCATGATCCGAAACAAAGTGTCCGGGGATGCACTGAAATTTCTCCCGTTTATCCTCACAGAGGTACTACATCATATTCCATATGCATGCAAACATGCAAACACCAAATTTCCACTGAATGGGTGGACTGGATAATTAGCGTGTAGCTTTAAGTTTGCCATTGTGCGCTGAAGTTCGTGGAATGTTTTAAACGATGACGTTTCACGCTAAGAGACGGCGAAAGGCAATTGTTACAGGATTTTCCTCTGAGGGTTGGTGTTGGTTCACGTGGTGGGGTGGAAGAGCGGGGGTGAAAGGATGCTCGTCCTCTCACTCGACCGCAACCCCCGCCTCCCTCCCCCCGTATTTTTACGGCCAGGAGGAACCGCCGTAACCCAGGCCACCCTTCCCCATATGCCCCTCCGCCTTCAAGGGCCTTCTCCGCGCCTAAATTATTCCCGGTGGGGCAACAAGAAGGTGGAAGGATAAAGGAGGGAAGGGGGAGGTTGAGGAGAGGGAGGAGGGGGAGTGGAGAAAAAAGGGACCTTAGAAGCCTTCTCCCAAGAGAGACAGATATCATTATTCCGCGCGAAATTGAGACCAACTCATCTTCCGTTTAAATAAAATCAATGTAGAGGTCAATGAACGGATGAGCACAACATGTAAAATTATAGTCACCATGTCCCACTATAATGGAAACAAAAATAAAGTTGCATTAAGCCAGAAGGAGGAGAATAGCGCCAGAGAAGAAAGCGTTCAATGCTAGAAGGGAGCTGATGACGGGGACCTTAAGTAAGGATGTAAAAAAGATCTTGATATGGACTGTGGCATTGTATGGGGCAGAAACGTGGACCTTGAGAAAGGAAGACGAAAATAGGCTGAAAGCGTTCGAGATGTGGGTGTGGAGGAGGATGGAGAAGGTGCGTTGGACGGAAAGGAAGACAAATGAGGAAGTGCTAGACCAAGTTGGTGAAGAGATGAAATTTGCGGATGAGAATAGGGGAAGACAGGGTAGGTGGATGGAAGGGGTAATGAGGGGTGATGGTTTGCTATACGCCGTGATAGAGGGAAGGATATTGGGCAAGTGGGGAAGGAAGAGAATAGGTTTTATGGACAGGATGAAGAAAGGTAGGACTTACGCTGAGATGAAGACACACATATTAGAGGTAAATATGGAACTGTAGGTTCAAGAGTCTGTTGGATATTCTCTGACTTTCATCATAACATAACTTTAACCGCTAGGTTACTCAAATGGTCATGCAGATTAAGCCAAAAGTTCATGGTAGATAAAATCTCATTTAATGATAATTCCGCATCACCACAGTCACTCGAGCAGAAATTCTCGCCGGGTACCATTATTCCCCAATCGTCGCCTCAAGACCAAATAAAGACTAACCAACTTCAATTGCACGAGAATTCATCCGCAGGACCCAGTGACAAACATTCATCAACAGCGACCGCACTACGTCATTCCCGCTTCCCAACTAATTAAGTGCCGACAACAAGTCTCGCAGCTGAGAAATGGAATTTGGTATTCGGTGCTCAACGGACTATCACATCGTGTCATCTAACCTCAGATAATATTTCTGGATATTTACATTACCCAACAGCCTCCCCTTTATCACGGCCTTCAGCAACCTTTCGCACCTCACGACCTTTCTTTATATATTTCCTTCCTAGATTTTTAGATTTCCTTCCCCGATTTTCTAGATTTTTCTTCTAGATTTACTTCCGGATATACATTAAAATTAGTGCTAACTTGAATTAAGGTTTTTAAGAAAAGTTTTAGGGAAGCATCGAAAATACTTCAAGAATTTTCCGTAATATCAAAGAGAAACAATCCTATTTTACCTTATAATTGAGTTACATTAAAGTAATCTACCGGTAAAAGATAGGTTGATAGCTAAAGGAAATACTTCAGATTATAGCACGTGAAGAGCCCTACCTACCTCTAGTAATTCTTATTCCATTTCAGCGTGCGTCCTTTCCCTCTTCAATAAAACCTATTCTCTTTCTCCTACATCCTTCCCACTATCACGGACTTCGGCAACCCATCACCCATCATGACCTCATTCTACCACCTACTCTGCCTCCTCCTAATTTCATACAGAAGTTCCCTCTCCTCGCCAACCATGCCAAGCACTGTCTCGTTTCTCTTCCTTTCCATCCACCGCAAATCCTCTATTCTCCTCCACACTCACATCTCGATCGCCTGCAGCCTTTTCTCATACTCTTTTCTCAGAGTCCACGTTTCGGCATTGTACCATGTTACCCACTATTCTAAACTCTTCGCCAGCCTCTTCTTTATATCCTTATTAATGGTCCCTGCATATAGTACCCTCCCATTGCTATAAGCTTCTTACAGTAGCGCTATTCTCCCGCTACTATGACCCTTTTCTTCAAACGTACTACTCAAGTAATTTAATTGTTCTACTTGTTCCAGTTTGTACCCTCCTACTTGCGTCGTTCCAGTTTGTACCCTCCTACTTAGCGTCGTTTTCTTTGTCCAAGAAAATCTCACTTCTTTCGTTTTCTTATGATTTATCTTCATTCCGTATTTCCCGCAGTGAATTTCTAACGCATCTACTAAAAATTGCAATTCCTTCAATTATCTACTAACGCCTGTTCATCACTGTCCGCGCATCTAACCGACTTTTTTAGCGGCCTCCGACTTTGATTACCACGTGTAGCTTGTTCCATGTCTCTATTACCATTTCTTCGGCATAAATATTAAGAAGTAAAGGCGACAATGGGCAGCCTTGTCGTACATGTTCAGCGACATGCCTAGACTGGCCCCCGGTGTAGGCTGGCGCCTCTTCAGGGGAGGCTTGCGCCTCGCTGGGCAGCCTTGCCTAACCCCGCGACCTGTATCTGCCCGTATCTCACCAGTACCCTCTGGGCCATATATAAGCTTCGGATGAGTCTCCTATCTAGCTAATCCATTTTCATGAGTATCTCCATTAGTTTTCCCCAATTTACTCTTTCAAACGTAATTTTGTAGTTAATGAAAGAAGCAAGAACGTCCAGATTAAATTCTAGGTTCCTTTCAACTAGTGTTCTCATCACCCCAATCGTATCCCGCGTTGACTGGTGTGAATGCATTCATTTAATTCTAATATTCTGTCGCTCACCTGTCCAATATTTACTACCCTCTTTCCCAATTTTTCATTCAATATTAAAGAAACCCCAAGTTGACACTCGGTGTGGGCTGTGGCACTCTACGGATCAGAAGCATGGATCATTGGAAAAACTGGCCAGAAAAGAATAGAAGCCTTCGAGACCTAGTGCAGGAGGAGGAGCTGAAGATTAAATGGACGGATAGGGTGAGAATCGAGGAGGTATACAGAAGAATTGGAGAAGAAAGGGAACTGTGGAGCACCATACGCCAAAGAAGAACAATGTGAGCTGGCCATGTCATGAGAGACAACAATTACGGAGGAAGCATAATGGAGGGAAAACTTGAAGGGAAAGTCCCCAGAGGAAGACCAAGAGACAAGTACTTGGGGCAAGCCAAGAGGGATACGGGGAAGAAGAACCATAGGGAAGTGAAGGAACTGGCATGGAATAGGCGAAATGGTGGGCTGCAGTATACCAATCCTAGGACTATAATAATAATATGATGATGAAGTTGACACTCATCCCCCTTACATAAATTACCCTATAGCTAACACTGCCCGACGGTATTTTTAAAGAGACAGGCAACATCACATGAACTACCTTCTGCCTCACTCCTACCCTTCAACTCAGGTGGCACTATTCGCCAGTAGTGTTCGCTCCCACCAGTGCAGCCCCAGGGGTCATTGGAAATCGCAAACTCTCCGCCCCGTCAATACTGTAGTCCAAGGGAAGAGCGTGGACATAATAACGTAATATTAAGACAAAAAATATTCTAGTACTTGAAAAAAGAAAACTAAATTACGGCCGCATTTATTTTTCGGTAACGATTTCAATGAGAATTTTGCAAGCTTGTGGGACAAGGTCTTCAATCTATAACTTCGTTCATCCTTGGTCAAAGATTTTTAAATCAACGTTTTATTTTTAATTTTAATTAAATTTAATTTTAATTTAAATAAATAAAATTTAAATTACGTAACTCATCCGAAATTTATTTTATAGTTGTAAAATTCCAAGAATCATCTCTCGTAAAATTAACCGAAAACTACCACCCCTCTAGTGTGGAACTCCTGTTGAGAACTCGTAAGTGGCAAAAGGAAATTCGTGAAAATGAAGGTACATACATAAGAAAGGTCCGAGCACATTATAAGCAAGTAATTTAAACTTGGAAAAAGAGGGACGCGAACGTAGAATTTTCTGCACGCAGAGAAGGGGATTGATGGGGTTAGGGGTTAACCCCTAACCCCCCCAAGGGAGGGAGGACGTGATGCGTGGGCAGTGAGGGCGATGGGGTAAAAAGGTACGTTTACGGCCGGTTCCGTTTGACGTCGTGAAATGTGCAAGTGGACCAACAGCTGGAATCGCGCACCATATTCTGACGCCAACGTTCTTAAAGGAGACCTCTCAGTAGATGCGTGAGATGAGGGGGGTGGGGATGAGCCATGCGGGAGGTTAAGGGGGGGGGGCGGGGTCGCAAAGGGTGCAGGGTGGGGGGAGTAGGGCGATGAATGTAGTGTTCCTTTCCCCCGCCTCTGGTCCACAGGCGACAGAAGGGGTTTCTGGAGAAGTCGGGCACACACCAACGCACGGACAAGAGGACACACTCCTCCAAGGGCAATGGGCAGAGGGATATGGTTACGCGGGACATAAGTTGTCTACCCAGTGTCGCGCGTGGAATTCCCAAACTCTCCTCGCTTTTATGTGCGGGACGACTCGTTTATTTTTTCATCGGAATTTATGGAATGGGGTCCTCGGGCGCTGGGAAAGGGAAAAGGATTCGGAGAGAAAGTAATTGTGGAAAAAGAGGGACCGTGGCGAATCCATTCCCATCCCTGGACCGAAATAAAAAGAGGAGAAACCCACTCGCTCTGTGTGTCACCGGACGGAGTCTTCGAGATGCCCCTTCGGTGAATTATTAAAGTAAAACGTACAGGCATTTGAAATAAAATGGAAAATGGATTAATTTAATTAATCAATTTAAAATTTCATATCAAGATATAACTCGGTTTCAGATGGCATTTTTGTCAGGCAATAAAGGTTAGGGAGCCAAGGGAAATAGTACATGGTAAACCATGCACACATATATTATATTGATCAAGAAGCGGAAATCACAATCGTGAACATTACAGTAGGTACCAAAAAGGAAACAATCACATCCTAAAGATTTTAATCAAGTGATAAAATGTCCGTGCAACGTTCACGAAAATACTTTCGTAACTTCATAATTAAATTCCATCGTGTTTTTTTAGGCGAGAAAATTTCATCATATATTAGATGAAATAAATGCAAGCATTTTCACTCGACCTACCACAGAATTTTCATTTCAGACAGATTTCGAACAAAGGGTTTTACCATCCACAGAAAATAGCTGTTGACCAGATTCTTCCTCGTGGTAGGACACAATTTCACACAAATGAACTTTCCACTTAAGATTACCTTGAAATGTTTTATATCATTTGCTAATTCTTTTTACACTTTATAAAGAAACCTTTGGTAATATCATCCCTCGTCTTCAATTCACAAAATGTGTATTACCACGTATTAAATTGCTAAATAAGTGGAAATTATAGAGAATTTCCAAGAAATGATTTTGCACTTGTACTAATGTTCCTTAGGGCTCTTCATACCACCTCTAGATAAACCCAATGAATCTAGCTCTTGACTGTTGCTTTGAAGACACGGTTTGATTTCGAAAGTTGATAGAAAATATTTTCTTGATGCATGCCATTACTAGGCTCCGTTCGCCCGAGAGAAGAGACAGAATGTTTTTCAGACAACGGCACGGAGGTTGGAGAAAGACAGCAGGAGTATGGGAAGACAAATAAAAAGCCATTAGAAACGGTAGAAGAAAAAAATGAACTTCAGTGGAACTGGAAAATCATAAAAAGTTTGAAAACAGTAAGTGAATGAGATAATTATCACTGGTGGGTTATTGAACGCTTCGCCTTGGAAGAACGCCATAGAGAGAGGAAGAATATTTTTTTTGGAATTTTCCACAGACAGACTTTGGTGACATAAAACAAAATAAAGAGACGTGGATTAAAATAAGGCAGGAAAAAGCGAGTTTTGGAAGATAGTAATCACACTGGAAGTCCACGACAATGCGCAACAGTTTTTGGGGGCCGTTTTGTTTTTTAACTAGCTCACCCCGAAACGGTAGACTATCTGTGATTACCATTATAGTGTCAATGCTGTTTCCATGCGCACCACTGCCTCATTCTCTTTCCCCCAAGCAAATATCCCTTTTATTACCCACCCATTCTAAAAACGTTCCCTCCGCAGTTGCTCTCTAAGGTTTATTGGCCCTATAAACACCCTGGTCACAAAACCTCAAACAATACAGCCTTTCTAACCCTTATCCTTCCCAGGAAGAAATTTCCTAGTACTTAATCTTCTTAAATACCATCCATTTTTATCGTTATACAGCTCAGCAGGGTATTGTTACCAAGGCCGCACAGAGAACTCATCTTTGACTTATTTTCTTTCCTAGTTACCCCAGAGGGAGATTATAAAACTTACAATGTCGTAGAAGTGGGAAGAATTGGGAAGGAGGGAGGAGAAGAATAGGAATTTTAGGAGGCATTCAGGAGTGTATAGCACAAGAAAAGCTAAAATGAAAGAAAAATAGACTTTATTTCCAGACGTTGAGAAAATGTCGTAAAGAAAATGTAAGAGGATAATCCTTTATGGAGGAAATCATACGAATGAAACTTCCAACGACCAACCAGAATATTTATTGGTTAAAATATCAATCATGATTGAAATTAGCAATGGAGAATTTAACATTACCTATTTTAGCTAATAATGAAATGCATAGTAAATATCAATCACCCGATTGTTGAAATGGATGTTTTCGAAATGGTAGAGTGACAAGAATTAAGCATTTAATTCAAGATCAAATAACATACTACGTAAAAGTGAAACACCTCCATTATCCTAACAGGGTGAAAATATGGCTGATAGTGATATTTCTACGTGTTGCATGTGTCATTGTTTTCTAAGTCTATTTTCCGTGCGTACTCCACGAGTAATTATATCCGGATACAATTTTTTTCAGTGAAAACAATGAAGATAAACCCATTTCCTTGAGTCATCTCCAGAGCGAAATTCACTATCAAGGTTATGTAACGTTAGGGCCATTCCATGTCAAGTGATCCAATTAAAAATTAATTTTTTTGCATTACCATTTTTGAAAATATCCATTTTTCGCACACGCATGGCTATATGCATTGACAGTTGAATGAAACAATTTTAAAAATGTTATTCCTCCTCGTTTTCTCGCGGCAGGAATTTTTCCTAGTTGGCCCATGCAAATCTTCGATATTTTTGATGATTACTCTATCATTGATATCTCAAGAGTCAGAGGAGAGATACTGAAACCATGCGATTTCACCCATAATAAAAAACGTTTCCTTTAATATTACCTTTTTCCTTTTACATTCCTTCTTTCCTGATATCGTACTTAAATTTATTATTTTTTCCTACAAAAAAAAACTGATTATCGACTCGACAAAACTGTACGAAGGAGGAAAGTCCCAGATTGGAGATTTTTCTGCATAAAGCTGTGAAGAAGAAGAATAGCTTTATAAAGTGTTACACGTGTGGTACAAACCCATTTTTCTCTAGAAAAAAAAACAAAAAATGACTTCGCGCTCAAAATCAGCCATTTTTGGACTAAGTTTTCTCCGGTAGGGGAGTTATTAGATATGAGTGGCTTACAATTTTCTAGAAGCAAGAAGGCATGGCTGAATATAAGGGTGGGAACACAAAATAGAGCAGGTCGAGCAGCTCACGCATCTGGCTAGTATTTTGGAGGAGAATGGGTTTAGTGGTAGGAACATCAGATGCAGAATTTCCCTCGCTATAGTGTCATTTCCAAAGAGATAGGGATCTGAGAAGAGACTCAAAGAAAAGGCTGGTGAAAAGGCTGGTCAAATATGACGCGTGGCGCTGTATGAGTCGGAAACTTAGTCATTGAGAAGGGAGGATGTTCGTAGGCTTGAGGCGTTTGAGATGTGCGTTTGCAGAAGGATGAAGAGGGTGAGCTGGGTGGCGAGGAAGACAAACGAGGAGGTATTGGATAAGGTTGGCTAGAAGAGGAAGCTGGTGGCAAAGGTTCGGAGAAGGCAGAAGAGATGGACGGAGGAGGCTTTGAGAAGGGAGGGCATGTTGAAGAGGGTTATAGAGGTGAGAACTCTGGGGAAACGTGGAAGAGGAAGGAAGAGGATAGACATTCTGGATGAAATAAGAATATAAAGATGATGTGAGGAATTTAAGAGGGATTTAATGGCGGCGGGAAAAGGAGGAAAAGCGAGACAATGTTTCATAAATTGGGATGCAGGATGGGGACTGTCCAAGAACCTACCAATCACCTGGTAGCATACTCAAATTTAAAAAAAAACAGATTACAAAGGTATGCATAAGTACAACATAAAGTTAAAACTTGAAGTTTGATATTCTACTCGAAAGAGATTTATACCTGTTGTAAATTAGCTGCAAATTGAATTAAAATTTTATGCTGCCACTCGAGTTTTCTAAATTTTGCTTGAACAATTGGGTTCCGCCGGGGACACTAAAAAAAGGGGTGTACCAACCCTATAATCTTCCTGCTACAATAGCCGTTGGTAAATGAGTGAGTAGACTCAATAAAGATGTAGCTCGTCGCGAAGGAGAAGGCGGAGCGTCTGTCACGGGGACTGACTCGACACCACCGTTGCCGCCGTGGGAGGAAGGGATCGGGCGGGTGACGAAAGGGGTTGGCGCGGCGCGAACTCATAAGAAGGCCGGAGGTCGTGCCAAGGAGGAAGTTGCGCGGCTTCGCCTCTCATGTCAGCCTCGAAGGCCATCGGAAGCTCCTTTGAGCCCGCAATACACGGCAGGAGAAAGCGCGCGGAAAGGAGTACATGTGATAAAACCTCACCGCAGCAGGCGAATTACACGCCGTAATCACTCGAAGGGATTACGAAATCAAAACTTCGTCGATTGAATCAAAAGTTGAGAGAGAGGGATAGATAGGCATGTCATCATGTACTGAATGAACGGTGAATTTCAGGCAGAGTGAATTAAATTAGCTCTTATATGAAAATAATAGTGAGATTACTTTCTAACACTTACATTCGGTAGTGTAAAGTAACAATTAAATAAAATTGAATAAATATAACCCCCTGAGAAATGTGACAACGGACAAAGAAAAGAACACACTATTTTGAAACCTTTTTCCGTAAAGGTTTAAATTAAAACAGCCCACTAGATCAATTGAGCTCACACTGGATAGTGATACAAATTTCATGTGCACTTAAAACATCCCAAATATACGTGTTAATCTGCCGGAATCCTCATATACCTGATGGAGGCGGTACTCGAACGAAAAATTATCTCCGTAACTGCGAATAATCGCGAGCGAGCATTAAGGTGGTTCCACCGTAAAATGACTTAAATGTAATTTTATTCATATTCTGTCTACTTGTAAAAACATTTTCCTCTACCCGATATGAACAAGTAAATGTTTCCCTTCCACGCTATTTTATTCCCTAATTGAAGTTGAATATGGTGTTCAATGAGGGAATGGGAGAAATATGAGGGAAAATAGTATTTTTCTATAAAATATAAATGCCATTTTCGCAGATAACTATTTGTAAAAAGGAAATAATCCAGAGAAATTGAATAAAGATAAAATATAGGCGTCTACCACCTAATTGTTTAATTTATTGGGGAATTACTTCCATTATTGAAGTCAAAATGCGGTAATTTATTAGAAATGTCGCTGCAGTCGGCTCCTATGACTGAAAATAAGTGTTCATTAAATATATATATATTCGCAGAATAATCTGCATAATTTGTACCTCACTTTTGGGTTTCTATAAGTAACGCATTTCATCCGCGAAAGCAGGCTTTTTTGTACAAAATATAAAAAATGTGGAATTTAGTATTTTTTTTACTCGCACAGTCGCGGGGGAATCTCTTTAAAGCAAGCAGAGCTACGACTGTACATATCACCTTTGGATTAGATGCTGGCGAAAATGACGAAAGATCGGCGTCGTGGGAATTCGTCTCACGACCGCTGACGGACGATTGTTGTGGGAGGGGTGGGTGGGATGTGGGAGAGGGGGTGGAAGGCCGGTGAAGGACGTTGGCAAGGCGACGAGACGTGAGGAGTGCAATGGCCTCACCTCCCCCCCTTCCACACCTCCACCCGCCATGACTCACGGATCGCGGAGGGGAGAGGAGGGCGTGGCATGAGAGCAACGAGAGGATGGAGGTGAGCAAGGAAGAAGAAGAACCGGCAAAAGAATCATCAGGCCGTCGCGAAATCCAGCCGGAGGCGGTCAATCGGAACACAAACAAGAGCACAGGGCGGACGCAATGCCTTTCCAACGATCATACGATTCCAGTAGCAAGCCCTTTCATTCAATTCCACACGACGGGAGATTACTTTTCCCCGAGTCCTTTCCCAAAGAGAGTGCACGATGCATTGAGTAATCCTCTCCTCGGGCGACCCCTCCGGTCAACGGAAGAGCGATCGCTCGTGTGTTCGCCGCCAGCTCCGTTTGACGCGAGAAAGAGCAGCGCCGCCTCGACTCCTCTGCGAATGAAGGTAGACGATCCCGTAGCGCCCCCGACCGTTTTACGTCGAAAGAGTTGGAGACGATGACCGCGGAAGAGAGGTCACTTAATAGGGCATTCGCGAGACGACACCTAGCCCCAAACGAAAACAAAATAAACCTCTTGCAAATCGTAATTTAAGAAACACTTAGGAAGCATTATACTGTAAATATCCGGGCATTCAAGAATTACAAATGCGGATCAGGAATAAATATGAATCGAGATAAATGGCATACGATGCAACCTAGTAATCTTCACCTCACTTAATTTCTTCGTCTTTTGAGGCACTCATGTAAGTACCAGTTCATCCAATATCTTAATTTACACTTCACTTTTTTTAATACTAGGTTTTGCAAATCTGGCAAATCATCTTCGAATTTTGTCACTCGAATCAACTATTTCTCTAGAGCGTCCCATATACTATAAAACCACCAATTTCATGGCTTTCACATTAGAGAAAAGACACTAAATGACAAAGTGTCACTTGAATTCCGTTTCGAAATGTGACATTAGTAACACGTGCAGTCAAGGGGCGAAAGGCGAAACCGCACCCTCAACATTCCCTTGTAACTTAAATAAAACGACAACACATTAATAAAATTTCAAGCAAATCTCATAGCCGAGGTGACAGGTGTATGTCGATGGAATTAACCGTGGTAACGGACGCGTAAAAGCGTACTCATAGCACTCACTCCATTGGACACGGCAGGCCGACGTTGTTTCGCAAGAAACACCACAAAATCGACGCTCGTAAGCAGTTGAGCCTTACCTGGAAAACAAAGAAGCATGGTTTAGTTCCAAAGCACGACAATGGCGGGAAAAAGCTTAACTTTGGCTAAATACTAGGTTAAATTATAATTACTGTATATGTATATACAAAAGAGGAACATTTTTCGTCGGTTAAGATAGTTTGAGCGATAAATCAAATCACCTTGAATTTGATGAATTTGACTTCATTTTAAAGAGAGTTTAAGTTGTAAAGTCGATACTAGCGCAGATGTTATCAAAGGCATCAATAAAACCTTGTTCTCTTATAGTAGAATACCCAAGTTGAGTAAGATTTGAAAACAGTTTTTTGAAAACCGAAAACAGCCCTCAAGTAGTTCTCACAACGGAGGTGAGCCCTGACTTAATCACGAAATTGAAAAAAGTTCATGGCCTTGAGTCAACTGAGACGGAAAAGTTGATGCTGGGGTTTTGGAATTACGTCGAATATTACAGCAATAAAATTTCTACGGTTCAATGGATATAATGAAAGCATTCCAGGCACTAAAATTGTTTACACCATCATTTGCATTAAAGTGCATTGAAGCGATTTAAAACCCCTGTGCAAATGTGGACTCGGAGAGATTTATTTCCTCCTACAACACTGTGCTAACAAATATGAGAACAAATCTAAAAGAATAAATTTTGGCCACACTGGCAATTTTGTCATTTGAAAATACGGACATTAACTGTAATTTGGCTCTTTATGTAAATTGGTTAGGTTTGTGAAATGTACAAAAATATAAAATGTGAATACAGCATGGTATTGAGGTGTCGTGTCCCGGTAATCGGTTCACGGCACAAGGAGCGTAGTCGCTGCGTCCCGAGGATCGGTGCACGGCAGGATCTACGTGATTATGGGTGCGTCGGCTCGAGTGGCAAAGCCGGCACCCTGGGGTTCAGGCACCAAAAAGCAAAAGCTTACGCGTTGGTTGGTAGAATGGCGTTTATTGAGGAATAGCAATCAGACCGGCATGGCCTCCGGCGTACATTGATACTCTGCCCCCGAGGAGAGGGAATTAACAAGTTTATATACTCTCAAGAGTCGGAAGTGGGAGGAGCTTCTGAGACTCCCAGCTTTGAGACCAAGGAGCAGTCAAATAGTTAAATGCGCGCACGCCTAAGTTTTATGTGCATCCTAGGAGCACGTGAGCGCATGCATTACCTCTGAAATCTGGGACTATGCCGCTAGAGAGGTCCCACACTAAAAGTGAGAATGAGCTATTGTTTTAGAATTTTAGGATGCAAGTCTCCCGTCGAGGGAAACAATTGGAGACAACACAGAACTCCAAGGCACGCTCCATCTCCCTCTTCCGACTGGACGTGATCGTCCGACACCTTAAGAACAGGAGGAGGGGGGTAGCTTTCGGAAAGAACAAGGAGTAAAGCAGGCATGCATTACACCTCCCTCCTTAAGGAGAGAAAGCATATCGGGTACAGAAATGCTTTCTCGGTAGTTAAACCATCAACGTTTACCATGGTATATAGCCTTCGTAATCATTTTGGGTGATGATGCCGGGGGAATCATCGTCAGACAAATTTCTTCTTCACCTTCGCGACTTAACCTGGGAACATTCTCCTCTGAAGTATGGAGTTTGTTTACAATCTTAGGCTTAAATACAATGGTAGTACATGAATCACTTTCTCTGCAAAATTCAAGTGCCTTTGGCCAGCAAATCTTACAACACTTACAACAATAGCAACTTACAATTAGAAATACTATTACTAACACAACATAGGCCATAAAAGACAATTTCTTATATTTTTCGGAGTGTCTTTGTTTCCACTCCTGATCGGCAATGAGTTTTTCCACTTCCTCGACTTTATGGCTTGCGTACTTCAAGTCCTCCATCTTTGTCACTACATTTTTCAAAGGTAAGTCCAATTGTAAAGCACTCAGCTTAGTGTTTATACCACTTTCTAGACAACAATTATACTTCAAATTCAAAGGAGGAATAATGTCTTTGTTTGTCACATTGTTCCGTAGCACAGTTTGCGATTGAATCATGACATTGGGTCCATAACCCTTACATCTCTTAATAAATTGTAATTTACCTGTACCTTTCAGTGATACATCAACAGGATCTTGATCCTGGCACAATATTGTGATGGTTTCTGGATTGGGTGCGACAAATAACCATTCGTTACCGTCCAATTGGGTCCAGATCGAATGATTCAATGCGGTAATTCGCTTTGTACAATCAGATGGAATTTTCCTTACGGGTTGAAGCATTTTCGCTTCGCACTCCTCGTGCACATGAGTTGATTTAATCGGATAGCTCTGTTTGCACACCATCCAGAAATCATTAATTACCTTACATTTTCCAATATCATTTTCATCTAGTTTACAGTAATATCTCTTGGCAACATCCATAAATAAGTAATCTTTCTCTGGTTGAATAAACACATATTTCATTTCAATCTCAATTGGGAAGGGAATAACCTTGTACACATTATATTTCATATGATCCGTCAATGGGATTCTTATAACATAAGCTAAGAACTTATCATACATGAATACATCGAAATCAATCAATTTTAGTATTACACTACCGTAAGCCACACTTAGGGGAAAGGGTAAGTGGAGGTCTTTGGAGATTTGCTCCCTACTGTTATCCATGACCTTTATTATTTCAGCGGGCGTCACCACATGTGGTTGTAAAATTCCCTTCTGTGCATTCGTTATGGCACGAAGAATAATTTCATAATCTTGCCTTATTTCTGCCATAGCTCGATCTAATTGAATCAGGTGCTTGTTTACTGTTAACGTTAAAGTTGTATATCCAAAATCCCTTTTAATCTCTCCGTCTTCCTCGCTCAGATGTTCGCGAATCTCTTTTAGGCCTCTTGAAAGGATTTCTTCATTCTCACTCACTTCTTTAATAGTGGAATTAACAGCACCCAAAGTGGATTTTACAACCGTCATCTGTTCCTTTGCTAATTTCAAAATTCCGCCCTGTTCGTCCTCCAACTTATTGATCTTTTCCGTGTAGTATTTCGCATCATCTTCGTCCATTACACCGAACAATATCTTAGTGACTTCCCCTACAAAATCGAACAGACCTCTCTTTGCGCGTAGTGGGCTTTCTTGTTTTCTCACCAATTGTCCTATGAGGAGTTTGGTGTTTTCAATTTCTTTAAGCTTAAGTGGTAGGTAACTTAGCATTGGGAGGCAATCTGTGAGATTGACCCACGAAGATTCGCTGCGCCCATGACATAGCTTTGATGTCGTCTCTACAAACTTATTAATTGAAACAAACTTATTATCTATTTCCTCTAAATTAATATAGGTTACTAGTTTCCATTCAGAATTGTATAGTTGGGCCTCGCCCATATGCTCATAATACAGACCTGGAGTGTCTTCCATATTAGTTAACTTGAAATCTAAACCTCTACTTAAACCTACTCCTATTACTAACATACACATTACGATCCATGGGAATTTCCGCTCCATAGTCCCTGCGAATTAAGAAAAGAACGGTTTCAGTCTATTAGCATGAACTTTAGTAACCTTATTTTTCTTTTTAATCAGCACGTTTACCCCTTCTGAAGCCAGTACCTCAAAGGGTCCTATCCACTGAGAGGATAACTTTTTAGAACGTCCTCTCCTTATGGATTCGTCAAATAGCAATACCTTATCTCCTTCCTCAAAAATCTCTAAATTTGATTTCCTATCGTAAGTCTTCTTGTTTTTCGCCTTTCCATCTTGGAGACTCTCTCTTGCTCTCGCATAGCATGACTGCAACCGCGATTTTAATTCCGCAAGATAGTCGTCGGTGGAATAGTTGACTTCCTTCGGTTTTAACTGCAAGCAACCTGGTATGTTTGCCTTCCGTCCGAACATGAGTTCATGGGGAGTGATTCGAGTCGCTGTATGCGGCGTCGTGTTGAATACGAAGATCGCGTACACGATCCATTCATCCCAGTTGGACTGATCCTCTGCAATGAAGTGTCGAAGGTACTCGGTCAGCGTCCTGTGGCTTCTCTCGAGTGCCCCGTTGCTCTGAGGGTGAAATGCGGTCGTCTGCATCTTCTTTATTCTGAGTATTTTGCAAGTATTGCGAAACATTTCGCTCAAAAAGTTTGCACCTTGATCCGTGAGCAGGGTTTGCGGGACGCCGAATTTCAGCACCATATTTTCCACAAACACCCTCGCGATGGTGACAGCGTCTTGTTTCTCTATCGGAACCGCCACCGTGAACTTGGAAAGCTCGTCTTGGAATGTTAGTAGGTAACGATTCCCACGGTATGTCACTGGGAGTGGACCAACCACGTCCATGCAACATTTCTGAAATACCACGTCAGGGGTAGTGGTAATTTCCATCGGCATACGCACTTTCTTTCGCGTCAGCTTATTCTTTTGACAGGTCTCGCAACGTCTAATGTATTTCTCTACGTCTTCTTTCATGCCGGGCCACGTCACATACAACTTGATTCTTTCTAAAGTTCTTTTCATTCCCTGGTGACCTCCAACCGGCGAGTCATGGAATTCTCGAAATATTTGCTTCTTCCTGTCGTTGCTAATGTTTTCAATTTCATTTCTTTCATTTCCCTTATTCTGACCAGTTTCTCTATCTTCTTCTCCATCATCTTCGTCTCCTACCGCTTCATTTTCTTCCTCTTCATCTTCCTCTTCGTCTTCACTCTCTTTCTCATCTTCTCCATCATCTTGGGACTTCTGTGCTTCCACGGCGTGGATCCTGCTGAGGGCGTCGGCGTTAGAGTTTAACTTTCCCTTTTTATACGCCACCTCGTAATCGTATTCTTCCAACTTAATCCGCCAACGCAGTAATCGTGAGCTAGGATCCTTTACATTAAATATCCAGGTGAGAGGGCGGTGATCAGTAACAATGAGAAATTTCCTACCATATATGTATGGACGGAAGTATTTTGTCGCCCAAACAATTGCCAAAAGTTCCTTCTCCGTCGTGGAGTATGATTTCTCCGCCTTGTTCAGCGCCCTGCTCGCGTAGGCAATCGGAAGATCCTTCCCTACTTGGCCTTGGGAAAGGACACATCCGAGAGCTTCATTACTCGCATCCGTTGTAAGGATGAACCTTTGTGCAAAATCCGGAAATTGCAAAATTGGCTCCGTGGTGAGAGTTTCCTTCAATCTCTCGAACGCCTCCTGCTGCTTGACGCCCCATTCGTATGGCACGTTCTTCTTTAGCAGTGCGTGTAGTGGGCTGGCAATTGAACTGAATTGAGGAATAAATCTCCTATAATATCCTGCCAGTCCCAAAAATCCCTTCAACGCCTTCGTCGTCTTCGGCTGCGGGAAGTCTTGCACTTTCTCAACCTTCTTCGGATCCGGCTTCACACCGTCTTCCGTGATTATGTGCCCAAGGTAGGTCACTTCTCTCCTGAGAAATTCGCATTTATCAGGATGCAGTTTCAGATTGTGATCCCTCAGTCTCTCTAATACCTCTTTCAATTTCTCATTGTGAATGGAGAGAGATTCACCGTGGACGACAATGTCATCCAGGTACACAAAGCATTTAATGCCTTGCAATCCGGAAAGTACAGTATTCATTAATCGCTGAAAGGTAGACGGCGCTCCTTTCAGTCCGAACGGCATAGTGTTATAATGGAAGTGGCCCAAATGATTGCTAAAGGCCGTCTTCTCTTTATCTCCTTCTCTCAATGGAATCTGCTGGAAGCCGCTCGCCATGTCCAGCGTCGAAAAGTACCGCGCCTTTCCTAGTTGGTCCAAAATCTCCGTTATGTTGGGTAAGGGGAAGGCATCCCCTACAGTCACATCGTTCAATTTTCTGAAGTCGACCACAATTCGCCATTTCTTTTGGCCTGAAGCATCAGCCTTTTTCGGTATCACGAGAATGGGCGAATTCCATCCGCTCTTACTTGGAGAAATTATTCCTTCCGCAAGCATCTTTTCCGTTTGGGCCCTCACCTCTTCCTTGTGCGCCTCGGGTAATCTGTACGGCTTCACTCTGATGGACTGCGTAGGATCCAACGTAGGCGTCGGAATACAGTGCTCTGCTGAGGAGGTGCAAGAGAGTGTGTCTCCTGGTAGATAGAATAAATCTCTGTATTCATCTAATATGATTCGAATTTCCCTACTCTCTTCTCTATTTAGGTGACTCAGTCTCAGTAAGGAATAAAGCAATTCTTTCCTACGGAGCTCTTGCTCTACTTTACATTCGGCGGGATTATCCCTTTTTATTTCCTCATTTGATAACTTCATTACTTGTACTAGCGGGGATTCAATAATTTTTTCCTCCTCATTGGTGTTGACAATACTTGTCACACACACTCCTTGCTCGCTGCAGGTCAATGATTCTGCCAAGAATATCCCAGGACTTATTTCCTTTTTCTCAATTATTCCTTCACCATCGCCTACTGTCGGGCACCTTACTATCGTTTCGCTTCTGCCGGGCAACTTCAGAAGCCATACCTCGTTTTTAATTTGAGCATCTGCCTTCGAATCAAAGGGAACCACTACATTCCCCATCGCAATTTCCCCATTTTCATAATTAATCATGGCTCCAGTTGACTTCCAAAAATCCTTCCCGAGGATGCCATCGCACCTAAGGGAAAAACTTTCGTCCACCAAATGGAATTTGTGCGCTCTTTCCTTATCTTTCGCTTCCAACACCAACTCAAGCGTTCCGAGCGCCTTTACAATTTCTTCTGTTACACCCTGAAGTGCGATTTGCTCCTCTAGTGAATACCTCGTCCCCTTTTTTAGGGCGGAGGCCTTAATTAAGCTCACATCCGCGCCCGTGTCAACCAAAAACTTTACATTACCTGTCCTACTATTTCCTACACCCAGAGTTATGGTGTCGGTCCCTTCGCTTCGGACAGTGTTTACCCTTTTTACTTCGGCGTGGGAGGGAAAAGGGTTATTGCCCCTTCTCTCCCACTTCCTGTCTCCGGGCCCCGTCTTCGGAGGCCCTCGACCTTGACCGCTATTCGGTCCCTTTGCGGACGGGCAGTCTCGAGCCATATGCCCTTGCCTCCCGCAATGAAAACACTTTACCCCACTCAGTGCCCTTACACCCTTTGTTTCTTCTCTAACTCCTTTTAAATAGCACTTGGCCGCTAGATGACCCAATTTCCCACAGTTGTCGCACTTTACGGGAATTCTAACGTTTTGCGTCTTTCCCCTCTCAATAGCCGACAAAATGGCACTTTCCTCCTCTAGCGCTACCTCCACCGCTGCTGGCAAAAGCAGGGCTTCTCCTTTACTCCGTACAATGGTTTGGATACGGTCGTTCTCCAATCCTTGCACGAAACACGCCTTTGCTAAGTGATTGACTAAGGCTATTGCCCCAATTTCTTCAACTACGCTAGAAACTCGGCGCGCAGCATCTCGCAGTTCTGTCTGCATGCTATCAATGCGCGACCCCCAAGCAGCGACACTTTCACCCTTTCGCTGCTTCGCGCTAAACATAGCGCACGCATAAAAATCTAATGTTCGCCTCACTGAATAGTTTTCCTCCAGGATAGCCTTGACCTGCGCCCACGTGTGCGTCTGGTCTCTCACAATTAACTTTGATCGGGCTTCTCCCGTGATCCTAGCTTTAACGAATTTTAGTAACCTTTCGTGCTGCGACGGGTTAACTAAATCAAAAACCACATCGACATTATCCAAAAACTCCCTCAATTTACTCTTAGTGCCGTCAAATGGCTGACCAATTATTTTCATCGCCTCCGCGATGCTACAATATTCGCCCTCATTAGAGGAATGTACTGGAGGAGCCATATCTACCTCCATATTACACAAATATCAGGGAAAGGAGGGTATTTCAAGGAAAGTGTGGCCTACTCACAATGTTCCTTTCTCCCGGTCGTCGACCTCTCTCTCTCTCAGGTCCTTCCGCGTTCCGCGTCCTCTTGGTCGGGAACAGTGGCCCTCGTCGCTCCCCTCTCTCAGCGGAAGTTCTCCTCTTGGAAACTCCCCTGCGTCTCGGAGTGGCGACGGTCTCCTGTCGTCTCTGCGCGGCAACGGTCTTCCGTTGGGGGTTCCGCGTCTCAGGAAACAACTCTCGCACGGCGGCTGCTCTCCTCTCGGCTGGGCTCTCGTGTCTCGATGATCAGCAATCGCTGGATCGCCTTCAACGCTGCGCCATCCACGCCAACTGTCTACTTCTACCAACGCTGTGTCAGACCCCACACCTGACACCAGTTTTTTATGTCGTGTCCCGGTAATCGGTTCACGGCACAAGGAGCGTAGTCGCTGCGTCCCGAGGATCGGTGCACGGCAGGATCTACGTGATTATGGGTGCGTCGGCTCGAGTGGCAAAGCCGGCACCCTGGGGTTCAGGCACCAAAAAGCAAAAGCTTACGCGTTGGTTGGTAGAATGGCGTTTATTGAGGAATAGCAATCAGACCGGCATGGCCTCCGGCGTACATTGATACTCTGCCCCCGAGGAGAGGGAATTAACAAGTTTATATACTCTCAAGAGTCGGAAGTGGGAGGAGCTTCTGAGACTCCCAGCTTTGAGACCAAGGAGCAGTCAAATAGTTAAATGCGCGCACGCCTAAGTTTTATGTGCATCCTAGGAGCACGTGAGCGCATGCATTACCTCTGAAATCTGGGACTATGCCGCTAGAGAGGTCCCACACTAAAAGTGAGAATGAGCTATTGTTTTAGAATTTTAGGATGCAAGTCTCCCGTCGAGGGAAACAATTGGAGACAACACAGAACTCCAAGGCACGCTCCATCTCCCTCTTCCGACTGGACGTGATCGTCCGACACCTTAAGAACAGGAGGAGGGGGGTAGCTTTCGGAAAGAACAAGGAGTAAAGCAGGCATGCATTACAGAGGGCCTGAGAGTCAAAGTAATACATGTAACAAACATCGTCCAGTGTCACCTGTATCACTTTACTCTGGTAAGAAATGACAAAAAGCAAAGTAGCTTAAGATTTCGGCGGCTATATCGCAGCACCATACGTTAGAACACTTGTATTCCTTTTCCTGTAGCTACCTGACGGTACCAACTTAGAACATATGCACTTTATCGTTTTTTCGTGTTTCTGTTACTTGTATTACTTTGGCTTTCAGGACCTCAATTGTTTAAATTTTCCCTAATCAATGGTATTCAACATTTACTGCCAACAGGTAGGCCTGCTGAGAGGATGACACTGAATTCACACCAAATATTTTGTCGTGAAAATAACACTTATTTCAGGGTAAAATAACACCGCTTTTGCAAAAAATAACACCACTGTTGGCTATAAAATAACCCCACCTTTTGCAGGTATTTACTTATGAGACACGCGATGATACTCTATTGTTTGAGAGGATAAGAACTTAGGAATGGCAACAGTGTTTGCCCGGCGGGATTTCCTTCCCAAAGCTAGAATATCGAAAAGAGAGCGATCCGAGACGTAATATGAGGGTCAAGGAAAACGGTAGGGTCTCCTAGCTGCAAAAGAGTGGCAGGCGGCCGAGAGGGAAGAGAGAAGGCACCCCAGGGTGCAAGGGGATAGATCCGATGGTGGGCAGCCGTTTGGGAGGCGTAAGCGGTTAATGCCCCCTCTCAGAGGAAGCCTTCCCTCCCCTCCCACCCCCCGCCCCACACCATCGCCCATGTCGATGCGCTGTCGGGCGATCGGGTTCAAATAAAAATCGGATGCAGGCGGGAGAGGTCGATGGCTCCGGTTTAGAGAACAGATTATAAATAAACGGCTCCCTCCACGTGCCACCTAGACAGCAGTT
The DNA here is from genome assembly GCA_963573305.1 of Pyrrhosoma nymphula. NCBI lineage: Eukaryota > Metazoa > Arthropoda > Insecta > Odonata > Coenagrionidae > Pyrrhosoma > Pyrrhosoma nymphula. The sequence goes on from OY754328.1 coordinate 147,147,289, forward strand.
CAGGGAGGAATTTATCCCCCCACTACGGCGTATGCCTTCGAATTATTTTTCTGCCCTGTCGGAAAATTCCATAGAAAATTAAACCCCCGTTTTCCCTAGAAAATATATCTCTAGAGAATTATTTCCCTAGAATGCATTTTCCCGGGGAAATACTTTTTAAAGTGGGTTGCAGTGGCTTAGAATATATTTATTTTACACCAAATGTAGTTGACTGTGAGACGTGATTTTTATAATGGTTGCACGTCTTTTTTTAATTGAGAAATATTTCGTCAGTCTCAATATAATTGAATGTGATAACTCCATATAGTTGTATAAATGAAACTATGCATAGAATTTTTTTTATTTTTAAAATAAATATTTTTTCTTCTATAGTTATTCACTCTATGCAATTGCTTGTGTATTTTTTCCTATGCCTGAAAGTTTTGCCTAAAGTAGCATTTTGTTCAAGGGAAATTACTGAATGAAGTACGTCATTCCTAAGGAATTTTCAACTTTTCCCTTGCTTTTCTCTATGTTCTAGGGAAATCGTATAGGGAAATTTCCATCAGGATGGAATTCTGCATATTCACTAGGAGATTTCTCCAGAAAAAAAAAACATTTTCAAGCTGATCAAAGTTAAATGATTCTAGGAATAATGCAGAGAGAGATATATCAGGTCATGCATGTCAAGTACTCATTTTGCAAAATGCCTACACTAGCTTCTCAATTATCACAATAATCCATGAACAAACACGAAAGCAAAACATTTTTTATCTGAAATCATCGAAATTCCTCTTTGATATGTCATATGTTATTTATGGCGTCCAGTTTTATACTTTTTGCTATCAGGATATAGAATACTATTCCAAAACCTCTCGTCCTAAAATTATTACACACGATTTGTGGAACACACTCTTTCATTGTAAACACTTGGTTTCCATCCCAATACTTCTCTCTGTCATCGCCATCAAACTTATCTTTTTCTTTGAAATTTCATCCGGTTACTTCCTTTTTGTTCGATGCCTCTTTCTTCCATTTCTATCTAAGGCCACACCTTTTAATGTCCCCAAATTATGCTAATTCTTAAATTCCTAATTCTATAATTCTTAAGCGCCACCTACTGAAGGCATTTCCACCTCGCAAGTGCTTACTGAAACAACATAACCATTTTTAAGCTGTAGTAATTAAATGTAGGCTTATTTACTTACATGTAAGGATGCAAAGGAAAAGAGAAATAATTTGTTTGAGATCCAAGCAAAATCTTTAATGCTAACTAAATTATTTAAAGTGGATTGCCCACCATGCTACAAGTATAAACCGTCACCCTTGCATTAGTAAAACTGTTATGGCATTCTTCAACACAATTTGAATCTACTCAGAGTACTTTACATTCAGGACACTGTTCAAATCAACCTTCAAAATAAACTTTTACACTAAAATCAATGCCAAAGGCCGTGATTCATCAGCCAACACTCATTCTCCACTTTTACCATCCTTAAGTTTCTCATTTAATACGACTGTTAGCATAAAGAAAATGTTATCAAATCAAGCGTCAAAACTCCCGACATGGAAAAGGTTCAATATATATATTCATCTACATCTACATATTACCCCGCAAGCCGCCTCAATAGGCGTGTGGCGGGGGGTGTTAGGACACCAGCCGTTACATATAAAATGGACACGCTCTAATGAAATTACGCCTAGCATTTATTATAGTCCCTTATTGTTCGGGGGAAAAACGAATTCCCATACCTATCCGTTCGGCAAAATATCTCTCTTAATTTATCGTTTCTGTCGGACCTGGAAATATAGTGGGGTTCTAATATGATGTTCTCCGTGTCGCTCTGAAAGATATCTATTCTCAATTGTTCAAGCAATCTAAGCCTAGCGCGCAGCCTCCGAGTCTCTAGCGGTTCCCAGCCTAATTCGTTTAACATCTGTGTAACGCTGTCAGTACGCCCGTAGCTGTTTTTGACGAATCGCGCAGCTTTCCTTTGTATTTTATTAAGTTCCCGGACTAAGTCTTTCTGCACCGGATCCCATATGCTTGCTGCATATTCAAGGTGTGGCCGGACGAGTGCGAAATAGCACCTCTCTTTTACTTTTTCATCCGAAAATCTTCCCACAATACGCTTGACGAATCCTAGCTTCTTCAGAGCTCTGCCACAAATATTTCTTATATGTGCTCCCCACGATAGGTCCGAAGTTATCGTAACTCCTAGATACTTCACTTCATCTGTCACCTTTATGTTAACACCATCCACAGCATATACATGGGAATAGTTGGACGACTTCCGCAAGAAATGTACCGCCGTGCATTTGCTCAGATTAAGTTCGAGTCCCCACTCTTGGCTCCACACATGAACGTTGTTTAAATCCGATGATAGAGTTTCAAAGTCAGAGTGATCACTAATTTCACGATAGATGACAGATTGTGTATAATACGGAGATATACGAATCTTACAATGTAGGATTTGATGCTTCCCCGGCGAATTATTCCGGTAAAATTCTCGCGGGCTTCTGACCGGGGTCAGGTTCTCCATCTCCATCGAAACGCCGGTCGAGATGGAGACCTGGGGCCTTATTCAGTAAGGACTCGACACGGTTGAACCTCAGAAAATCCGTGGATTTGACGTCACAGCCCCCGACAAATCTCAACTTTTGAATGGCCCTATTTGAAATTTTAGAGGCTGTGACGTCAACATTTCGTCACTTTCGAGGCTCGGCTATTCCTAGAACATACAGAATAGCCCCCTTGACCCGGTCGGAAGCCCGAGAGAATTTCACTGGAGGAATCTTACAAATCTGAAACGGCGAAGAAACGTGAAAATCACATGGAGAAAGAGCTGTTACGAAATGTTTCAAATGAACACAATCGCTACCTATAATTGTTATGAATATTTGTACTCACCTAGGAGCTTATACATTCCAGTTGATCAAATTATTACAATCTAGAAATACCTCATGGTTTACCTTGCGCGAAGCAATTGATTCGGGAAATGAGAAAGTGGGGAAATTGGAAAGAAAAAATAAAATAGGAAGCGACAGACGAAATGGGTCCCGGTGGGGTGGGGGATAAAGAGCCGCCTTCCCATCGATCGAGTAATTCTAACTGCGAGGTCACTTCCCTGAGGCCGGATATCGTCTCGCAAAGAATTTCTCTCGAAACGAAAACTTCGCGGGTAGCGGAAGTTGAGTTACGAATTATCTGCTCCGTGAACACCCAGAGCCGCCGAATTATCTCAGCTCCATTCTTCGAAACTTTATAAAATAGGACCACCTGAGTTACTCCCATTAAAACAAGATTCCAATACCGCTATTTCATGAAACATAGCAGTTAGAAAGATTTTGAGAGAATTAAAACATTTTCAATCATGAAGAAAAAATTATCTTAGATACAACCCTTGTGGTCATGTCGGGTAAGTGTCAAGGCTAAGATGGTTTCTAGTATGCACCCTAAACCATGAAGTGGAGTAGAGGAAGATATAAAAATTGCATTCTCTTAAAAAGGTCCGAGTAGTGTGAAGATTTTTAAATGCGGCTGACATCCTCCGAGTAGCAACTAAGACGTGCCTTAGGTTCCCCTTGAGTTTTAGTGTTTAGCGCGCGACCCGATGATATTCGACGCACTCCACAAGGAAGTGTGTCTCACGCTGACTTGAGAGGACAGTCTCACGCTTCAACAATTGGCGGCGGTCTCTCTTCAGTAATGAGGTAGTAATGCGTCAGAGCGAAGTGCCCTCTTCTCATTCTGTGACTGTGACCTTCGACTACTACCTTCACGACTTTACGTGACGGGAGTAGGCCACTCTTACGTTACTGGTTTAATTTCGCACAACTCACAGCTATAATCATCCTTAACCATGCTTTATCCCACTTCTCCACGCCTACATGTCGTAACGCAGTTCTAAGATCGCTCTTAGGGGACCAGCGGAGAGTTGATGTCAACATTTGCCATTCATTCGCACCCAAAAGAGAATACGCTCTTGCGAATTGTTTCCAAACAAGAACGCATTCCTACTTAATCTTGCCGAAGATTTTTCTCCGCTCTGTCTTTGGTATCAGGGTACGCCCAACTATTGGAAATAAATGCTCGAGAAAAATCGTAATGGGACTCAACACGTAGTAAAAGTTTTAAGGATTTAACTATATAGCTAAACATACAATCCCAAAAATATAAAATTAAAGTTAGGCTACCTTAATTACACAAAATAACTGTGAGAAACATCGATCACGAAGAGAGGCACTGGAAGTTAGAAGATGATTTTGGAAGGCAGGCGAACACAGAACTGGAATTAGAGCAAGGGGTAAAGGAAAATAATTATTCTGAAGAAAAATAAAGTACTAAGAGAGGCAGTGTTTTGAGGGAGAATCCTATAAAGGAAAGGATTACGAGATAGCCAACAAACAATCACTAGAATCGGCATCGGTGAAATGAACGAAATTAAGTATAACATTTTTAAGACTACGGTAGAGATGAGAACGAGTGGATTGCAATGAACTAGCCATAGATTTATTTACTTCCGTAATGTACCGTTAAAACATCGTCATCTCAGAACTCACTGAATGTAAAAATGTCGGTTTTATCCAAGCACCGGAGACTAACCTCTCTTTCGCACAATCCCCCCCCCCGCCCGGATCTACTATTCCCTTTAAACGCCCTTCTCACACATGCCGGAGACCACGGGGCGCCATCCCCCCCCCCCCCCGCCCCACTCATCTTGGGAGTACCAGGCAGCGGAGAAGGACAAATCAACAATGATCCATCATAAACCTTAAGAACTTTATGTTTTTTGTTTTTATGTCCTCCTTCCTACCCGGCACACTTACCTAGGATTTCTCCGAGCCCCTAACGGTTTCGGTTTCCAACCCCGAACCAACCTGCCCAAATTGGTCCCTCCACCCTCATATTTTCAAGTATATATTTGAAACCATAACGTGAAAGCTTCATTTGAAGATGATAAAATTACATCGAAACGAACCGTTATAAAATCTTTTACAAGTGGAACACTGCGAGTTTTTTGCTTTTGTCATTCAAAAGTTAAACCGTAGTAAATTAAGAAAAATATTTAGATATGATACTTCTATGCTCATGAAATAAACCGTATTCTATCAATACTAAAACTGAAAAAAAATGTTTTCCAGGATATTGGGCTATGATCAAAGAACTTGGAAGCAAAATGACTACCAATAAAGGCAGATATTTGTTCCGTGTATTCCATTTTTTTTACTTCCACATTAGTAAATAGCTTTTTCATCTGCAAATATGGTATATCATGAGAGATTGGAGATCAAACATCCCATAAATCTTCATTTAAGGCTCTAAATGGCTTCCTACAGGAAGGGAAGTGCTTAAACATACCCCCGAAACTCGAAAATTCCGAAGCATCCAACGCAGGTAGGATGAGCCAGGGGGACCCTCGACGTCCCCGTGCGCTTGGCGTGGCAGTCGGGAATAGCCGGAAGAGGGCGTGAATAAGAAGCAACAGCCACGATGGAATGCCGACGGATAGAGACTGACAGACGAGGGGAAGCGAGGAGAGGGAGGAATTCTGAGCAGGGAGAACCTGAGACGCTCCCGTCCATAGGCGAAGTTCCACGAAGATGGAAAAGGGGACGCGTTTCGCAAAGTTCGGAAACAGAAATGGGATATTAAATCATACCGACAAATTGCGTCGTTGGAATATACAAAATTAACTTCGTGATCTAACATGAACTCTAGGGAAGCAACTGAATATTTGGCAAGCAACGCGCAAAGATGGCGGCTAATTGCGGCTTAACTTTCAGCGTGCTTTCTTAAAGATCTCTTAGTTCGGTAGGCACTTATATACCAATCCTTCGGGCATCACCAAAAATTTATTTCACCATTAAGTTTTTTGCACCGAGATCTATGAGGCTCTGCATTTTTAGATCGCCCATTTGGAATAATATAAGAAAAAAATTTGGCGTTTATATGATAGCGATGAATGGGAATCGGGGATAATCAATAGCTCTAGTTGATTTAAGTTACCAGCAATTTATAAAAATTATAACTAAAAATGTAATCCACATTCTAACTCAGAAGCATAGTAATTTAAAAGTTTAAGCAAAGCAACTCATCCGAACTTTTAAAGTCAGATTCTAGTAAACACGGCAAATATCATAGAGAAGGAAAGGTTGGCTTAAAAACATCCTAGGAGTCAGAACAATGAAGACTTTTAAAGAAGGTCGATCAGGAGTTTGAAAGGGTCACACCTATCCTTGGCTCACGATGCTCCCGGAAGTTTGAGCGAGATAGTTCCCCAATCATAATGGAGGCCATATTCGAATTTTATTTTTTAATAACAGCGTCTGTAAGAAGAAGTAAATATTGTAACATCAATGGCGCAAAAATATAGTTATATAAGACAAACATTCTCAGTAATTAAATAAACATAACTACATAAGTCTCTAACTTGACTCATTTTTTCACGCCGTACAGCTAAAAAGCCTTCAAAACAGCAGGTTTTTGCGATTCTGTAAAACATTGTGAGAGTAATTGATTAATTAAAAAAAAATAGTTGAGAAAACATTCAAACTACACACAGTTTTTTGTCGAAATCTAGGTGTTATATATTCCTATTTTTTTCAATAGTCTCCCTCTGGAGCGCACAGCCGTAATCTATCCCATGTGAAACAGCTTATATTTTCAGGCAAATTGCTCGAAAAGTAGCTCGGTGAGGGGTTTATATTTTTATAAAATTAGACATATGAGAGTTTTTTCTTTAAAATGAGGTCAAATTCATCAAATTTTAGGCGAGGTGATTTTTCGCTCAAACTACCTTAAATGACCAGTACCACCCATTCCACCGTTAACTATGAACCTGCCAATCAATTTGGTCGAACATTGAACCTCCACGCGATTATTCGGTTTTTTCTGGAACTCGAGCAGACACGGACGGGTCCGAATCCGATCCTTCACCCCACGGTAGCGCGAGAGGAAATGGAGATGGCTTGAAAAAATTAAATAAACACACTAGGGGGAAAGAACGTGGGAAATAATGGGAGACGGGAATTGGATGAGAAGGCGAGAGAGGACGGAGGTGGGAAGAGAGGAAAGAGGAGGAGGAGTGGGTGGAAGAGGAGAGGAGGGAGGAACGGGAGGGATTGGGGATGGGACTACGGGAGCATCGGGAAATGGGAAGCGAACGATTTGTATGGAAGGACCATAAATACGGAGTGGGAGAGACGAGGGGGAGGGGAGGGAAACGGTCAGGGGGTAGGAGTGTAGTAAGGGGTTTATTTCTAAGCTGGCATGGGGGCCGGAGAGGATGGGGAGGAGGGCGATATAGTGGGTGGGGATGGAGAGGAGATGTGAAAGGGGGTGGAGTGGGGGTGGGAAAGGGGGAGGGGGTGATTGGGAGGGCATTGGGACTGCGTGTGAAAAATAAATTTAGCGCCCCTGAAAGAAGAAAAAGAAGAGGGTGAGGACGGGATAGGAGCAAGAGAACATAAAGCAGCACGTAAGGAGGAGGAAAACTAAGATAACAAGGGCCAATGCAGGAGAGACAGAGGGCAATTAGGTGGGATAACAAGAGGCATAATGGCAAACCACGCATGACAGAAAGACAGATAGAGGAGGTTAGCATAAACCAGTGGTTTTGAAAACCTTTTCAGACCGTATGTCAAAATAAATCATTACTAGGGTGTCCGTATGCGGTCTCGTATTAAAAAGATAGGTGTATTCCAAAACTATTCAAGCATAGGATATGTTGTGATTGAAACTATTCGCTTTGTATTAATTAGTATGGGCTATCCAATTCATATAAAGAAGAGGCTGGTGAAGAATTTGATATGGAGTGTAGCGTAGTATGGGGTAGAAATGTGGACTGCGAGAAAATAAGTCGAGAATAAGCTGAAGGCTCTCGTGATGTGGGTGTGGAAGAGGATGGAGAAGACGCGATGGACAGAAATGATGACTAACGAAGAAGTGCTTGGCATAGTTGGTGAGGAAAGGAAAATCCTGAATGAGATTAGGAGCATACAAAGTAGGTGGTTGGAAGGGGTAATTAGGGGCGAAAGATCGCTTACGGCTTCGATAGAGGGAAGGATGTTGGACAAGCAGGGAAGGGAAAGAAAGAGAATAGGTTATATGGACGGGGTGAAGAAGGGTAGAACGGACGCTGAGATGAAGAACAAGAGATATCATAGACAAATAGGGGCCTCAATTTGTAAAACTCTAACAATAAGAGGATTTCTACTGACTTCCATAACCTACCCTTTCGCTACATTACCTTAATAATAATAATCAAATGCATATCACTTTCCATTCATTGAAACAACAAAAAACATTTTAACGCATACTAGCAGCCAACTAGGAGATGGATTTTTGGTGAAGATGAAGTTGACTTTGGATCACACTGTCAGTCGTTTTCAGATATGATTCCTTTTAACTACATGGCCGTAATTTTAGAGAAAATCCTAATATTTTAAAGAATGATTTTGTCCTTAGAAGGGTTACAGAGAATTAAAAAGGAAAAATTCACAACAAGGAGAAGAAAATTTGCGTGAACATTCAAAGGCATTTCTTCACCGTAAAGGATGAAAAACCAGAATTTTCTACGAGAATTATACCTTTACGAGGCTATATGATTTTCTGAAAACTGTTAATATGTCAACACATGTAGAACTAGCGACATAAAACAAGAAAAAATTATAACAAGCTAGTTCTAAGGGTAAGCATGAATTCAAGGAACTAATATAAAATCCCGGCTTGGCGGAGAACAGAATGTCTTGGGTCTAAAACAAAAAAATAATTGGCTTACCTATTCATGAAAATATTGAGGCAAAAAATATTGACTAGGGAGTCAATTTAGCATTCTTCGAATAGTTTTACTTTCTGAACACTGCATCCTTTAGTTACACGTTAGCAAGCTTATCAGACGCGGCCCTTCAGAACAAAAAACGGAAAAGAGGTGGTGACAATTTGAATTTAGGTGTTTACAATTACCACCAAAAAGGCCTCCTAGTACTTTACATTGGAGCACACGACGAGTGACCGCAGACGAACACATCAAACCATTCTCGGGAGGAGATAAACATTCCGGTGGACTACTAATTGATTGTAATAAATAAAACATGAAAAACTAAATACAGCTGAATATTATGCATTTTAGCCACACATTAAAAATCAAATTAAGGAACTAGGGAGCAATGCGTGCGTAAAAATGCGATTATACCGCAAGGTAAATCTGTGGTACATTGCAATGAGCAAAAAAAACGTTTAACATTAGATATACACCAATCGCGGTGAAATTCGCCATGAAAACATCATTTGACTTGGCCGAGACTTGAAGCCGGATCTCCTAATTGCCGGTCAGGTGTATAACCCAGTTAGTTCACCAAGCCATATTAATTCGCGACGAATTTCAGCGGGTGTTTATACGAACAAGTTGTTTAACATAAGTACTGACTCAGGAGCGGCGTGGGTGCTCAGGGGCCCGGGCCGCTGCACGTCCAGAGGGGCCCGGTTTTTGTGACCCCCCTCGCCCCTTCTGAAAAACTTTGTGCTTTAAAAACGCGATAAACTACAATTTCAACCTGCGCCCGAAACCTAGTGCGTGGCCCGGGGCCCGGGCGGGTATCCCCGCATTCCCACCCTGGCCACGCCGCTCGTGCACTGACTTATGAGACAAGGTATATTTTTGGTATAAAAATATTTTTCGGGGGAGATTCACCATGGAGGAGGCACCCACACGGACAACGTGTTACAGGATGAAAGGCTAGGGAGGGAGGGAGAGAAAGTGAGAGCGAAGGACCCTGAAATACACGGAGATACGGCAGAGAGGGAGAAACCGGAGAGGAGAGAGAGGTTAATAGAGGAGAGAGCAATAAATTAGCTGTGCGGAGGAGAGAGCGGGCAAGTATCGAGGTTTTGGCGAGTCTGCGAGGGGCGATATGGAGGCAGTGGTATCGGGAGTGGGTGAACGGCAGTAAAGGCGATAATGATGGACGCGTAGCTGAGAAAGGGGTTCCGCGGAGGAGAGTTGCAAGAGGAGAGAGAGGATGGATGGCTCCCTGGGGCATGCCTAGGGGGGGGTGGGAATAGGGTGCAGGGGTGGATGGCGGGGCAGGGCTCAAGAGGCGGCGACGGGGGTCGTAGGGTAAAGGGTGAAACGGTGGCGAGGAGAAACATAAGAACGTGCGTGAAGATTGGGAAGGGATGGGTGAGAATGAGGGAGGGAGAGGATTTCTTCGTCGTCCATCGTTCGCCCGTTGTGTGAATAGGAGGAGGTGGATGCCGGGATGAACGGCTCGGCCGCACGCATCGCATTCACTCTGAATCTCCTTTCTATAGACAAGGGAGAGACCCCACCTGTCATAAGCCCCCTTCCCGTGTTCATAGATGCGGAGGAGTGAAGACGATGAAGGGACAACCTCGCTCGAAATACTAATACTTTCGCGGCACGTTCGGACGACCCTTGCTTTAATGCCTAGGCCACGATTGGTCGACAACTCCAAGTGGAACGCCTCAAACAAAGATTCCCTCAGGTGAATATTCAAAGGAGTTCAACACTGACGCTGACAAAGCCGGCTCTTCAGACGATTCCTATTGATTCATTTTTATGGCGATTTTATTAACTTTTGAAATTGAATTTCAGCGGGATTTATACGAACAAGTTGTTCTCGTCCCCAGTCTATATTGTAGCACAGGAGACGTTGTCGTGCATGAGATACCACAGCCGCGGAAAATAAACCCAACATTGTCGCTTTAGAACGACTAACTTAACAATTTTCCAATCATTGCTATTGCACAAATGATATAGTACGCAGTCACCAAGAACGAGATATGCACCAAGAACGGTGAAATTCGCCATAAATAAATCATTTGACTTGACCAGGATTCGTACCCGGATCTCCCAACTGACCAGCAACGTAACCAGCAAGTAACGTGCTAGTTACACTGGCCAACACACCTGAACGGCAATTGGGAGAATTGACCGGCGTGACTGCGCACCATTTCATTTCTGCAATCGCAATGATAGGAAAACTTTTGAAATATTTTTCGCCAAAACCTACGAACAGAGTAATTGCGCCTTATGTTACCACGATCGTGGACACTATTCAAATAGATAAAACGGCCTCCACAGCTTTTTTTAAAGCTAATTGAAGATGCGATAGAGCGAGTGTCACCTTCGCCGTCCGACATATTAACCCGCGGCGCTCCGACTACGGTACAACAATCTTTAAACACCAATGTTCGAAGTTATAGACTGAAGATAACGCTTGAAGAATAGCTTTGACGCCACGGTAACGTGGACGCTCTTCTTAGAACATGAATCGCAGTTGAAGTCAGCCCTTGAAGTAATCGTGGGCTAGTAGATATGACACCACGAATATGACCGTTAACAACTCTCCCAAGTATTTCCGGGAGACTTCAGAAATTCGATAACTATCTTCTAACTAAGTTGCCATCATCACAAGTAATGTACCGAATAAGGGTAGGTCTTTGGACAGTTCCTGTCGATCAACAAGACATCCAGCATTACTATTTCCCCAAGCTGATCATTTCTTTGCTATGTATAACTACTCACCATCGTGGAATAAAAAATACCAACCTTCCCCCTTCTTCTTTCTTCCCCAATGACCCAAAATGTTCCTTTAGATAGCAGTCCAAAAATATCAAGACTATTTTGATAGATTATATCATAATTTACGCACACCTTCGCAAGAGACTTAAGGTAATCTCACCTCACCTCGTGAGTCACCGGATGGAAGGCAGGGAAAAATAATTCCACCCAGGAGTCGGCGGAGTAAGTAGTGTATTAGGACAGGTTGGTCAAGTATCCGACCATTTTCTATTGGCTGACAATAAGCTCTTTTTACCCATGAAGCCCTCTGATTGGAAGGCACTGGACGCCATTGATAGATCATACTGCCATTAAATAGCATTGAATTAAACGGGAGGAGTTTCCAATTTTTTATTCAGAGACATTGTAACGGTAAGTGCGCCAAACCTTTTACTGACATTATGAGCAAAAAGACTGATGAATCGATTGAAGTAATTAAAGTGAGTGTTTCTTAAGTTTTATTTATTTTTTTAGCTATATTAAATGACTTACATGTGACAGGACCCGTTGCTCCCTCTTAATTTGGCAATTTGCGTTGTAAAACTGTAAGTTATCCTAATAGTTTTGATTGTTCATTACGCTGAAACCCTGAATATATTATAATCTCTGTTATATGCGTTAAAGTGAAAATGAGACGGCGTTGCCAGGCCACATGTGTAATCCACAACCGATGCTACTAATCCCATTGTATTGCTATCCTTTGTTGACTAATGGGGATGAAATTTTTCATTGAACTCGAAGGCTTCCGCGGAGTCGTTGAGATGGCAGTAATGGCTTTTCGGGGTTTCTTCCGCGTGTTTCCATTGTCGTCGTCGACAGTTTCGATATCATTGCAGCTATCTTCTTCAGGTCAGAAGTAAGAAATGCTTCTGACCTGTAAAAGATAGCTGTAATGCTATCTAAACTGTCTTCTACAGAAATGGAAACACGCGGAAGAAAGCCCGTAATGCCTTCACTGAAGTTGTTCTTTGTTGCGATATTCCACAGAGGAAAATTCATACGCCATGACCGGGATTTGAACCCGGATCTGCTTAACTGGTTAAAGCACTCGGAGCGAAATCGAGGGATCCGGGTTCGAATCCCGGTCAAGGCGAATGATTTTCCTCTGTGGATTATCGCACTTATGTGCACTTGCGGGTGACTCCGTAAAGGTAACTACCGTGGCTAGTCCCGGCATCCTCAATATTTTTCATTGTTATTTATAATGATGTATGAATGTGTTTAATTATTAACGTTTCTCGAACAATGATTTTTTTTAATTTTCCAAGGGAATATTCGTGAAAACAGTAAGTAAGACGGTGATAATATAGGGCCTCTAACATAAGTGAGTGAAGAAGACGCCAGCGCATCCGGGCGGTAGACGAGGGAATGACGTCGCGTGCAGTCCACCGGTGGGGTCGGTCGCAGGGCGCAGGTGTGCGGGAGGCAGAGGCGGGCGGCAGAGGTGGGAGGTAGGTGGAGTCCCATTGTCAGGAGAGGGCGAAGTTGAAGAGCGCCTCCTTATCGCCGCCACGCTCCAGCGACGTCCGACGACGAAGGAGAAGAAAAGGGGAGTAGCGGCGATATAAACCAAGCCCCCGAGAGGAAGTGCAAAAATAAAAGGAAAATTTTCCGACGGCGCACTTTGCTCAAGATCGTGATAGGAACGCACATTCGCCAGCAGCACCTCTCGCTCCTGTTTGCACAGTTGAAAAGTGTTTCCCCGCATAAAATCACCCGCAAGTGTTCAGCGATACACCCATCGCCACAAAAAAACCGAAGCGATGGAAAATATCTATTTCCATAATACCGATCATATCCTGATTAACAACACGTATCTATCCATATGCATAACGCAGGCAAGGTGCCGTTATGTATTCTCTTTCGAGCAGGAACACAAATTTCTCACTCCTTTAAACATTTAATGCAAATCTCTCCAGACTCTGTTGGAGGCTTTCGCAGCGCTGTAGTGCAGGCATTTTGATGTCTTCCGGGTTCCGCTGCGTCCGGCTATCTTGATGGCGATAACGTTTCGTTCGGGGGACAATGAAACTATAAAGGTAAAAAAGGAGTCCACCTCTAGAGACACTATGTGTTAACCCTGCGCAAAATATCCCCAGAGACGAAGGTTTATATCCATTGAAAGAATCGGGCTGAGACCTTGGCTCAAAACGTCAGTGAGCATCCATTGTTTTGTTTGCTATGTTTGAGATAGTAACTGTGATCTACGTCATGTCAAATTACTCCAATTACTATAGAAGCCATATGACTTCGGAATAACCCAATAAAAACTCACCATCGTATAGAAAGGATAAATTGCTAACCCATCGATAAGCAAACGACTACTCTAGAATAAGAGTTGGAAGAGAGGAGAACTCTAGAATAACGTTTTCACAATTTCACCCACGTTTTTACTATTTTCGATAAATATTCTATCAAGAAAAGACACCTGGTGAGAGGACTTGAGGATTTTATGATTTCCTCGTCATTTCGAAGCGAATTCTGCTTTCCCCCCAGACCTTTTCCAACGCACAAAGTTAAGCCTCCCCATCATCTCCTGAGGAATCTTTAAAAAGATTAAGGAAGAGAAAATTACATCTCAAAAGTCAGCGGTGCGAGAAGAACCTTTGATAGATATATCCTCAAAAGCCGCCTGACACAAAAATCGCCTTCGTTCCTCGTGACCTTATAATCCATAACGGGATGCCACAATCATCATCTCGGCGTTTACAGCGCGCGACCTCCGCTCGTGGCGCCGCCCACGTTGTGCACCGCAAGCGACGGCGTACGCTTCGTCCTTAACTTACGGCCGCTGCATCGACAGCCGGATATCCGGGGAAGGCTCTCCGAAAGGCTTTAAAGAATAACGCTGTCCGGGAGACGCACGTGTATTTTAAGAGGATTGACCGCGACACACACTGAGATCGTGACAAATGCTCAAGACACGAGAAGTGGCCGGAAAGAACTGAATTCCAATGCGCTGACTATGCCTTCCGTAGAACTTCAGAAAGGGAGAGGCGATTTAAGAGTCTACACTAAAAGTAATGCGCCACCCATATGTAAACCATGTGTTCCTGACACTTAGTGGAAAGAATCGCACTTCATTCTATATCATAGAATAGGGATGTAATTATGTATTACCTAATGAATATAATTTCACCTTCCTTTCAAATGAAAACAAAAACTTGATATTTCACAACATTATCTTTTTTCTAATTTTTTCTTGATAATATCATAATGAGAATAAAAAAATATTTAAAATATCATATTCCTGTCGCTCGCCATGAGTTTCGTTTAGGAGGACCATAAGAGGAGCACCATAACCTGCAAGACGATTCAAAACACTTGACTTTTTTTCTACTATTACTACCACCTCCTTTACGATTTCAAATCTCTAACCCTTAATTAGAGCTCGATGCCTAGAAGTAAGCTAGCATTATAAGTACACTCAAGCGTCATTTCCGGAAATTCCAATGTCCTTCAGTCCAAATTTTGCCAAACAGGTTCGAGAGGGTATGACAATGTGTGAAGTCGTATGACGAAGTGTGAAGAGTATGAAGCCTGATTCAAAGAATTTGATTTCTTGATTGATACTTGCAATAAATTGCCATCTACCTCAAATTCTACCAGTTACACGATATTCAAATCCGTTTGGTAAAACTTCGGTCAAGAATTTACACAGTGGAGCAATGGCTTTAGATACTTGCTTTGCTTGCTATTGCTTTAGATTTAGATAATGGAGTAAGCGCGGGATGTATAACAGAAACCGCATACCAAAAAAATACCTTCATGAATTTTTATTTTAAAATCAATGAAATTCCGTGATGAATGAAAACTGCTGAATATGATGAGACAGTATACTCTATGATTATTTATTTTACTAACATCGGAGCGAAATGCAGTCGTTCATTTGGATGTGGGCTCCGTGCTAGATATCTGACGATCCCTTTTATGCAATATAGCCATGATTCACTAATAGTCAGGGCGCATGCGCAGACACCTGTGTTATGTGCTATGGTTAAGGCTCTCTTTGAGCGTGGATTGAAAAAGCAATTAGTAACCACGTTCCATTTATATTTTTGATGCAGAAAAGGCATTGATATCGATGTTAGATGACTAATGTTACCAATTATTCAGAATTGTAAAATTGTAATTAAACAAATTATACAGACAATATAGGTAGATAATCTCTTAAGACACTTACGCCTGCCTATGATTGGAAACCGGATGAAACGAAAGTCGGATGAGGAGTAAATGCTGCTCTTATTTCAGCTTCCATCTTAAAAAAAATACCTAGGAGAGAACCTAGGCGGTCGTGGTGGCCTTGTGAGTAGAGCGCTTGGCTACCAACCGGAGGGTCCCGGATTCAAATCCGAGTGGAGACTTTGAAAATCTTCGCGTTGCAACTATCTGATTGTCAGATCATCGTGGATAATCACAGGTGGCTCAGGGAAAGGATCTGGCCCCCATACCCTTAATGTTTGAATTTCAAACGCCAATGACTTAGTTCGGGGTAAGCTCTACTCTCACCTATCCATACTAACCTTCGGGTTGAAAGACTGAGAGAGGAGGGACCTAATAAATAAGCAAAAAGTATATTTGTCGATTCCACCCCCATGAGATTGTTAGTAAATTCATCACCGAAATGAGTATACATTTAAGCAACTGACGTAATTTAAAAGAATACGAGTAGGGATGAGGGTAGGCTGGAGCTGGAATGCGAAAGAGAGGGACGTCAGAGGAATCCAGTGACTGCATGGAGAGGAACGAAGCGGTGGAATGGATGCATAAGGGAAAATGGATCGGATGTGGCAGTAGTAACGAGAGAACATGCACGGAAGGCACTGCTTGGTGGAGGATGTGGGTCGAAGGGACGACGATAAAACGTCAGGAGCGAGCTTTCGGAGAGAGGAAGAGGACGCTGAGAGGAAGGTGGTTGGTTAACAATCGCTGGCGGTGGCACGAATGGATTCACTGATGGATGGGAATGAAGAAGAGTACGTGTTTGTGGAGTTTGTGGGAAGAGGGCTGGATAGCGGCGGCGAAGATAAAGAGCTGGATGCAGGTGGGAGAGTCGATGCGCCATCGGATATCGATGGCCAAGAGCTTCCTGTTTGCTTGGATGATGCACACGTAGGTTCGAAGAGAGAGGGGTAATATTTCGGAGAGATTCATGTGGCGTGGGAAAGTGAGCGGGGATTTTTTTTATTCTCAGCATGCGGGAAAGTTCTGTTTTCGAGCAAAAAGTAAGAATTTCTAAATGCACGCAGAAATTCACACCTTAAGGTTCCCTTTGAAGATGCGTTGATTATTTCTAAATCTACGTAAAACCCTTATAGATGCCGAAAGGGAGTGTGGTGATGGGCGCTAGGATACCAGCCATTAAGAAGGGAAGAGCATAAATGGCCAAGTACAGCTTTCAAGTCAAAAGTCTGTGTTTCTATATTTAAACGGGAATACACATCTCCAGGTTTCTTGTGAAGACGTGTTGGGTGGTTGAGCATGCATTAATTTACATGTAAATCTACATAATACCCTGCGAGCCGGCGCATGGGCGTGTGGCAGGGGGTTTTACGACACCAGCCGCGTAAAGGTGTATAGGAGGATGTTATAGGTGGGTGAAAAGGTGAAGTGAATTTCGGGAGTGTTTTGAGTGGATCTAAGTCTTTATTATTGTCATATATTGTGCGTAAGAAGAACGAATTATTGCTACTATATGTTCGGCAATGTATTTCTCTTATTTTATCTTTCCTGCCGGACCTAGAGATGTAGTGCGGCGTCAAAATGGTATTCTCTGTGTCACACTGAAACACACCTCTTCGGAATTTCTCAAGCAATCTAAGCCTAGCATGTAGCAAGTAATAAGCCTCCGAATCTTTAGTGGGTCCCAATCTAGTCCCTCTAAAAGCAGTGAAACACTTTTACTTCACTTGTAGCAGTATTTCACGAAGCGCGCAGCTTTCCATTGTATTTTATTTATTTTTTCGAATTAAATCTTTCTGTCCAGGGTCCCAAATGCTCGCGTTTCGGTCCGATGATATAAATTCTAAGTATGTACATACGCATAATTGCCGATTTCTTGGCAGATGATCGCATCGTCTGAAAATAATCTAAGGTTACTGCTAACTCGAGAACATAGGTCATTTATATATATAATGAATAAAAGTGGCCCGATCGCGATTCCTTGTGGGACGCCGGAAGCCACTAATTGGTCGTGTGGCGTGAGGGGCGTCGGACGGATTAGCCCTGAAGAAGAGAGGGAAAATGTAAAAGGAGTTGAGAGAACAAATGGGCGAGAAGTGAGATAGATATGTTACGATGGACTGAAGTCTCGCACTGCTTTTGCTGTGGTCACTGATGGTTCATTAAAAGACGGACTTCTTGTACACATATGTTCCACAGTACTTATATCTCGGTGATAATACCACTTATTCCGTTCAACATATGTAGAGATGGGGGTAAAATAAATTTTTTTTAAATTTATATAGCTGAATTTTTCTCGTTATCTTAGCCATGCGGGTAACTTCCGAGTTTATAGAGATTTTCAATCGAGTCATTCTAATTGCTGTCACAGTTTCTGTTCGCTATGTTTTCCAGCTACATATAATTAAACACACTGTTTTCTATCTTTTTTATAATTCAAAATATTCATAAATTATTACTTATCATGTCATCGCTGGCATTCTCTCAACAACCTCTTCTTTATAATAGCCTAAGTGATCGAAAATTGTATTTTATTCGTCACACATGCCCAATATACTTCAAAAAGATCCAATATGATGCCCTTATAGGTTCCAGATCAGGTTATGGTCTCATTTGTTGGGGCGGAACCCATGTCTTTAATTCCAGCTATATTGTTTCAGAAAAAGATAATTAGGATTACAACAAAGAATAAATGATATGAAAATATCTATTCAGTACTTATTCGTGTAAATATTCTTCCAATAAGATGCATATTTAATTTTAAGGTTCTAAAATTATTTCATTTGGGAAGTGGTAACATGCCCACGGTCTCTGGAAGCGAGTATAATTATAATCTACGATGTATGCAAAATATGCCGCTCCCAAACCGAATCTCACATTGTATAAAAGAAATGTTTTTTATTTTGGGCCAAAATTATTTAAATCCTTACCGGATTGAATTAAAAGCATAGGAACGAGTGAAAATGTTTGAAATTGTCAAAGGCATGAATATTGGCACACGATAGCATTGATGCTTTATATTCATAAATTAATAATTTGTTCTTATGCTATGAACTTGTGTATCATGTAACAAGCTCGATGAAGTAGTCTGTATTTATTTATTTTTCTGTTCATAATTGGCGCAAAATGAAATGGTTTTATGCTAATTTATTATTATGCTTTGTATAAAAACTTTTGTTTCATAGCAGCAATGCGTTTCACGTATTGAAGGCAGCCTCTCCACATGTATGTGACCTTTGAGGCTGCCTAAAGCTCCATAAAAAATTGTAAATCAACAAACTACACTGTACTTTTTGTAATTGTGGATTAATAAAATATAGCTATTATTATTTTAAAAAGTTAGCCTTGAATGGATTCTTCTACGCTATCAAGTCATTTCGTTCCACTTTTCTCAATTGAGACACAAATCAGTCGAAACCATACATAATGAATAAACACGAAAGACGATATCTACCAGGCCTTCGATGATGTGAGCGAAGGAAAGTTTCCAAAAATAACAGTCTAAGACGAGTCATTCTTATCATCTGTCAGTGCATTCCGAGGCGTTCAGGAAGATAAACAGGAGAGCGCGGAAAGGAGTCACTGCCCAAACAGATGCACTCGGGAGGCGGAGCAGAGCGGGCGGGGGAGTGGGAGGGGGGATGGTTGCTTGGGTGAGTGGGTGGAGGAGATAACTGCTGAAGGGAGTGGGAGAGCCACCAAATGAACGCGGAAAGGGTGGGAGAGAGGACACTGCAGGAAGGAGGCGGAATTTATTTTGGGCCTTGAAGTGTTGTTGGGAAGGCGAGGATTCTTGACGGCAGCACGAAAGCAGAAGTATGCCACGAATGGAATCACATATGGAGGGCAATATCATGACGGTCATGATTACACATATATAACACTTTTAGCAAAGCAAATGGCCTCACCGTCCATCCACTAGCACTTTTTTTCATCCACATTCATCAGAAAATATTTTCCATTGCAATCATCAACCAGTACTAGATTATACCACATCGCAACAAAATACTTAATCAGTTATTTCTTTCAATTCAATTCATTGGTCGTTCAATGATAAGATCGGTAGACTGCAATCCTCCATACTTCCCTTTCTAATGCTAGTTCCCTTACTCCCAGGTAGGTCTTCTTATGTAATTACTTCTTTATTTGGTCTATGTATTTATACCTTGGGCTTCCTCTTGGACTTATCACTCTATTAATCCTTCAATTATACTCCTTACAACGCATTAAGTAGAAGATATTCCTTTGTTTCCCTATATATAGCGCTGCATTCTCATTATTGTAGGCCCCCCTCCTCAGACAAACTTTCTCCACTTTTCATTCTCGCCAACTGTAGGCAGCTGAAAAACTAAAAACTCAGTAAATTGAATATTTTTTCCATGTCCGGATGCAGGAATCCAGAATGCACGTAAGGCAAGTTTATTCACACACGCTCTTTTTTTTCCAAGGAAAACTGAATTGGCGGAGTAGATAAATGAAAACGTTTCCAGCCAAGAGGCTGAAGTCGCTGCCCGGTAGGCGACTGGAACATACATAGAGCAGCGTTTCCAACCAACGCTTTGATGAGTGCCTATTTGAAATAACTAGTTATAGTTAACTTCTGTTATTGAATACCAAAAGTGTACAATAAATGGCAGTACGTATGCGGTTCTGCCCTTATCAAATTTTATTTTAAATCCGAGGAAAACTTTTAATAATCAAATTAGGAAGAAACAACGTACCAATGCATTAATAAACAATTCTCCATAAAAAAGGCAACGATATCACTTATTTAAAAATGAAGAAAACAAAATATCGTACGCATGATAGAGTAAATGAAGCTTTCATACCATGGTACAGGAGGTTGAAGTAAGTTTCTGGTGAAAGGACGCCTTAATAGATGCTTATCATAAGCATTATTATTTACTTGATGAGAGCTGGTTATTGAACACTTAATTATATAAGGATGTTTTTTGAGAGTTGGTCATCAATAAATTGATCACATGTGCCCTAATGTGCACTAATGTTTCCACCGCAAAAAAACGTTAATATAGTTTTTTTCAATAATTTAAGAGTAAAAAATATTGTTAATTTGTTATGCTACTATTGTAGCCCTGAAGTTGTAAATGTAAATTTTCGAATCGCTGGCAACAGATACACATGTGGTCTATTTATTGATGGAAAACACTCCAAAAACATCTTTTTATTATTATTTACGTTTTCAATTACATGTGAATAAGGATGCGGTGGGACGGGAATCCAGTTTGACAGCTCAGTTAAGAGTTGCCGAAAGCAGCATATTTCGGAAACCTGCAAAACAATAGGAAATTTCTCTTTCTCTATAAAAAAACAACGGAAGTACGAAATGGCCCCGAGGTGTAAGAATGAAGAAGCGATCAGAGCGAGAGTCCATCGAACGAGTAGCCGCTCTAGGAATGATGGGGGGCTGACGCCTCCTCCCACATACCTTCCCCCTCTCCCTCCACTCCCTCTCGCGATGTGTTAAGGACGTGATTGCAGGCGAGAGAGACTGCAGGCGTTCCGAATTTTCCCACGCCCGAGCGCGTTCTTTTGTTTCTCAGGGAGCGAAGGCGAGGGAGGTCCCTTATGGCCTCACAGCCACGCCAACAAACGGGGAGCGAGTTGTGAGCACAATATAAACGCCCCGACACGGAAACTCCATTGGCGCGAGAGAGAGGGTTAGTTGGGGGTCAAACGGGAGGGGTCGGGCAGGGGGTAGGGGGCATTTACGAGGAGGGGCTGTCGTGTTTGCAAGTGGCGCGCTTTGGGAGGGTCGGGGCGAGAGAGAGAGAGAGGAGAACAAGCGAGGTGGATTGATTCACCACCACTCACTCCGCTGCGCATGGCGTGGCAGCCGACGCGCCGCTCTGCCTGCAATCTGCGCACGAGGGTACGATACGAATGCGGATGTGTTGCTCCGCGACGGAGCTAGCTGCCATTCATACCAGCCACATTCCCAGACTTCCGCGAAACCAGTTCTCGCGGCTAATCACCGCGCGCTGACGGTAACTCGGTTGGATTCGGTAGACAAAAAAATCCGTAGAACTTGTTTTCGAGCAAGTTAGAAATATATTCCAAAACAAATGCCATAAAAACGAGTAAAAGTCACCGACGGTACAGAATATTTTCTCCCCACTCTTTCCCAGCATGCCAGCAGCACCATAATGCTGAAAACCTGTTATCGCCTAGTAAAGAGATCCTTGTAATCCTTTAGAAAATGAAGCGAACTTTTTGATGCTTTTTTAAATTTTACCGCTAATTCAATTTGCCATAACAACGCTACAAACACGGCAATGTGCTCCAAATGAAAAAATTAAATCAATCAAAAGAGCATTGACTCATTCAAAAATCCTACCGAATGTCACTCACTTCCAAAATTCACAGGGCCTTGTAAATAAAATAAGTTTAATTTTCCGGAACGTCACTCGGATGGCACAAAAATATCCCGCAAGTGAGAATTTGAAAAAAGTTAAAAAAAAAAGCAGACAAAATGAGTTGAGTACGAGAGCCGATCCCAGCGTCGCGGTGGGCATGCCTATTTGTTGATGAATTCAAAAAATCATGAATCCTGCAATGGGACAAAGTCCAATTTATCGCGAGAACACAAGCACCAAGGAAGCACCAATCATTTCGTTAAGTCGAGCCATTAGCGAGCACGAGCCAAGGAAGCGCATGGTAGGCCACCATGAGGTGGGGTCAGAAAGTAGAAAGTGATATGTGGTAAGACATTACAACTCATGAATGTGGAGTTCATGACCGGAGCAGCCAATTTAAACGCTACTTTTCGATCTTAAAAAATTCTGATTACACTTACATACGGCATCAATTGTAATGCTCTTTCATCAACATAATATATTTTAGCGCAAAATATAACACCCATTAGATTTTTCTCAAAAATAACTTGCATTACAGTGCCCTTTAGTAATGCTAGACAAAAAAATTTACTTTTGCTGATCGTACAAAGTTAACCATTATCGAACAAAATTTCTTTGCATCTTTAAAATGTTTCGTAAAATAATTACTCGCAACATTTAAGCAAGCACAGAGAGGAGGAACAAGGAAGAGCCCAAACTTTTAATCGGCCACACCGTGGAGGAGTCTTCCAAACTAGCGAGAAAGACACTTGAACACAGGAAGCAAAACATGGATGTGACGCGTCGAGGCGCTCGCTCGTTGTGAGGGACGGGGCAGGACTGAAAGTGCCAAGTTGAGGATGGGGGGAGAGAAACAAGGAGTGTAAGTAGGGGTGAGGTCACCATGTCCGCCCCGCGGGGCAAAAAACTACCCCTCGAGTTTCAAGGGGGAGGGAGTGGTATGGGGGGGGGAAGGAAGGGAGGAAAGGGGGTCAACGAGCGTCTTTAAGGGGACACCCCTCTGGGGCAGAGAGAATGCAAAGAAAGATCACAGACGCAAGTTGCCGCCGTCAACGCTCCGAGTGTCTGAAATTTTCGTGAACGTAAACAACGAAGTGAATACGTTGCAAGTCTTCCAGTCGCAAATATATTGCACAAGCCACACAAAAACTCTACCCCGTCCTTGCGTGAAAGGTAATGATAACACAGATACCTATACGCACGCATATTACCTAAATAATAATGGCTCTGCCACGGAATGTTGAGCCTGTTTGAAACAATCTCGGTGTCAGTAGAGTGATCTCCCATTTATAACTTAGCGGACTAAAGTCTCCTTGTCAAATGATGAGTATGTTCATTCTCAGCAATAATGACCACCTGTGTAATGTGGAGTGGGAAATTATGATTCAAATTAAGAATGCCACCCCTATCATCAGTTTGACAAATCAAATACTTAAAAGGAATTGTAAGCCATACAAAATGATAAAGAGAGAATCGATGGATTGGGTGTTGCTTCAGAAACATGCAACTCTATTATCACTTTGTTTCACTGTCTAATTAAATTTAAATTTTCAATTCACTAAACAATACTCATTGAAAAATTTCGTACAAATGAATAAGAGTTTAAAATTAAAATAACTCTTGACGTTTAAATATCTAGATGATTCCTATTTTATTCCTCTTCAGAACATCTTATTATGTATTTTTTTTTCTTTCAGGAGATAAAGGTCTATTAAATTTTTAATTATTTTATTTCTCTTTACCAAGGCTCCGCATTTTTATACAAGCTTCTTCAGCTACGTCACGTCCGTAAAGAGAAAAAAAATTATTTAAAAATTAATAGACCCATATCTCCTGAAATAAGAAAAAAATGGTAACTCTGACGGTAGCTGGGACTCCATGGAACGCAAATATTTTCAACAGGTTTTAGTTTTATCCAAAGTTCACCAATTACCCTTGCCTCACTCGGGTTTTGAAATATGGAACACAAAAACGGACGTCAATACCGCCATTGCAAAATGGCAAAATGTTTCGAATGAAGCACAGAAATACTTATTTCAAATGTAACTGTAATGGAAAAATTCGATCGACAAAAAATAACACTAATTAGGTCTACAGAAACAATCAGTCACCAAATATTGATACATTTTAATTCACCTATTTGTCGCAACCACAGGATTTTCAAAATTAAATTATGTTGTCATATATCGTACAGTAATGGATTTCTGAGTTTATCTACGTAGTAATTCATTTTTTCGTTAAATAAATTTAGTATTACACGCTGGGAACTGATTCTGTGTTTGGTAAGGACACAACTACCGATATCTCATTCTACGACACGATAGATACACGTCCGATTCCAAGGACAACTTTCTTTTTGAATCCACGCCGTGCAACTAAACAAACGCTATCGAGTATGTAACCTACTGAACCCGGCTTAAATCACTGAGCTGGAGGAAAGAATATAGCTTTGACTGGCAATGGAAAATTGTATCAAAGAATGAGGGGAGTCTTGAGCTGTTTCGTTTTCATTCTTTTCAATCTGCTATTAATTATATTAAACTTGACTCGAAATTCAAACATTCTTACCATATTATTCGCTTTGGCTTGGATCCTACCTTCTCCAGCTCTCGGTTTCCTTTTGGAGCCACTTTAAGCAATAATCACCGCCAAAATTCAAGAAACAGGGGCTTAAAACTTATTCTGAGTACGTATCTCAAATCCAACTTTAATTAAGCCACTCACCCTAACAAATCTTCGGCTCTTCTCTTCTCATCATCCTCTTAATTCCTCCTCCATCTTTTCCAGCCAATTTTTCCAATCATACTATCTCTACTCTCCATCCGTAGCATCGCAACCTTCTCCACTATCCATCCACTTTCTCGAGTGTCCTTCCCTCCAACTTAATCCACTCCTTCGCCCAACCCCCCGCCCCCCTCCCTAATTCATGCCTACGTAATGTGAGACAACACTTAACAGACTGAATCTTCTAAAAGCCTGCCCCCAATGATGAAGGCTGTTGCTGAGGAGATGGATACGCCGGAGTCAAAACAGTCGCCAGGAAGCACTTGAGCGCCCTCTTTCTGGAAGACGGGAGAGAGTGGCAAGGTTCCGTCAGATTCCAACCAGGATTTCTTCGCACACGACACATCTCCTACAGCATGTTCACAAAAATTATGACGGTGACGCTGCCTCTATCCATAAATACCAATATTCATCATTGTCCTTGATATTTACTTCCATCTATTCTCTTAATCACCATTTGATGCAAACAAATTAATAGGGATCCGTGATGAATATATCATCTGACTCAATCGTGATTCAAACCCATGTGTTAAAATTTCCCACCGGTTACCCTCCAAACTGCATCTACTAAACTTTGCATGTACTTAAAAGCGAGCAGCACACACGGTAGTTATTAATTTTTTCATGCAAAGTCAGGGTGTCAGGGACTATTGATTTTGCAATATTTATATAAATTAGCAAATCAAGCTTCTAAACTCTACGAAATCAACTATTTATTTTCTTTTTTGAGAGATGTGCTCGGCCGCGGTAATGAGATTGGTAACCTACCAGCCAACCAATGCTTCAAGAATGTACAGTAAGCCATTATCGCATTAACTATCATGAACGGGTTCCAGCAGGAATAAGAAAAATTTTAACCGTTCAAAATGGCAAAGCAACAAATCATTGTATTTCCAATTCCGAGATTCTACAATGCCATGTCACAAAAGGAGCTCAATAATCCCATGCCAGTAGACTGACGCAGAAGTCCCAAGTCGTTCATGGGATAGTAACCACCCAAGGGGCGGAGTCCCATTCAGCAGACCGCGACTGGTCTTGTGCCACCGCGCCTATCTGATCAAATTCTTCACTCGCAGACGGGTATCGCACCTACTTTGGTCTCAGGTGTGCTCCCAAGCCATTCTCAGGAGCAAGTGGGAGGAGACGGACGCTACGAGACCCTAGGGATGGACGCATGCACGGATGCAACCGACAGACGGTGCGGAGTTAAGGTAGTTTGAGCGATATATCACTTCATCTAAAATGTGATGAATTGGACATAATTTCAAAGAAAAAACTTTTATCTCTCAAACGATATATAAATATCAACCCCTTACCGAACTAATTTTCGAGCAATTAGCCTAAACATATAAGCTGTTTTACATGGGATAGATTACGGCTGTGCACTATAGAGGGAGGACATTGAAAAAATTAGGAATTTATAGTACCTACCTACATTTTGACAAAAAACTGTGTGTAGTTAGAAAATTTTCTCAACTATTTATAAAAAATTAATTAATTACTCACCAAAGTAATTTTTACAGAATCTTAAAAAGAACTTATTTTGAAGGCGATTTCACCGTACCGCGTAAAAAATGAGTCAAGTTAGAGACTTATGTGGTTATATCTATTAAATTACTGAGAATTTTCGTCAGATATAACTATAGTTTTGCACCATTAATATTACAATATTTACTTCATTCTTCTTACAGACGCTGAAATTAAAAAAATAAAATTCAAATATGATATCCATTATGACTAGGGAACTATCTCGCTCAAACTACCTTAAGCGCCTTGGAGCAACGTTGCTGCCCAACGACCGACCACCGTGACACCTGACTCAGTGGCGCGTGTGTGCGTGCGATAACAAGTGAAGATCGAAGAGCCATGGCTCAGAGAACCCGGCACTGTTCTCACGCGCTCGTGCGGGCGTCCGATTTCCGGTCTCGCCGGCTTCGTCCGTCCGGGGGTTCTGTTTCACTCCCTTCCGCATTCATTCCACAGAACTGCTGCAATATATTGGTACGCCTTCACGCCCAGTGCTTCCTTCGCCACATGAGCCCGCATCATCTGGTAATTCCAAGGCCAGAACCATGGATTCAGACCAAACGTACGCCATACGATCCTCGGATAGTTAAATTTGTGGTGAAATTGACACCACAATGAACATCATTCATGCGCCAAATTATTCTTCAGTGGAAAAGGATGCATTTATGGAAGGATTCCGGTTCATGATTTAGGTTTCACCACACGCTGTAAACTATTTTGAACACTTATTTTTCCATTTTGGCACTTCTGCAAAACGTCAGCTACAAAAAAATACAATATATTAACAAAATAAAACCATTTCTATAGAAAATTACCACAGAAACTTAAATCCTATTCTCAGTAGTAGTCTCAATCTTTTCGCTTCCTCATTATTTGAGAGAGATATTTCGATATCCCTCCATTCGAATTTACAAAGCTAAAATATCCTTCATAAGTATCAGTGTCAGACAGTAATTTGCGAGCATAACACATCCCGAATCCTGAACTGATTAGCATTGGTTTGAAATGTGCGCTCGGAAGCGAGATTTGCCGCGAGGAAATCTTGGTATCGATTAGATCTCGAATTTGCCGCCTCGATCTCCAGAACTAACAAACACCTCGTCTAATACGGTGCGAAAGGTAGAAAAACAAAAATCTGGGCATCAGAAAGCACTTACGCGCCACGTGCTCACAGCTGTATTTGTTATTGCTACAAATCCTGGCCTATCGATACCCTTTGCTCCATGCGCCAATGTCGTTTTGTCATAAAAAGTTTAATGAATTAGCTATGAAAATATTTTTTTCCTTGAGAAGACCACCTCTCAATGGACGCCAAACAGAGGCAATATTGCTTAGAGACAAAAGAGAGAGAAATGCCTACAGAGGATATGCCCTGATGGAGTGTGACGAAGATAATGTGGAATGGACTAGATAGCTAAAGAGCACTTAGGGCGGACTAAAAAGCCGAAAAAACTAAAAGATTAGCAGTTCGCTACAGTCATGTTGGCCAAGCACCAGCTTGGTAGCCTACAGGTTGCGAGCGCCTGGGGAATAGATATAATATGCACAGATGTATATATATATACACAGAAACACGCAAAAAGGACACTCACAAAAGAAAACTTGAACGTTTCGGCGGTCAGGCCGCCATCGTCAGCGGTAGAAGAAATTCTTCTACCGCTGACGATGGCGGCCTGACCGCCGAAACGTTCAAGTTTTCTTTTGTGAGTGTCCTTTTTGCGTGTTTCTGTGTTTGTTTAGTGTATTACTGTTTTATTTATGCATGTGCATCGTCGCCGAGAGCGATTTTCGACTAAGACATTTTATATATATATATATATATATATATATATATATATACACGAGTTCGTGGAAAATCACACACGCGAAAATTTAAATAAACTTTGCCACAGGTGGGGCGGAATTAAATATAGAAACACAAAAAAATTTGTTGTTTCTATATTTAATTCCGCCCCACCTGTGGAAAAGTTTATTTTATATATATATATATATATATATATATATATATATATATATAAACTTCTTGGAGAATCACTCGGGTGATAAATATATATATATATATAAGTAAGAATCTCTACCTAGAGAAAGGTGGAAGCTACTTTCCACCGAAATATCGGAAGTTTCAATTTGTGAGTGTCCTTTTTTTCTGTTTCTGTATTTTTATCGGCCACCCTCTTCTGGTCTGGATTCTGGTCCTGAGTTAGGCAGTTTGATATAAACTTTGCATTTATAGGACCTGAAATGAAAGTACTAAAAAGAAGACGGAATAGATAGGCATATATTTAAGACTTCGAAGCTAGCTGTAGATTACATAGGGAATGAAAACGGTAGAGGAAGAAAGGTGAACATCATCAGGTAGGGCCGGTATATTACTTCCTCCATGAGCGAGATCATGGTTTTAGAATCAATGAAATTACGTAATTAAGTTCTGTAGTAACGGAATTACGCAAATGGAATTTCAGAACGGGACTTTCAATGAGACTCAGACTGAACAAGAGCAAAATGAATTGCACTATTTCAAGAAAATAAGAGAGATACATAGTCTCGGGAAGAGCAAGAATTCCATGTTCCCACCAACCATATATGGCCACATCAAAATTGAAAGGAAATACTAGTAATATTATTTATAATTTATTTATTATCTCACACAACCAAAAAGGACACAACAGCTAATTACTTTGGCTGATACAATAAAAATAAATAAATATCAGAACAGTAAATAACAAGAAGAATGAAATAAAAAGAAAAAACACAGCAACAAAATAAACTCAGATATCATACGATTGACGTTTCATTATTTAGGAACCCTAACGTTCCCTTTTCCTTCGATTATTCATGTCTCTTAACGGCGATGTAATCACGGATGGTGATTTGTAGGAGAAGTTACGCAAAGCTAGCGGCCATTTTTTGGGGTAAACAGTGGGTTTCGTGCCACCTCTTCTTCATTAATTCACATTAGCCTACACAATATAGCTGTGTTAAGGGATTATTAGACTAGCAAATAAGCTACATGCGTCATTTATAGACCAAAGTCTCGAGTGAGCAAAAAAGTCATAGAAACACGTGATTATATACTTACTGCCACGTCAACGTAGTTTTCCTAAAGTAACTGCAAGTACAAAATGAAAGAGGAATTATAGTGCACCGCTGGAGGCATTTTCATCACCTGATGATCCCACACTTGTCAGGAAACGGATCATGGTTAGTGAGATTTTTCGCGATCAATTTAAAACGTCCGCAATCAAATGGGAGGACGACTATTTAACTGCAGGATCTCTGAGACAAGTTTCTTTTTCCATCCAAGAATTTCTAACACTGTGGAATGTTAACTCTGCCCGCAAGACCGCATTCCAAGAGAGAAAATGAACCCCTACCTCCATTAATACGGAACACGAGGACATTGGCGACAGGGGGAGCCATTCTACAACTCATCGTAGACTCTGCATACCAGGAGATTCTTGCCCCTTGCCAAGAGGAGACTTTTAATTCGAAGGTTTCCGTGCTCCAGAAACGCTTTTATCCTCTTGAGAACATTTCATATCAAGTGGAGCGCTTCCTCGTGAAAGAAACTTAGGAAAACATGAAAGTAATCTCCACTCAAGACACATAAAAGGCTGTGTTTGGTTATTGTCACTGTAAAAATGAATATTTCATTTTAAACCACTACTACTAAGTGTCCTCTAGTTAACGGATGCTCCATAAATAATACTTTCATTTCGCAAAGGGTCTTGCCATGGGAGTCTTGAACAATATCTCAGTCAAAAATTAGATTCAGGTGTGATTTTAAGGAAAAAACTACACTTGAAATTTCCAACACGGCACAAAGGATAACAAATTTACAGTAAATAAGTACGTTCATAACCATTCCATTTCATGAGACCCAAAATAATGAGTGAAAAGGAAAGAATACGCGAGTTTTGTATAAAAATAATTGCTACTGCCGTGCATGTATTTACATACTCTGAGGAAAGAAGACAAGGAGAGGGGAGAAAGGAAAACAATTACATTTTAATATCCTTATTTGGACGGCATTGTGTGAATTCATGGAGCAGAAAACGACGCCGTGACACACTGCACACCTCGAGGCGAGATAAGGGAAGCCTTTACTTATTCCTCCTTTGTGTTAAAGGCCTTGGGATTTAAAACCGGTGCTGCTGAATGCATAATCTACCTTACGACAAGAGAACAAAAGGCTGTAAATGATAATTTAGAGAGAAAATTATTATGATACGAAATACAACCCAAAGCTGACATTTAAGCGTCGGAGAAAGTAGTAGCAAGTAGCAAATGCTTTAGTTTCGAAAAGCACAGCATGAGAAAAGTTGTTTTTTTGTAAATACAAAAAGATATCATGGATAACAGTTACTTTCTATTAATCACACACGTACATATCTTCATTATTTTATGTATTTCTTATTATTATAATTACTTTGTATTTATCCTGCTTTTCATAATATAAATAAAAATGAAATTACATCCCATTACCAAACAACACATAACTTCAAGGAAAACCTCAATTGTTCGAAAAACAGTGAATCTATAGTCATTCTATATTAAGCTTAGTGAATGGAAAATAAACTGATCAATGAATTTCAAAATATGGTCGAACTGTCCCCTTCGATTCTAAGAAATACGAAAGTTTGAAGATATAAACACTAAAGACACTAGAACCAAAACATTTCCATTTATTAAGAAAATAATTAAAAATAATATCAACTGATATCAAGATGAAATAAAATTCGATTTTTCACCAAAATGGTTTTAATTATAATACGAAATGAAAACCACTTCACCTTCACCTTACAACAAACATTTTTCGTAGTAAGATCGCCAGTTCTGTACCCGACGTCAAGTAAAATTCATGAATAACTTTGTTCTTATGGTAAGACAAGGGTTCAAAAACTAGTGGAGGATACATGGAGGTATTAAATAAATGATTGAGAATGGCGTAATGAAAAGGAAAGGAGTCAAAAGGCCGTTGTTCCATTTCATTTCACATCAAGATGCCAGCGATGAGGGGAGAGAGAGACAACCCGCATTTCAAAGAGCGATGTTTACGGCTCGATTATGTTTGTCTCTTTGAAGAGTTTTTTTGAGGTCAAGAAAAACCAACAGATGGAAGATAACTTCCGCATTCTAAGTCACTCATCGGGTCTAATGAATCACTCGATTACTACGCATGGATCCCGTCACTCTGGAAGATAATATAAATGGAGCGGTTCTTTTGACTGGGGCACTTAGCGAGGCGCGTCGGCCGCAGAATCAAAGGAGTCCAAAGACCTCTCGGCGCCTACTAGTGACGGCGCGCAGCGAAAAGACAGACAAGCAAACATCTACTCCCCATCCATTTGCGCGTAGTGCGAGACCTATAAAATAATAATTTCATACTGCTCTGCTAACTTAATGATGTCTTTCTCTTTCAAATCAATAAAAGTGAGAAGTAGAATGAAATTTTTCATCTTACCCGCGGGAATTTCAAGAGACGAGTTAAGTAGACGTAGAAAAGTTATGGTAACTTGAAACTATAATAAGACTTAGCTGCAAAAATTCATCAAGAAGATTAAAGAGAATTATTGATTCCGTTTTGCAAGAAATTAAAAACTCTACATAATGTATATTCCTATTTTATAATTTATTTAAATATAAATATAATTCTTAATTATATTTTATTTCGTTAAAGTCATATCAAAATAATTCTCCACTTTGAAGAGCTTAGAATTTAAAGTTTGTTTTCCAAATATTTCACCAGGTCTTACGATTACAGCCTCATATGATGGTGGGTACAGTTCATAACATCTATACAACCGTAAATGTTCATTTTCCGGGGTGGAATGAGATCAATTTACTAACAAGGGTAATTGTGAATAATATAAACCAAAACGGTATATTAAACAGATACCTGGGTATACAATTTTGTACTTATTAAAGATTTGAGCTGGAGGCATTATGTGCCTACCTTTGTAAAAAAAAGCCCTGCGGATAAATACTTATAACGATTCACCTGATAAAAAAACTCAACGAACTTAAAGCGATTTCGGCAGACATAGACACTTCGCCAACTAATGCCAGTGCTTCTGCTATTTGCAGGGAGGGAAGGTATCTTACAACAGAGGTCCAAAATATGATTCCAACTGTAACTAGGGATTAGGTACCTCAAGATATTCCCTCCACTCCGCCCATCCGAATGTTCCAGCGGCGCTGGCGCCTGTATTCCTCCCGGTCAAAGAAGATGGGGGAGTCATTGGGTAAAGGGAAGGGGAAGGAATTGCCCTCCTTCCCCATCTAAGCAAAGCCAACACCGAAAATGAGACGTAAGGGTTAGTTGATTGATTAGAAAGCCGAACCCGATCTCCTGCCACATATAGTAATGAAGGCACTCCCCTCCTTTCCCACTCCCCTCCCTTGTCAATCTCGCTCAAAGTCAACTCCATAACCACAACCTCCCCTCTTTCATCCTCTCCCCTCACTTCAATATTTGCAGTTTCCATCAGTATACACTGGATTAAAAATATATCTAAACCAAATACTTCCATCGTTAAATTTCTTTATTTGTATATACCGGTGTCGACATGGTCTTGAAATTCCTCGATGAACACGCACATCAAACCGTGCAGCACTATGAAATACTTAACTGATGGAAATTAATGACTAAGAATTTGTACGAAGTGTATAATATATTTTGAGGGACAATGAATTCCGCCGCTTTCATATGTGATCAGCAATATTTCATTCTTAAAAGTGACTTTTCTTTTTTGATCTTCTAATTGATTCGGATTACATATTATTACCTGTTCACTTCACTAGCATCCTCCTTCTCCTTATCCAGGTTTTGATGGCTTCTATTCTACTCTGGCCAGCATATTTATAGCTCACAAAAAGAAATATAGCTACACGGTGCATATAAAATGGCAAACCGAGGGATGTACAGGGAAATATAATATCCACACTCCATTCTAAGAATCCAATCTGACAAAATAAGCGCTTCATCGTTGCACTCCAATAGGCTCTATTGAATCTATTGAACTTATTTATTTTATTCTTCACAATAAATTCAGAAGGAACTCTCTCCGAGCCCTGAAGAAGCATGTATAAAAATGCGAAACATCGGTAAAGAGAAATAATATAATTAAAAAATTAATGGACCTTTAACTCCTGAAAGAAAATAAATAATTACATAATAAGAGGTGATGAATAGGAATCATCTATATAACTAATAGTTATCTAATAATGACAACAAGACTATTATGATAACAACCATAATAGGACTGTACAACGGTTACTATTAAACCATAATATTGGGACACGAATAGGCAACTCCGTGAGCGAACCGAAGATCACGCTCATTCGCTCTGCTCGCAGAGACGTTCAATAGGAGTGAAGACGAGCGACGGAAGAGGCGCTCAAAACCTTGGGCAGAGCAGTGCAGCACGCAAAGCCATGGATAATATAATTAGGATTATGAACATGGCGCCGGAAAGCGCGCGTGGGTGATGTCAAAACCTTCCACCGTTATTCGTCTATTTTTTATTCGAAACGGTGAAACTGGGAGTCACCCGCGGTTCTATCGAGAGGCGAATTCGTTCATTACAGCGTGTGACTCAGCGGTGACTTCGCGTGGAAATTTTGTTAATTTTATGAATATAACCGGATATCCCCAAAATAGTTTGCACATCGCGTTCTTGTTTTGTGCCCAATTGTTCCACGGGTTAGAACAAAACAAAAAATTTGAACGCCGAGTTGGAAGTAGGCAGTAAAAGTTTGTTCTAGGCTGTGGTAAGTACGCACCATGCTGATTGACTTCATAGGCAACATTATGGTGTTTAAGAGCCATAGTTTCAAATTTTTTCCTCATTTTTTCATTTCGTATGAAAATTTCTTCTATTTCAGAAGGATTAAGAGGTGGAGATTAATGGTCGAAAAGCTAGTGTTCAATGGTTCTATACTCCATGCGCTACTTTCTATAC
The DNA here is from genome assembly GCA_963573305.1 of Pyrrhosoma nymphula. Classification (NCBI taxonomy): domain Eukaryota; kingdom Metazoa; phylum Arthropoda; class Insecta; order Odonata; family Coenagrionidae; genus Pyrrhosoma; species Pyrrhosoma nymphula. The sequence goes on from OY754328.1 coordinate 147,181,687, forward strand.
TCCGAGACCAAAGCATCACGAAGGCGTCCTCGCATATAGAATGTTGCCCCGGACACTCAAATGAGTGAAGGAGGATGTCGAAGAACACTAAGGGGCCATTCCCACGCTGCTGCGTCACGCGTTTCCCATCGTGCACTTCGAAGAGCGAGAGGAGCATTGGCCTACCTTCGACAGGAGCAACACGAGAAGTTTTCACTTTCCACCGCACATCGTACATGCGAATGATCGCCCATGACGTGGGAAGACCGATTCAGATTTCTGATTGGAGCTTCACACAAAAGGCGAATGGGAACTGCAGCGTGCGGCGATACTTTCACGCACTTAACCCCAAAAGCAAACGGTAAATAAATCATCCACCAGCCAAGTTTTTCAGAGGGATGGGAAGCGTTGAAATATCATCTGCATTAAAGCTCTAGATTGGGAAAGTATGGACGGCGAAACCAAAACTGACCTATCCAGTAAATGGGGAAGATAGTGAATAAACATGTTTCAACGAGAAAAAATCATTTCCAAGCATTTAAGCGATTTTGAGCCAAGTGATGTCATCAATTGTGTGGTTCTATATAAAACTACAATGTTCTAATCCCTCATATTTTCCCCAACTGCCTCGGTTGTCGGCATCGGTTGAGGACAAAAGTTGACATACTTTTCTAACCTAGAGCTTTAAGCTGCATTTACTGATAACGTACGATGAAACGTATGGTTAAGAATTGACCCAGTAACATTACATTTATGCGAGGCATGATTTTTTTGCATAAAATACGCCACTACATGCGAGTTATACCGACTAAAGTATCCTAGTCATTTCAAACTGTAGGTTAAAAATGCCAAAAGCATTCATAGTACTCCTTTCCATGTACATCTAATCGTAAATAATACTCCCTTAACATAGGTTTATGATGCACTAAAGAAAATATAGCCAGAATAAATAACTAGAAGAAAAAGCATCAAACATATTTACACAACAGCTGCTAATGCACTACCCATGTCATACAGACAGACATGAATTAATTCCGCAATCGCAAAAAAAATGCTGATAAGACTAATTTCACATAAGATCATGCCGAAATGTATACCACCTTTTTCTCTGAGTAACGACATAAGCAGCATACGTCTTAGATTAAGATGGCTTGGTGGTGTAACTGGTTAACACACCTGACCGGCAATTGGGAGATTACGGTTCAAATCCCGGTCAAGTCAGGATTTTTTCATGACGAATTTCACCCTCTTTGGTGTACAACTGTACATCTTTAAACCCGTGTGCTTGACTGAGGCTTGACGCTCCAGAGGGAGAATATTTAAAAAAATATGAATTTCTATCACCTATATTTTGTCAAAAACCAGCGGTGTGTAGTTTGTACGTTTTCTTAACTATTTATAAAAATTAATCTATTACTCACCGCAGTAAATTTTACAGAATCGCAAAAAACCTGTTTTGAAGGCTTTTTTTTAGCTTAGGGAAGGGTTTTAGAACCATTAATATTACAATATTTACTTCATACTTCTTGCAGACGCTTAAATTTAAATATAAAATTCGAATGTGGTCTCCCTTATGACTGGGGAACTATCTCGCTCAAAACTACCTTAAACCCAAACGGAAGAATTCACGGAATGACGCCTTCCACAGAGAAGAGTGCCAGTAGGGACGACAATTGGCGTGCCCTCCCTCCCTTACCTCCCTTCAACACTCCCGTTGTCGGTCGCGGGCTACACACTGCACTCCCCCACACCGATTCTAACCGACCTCGCCGCCGCTGTCTTATTTTGGGCCGTTAAGGTGGTTTGAGCGTGATAGTTCCCTAGTCATAATGAAGACCATATTCAAATTCAATTTTTTAATTTCAGCATCTGTATGAAGTATGAAATAAATATTGTAATATTAATGGTGCAAACATATAGTTATACATGACCAAAATTCTCAGTAATTAAATAAATAAAGCTACATAAGTCTCTAACTTGACTCATTTCTTCCCGCCGTTCGGCTGAAAACCCTTCAAAACCAGAGGTATTTTTGCGATTCTGCCAAAATTACCGCGGTTAATAATAGATTATTTTTATAAATAGTTGAGAAAACATGCAATCTACACGCCGTTGGTTTTTTTATGAAATATAGGTGCTAGAAGTTCCTAATTTGTTTACTATTCTCCCTCTGGAGCGCACAGCCATAATCTATCCCATGTAAAACAGCTTATATTTTTAGGCAAATTGCTCGAAAAGTAGTTCGGCAAGGGTTTGATATTTTGATATCATTGGAAAAATGAGTTTTTTCTTTAAAATGAGATCAAATTCATCAAATTCTAGGTGAAGTGATTTTTCGCTCAAACTACCTTAAAGGGGAGGGAATGAGGGCTTTAAAGTCGTCCGCTCTCGAGAGAAACAGAAGAGGAGGAGAGACGAAAAATGAAGAGAACCAGATGCGAATGGGGGTTGCTCACCCCGAAATTATTCGTCGTTCAACACCTCTAGATTTTAATCCAAAGAAAGAGTCGAAGGATCTGATAAAAAAAGTTAAATAAAAGAAATATTTAAGAGAGAAACGAAAACATGCAGGTCGTCGTCCGCTCTTATGTAATTATTACGAAATCAGGCTCAGCTCTATGGAAGGACCTTAGGTCTCTAAAGAAAGAAGGGCAAGAAGAAGAAATAAGTTAAATAACCAGCTCGTTACATTGGGGAAGAGTAGAAGAGGAATTGGAAGAGGATTGAAGATTGAGAGAGGAATTCTGGACGAAATAAGACGATGTAGAAGATATAAGGGATTTTTGAGGGATCTAATAGCGGAACATCCTTAGGAGGGAAAGCGAGACAATGTTTCTGAAATTGGGATGCAGGATAGGGACTGTCCAAGAGCCTACCAATCAGCTGGTAGAATACTAAAAAAAGAAGTATAATATACATCATGAAGACAGAAAGAGGATAATAATGTTCAGAAGGAGAATAGAGACGGAGAAATGATAGGAATGCTCTGGTACTGGTTTTGTTCGTTTTAAGGGGAAGAATCGAAGACTTACTAATGAAGGTAGACACCTTTTAACCTACCAAACTCAAGAGTCCTCGAATTTTGTCAGCTAAGGCGGTTAAATCGCTTCTTTTTCACCTATGTAGCGGCAGATTTTATAACAGTCGAGAGCGATGACCTAGGAAATATGGAATGATGCAAGCGTCCTCTTCTTAAAATACAATATATTTGAATTTTTTCTTCAGTTCCAATCATAGAAGAGGTGATTAGACAACGGCAACGACAATTTTGATTAGACAACGGCAACTAGGAAATGCTATTAAACAATGAGTAAATGACGCCTGAAAATATTACGTGTATCCTGATGTCCAATTCACCTTCTCCAACAGTCATCCCAAGGAGAGTAATCACACAGCATTCGACCACAGTACCTACATCGTGACCACGATGACGATACTCCACACATCAATCATAAATCACACGCCCAAATCAAGACGGCCTCGGAATTTTAGAGCCTCGAAAACTACGGGTTTTTTATGCTATACCCTAAAAAATTTAAGCGATACCATCTAAATTTTGAGATTGTTCAAGGCTATGACGCCACGTTGACGATATTATAGAGGTCAAATCCGTCCTAAATAAGTTCCCATAGCTGCATATTATGTCGGAACACGTTTGCATGTAAAAACCACCAAAGATAGTTAGGAAGCTAAATATCCTCCGACTCCCATAGCAACCTAACCTTACGTGAGCTAGATATATGATAGCCGCACAATCTCGTTCCATTTGATAGCCGAACACTTGACAGCCGGCCTGGAAAAACAGGCCAAAAGCGGCGACGAAAGAGAGTTGGGAGGAGGACACATCTTTATCGGAATGAGGCACTGAGATCTTCGGGAAATAACATCAAAGACGCGCGTAAAATAGAGGAGCCCTACCACTCACATTGGAGAGAAATCGCTTGGCAAGTGGACGCGCAATAATATAAATTGGGAGCTCAACAACTCGTGTGCAGCCACCAAATGACCCGACTGACCTCCCCCTGCAGGAAAAATGGGAATTTCCGCAATGACCTCGTCGACACCCCTAGTCAATGGTCCTACGGGATAAGGCGACAAGGTCGACTCCTCATCTTCATCGGAGGATCGCGAAGGGTTACGACCGAACGGATATCGACCTATGCCACCCCAGAATTTCCAGCGAAGTAATTTGTGAGGCAAAGAAGATAGCTACATAGGGGAGAAAGTGTGGCGGTATCTTAAATTACTATACAAATCATCTCAAGATAATCAGCGCAGGGCCAAAGATTTCTTAGGCTATTGAACCTCCTTCAATTCTTTAAACTATAGGAGACACAATACTGCAATACCCTTCCTTTTTTGGTTGGCGTTATAACACCCTGCGCCACACAGTCATGCGGCAGCTCGTGAGGGAAGCTGCAGAAAGCACTACCACAGAACAAGGGTAGAAAACACACCCACAACTTATTGAATAGTACGCCAATCCAATGAACTGGTCAAAAACTGATCTTTGTAGAGAATATTATCAATTGACTTAAATTTCAACTTAAGATCAACGTAACACGGTGGCTACTGGTAAAGTCATAGGCAGGTAATCATAATCCTTGAAGCCTCTCTCCCATTTTGCTCTAACCCTGCTTCCGTGCTTCTCCGCCGACATGCTAGTATCATAGACACGTGCATACACATGTCTCCTCTTCCTCGTAGTCACCATTATTCGTTTCTTTAACCGACCTCTTTGCCCATCGACTACCTATACTTTTCCGGGAGATCTCGCTAGAGCCCTAATTTCGGATCCTCCAAGCCTTTCCAGCTCTTCTTCAAAATTAGACGTCACCTGCCGGAGACGAGCCAGAACCGCCATATTTTGGCAGCGAAAAAGAGAAAAAAAGAGAGGGGGGATGATTTAAAAAAAGACAACGCCATCGTTACCGCAGCCACACTCCTCCCCTCATCTCGATGGGACTTCGGGGGGACCAAACGGCTTCACCTTCCCCGTGCATGCCTGCGCGTCCAATTTAGGGCTTATCGACAGAGGCCACTTACAAAGGGCCAAGTAAAAGAAGGATTGATTGGTGTTCATCAAATAACTAGCCTAACTTCGGCATTGAAAGAGTATAAGAAAGCTAACTCCTTCAAGGAATTACACTGGGTGAAAGCAACTCAATAAATCCTCCCGAGTCAAAACAATCATAAAGTTTTCTAAAATTACAAAAAAACAACAGAATTTGGGACAGTGAAGACTGCGATTTCAGGGTAAATTTTAAGCATAATTAAAAGAGGGATGTTTGACGCTCAGTTTCGCACGGTATGCCGCACTGGCAATATAAATGGATTCATATGTATCAGGCGAGATGTGTCAAAGCATCATGTCGAAGAATAAATGAAAAAAGATAATCGTAATGTTCTCAAAAACGTTTTTGATCTCGTTTGTTTTAACGTATACACAGGTACAATGTGACACCGAGCGCGGAGTGTTAAAAAGCTTCCGTGGACGGCACGAAGTTTTTATTTCGTTTATTTCTAGAAGAAGGATTTACGACCACTTTAAGAATGGTACAAGCTATTTAAAACTTAAGAAATCAGCAAATAATGTACAACCGTATAAACGAGTCGCGCAAATAGAGTAGAATTAGAAATAGGTAGAGTAGAATTTTCACTTGTGTATATAACATAACATAGCATCATTACTCACACTTCACACCGATTGATATGTCCGGCATCATTTTATCTTGTTCTCTGCATGAAGTAGTATCTCGTAGCATTAATAAATTAATATTGTTAGTAATAATAACCACTAGATGTGTATTTAGCATTGTAATGCATGTTCATTTACGTAGCACTCTCCCAGTTTCTGGTTTGACTGCGCACTGTTCTCCTGACTGCTTTTTGGCCTGAGCCTAGCGGCCAGGGGAACGTGCGAGGTTCCGATTTGTGCTGGGACGAGTGCTGCATGCCTGGTGTGGAATCACCCCGTGCCACACACCCTAGTGGTGGCTTGCACGGTACTTCGTAGATGTAGATTAAATAAATTAACAAACCGGAAAGTAGCTGTTTATTTACTCTTGTTTACTCACTACTTCATAAATGAGGAACACAATTCATGTGTAACTTGAGACTTACAGTGCGAGAAACATGCTAGAGGAACATGCGAGGAACATATGAAGGGTTCAGTGTAAAATACCAAAGTTCGAATATTTACATCGTTATGACAGCAGTTCTTGAGGGCATTGAGCACAGGTTTTTTAATGGAGGAATATACAGAGCTTTAAACACTTTGTCCTCCACATTCTCTTCGATGGACTTGGTCCACTTTTACCATGAGCCCTCCACGTCAAAGTGGAATGTTAAAATGTTGCTGAGAATTTACATTCATTTCTGTTTTGCAACAAAAGCTGCCTAAATAATTGATAACAAGGCAGTTAGTCATTACCGTAGCGAAAACCCCCAAAATATGCATTAAAGCAGAAGTGGTATAGCGAGTGATGTAACATGTTAATTTAATTGCAATGTACTACATACTATGTTCCATTGATTTAAGAGCCTTTCCAGCTTATGCATGATGGCAAATTTTCTCATTAATTATATCATACAAACTTAGAAAACAATATCAGCGATTTTATGGAACAAATGCATTTGGTAGAATCCATGATAAAAGCAATTAAATGCACACTTTCACTGAAAGTCATCCTTAATGACCCCACTTCCCACAGTTAATTAACAACAAATATTAGGCATTTGATGACTACATCCCAAACATAGGAATTCATCTTCCAATGTTCTAACTAAACATTTTTTATTAATCGTTAAACTTGCTGTTTCTTTAATTATTATGGTAAGTTAGTCCTCATTACTAGTCAGATCTTAGGCATGCCAAAGGTATTATAAATATAAAACGATTGATTAATCTAATAATCTATTACGCATATGTTCAGAACAGAAAGTGGGATACGCAATCTCTTAATTAGGTGCCCTAACTAATTGAAATATCTATTTCAATTACTCCCTGTATTCATGGAACTAATGAGAATATCCTATTTAAGCATGTACTCCCTCCACTCCTATAGTACACACATCTTCGATTTTAAGGCCATTAAGGAGAAAGGATTGCAATGCTGCTACGTAAAATACGCACTTAAAGTGACAGCATTTATCGTGACATGCATAGAAACATTTTTCTATAAAAAATTAGCAGTGTCGGCCGCCAGGCAGAAATATGTTTCATGGCACAGCCAAACAAGGACAGAATGACACCTCCTAGACATACAATGGCAATTAATGAAAAAAGACACGCAGCCTTGGAACAGTAAATAATATGACATATACAATAATCAATGATTAAGACAATATCTTTCGTGGCCAGAAACGTGACTCTAATATCGATATCTTGAGAAGAGTAAAATAGAGGAAATCCTGAGGACTTAGTTACAGCTGGCTTAGTTTGGCGTGATTCAGAGATATGCAAAATGAATTAATCCTCAAGTTTAAGAAAAACTAAAAATTAAGGACCGTATTATTTTAATAACAATTATTACGATCTTCAGAAGCACACGAACACGATTTTAAAGAGAGCATTAAATTTCATAACCTATTAAAGATATTTTCGCTGGTTGCTAAACATTTGGATCACTCTCTGACTCCAAATTATGTATCATACCACATCAACTGACAATTAAGGTTGGGTAAGCATTAATTTCAGTCAAGCAATTTCAGTTGCGGTCACAAGCCAAAACACCCCGAAAAAAGTGCGTTGGTAACAAAAGCCAGAGGCCCAGCTCAAGAATTTCTTCAATGCCTGAACGTGAACGAGTCGCAAAGAAATTTACGACGTGAGTCCACGCTTACGTTAGCATAGCACTGACGAAAACTCGCAGCCACTTCCTGTAATGGATGCGGGCATTTCTTCGATTTAGAGCGCATTACTCTAGTTCTACTCGTTCCTTTCTGTGTGCACAACCAGGCAAAGAATCCACCGAAGGAGTTCAAAGCACCGTTCCCATACTCGGCGTTCCCGTGATTACCGCTCGTTGAAAACACTTCGTTTCGTGAGACCTCTCACTCTGAGCTGAGGAGACAATGGGCAGCGATTTAAATACAAGCGGCTGGACAAACATGCCATGGCACCGAAGAGACGCATTGCCGTTATCCATTATCTCGGGCATCGGCAGACGGACGCAACGGCTTTCCATTCAATGAAATGACTCACTCGCTCTCCTACGCACTAAACAGCCGAACGACGGAATTCACCACATGAATCTGCTCCGAAGCTACAACATCCAAGTGCAGGTGCAGACAAACGACCTATAGAGGCCAAAATTAGGTCTCTTGAACTCGAGTGAATCGAATCACCCGAGATTTTTGGAGCCAATCAAACGGGATTAACAATACCAGCAGACGATTAGCCGAGTATAACCAATATCCAGCCGCCCTATGCTATAAATTATTTATCGGTCAATCAAAGTCGCCACGCAACGCAAGGCATCATTCCCTTCATTTGTGAGAATTATGCGCACCAATCCCTGCTCTTCTGCATCGTCATAAATCATGATCACCAATTAATTCCTTAGGGCATTAGAAATTGTCAAACAGAACACCTTCCAAGGTTATTCAATAGTTTTGCAAAACGAATGCGTCATTCACTCAAGGTTTTTGCGAGAGGCAAGGAAATTGTGGAACTGTTGGAAATCCAAGGTTCTCCTTTTCACGTAAATAAAAAACTGCAGCTCCACAAAAGGCTTTTCTTAAGAAGGGGAGTAAACACGTACGTGTTTTGAAGTTCACCGCCATTAGTTCAAGAAAAAACAACACCGGCTCGAGAGCATTATAATGGTTTCTTTCAATCTAAGGTTCACAAAGGCGGGCGTAGAGACTTACGCAACTCACAAATCAACCTATGTGCTAAAACATCCAGCAAATACTTAAGTTTCTGAACACATTACGCCCGTCACAGGCGCCCGCCTAAGTAAAACATTTTTAAATCCTGCACGAGAGGTCTGCATCTATCGGAAGATATACAAGCAATACATTTGCGGAGACTTTAATTTTAATATCAGTGTGATTATGATTTTTGTACATACCACCAATGGTTGAAAACGATTATTAGTTTAAGACGTGTTTATTAACTGTAGAAGAAGAACGTGTAATAGCTTCACGGCGCGATTTTGATTTAAACAGAGAATTTCACCGAATTCCGACCATGTAATATAAAGGAAATTACCAACAGAATATGGATTTTCAGGAACGGCAACCAAGCCATGGACCTTCGGCTTTACAGGCCAAAGCCAGACTATTATGTCACCCTCGATTCTGGGGAAAATTGTCTCTTTTCCCGTAAAACACAATGAGATACCTATTAAGATATCCGTTAGAATGTTCCTCGAAATTTCCAGCTATTCGTCCCTTTGTAAACTCGGAAGTGAAAATTGGAGCGGCTCACGGCAGCAGCTTTTGAAAGATGTTATGATATGAGCAGGCACAATGATATGCACACATATATCACACACATATCTATTCATGTATAGTGTAGAGCATACTTGTGAGGCTTCGCCTCTTGACAAGCATTAGCGATTTATGCTAATGCATCAATAGTCGTAGTTACACTAACTTGAGGGTATAGTGTAATGCATGTTGGTGACAACTCACCCCCTGCCACACTACCTTGAGGTGGCTTGCAGGGTACTTTTTAGATGTAGATGAGGCAGAGATGAGTTCAAATAGCGATGAATGTCGCAACTTTTTCGGCGATTGCAAATGACACCTATCTCCTGGGCGAAAACATCATCATCATTTCTCTCCAAAGGCCATTTACAATGCAAACAACCGGTTTCCCAGAACGGTTATATGTTTGCCTTCCAATAGTCGGGAATCCCCGAGCGTCCGAGACTTTTGAGCGAAGTGACGCGGCAGTCCGCCGGGGGGGGAGGTTATTGGGGGTGGTAAGAATGAGGGGACCAGTGGGGGGGTGAAGAGGCAAGAGGAGAGAGATGAGGTCCATTTCGAGTGAGTGAATCACTCGCGGCCCCCCGAGGGAAGGGGTTGGATGGGTGGGTTGGCGGGGGGGTTAGAGGGGGGAAGCGTGTATTTTTAATGTTCCGAAGAAGAACCAGAGAGAGAGAGAGAAGGAACAATCCGTTTAAAACCATTCCCAGGCAAATCCGACCAACGCCGATGGATTTCGATTCCGTCACATGATAACGACACCAAACGGTTAACCCCGATTCCCGCTGCACTTCCACATTTCACGTACGTCACATGTCCAACCGAGGCGAGTGCAACGCCCTCAGTCGCGAACGACCAACGATTGAGAACCGTGGCCAAGTCAAGGAGGTTAAAATGAAATGGAGGGGGCATGAAGGCGAAGGCTCATGGGCGAAAGTGAGGCAAGAATAGGGGTGCTTGGGAAGGATATTGTGCCGAGTAGGTGTTACCAAACCAATCACAAAATATCGCCCCGACTGTGGTTTTTAAATTAGATTTTAAGAATATCAAACGCGACCGCTTGAAACGTAAGCCAGAGAATGCGGTATCAACTGTGCCGTTGGTAATGGTGGAATTGGCTTCAAGAATCAAGCAGAATGTCGCCTCCATTTGCCAAGTCCACGAGTAGCAACCAGGTTATCTACTCATCGTATTCAGTAGTGAATCAAGGGAAATTAGTTAATTTTTCACGATAATATTTACAGTCAGAAGATTACACCACAACGTTTTAATTCAAATACTACGAGAGGACTCACGAAAACAGTGTCGTCTCATAAGAATCTAGAAAATATAGCGAAGTCTATGTAAAAGAGTACACAAACCATTGTTATTTATATGAGAATCTAATTATGCCAAAAGCGTCTGGCCATACGAAAATTTAGAACAATTTATTTTAAATTTAAATAGCTTATCATGCGTTTTCACTTAACTAACATCAGAGGACTTAATACCATGACGACATGAACTTAGAGGAGATAATAAATTCCTTTCCCTCCTCCGTGATCGTAAATGATATGAAATTGCCTTCGAATTATTATTAGATAAGAAAAACCGAAGATGAGACGGATCCTAAAAGTCGAAATCCGTTGGAGATATGCTCTTCCACCACAACAGTGTAGCCTTGAAGGAAAGAGAAGACAAATAAATGCCGACGTCACCGGATAAAAGCTCACTAAAATTGAGGCACCTAACTACTATGTCCCAATTAAGTAGAGAGTTGTTCATCATTACAATAAAATAACAAAAGAACAATACATCAAAAGTACTGGTTACAGCAAGCTACATTTATTTCATAACATTTATGAGTAAGGTCACCGAAGATGTATGCCAACATATATGTGGACAATTCGCTTAATTGAGGTTAAGCAGGAACCCCAAGCTATATAACAAGCTTATGTTCCTACATTCATTCTTTAAGTATGATTTGAAGACTGACACGAAGGGAATCACTCTTGTCCCACACTCCATCTTCCGATGAGATGAAAGCGACAAAACCAGATACACTGCCGATGTTATTGGTCCAAGAATTTAGTAAACCTATCCTCAGCTTAAGGCCACAATGCAAACAGAGCGATACAATACACCAACAAAACACATCTTTCTCTCGGCTCATTCCTTTCCCTAAGTATTATTCTCTTCTTTTTTCGTAGCTGATGCCCAAATGCCCTTAACGGATTTTCTAATAGACGAGTCATCAAAATATAACAAAGAATGACGTTTCGTTTTCCGATTGAATGATATTTTATTTAGTACTCATGATTAAATATAAACTTAAACTTTATTCTTCACTCAGGCCAAAATTTCCAATTACAATACAATTTCTCAAATTTACAATTACAACCAATATGTTAAACTAATCAATACTATTAAATTACATATTATTATACATGAGTTTGAAACATATAAATGTGAACGATATGAATCTGTTATTGCATCCCTAGGTCCCGCTAAGCCAAGGATTTTTCAGCAGGTGCCTAAAACATTCAACAAAAATACATATCCTTCCTTTACAGTTAATTTATTTTACTACTCTCCATCCAAAAGACACTTTTTGCATAGTCTCTTGACCTCCCCAATGGTTTGCAAATTCCTGAGTGAGATTGGTAACTTTTTGAAAATCTTTGATACTTCCTGTTTTTTAGACTTATTTGTGTTACAGAAAATTAATGAAAATACTTAGTACTTTTTAACAATATCTTTTATTGCACGACGCGTTTCACCAATTTACGGCATCGTCAGTTACAGAAAGTTTGCTATATGCGTTAATTGTTTTTGTAGTTACGGGGGAGGAGAGGAAAAATACAAATATTCGGGAAGGGTTGAGAAAAAAAAACAAGTTTATTACAGGCTGGTGAAGCGGGAAAAGTTAATTTTATCGGAAAGAAGTGGGGAGGGATGCGGAAATGATAATTAATTACAAAGGTTATTGGATTGTCAGATAATTTCTATTTGTTCAAGTGAGTCCATTTTCAGGCCTTTGGGAAGATCGTGTATAATTCGGGAAATAAATTGCTCGTATGATTATACTCATGTACAAGGTATTGCAAAAGGTGAGGTGTAATCCATATTTCTGTAACTTCTGGCGTGTTCTTTGATACGTGTGATAAAGCTTCTACCAGTTTGGCCGATGCATCCTTTATTGCAGCTATTGTATTTCATTTTATAAATACCAGAATTTAGGAGTCTATCCTTTCTGTCTTTGCCATTGACTAAAAGTTTATGAAGTGCGTAAAAAGCTGCTTTAGGGGAACTCGGTAGGCGGCTTAAAATTATATAAGAAATATGACCTATGAATGGGAGGGAGCACTACTTGAATTTAATTGGCCTTTCTGTTTGTGCGGGGCAAATACGTTGTTTAGATTTTATTTCACTACAAATTTCGAGGTTATACATCATTGTCAGGTCATATGAATCAGTGGTCACTTGAAAATGACGACAAGCATGGAAAGTAGTAGTGGAACTCCGCATAATTTCAGAGTAAAACAGCTCTCTCCTCCTCCATCATCACGGAGGAGTTTTACCAAAATACCCTTCAATACTACATTATTTTGTCATCGGTGGAGGTGGTTCCTCATCCCGCACGTCATACAGAGACTACAGGTCGGTGGGTGGGCGTCTTTTCTCACCGGTGGGCCCCAAAACGAGTGAGGAAAAATTAATGCTCACAACGGAAGGCAAGCCTCGTTCCATCCAATTATGACTCCACACTGTTTTGAGGGCGGATATTAATTCTGAAAATCTCTTCCGGAATTTTCCGAGCAATCGAACAAGAAGAGGAAAAGAGTAGGCCCCATTCCTTGTCGGGAGATGGCTGAGTCACTTCCTTTGTCGGAGAAAATGATTCACCGTTTTGGTAATCAATGCACGCGCACACCTGGGAGCTCTCTAATCGACGGAAAAAAACAATCGACAACAAGGCAACGGACACGCAAAGTCTTCCACGAGTAAGCAGATGGAATACACGCGATGCATAATGGTTTGCCGAAGGTTCCGACACAAAACTCGCCACTTGGTGATGTCAAATATCGTGAGTCTTTTCGTCCAAGTAGAGGTTATAGAGATTTGAGACTGGGGTCATTTTTGCAGGTTGTTTAATATATTACTATAAGTTTCAACTAATAAGAACAGTCTACAAATCAATAAAATATCGAGTAAAGTGAAGGAAGTGAGTTCTGTTGAGACAAGTGACTTTTTAATTTTAAGTACAGAATGCGTCATTTGGGAGTCTGATTATCTCTATGATGCATTATACCTTCAAATAGAATTTTAGTCGATGAAATACACGTCCCGTAACTGAGAAACGCTAAGCGCTAAGGTTTCTGCATGACCACTCCTGACATATGCACATTTCCTCTACTGCCTGTATGGCTTCCAACTCCTAGTAGGACTGAGGCTGCCATATTCTATGCGAAGGGAGCATTTACATAGTAAAACTTGTAGTGGCAGGTCGCAAGATTAACATAATTATTCATTTCTGACTGCAAAAGGTATAACAATAACTCCAATCAATCAAGGCAACATTTTGGAGGAGGAACGTTTAGCAGCAATGACATTAACTTTGCAGCTACTTCTTAGCTATTAAATAGCTATTGTACCACAAATATTTTTCGACAAATAGCACGGTCATCGTTACAAATTTTTTCACGAAGCAAATAAAGATGGGTTAGATAACAATGCTTCACATGACGTGTAGGTAGGAACTTGAGTTACCCCCAATGGCGAAGAAGCATACACTAGGTGAATTTAAATGAGGAAACCAAAAAACAACTCCAAGAGGTCAAAAATGCTGTATTTCGCTCCCCATCTTTAAAAATGTGGAGTGAATGACGTCAAGGGGTGACAAAGAACGAATTAACGAGTCTTTTCAAAATAGAATTAAGTTCTCGGGGAGAGGGAGAGAATAGCAAAGGGGGAAGAGAGGAAACAGAAGAAGGGCGAAGAGCGAAAGGGGAAACTTGGCATTCTTTTTCAAAGGTGGCAAGGGATAACTTGGTGTTGGAAAGATGCAACACTCGTTTAGGGCACCAATGATCATCGTTATATACAGAATAAGTAATTGCACATCCAATTGCAGCCTGTGCTGAAAAATAGTCCGTAAACCAAGCGTATGAATTCATCCCAACTGGAAATAAACGAAGGTAATGAAACAATCCAAATCATAACCACAATCATAAGTACAATTTTAGGGTGAAATCAAAGTACGATACTTACAGCCTAAAAGTTATTAATTTCTGATTTTAGATAACCTTTAGTTTGAAACCTCCTCAGCCATCGGAATCAATGAAAACTTATATCAGCCATAATACGTTAAATATAAAACAATCACGCAATCACGCTAATACTCATAGAATTTAAAATTAAATTTGCATCAATAAAAAATACAGGACTATCAAGGTCTTCACCGCCCAGAGGTGAGGAAGTCACAGGAAGTCAAACTGAGTGAAATGATCAACAGCAGTCCAACGGATGATTCATATTTCAATCAAAACTAAAATATGCCTAGCTGAGAGGAATTCCACGAAAATGTAGCAACAAAAAATACACATTTATGCCGTATAAGGGACTATGGTAAAGGATAAGCCACACTCGAGTCCAACAAAGAAATGGTTGTCAGAGACGAAGTGTCAATGAGTAAACTCGTGGTATTAGTAGCTGAATATGAATTTCCATGAACTAGAAGCAGTTACGTATTTATCTGCAGATTTCATGTTCTTTGACTTATACAGCCTAAGTCAAACGGTAAGGAAAAACAGAGTTCCAATATGAGAGGGAGAGACTTAAGATGAAAGATGGAGATATGGAGAAATTCCTACCGTTTCCAATTTCCAATATATTTGCATTGTCACCGTCAAGCGTGTGCCTACTCCGTACGTGTATCCCTCAGCGAGCGTAAAAGATGTAGAGCGCAAATATCCACTCGGAAGAACGCACAGCAAGTGCAAAAAACGCCCGCGCCGTTTGAACGCAGCGGAGGTCAACTTCACCAGCCAGAAAATAGAACAGCCACGCAGAAGAAGAGGCAAAGGGCTCATTTCCATTCAAATGATTGAGTCGACAGAAATACTGCCAGACGGGGACACCTTGGCACAGTTTTAAACGGCAAAGGGGATGGGGAGGGATGTAGGGCTCTTTAAAAATACCCCTTTTGCGCCGCCTCCCCTCCTTTGAGACCCTTAATATCTCTCGCTACGTCCCCCTCCCCGCTCCTTCCCCCCACCGCCAAACCCCGCAACTCCTCGCTGGATTTATACTCCTCTCCGAGATGTCTTCCTCCTTTATCGCCTAATTCCCATCTTCCTTACCCCCTCCCTCCCCCCCCACCCCTTAGGGTTCCATCGGAGGGTGGCAGCTGCTGCTTCTTCCACTTTCTGGGCGGAGGGAGAGGTCGTCGCCACTGGACACCGTCCAGAATCCGCCACTCTCTGGGCCTGAGTTCCGAATCAGTTCGCGCCACGTTGCGCGAGGGATACGGAGATGGGGTTGGTCGGCCAGAGCCATCCGTCCAGTCGCCACCTGAATGCCATTCAACAATACTCTCTCCGTAAACGTCGTCTGGAGAGTATGGGCTAATAATTTCACTACACCAAGTTCAGAGGTTGGGTCCGTCGCTCCTATTAAAAGATTATTCGTATAGCCCATTTAGCGCAGAATAGCGTAAGTACCGGCACCTTCAGTCCACAGAATGTTTAACTCATGACATGAAGTGTGGGCTCGTAAACTTTAAATTTGTAGGAAAGCCAAATGCCGACTTTCAGTCCACTTCGAAGCCTCACTTAGACCACGACAGAGCGAAACCTCCTTAACCCGAGTTAAATTTTAAGTTATGACTCCGTCTTTACAGGAGCAGTCGCAAGATAAACGCACAACTGAAACACTCATGAGCAAATGCAGCTTGGAAAATAGCACTTAAAATTTTATTAGTTTCACATCGGCAAGGGTAGGTTTCGATAGATAGTCCCTATTCTTGCCGTTACCTATCCATTGCACTTTATCTATCGATTATATATCCACTGCACTACTTACATCAGCTTGGCATGATTCACACCTACCTTCAATCCGTCTAGCATCTTTGTCCCTTGTCTCACCTGCTTTACATATACATTTGATTGTTTCAGGCTTCATGGAAGTGATATATATTCTTTTTGAATAAAAACTTTGTACTTTTCCACACTTTATTAAAAAACTGCGACCGGTTTTACCTTAATAAGGCATCACCTTAATAAGGCCAGAAGGTGTCTCATTAAGATGAAACCGGTCGTAGTTTTAAAATAAAGTGTGGAAAAGTACCAAGTTTTTTATTCAAAATGGATGGTTTACATAATTATAGCCAACGTTCAATATCAATCTTAAACACCCACCTGAATCTAACACTTAAGTTTCAAGAACCTGATCAGCCTCTTACAGTCGCGTCTTTCCCGCTGTAACACTGACTATTTATAATATTCTCACTCTTTACGTCCATTTAACTTTCGTCTCACATCCTTCCTTCTTCTTTTTCTCCACCTAATTACGAACGCCACCAAATTTTTTTCATTTTCTGTACCAAGGGTCCAGGGCTTGCTTCCATATAACGCTAGGATTACCATATTTTGAAACTCTAAAATGAGGCCACTCTCAACGGGATTGATCAATACGCTCTGGTAGCTAAACTATGAACAATTTCCAACCCATGGTAGACCAGTAGTGCCATCTATGAACAGTTCGTCCATTTTGTACCGACACGAAGCGCCATAAATGTTGCCAGCCCCTGGATTCAGCTAAATCGAAAGCACCGCGGCGTGGCGATCACCGTCTATCGCCGGCTATAGCCCTAAATCGAAAGAATGCTAACAGATCGCTAACGCTGTAATTCAATAATCGATATAAAAATGTGTATAGCTAGTTGGTGATACGAGATGAAAAAAAAGATAAAAATAAAATTCTGCATCCCAAAAATAAAAAATGCTGACATTAGCAGAAATCGTAAAAATGTACGCGGATGCTGCATTAAAAGTCGAAAATACGGACATGTCCGCATGTCCGCATGAGGACGTATGGTAACCCTAATATAACCCCACGTTCCAATTAAACTATGAATTTATATTTCATATAACATTTACTTCTCAATTTTTTAGAGATGACGCGTTTTTCCCGACAGTGATTTCCCGCATTGCAACACGGATACTGCACAAATAAAGCTCAGACACATGTTCTATAAGTACGGGTGAATGAACGTCAATATGCGGAATTAAACTGACTAATGATCTCTCATTGAGAAAACATATTCGGGAAATTACCGGCCAAGCTAATCGTAAATTGGGATTCGTTAAACGAGTACTTGGCAAGTGTGAAGATAAGTAAGGGAAATCAGCTACTTCTCCCTCGTTAAATCCCACTTGGAATACGCTACCAGTAATTATTTGGGAAACTTATGAGGCAGGCTTAATAACTGGGTTAGAACGCGTGCAGAGAAGACAAGCAAGATACGTTAAAGACCGTTATGATAATGTCGTTAGTGTTACTGACATTTTGCAATAACTGGGTTGAGAACTGCGTTCAGACCGACGATTAAAATTTAGACTTAATATATTATGAAAGTTCCAGACCGAGTTATTTTCTGACGACGTTAATAATATTTTACGAAATCCGACATAGGTACTACGGTAAATTAGACAATGAGAATAAAATTAGGGAACTAGACTGCAGAACGGACAGATTTAAAATGTCATTTTTCCCACGAACGATAAAAAACCTTAACAGTTGCCAATGAGAATATTAACTAGTTTTGTTGATAGATATATGAGCCCCGACGGCATCAAATTATACATTATTATCAATTCATTTTCTTCCTGTGTTCCATCAAGAATTTAAGGGCATACCGAATGAAATCAAAGATAAAAATGTAGGAAAAGGATAAATTACTTTGCACTTATTCCACTGAAGAGTATTATTAAATAATACTCTTCAGTGGAATAAGTGCAAAGTAATTTATCCTTTTCCTATAATGGAATTCCACAAAGTATCGGCCGCCACCAATAACTTGATAAAAATGTACGTGAAGAAACCAAATATCCTTACTAAAGGTCTTTCCCAAGGAATAGGTACGTATTTGTTATACAGATGAAATCCCTTCTTAAGCTCCTTTCCAAAGGAATACATTTTTCATCCGAATTCAAGTTTTATCAACCACGAGAAATATTGAACAATGAAAAAACATGCATGAGTATCCTTATTCTGAGAAATCGATGCCTGTAGAGGGGAGCAACGCGAAGTCTAAATCGACTACAATTCTCAAATGAGGAGGTTAATTCACTCGCCAGTGCGATAGATTCATGAAAGGAGTAGCATTGTTAGAGTTGGGCTTGGCAATCTGGATAACGAGGAGGATTATTTTGGATACGACGAAGAGAAAGAGAAAAAGAGAGTAAGAAGACTTCCGACCCGATCGCTACTAAGGACTGGAAGAGGGGGTCCGAAATACAGGGCGCACGCCCCTAATTGAGTCCGCGGAACCAAATTGAAAGGAGAGGCGATAAAGAGAGAGAGGGAGGGAGGAGTCGGAAAGGAAGACGAGGAGGAGATAGAGACCCAAGTTCGAATTTAACGGTTTTAAAGCGGACTCAACCTCAACCCCTTAGTTCCCCGCCTGCCCGCCCGCGGCGCACGAGGCGCCCAATTAGCCGGAAGGAGGGGGGGGGGAGGAGTAGGTAAAGGCGCGGAAAGCAGCAGCAGCCGCGCAAGGCGTCCTGCTTTTGTTTTCCGCTGTTTTTTGGCGACGCGCGTGGCCGTTGTCAAGGCAGAATGAGTACTCAAACCCAACCGGGGATGCGAGAGTGGGCCGTTGCTAGGGAGAGGGGAGACTATTGGGAGGAGGATTGGAGGGATTAAGTGAGCAGGAGTTAGTCTTACACGGGGGTGTGGGGTCAGAGGGGAAGGAGAGCAAAAGGGGAGGAATTAAAAGGGAGAGGGTGAGGCTGGAGGAGGGTGTGGGAGGTAACACAGGGCGGATAAGGGGGATGGGGGAATGGATTCAGATCCCCAACCCCCAAAACGGAGCAAGAATACAAAAGAGATGAACGCAAATGCTCGTTCGTCGGGACGCGAATTCCGAATACTAATTTGGAGGTGGGAGGGCACATTGCAGGAGCGTGCGGAAGAGGCTAAGGGGAAATGAGAGGGATAAGATCTCTCTTCTTCCATTCCGTCTCCTTCCTTCCCTCCAATCCACATCCATCGGAGGCCCCTTCTTCGCACTCCGCCTCCGAATGTCTCCGCTCCACTTAACCCCATCCATCCCTCTTCAAACCATTCCACCCCCACACACACAACTCGCCCCAACAACGACACCTTCACTGCCAGGGCGCTATCACAGTTCTACAGTCCTTGTAGTCTCTACGCCTGGATTTATCCAACCCCTCGCCCGTTCTTAACCATTAATTGTTAAATTATGATGCATGGAAAAAACAAGACTTTAACATATAATATTCTTGCGTAATTTCCTCGCTAATCTTTCGAGTTAAGTATTGGCGCTTATGAGGTGCGTCAACTTCATATTTTTAGAAAAGAAAAAAAATGCTGCGACTTCACAAAAATCAGGAGCAATTATTATTGCTCCTGGTAGGGTTACTCATGACAGATAGGTCGAAGAGTAGGAGTAGGACGAAAGATAGTTCACGTGATGAATTCACATCAAAATATTATTGGAAATGGCAAAGAAAAGCCCACCCAACCATCCATTTCCCCAAATATGTGAGTAAATCACATAGAATTGAGTCTTGGAAACAACGGGACGCCGTCCACTAGTGTGGGTGTCTTTCCCGGCAGTGGGGCAGGCAAAGCCTCAGTGGTCGTCATCTCACGAAATCCTTGCGCAACCACATAATCAGAGGATACAAGGAATGTGAGAGAAAAGAAGAAGAAAAGGAACAAGAGAGGGTAGGCATCGGTAAAAATAGGAACTTGGACCGTTGGGACAATGACGACGGCTGGGAAGCTAGAAAAAATTATAAACAGGAAATGGAGAAAGTAAAAATAGATGCTTTGGGATCGTGCAAGGTGAGATGCAGGGATAGCGGGGACTATTGAAGTCATAGTCAGAGGGTAATCTTTAGCGGGGTAGATGAGAGTCAACGTGGCAATGGTGCTGAATGCAAAATTACGGAAGAGGGTATCATACACTGAACAGGTGAGCGACAGGATACTAGTGGTGCAAAAAAAGCACACCTGACGAATTTTGTATTGACCCGGGTGTGCATGCCTACAAATGACCATAGGGGGAGGTGGAAGAGGTTTATGAGCAACTAGAAAAGATAATTAAAGAAGTTCCGAGCAAGAAACACCTGATAGTAATGGCCGACTAAAATGCAGTTGTGGGAGAAGTAAGTGATGGATATGAAGTGGGAGGGTATGGGCTAGGAATGAGAAATGACCGCGGGGAGGAGATAGTTGAATTTAGAAGGAGAAATGTTTTTGCTTGCTTTGTGGATTTTGAAAAGGTGTTTGACGGAGTAAATTGGGAAAAACTAATGCAGATATGCGAGGAAATTGGAATAGATTGGCGAGAAAAGAGACTCAACCGAAACTTATATATGGCCCAGAGGGCACAGGTGAAGGTGGCTGACGGTGAATCAGTGCGGCCCCAATCAATAATTTAATAAAGCCCTTTAAACACTTCCCAGTAAAAACAACAAAGCAATAGAAACGATGCGAAAATCAAATAACTAATAATGCCGAGAGCCGATAGATGGATCGATGAATATTTGATTGTTTGCCGATAAGCATCGCAATTCATACTTGCGATTACGTCAAATCAAAGTGGCTGGATCTTGAAATATATTTTTCGTCTGCACAAATAGTAAAAGATCTCCTCAGGCTAGTAAATCAAGAGAATACGATTTTTTCGCAAAACTCACCTATCGACTACTGGGCGTGAAATAGGAATAAGTTTTTTTATTCATTCCATTATAATAGGTCTTGGAGCGAAAAACTCTTTTAGAGAAACAAGCACTGAGGAA
The DNA here is from genome assembly GCA_963573305.1 of Pyrrhosoma nymphula. Taxonomy (NCBI): domain Eukaryota; kingdom Metazoa; phylum Arthropoda; class Insecta; order Odonata; family Coenagrionidae; genus Pyrrhosoma; species Pyrrhosoma nymphula. The sequence continues at coordinate 147,203,136 of OY754328.1, forward strand.
CAAGCAGTTATTGCTACTATCATTTTTAAAAACACTGGAAAAAAACAAAACACTGAAAAAAACTCTGGGAAAAAAACAAATTAAATTTCATAGCTGCCCGACTTGGTCATAAACGTAGGAGGACGCAAACTGGAGCAAGTAGAACAATGTAATTATATAGGTAGTACGCTAGAAGAAAATGAGCATAGTAACAAAGACATTAAGAGGAGAATAGCGCTGGCAAAGGAAGCGTTCAATAATTGAAGGAAGCTGATGACCGGGACGTTAAGTAAGGATGTAAAGAATAGGCTGGTGAAGAACTTGATGTGGAGTGTGGCGTAGTACGGGGCAGAAACGTGGACCTTGAGAAAGGAAGACGAAAAAAGACTGAAGGCGTTCGAGATGTGGGTGTGGAGGAGGATGCAGAAGGTGCGGTGGACGGAAAGGAAGACAGATGAGGAAGTGCTTGACCTAGTTGGTGAAGAGAGGAAAATTCTGGATGGGATTAGGAGCAGAAAAAGTACGTGGTTGGAAGGGGTAATGAGAGGCGATGGTTTGCTGAAGGCCGTGATAGAGGGAAGGGTGTTGGTCAAGCGTGGAAGGGGAAGGAAGATAATTGGTTTTATGGACAGGATGAAGAAAGGTAGGACTAACGCTGAGATGAAGAAAGAAATACTAGAGGTAGATAGGAACCCTGAACGTGTAAGTCTGTTGAATTTTCTCTGACTTTCATCATAACATACCTTTAACCGGTAGATTACTCAGATGATACTGATACGACTTGAATCAATGCAGCAAACTATTACATTAGCAGGCTTGTTAAAAGCCCAAATGAACGTTCATCATATTTATCAATAACAGTCGTGAGGGAAACTAAATTAACCTCCAAAATAACGCATCAAGAACAACGAACTGATAAGAGAAAACCATTCGATAGTCACGGAAGGACCGACCGACCGATATGAAAAGAATTCTCGAGAGCGCCAGGAAATAAATCGAGGGTGGGATTATTTGAAATAACAAGATTTCATCCCCGGGGAAAAGCAGAAGTAGTCCTAAATTGGCGAAGCAATTAAGCCCGCTGGGAATTCAAGGGATTGGACGGGACGGAGGGCGGCTGCTACGAGATGATATTGTGGGAGAGCCAGCAGCGTGCGGGAGAGGGACGGGGGCGTCTCCACCGCCCGTCAATTAGTGTAGCGGAAGGAGAGCCCCCGTATCGAAAGGGGAAAGGGAAGAGGGGAGCGTGCATACCCTCCGCCCACCCTCCGTACCCCTCTCTCGCCCCCACCCACCCCACGAGCTTCGCCCACGGAGCATCGCAGATATGAGAACGACACTCCGTCCGGGCTGAAAGAAAAAAATGGGCAAAGCCCAGGAATAGGTCCTCGTTGATCAAGTAGCTCAAAACTAAAAACTCCAAAGTAGCTCAAAACACTCAAAGAAACCGAATGATCATCAATAAAATAATCGATCACGAGGAAGGATAAACCATGAATGCTAAATATGCAAGATTTATATTTGATCTAAGAAAATATGATAGTGTTAGCCCTCACCTTCGTGAGCCTATCACAGGAGAAAATATTTTCTGGGTGTGTTTTTATGCGGTATGTTCTAAAATAAGCTATCAGCCTATTTATTGGATATGTTTATTAAATGACAACCTACTGAGTGCACAACAAAAATTAGGAGTCACAATCAGGTATATTACGCTCCCTTCTTCAAGAGTAAGGTGTATGAACATTAATTTTTAGTTTTTGCCATAAAATTGTGGAATAACATGCAAAATGATTTGACAAAAATAATAGTTTGTCATTGCTCAGAATGAGCTAAAATAACTTTTTTTAAATACCTAATTTAAATTGTTTTATTATAAATATCATTGTAATAGGTACATTGTAAAATGTCTTGTTCTTAATTATTACAGCTAAATTCTGTGTACTTATAATTTATGGAATTTAAACTATTGTCTTATGTCTTTTTGTGGCGACTGTATTTTCTTTTCTTTTATTTTAAACTTATGAATTTGTACTTATTTGGCTTACCGCGCATTTAAATAGTTTCACCTAAGTCGCCACTCGCGGCGCTAACTCTAAGAGCGATCTGAAAATTGTGTGGAAAGGCATTACAACACTTCATGTTAAGGGGGGTATTACTCGTAAAACGGAACAAATAGGGAATTTTCAAAGATTAATGCGCATGCAGCCCCACATTAAGCTTTACTCTTACTAGTCTAAAAATATTCGTCTATAGAATCAAACCAAAATATGAATTTTAAATTAGGTGCGAGCTCGAAGACACAATCTTCAAATTCGCTCACTAGCAATCCAATTCAGACGAATTAAAACACAAAAAATGGTGCAAGTAACTTACGACACGGAAGTCCGACTTTTGAGTTGCTATTATACTCGTTATTACAGCGATTTCATGGACCTTATGACCACCAACATTGGTGTTTTCCGATAGGTGTAGAGCTTCACATGAATGCCTCATGTGAAGCTCTATATTATACAATTTAATAATTGCTATGACCTAATTATCCATTCATTTGGGTATTCTATCAGCTGACCTGTAGGTTTTTGGACAGTTCTAATTCTAAAATCTCAAATTCTAGTATATCGTCTCGCTTTCTCTCCCATAGATGTCCCGCCATCAGAAGTATCTTAAATTCCTCGTACGGTCTACCTCTTCTTATTTCGTCCAGAATTCCTACCCTCTTCCACGCTTCCCCCGTGGTTTCCCCTCCATCACCCTCCTCAAAATCCTTTCAAAAAGTTCTTCATCCATCCATTTTGCCTTCTCTGAACCTCCACCACCAGCTTCCTCCCCACTCCAACCCTATCCAATACCTCCAAACAAGTGTGGGTTAAACAGTCCCTGTCGCAGCCGCGGTAAAATTAGTGTGGACCGACGATAAATCGTGCGAGAAGTTTCACGGGTGGATTGATTTGAAAGCGTTAAAATCGTTAAAAGGAGTAATACAATAAAAAAACAAAATGAAAGATTAAAAAATAGTGATTTTGGCGGAGGTAAATTTAAATATTTGCTTATTTCAAGGACGGTATTAATGCATCTCCAAGTTAAGGGAGATAAAGCCAGAAGAAAAATTTTACAGGATGAGCATTTCATTCTGAATCTGAAGAAGACCTTTCGTTTACTTGCTTTATACAATTAATTGGTTTTGACTAATGCATATCCCCGGCCCACAGGAAGACTTTCTACTGAATCAACACCTACGGCAGTGTCGCAAAAGTAGTCAGCAGAAGTAATCAGCCGGGTAAGGTAGATTTAGAAGAAGATAAAATTGCCTCTAATCAACTACAGCCTCTGGCAAACTTCCTCTTCATAATATATGTACCCTTCTTCAGCTCGGCACCCGTCATACCTCTCTTTATTCCATCATGAAGAATTTATTATTTACTTTGTGTGCAAATCCATAGTCTTTTTTCATATTCCGCGTATCATACTCCTTTCGCATATCTAGAAACGTACGTAATTACCTTTTAACGCCACTAAATTTGAGAGTGCCTACATTGGAAACTATTAAATTGTGATTGATGGTTTAAAAAAATTGGTTCCCATTAGTCACATGCTTCTGATGCGTTTTTATAAACAAAGAGACACATTTCTGTCACTGAGAACCTCAAATGCCATAATGCGATGCAGCGGAACTATAACAGTATTTAATTAGGACATGCACTAAAAGTTGACGTGTTGTTTAGTCTGTATACCTATCAAAACATTAATGGAACTTGTAGAACTCCGTAGCGTTATATTAAATGGGAATGATCTGTTGTATTTCGCCTCCGGATATCTCTAGTGAACCATAAATTCATAAATCAAAATAAAATACGGAACTCTTCTTCTGATATGACTCTAAATATAGAGAAACATTGAACTACTTTGTAAACTCATCGGAGTCCAGTCTGCGAGAGCCAGCCTTCTCACAAGTTGTTATTAGTAGCTTTTTGACCCTGAAAAGCAAGGCGAGTCCCAATTAGCTATTCATTTACCTTTCTCTCGAAAATAAATAGTACCGTTTTCTTAAACTCTTTATCGGTGAAATAATTTTTGTTTCGAGTAACCCCCTTAGGGAATAAACTTTACTGTCAGATTTCACTTCGTAGACTTTCTTATATTGTATACATTTAAATAATATCTATATAGATAAGTATTCATTATTGAAACGACGACACTTTTGAAGAAAGTTCTTTTCTGAATGTTTAAAAAGAGGAGTACTAAATTTGTAGAGAAGTACAAGCGTTTTGATTTCAATGATGAATCCTTGATGAATGCTGAGTATTTCATTGTCATTCTAGCTGAGACTGAATGGGATGAAATTTTACTCCAGGAGTTGAGTTCGTATACCACTGCTCAAGTAAGGGAGCTAAATGAATCTCTGAATAGGTGCATTCTTTTAGCCTACGTGTCGAATTTTCTCTCAAATTCCATTCAACTGCATATGTAGGAGACGATCAAGTTTGTGAGGGTGTGGTGTGGGGGTCGTGGGAGAGGGATAATAAACATTCAGGGTCGAACCATTCGGATATCGATTGCCTTTTGCGCTGACGTCACCTCGACTAATGAGCTCCTCGAATAGCGGATATTTCCCTTCGGTCTCCTTTCGTTTTAGCCCTAATCTTGGTAATGGCCACAAGCTATAATTATTATATTTTCGATTCCATTTATCAATTCAATGTCTCTTTCCTGAAGTGAACTCCGATTCAATTTATTTGTTTGCGTATGTACATAAACCACCTTCCTTCAACTGTCACTTCATTCTTCGGATTCCCGCCTCGTTACTTTCTATCGGTGTACACATTTTTCTCCTTCACTCTCCATGCAACTGGAACAATATCCTGACTCATTCAATCCATCGTGAGAACTAGATACTGTCGCGGAAGTCACAACTTCCAGAACCCTGTTTCGGTTTCGCTCTCCTGGCAATTAGACATCCGGAACCGTTGAACGTATATGGCGGCCGGAGCCTTTAACATGCTCGCTATTTTCTCCTTCAACAGTATTCCGAAGAACACCAAAGTACAGATTTACTTCCTTTTGAAAAAGAGGGATTTTCGTCTGTTTATAATTATTATTTTGACCATTAAATTGAAATATAATTTAGTTCTTTATGTAGAATTAGGTCTGAAATAAAAATCTGTAGATTGGCTTCATGTATCCTTGGTTTAAATTAACTTTTCAGAGAGGCAACCGTCGTGGTGTAAATATTGCTCATCTGTCGGTATGCTGGATTTTGTCCGATTTCATGCCCAAGATCGTGTATCGACGTTTCCGACCGATCTGCTGCATCTGCAACAGTCCAAATCTCAGAAAGCCCTTTGCCTTCTAATCAAGAATAATTAGCGTATATGCGATGCGGAGTGTTTGGTACGATGTGTGAATGTGGGAATTGTGCGTGTTGTTTGGCACAGAGAAAGGCTGTACGCGTGTTGGGGACAGTAACTTAAACGAAAGCATTTATTCCCCTAAATTAAAACACTATTTGGCAAGGGGCGAGACACTTATTCAATCGCAGTGGCATGCGGAGGGCGAATGCGGAGGATACTCCAGGACACGGGACCACAATTCAGTCTCCTTACCAAACATTTCATAGTATTGCTGCGATACAATAATGAAGTAGTACCAAGAAGAGTGGAAATAGTGGTATCCTGTTTCATTAACAGTGGAGAGGTTTGGAAGAATTGGACATCATAAGCTAAACTTGGTGGACTTGTTCGTTTTCTCACATCAACTATGGGGATACTGACTATAACTTATACAGTAATAACATTAAACCGTGAGTAGGATGGCCAGTGCGGTTCTATCCCTCAGTATCATGAAACCGTGTACAGAAGAAACAGATAAACTTGTAAAAATATCACCAGTCAAAATTCCATCGATTTCGTCTACTCATATTTGAAATGTTCTTTTTGAGGTTGTAGGTATATTGGTATAGAGGCCTGATGAGAAAAAATCTTCAAATTTTACGAAATGGGGTCGAAAACAATAAACCCATCCATCAGTGACTAAGTGAATTACAGTCGAGTATTCTTGTCTAAGAGGCATTAATCACTCTCGCTGAGAGCTTAATGATAATTTCCGTGAACTTCGAAGAACGTACACCGTGATACATGAGGATGATTTTAGTCCCTAGAATTGTTGGCACCTGCTCATGCCTGGCCAGGAGATCGGGTCACTGAATCTATTTTTGTTCTCCCGCGAAAAACATCCAAACCAGGAATTCTCCACCGGAATCCCTGTTCCCGAGGGAAAGTAGAAGTCCTTTTGATGCAGTTTTCTCGGAATCCAGTGGCTGTCCCTCCTCCCTCGTGAATCCAATCGCTGGTTCGCCGAAAAGTATGTGTGGGGAGATTCACACGTTGCAAACGTCTTTCGTTCCGCGCTACCATCCGCCGACTCTCATGTCCGTGAATTGGAGCTTAGGTTAAAATAACTGGTCTCCATCTCGTAATTTGGAAGACAAACTTAGGCTTTGGGAATCATAACTGTTGAAGAATTGGTGAGAAAAAAGTGATGCCTAGCGAGTGAAAAATTTGGGGTTTGCGTAACGGTAATTCTAACTTGTTGCCTAATTGCGCGCAAATATTGGAACGCAGGCTATTTCAAATTTATTTTGTCTTAACTCCCATGTCCAATCGGTCAATTTTAATGATTTTATAGCAATGCTTACATGTTAGCAAAGGTATGTGCTCACTAATGCTAACAACCCGTAATCATTTTCTTCGAAAATTTCCCACAGGATGGGTTGCAACCTGTGCTGTTTCACATTGTGCTCTGGAACCGCGCTCGGATTCTTGAGAGTAATTTGCCTTTGATTCATGGAGTTTCCCAATATTTTAACGCATGTTTTTGTATTTAAAGCCAACTTCTTCGGTACTTGTTTTAATATTTTGTGAACCTTGAGAATGACACTTAGACGTTGAAACCACCGTCGGTTGTTTTTATAAAAAAGTGTGGAAGATATTAAATATAGTTATTTTCATTTTGAAATCGGAATCAATTTACATCTTCACCAGAAACATTTGTTGGAATGAAGGAAGAATTATGCATTCAAATTCTCCTTCCTAAAAGATTCTTGAGTGACAGCCATGTTCCCGTGTGCGTGGTTTTAAGAGTAGGTAGATACTTCATGGGATATGTTCTTCATCTTTCGCAATATGTGGCATTTCTTCACTGTCTAAATAAATATCAAAATTCGTTCATTTCTTTCTTCATTCTTTTTCTCCGTGTCTAGATAAATAAAATAAGTATTTGTGTCTATTAATAGTAGTAGTAGCTCATGCAGAAACGATAGGAATTTCAGCTTTCGTGTTGGTTCCCCTTTTTGGTTATTGTTGAGGTAAAACTACTAACTCTTTCTTGAAATCCAATCATATATCCTAAAATGAAATGTTCGTAAGCATAAATACCGAGTGCCATTAGGATCAATGTTGATAAAAATGTTTAAAAGGTGAAGTTTTCGCTCTTTGTTTTGTATTTGAAGATACAATAATAAATAAGTTTCGATAAGAAGGTATCAACTGAAATAAGTATTAGTTGCTGTAGCCGCTATTTAAAACCAGTAGTAGTAACCTTATTTAAACGCACGAAGGTGGAGCAGTTTACATATCTGGGTAGTGTTTTGGAGGAGAACGGGTTTAGTGGAAGGGACATAAGATGTAGAACGGCCCAAGCTAAAGAAGCATTTTCAAAAAGAAGGGAATTGATAAGGGGGGCCTGAGAAGAGATGTAAAGAAAAGGCTGGTGAAGACTCTAATATGTAGCGTGGCGCTGTGTGGATCGGAAACTTGATCATTGCGAAGGGAAGATATACGTAGGCTTGAGGCGTTTGAGATGTGGGTTTGGAGAAGAATGGAGAGGGTGAGCTGGGTGGCGAGCGAGACGAACGAGGACATATTTTTTTGTACGATGACGTCATCCATTAAATGGTTGACATATATTTTAATCTTTATACCTTCATCTTTTGCATGGCTTATTGCTCGTTCGGATATCATTTGTGCCTAATTTCCGAGTCACCAAGAAATGTTTGGTATACCTACCCACACTATTATGTTGCACCGCCGCGCCGCCAGCCGTTGGCACTGCATCCGCACCGATTTATTAGACTACGTAGCACGTCAAAATTGAAACAAAGATCCTTATTTTGGCTCCTTCTCCCCTCACTAATTGGAAGTATTGGGTGATCCCACTATCGTTCGCAACTGTGTCTTCTCATTATTCCTCCCAACACGATTTATTTTCCCGCTATGGAGCGTGGAATCTGCGCGAACATTGCTACATGAGGTGGATGGGAGTAAGGAGTACTCGCTTGCTCTCTCTCTCTCACACTGCGGTTGAAGGATCGCACAAAGTGTTGGCACGAGCCCAAACAGGGGAGAGGTCCTCAATGAGTAGGGCGGGCAGATTGTTGAAGAAAAAGTTTGTTGCAACGAGTGTTGCAGGTGTCGGAAAAGTTGGCCAAAATATAAAAGTATTCCAAAATATATGCTCCCGGGTTTTCGAGGGCGCTGACCATGAATATGTTGTCAACATTTGAAAATATGCAAAATTGCAAACAAAACATTGTAAAATGTTTGCAAACAATTACCTATGCTATATATTTACATTTGGTATTCGGGGTTTTTCTGGAGTCAAAATTTGAAAATAAGCACATAAAGGGCTATTATTTTATTTATATAGATTTAGTAAAATTCTTATAATTTTCAGTAATTTATGTCGATATTTCGTAATTGTCTATGTACACTGTTACTTTGCTTCGAATATTTTTCGAGATGCGTGCGAAATATCAGAATGATTGGTTAAAAATTAAATAATTATTTCATACAACCCACAAAATATTCATTCTGGCAAAAATGTAAATACAAAATTTGTTCGTCTCTCTGATATCTAAAAGAAAGTCTAGTAGTGCGTTTTTGATAAAATTTATATTTACATGGCAAATGGGTATTTACTTCCAGCACACATTTGACGCTCCCGAACCGCAAGGTACATATGTACTACCAACTATGTGACCCATTTGCCGCGTAAATATTTATTTTATCAAAAAATCAAAGGAACGATTCCTTTAGGTATTTAAGATGCAAACAACTGATATTGATCCAATTTTATCGCACTGCAAATATTTTTTGAATACATGCGAAAGACTGAAATTTTATCAAAAAATAATTTACGGATAAAATTAGCAAAAAAATTTGCCCGAGGCGAGATGAGTCCAAGTTCTTTGATTTGTTTTTCAATAACATTGTACACTACTATTTCTTGAAAAATAATTACTGAACTCTACAGAATTATGCCGTGTCTTAATAATTTACTGAAAATTTATTTTTTATTCATTATCAATAATCTAAAACATATACCCCTCATTCACGCATTTAGTTTATTTGAATTTCAATTTTAAATACATACAATATTAAATAACTTAACATCATCTGACGATTACATTTTACATAATTGTAATTGATGAATATCGAGGGCTGTGACGTAGCTTCAAAAGTATTGCTTCACTGCTGCGTTGTAGCGCACGCCGAATGCTGTTGGTACAGTGGTCAATTTCACACTGCAGTGAGCGGACCGGCGCACACCTGTGCACCCGTCACTGATGCATTTCGACGCGTCAATAATACCTCTAGGCAACCTAATAACGAAGAATATTTACCTAGGGCATTTTACTTTTAACATTTTGGCCATGTTTTTGTGCTCCTGCAACACAGGGGCGCCCCCTGCAAATGGAAATCGGCCGTCTAGAAGGGATTAGGCGAGCGCTGAGAGGTAGCCGTGCCAGTGCAGCCAGAGCGGAGAGAGGATGGTGATGGTGCAAATACGGAGGGAAATGGTCCATCATTCGGGTCATGAGATTACGACAGTAGGCAGTCACCCATGAGGAGGAGAGTTTGAAAGGCACTTGGTTTCACTTAGCCCCATAAGTGTGATACTAGAACTGAACCCACTATTCCTTCTCCTATTACAGCGTCGTCCTCATATCCTCAACACCTCAACGCACATCTTCGGATTGTTTCGAACAAGCTCACACAACCACACCTCACCACATCGTCCGCCACACGCGCCTTCGGTTTCCTTACAAATAATAAGGCAGAGACAAAAAACGGTACTCTACTCCAACAATGAGTTAAATGGATCACAGGTGGAACGCACAGGCCCCAAAGAGGCAATAACTCACGCCAAAAATAATTGTTCATAATGGTTTTTATGATTTAAGGTTACTAGGTTTACGAGCCTACAAGGGAGGAGTTGCCAACGTTTGCAAAACTCCACTGTTGTTTCACCAAAACATAGGGTTACTATCCAAGGTTACAATAAATATTATCGCGGAAGCAAATAAATTAGGCAAGCAGAAGCTATTAATAAATTATTCTTATTTCTGCTATTAAGCAAAGTTTGCAAAACGTGATCAGATTTTCCAAATTACTAATTCCAAATTATTTCAAGAAACAGAATGCTGAAGTGCATATAGGAGTCACGTTCATGGCTTGTCAAGTAATCAAGTAATAATTAATCTCTCGCAAGCGCTTTGACAAAAAGAAGAACTGATTTCAAATAAACAATAAATAAATTAACAAGGCAAATGAAATGTAATAGATGCTATTCCTTTTAACTCTACTAGTATTTGAAAAAAATCAAACGCTCATATTCATCACCCACGTAACAAGCAATATTTTGTAGGACATAATGCTGCATTCACAATCAATTACGGCGCGCATACGACATGATTTCATAGGCAGTACCAAAAATTTATATCGGCTGGAAAAATGGACCATTTGTCCACTGAAAATTCTACATTATCCGTTCCAATACGCTACGACTCCACCACATCGTGCAAAAAAAATACATACTGACTGCAAGGTGGGTAAATTTGTTTGAAACGTCTATAATCACGAAGTTAAAGAGCTAAAGATAGTTCCTCGGACTTCGTCGAGGGGTGGAATGGTGCAATTTCTTTTTCTGGTTTCGTTGAGCGGAGCTCACCACATCCGGTCTTTTAACAATTTTTAAAATAAGTGCTTCACGGGAGATAAAAAAATAGTGTGCGAGGTGTTGTTTGTGTGAATGTTGAAATTCTTAAGATCTAGGAAAATTATTCATTAACTAAACCTAAGGGAGGGGGATTACAATGTAGGAATGGGTTAGAAAAACGAAGATACAAAATTCAATTATCGCGTTTGATACAAACTCCACCTTAAAGATCCTGAGCGAAGTAACTCCGTATTCTAGCGTCCTATGCACTCCCTTAGATGTCTCCTATCGTTCGACCTGGTGGGAATACACTTTCTCACGACGCATTTGAGAAGAAGATGAAGAAGAAATGAATGGAATCCACTCGGCAGAAATGGATTGTTCGCAAGGGGGCGTGGGAAAGGAAAAGGGGGCAGGGAAAGAGGAGGCGCGTGAATAATAGAAACGAAGAGAAGTCCCGGAATCGCACAACTTTGGCGAAAAACGCGAGGATATGGCGAGGGCATATAAAATGGAAGGGAAGTCTCCCAAGGCGCCCCCTTTAATGAGTTTCACGGTACAAACAAACAGCCCGATAAAAATTTCAGCGGCGAATATCGAAGGGCGCCATTTGGACGACGAAGGCGTATTGTTGCAGAAGCGACCATCTCCGAACGAGAGGTGTGAAGAGCAAGCAGGTGGATCGGCTGCAAACATTGATTTTTTCCAAAGAAGCATGAAGAAGTATCTCATCATTAAGTTAAAATGGAATCAATAACTTTCAACTCCATCACACTGTGTTATGTACAAGGAAAAAAGGTCACATTATTAATACTCAGGTGATTCGTTTACTACCAAAGCTATATTCAGGCCACTTCTCTGTTCAGTATTTTGTCCCTAAATAATGCCTGCTAATAACACGAGCCCCATACGGTTGATAATTATTAATGTTAATTCTGAAGGAATTTTTCTTTACCTATGAATAACTACGCCCCCACCGTACGAACACACAAATATTGTTTTCTTGTACATAGCCAAGTAGCCACCTGTTAATCATGGGAAATGTTTCCGGTAAAAAAAATAGATTTGCAAGAAAAAATGTATTCACGGACTTGAGAGTGAACAGAAATCAATAAAGAACTACTCCTCCTGGAAAATAGCAAAATATCCCCTTTGGACGCGAATAAAATACTTAAGTATAAATGCAAACTATATAGGTATATTACTGAACAAGAAGGTATTTTGGATCGTTCAGGGAAGAGCTCAGAAAGCACAAACCCCGACGGATTGCGATATTAACTGATAAGCAGGCAGGCAGGCAGTTCCTTTCTCTTTGTGCCGACTGCAATCTCACAGAAAGATATAGCGACCAGAAATACGAATGCATAGAAAAAAATTCAATCTAAAGAAGGTTGTTTACCACTTCTTCCACTTCACCTTACAGTTCCACAGTTTCCCATTACAATTGACTCAGGCTCAAGACCTGACAAAAACGAGCAAGGGAATTCATCAGTAGCTAAATATCATTAAAAATTCAATAAATTGACATCACACATTGCTAAGTGCATGTGGTCATCAAAGGAGTAACACCGACGTCAAAACAAAAATAAAGTGGCTGTTTCAGCATTAAAGATTATTAATTACTTATACGGGGTTTTAGGGAGACTATTTCCGACAAATGATGAAAAACTTTTACAGCGCAGGAGTTTCTACCCGGAATATGACGCCAGCGCACTTCTGCCATCGACCAAGTCGGCTGACGGGCAACTGGCACATTATAATAATAGTTACTACTTTTAAAGTATCGAGAGTAGGTCAGGAACAATAATACATATTTTAAAAATAATAATAAATTTTTGCTCCACCGTTGGCGACAACTTGTTCAATACATCATTTTACCAAATTTCAACTGTGGAATTAGGTAGGTACCCCAATAGATATTATCCGCTTTAGGGTCACCATTATAGCATATTTCAAGAGGCAGACACTTATTTCTCATCTTTACAATTCACACACGTCCCTGCAAATAACTTACGTGAAATCTTGATTTCTCCGTGCCATTAAAAAAAATGTTCAAAGATTCAAAAAATATATCAATAAAAAACAATACTTACGTGCAACAGTTTGTCAAAACTTATACCATATCACAGCATCAATAAATACATACATAAAAATCAAACATAAAATATAATCACGAACGCTATTTCAATAAATTTTCAATGTTTTGATTAGAAAATAACCATAATTTTGTTTTTTTTATTTATCTATAGAGTATAAGTTGTTAATGCAAAAGGTAGAGAACAGAACAGTTTGGGGGTCAGGTACTTGTAAGACTATAAAAATTTGCTTATTAGGTTTTGGCATACTAATACCTACATTAAAGAGGGCTTATTAGAACGCTGTAGAACGTTTTGCACTGAACTCAATAGCACTTTATCAGCACTGTTCGTCCACCACACGTTCAAATTCATTTCTTTGCAGCGTTGAATCCAAACAAAACGAGATAAACGTTTCCTCTTTCCAAGTCGCCCTTTGCTAGTCTCGCTCGTTTCACTAACGGCCTTGGCGGATATCTATCTATCTGAGGAAATCGCACGAGAGAAAGAAGCGGGAGTCGGGCGGGCCCCGGTGCAGCGGGCAAGCCCGGTACAAACACACTCTTTTAACTTTCTCACGAGCGCACGTTATGTGGCAACATCGTAGTCGCCAGCCATCCAAGGTATTCCACGAGGGGGGGGAGGGTGAGATTTTAGGGGAGGGGAGGCAGGTTACTGGCGCGAAGCCGAGTTCTCTACCCCGCCGAATCAACACCCCCTCCCCCCCTATTCCTCCCCCTTCCACCTCTCCCTCCCCTCACACATCAACCCTCCTCCTTCCCGTAGTGCCTAAAACTAATGACTCACCCCACGACCCCTTATCACGTCTCACCCCTCCCCCCCTCATCTCCTCTCCCCCCTCTACCCCATTCCACTTCCGCCCCTCTTCACCCCACCCGCCGCCGCCGAAAGAGCCTTCTCTCCCTCCTCCTCCTCCCCACCCACCTCACCCCACAAGCGACGGGCAAAAATCCGAACGAACCCGGACCAAAGAAGGAAAAGATCGACGGTTGGCCATGCGGCAGAGATGCAACAGCGCCGAGGGCCCGGGTTCACTTTCAGCGCCCGTGGTCTCAGAGCCTCGTTTCCATTCTCCGCATTTTATCGCCAATGCTCTTCAACATATAAGGCGAGTAGAAGGTCGAAAGGGCATGGCGGAAACTGGCGGATGCATTAAATTTGGCGGAAAGATGATTGAGATACAACATTTTCAGATAATCAAGCGTTGGTTACTCAGTCTTCCAAAGAAATGCAGATGTAGTTGTTCAGTCACAAAGTCAAAGCGAACTAACCACAAGAAATCTATAGCAAGAAGATATTTTGTAAGAATTATTTTAAGCTAAACAAAGAGTAGGAGCACAAAAATATGTAGGATCGATTCTATGAATAAAAATAATATTACGCCGGGAACCTTAGTTTTTATTGCACCGACGGTATTAAAGAATGGGTATCATTGAGAGTGTGTTGATTAGTTCGTCCAAATTTATGGATTCAGCTCAATCGATAAACTAATTTTCACCATCAACCTCATAATGTTATCAACTATGATCCTACAAACCTTGGAACAATGCTTTAAGGCATGATACAAAAAAACGTACGATCATCCTTGGTGAACTTACGAGACAAACGAAGACTAGAGTAATTCTCCTTCTTACTAAAATAAAGTGAATGTACTAGTGTGTATAATTGCCAAATAGTGACCACAAGGAATAAAATGACGGAAAGGCACTCTCGGCCGAGTTAAATTCACAATCGTCAACGGCTGCTGTAATTGCGGCGAAGGCAATAGCTAGAAATTTTTATGAAATTATTTCACACCAATTCTGCTATTAAACTAAAAATACTGTCAATATTACCGTCTCCCTCATAGCAGTGGCGGATACATATGGGGGGCGCGGGGGGCGCGCGCCCCCCCCTTGCGGGGCCGCCCGCATTGCCGCCTCCGCCAGTCAGCCCGCACGCTATTCGTTCGTGTCTTTCGTCAGTCGACTCTGAGTCGAGTTATCGAGTAGATGTACTTTCTTATGTAGCACGCGCGCGCGTCCTCGTATTTTATACGTTTCTGTCTGGCACATAGATAGCTAACCTACGAGAAAAGTCGCGGCCATTGTAGTGATCTCGATACGTTATTCTGTCTGGCATTTGTTCGAGAAAAGTGGCGAATATTCTACTGTTTGTACTTGTTCACACTCCTTAAAAATCTGGAAGCGAACATTCTGGCACCGAATGTTCTCGAAAAAACCGAGCTACATATATAAGGGAAGCAGAGTCGCTGCCAGGCAGTCAGTTTGAAAGCTACAATCGTCGGGATAACTTGCGCCCCCCCCTTGAGTTTTTTCTGTATCCGCCACTGCCTCATAGCTTCAATTAGCAATTTAAAATATGAATCATCGCTGGAAATGAAAGGAGAGAGATATTTTAGCCGTCTATTTTCTCAACTGCAAACAATACGAGGAGCAAGGGCCTTTAGAACTGCGCAACAGAGCAAGATCAACGATCATTTAAGCAACTCTGCGCTTTTTTAGCTATTGTACGTATGTACAGACAAATAACTGTTGCGATATATCAAAAAAGAATGAACTTACGAAAGAAAAGTTCTTACAAATAGCATTCATGATTGAAATAAAATACTATGTACTTTTCTTTCTTTTCTTTTTATTTTATTTCCAAAGTTGTAGAAAAGTACAAATTATATTATTCCAATATGAAAATAAGCTAATAAATGAATGTACGAACACAGGAATGAAAAATGAAAGGATGAAACAGTGAGGCAAAGGAGCAATGAAGAGTTCGTATTGGCAACAATAGAGTGAATGAGAAGCTATGGCCCATAATTTTCCCGCCGTCGCGTCGGTCGCCCGCTCTACAGCTCTCGCGAAAGCTTATGGCGTTCGGATGCGCGGCGTTTGTGTTGTCCGCGTCATACAAATTCCATTTTTTTAAATGCACTCATGCATGGCACAAATGCCATGTCTTCCCTGTCCCCTACGTCCCTTTTCCCTACCCCTTCCAGCAAACTTTACCCCTTCACGACGTCTTCTTCTGCGCATCCGAACGCCATAAGCTTTCGCGAGAGCTGTATGTGAGTGACTTCAACGACTGCATTTACCTTCACCATACTCGCGTCTCCCATTTTATGACAAATATCTTGACCACGCCCATTCTTGATAATCTGCCTCTTCCACTACCCTCTCCTCCTAATCCATCCACTGCCAAAACAACCCCCATCTTCGAGGCCACATTTCATCACTAGAGCGCGAGCATAACTTTCCGAATATTTCCAGTATAGAACATATATGTAATTGAGCGTTTCATCCCCCAAGCTCAAGGCAAACGTTGTTATAAGGGCACCTGACATGTGGGGAACGCTCACATGATGCTGCTAATCGTTTGTAACCATAAAAACAATAATAGGAGCGCACCATTATTTAAAAAGTCAGCAACTGAGTCCCCTTTGTTCCTGATGACGCGTCGTACACCGGTCGCGAAAGCTTGGACCAATTTATGTTTTACAAACAAACTTGAAAGAAAAAGACATAACAGAATCGTTGTCGCAGCAAAAAAATCTCCGTTTGATATTCCTTTATACTTGTTGGTAAGACAGTCTACATGATGTGTGCAACTAAATATCTTACGTTGCCATCCTTGGTCCCCGCGGCGTGCCTGTTAGGGTCTCTCCTCCCTACGACAGCTTCACGAAGTCCTCCGCCACCTACCAAAGACCTAGTGCAAAACGGACTAGACATTGCAAATCCTCAAAAATTAAGGAACTATTACTTCACCATATCGAAAATATCCTGATTGTTTCATATAATGTCGCCGGCGAGGTTGTGATGATAAATACGAGGATGACGTCGAGGAACAATAGCAGCCATTCCCAGCTTTCTTTTTTATGTTCTTGTGACCATCAATGCCACACCGAATACGCGGGGACCCCCTGTGCTCAGTCTTCCGCTGATTGGCTAAAGAAGTGAAAATGAGAGGGAGAGGCAAACACGGGGTACGACCCGACACCCGTGTATTATATACCGTAGCATATCAGTAACGACAACGTAGTATATCACATACTACAGCTACAACTACAAAATACCCTGCAAGCCACCTCAAGGGTGTGTGGCATGGGGTGATTAGTCACCAAAATGCATTACCTATATGCCTTATTTATATTATTAATACGACTATTGATGCATCAGCATAAATCATTAATGATTGTCGCGATGCGAAGCCTCATAAGCATGCACTACACCATAGATATGCTATCAAAGTTAGAGGGACCGTTAGTATTTATGTACTTTGCAACAACATAAACGGACAGAGATTCAAGGGTTGAACGGAAAACATGCACGGCGCGCAGCAAGTATTAGGTAGCAGACTGCCTTCACCCGCAAAGGAGGCAACCAATGCAGAGACGAAAGATCAAACGATTTCCCGTCGTCTTCATTCTTTCGGCCCTCATTGATAGAAGACGTGAGCTGCCCTAATGCCCGGAAGGGAACTCCGAGAGGGTGAGAGAAGAGTAGACTCGAAACCCGGCACCATCGGAAAATTGAACCTCAGTCCAGGGCGGGTAAAAAAAGACCTCTTCTGCATTCCAGGCGAGGTTTCTCGAATAAAAAAATCGAGCGTATTCAAAAGAAGGTTTTCATAGAGCTGGTTCAAAAGCAGCGAAAGTATTGGAATTGTCATAGCGTTCGTTTCTTGAGCCCAGGAAATAATACACCGGCCTAAGCTCTCGAGTTCCATAGATAAAACGGAAATTGTAAGGCATTATGCCTGGGCTTTCAGTATGCGTCAGCAAACCGACGAAAAAACACGGATTATTTCGTGGGTCAAGATAATACATCCCTAGATTCCAAACGCATGTTTTCTTTGATCTAAGTGGTCGTAGAATGAAAGATGAAAGTACTCTAAAACGGTCATTCATAAACAATTTAACGTCGCAAATGCACATTCTTGACTTTCCTTAGCTACCCACTCGCCCAGTGATGAGCATAAGGTTGGCAGTGTGATAAATGAGGATACAAAAACAGACGACAACACGCATTAAGCCTTCAACCATGAATGATATTCATCGTCACGGAAGGCAGGCCAGTTCTCTTTCCACAGCCACCGGCTTTTATCACTCAAATATCTGGTCACCCCGAACTCGCATCTCGAGGATTTAGGGTGGGGGGACAACTGGGGTTCACCAAGATTAAAATTAGGAACCTTCCGATCGGTTGGCGAACTCCTTAAACACAAAGCTACAATTTCGTCCATATATATTTCCATTTCACGAGTAAAAAACACGGAAAAAATGGACCAAAGTATGATGAAATACGCTTGGTTAAGATTCGAAGGCTACCAACCGAAAATTATACTGATATAATAAAATTCTTTGTACGTATTTTGCCGTCCTTCTTAGCTAGTCGCGCTAGGAGCGAAATCGCTCGAAATATTCGAAGCAGGTACAGTCACTTCGTAAAGTATCGCGACACACTATGCTAGCGGTTTGAATGGGTCGGCTGTCAAAACTCGAAATACGTTGGCTATCCTGGGCCGTCTATGGTGACTATGAGAATTAACGGGTACACTATTCAATATCCATGAAGAATTACGCCAGGTAAAGTGGGACTGCATTCTAGGAGTGCTCTCGTTCAGCGGCGAGGACGGACTTGCACCTAGAAGCGGCCTTGAGGACTGTATTTGTAGGAAAGAAGCGAAAAAGGAACGGAGTAAGAAGGGAAATGTGGTGCAAAAGCAATATTGAATGAATTAATTGAGCGACTGAATATACGAGTGAGTGCACTGGAAGGAAAAACGAAGAAGAGCCAAGAATACAGGAAAACGACCGCCTGCCTACGTATGAAGGAGGAGCATAGAGATTGCTATCGGCTGGACTCAGCAAGTCTTTGAGCCATTCGCGTATCACAGATATTATAATCAGAGACTTCGTCATGCTTGACGGGGTTTTGTTTACTAATGGGTAAATAAAGACAATATAGATTTGTAAATATTTATTTCTTTTTCAATTAGACGTGTGCTAATCTTCATTATGTATTACCTCTTGCTACCTCATGGTCATCGACCGATCAAGTCTTTGGCACAAAATGGCCTGCCTTGAAATGAGGTCCAAATTTCTCTCCCTTAATTTTCTTAAGTAACCTCTGCCATGGTCTGTGTCATCCTCTCCCTGCCACTCTTTAAACATTACTCCCCATAAATTTTCAATGTATTTCAAGTCCGGTGATCTCGTGGTCCACGATAATTATTAATGTTGTGGTGGTTCTCAAAATATTCCCGGCACACCCTGGCTGTGTGGACTGGTGAATTGCCTTGTATGAGGATAACATCTTCCAGAACCACACTCTTAATGTAGAGCTCAAGATTTTGCTATAACAAATTGATGTAACAATGCGCCATCATTCTCGCAGGTATTTTGAATAATGGTCCAGGCACCGCAGCCAACATTTCACCCCAAAAACCTAATGATATACTCCGAGATTTGTTTTGCTCTAAGATATGGGAAGAGGAAAACCTATTAGAAGAACAATTTTGAGTCAGTAGGTTCAAAAAGAGTTCCATAAATACCGTTTTTATTCTTGTAAATACCAACCAGCAGCATACCTGTAGAACAAGCATCGCAATTTTTACGAATAAAAACCATAAAAACAATTTTCTCACGCATTGTGATTTAATTGAAAGCGGAAGAGGTTGGAATTATGTATAGATGTAAATAACTATTGTGGAAGATGAACGTTTTTCAGCATACAATGCAGTACATCGTATTCGATACGCAGTATTGAGCTGGGAATCGGGCGAAACGGGTGCATTTTTTCTCGCACATCCTCGAATATAAAGCGCTCCTGATTTTTACAGTTGATTTTCGGGAAATGCGTGGGCGTATTACATTCGTCAATACGGGTATTCGATACGCAGTATTGAGCTGGGAATCGGGCGAAACGGGTGCATTTTTTCTCGCACATCCTCGAATATAAAGCGCTCCTGATTTTTACAGTTGATTTTCGGGAAATGCGTGGGCGTATTACATTCGTCAATGCGGAACTTAGATCATCAAATTTATGGAATTAATTATTTACAGGAATTTGAAGGAAAATATTGTTACATAACATTAGATTTAAAAGTTCCAATCTAGACCAAATCCAAAATTTCCGCCTTATTTCCAAAATTCCAAGCTTAAAACATTTTGGCTTTGCAAAGGAAGTGGTATCCTGTCACGACTAAGCAATATCGTAATTGTAAAAAAAGAAATGTGGCAGTGCATATGTTATTCATTAACAAGTAAAAAGGGGGTTAAAATGAGCAATGATTTTAATTACCGAATTCCTCTTTGGCACCACCGACTAATTTTTCTATCTCCATGGCTTTGGAAAACCTTTTCGTCGCTGAATATGAACCGTCAAGGGAGAATTCTTCATTGCGGAAATCCCTCATTATCGACTCATCCTCGTCCTCAAAGGTAAAACGGGGTCTTCCAGATCTAGCGCGACTTTTAAATGCCTTATCCTCACTATTTCCCCTACATAGCCATCGGTGAAGAAGGTTACGATCTATGGACTCCGAACTCGGTAGCCTCTTCGGACACCGAGGGCCAGCCCCTCACCAAACCAAACATCATAGCGCGCTGGCCTGTGCTGGTCTCGCTAAATGGAGCTCTCTCCATTTTCGACTTTGCAAGAGAACTGCCGATTAAGATTACGAGGCCATTGAGTTGCCAATAACCTTGCTTTCCCGCTATGAATTCATTTCATTGTTAGCGTTCTAACCCGGACGAAGCCGAGAGCACGGTCGGAATTATGTCCCACTTGACTTAGAACATATAGCATAGTGTACCCGAAAATCCTCATAGCCACCAGAGACGGCCCAGGATGGCCAACGTATTTACTACTTCGTAGCTTCGACAGCCGACCTATATGAACCGCTATCGTAGTGTGCCGCGATACTTTATGAGATGACTGTACATACAGGTCAGCGAGCGAAGGGATCGCGCCTCGCCACGCATTCACAAGGCGCGCGCGTCGCTTTGAATGTCGATCGGCCGATGGCCAACTCGAGGGGAATGCGGGGGAGACTCGGAGACACCCGCGTCGCAAAAAAAAGCAGAAAGAGACGGCTCCACGAGTTTACGCATTCATTGTGAGCTACGTAAAAGACAACCTTCTCTCTGCGGACATTGTGCCAAGGAGATGATTCACCGCGAACAAAAATGACTAGTCTTTTAAAAACGCTTTCATTTCTACGTTGAAGTCCCTTGACACCCTCGACAGACCGCAAACATTGATTTGCTCCACCCTCTTGAGACATGAATTTTCCACATTATTGCCACTTCGTGATTTCTCGCAGCACTCTCTGAATGAAATATCACAACGATGACGAACGAATAAGTTATGCAATAAAAGATATTCATGCGTGAAGAGAGACTAGTATGACAATAATAAGGTGAAAACAGGATAGCTATTGAAGAAGAGAAAACGATTAGGTTGATCCAAAGAGGCACGTAGGCACTTCAAAATTTGAAATTGCGATCATGGAAAACTTAACTTTACCATAATAACCTATTCCATTAAGCAACTGGAAACTAGCGTGATCAGAATTTTTCTCGCAATCATGGCCTTGCGAGTAAAATCCATTTCTTCTTATACAGTCCTTCAAAGAGCAGTGGTACACTTTTTCACTCTCGTTACAGGTTTCAACGAAACGAACGGCATTTATTTTAATTGTTTTTGTTCGTGCATCGCATCTTTCTAAGCTGGACCCCAAATGCCAGCGGTGTACTCGAGATGATACCGAGCTAGAAGTAAGTGACATCTCTCTACAATTCCTTCGACGATATGAAAACAGACAAAAACACAACGCAGCAATTTTAAATAAAAATATTTATTACACAAACAAGGTTTCGCCGCTTTGCAGAATCATCAAGTCAATTGAAGACACAGAAAAAGAAACACTACCATTCCACACAGTACTTACATCGCGAAAAACTAATGCAGGGGCTCGGGAAAACGGGAATATATTGGCGAGATAGGAGACTCGTCCGTAACTTATGCCCCAGATGGTGGCTGACGGTGAATCGGGGTGCGCAGCTATAGGTCGCCGAGGAAGACAAGGGTTCCCATTTTCCCCTTTGCTTTTTAATATGTATGCTGAGAAAATGGAAAGAGAGGCATGGGATGAGCTAGATGAGGGACTCAAAGTAGGGGGCCAGCTGATCAAGTCAGATTCGCTGATTACCAGGCGTTGGTTAGTCGACCAACAAAGGGATTACAAGCTTTAGTAGATGAATTATAATTTCAGTGCGGGAAATACGGAATAAAGAAAAATGATAAGAAATCGAAAGTAACAAGATTTTCTAGGGCAAAGATAGCCAAGCTGGTCATAAAAGTAGGAAGGCACAAACTGGAGCAAGTAGAGCATTTTAATTACTTGGGTAAGTAGTACGCTATAAGAAAATGGCCATAGTAAAAAAGACATTAGGAAAAGAATAGCGTTAGCGAAGGAAGCGTTTAGTAATAGAAGGGAGCTGATGACGGGGACCTTGGGTAAGGATATAAAGAAGAAGCAGATGAAGAGCTTGATATGGCGTATAGCGTTGTATGGGTAAAAAACGTGGATACTGAGAAAGGAGGACAAGAATAGGCTGCAGGCGTTCGAGATGAGAGTGTGGAGGAGGATGGAGAAGGTGGTGTGGACGGATAGGAAGACAAATGAGGAAGTGCTTGACGTAGTTGGTGATAAGAGGAAACTTGTGGATGAGATTAGGGGAAGGCAGGATAGGTGGCTGTAATGGCTAATGAGGGGTGGTGGATTGGTGAAAGCCGTGATAGAGGAAAAGGATGTTAGGAAACCGGGGAAGAGGAAGAAAGTGAATAGGTTTAATGGACGAGATGAAGAAGGGCTGAAAGTATGATGAAATGAAAAAAGAAATAGTGGTAGACAGGGCCCTGCACATTTAAGAATCTAGAAGATTGTTACCTACATACTTCCATTTTAACTTATCTAACCCGGTGGATGACCTAATAATAACAATTACACACTGATGTAGCAAAGCGGCGAATCCTCGGCCGCGTAATATATCTTTTTTTATGTGGAATTGCAGAGTGGTATGGTAAGATTCCACCATGTAAATCCTGAAACTGTCTCCTTTATTTCGACCTAAGATTTACCTACAAATAGCTTGATTAACCCCAGTACCTAAAAGGCAGTTCATCCAGTGTTCCCAATGCGTTCACCCCATGACAGGCCCGATGTTATGCCAAGGCTGATTGATATCCGGAGGAAAAAAATATGGGAGCTCCACAGGATGTACCTACAAGATGGACGGCATAGTTCGTGAGAATACTGCTCCACAAAGGACTCGACAGAGAGAGGGGGAGAGGGGAGGGGAGGAGGGTGCGGGATAAGGAGAGGGGAGGGGAAGGGGAGTGTGGGAGGCGGAGGCCGTTATGGGAAAATTTCGGTGGCCGACGAAGATGAGGGGGGGCGGGGAAGGGGGAGAAGATGGATGGAAAGGGTGACCCCGGAAGGACGCTCCACGAAGGGGCAATGGGGGAAGGGGAGAGGAGCCCCCTCCATTGTTGTACGAGGGCGAGGCCCTGTGTCCTTCCCTCCCTTTCTTAACGCCCCCGCCGAGTGCAACTCACAGGGCCAAAGGTTCCTTCACCTCCCCGGCAGGAGGAACCAAAAGCAGTCGGCCCAAGTCACCTTGACCTCGCAGCGACTAGACGGGATAGAATGGGATGGTAGAGGAGAGAGTTGAGTTTATCAGAGACCGACCTCTCCTACATCGCTAAGGAAGGTGAAGCGGGCGAGCGACCGAGGTGAAAAAATGCATAAAAAAACGAGAGGGCGTAACGCCAGTAGTGATGGAGGCAGCATCCGGCACCGTCGAAGACGACCAAATGCCCCGGAGGTCCAAATTCCTTCCACTTGCATCGCCTTCTCTCAAAAACTCAACTCAATTCTCCGGCATCCTCTCAAGCGAGCGATAAACACCCACCCCTCGGAACCTTCACCCGAATGGAAACATATTATCCTCTCCCTATTCCTCAAATGAATGTACGTATCCATCATGAAAACACCAAATTGTAGTTTCCCACTATTTTAATGAATGCAACGGCACAAAGCGTATCGTAATCGTTTATATTAAGCCGTGCAGTAAAAAAAAACGCCTCGAACCGCTATGCTCATTAAATCTGTGGAAACTTCAAATTAAGGGAACTGATTGTGAAAACATAACGCTCCCACCAGGTTCCGCATAAGCCAATTAATTTGGTTCTTAAATTAGTTCGCCATAATCACATCCGCAAACAAGTCGAAATTGACAACATGATCACGCGTGGGGCGAGACTAGTGGTACCAGCAAACAGGACGGACCCCTGCTGTCTATTAAGACCACCTCATTACGCCAGCAACTCGAAATCCAACTTTAGTTTTGGCCACTCCTTAGTCATGTAGTCACGATCACCTTGCTGTAGTATCATATCTACGCTGATGATCTGCAAATTTATTTAGGCTCCCATGTCTGAGATATTTCAGAAGCTGTTAAAAATGTTGACTACGACATAATCTCTATTTGTGCATGGCTAACGAAACATCGATTGAAGATTAATACACAAAAAACAATCAGTAATAATCGGCAGTCCCAAATAAGTAAACAACCTCAACTCGATAGATAAACCAAGAATTCAGGTTGAGGGCTCAAGCATTGGCTATTCCACGGAAGCAGTTCATCTTGGTATGAAACTAAACAATACTTTAACTTGGAACGGACATATTAAGTCAACCTCAAACAATGTTTGGAAAGCTCTGAATCAGTTAAAATAATTCAGGAACTTGATCCCTATCGTATTGCGAAAAAAACTTGTCAATGCACTTAGGTACTATGCCTCACTTAGATTATTGTTCATGTTTATCCACAAATATCACTCAGGATTTATTGTTAAATTAACAAATACTACAAAATTCGTTACATTTTTAATGTCCTCCTTGGAAATAATGTACTAAACTCCGTATTATAACATGATGAGATGGTTGAAAATTGAAAGAATATAATTAGCTGTATATTTTCAACTATAAAATGTTAAAAATTCCGCACCAGGGTATCTTCATAACGAATTAACGCATTGCAGGACAAGTGAATATATCAGAACAAGAAATTCTGAGACTGATGATTATACTATGCCTCCAAACATCCACCTATAATAAGCCATTTCACGTCACCGCCATGTGCAGGATGTTGAACTCTATTCCTGGAAACATTGAAAATACTCCTTCTATATATCATTTCAAAAGTAAAATATACGAATATCTGACAAAACCATAAAGTTACAATAAGTTGCCTTGATTATGCAGTGTTTTTGTGATAACCCTGGGTTGGCATTATTTTTTCTAATTTTTATGATTGTCCCAAGATTGTATCTACTAAGCATAGCTTGAAAAGTTCATGTATGAGAAACAAGTGTCTTAGTTGTTTTGCTATGTTTTTGCCTAGTTTTAGTTTTGTTATGTCGTATTATTGCTGTGGCTGGTCTCTTCAATATTCTATGAATTTTTGTGATCAAAGTAGGCAAATCTGTTCTAGATCTATACCTTAAATGCATGAGCTATATTATAATTAATTTTGTGAAATATTTAAATGAGCATTGCTCAAATGTATTTAATATTAATGTAATTATAATTATTTTGTCCATAGTGTCCTTGTTTCAGAGAACCATTTTCTCGATGTGCTAACGCCTTTTAAACTTATGCCGGCCATGTTCTTTAGGACATATAAATCTCAGAATATTAATAACTTTATAATTATAATTCTTTTTCCTTCGCCATTGAGTTCAACGGCACTTGAGTGCTACATTAAGGGAACACGTACATAAAGTCACAATAAATAACGTAAAATTAAGATTCCCTAAGATATTACAGAGCTAGATCACACCCTTTTCCCGCTAAAATTAAAGAAATTAAAAAGTTAAAGTTTATCACACAGGGATTTTCTGTGTATTTACCATTTATAAGAAACTCAACGTTTCGCTCCTCGTACTGTTAGCATCAATAGGAAAATGAAATCTCACAGTACGAGGAGTGAAACGTTGAGTATCTTATAAATGGAAAATATGCAGCAAATTTCGAAAAGATCATTTTATACTGATAAAAGAAGCTGCAAGAAATGTCATATCATAATTAAGGAGTACTTAGTGTCTAGAACAACTATAGGAATCCCTTCGTAATCCCTCCATTTCTTTTAAGGTTTCATTCCTCGAACCCGAAAATGAAGGGTAAAGATATCCGCATCTCCATGGCGATAATTACCAAAATAATTAGATGTCCATAAATAACATGGCCATTTCGACGGTACTTTAGGGCGGGTAAAAGCAAGACCATTGGTTAAATATCACGGCTAAAATGTTCTTTAGACTTCTAATAAAGGTCAATAAGATGCCATGACCAGTTATTCCAAAAAAGTCAATACCTTTTAATCACTTTGTTCAACTGAATATATCATAAACTAAACTCAAAGTTGTGCAGGCGATGTAATTAAGAAACGTTCATTCAACTACGCAATCACTTACGCTCATCAAACTTTAAGTGAAGGAAAAACTTTCATGAGAGACATTGATTCAGAGGGGACGGTACGGCCTCGGTCGCTTCGCCGAAAGTTGGACGCGATGGACAGGCGGGACAACGCATCCGCAGGAAGTCATTTACGGATCCGTCCGAAGCGCCACGCTCTGGTTGGCCGCGAATGTTTCATTGGCCTCGACTTCAGAGGGAACACTCTCAACCCACTTCGCCTCTGCCCTTAAGCGCCCGCGGAGGTCGCTGACGAAACGCATACATATCGCTACTCCGCTAGCTAAGCCTCAAGGAGAGAGAGTGTAAGGATGTCTGTTCCGGAAATAGCAAGTACATACATAATAACCTAAAGCCTTTCAAAAACGGGAATAATTCACATTTTGGAAATGTCAAAGTATAACTGACGAGAATTCTCTCCCACGTTACGGTTATTCATCCCACGACGAGGATAACATCACGTGCGTATCCGGGACGGTATACAAGACGATGGAAATCTAAACTTCAATTCATTAGTCAACGCCACCCAAGCACGCTGCCAGTTAATTCCACGAATCCTGAGATAAACTCCACAAAACAGTAGTTTCGCCAGGAAAATATTCTCCATTCTGATCCTTATGCCATTTTTCCCAAGTACAATAAGGGATTATAATAGTTGCGATAGATCAATCATATGAAACTCCCACCCTCAATAGGTAAAGTAGAATGTTCACTTGTGTTTAATAACATACCATCATTACTAACACTGCACACCGCTTGATATGCCCGGCATTATTTTATTTTGTTCTCTGCATGAAGTAGCATCTCGTAGCACTCATAAATTAACAGTATTAGTAATATTAACCACTTGATGTGTCTATTGCACTGTTCTGCATGTTTGCATGTTCATTTACGTAGCACTCTCCCAGTTTCTGGTTGGACTGCGCACTGTTCTCCTGACTGCTTTTTGGCCTGTGCCTAGCGGCCGGGGGAACGTGCGAGGTTCTGCTTTATGCTGGGACGAGTGCTGCATGCCTGGTGTAGAATCACCCCGTGCCACACACCCTAGTGGTGGCTTGCACGCTACTTTGTAGATGTAAATGTAGATCCCAGTAGCATAAAACACCATATTACATACCCTCCATTCACAATTAAATTTTCTGCATTTACAGTTTTAATACAGCCCGCAGATCTAATAAACTAATATTGTGAAGCTTTTCCCTTCTTATTACGAGCATAAACATGGCCCAATGGAATTGGAACCAATGTCAAAGAGTCGTCAGGGGATCTTCGTTGAACAACCACCATCAAAACTTTCGTAGCGTTTGCTGTAACTCAGCATTCCCGCCGGGAGCCGTTGACGGAAGTACGGGTATAAATAAAAATCACATTAGCGAGTCACGGTGTAAAGGGTTTTAGGGGTGGGGGAATCAAGGATTATAGGAGGTGAAATGAGAGTGAGAAGAGGCGTTTTAAGAACAAAGTTCGGAGAGGAGAGGATGGAGTCGGATGAGATGGATTCCCAGGTATTTTGTTTTGTTTGCGAAAGGAAGAGGCAGTGACTCATTTTCAATCTGATTCAATTCTCCTTCAACATCGCGATCCCTCGCAAACAAAGATCACCAACATTACCTACAAATTAGTTCCCTCTTACGGTCATTCCTTCCAAACCATGAGGAGAGAGAGCGAGATGACATAAAAAAACTTCACAGAGAGCAATGAACGCGCGCGCAAGGGATATGTGAAATAGCGCCCGAATGCTCAACGACTTGGCAACGTCGCGTGTAAGGGGAAAGGGTGAGCAAATTGGAAAGAGAGGGGGAGGGGATGATGGGGGAGAGAGGGGGAAGGCAGTGTCTGACGTGACTCGGTCCGCGGGGCGCTAACAGACGTAAGATCTACTCCGCCCCCCTCCCCTCTACATCTCTTCCTCCCTAACCCTCCTAGCTCTGGCGGCCTCGTATCCCCGGACAACACAACATGCGAGAGGAGGAAGACAGCAATGCCAATTATTTACGCGAATTGAAAACATGCGTGATGACTCACTTCTCTCTAAGTCATAATACTACTAGATACTTCGCAGTATCATGGCTTAAGTATTCAGTCGTTCACAGTCTCTAAGATCATATGTGCCAAGAAGGCGGACTCATTCTGAAACAAGGAATTCTAACTTAAGTTGAAATATACTGTCGTTAGTTAATAATCTAGGCTAGTCTATAACTTAGGTTATAATCTCTTTAGTGTTACTGACCTTTTGCAGCAACTGAGATGGGAATCGCTTTCAGACCGTCGACTTAAAGTTAGACTTAATCTATTCTGTAAGTTCCAAACCGATTTATTCTCGGACGACGTTAATAAAATTTTACGAAATCCGACACACTACGGTAGATCAGGTAATGAGAATAAAATTAGGTAACTAAACTGCAAAACGGACAGATTTAAAATGTAATTTTTCCCGTGAACGATAAGAGACCACAACAGCTGCCAACGAGATTTTGTCGAAAGGTAGTGTAGGTCTTAGTAGTAGTAGTAATTCCTAATAATTGTATCCTTATCTTCTACCCAGCACTTACAGCACGCCGTGCATGTTTTCAGCATTATTCTTGAACCTAATTCCGCCTACGTAGTTGCAAAATACATAAATAATAACGGACTATAACAATGGTAGCATATCTATTGTGTAGTGCATGCACGTGATGCCTCGCCTCCTGAAAAGCATTAGCGATTTATGCTCATGCATAATTCGTCGTAATAACACTAACTTTAGGGTATAGTGTTATGCATGTAGATGACTACTCACTCCCTGCCACACACCCTTGAGATGGCTTGCAGGGTATTTTGTAGATGTAGATAATGGAGACGTTATCCGGGAGTTTTTCGCGAGGTCAAAGTTTCGCCATCTTGCTTAGTCTAATTTTGTCGCAATGAAGTGGTCTTCCCTACTTCGATCATTATTTCAAGCATAAAATAATGAAGCATAACTATCATTCAACCACATTTCAACGGGAATGCCTTAAATTAATGTCCTTCATACACAAATATCTCTTTTGCACTACGATAATCTCATTGACACATCCTGAACGGAAAGAGTTATCATAATTTTGCCTCAGAATATGTCATTCATTGGATTTCCGTGATTTACCAAGAAAAATTATAATAAATGTTAATAATTTTCCAAATGCTAAATACAAGTTCCGACATATACTGCTCCCGTAATCGAGTATATGAACGTACCTATGAACCAATTTCGCATTCAATGTTTTGCCCATTATTCTTTTCAAGCACCCCTCTGCCTGTCACGCTTCCGCAATATGCATGGGACCAGTCAGCAGCGCCCTCTTCTGTTAATTTCAACCTCCTTGTTCCGTATAAAATAAAGTAATTATAAAATGATAATACAACACCAAGTTCAGTGACATATAATAGAGCCTGCAGAATTGCACAACTTAGTTTAAATTAGTTAACTCTGATAAGTTTTAAATATTTTACTTGAATTTGCTATACGTCTGTTTGCATCTCTGGACTTCGCGGTTTCTAAGGAATTCGTTAAGAGAAGATAACAGTTTTTCTATTTAAAATTATGAGGGAAGTCCGCGCATCAGCCCACATCTTTTTCAATTATTGACAAATATGCAAAGGTGGTACCCAACACATCTTATTCCCTTTAGTAGATATTGATGAAAACAATGAAATTTGAGCTTTCTTGGGGACAGCTGAATATGTATATGAAATGTGGTTGTAAATTTTTTCGGACGTGGGCATTCTAATTCTTTTTCAAACGCTGAGTGATGCGGTTCCTCGGAGTCCCGAATGGAAACATCAATCGAGACCTGCCTTCCGGATGGCCTCGGATAGGGCTGGGCGGTACTTGAATCCCAATATCAATATCCAATATCATACAACATTGAAAATGGACCAATATCAATAACCTGTATTGGAATATTGAATTTTAGACAATATTGGTATATTCGAAAATATTGGCATATTGGAATATTGGGAATATTGTAACGTTGGGAATATTGGAAATGATGAAAAAATGAAATATTGGTTTTTTGGAAAATATTGAACATAGCAATATTAACAGGTAAAATTATCTGGCTTAAAATAGTTTGCAAACACTGAAGAAACAAAATTGCTTTGATGGTCAGGCTGGCACAGGCATGTACTTCATATTACTAGCATAAAAAATTAGCTCTTAACCATGTTCTCCTGTTAATAAATTTCTGGTATCGGTGATCACCCCTCCGCCAATGTTAATTCAATACTTGAATTTTTAACATTTTTAATCTAATACTCAATATTCTAATTGCAAATATTGGTCCTTAAATTTACAATATTCCAATTACAAATATTGGTTTTCCCGATCACCAATATCCAAAAGGATATTGGTCGTTCCAAAATTGTGATTTTGGAATCCCAATATTTAAAAATATTGATATTGGAACCAATATATTGGAAAACCGCCCATCCCTAGCCTCGGTACGACGACACGATCCTCATGAGTACACGTCGCGTCGTCGGCAATTTCGTGGTCACCATTGTTTCCAGGGAGCGAAAAAACGATGACTGCACGTCTCCCGGCAATTGCTTGTTTTGAGCTTCCGCAAAAACTGCAGCTGAAGACTATTTCAACAGCGAACGCGTGGGTCAAGTATTTTAACGCGACAGGGAGCGCTAAAGTAACTAGCCTCAACCCTTGGTCAACTTTGTGAAAAGCTAAAAAAGCATCTTTCTGCTCGAACGGCAAGTACCCCAAACATTTGGTAAAAACTATTCAAGAACTGGTACTGAAAGACGAACAATACGAACCTGCCAAGGGCATATAGGCTTGAAGTATGCACGTTCACAGAACGAAAGATTAATTCAGTCCGTTATTCATTGTTATATGCATATCATTATTTTGATATCGATGATTAATGCATGCCAAGTTTTACGGAATAATTACAACAGAACGAATGACATTATTCGGATGGAGTCAAAGACCAAAGAAAAGCATTTAAAGATCAATTTTACTTGCAAGCCATGGAAATGCCACCAGCAACCATGAGGCCCATCAAATATCGAATACGGGGAACGAGAAAATTAATTTTTTCCCGATATAAAACAATAGACATAATTCATGCTTATACGATAACACTTAGGAAAAACTTGGAAAGTAAAATTCAAGAATCAAAATTTCAAATTACTTATTTTAATATAAACTTTTTATGGCAATTTTCAATTCTGTTTTCATCATATCGACTTCAATTATTCACAGGATGTAGTTTTATCGAGGGCAGGGGTTTATCAATAACCCAACATCCCATCACTAAAACCCATCACCACAAAACCAATAACCCATCACTAAAAAAAATACCATTTTATCAACCTTTTATATGTGAACCAGATATAGTGCCTTTATTTCTGTTACATAAATTATGAAACTGCTGTGATATATTGTCTACGTCGATGTCAAGCTTATATTTGAGTTAAATAATGTGCATAGTAACAGTTGTGATATTTATATAGGTTATGCTCAATATGAAGTTTCATAATTATATATTTCATGCATAACTATAATAACTCTTCCATTGTCTATAAGCAATAGATGTACGCCATGATAATTATGATGATCAGGTTTTTTTTTTTAAATGCGAGTCGATAATATGTAGTTGTTATATCTTTATCCAGAGGTCTCTCTAAGGAAGACATGGGTGCAATTTATCTATTCCGTAACGTTGGCAAAGAGTCACTGAGTTTATGATTTCTGACCTATCCTTGATAAAACCACTTCCCGGCAATTTTAAGGTTAGAAAATAAAAATCACTTTTTTTCCTAAACGGCTCAGAGCAATGAGGTAATTTCCGTTAACAATGCGAGTATTACTCATAATACTGCAGAACGTGAAATTCCAATTTACTGCCCTGATTCAAAGCTTTTCTGCGACAAACAGTATTCGTTGCCTATCAGATTTGACACATTGGCACCAGGGCCATCTTTTGGGATCGAGAGGCCCCTGGGCCCGAGATAGTCATTCATTCATTCATTCAAGTACTCTACCAGCTGATTGGTAGGTCCTTGGACAGTCCCCATTCTTTATCCCAACCTCATAGAAATTGTCTCGCTTTCCCTCCTAAGGATGGCCCGTTATTATATCCCTCTTCAATTCTTCATATCTTCTACCTCCTCTTATTTCGTCCAGAATTCCTATCCTCCTCCTTCCTCTTCCACGCTTCCCCAGTGTTCTCCCCTCTATCACTCTTTTCAACATGCCCTCTCCTCTCAAAACCTCCTCCATCCATCTATTTTGCCTTCTCCGAACCTCTGCCACAAGCTTCCTCTCTTCTCCGACCATATCCAATACCTACTCGTTCGTCTTTCTCGCCATCCAGCTAACCTTCTCCATCCTTCTCCAAACCTACATCTCAAACGCCTCAAGTCTACGCACATCCTCCCTTCGCAATGACCAAGTTTCCGACCCATATAGCGCCACGCTCCATATTAAAGTTTTCACCAGCCTCTTCTTTACGTCTCTTCTCAGACCCCCCCTCATCAATTCCCTTCTCTTCGAAAATGCTTCTTTAGCAAGCGCAATTCTGCATCTGATGTCCTTACCACTAAACCCATTCGCCTCCAAAATACTACCCAAATACGTAAACTGCTCGACCTGCTCTATCTCCTGCCCTCCCGCCCTTATATTCAGCCCCGCCTTCTTACTTATAGAAAATCTCATTACTTTCGTTTTCTTGTGATTTATCTTCATCCCATACTTTTCGCACTGCACCTCTAATGCATTCACCAATGACTGTAACCCCTTGGCCGACTGACTAACCAATGCTTGATCATCTGCAAATCTCACTGATTTTATCAGCTCTCCTCCTACCTTTATTCCTACCTCCTCCTCCCCCATGCCTCCCTTACCATTTCTTCTGAATACACGTTAAAAAGCAACGGTGATAGTGGGCACCCTTTCCGCACTCCCCGTCCTATCGTGGCCCATCCCGATTCTCCATTGCCTACCCTAACCTGCGCAGCCTGATTCATATACAAATTTCGAATCAGACGCCTGTCCCTCCAATCGACCCCTAATTTCTTCAACACTCCCATTAATTTCGTCCATTCCACCCGATCAAACGCCTTCTCGAAATCTATGAAGCATGCAAAAACATCCTGCCCATACTCTAGGTTTCTTTCTACTAGCGTCCTCATCACCACTATAGCGTCTCGCGTTCCCGTCCCTCTCCTAAACCCGAACTGGTCGTCACCCAGGTATTCACTTGCCTTCTTCTCTAGCCTTCTGTTTAGAATCCTCAGAACTACTTTGGCCGCGTGGGATATTAAGCTTATTGTCCTATAGTCCTCGCACTTTTTTGCCTTACTCTTCTTTGGTATAGTAATTAGTACAGTCTTCGCAAAGTCTTCCGGCCACACTCCATCCTCATAAATCCTACGAATAAGCGCAAAAAGTTTTCCTCTTCCGTTCTTCCCCATGCTCTTTAAAAACTCTGCATGTATGTCATCTATTCCCACCGCCTTATTCCTTTTCATGTCTCGTAGATTTCTTTCTATTTCGCAATCTAGGATACTTGGTCCGATACCATCTCTGTCGATATCTTCTTCCCTTTCTATATCTAACCTATTGGGCCTTATTTCTTTACCATACAGCTCTTCCACATACTCCTTCCACATCTCCTGGATCTCTCTCGGTTCTACGATCACCTTTCCCGTCTTGTCTGCTATCTATGTAATTCCCCTTCCCTTATTACCACCTGTCAGTTCCTTTACTTTCCTATATAATGCATCTGCTCTTCCCTCTTTTTGGTATTTCTCTAACGCGTCGAGGATGATGTCTGAACCATGTATTTGTAATTACTAGGTTATTTCTGCGGAAAAACTCCACAGCTTTCTCGCCCCGGTCGTTTCTCCTTCCTAGCCCGTAATCGCCCACCTCCCGCCCATCTCTTCCTTCACCCACCACCGCGTTCCAATCCCCCATTACTACCAGGTGCTTACTTACTGGTATCCTACCTATTATTTCCTCTAGCTGGTCGTACACCCCATCTACCTCCTCCTCTTTATGATTAGAGGTAGGCATATAAACCTGGATTATAACTAAATTCGTTGGTTCTGCTTTTAGTTCCACGACTATTATCCTATCACTCACCTGTTCTGCATACACTACTTTTATACCGAGTTTCCTATTCATTACGAATGCAACCCCGCGCTGACTTTCATTCCCTCCACTATAAATTACTCTATAATCGTCGCTCCAGTAATCCCCGTCATCCTTCCATCTTACCTCACCCAGACCCATGATGTCTACACCCACCCTCTCCATTTCTTGCTTTATATTCTCTAGCTTCCCCGCCCTCAGCATTGTCCTAACATTCCACGTGCCTAATCTGATTGTTTCGTTCCTCTTCTTTATCTTCTTTTCCTCTGCTGTTGCTACGTCTGAGCAAGGATTTCGTGTGATGACGACCGCAGGGGCATTGCTCCCACCGCTGCCGGGCACGACACCCGGCCCTCTGAGCCGAGTCCCGTAGTTGCCAGGATTCATTATCAATTGAGA
Organism: Pyrrhosoma nymphula; assembly: GCA_963573305.1. Classification (NCBI taxonomy): domain Eukaryota; kingdom Metazoa; phylum Arthropoda; class Insecta; order Odonata; family Coenagrionidae; genus Pyrrhosoma; species Pyrrhosoma nymphula. Next base: position 147,238,275 of record OY754328.1, read on the forward strand.
ACTGTCCATAATTTCAAGGTTTTTGTTTTAATTGAGATAGTATTCCGTGGCCTATCCCAATAGTGTTTTTTAAGTGACACCATCACTTCAGAGGCCGCCCCACTGGGGTCAGACGCCTTTTGCAGCCGCCTCACTGAGGTACAGACGCTGCGCGGACTACCATTCGTCTGTCTCCTAACCTTCGACCAATCTGGCATGGGTGACCCTACCAGGAGCAATGCTCCCGCCAGTGCAGCTCTAGGGGTCATCGGAGCACGCAAGCCCTTCCACCACGACAAGGTTGTAGTCCAAGAGAAGAGCCCGAGATAGTATGTGGCCCTTTTATGGGCAGCATAAACACAATTCATTTCAAATAATTACACAAGATACGCGAATAAATTATTTTTTTATATCGCTAAGTCAAATAATAAATCAATACTATTGTTATTATTTTTCCATCATAACTACTCACAAAACCGATATATTTACAAATATCATTGCATTTGTCAGAAAATATATAATTTATTTTTTAAATATAAAACTAAATTAATCGGGATGAATAATTCACAAATTACATTTTTTTCATATTATTTTAACAGATGAATAATTAATATAGAAAATTTAAAATTATGCTCATTAAGCGTAAATATCAGACAAACATTTACATAATTAGGCCTATTGGACGGGGAAAGTTTGGAGTTGGGAGTTCTCTAAGAGGGAGAACTGCAACAGTGTATCGGAGAGAGAAAATACTATATCATATACACACTGGATGAAGTATAAAAGAAGAATAAAAATTCAGAGCTTAAGCTTTTTTCGAGTCTGAAAATCAAGTTTGGTACTTTTTGACTAGGGTTGATACTACGTCGTAGCTATCTGATACTAGGGTTATCAGATAGCTACGACGCCTAACAGAGGGGACAACATTCTTGATTTATTGGCCACAAATATACCGCAAAAAGTAATAAAGGTAAACACTGTTGAGGGCATTAGTGACCATAGAGTAGTTACCGCAAAGTTCTCTTTGAGTATCATTAAAAGTTTTAAACAAAGAAGAAAATTCTACATTTTTAAAAAAGCCGATTTCAATGCGTTTAAGAGTCATCTAAAAAATTCTCTTCCCGAATTCCAGGAATCAAGCTTAAAGTTAGACACGGAGGGTAGTTGGAAAGCTTTTCTTTCGATCGTAAATTCAGGGATCAGAAAATACATTCCAAGTAAAGTAAAAAAAGAGGGCAGCGAACCAAGATGGTACAATGCAGAAGTGAGAAAATCATTAAGACGTCAGAGAGTATGCCACGCCAAGATGAAAAAACTCCGTAGAGATTTGTCCACTAGTGATCAAAATTTAATATTTGAAAAATACAAATTGTCTAGAGCCACTACAAAGGAAGCCTTTCGGAATGCATTCATGGATTTTAAAATAAAAACATTAGGAGAACAATTACAGGACAACCCAAAGGCATTTTGGTCATACGTAAGGGAAGTTCAAGGCAATAGATCAACAGTTATTCCACTACGAAACGAAAATGGCGAATTATTAACAAGCAGCTCGGACAAAGCCAACTTATTGAATTCTTACTTTCAAAGTGTGTTCACCAAGTCATTGCAAATTACATCCGTAAAGTTAAATGATCACTTCCAGCAAAAGATGCCGCCTATCGATATTTGCACTCAAGGAATAGAAAACTTGCTAAAATCTTTCAGTCCAAATAAATCCCCAGGTCCTGAAGAAATTCCTGCCCGCGTGTATAGAGAATTAGCTTGTGAAATAGCACCCTACTTGCAGAATATATTTAGTAAATCCATCAACGAACACAAAGTACCCATGGACTGTAAAATTGCAAATGTCACTCCCATATTCAAAAGCGGTGATAAAGAGCAGCCATCGAATTACAGACCGATATCTCTCACATCTATCTCTTGCAAAGTCCTTGAACATATAATTGTTAGTTCAGTTATGAGACACCTCGATAGAGAAAACTTGTTAACAAAAACACATCACGGATTCAGAAATGGAAGATCTTGCGAAACTCAATTAGCACTTTTTGCTCACGATATTTTAGTCTCGGGTGAACATAACGCTCCAGTTGATGCAATTTTTCTTGACTTTAAAAAGGCATTTGATAAAGTTTCCCACAGTAAGCTACTCATGAAATTAAAATCCTACGGTTTAGACGACGACGTAATTTCCTGGATTAGAGAATTCTTAAGTAATCGCGTGCAAAGGGTTGTATTAGATGGCGCTATCTCTAATGAAGTAAAAGTCACATCGGGTGTCCCACAGGGAAGTGTCATAGGCCCGCTTCTGTTCCTTTTGTACATAAACGACATCGGTGACAAAGTTGACAGTAAGCTTAGATTATTTGCTGACGACGCAGTTGTGTATAGAGAAATTCGTAGCTTTAACGAGAAGGAAGCGCTAACTAAGGATCTCGAGGCAATACAAGAGTGGTGCGATGCGTGGCAGCTAGAATTAAACCTGAAAAAATGCTTTGTTTTGAATTTTTGGAAACGGAAAAACGCTCCTTGTAACAGCTATTGCATAAACAACATAAAACTAGACACCGTAGAATCGGTTAAGTATCTCGGAGTTAAACTGACTAATGATCTATCGTGGAGTAAACATATTCGAGAAATTACCGGTCAAGCTAATCGTAAATTGGGATTTGTTAAAAGAGTACTTGGCAAGTGCGACGATAAAGTTAGGGAAATCAGCTACTTCTCCCTCGTTAGACCCCACTTAGAATATGCCGCCAGTATTTGGGATCCTTATGAGATAGGCTTGGAAACTGATTTAGAACGCGTGCAGCGAAGATCGGCAAGATATGTTAAAGGCCGTTATGATAATCTCGTTAGTGTCACTGACCTTTTGCAGCAACTAGGAAAGGAAAAGCTTTCAGACCGTCGATTAAAATTTAGACTAAATCTATTATGTAAGTTCCAAACCGGTCTATTCTCTGACGACGTTGATAATATTTTACGAAATCCGACATACTACGGTAGATCAGATCATGAGAGTAAAATTAGGGAACTAGACTGCAGATCGGATAGATTTAAGATGTCATTTTTCCCACGAACGATAAGGGACCATAATAGCTGCCATGAGACTTTTATCTAGGTTTGTCGTTAGATAGTGTAGCTCTTAGTAGTTGTAGTACTCCTAATACTTGAATCCTTATCTATTACCTAGTACATACTAACAGCACGCCTAGCATGTTTTCTACATGGGTCTTGAGTCCCTTTCCATCTGTGTAGTTGTAGAATGCATGTATATTGACGGTCACTCTCCATTACATCGGTAGTGTAGTGTTGCATGCTTGTGAGGCTTCGCCTCATGGCAAGCATTAGCGATTTATGCTAATGCATAATTAGTCGTAGTTACACTAACTTTAGGGTAGAGTGTATTGCATGTTGGTGATTACTCACCCCCTGCCACACACCCCTGAGGTGGCTTGCAGGGTATTTTGTAGATGTAGATGATACCTCGTGGCCCCTCAATACCCCGAGGCCCCTGGGCCCGGTCGGCCCAGTCCTATAGACGGCCCTGATTGGCACCGGTGTCGATTCAGATTCCTTCATACCAGCATATCTGAAACAATAGTCCTCTCGGGTATGGGTTAGGCTTCTAGTAATTTTCAGTTTTCTGCGCGACTTGGTTCAAAAAGCCAGCGAGAAACTATTTAATCGTCGTAATACTGAATAGTTCCATCGACTGACATACACAGCCACCCTCTGGCTCTCCCCCTCACTCCACAACGACCCCGCTTAACCTTCCCCATCCAGCTGGATGATTCCAACAGAACGTCGTCCCCGCAACACTCCTATCTTCCCCCCAAACCACTTCCCGCGACGCGCAAGGGAGGTAGGCGCGAATGACTAGAACAAATAAATACACGAGGAGGAAACAATGACCTCCCTCCCCCTCGTCACACTCTCACTGCCAGGTCAGTGACGCAAGCAGGCAGGGCTTATGCCTCGTTCACACTAAAGGTGTACTTAAGTAGGGTGTACTTAGCTGCAGCATTTAAATGCAAGCGAGCGTCTACACGCAGATAATATATCTACCTCAGCGCTACCTAGTGATAATGGAAAGAAATTTGCATCGCGCAAAAATGATGCGCCCGAGAAGTAACTTAAGACATTTATAGACTCATTTAACTCCATAAAAAAATGTAAAAGGAGAATAACACTTGCACAAATTACCTAACTCCTCATATAAATGATGTAAACACGTGTATGGTGTGTATTATTTTCGAAACTCCACCTACGGATGACGAGACTTCAGCCACCTCGACGGTACACTATCGATATCATCCAAGTCCACTTAAATAGGGGGTCCCCAGGTCCACTTAAGAGGACCCGTTACTTAAGTGGTGAGAAGGAGTCTACACGATGTACTTAGGTGAAAATTTCTCTTAAGTGTATACTTAAGAGAAATTTTCGTAGTCTCGAAGTGGGCATCGCCTGTACGAGTGTGTCTCCATCTGAAGATGCGCAATCGCGCCTCACAACAACCTCCCTCCCGTCGTGACATCAACTTCCTCCTCTTCTGTGACATTCGGATATATCACGTACGAACTCGATGTCGCATGAACATTTTATACACATTTACAATGGACCCAATACAATACCGAACACACCACAATTGAAAGTAAGTACGATAATCTCATTCTATAACAAAACTGAATCACCTATTAATCGACAAGGCGTATAACTCATAAGAAGTTGGCATTAATACAGGAAATGGATTCTAATCCCAATGAAAACTGCAAAAATAATCTAAAATTCCGAAATGGCTACTTCCAACATAGACCTGTGCGATTGTTCGATAAATTGAATCATCGATTCAATTATGTTTACAATTGATCGATTATTTCAGCACATCGATGTCGATGACGGTCATCGACTCGATTGTCAATTTTTTTCAAGTGTCAATTACTGTTCAATTGTTATTCAATTCATAATTATTGTCCGGTAATCGATTAATTGACGATTATTGACGGTGGTGACGGCCATCATCTACCCCTCCCACCCTCCAGAAGTTAGCTAGCTATCCCGGAACCTAGCACTGCGTCCGAGAGGTTCAGCTTCGGCGGGAACATTGTCTTCAACACACGCCAGTGTCTGTCGGATGAACACACTGAAGATCTCATCTGTCTGTCTTCAAATAGCGATATATTCCTTTAATCAATGAATAAAAGCTAACTGATTGAATTATTTTGCTGTTTTCCAACTTAATTCTTTCATTCTTCTCATTGGCAAAGGAAAGCCTTTGAAAAGCATGATCCAATTGAGTCCTGTCAATTAACTGGTTGATTCCAATTAATTGAGCAATGACAAATAATTGACACCCATTTCGATGGCAATTAATCGACCACATTTTCAATTATTCTTATAATTGATCGATATCGATTAGTTTCAATAATCGCACAGGCGTATTCCAACATTACCAGTGGCGGATTAAATTCGTTGTTTTTGGGGGGCGGTCGTTGTTTACTTTCCGAGGATCTGAGGGTTACGTAATACCTCATGACCACCATTTTTCCTATTGTATCATAAATAACTGGGGCAGCCGCCCCAGTTATTGGGTGGGGAGGAAATCCGCCGCTTAACAAAACGTAGGGCGTAAATATGTACTTTTTATGAATTACCTGTGAACGAAAATCGGAAAGCTTGGCAAAAGGCCACTCGATTAGTTTTACTATAGTAAAGTAGACTTTACGTTTAGTCGAGTTAATTAGGTAAGTACTCATGATTAATGGAAATACTTAGTACTTTCCTACAAAATGTTTACTGTACGATGCGTTTCAACCATGCCGTAAATCCGTACGGCGATGCCGTAAATCGGTAAAACGCATCGTACAATAAAAAAGTTATAGATAAGTACTAATAATTTTCATTAATCATGAGTACTAACAAAATAAACTTCTACGAAGTGAAGCCTGCCAATGTCAAGTTTAAGTACTAATTAGCTCATATTTTTTCGGGATATTAAAATTCTCCAAAGAGCAAATAATCATCAAGCCTCATGGTTTTCTCGGCGTAGCTATATAATTTTAGTAAATAGTGGGTTGAAATTGAAAGCACATCGAGCATCGCTGACAAACAAGTGGCAAACGACATCTCATTTTTAAATTACGAAATAATAAAAAATATCAAATATACATTTAAAAGGTGGGGAGGAAATCGAAGTTCAAGTGCACACGATCGTATATGTTTAACCCATGAGCAAATGTTTGTCGTTAGCCCCCTCTCTTTACTTATGGTATGTGTGCCAGAAGTAAAGAGAGGGGTATTCATTCTTGGAATCAATCTCTCAGTCATCCGCGCAGTTTTAAAAGTCCACGGAAGCATTGAACAAAAAGCCATTGAGAAATACTATACGGCTTTTGCGTAAGCTCTTCCATTTTTAATGCGACTGCGTCGCAAACATGTGCATGCATATTATTGGAGACACATCAGAGGTTCCGCACCAAATGGCGCCAGTGAGAAGCACCAGAACACCGCGAGTGCCACCACGAGGAGCAAGGCGAGCCGAGACGACGCGACGCTTCGAGGCAGATCAGATTTGAGATACTTCGCTGCTTCTCCGGCTCCACTAAATAATCGCAATTTCCAGGTCACTCACCTCCAACTACTTTCCTCGAAAGGAGTAATCAAGGCAATCAAGCAGCAGCTTTCGATAACCAGTTTGTCATTTCCTTCTGCGCGCTCATACCTATTCCGAATCACAATGTCGGTTCATTTCAACAAAAAGATCATTTCTAGGTGCAGAGTCGTTTAAACTAAAATGTAGCCAAATCATTCCAATCCAAGCGCAAGTTTTTAATTGATCAATGGAAAATGATTGTGTTCGCGCAATTATTTGAAGAGGCTTTTGTTTATTTGTTCATTTTCTTGTAAATTATCCATTTATTTATATAGTAACAGAAACCGATATGAAGCTGACGAGAACGGCAGCAGTTGAATGCATGCACATTCATTGGCCATTTGGCCACTTTTTCCAGCAGTCGCAAGTTACTCAAAGAAACATTTTCTGACATTACCCACAGCATCTGAAGTAACACACCGCCAGTACGTAAAAAAGATTTCATGAAGTGTTAACAATACAGATAATGCAATAAAACAAAGAAAGGTATATTTTCTATGTTCTCTTGTATTACAAAAACAAATTTCAGAACGGAAAATTTAAATGATGTACAATTTACCTGTGTCGTTTGCATTATATTATGTACATACATTGCCGCAATGAATTAGTATCTACATGCATAAACAGCTGAGGTATTTCGAATAACAGCTATTTGAAAGAATCAATCATGACAGCACCTTATTAGATGATGGTTCCATATAGTTTACAATATATTCTACGATTGCATTAAAATATATTTGTTCGTTTAGATGATGCTATCACTAACTCTTTATTGTATTTACATCAGCCTGCATTTTTATGAAAATAAGCCGCCTAAGGTGGGCGAATAACCAGAGGGGTTACCATGCCAAAAATGACGTCTCTCGGATCGCTGGGAGAAAGAAATACGTAGGAAACTTCGCTAAAAATGGCCGTTGTGAAAGGAGCAGTCCACAGTAATGGGAGTGATACAAACAATAGTTAAGGTGTGCGTCATGAAATGGTCCTTCACCTTTGAATTCAATTATTTCTCAAGAATGTTGGATTTAAAAAGCTTTTTAATTGTGGTTGCCATGGAGGGAGTCATACACGCCTTCCTAGGCAAAGTGCCTTGAATGGAGAAATTGCTTCTTATTTACCACATTCGCAGATCCTTTGCAGAATCCTCTTCATTCCGGCGAATTTCCATTTGCATTTTAGAAAAGTATAACTTTCTCTCAACGAAGCCGCCGGAATAAGAATATCTGCCACATTTACCATGCCATTCTATCTTTAGGATATCATCACCACGAAATAAGTCGGGCATCTCAGAAAGGATGAGATCTAGCCAAATATTTTCTATGATTCCGGTTAGCAAGATTAATAAAGCAAATCACATGCAAATTAGGATTCAGAGACGCCAAAATAACAGAGGGAAACGCTTTCTCAACGCTAAGGAGGCCACGCGTTAAAATGCTTCACTTACCAACTCGACAAGTATCAGCATTAACTAGCAAAGCAAAGCATGGGTTAGCCATATGCTTAACTCCAACAGCGTGGGTATATTCCCACATGCGTTCACATATCAATGTATATATTCATTCCATTTATCATAATAACGGAGCAGGAGACCTTCCAGAAGGAGCCTGAATCTTAATGGGACTCGACCCCAGAGGCCAACAAATGAAAATAGACGAGGATTCCAGAGCATTCTAAATTTAAATTAAAGACAAGGCTATCTATTTAAAAACAGACTCGCTCCCTTTCGAAACCTAATGTATGTATTCATAAAACACAAATGTGAGCCACTTGACACGAGCGAGCTCATTCCAGCTCACTGGGATAACACGTCCTCCCCTTGGACACGTCGGGAAGAAAGGCCACGCCCCCCCCCCCCCCCTGTTGTTTGTTTCGGAGCCGAAATGAGAGACGACTAATGTTCCGAATGGATGCAGTAAAAGAAAAATCCATGACGGGGTCTTCGACCCTTGAATTTGGATGTGCGGCACGTGCATTGATTGAATAGTATTTAAAGAAGAGCAGTGCTTTTAAGGTATTTTGAGCAAAATATCACTTCACCTAGAATTTGATGAATTTGCCCTCATTTTAAAGAAAAACTTCCCATCTTTCTAATGATATTAACATATGAACGCCTTACCAAACTACTCCTAGAGCAATTTGTCGAAAAATACAAGCTGTTGTATATGGGATAGATTACGGCTGTGCGCTCCAGAGGGAGAATATTGAAAAAATAGGAATTTGTAACACCTAGATTTCGTCAAAAAACTAACGGTGTGTAGTTTGTGTGTTTTCTCAACTCTTCATAAAAATAATACATTACTCACCCCAGTAATTATAACAGAATCACAAAAAAAACCTGCTGTCTTGAAGGCTTTTTAGACGCACGGAATGGAAAAATTAGTCAAGTTAGAAACTTAATTAGATAATGAAGCACAGAAATGGAAATATGGCAACACCTGATGATGTTGTAGTGTATCGAAACCATGGTCGTATAAATTTTATTTCAGTGGAAAATTGCCATTTCTGTGCTTCATTATGCTGAAATTCCACCATATTAAAAAATAAAATTCGAATATGGTCTCCAATATGACTAGGGAACGATCTCGCTCAATCTACCTTAACCGGCTCGATGAATCCAAGTGGGCTTAGCTCTTGAGAAAACCTACAACCTTCCGCCATTTCAATTCATTCCATCAAACTCATTGTAATGATTCATAACGAGGATATTAACGGTTTCTCTGTTATTAAGCGAGATCGGCATCATGTTCAAGTAAGTACAGCAAGTTAAAATATTAATTCTTGTGCACACAAAAAGTTTTTTTCTGTGACGACCCGTTTGCTACTTACAATTAAACGAAAATGAAAAAAAGCCGTAATAGTTCCCATGTATTCAAGAAAGGTTCGGCTCATTCAGCACCTCCCTTGCCTCAAACAACACCCGCTTCCAACGTAATTTCATGATGATTGTATCTCGTGATTAATGACGAATTAACTAATGTTCTACCCCTTTCAGCGTAGAGGTCGGATGGGTCGGATGTGTGCCCATATATGACTTAGAAACTAGGACCCAGATTGTCGAACGGCAAACCAGCAGTGAATTTCTACCTCAAACTCTTTTAGTCTGCTGAGGAAAATTAGCGAACTCGTCCAATCTCTTCGGTGCCAACTCTCAACCATGGAGAGGTCGCCTAATTTTTTAGCGCAAAGCGAACGCTACGTGAATAGTCAGGGATATCTTCATCCACCGGAGAGGGACAGATTGATTTCAAAGGCCAGTGGAGCACCACTAGATCGCCGAGTTAAATCTTCACGAAAATTGCGTGGATTGTGGAAAGGAAAGAAAACAAGGCTGAAACGGAGGAGGCAATGAGGCGTGAAGGCGCAGCGTTTTCGGAGTGAGGGAAGGAAGGATAAGATGAGTGAGAGACTCAAACGAAGGAAGTAGGTCGCCGCGAATGATTGGATCGAGGCCAAGAGGTCCTTAATATCGCCCTTCGCCACAAAAATCTAAACAGGAAAGGAAAGTTTCCCAAATTGACTAACTAAAATACCCTCAGGGGACCCAGACCCCGTTGCGACCCCGTCATCATTACCTACGTTTTTTTTATTCTCACATTATCCATTTCCCCTCCCGCAAAAACCCCAAACAGTGATTCCAATCATACCACACTATTTCTATCCACACGAGACCCAAAGATCCCCAACGAAGCATCCAGTCACGCACTTCCTATCCCATCACTCCTAAGGGAATGAGGCATCCCCTTAGTCGTTAGTCGTAGTTCGTCATTAGTCGTAGTTACACTAACTTTCGGGTATAGTGTAATGCATTTTGGTGACTACTCACCCCCTGCCACACACCCCTGAGGTGGCATGCAGGGTATTTCGTAGAGGTAGATGAGATCCCCTACACAGTCTCTACATACTTAGTTCTCTTATTTCATCCAAGGGCTGGCTCTCTCTTCGACCAGGGAACCTGGAATGCAATATCTACATCTTTACTACTACAATATTACGCATTGTAGGACGTATATAGATTAACGTTAATATCACTATAAATGACACACCTGTAACCACAGCAGTTCAATCCTTGAAATAGAAATACTAAGTAATGTCCAAAGACCTTCACAAAAACTAACTAATTACCTATATATTTTAACGAAAAAATTAGTTTTTACCCGAATATCTATTTGATCGGTGAGGCTACTAAGTAGAGCACTGACAGATGCTATACAAAATATCAGAGTAAGAGGGGACAGTTTCTTACCTAGTGCCAACTGTGATTTCCCAGAATAAATTAGTACCAAGAAAAAAACACAGGAGTCACGTGTCCACCAGCCCCGCCTGGTTTGAACCCGGGACCCCTCGGGTCAATTGCCCAACGCTCAACCCACTGCCTGACCACACCGCCATGTGTTCATCCATTCATCTACGTCTACAAAAGACCCTGCAAGCCACCTCAAGGGCGTGTGGCAGGGGGTGAGTATTCTCTAACATAAATTTAATAATTTCTACAAACTAAACAGCCAAAGCCAATTACTTAGTATTTATTATATGGACGAACACACACAACCATTCCCTGGGAGGTGAACATTTCCTACCCAGGCGGGATTCGAACCCGCGACCTTCGGTTTGGCATGTGAGGACTTTACCCCGCCGCCACCGAGGCCGTTTCATTAAACCCTAAAGTTCATTCGTTCGTTCAATGTCGCTTACAAGATATAAGTGCACTGTTTAGACTAATTTATATGGTAGTGGATTATCCATAACAGATTGTACAATGCTTACGCCCTTTGACGTGATTTATGCTAATGCATCAATAGTCGTAGTTAGAGTAACTTTAATTGGGTACAGAGTAATGCATGTTGGTGACTACTCACCCCTGGCCACACACCGTTGAGGTGGCTTGCAGGGTATTTTGTAGATGTAAATGACAAAATGGTTACGTACAATGAATTCAAAGAGTTCGCGCCATAGCATATGAGGCCCACTTAAACAGAAAATAGTATCGTTTGATGGTACAGCAATTTTAAAATATAAACGTAATCTATGATGTACTCACGTTGGCATAGAAACTAGCTCTCCCTCAGGGTAGAGAAGAGTCTACCATCGATGGGCAGATGAGGGGACAGTTAACGACTCGTCTCAAGGGACGGGTTGACGTCACATCCGGCCCTTTTTACCTGCCTCTGTCCCTCGATTTTTTTAACGTCCCAGCACCATTCCTGACCGAGTTCCCCTCCCACCTCTACTCATCCACCCTCAATATCTCCTCTTTCTACACTTCTTCCTTCCCACAAAAAGAACCAGATTCTTCCACCAACCTCCCACACCCCCCCATCCTAACCCCCCTCACCCACCCACCAACGCCCACAAGGGAGGCGCGCCGCACTCAATATTAACAGCCCTCACCCACGCACAAGCATCGGAGACTACCTACGCCAGCTGCCGATCGGCTTACTCGAAGCCGGTGCGGGCTCCAAAGGATGCAATCGACGGCCAAGAGACACCGCTCGGGCGACGGCACATATCGAGTCAGGGGACATTCAAGTATAACGTAAGACGTTTTGAGGAGGGAGGGGGGATGGACTTATCTTACGTTGTATTACGTGAGGGGGTCTGAGGGTCTGTATTACGTGAGGGGGGGTGAGGGGGTCTGAGAGAGTCTAACGCAAGATATGTGACTTCCTAATTCGTATTTTTATCACTTTTTAAAATTATTTTCGTCGGTCAATTCTAGCATTTTAAGATCACCGCCGCGGCGGTACGTCTCAGTGTATGCTAAACTACAGAAAAAGGCACAACCAATTCGTTGCGTTCATTATTTTGGAGATGTCGCATTTTCAAAGATCACACGTTTTACGAGTCTTGCGTATAGCGAATCGCTAAATATCAAAAACAGTTATCGATATCCGTGTTGAGGTCAGTTATTGCGCAATTTAACATAGAATACCTCATCGTTTACTATTTATGTCCATGGTTTCAAAATCGTCTGATAACTTACGTAAGATTGGGAGGGAAGGGTTCGTGAAATCTTACGTTGTCTTACATGTGGGGACGGTTAAAAAGTGGTAAAAATTTCCTTACGTAATACTTAAATAGCCCCGCATACGAATGAGGCTGTGGCTGGATAAACTGGGGCGTCACTCTGCGTTAAGTGATTGACTTCCGTAATGAACACTTGGGTTTTTCCACTCAAAATTTCGTCAATCCACGTTACGACTTTTCAAGTCCACTGGATGACGACTTCGGGACGGGAGCTTGGTGGTAATCAAGAGACACTTTCCGAAGAAAATCGAACATTTCATCAGGCCATGGCTATACAGAATTCCTTGTAAGTTTTCGCAGTAAAATCATAGCACTAAAAAGAATGAAAAAAACTGCCTCAGTAAAGGCGAGGTAAAGTCATCGCCTGCTAACTAGAGATGGGACGTGTACACGTCTGGAGGTATGTACACGTTTTCTTTTTATTGCAAAATAATATATACGTTAGCATCGTCCGCCTTTGATCACGAATTGCCGCCACATCCCCCTCTCCCGGTCACTTAAATGACTTAAGGTGAATCATTATGAATCAGCGTGTACGGTACTTCCAGGAATCTGGATCGTAGTCGGTGACTACTGTCACCTATTACTCTCTGTGACACAGTTTGACCGTAGCAGGCTGCCGTTCTGCAAGCAGCGGTGCGGGACTCCAACACTCTAGGCGTACATACCTGTCGGCCCACCGCAGAACGGAATGTGGGGCCAGAGACTAACTATTGTATCCGTCGGGACTTGTAAGACGTGTACACGCCTGAATAACAAGCATGTACACGTTTACTACAATACACGCTTTTGCCCAACCCTACTGCTAGCCCACAGGGTGCGGGTTTGAGTCCCACCGGGAAAGGTTTTTCACCACCCAGGGCATAGTCATGTGCAATCGTTCGTTATTACTTGCTACAGTAGCCGATTAAAAGGTCACTTTTTCGTATAAATTATATATGTACATAAATAATAAATGATTAATTGTGTCAAATAAATTTGATTTATAAATAAATAGTATTACAGTAGCATCAGTAATCAATACCATGAGCATCAGATGATTGCATGGTTCAGATTATATAGTCCATCTCAACAAATATGGAAGCAATTTTACAGAAATGAAATCGATGATAACACTGAGTTTACAGAGCAAATAGATGGAGACAACACAAAATATTATAAATACTCGCGATAAAAGTGTTATATAAATTTTATGGTTTCAGGCGTAACTTCGTGGAAGAGACAGATATCCATTTTAATACAAAAACAAGCACTAGTATATTATAGCAGAAAAGATGCTATGCCATGAGAACATCACAGGTCATGGGCAATGAAATAGTTCAAATAAAAATGACAACTACAGGACCATCTTAACAAACGGCTTCCCAAACAGAAAGGAAAAGAGCCGGAATAATGAATGGCATGACTATCACGTCAAGAATCTAATGAGTCTATATTAAAAAATTGCAGAAAGGATTGGGGAAGGGATTAAAATCGTTCTCGGAGCTCGGTTGGGACGAAGCCGAAGACATCCTGGTCAGATTATTCAGATGTGGACAAGACTGAGGATTATTCAGAAGCCCTGAGGATGGAGAGCGAGCCATTCTTCGAAACCTCGCGACGTGTCGGCACAGATGAAGCCCCAAACTGACCTGGTCTAACACTCGACATACCTTTCTTCTTCAGATCGAGGAAGATGATGTGAAGAGCTGAGTGCGATGGACGCGACACCGAAGACGATGAGCGCCGAGAGATGCGAATAGAAACGAGACCGAAATATATGTCAACGAAGTACCGTGCACGCCACCAGCACACCCCCTGCCACACACCCCTGAGATGGCTTGCAGGGTATTTTGTAGATGTAGGGTGCGTGGCAAGACCCAGTTCAAACATGTACCTCGCACGTTCCCCCGGCCATTAGGCGCAGACAAAAAAGCAGTCAAACCAGAAACTGGGAGTAATTACTATTATTATTATTAAACAGTTACAAGTAGGCCATTGGCCTGGTGGTAACAATAAAAACAGCCGAGTAAAAAAGAGTGCTACACAGACGAACATGCAAACATTCAGTACATTCCTGAAAAGTCAAATACTGGTTAATAGTACTAATACTATTCATTTATGAATGCTACGAGATACTACTTCATGCAGAAAACAAAATGATAGCGGACATTTCAAGCGGGGTGAGGTGATAGTAATGATGTTATGCTATTAAACACAAGTAAAAAGTCCACTCTACCTAGTGAGGGTGTTTTTTATAGAACTGATCCATCACAACAATTGTTATCTCTTATTGTACGGAGTAAAAAAATAATATTTAAAATCTATCGGTTCTGCTGTCTTTTTCCTTCATCTTATGCCTGTGAACGTCTCTACCGTAACACGTAGGCTGTAGCAAAAAATGTTGCACGCCCGGCAACAAAATTCTGCTTCGAACTTGCGCTAAAGGTTTAACCTATATTTCTCCATTCGATCAGTTAGAGATTCCCACCTGACTTCCTTCAAAAATTCGGAAACACTCCTCAGTTTATCGTACCAAATCTGGAGACATTACGATAATAAAAACCGCAGAAATGCTAAAGTTACACGTTAGTCTGAGAATAAAAGGTAAGAATTACTTGAAAAACAGATAAGAAATAGAGATTCTTAAAAAACGATAGAGAGGAAGGTTACCCTAAATGCACAAAACTAAAAAATGATGCACGAAGATTAACGCGTACATCGAAGATCGACAAGATACGTTGACGGCCGTTATGATAATCACCTTGGCGTTACTGACCTTTAGCAGCAACTGAGATGGGCATCGCTTCCAGAGCATCGGTTAAAATTTAGACTATTATGTAAGTTCTAAACCAATTTGTTTTCTGACGACGTTAATAACATTTTTCGAAATCCGACAGACTACGGTAGATCACACAATGAGAATAAAATTAGGGAACTAGACTGCAGAACGGACAGATTTACAATGTCATTTTTCCCGCGAACAATAAGAGACCATTAGAGCTGCCAATTAGACTTCTAACTAGGTTTGTCACTAGGTAGTGTAGCAAGTTAGTTAATTTACTTCCCAATACTAGTATGCTACCTAGCACGCCGTGCATGTTTTCAGTGTAATTCATGTATCTCTGTCCATTTCTGCAGTTGCAAAATAATAACGATCCTTCTAACACTGGTAGCATCCCTATAGTGTAGTGCATGCATGTGAGCCTTAGCCTCCTGACAAGCATTACCGATTAAAGGTAATGCATCAATAGTCGTTGTTACACTAATTGTAAGTTTAATACGGTATAGTGCAATGCATGTTTGGTGACTACTCATCCCCTTCCACACATCCTTGACCTGGCTTGCAGGCTATTAATTAGATTCAGATAAGCCTTCGTAAATGGCATTTAATAACTTTAAGAACACACCTAAAAGTCTCTGCAAAGCAATGAAAATAAAGGAAAATAATACGTCAGTACCACAAGAACTAAGGTTTCAATACAATACAAAATTCATAATACTCTTATTCATAAAGGCCGTTTTACACGGTACATTTAATTGTACAATCTATCGTGCGAACACATGTACAGTCAAGTGTGCAAGAAAATATGCTATGAACGACTGAATCAGACTGAATGTCACTTTACACGATGAGTGCAAACGCACAATTTTTCGTGCAATTTAGCGGTAGAAATCGATCGGAATTCGAGAGTGTTTTGTTTATCATGTTCATGTTTCACTCGTGAACAATATGTTTCACCCACGTATTTGACACTTTGAAAAGTTGATCACCTGAAATTCGGAACCTCGACTCGACCATCTGCCTACTGATAACTCTCCCAGTTCAGAAAAAGCTCTCTTGGACTCTCTCTCTTCTCTCTGGATTTATATTCGACCTTTGCATCGTTTCATTTTTTCTCATCTGGATTTTAGTGCGACAAGTCATTGATGTTTCGCGTCGTATCTCCATTCTTGTCTGACAAATTTCGTGGGTTTATTATGTGTGTGTGACAAAGTGCTATTATCAAGTTGTATAGCGGTACACGGGACCCTTTTTTTAGTCCCTCCAAATTTCCCTCCCTTGTATTTGTACCAGTGTTTCAATGTCTTTTTTTTACGATTTCTATGTTACTTGCTAACCAATAGAAATAAAATTATTATATCACGCAGCATATAAGGAACTCTACTTGAGGACGCGACCAGTCATAATTTTGGGTGAAAAGGACACAAACCCAAAGATCGCAATTACACTGGAAAACCAGAACACCAAATAACACGATGAAATGGCGATGTAAACATTTGTGCAACTTTGAGTTAACTCTTCTCGGGTTCTCCACTGCTTCAAACTATTCAAAATTGTCGATGTAATAAATTCTTACCTTGAGAATGAGTGACGAGTCGTCTCTCGAAACGTCGACAATTAAGAATAGTTTAAACCGGTGGAGAGCCCGAGAAGAGTTTACTCATCAAATATTATATACACAGGATAATAGTTACTCATATTATTCGACGGGAAAGTGTCAATCCTTTTTATAAACAACTTTATTTTCAATCGTAACACAGGCACCACAGTTTTCTCTATATCTGCGCCATCTGTTGAATAAAACCGGATCGAAATTGTTTGATTGCCTGAATGGAATTAGAACAGGTTCTATTTTCCATTCAGTCATTCATACATTCGCACAATTTGCCGATTTACACGGTACAATTTCCTGATACATGCGTTCGCACGATAGATTGTACAAAAAAAAATTGATAGATTGTACCGTTTAAAACGGTCTTAACACAAAATTCAGGGAGTTGGCAGTGAGAAGTCATAGTTAATAGACATGAGTAAATTCAACAGTCGATAAGGATAAGAGTACGGCTTGATTGATAAAAATTGATCCCAATTATCGATTTACCTATCACAAGGCCATTCGAATAATCGAATTGTATCAATTTCGAATCCTATGTTTTGGGACACAGTGGGCGTGGCCTTCCTCTTTCCAATCATCCCCTCCCCCATCCCATTCGTGAGATTTTCGCACCAATTACCCCACCTGCACACGGCGCTGCAAAAGTGTGAATCGGCTAGATCTTTGGTGAGAGCTACAACACAAATTGACATTTACAAAAACCGTTCAAAGAATAGAAAAAAAACGCGTTACCCTCTGTCTCATCACTGCCTCTACAGTACAGTCGCTGAAAAACCCCAAGGAATAATAAGACCTCTCCCCCACAAGTGGCCATCATCGCAGAGTAAGAATTCCAACGCATAAAATAATCGCGTCCACGTCGAAGGAAGGCAATTTTCCTTGTCGCATTCAAGCACACCTGTAACATTCTTCATATCGCGAGGAGGTAGCCTCGCGCCCGCGGGAACAAGGTTGCCACATTGCCGAGAGGGTATTACGCAGACCCGACGCGACCCGCCGGGTCGGCAGAAAAATTAATCTACCCCGAGGGGCCATGACCGGATCTGGATCAGCTGTTTGGGACGAATTGGGGTTTCCCACTTGTGACGGGAGGGAGGGGGGGCGGTGAATAGGGGGGCGTGAGGGAGGACAACACCTCGCCATTTCACACCGCCCTATCGCCGCAATGAAATCTGGACGAAACCGGAAGCTCAAGATGTATTATTCATCGAGCTCAGAGCGTGCAGGGCAGAGATAACAGACCTCAAAATGTGTCTATATGCACACACACATGGGTTTTTAAAGGTTCAGATGATTTACAGAATGAGGGAATACCCCGAATCCCCTTTTCTAAGCTTACATCCGCCTGAGGCAGTCAACCTCATCATTAAAGCCCACAGCTATTCCTTCAGCAGCTACAGGTGAAGAGCTCTGAACTATCCAACTGTCATCATGAACCTGAAAACGCAAACTAGCACACAAACAACGAAGTTGTTCATCCAGAACGCTGTCTGTCGATGTTTGTTGATCACCATTTCTTTGAACAACGATAAGAGTTGTCTGTGAACGACAGGAAGATAATGCACCGGCCAAGAAAACCAAAGGCTACATGGTCGAATTCCGCCGCGGTACGAATGGTGAAAGGGTATGGTGTAGTCTGGATTCAAATCAAAGTCTTGTATTAGAAAATGCAATAGAACCTTTCAGATGGAGTATATAAATACGTAACTTTACCAACATAAGCATAGACTTCAGAGGTAGGTACATCAACGTGATATCTAATATATAAAAATGAATATATGTTTGTTCGTCTTCTATGCGTCCCAATACCATACATTAGATTACGATGAAACTTTAGTGAGTTGTTGTGCACTGAAAGCAATGAGGCTTGAAAGTAAATTATGGGCTAATGCGATCCAAATATTATATATCCCAAAGCACTTGAAATATTTGTTTCAAAGTTAATTAATACACAAAAAATCATTCTTTCATTTATTTTGTGTATAGAAAATGTGTCTTCTTTGTATCTGATGGCTTACTTAGAAAGAAAAAGAGGCATTGCAACGCATGCCGGGCACAGTAAGTACTGAATAAATTCATGACCAAGCGTGTGATAACAGAAGAAATTATTAGGATAAAACGAGTAAATCTTTGCCACCCTCAATAAATGAAGGAGCACTGTGTACCTACAAAAATCTCGTCAATGGCAGGATGTGCAGGCAGATACTCCTTCGAATATTATTATACCCTTTCAGTTAAAAGAATAGCACAGATGCAATTGCTTTTCGTACGTACCTCTGCAATAGAAACGATAAAAAACTGCCTGCCCCTCCACAGGTTGTCTCGCCTCCACGGGAAGGCACGTCCCCGAGAACCTCGCTGGGACGGCGCAATCTCTCTTCGAAGTAAATCCACAACGGCACAGTGACCACCAAGAAGATGCACGAAAAGAAAACAGCACTAATCACAACGACACAAAATTTCTCCTAAGTGAGCCGGAAAAAATGCCAACTGTTGTTAATAATGGAGGGGATTGTGAGTTTGATGATGAGGGAGTTGTGGAGTTTGATGAAATTGGATTGTATTCCAACGGGATTTGAGTGGAGATAACAATACGGTAATATAAAAACAATCAACTCGCTGCAACCACAAGGGGTGCTCACACCCTTCTCGTAGCAAACGAAGGAGCTATTGTATCCTTCGAAGGACCAGTTGCACCCGGCTGCGTCTACGGGTCGAGAAACATTGGGGCACAAGGGCACCGTTGCACAAGACACAAACAAAACTTCGGAAAAGAAGGAGGAAAAAACACTTTTCAACCCTCGAGGGTTAGAAAGATGCTCGTATCCTAGGATTCTGAAACCATTCCCCGTCGGACTCTTCCACGGCGAGCCGAGGGCGCTTTGACTTCCTCACATGAACACACAACACCGAGCTCTCTCTACCGCTGTTGAGTCTTCCTCAGCGAATTCCCCACGTGTCGTCTTCGAAGACGATCGCCGCCCGGCTGGCCGGAGCGATCTTGGGGAAGTCCCTCCGCTAGCGAGTCAAACTAAAGCCGGTCGACGGATGCGGAAGGAGAGCTGAGGCATAAAATCCTCCCGATAATGGGAGGAACACAAGTTAACTCCAAGAATGACGGCACTCGGAACTCACTTTCTCACTCGCGCGAAGGTAGAAAAACAAACAGGGATACCGCGAAGTGCGCACGATGACGTCACAAAACACTCAACGAAGAAGACGCGCGCGCACTCACGAATCGCACAAAATAACAAAACACTCGCTCGTTGCACTCGCGTGTAGCAGAAGAGACGCACTGAACAATAGTGACGACGGCGGCAGGCTTTTCCTGAGTTCCCGTGAGTCTTGGTCGTCGCCCGCCTGCCCACTTTCCGTGATGAAGCGGCGAGCACAACTGAAGTGAGTCGGAAATGTTTGGCCTGTTTGTGTGTGAGTGCGTGCTTGCGTGCAGAGTCGCCTGGAGGGGGGAGAAAGAAGAAGGAATGGGTCTCCTCTCGTGTACACGGATAGTGAGAGAGGAGACGTGGTGGGGGAATGAGAGTTTGGAGAGGGGGGAGGAGTAGGAGAGAGAGACGAAAGCACTGGCGGGGCAAAAACGTGTTCACAGTGAAAGAGAGTGAGTTTGGTGAGCGGGGCAGAGGGTGTAAGGGGTGGAAAAGAACGAGAGTGAAGTGGGTTCTGGGAGGGCGGGCAGGGGGGGAAGGGGCACGAGAGGAGGGAGAGTGAGTGAACGACAAGGTCTACGGATGGGCGGGGAGGGGATATAGAGGAGGGGGAGGAGTAGGGCGATGTTGCCAACTCTACGACTATCGTGGTCTCTTCAGCCTCTGTGGCGGGAGATTTCGTGGGTGGGTTTGCTGATCCGTGGCTCTCAAGGTGCGGGTTGGTGGAAAGGACGGAGGAACACCCCCTTCCCACTCTCTTAGGCTTTGGATACTGAGATACTTATTAGATAATAGCATTTTTGCCAATGAAGACTATTAAATGCAGTCTCCACTTATGGGAAAGAGGTCGAGATAACAAAATACATAAATACTAACGGTTCTCTAATATTGGTAGTCTATCTGTAGTGTAGTGCATGCTTGTGAGACTTCGTCTCCTGATTGGCACACATTAGCGATTTATGCTAATGAATCAATAGTCGTAATTACACTAACTTAAGGGAATAGTGTAATGCATGTTGGTGGCTATTCACCCCCTGCCACACACCCTTGAGATGGCTTGCAGGGTACTTTGTATAAGAATATTCACCTGATGATGACGAGCTTCGTTGAAACCTAGGTCGTCTTGTTGTAATAAATCTATGTGGAAAAACTAAGTTATACTTATCATTTAATATGTTTAGCAAATTCCATGAAGTCACGCCCGAGACAACGGAGTATAGATTGTAGATGTTTTGAAGGAAGGAGTAAGTTTAACGTGAACTTCCTCATGTTTCGGCAACCTGGGACAAAGCTCGTGCAGTTATTCGATGATTTTTAAACTTCATCCACATTCACACACTGAATTACCTGCTGTCCCACAAGGGTATGCGGCAAGGTAGGAAGGAAACTAGAATTATTCATTTTTCGAATAAAGTATATGGCAACTTACTCCGATAAAGTAAATAGACATTATAGTGTATCCGTAAACCATCTAGCAAAGTTGAACAACGATTAGATTGATGATATTAAACGAGAAATCAAATACCAGATATCGTCATTCATATCAATAGACGTTTTCAAGGGGGAACAAAATGTACTCTGCTAATGAGGTAAGTCATGAAAAAAAGATGATTTTTTACACCGTATAAAAATCTCGTAAGACATTTATTTTCTCTGGTGTTCCAAAATGGAAAATTTTAACATAATCTGTAGAGCTCTAACATATTTCTACTCTAGAAATACTTAATCAGTAATTCTTTTGCGAAAACGTTCAATTCGTCTGAATCGGAGTACAGCGCCATTCCTCTGTGACCGACACGATAAATGACAACTTATAAGAGCAATTGACTAAAGTAAAAACAACATATTAATCATAATAGTAATGCCTAAAATTATGTTCATAAATTCATTTCCCTCTTGTGTGAGTAATTTCTCTCAGTATATTTAAAGGCTGCGGACTCCTCGAAGCTAGTCAGTCTTAGCACACGAACCATGAGTTTCGCACTAAGAGCATTTCAATACCCCATTTTTGCCTCAACTACCAAGAAATAATGTTGGATCATTACATCCATAGCTCAAGGTGGGGTTCAATTCCGAGTAGGGCACTCACTAATAACGACAGGGTCACAATCCAGGTTTGAAAACAGTTAATCCTTATCCAGTTCAGTTATACCTTCAATTACGTTGGATTATTTGCTTAGTACAAGACATGTTGACAGCATATCAAGGAAACCGAAGCCGTAATAGTAGTATCCGTTAAAGTACTGAATAGGTATTCCATGGTCTTCGGCATTCTATGGTAAAGGTATAGGAATTTAAGTTGGGATCAATGCCTTGCACCGACAAATGATATCAGGTGGAGATTATGTAGTACTATTTTCTAACTCGTTAAGGCCTTTCCGAGAGAACATCAGTATTTAAAATGCAGCGGTTGGCTCCGCGGTATTTCATTACCTCGCCTCTTAGTGACAGCAACAAAAGTAGTCACTTTCTAGCGACCATTTAATCGATGAAAATCGCCATATAAAATATTTAGAATTTTCATTCAACGGTCTTTTCGAAAAATATCGCCAGCATGCGTTTACGAGTGGAAGAATAGCATTGCTGCCGGAATGCTTGAAAATCAAGGCAAGGTTTTCGTTAAGTGATGGTCGAAACTAATTCTAAAATCATTCGATTCAACCTTTCTGTTCCTCTAATTTTTTCGTACCATCTCAGGGCCTTACATAGCATTTCTAACAAACAAAGCACTCAATCTCTTTTTGTACCAAAACGACTGGCAAAAATATATTTCTGCGGTAAACAAAGCATGTTTATTCAGGGGAAATATTTTCATCCTTCTTTCGCAGCACATTTCTAGGCAGAGATAGCTTATATCGATAGTTTCGCTGATGTGTTAATTTTGAGTCACGCATTGAGGCTTTGGATTTTTTCCATTAAAATTAACTCATATGGCCGTGCTATTTAGTAGTTATATCACCATTATCTAATACGTATAAAATAAGTTACACAAATTCAACTAATGGATAAATGTTTACCGCTGGAATTTTCGAGTATTAGTCGGAAAATATTCTAAGATGCATCAATAAAATGTCACAACTTGAAGTAGTTAATATGCAGATGTAAACCATAGAATTTACCTAATACTTGTATCCTTATCTGCTGCCTAGTAATTACAGCACCCCGTGCATGTTTTCATCATAGTACTTGAATCTCTGTGCGTTTATCTAGTTGCAAAATACATAAATACTAACGGCCTCTAACATTGGTAGTATATCTATAGTGTAGTGCATGCTTGTGAGACCTCGTCTCCTGACAAGCTTTACCGATTTCTGCTAATTGCATCATTAGTTGTAGCTACACTAACTTTAGGGTTGAGTGTAATGCATATTGGCGACTACTCACCGCCTACCACTTGCCACCGCCTACCACTTGCCACCGCCTACCCTGAAAGCCACCCTTGAGGTGGCTTTCAGGGTATTTTGTACATGTAGATAGATGAAGTTTTACTATCTCAGGGCTGAGTCAAACGTGAATTAGAAAAGAGATTCTCAGAAAATCGCCACAAATGAAAATTTTTATTCAAGGTGAAAATGCCGAGAAAATGAGGTTCATTGTGTGAATGAAGATCTCCGAATAAGCGGAGCAGATACTCAATTTAGGCGTCAAATTCTTAAACTGTGCTTTAATGCCTTCGCAATAGTGGCACTTGACACAATCTCTTGACGAGGTGCTCTAATCGAATAAATTAGTGTACATGTAACGACCCAGAGTTCATCTACATCTAAGGAGTACCGTGCAAGCCACCACTAGGGTGTGTGGCACGGGATGATTCCCCACCAGGCATGCAGCACTCGTCCCAGTTCAAATCAGTACCCAGAAACCAGAAACTGGGAGAGTGCTACGTATATGAACATGCAATACACTGGTAAAGAGACAAAGAGTAGTTAATATTACTAATACAGTAACTTTATAAATGCTACGAGGTACTACTTCATGCAGAAAAAAAATAATACCGGACATTTAAAGCGGGGTGAAGTGTTAGTAATGATGTCATGTTATTAAACACAAGTGAAAAGTCTACTCTACCTAGAGACGGTTGCAGTTTTATTTGATGATCCCTTACTGTACGCGGAAATAAATTACATTTTAAATCTATCGGTTCTGCAGCCTTTTTCCTTAATCCTGTGATCGTTTCTACATTAATACGTTGGCAAAATATGTTGAACTTCCGAAAAAAAATATTCTGCTTCGTTCTTGCGCAAAAAGTACGCAGTACATGCCTTCAGTACAATTCTTGCATCTCTGTCCATTTATGTAAATGCAAAATGCTAATTACACTGCATCGGCCTAATTTGCTTGGTATTACCATGTACCGACTATTCTCCAGCCTCACTCCATCCAGCCACGCGGAGATAGGTATATTCTTGCATTGACAAAGCGGTAAATGGTTCGGCAACGCTGTATGGGAGAGGCGGGTGGTGTTCAGGGGAAGGGGGGAGCGGTGTGCTTGCACGGAGGCGGACTACCTCCTCGCCCTACGTCGTGCAACGGGAATCCCGGGAAGGTGAAAGAGAATGGGGGTGGTATGATTCAAGGAGGTGGGAAAGAGGGTGGGATGAATATGAGAAGTGAATCCTTCACTCTTCTTTGTGCATGCGGAGGAGGAGCCAACTCCCCGCACAATGCGCCCTCGAGGCTGTGGCCGGGGTGGTATGGGGTGGATCGGGGAAGGAGACGACGCGTCGTCCGGCCTGGTAATCGAAGACAAAAATAATTCATAGGCGGCTTATACTCGGTAAATGAATATCAAAGCTGTCCATCATGACGGCCTTTGGAAGAGAGTTCGAGCGACTGAAGACTTTCCTTGAACGCGTGATAGTACTGTAACCTAACCCGGTCACAATTTTTAAAATAAGAATTCTGCCCCGCGTTGAGAGTCCATTATGCAACCTAAGTATTTGATGCCTTGTTAACTACCGGTCACATATGCATCAACCTACCTTAATTACCAAATTTCCGGCTACTCATCGATAGAAAATACATAAAATATAATACCAGACACATTAAATAATAACACGTACATATAAAACATTGAACATGCAGATTTATTCACCAGAACATTTGCAATTTATTCATGCACGTTAAACTTTTGGGCACAATTTAACAACAATAATTAATTACTACGATTGTTTCACAAGTTGAATTAACATAATTTTTATAACTGATCATTCACCATTGACATATACAAGTCTTTAACTCTGGAGATTTAAATTAGTTAGGACTGCTTTAATTTTGCAAGTTTCTTATCAAATGTCTTTGGCCACTGCAAATATTTCTGTTTTATGAATGTCTGGACTGGAATTCCTTTAATTATTTTTCAATATTAGGTTTCATAACAACACATCTACATCTACATCTACGAAGTACCGTGCAAGCCACCACTAGGGTGTGTGGCACGGGGTGATTCCACATCAGGCATGCAACACTCGTCCCAGTACAAATCTGGACGTCGCACGTTCCCCTGGCCGCTAGGAGCAGACAAAAAAGCAGTCAGGAGAACAGTGCGCAGTCAAACAAGAATCTGGGAGAGTGCTACGTTAATTAAAATACAAACATGCAGTACGCTGCTAAAGAGACATCTAGAGGTTAATATTACTAATACTATTAATTTATGAATCATTTATCACTTATCGTGACTCTGATCCTGATGCCCCTGGGATCCTGAGACCCCACTTAGAATATGCCGCCAGTATTTGGGATCCTTATGAGATAGGCTTGGAAACTGAGTTTGAACGCGTGCAGCGAAGATCGGCAAGATATGTTAAAGGCCGTTATGATAATCTAGTTAGTGTTACTGACCTTTTGCAGCAACTGGGATGGGAAAAGCTTTCAGACCGTCGATTAAAATTTAGACTAAATCTATTATGTAAGTTCCAAACCGGTCTATTCTCTGACGACGTTGATAATATTTTACGAAATCCGACATACTACGGTAGATCAGATCATGAGAGTAAAATTAGGGAACTAGACTGCAGAACGGATAGATTTAAGATGTCATTTTTCCCACGAACGATAAGGGACCATAATAGCTGCCATGAGACTTTTATCTAGGTTTGTCGTTAGGTAGTGTAGCTCTTAGTAGTAGTAGTACTCCTAATACTTGAATCCTTATCTATTACCTTGTACATACTAACAGCACGCCTAGCATGTTTTCTACATGGGTCTTGAGTCCCTGTCCATCTGTGTAGTTGTAGAATGCATGTATATTGAGGTCACTCTCCATTTTGATGACATCGGTAGTGTAGTGCTGCATGCTTGTGAGGCTTCGCCTCATGACAAGCATTAGCGATTTATGCTAATGCATAATTAGTCGTAGTTACACTAACTTTAGGGTATAGTGTAATGCATGTTGGTGATTACTCACCCCCTGCCACACACCCCTGAGGTGGCTTGCAGGGTATTTTGTAGATGTAGATGTAGATGTACTCTTTCTACTCCCGCGTTCTCCTCCTCCGCCTCCTCAGGTTCCTCCGCATCTTTAATTCCTCCCGTGATCATTTCCTGCGTTCTTCCTACGGTAACCCGATGATGTGTGTTTCCCTTCTACGGAAACACTTTTATCTTTAATTATCCCTCTCTACGTCGCATTTTTTCTACATCTCTTCTCCCGTTCGTCCTTCTTCCGCGCTTCTCGCTTTCTTATCCCTCTCAGCACTCATTGTTACTGTTTATAATTCTTTTCGTATCTTAGTATCGCCATCTTAGTTGTTATTTACCTATACACCCTACGTTTTGTATTGTTACCTTCGAAATTATTGTTAATATTGCTATTTTTATTTAATAATGACATCTAACCTTGATGATCGCGGAATATTAATGAATTATATTGGACGTTGGGTTATAGTACTACGCTGGCGAGGGATTAAGGTAGTTTGAGCGATATAGTTCCCTAGTCATAATGCAGACCATATTCGAATTTAATTTTTTAATTTTACCGTATGTAAGAAGAGTAAAGTAAATATTGTAATAAAAAATGGCGCAAAATGTAGTTATATATGACCGAAATTCTCAGTACCAAGTTAAATAAAAATAATCTACATCAGTCTCTAACTTGACTCATTTTTTCACGTCGTACGGCTAAAAAGTCTTCAAAACGTCAGGTTTGTGGCAATTCTGAAAGTATTACCGCGGTGAGTAGTAGATTAATGTTTATAAATAGCTGATAATACCTACAAACTACACACCGTTAGTTTTTTGATAAAATTTAGGTGTTATGAATTCCAAATTTTTTCAATATTCTCCCTCTGGAACGCTCAGCCTTAATCTATCCCATGTAAAATAGCTTGTATTTTCCGGTAACTTTCTTGCAAAGTAGTTCGGCAAAGGTTCGCTCAAACTACCCAAAATAAATCTTTTATTCCTTATCAAAATGTTCAAGTATTTGGACTTGTCAATGTGTAGGAGCGTCTAAAGATATTTCCTTCGATTCGGAGGTGCCAACGCCACGAGATTGGAGCTTATCGTTTGTGGCCGCAGGGGCTCCCGAATGCCCAATTTATGAAAACGCCACGTCTGTTTTCTATTTTAGACAGTATGCGGATCATCTCCGCAAATCTCTTGAGCCTCTCGATATTACTTTTTCTGCTGTGCGAATAATATTAGTTGTACATTCAGAAGATGGCGTAACCAAGGAGGAATTAAAACTCGCCGAATTCCTATTATAATATATGGTAACGGCCCATTAAATGCAGCCACATTAATTCCGCTAATTTAATACCCTTCGCTGATAAGTAATAGCCATGTTATTTATGTGAATTCGATTTTTACGTTGAAGAGGAGCCATTTTTATTAAAAATTATGAAAAGTTACCTTTATGAAAAATGTTTTCGACTTTCCTGAGGTTGGACAACACTTGGTTTTATTGTTAGTATGAAGTGAAAATGTCTTCTTAGCGGAATTTATTTTCTGCAGTTTAAAGTTGTTTATCTGCGACCAATCAACGTGCGTAGCTTTTCTGATTTGCAAACAAAAACATTGTCCATAAATTGCCATTAGAACATATTGTCACTAATAATATCACCGGAAAAATTCTGAAACTATTAGAAAAATGTGCGCACGTAAGTGTTAAACTTAGGTTCCCCACATCTACAGTAGAATTTCAAGATAAAGCTTTATGGGACCTTAGGGCTCTGGGTTCGTGAAAATTCAAGACTGGATGGTATCTCAAGAGTGTCTCATTGAGGGCCTATCAGTGGCAGGCTGAGGACCCTATTTTCGGAATTAGTGAATGAAATTGTTGAGGAAGAATTTGAATGTAGTCTGAATACTGATGGCACGGAATTTCCATCTATGAGTTAATGTTTTAGGTGGTTTACTGAGAAATAACTTAGTCGATTTTAAATTTATTTTCGAAAAATTAATGTAATCGGCCTGAAGGTAGGTTGTGATAGGTCATCTTACCTCATGATAGAGATATTTGATACCCCTCTCGTGCTCAGGCATTATGCAGCATTGGCGACTTAGGAGTCCGTTGCGTTAATCAATTGACAACGGAGCTGACTGCCTACTTCGCACGCGTTATACTGGAGTCTATGAGTTTCCGCGTCAGTTTTACATTGTTTCACGAATTCGGGACCTAGCCACTCACTACAACATTAATGTTGATTCATGTGTGACCTGAGGCTTGAGGTGAAATTAGACACTCTGCACTTGAGTTCTTTGCAGTGGTGGAATAAAGTGCCGTCAGAGTGGAACGGCTGCAACCGTAACTGTTTTGGTCAGAAATCAGTTTCAAATAACTGCTGCAAAAAACTGATTAATTTCGTGATCTGCAGCTGGGACGTTGCGCTCTGTGCTGTGCAGCGGCAACCTATTGCTGAAGCTGTCTCTTTGCACTGCTCGTGTTCCTGGATTGCGGTTATAAGCAACAATTTGTTGGATTTGTGTCTGTTGCAGGCGGTTGCCACAGCCACGTCCATACAGGGCGATAATCGCCGGATACATGTTGACGGGCGATGTTGCCCAGCGATATTGACGGAGTGTCTGGATACAAAGAAACATCGCCCGTGTTGCTCGGCGGTAAAGATCAAAGGATGTTGCTGTTTTAGTGTTTCCCACTCCGAATGGAAAAAATCGCTCTGTATGAACGCACATCGGGCAACATAGAGAAGATTTTTGTGACAAGTCGAGGCGGTAGATTCATCGGTCTTCATTAGAATGACAATTCCAACACAAATGACCACTCTTTATAGAATCGCATACTATTACAGGGAAGTATTCTCGTCCCATTCTCAACTTCACTAAGTAAACACCTCGAACCAGGGTCGAACTTCATCAAAGCAGCTGTTCATCGGCCTGTAGTGAGTTTCCCGCATCCGCAGTCACGGTACAAATTCTGCATTCGTTCAAAAGGAAATGGCTCATAAAGATGCCTTTTCCGTGTACGGAGAAAATGTAGCAACAAGGATGTGTGAAGCAAAATAAAGTAGCCGTTCTGTATCAATTGCAGAGCATGAAATAGACAATTTACTTTTTAAGTTAGAAATCTGGTACTTTGACGTGAGCTCGTCACCCTCAACCACACTTAAGTAAAGACTCGTGCTCAAGCAGTACATCGTGTTTTCCGCCAAATACGCCATCTCTATCATATTCCACAGATGACCGCGTTTACACTCAATTGGAACCCAGTTCTTCATAACCATATCCCGTTGATACGTATGATTCACATTTTGCTACACCAATTAGAAACATGAAAGAATTCAGTTTAAGCAAGTTTCTGGTGCCTAAATTAAACATAGTATCGTAGAAAAAACTAAAAACAATAAAATTAACAAAATGTCAATTCCTTCATATTTCTACTTTCTGAATATCCGTTATGTTACAGACTCCGATGCATATCTGTATATTTCTTTGTACGTTTGTGAGTATAACTGGTATAACCTCCTAATAATAAATTCTAATGACATTGAAGTCAGTTAAAATGAGTTACTTATTTTATGCTTACATGGCAATATCCACCTAGAACTTAAATTATTACCTATCACACTTCGGGCACTGTCTTTGAAATGTACTGCTTCGAAGCTCGAAATAAGTGTATGAGGCTGGAGTATTAATCATCAGTGGCCAAATATCTTAAAGAAATCATCAGCCTTGTTGCAGGTGGTATAGCGGCTCTCCAATTTGAATCAAATTTCACAATTTTCGGGGCAACCAATAGAAACAGCTCCTCAAAATCACTTTTAGTAAGGCGGAAAAAGTTCTTGAAAGAGGAACCATCTTTAAGAATTAACTCTCCGAGCATTGAGTCACCCTTAATTTCACCTCCCATCAAATGTTTTTGTTTCCACCACCTTCTCTTCCTTTGTGTCCCACTATCCACGACAAACGCAGCAACAACGTGTGAATACATTTTTCTACAAACCAGATTGAACACTGATAGCAATTTACACTGGGAGAAGTTGCCGGTTCACCGGCACCAGTGTGGGCAGGCAACATCGGCGGATACATGTATCCAGATACAAATAGCTGTATCCAGTGGCGATGTTGCCGAGACTAATGTTGTCGGTGCCCAGCGATTATCGCCCTGATGTGGACGTAGCTAACAAATGCCTGCCCATCGTTGTAGACAGAATTAGAACTGTGAAGTATTTTTCATGAATCCAAATGAAATTATTACTTAAAATAAGTGAAAGATTTCTTATTACATAATATACAGAACTACCAGCAATGTTTCAACAGTCCCGATCGATCGCTCGCTGTTTGGCCCGGTTACGAAACAGTTGCGATGAAACTGTTTTGTTCATTTAGTGCCACAAATAGTTCTTTGCCCTTCCAATTCGTCGCATCTTCGGAGGACCTTGGAAATCTAGAGGGTCTCTCTGCTCGCGGTGGAGACGGTGGCGAGCTGCCCCCGGGAAGCCCTTTTCCGCCTCCGGACGGCCTCCCTCTCTTTGAGGGATGTGGGTGAGGGAGGGGAGAGGGGAGAGCCGGCAGCTGCCAGCCAACGGCGGACCTGAAACTTGATGGGATGGGGCAGGTCGCCTGGGCAACGGGAGAGTGGGATGGGAGGGTGAATGGAGGAGAAGGGGGGAAGAGGGCTTGGTCCAAGCAGTGTTTTGTGTCAGGAGAATGCGGGAGGAGGAGAAAGAGGTGTACTAAAAATGATTGGGTTGGGTGGCGGTGGAAAATGATGGAGGGTACTAACTCATGCAGCGGGGGGCGCAGAGATGAGATGCACTCCTGTTTATACGGGTGGGAAAAAGATGTGGAAAAAACATGGCCGTCGCTCGAAAAATTATTTGGTCGGGAAGTGACATAATAGATGGAATTCGGAGGGACCAGGGGAGGGGAGGAGGGGGTCGCGGTTGGAAGGGTTAGGGTTGTTGATGCCGTGCCACCCCTGCCACCTCGTCATCTAATTTGTGATCTAGTCGACTGAGGAATGTCTTCCAATGGCCGCGACCTTTTAAGATTAATGTATCCACTGGTTTGTGAGGCCATTTTTCTCGTTCCGATATCATCGTGCCCACGGAACTATACTGTATGAAGTTTACGCGCCTAGGGTCAATACTGAGAATAAATAGCCTAAACAATGAGATCGGGGTAATTAAATGGGTGGTGTTGAAAAGGAATTTCATCTCGTCTCACCTCAGACGTAACATCTGAGGTAAGACGGTGACGTCTCACACTCGTTGCTTACTGACAGAAGCCTTCACTCAAAGAAAATAGGTAGTGTTAATAGGTAATATGTTCATTCCACTGCCAAAGCTAATCACAACGTTATATCCTTCAACTTTTCTTTGATCTTTTCCAAAGTAAATTAACTGTTGGTTTTGTAGATCACAAAGAGCGATAACCATTCTTGAAGTCTTTCTAGACAACTCGGACATTATTTGTTACACATTTTCTCCTTCTAAGCTACTATAATTTTTACTATCCCCCTTTTGTTACAAACCATTGATCAACCTTTTCTTTCTCTATCAGCTAGTGACCTACAGCATCCCCAGGGAATTTGAATACTCTTACATATGTAATAATTACATGCATAATAAGTATATGAATACAATGTACTAGATTTTTTATGCCTACTTATAATTCCTGCATCAGTTATTGCCAAAAACGTATGGTTAATGTTTAAACATGTTTTATTCTATTTATTTAGGTTGGTTTAAAAATATTCCTGTATCCATTACACTTCCTTACATTAATCGCGCTTACTGAATGTATGCTTACTCGTGCAGCTAAATTGAAGCAACTTTTCTCTTTAATTATAATATTTTTTAAGAACGATGTCATAACCTCGAATCCACTTTCTAATCAAGGTCATGATTACTACACAGCTTCTCCCACCCCTGGAACACGACACTTACGAGACGTAGAGAATGAAAGAGAGATAGATAGAATGAGTAGGGGTTCGTGTTTCGCCGAGGGCGCTGTCAGGACAGCGAGAACAATAGGCGGAAAAGAGAATAAAAGGAGAAACAAGGATGGATATAAAATATTTTAGTCCGATGAAGAGTGTGTTAGTAAGCGAGTATGAGTAACTGTCGGAAGAGCTGGTGAAATAGAACAAGGATGGTTAAGAATCGCGAAAGAGTGCTGCAGGGTTGCCGGATTCTGAGTATGAAGTTGTTTCATCCATACGCTGCCAACCCCAACATCTCCATGCAACATTTTCCTTCCCTCGTCCACCGTCAGACCCTCCCTTCTGTTCCTCCCCTCATTCGCTCTAAACAAACATTCCTCCTCTTCCCTCAGTCTCATTTCATGGTTTAATCATCGGTATAGTTTTGGCGATCCAATTTCGCCTTAATGGTGACGTTGGTGATTCTCTGCTCCTTCCGTCCGTCGTTCCTATGGCATCACTGACAGTAGGTGTGTACCATACTGCCATCACAGCTACCAGGCGATACAGATGTCGGCGTTCCAGACTAATCGCTGTTATGGCTCGTTTCGGAGGGGTCGTATTTTTAAATATGGTCGTTGAGTGTACCACGCGTGCGGTGCTGCGCTCGACGCCCGGAGGAAGGGATGATGGGGGCGCCCCCCTTTTGGGTTCTCCATCTGTCCCACCCCCTGCCCCTTCAAGGGTTGCAAGGGGGGTGAGGGATGCGCTCGCGGTTGTGGGGCAAGACCCCTTCGGTAGGAATTTCGTAGTCCGGGGAGAGTGCGTTACGAATCTCTGATTCATCGGGAGTTCCCGCGAGCGGAGCCGTGAAATTCGGAAGCCCGTTAATCTCTGAAAGCGCTTTTCGTCCCGTTGCCGAATCAAAAAGAGCGGACAAAAACCTCACATGCTCTCACCTTTGTGCATAAACAATCTCCGTCTCCCGTTGCCGTGGAACATAATTCAAAATGTTGCTAAGGTAAGCATTCGTCCCGGTTTCTGTTGGGGCTCACCACCTGCATTTCCTTGGCAGAAAAAAACGATTACCCGGGTATACCCGAATCGTAAATTTCCTGGCGAAATCCACAGCGCCCCCCACTACATTTCCGTGCTATAAGAAGATATCCACCGGAAGACATCAAATTCTGTTTTTTCAAGATGAATTAGAAACTATTACCCCATAGTAGCTCGTCATGAAACCGTTGATGGATTATAACTTTTCTACTGCTGATAGACTCTAAATGTGATTGTTTTATTTCCCAAAAAACATGCTTGAATTTGAAAAGGTGCATTCGTTTGTAAAGATGAAACGTCAAGGATATTAATAATTTAAAGAACTGCGGAACTGGCCACAAAGTAACTTTAACGGAGTCACCGCTGATGGTCACATAGTTTTGTGAAAATCACAATGAAAAACGCATTCACCTGGACTGGGATTCGAACCCAGACCCCTCGATTTCGAGTTTTCATATACGAATCCAGTTTCTGGTTAGAATGATGTGCTCATTTTATGATTCCGGTTTAATGGTATATGGATAGGCAAAATATTAGAAGTTGGAAGACGCCATTTTGATACGAAATACTCATATTCGAAAAATGTACCTATGCATTTGAGATAACGACATTTACTGAAAGCCGGCATAGATTTATTTTTCACCTCAGGAAGAAAAAATTGAAGATGAAACTCGATTGAAATTTTATAAGCTTAATTATAAGATAAAGAATGTAGTGTCAGAGAAACTAAAGGAGAGAATATGAAATGATGTTGTTTTATAATGAGAATAGTGTAAAAAGAGATGATTCTGAATTTCACACCACTCCCTTTACTCCGCATGAGTGTGCTAACATTCCAACCCCACCTTCCTTCCACCAAGTCAATGACTACCGTTCCCATTATGATCCATCGATGTTTGCATTCTACTCCTGAGTCAAAAGTAAGGCAAAGGACGTGATCGACAACCTCTCATGATTTTCAAGTGGGCTTTATGTTCACCTTGATTCTGGCAGTCTTCAGATTTTATCCTTAATCGAATATACGTAGCCCTAAAATCTGCATTAGGTAAACAATCGGAAATTAAGACATTCTACCATTAAATTTCCAAATATAAGAATTGAGATAACGGTAATATTTTTACGAGCTCAATAATACGCCTCATGCTCAACAGAATAGTTGTAGAATTACATCTCAGACGGAATAGTGCCATTGAATCAATGAAAATGATTTCTGATTGGTACACCAGAATGATCAACTCAAAACACCATATAAGGCAGTGAAATTAATCTGTGTCCTGAACCTGATCAGGATATGAGGAGATTTTTGAGACAGAAATTGATATTTTCTTGAGTGAAACCCGAAATCCTCAAAATTTATGAATTAATGGTAAATAAATATTCTGATTTGGGGCAAGGGCACAACCCAAATAGTTTCCATGCGACGCATTACATACTTGTACACGAAAATCGCATGAGACCCGAAGTGAGACGTCGATGTGCGCAAGTACATGAGCGAGATGTCCACAATGCCGTGGCTGCGAAGAAGTTGATCTTCCGGGTTAAAGTTCTTACACGGTAATTAACACGGTTGTGAATAATGTAAGAGAAACAATTGCACTTTTCCACAAATTGTTTTATTGCGTACAACGCGTTTCGGCTCACAGAGCCATCATCAGGTACAAGGCTCTGTGAGCCGAAACGCGTTGTACGCAATAAAACAATTTGTGGAAAAGTGCAATTGTTTCTCTTACATTATGAAGAACTTCCACGATATCTCGCCTGAATCTGTTGAATTTATTACGGTTGTGAATAATATTGGATGGAGGAGGAGGATGGAGAATGTGTGGTGGACGGAAAGGAAGAAAAAATGAGTAAGTGCTGAAGAAGTGCTTGGTATGGTGGGTGAGGAAAGGAAAGTTCTGGATGAGGTTAGGGGAAGGCAGGGTTGGCGGCTGGAAGCGGTAAGAGGGGCGATGGTTTGCGGAAGTCCGTGATAGAGGGAAGGATGTTGGGCGAGCGGGTAAGGATAAGAATGAGAATAGGTTTTATGGACGGGATGAAGAGAGGTAGGACTAACACTGAGATGAAGAAAGAAATACTAGAGGTAGAGGGGGCACTGAACGTGTAAGAGTATCTTGGATTTTCTTTGACTTTCATCATAACCTATCTTTAACCGGTAAATAACTCAGTTGATGATGATTTTGCCGGCGATACAGCCGGCTCCTCCAGGTCGCAGGTCAAGTATGTGTCCGCTTTAACTTCACCGTAATATCCTCCACAAAAAATAGATAAACCCGTTGGTATATCCGAAAGATCAAATTTTTCGCCCTCATAGCACCGCGGGTGCATTCAGCTTAAACTGGTGAGGCAGAGAAGGAGACACGAGTTCGTCCGGCCGCGGATTTTACACTCCAGACATCTCGGTGCCTTGCCGTCGCACTTATGTAAGTAGGAGGTACATACTTCCGTGCGTCCTCGAGCACTGTACAGTGCACAGAGTGTCCCAATGCCCTTTCAAGAGCATCTGCCACGCGTCGCACTTCCCCCATCCTAAACCCTCCCGTTATGGGAGTGGTGCAGCAAGCCAGTCAGTGGGGCTCGGAAATACTTCTTCATGGGGGGGCATGAGGGGGGAAGAATAATAACGCTATATCCGGATCGCCAGGCCGCGAACCGAAAACAAAATAAAGAGCGTAAAATACTCTCCAGCTCGCACGTATACTCTCGAACTCGTTTCTTTAAATATTCTCCGGGAGGGGGCTTTGGGGAGGGGGGGTGGGAAGTGAGAGTGAGTGAGAATGAGAGGTTACTTGGGTGCAGTGAGCACGCATCTACATCGGAGCGGTCGACCGGATGCGGGCACTTTGTCAGTTAGCGCGGGCACATCCCGGCGGTGATAAAACAATTGAGAGGCATGGATGCGGCTATTTATTACAATTAGATCTGTTCACGACTGCCATGAACTCTACTGCTTAACTTCATGGAAGTAATAATTGCTCAGTTTCACTCAAAAAATTTACTTTTTATTACAGTGACTCTTACTGAAAAAACATGCTAGAAAAAACATAAATCCAAATGCCAGTAGTGTCACTTGGTAATGAGAATAAGCATTGAAATAAAATATCTTGTCAGATTACAGCAGTTGAATTGAGTGTACGCCAGAGCATATTCCATTTCCAACGCTTTCCATTTATTGAGATATAATTGAGATTCTTGGTGACTTGTATATGTGATGGGGTGAAGTCCGACATTAAAGTCATTTGCTCGTTATAGAAGTTGGTAGGTTGTGTTATTTGTAGGATTATAATGGAAAGAAAACATTGATGAATAGAACCCGGTGTCGGTATTAGCTCAGTTTTAACTAGATAGGCTTAGTGGGTCCACTGTTTGACGCTCAAACCGGAGGACAGACTCAAGTATGGCACCTAAATAAGGTTAGTGATTCCAATGAAACATTTCTGCCAATGCCGATCCTGAAACTCAAACCCGGGTGGCATGGAAGGAAAACCAATACCTACTCCAACCATCACACCACCTCGATTACTATAATTAAGATATCAGGCCGCTTTACCTTGGTGAAAAGCTTATTCACAGTGGATCTGTAAAAGTAGTGGTAATTTATTTTCTTTTTTCCTTTTATGCTCTCTCAACGGTGACGAGAATATGTGGAATAAATTTACGTTCAACGAGAGAAACGGACTGCGAACTTAAACCTTTCCTTTTACGGTCCAAAATAATTACACGTGGATATCTTGCTTTAAATTAAGCATAAATATTGCTTTAAAATTATTTGGCTAGCAATCATCCATCTTCCCACTTCCGTGGGGTGGTGGTTCTCTCTTGCGGAGGCCATGTGGTTAACATTTAGACTTAGAAATTTAGAAGTGTAGCCCTCTAGCCATTGGTTTGTTTGGCCATTTGAGGAGACAACCGGCAACCGAGGTCATTACAACCATTCATCTACAACCATTGTGGCATACAGTACCATTGAGGAGAGGTGAGTGGGTTACGGGAAGGAGTTTTCGGGGAATAAAGGAGCGGCTAGAGAGAAAAGCGGCGTCAGCCTTAGGCTATTCATAATGCTTAGGGGTTGATAATATTCCATCTTATCCAATTGTAGGAGTACTGACCTTAAAGTGATCTCTTAAGAGCACCCAAGTAAGATCAGATAATGACAATAAAATTAGGGAACTATAATGCAAAACGGACAGATTTCAAATGTCATTATTTCCGGCGAACGATGATAGACCATAACACCTGCCAATGAGATTTTTAACAACTAGGTTTGTCAATAGGTAGTGTAACTATTTTGTTGATTTACTCCCCAATACTGGTATGCTTATCCGCTACCAAGTACTAAGAGCACGCCGTGCATGCTCTCAGTATAATTTTTGTATCTCTGTCCATTTATGTAGCTGCAAAATACTAACGATCGTTCTATCATTGGTAGCATATCTATAGTGTTGTGCAAGCTTGTGAGGCTTCGCCTACTGAAAATCATTAGCGATTAATGATAATGTATCAATAGGCACAGTTACACTAACTAACTTTAGTGTAAAGGATGATGGTGACTACTCGTCCCCTGCCACACAGCCTTGAGGTAGCTTCCAGGGTATTTTTTAGATGTAGATTTAAGTATGGGGATACATATGAAAAGGCTCCGATACCACTGGTATCGGAACCCGGGCTCTCGGAATGGGAAGCTAGAACTCAAACACCATCCCCCTACCACTTGTGACACCGCGTTGCTGATCTAAAGAGCGGTGCCTGAAACCAATTATGAGCCGAAAATGCCACACTGTGGCGGGAAGACGTATGCCCGAGGAAAATTCGGCAGATGATTTCTTGGAAAACAGAAGTCTTGATTTTTACGCACCGGTGAAACGAAGGAAGATGGTCTTTTTGGAACTTTGCTCGTATAAGGCGCGTCCAATTTAAAAAAAAACATCCTCGTTTCGATGAAGTATCGCGTTCTAGACAATGTAATGCACCGACTGGTAGTGTAGCTAATTAATTGAACTGCTCCTTAATGCTGGTATCCTTATCTGCTACTTAGTACTAACAGCACGTCGTCCAGGTTGTCTGTATAACTTTTATATTTCTGTGAATTTATTCATTTCATTACAGTAATCTACCGGTTAAAGGTAGGTTGTGATGAAAATTAGAGAATATCCGACGAACTTTTACACGTGCCGTGCCCTATCTACCTCTAGTATTTCTTTTTTCATCTCAGCATAAGTCCTACCTTTCTTCATCCCGTCCATAAAACCGATTCTCTTCCTTCCCCTTCCCCGCTTACCCAACATCCTTCCCTCTATCACGGCCTTCAGCAAACCATTGTCCCTCATTTCCCCTTCCATCCACCTACCATGTCTTCCCCTAATCTCATCTATAAGTTTCCTCTCTTCGCCCACCATGTCAAGCACTTCCTCATTTGTCTTCCTTTCCGTCCAACGCACCTTCTCCATCCTCCTCCACACCCACATCTCAAAAGCCTTCAGCCTATTTTCGTCTTCCTTTCTCTAGGTCCATGTTTCTGCCCCATACAACGCCACACTCCATATCAAGCTCTTCACCAGCCTCTTTTTTACATCCTTACTTAAGGCCCCCGTCATCAGCTCCCTTCTTTTATTGAACGCTTCCTTCGCTAGCGCTATTCTCCTCATAATGTCTTTGCTACTATGTCCAGTTTCTTCTAGCGTACTACCCAAGTCATTAAATTGATCTACTTGCTCCAGT
Organism: Pyrrhosoma nymphula; assembly: GCA_963573305.1. Lineage (NCBI taxonomy): Eukaryota > Metazoa > Arthropoda > Insecta > Odonata > Coenagrionidae > Pyrrhosoma > Pyrrhosoma nymphula. The sequence continues at coordinate 147,277,572 of OY754328.1, forward strand.
TTGTGACTTCCTACTCATGTTGTTGCTAAATAAATTAATATAACTAGTTTCTCTAACATTGGTAGCATACCGATAGTGTAGTGCATGTTGGTGAAGTATCACGTCCTGTCAAGAATTCGCAGGTTTTGGCTAATGTATTAATAATCGTAGTTTCATTAATCTTTTTAGGGTATGTTGTAGTGCATGTTGGTGATAACTCACCCCCTGCCACACACCCTTCTTGTGGCTTGTAGGGTATTATGTAGATGAAGTGCATGCATGTAACCGCATCGTGTAGTGCACGTCACCGCTGTCACCTATCGCGCGATCAGACGAAATAAAGGGTTTTGTATTTTTTCTTCTTCCAGGAGATATAGGTCTATGAATTTGTAAATTATTTATTCTCTTTGCCGACGTTTCAAATTTTTATACGTGCTTGTTCAAGGCTACAATTTAAATTATTGGGCGTATTGTACTCAAATGATCATGGTTTACAATTTTGGCACATAGTTATGTTAAAAAGTGTATATACATATGAATGTTCAAATTACCAAAAATAACCACACATTTAATTTCCCATTCATAAAAATAATAGATTTAGAATCTAACCTATCCAAAAGATTATTTTCGAAAATGGTGCATATTGCAAAAAAACAAAACATCCTGCTATAAAAAAATCGGCATCGCCAAATTAAGTGAAATTTATTATAATTTAAGTTATGACAATATGTACTTAATTTTATTTTGAGTTTTGAAAGCACCTAAATTTACAACAATTGGCAAACAAACAATAAATAGCAGCGAAGGTATCATCAAACAATTAATTCAAAAGGAACTCTCTCTGAGATAACTTGAAAAATCACATATATTATATACATGTATTTTTTTAACTCAACTATGTACAAAAAATTCTAAACCATATTCAATTGATGTACAATACTCCCAAAAATATTCATTATGGCCCTGAAGAAGCATGTATACAAATACGAAACGTCGGAAAAGAGAATAAATAATTTACAAAGTAATGGATCTATATCTCCTGAAAGAAGAAAAGAATACATAATAATAAAACAGAGGCCATAGAAAGGAATCATCTAAAAAAAGGAATCTGAGCGGCGATCCCTCGTTTCCAGCGGGTTAGAATGTAGGGGGTTCCAGAGGGGCAGGGAGAGGTTCTGGCGAAGGAAGAGGAGAGAGGGGCGATGGGGGAAAATGCTAAGCGTGAGAGTCCTTGACGAGCAGGGGAAGACAAAGGAGGGAGAGGCGGCGACGGCCACCGGGCCTCCATCTATCTCTCTCACTCTCTTGGCTGCATGGAGAGCACGGAGTGGAATGAGGAAGGGCGGGAGGGAGGGAGTATAGGGAGAGGGGTGGAGAGGCAGGGGGTCACGTGAGACAATAGAAAACAGAATGATGAAAGAAAAAAACATTTCGCGGAAGGGGTGCGATGGATTCCATGAGGTGATAAGAGCACGCGGAAGTGTCCCGTGGTGGCGCGAACAGAATCTGCATCTACTCTGTACCCTGCAAAACACCTCAAGGGTGTGTGGCAGGGGATGCATTTTAACCAACAACACCACATTACATGTTACGAATGTCATTGAAACTATGAGTACCTACTAATAGTTCACCAAATATTTGGCAGGAGGTGAATTTTCACCAACACTCACTGATCAATATACTACAAATTAAATACAGAAATTGAGTTTTTGCGCATTGTATCAATTAAATCCGAAAAAACCTACGATAGATTAGCTCATTAGAATAAAATTAGTGAACAAGACTGCTGAACGGACAGATTTAAAATGTCATTTTTTCCGCGAACGATAAGAAACCATTGCAGCTGCCAATGAGACTTTTAATTGGATTTACCGATAGATAGAGTAGATTGATTTACTCCCTAGTGCCTACTACCTTACCCCTACTAACAGCACGCCGTGCATGTTTCAAGTATAACTCTTGCATCTCTGCACACTTATGTAGTTGTAAAATTCATTAAAACAAATACTTTCTCAAGTATTGTTCGTATGTCTGTAGTGCAATGCTCGTTGGTAAAATGTCACCTCCTGACAACATGGGCGCCCATACAATATTTCCAGGGGGGCCAAGACAGGTTTAAGAAGGGGGAGTTTGAGGAGCCCTCTCCCGGAAAGTTTAGTAAATTTGAGGTCTCAGGAGTACCTACATTTTTGGAACACCTTACGTGAATGACAATTTTCTTGAACTTAAACCAATCAATCTGTTAAAAAAACTATCATATTGTTACAAAATTATTAATTTAATCCTGCAAAAACAATAAATAAATTAAATTTCCCCTTCCCTTTTTATTTTTTCAGGGAGGCTAGGGGGGGGGGCGGCCCTCCCCCCTAACCCTGTGTATGGGCGCCCATGCCTGGCAAGTATTTGAATCTTTTCTTTTTTGATGTACCAATAGTGGTATCTTCATTAACTTTATTGTGGAACAATGTAGTAAATGTTGGTGTTGACTCACCACCTGCCACAAGCCCTTGAGGTGGCTTGCAGGGTATTGTCTTCATTATCATAGATGTAGATAAATGCACAGAGATACAACAGTTACAATTACTAGGATGACCGAAAGAGAATGCGACAGAGCGTCGTTTGGCGGAGAATAGAGAAAGGGGCGGAGTTAGCGAACAGCGAGGGACGAGGGGGGGGGGGGGGAAGGGTGACTCGGTCTCCAAATCCTTTCGGCCAGCTTCACCACGAGAGGAGATTTCCATTCTGTTGACGTGGGGGGAGAGATTCACGTGGCCAGAGGAGGTCGGGGAGGCCATTCGGGAGGGGTGGGGAATGAGTCACGGATTTCCGCCTCGGAGAGCAGCTAAGGGGGTGAGTGGATATCACGTGGCGGGGGTGGGTCGGTTTTAGTTTTGAATAGGGTTGGACGCAAGCGTGGTCCGTCTTCACGGGGTGTCTTCGACCCCCCATAATGTACACGTGAAAGCAAAGACAACGGGGATTGAAGTGCCCCGTGCCATTAATTTCACTATTTTCTGGCCATTGCAGACAGCTCTTTGCAAAATGCGATCATGCGAGAGGATCTAAGTTCCAAAAGAAATCCACTGCTAGAGTGAGAGCACAGCACTTCATTACGAGGGAGCCTCTTTAATTATTTTTAATGAAGAAGTCTCCACACTCATCAGTCACTTTTTCGCGCAAATTGCGGAAACAAGTTAGACTAAGGGCCATCCGTGAGCCTCAGGACGCTACTAAATCAATCACAAAGCCCTATTCTTATCACTGAATCCTTCAAAATGTATTATCATTTTGAAGGGTTCATTGATATTCACTTTCACTGAGGTTCGTTCACGTTCACTGATATTCACTTTCACTGAGATTCACTGAGGATCGATCACAGGAATAAGATAAAGGAAATTGATTGCAGAACCGATAGATTTAAAATGTTATTTTTCCCACGTACAATAAGGGATCATAATAGTTGCGATAAATCAATCATATGAAACTCCCACCCTCAACAATTAGAGTAGAATTTTCACTTGTGCTTAATAACACAACATCATTACTAACACTTCACACCGGTTGATTTGTCCGGCATTATTTTATTTTGTTCTCTGCATGAAGTAGCATCTCGTAGCACTCATGAATTAATAGTATTAGTAATATTTACCACTAGATGCGCGTATAGCATTGATCTGCATGTTTGCATGTCCATTTACGTATCACTCTCCCAGTTTCTGGTCGGACTGCGCACTGTTCTCCTGACTGATTTTTGGCCCGCGCCTAGCGGCCGGGGGAGCGTGCGAGGTTCTGATTTGTGCTGGGACGAGTGCTGCATGCCTGGTGTGGAATCACCCCGTGCCACACACCCTAGTGGAGACTTGCACGGTACTTCGTAGATGTAGATAGATATTATTTGTAGATATCATTTATGCATGCAAATTGTGATGGATGTTATTTTGCAAAATTTTACATGAAATACACCTCTGTCATAAAAATGACTGGGTACCAATTATAGGTCAAATACCCGTTAATATTTCATAGAAAGTTCTAAATAATCTAAAGCAGTGTTACCATGTCCATGCTTCAATGGGGGCACTTAATCGATCACATTTCCCAGTAACACTGTTAACACTACTCTATGATTTATTCGGTAAATATGTCTCGGTAGTTGCGTAGCGCTCGTTATATAGCGTCTTTGCACGATAAAACTATTCTGATGTCGCAAATATAGAGGTATGCTCACCAAATCTGATAGCTCAGTTTTATGCTCTGATATCGAAGAGGATAGCTACTCATGTTCATTGACGCTTAATCTGGTGAAGAATCGAAGAAAACTAAATGCAGAAAATATAAAACAATAATACAATAAATTTTTTTATACGGTACTGAGGTGAGGAGATGGCCCCAGAAGGTGTAACAAAGGTAAGTTTCATTTGAAAATATTATGCTTAGACGTATCTTCGGGTCAACACATGAAGATGGATTACACTGATGGAGTCAGGTAACACTTCGTGACATTTTTCTACTCTAAGTATAGTTAACCATTTGATCAATGCGTCCTTGATAATGGCGCATTAAAGTTGAAATCGTTCCGAATAAAAAACATAAGTGGAAAAGCACCAAGTGATTTCTTTTCACCATATTTATGAAGATGGATTCTAGAAAAGCTAGATGGATTCTAGAAAAAGATGAACTGATGAACAAAAAAAGATGAAAGATGAACGGATGATGATGAAAAAAGATGAATGAAGATGACTGCGCGTGAATCCTGAGAAGTCTGCTGCAACATCCTTCTCCTTAAAACGCAAAACCATCTCCTTTACCTACGAACTTTCCAAGCACCCTATACCTTCTGTTAGTTCCCACAATGACATAGGGGTTACCTTTGATAAAAAGTTGATGTTTCATGAACATATTTCTGGTATTCCTAAAAAGGCAATGTCGATAGTGGGAATTCTCTATCGGCTCAAAGAAATAACGGACCCATTTGCCCTAAAATCTGTGTTTCTTGGATGTGTACTACCCATCCTAGAATATTGCTCTCCCATCTGGTCAACTGCGTCCCCCACCACTCTTAAATTACTCAACCGCCCCCTTAACTTCTTTTTAGCCATAGTCCGTCATCGCGTGCCCTCCCTTAGACATAGCTCATGAGAAGAAATCCTATCATCTCTTGGCCTATAACACCTCTCCCTTCGCCGGCAGACTTCGGACCTTAAATTCCTGCACTCCATCATGAATGGGTCCTTCCGCTCTGATCTTCTTCTTTCCTATTTTTCACTCCGCATCCCAGCCCGCATCACTCACAATGAGTCTGTTACACACACCCAAATTCCGTCTCTCCATTTCCCAACGATCACTATTCTACCGCCTACCTTCATCTTTCATTGCCCTAACTAATAGTCGCCCCACCCTTGACCTTTTCTCCTCACGCAACGTCTTTTTCTCCCAAGTGAAACGTAATGCGTAACATTCATGTCATCTTCGCCTCGTTCTTGCCTTGTTTATATTTTGAATATTTCTGTTTTGTTTCTACTACTATTGTTGTTTTTTTAAAATTTATTCTGTTTATTGAACCCAATGTAAAGGCCTTAGTTGCTGTTTTTGGAGTTTTTGATAAATAAATAAATAAATAGAGAATTAGTAATAATGGAGAGTTACGTGACGTTTATGAGTCCGATATAATTGCGATTATCAAAAGCAGACGCTTTAAATTGATGGGTTATGTGTTGAGAGGAGAAAATGGATCACTACAGGAACACATAAGAGATGCCAGAGTGAAGAGACTGAGTACGAGGACGCCCAGGACTTTAGGTTGGACAACTCGTACATCGAAACGTCGGAAGAAATGCAGAATTTGACCCGGTGGGCAGCCCGAACAGACTTCACTAACATTATGGAGGTAAAACATATGTCTACCATGTGACTATGGCAACATTTTACGTACGTAACATTAATCAGAACTGGGAGAAAATGATTGTTAGCCCAATTCAGCCGTTGAAGTCTCCTCTTGGCGAAGGTTACATACATGCGTTTGCATGAGACACGTGCATCGCATCCGCCTGAATTTGACCCAAGTAGTAACTTACTAACCCCATACATTGATAATTTGGTTTTCTCTTGGGAATGATGAATATGGGACTTGACTGTGAGTCATGTTCAAGGACATCAAGATACATTTTTTTGAGATATGGAAAAATTACAACGGTGTTTAGATTTAAAAAAAGCAACAATCTCAGAACTCAATGTTGTGGTAATCCCATAGCTTGCGATAACAAATAGGTAATTTTAAATGCTATTGATTCCCTTCTTGGAAAGTAATATTTACTTGTAATAACTTCTATTGTATGCTGAATTTATTCTATTTACCCTAACAAAATTTTTGAGTAATTTACACAATACTGGTTATGATACCGTTATTTTCATAATTGTCATTGTCATAATTAGATTAAAATACACAGTAATTCGTTCTTAAAAAAAATTTTAGTACTGGTGGGATAAATTCAGGATTTTTGCCATGCATTCATGCATAAATCCCACTGTTGGAAAACACCAGTGCAAGAAGTGGGAGAGAAATACCTGCGAAACCTACTGACAGGGAAGCTTAATATGACCTCAAATATTACCGTTGTAAGCGCAAAAATTGGTTCATGTGTACAATCCTCCAAGCAACCATAGGGAGAAAGATGTGGATGGGGTACACAAAAATTGCTAGAAGAGATAATGATAGAAGTCCCGGGCAAGAAAAACCTCAAAGTGATGGGCGACTGGAATGAAATAGTGGGGAAGGGAGGGATGTACATGAAGGGTATGGTCCAGTGAACGCTACGGAACGCTACATTCGCTCTCGCTCCAAGCGTATCCGAACAGTAGTCCACTTCACCCAGACCCATTATGTCTACACGCACCTTCTCCATTTATTGCTTTATATTCTCTAGCTTGCCCGTCGTCAGCATAGTCCTAACATTCCACGTGCCTATTCTGATTGTTTCGTTCCACTTCTTTATCTGTTTTCCTCTACTGCTGTATTTTCTGAGCAAGGGTTTCGTGTGATGACGACCGCTGCAGCCTGCGGCGCGCTGGGGCCTTGCTCCCACCGCTGCCGGGCACGACACCCGAGTCCCGTAGTTGCCAGGATTCATTATCATTTGCGAACTGTCCATAATTTCAAGGTTTTTGTTTTAATTGAGATGGTATTCCGTGGTCTTACTCAATAGTGTTTTTTACGTGACAACATCACTTCAGAGGCCGCCCCACTGGGGTCAGATGCCTTTTGCAACCGCCTCACTGAGGTACAGACGCTGCACGGACAACCATTCGTCTGTCTCCCAACCTTCGACCAATCTGTCATGGGTGACCCTACCAGGAGCATTTCTCCCGCCAGTTCAGCTCTAGGGGTCATCGGAGCACGCAAGCCCTTCCACCACGACAAGGTTGTAGTCCAAGGTAAAGGTTCAAGGGCATATTAGATGAAAAATTCAAAGGGAAGATACCGCGAGAATAATTAATATTAATATAAAGGTTTACCTTAGACCTTTACATCGGCCTTTTTGCCTTAAATACTAATATATACATTATATACGGAGCATTATTTTCTACATTTTTCCAGATTTATTCTTTGGTTGCGACGTTCACGTACGTGGCAAAGAGTCACTTGAGTAATTATTAATCGTTTCTTTAGACAAGTTTAGGCATATAATTTCTATATTAATATCTTCCCAATACAGTGTACTCATCCCGCCATAAAAATCTCCGTGTCACTCGGTGTAAAATTGTTTTTAATACAATAGTTTTTTTTTTTAGAAAAGCAGATTGTTCTTCTCGAGGGTAGGTTGCTTCTTTCATCAATAAAAAAATTCATTTATGAAGTTAAGTAGTAACTATTCTAATCTAAATTCCTTTGATATTTGGGCGTACCACTTCTCACTTATAAAAATTAGGGGGAAGAATATATCTAGTTCCTAACACATAATATTAATTTGTAAAAACTGACACTTATGTGGTTTACCCCAAAACACACATCTGTAAATAATTGTCAAACACTTAGATTCCAACAATCACGTCAGGCAAAAAGTAAGAAATACCTCTGAAATTTTATTAAATCAATAAGGCTTAAATACGTAAAAATGTGTTCTTCTATAAATTCTTGTTCGTAATACCTCCAGTGAAGATGAAAATCGCAACTGAGTTTTAAATAAAATATTATGAATATGTAAGAGTTTCTTTATTCACCAAAATTCACGGCCTTCCATTCACTGAACTACTTTATTTAATAACGTGAAATTATTCAGTTAACAAAATATCTCATACATGTGTGTAGAATATGTCATCATTGTTTATATAATTTAATGAATCACACTGTTTTTTCATGTTTTACTCCTTTTGAATTTCCCTATGCATTATTAAGACCAACGGGGCCAATAAGTTATTCATTTATTTATAATTCTAAAATTTCAATTGGGAAGTACAATGTCTTACCGGATGCAATGCGATCACTTCGCATAATCCAAATGTCACTTAGAGAAAAAATATAAACCAGTCTCGTTTCCTTGCAAGTGTGAACCGCGGTTAATTACTACCAATTTTTACCCCTACTGCTATGGAAGTCCATGCTTACACATCGATTGGACAATTCTAAGCGACTTGCAAGGTTAAAGGAAGTAGTTTCCATGTGTAAAGCCACTCTATCTAGGGGATTTGGGGCTTCAGGGTCGTTCGATTCGATATACATATATGTTGTTGCTCTATCGATATGGGTCTTCGCAACCATTTCCACCATAGGTCTTCCTTCAAGATTTCCACAGCGGGTCAGTTGACAGCCTACGCACTAGATGGGTTACTTCTATTTCATAACCAAGGAATGCTGCAGATATTAAAGGTAATTTAGCGTGAAGTATTATCATGGCCAAATAATTCGGTACCTCTTTCAGGTTTGGAGGTGTTAATCGAGATTTCGAAAGGCCTTGCTTCTCCGCTTCTCACTTCTTCCCCTCAATTCCTCTCGGCTTCCCCGCCTTCGTCTTTCTCGACCTCTCCCCCACGTTCAACCAACCCCTTCTTCTCGATTTGCCGCCATCTCGTGGGCGCCCTCGAGTGTTCGTGGGGGTTGAAGTTCCCCCTCCACCCCCACCCTCTCTCCTACCCCTTCCCGCTCGGATTCCTGTGCCCGTAACTTGAGAAGCAAAGCCCGTGAACCCAAGAGATCCTTCTCGGAAACCCCTTTACATCCCTCTACGTACACCCCTTCGGCCTGTCCTCTCTTCCACCCCTCAACTCCCCACCCACCCACCCCTTCAGCGCCTGTATCAAGTTCTCCGCGGAGGAGGTGGGCGTCACAAGGGGCCTCATCTTCCCCTTCATCCTCATAGTCCTTCCTCTCTTCGACGGCGGCCCTTTCGAACGACGCGTGAGCGGACCCGAAGAGAGCACTTCCTCACATACGCACCCTCCACTGCCGCCGCGCCCTGCCCACTCGGCATTATGTTGGAAAGCCAATGTTGAGCATCTTTTTAAAAATACAGTGTCATCAAAAATACATTCAATTATTATCGACATAGAGTTCAATTTAAATGCAGTTGCGCCATGCCTGACGGGTTTTTTTTTACTGGTTATTAAATATTTAGGATACAAGAAGAATGAGCATGCGGTTGTATTTTGACCATTTGTAAAATTGATTAAAGCATTTTCGCGTATGACAATTGAGCTGAATTTAATTGTTTAATAAAATATTGTTACGTTCAACAGTATTGTGGAAATTGCAGATTAATGCTGCTTTACAATTTTTTATTATTGTATTTACAGTGTAATTTTACACGCATTGATATACAATCATACATACAATTGCAGTTTCCACAGGGTCTGTTTTAATATGGTTTCAATGATTTCAATTCAAAACAGGATATCGCCCGTCGTTCTTGGTCGTTCTGTAGTGCACATCTCCCGCGATTTCATAAATAACCATATCGCGGAGATTGGAACAGGTGTGCTAAAGAATTTCATTTAACACATATACTTTAAAACAATCCAAAATAATTCAATAATTGTGAGAGTATGCACTGGATAATTACGCTTTTTAAGTTCCGCTATTCTTTTGTATGCGCAATAGCCGAAAGTAATGCGCAAACAGAACGATGCCCTGCAAGTACCGATGCCATTCGAGACATCGCTGCACTCGCTACTTGCTTAAAGTCAACTTCCATGTGCAAAGCCCATATACACAAAAGGTCTATAGTAAATCCACCTATTCACACAGGAGTTGACTCGTAACTGATCAATTTATATTGAGTTGGCTACGATGCCTAACTTCACTTGGGACGGCCAATCGTGTCTACGCGCACTTGTCGCGAATCTTGCAATTTTCGGAAGTTGCTAGCACCGCGGTGTCATCATGCAACCATGCGCTCAGCCTGTGGTGACCGTAATGTCACCGGTTCGGATCCGAGGCGGGGATTTGAAGGCAGTCAAACAATAGTAGGCTATTATTGTTTCGTAAAAGTAACTGTACAATGGTCGTTTATTAGATGAATCGACTTGAATGTGCAACATTTTGATGAAGGAACGAGCTCGTAATCACTATAGTTCAAATAAATTACCTTTTTCGAAAGATTATTGCTTTGAGACAAAAGCATTACGAACCTAGGTCGAAATATTCGAAGTGCTAATATAAGTCGGTGGATCTATTTTCTATTTTGTTAGCTTGTATAACTAGTCAGACCAATGATCGTTACTTTGCATTTCACTAACAGGTGAGGTTTTTATCGTCTATTTTCCGATTTTTTAAAAAATTATTATTTCTAGACTCTTCACCATTTGAATTCTTCATTTTACCGAAATAGTTTTGTTGCCATTTTTCAATAATTCGAAAATCATACTATACATATGCATGATATGTACATTAAACTGAATGATAGTCCAGTAGGCCGGCCCTTATTTTTCAGAATTGAGAAAAGTTATGTTTTCCTAGTCTCAAAATGATCCAAATGAGGTTTATATTCACGTGCTAAAATTTGGTTACTTTAAAATAACGGGAACCCGTGCCCCAAGGGCCCTAAGTACTTAGGACCTTCAATTGAGTTTTTTGGGGCTGAAAAAGCACTATCCTTATGAAATACGTGAAAGTAGAGCCCTTCAGGGCCAAATTTCTGTTTGTTTTGACCTATCTCTAAGTGTTTACGAGATATCGTCCATCATAATGCGATCCACCCCCCAGGGCGCTACCCAGCACCGCGGCGCCGCGCCGTTCTTGTAGTCAGGATGTTCATCCCATTCTCGCGTGGGCACATTAAAGAATGCAGAGCATATTTCAAATGTATTAAATTGTTTTCTCGAATTAGTAGTGGCAAAATTTGATATATATAGCTTAGTCAGGTCTTTATGTTTTGGGATGCCTTCTTCGGTGGATCACATTTTCCCTCACATGTCCTCATACGGCGTATCAAGTTTTCTTTTTCACGCTTAGAAAGGGATCCATCAAACAATGACAGTCCTACCAACTCCTCGTTCAGGTACCACAAGTGGTTTGAAAACAGCTATTTTCAGGTTAACACTTTAATAATTAACAAGTCTTTTTAGGAACTGCAGGTCACTGTTGGGAGCAGATGCAGCACAAGGAGCGGAGAACCACATCTGAATATATAAATTCACTACAAATAGGGAGACGTGCATGAGACCATCTTCTTGGGCCCGGCTCAAGTGGAACTGCGAGCGAAAAATAGATAGAATAAATAATAGAATAAATGGCTTTGGGCATCCATCGGGCGTTATGCATCGGGCCCGGTTGCTTGAAGCGAATGTCTCCTGGAGGGACTCCTCCAAGAAATATTATCATCAGCTCCAGTAATTCTCGATAGTCGGCTCGAGGATGCCCTACCTAAAGAAAATTGTAGTTTGAACCTATTTTTTAAATAAAAAGCACCAAATTAGACTGAGAAAGGTTATAAGGAGACAGGACTTACCTCGAGCTGATTTCTTGCATAATCAATTATAGAAATATCGTCATTAATCAAGAGTATATCTCTTTGCCTACATCTCTTTAGTGTAGAAAATTTATCTTGGACAATCATCGGCCATTTTGTCTGAAATTGTTTAAAAATTTCTATTTGCAGTCCCGTACTTAATCCCATAGCAGCTTTATAGCTGCTTTTTTGATTGGAAATTTTGTCATGTCAATTAAATCCTTTCTAACGTAAGCACATTTCTTCAGAGGCTATATCTTGCCAGCAAGAGCAAAGACTTTGCCGATGGCGGGGAGGGGGTGGAGGGGAAGTCTCTAGCAAATGGTGCGGGCCGTACCTCAGCGGCGCGGCGCCGCGGTGCGGGGTAGCGCCCTGGGGGGTGGATCGATATCTCGTAAACACTTGTTAGAGATAGGTCAAAACAAACAGAAATTCGGTCCTTAGGGGCTCTACTTTCACGTATTTCATAAGGATAGTGCTTTTTCAGCCCCAAAAATCTCAATTGAAGGTCCTAAGTACTTAGGGCCCTTGGGGCACGGGTTCCCGTTATTTTAAAGTAACCAAATTTTAGCACGTGAATATAAACCTCATTTGGATCATTTTGAGACTAGGAAAACATAACTTTTCTCAATTCTGAAAAATAAGGGCCGGCCTATAGTCCAGTCAATCGTTAGAGTATTTCTCAATTCGTCAATTTATATCCTGACAGACTTTGACTACCATCCAAATCTATCATTTACTCAAATAATTTCGTTTCAATCAACTCTGTGTACAATATCCCATTTTGTATCGTCTAAAAGTTCATTAGCAATTGATATTACCTCTCCCCCTTCTATCCTTCCTTCAACTCACATTGGTTTCCAGTAATCATTGACTAGGTACTGTATGTTATTAGCAATGGCACAGAATAATATGTGACTTTTTAGTACTTGCTTCATTCCTTGCCAGCGTTTGTCTACTCTGTTCTATTCATTTGCGAACAGCTTCGATAAATCACCACATGAAATAAACATTGATGAGTAAAAACAATGAATAGAAATTTAAATTAAGTTTGGAAAGATATTTTAAGAAAAGGTTTACACACCGATTCCATTTTATAAAAATTTGGATTTTTAATTTCCTGTTAATGACAGCAAACATTAGTTACAGTGCTCCCCAAAGCATTAAAATACTTCATCTTTATAAAATAGCTTTTCATTTACATTGAGGCACACGATGTTTTTGGGTATTCCAAGGATAATCGGTGTAACAAAATTAATTTTTTCTTACACGTCTTCAATTTTTCGGAGGTTTGATATTAAAAAAGTATTTCAATGCTAAAAAGTATTTCGCAAAAAAAGTATTTCAAAAATGTATATTTTTGTCGCACTCTTTCTTTTGACTAAATCTTTCACCCGAAATACGGAGTTGAGACCTTTTTGTCTCGATTCTATTTCGTGCCTATATAAGTGCGACCGCTACTTCCTGCATTTCACCCTCATAACGGTTCTCCAATGGTGATAACTTGACGCCTTGCTTGACGCGGGCTGCTTATTAAGACCTCATCTCTTCTCCGGTCCCTCCCACATAGCCCGGCAGAGCGTCCTTCCTCCCCGACGGGCGCCTGGCGCACAGTGTTGTAGGAGCCTTGAAACCTGGCCCAAATGTAAAAATAAAATGTCCTACTTAGATAGGAATTTTAAGTTATTAGGTTGGCTAGAGGTATTATTGACGCGTCGAAATGCAACATTGACAGGTGCGCCTGTACGCTCACTGCACTGTGAAATTGACCACTGCACCGACAGCAATCGACCCACGCGTGCTACTACGCAGCAGTGAAGCCAATTTTTCGAGGCTACGTCATAGCCTTCGATATTTATAAATTTCATTTCTGTAATATTGAATCGCCAGATGATTAACGTTTAATTGTTAATCTTCAACTTAAATTAATATTGCATAAATAAAAAATGTAAATTCAAATAAACTAAACGCGCGAATGAGGGATATATCTTTTAGATTATTTATAAAAAATACAAAACATAGTTTCAGGAGATAAATAAAAACAACATAATTCTGTAAGGTTTAGTGTATTTTTTACTGGAAATGGTAGGAATATCTAATTTTATTGGAAAAATCAAGGAACTCGGACTTATCACGCTTTGCGCAAATTGTTTCCTAATTTTATGCTCAAATCTATTATTTTTTTAAATAAAATATTACGATCTTTACTACGGTTAAATTGTAATAAAAAAGTTTTTTCGTATCATTTAATACCCACCGAAAGTGTTTTCGTGATTTTCGCGAAAAAACAGCGAGTATAAATTTTGGAGTAAAGAATTTCAAATTTCAACCAATGTTTCCAACGTCTGAAACACTGTGCGCGGTACGGCCTCCACGCGCAGATTACCCGAGGAGACGGGACTCGCATGGCTGCACCGCCGAGACGAAGCTGTTAAGGAGACGGAAGGTGCACGGGCTGTTAATTAAGCACTCCCCGGTGGAGCCGAGGTAAGGAGGATTCTCCGTCACAACCGCCCGGCTGCCGCTAGTCCCAAGTGCCGCTTCAATGAAGCCGGCTCCTTCCTTTCCTTCAGAGCGGCTGGCAGCAGGGTCTCAATCAACGAAGTTTTTTATTCGCTCGAGCGGTTACTGGAAACCTATTCTCCGTTTGAGAGGTGCTAGTATTATAATTTTATCTGCATGCTGATCAATGATGGGGGCATACTGAAGCATTAACGTAGGAACGTTTTCCTTTTCCACTTACATGACGAAAGAAACGAAGTAGGAAAAGCTAGATGAATTTCCAGCACAGCTTTTTCCATATATTGTTTTATTTATCACGATCATGGTGTCGTTACAGAGTAACAACATGTGGAAAAAGCTGTGCTGAAAATTCATCTGACTTTCCTACTATGAAAGACTTACACAAAGTTACGCCCGAAACCGTTTCCTATGAAAGAAACAAACTAAGATTTATAACCTGCAAGATAAAGATTCTTAACCTGATTTATGATTTCCATAATTAATGGATTCATTTGATTACTTCGCACATATAAATATCGTTTATAGACCCAGTCAAACATCCGTTTGCAATCTCTTTTACTTGCATTTGAATATCGGAGCAATAATTTATTGATGAAGATAATGAAATTAAACTTATGAGTACGAATGTGGTATATATGTTGCTCACTTCCACTAAGTCACGATCCTTTGCGCATGCAGCATCTTGGGAATATTAATTTTCCAAGCAACTCACCCATTTCTGAGGGAATGTTATTTTCAGTTATAAATAAATAGCTTGCGCTCAGAACATTTGTTGTCGCCGCCAAACCTAGCAATCGAGCTTAGTCATTGATCAAGATTCAATTCCCTAATAGGAAGATCATCATACTATCTTCTTTTTTCATTGAAATATTTTGTTGTTGTTTTTACTTTTGAGATAGGCTGACTTGCAGTCTCCGTTGTGTGCAGGAAGGACCAGTTTAATATTCTCCTCCCACACCTACGGGAAAACAAAAGAGACGTTAAAATTAGCAGACCGAAGGCGTTATAGATTGAGGAACCTTTTTCCATAAGCACAATTGAGGAAAAGCTTGAGCTAAATATTACAGAACTTCGTAAATAAGTCAATGAATCAATGCTTGCATCCTAAATTTCAAGAGTAAATCACGAATTTCCTTCAATTTCTGCATATGAAACATCACACGCTACAAGCTTTAATAACGGACTCGTGCATAGAATGAACGTTCTAGATGAAAACATTTGGACTACATCCAGAATAATTTTCTTGTACATTGAAAGTATTTGCAATTAAAAGCAGTAGAGATGATAATATATGTTATGATATTGACTGCGGACACTTTTTCTTGTTTCTCGTAGTATCAACCGGGCGACAAAATCGCGATTTCGCGTAAAGAAAACTTATTCACCTATCTTATGTTAAAGGACCTCCCGGAGAAGTTCTACTGTAGCCTTTCGGAATGTAAATTTTTAGTTATAACGTTATTAGATAAACTTGCATTATCTTAATAATTTTATGGTATCTTAAAACCCCTCAATAACACTTTTAAATGGAAATAAATTGATATGGAACTTGGGTTGTAGCCTCGTAGCCAGGTTGGTGCTTGCATGGTGGCAGATATATTGACTCCCGCCAAAATTTGAGTATGAGTGTGATGCGAGAGAGTTATCTGCCAGCAAAGTTTTTTTTTTAAGGCTCGTAGTTGCTTCAGAATTATTTGTAATATCTAAAGCTTTCCGTTGAAACCCACGGCTTTCCTTCATTACTTTTCCTGTCGCGTGAGAATAATTTGAAATCGGCGGCGATCACATATTTTAAACCTCCCGGCTGTAGTGGACCTCGCCGCCGCTTTGGCGCTGATTTTTGGAAACGTATTGAGGTCCTATATAGGGTGTTACAATAAAGGTGCCCTGGCTATACATTTTCGGATTCTACACCTGAAATGGAACAAAAAATTATCAAAACATTTTTCTAAATTCCGCTTCGTTTAGCGTCTGTCTGTAAGTGCTTTTTACAAAAACAATCATAGCTTAAGTACAGCTACATATTTTGCTTTAAAATTTGGTGGATGTTTTAACCTCATGAACATCTCATTGAAAAAAAAATTAAAACTGTTATGATTTCACGTTTCAAAATGTCAGCCGTTCCAAATTTACAATGGTAAATTGTAAAAAACCTGTTAACTTTACGAAAGCTTTGCCGGAAACAAAAAAGTTATAAATTTAATTGTGATTCTAACGGTATCTGAATTTTTAAAAGCGATTGAGATTTGATTGATATTTTTGTGCTTTTACGTTTCAAAATGACGGCCGTTCCAAATGCTCAATGGAAAATTGTTAAAAACCTCTAAACTTTTCGAAAAATTTGCTAGAATAAAATGATTATAAATTTAATTGTGATTCTAACGGTTTCAAAATTTTTAAGATTGGTTGAGTTTTGACTGAATAGCACTGTTGTTTTGTTGTTTAAACTTAGGACGTGCTTTGTTAACATTACTTTCTGACAGGAAAAAAACAGTACCTATTATTCAGTCAAATCTCAACCGATCTTCAAAATTCTGATTCCGTTAGAATCACAATTAAATTTATAATTATTTTAGTATCTGGAAAAGTTTTCGTAAAGTTAACAGGTATTTTACAATTTACCATTGAAAATTTGGAACGGCCGCCATTTTGAAACGGGAAATCATAACAGTTTTAATAGTTTTCCCAATGATATGTTCATGAGGTTAAAACATCCACCAAATTTCAAAGCAAAATATTTAGCCGTAATTAAGCTATGATTTTTTTTGTAAAAAAACACATACAAACAGACGCTAAACGAAGCGGAATTTAAAAAAAACTTATTGAACATTTTTTGTTCCATTTCAGGTGTAGATTCCGAAAATGTATAGGCAGTGCACCTTTTTTGTGACAACCTGTATAGGGAAACAGTGCCTCTAGAAACGTATATGCATGGTCCTTACGGGTTATTTTTTACATTTGAAAGTTTTTCTCTTTCTGAGGGTATATACATAGAGGTAGAAAGGGCACGGCACGTGTAAGAGTTCGTTGGATATTCTTTGACTTTCATCACAACCTACCTCTAAACGGGTAGATTACTGTAATGAATGAATCATAGGTTTTTTACGCGTTTCAATTATCAAAATGATCACAATTAGAAATTTAGAAATGAGTTATATCAATTGTTTACATTTAGGAAACCCATTATTAGGTAAAATTGTTCGCATTATTACAATTACCTCTCAATTCATATTTGCAAATAGTTTTAGAATGTATCATATATCATAGGCTTTTTACACGTTTCAATTATCAAAATAACTACGATTAGGAATTTGGAAATGAGTTATAGCACTTGTTTACATTTTGAAACCCCATTATTAGGAAAAGATTGTTCGCATTACTACAATTATCTTTCATTTCATATTTGCTTATATTTTTAAAATTTATCATGTTCCATAGGTTTTTTACACGTTTCATACATCAAAAGTATCACAATTAAGAACTTGGAAATAAGTTACAGCACTTGTGAAACTAGCGCGCCGCCTCGATGGATACGGCGCTGATGGCTAGAAACGTATGCGTATAGTCATTACTGGTACATGCCCGGTTGGTAGTAACTTGTATTTATGCTTGACGCTTTGGGTGCAGAGGACCAGAAGAATCACCTTCGAGGGAGGAAGTGGCCACTGCCCTTAGCAGGTCATTCCTCGGCAGCAAGGTGTGGTGACCCCTTGAGTCGCGCTCCGCCGCCACTCCCGCGAAGGACATTTCCTGCCCTCCAGAGGGAAGTGGGGTGGGCACTATAACAGGGGTACCATACATTATTCCGGATGAGAGTACTTACTTATACGCCCAGGAGACTTGAGACACCTCCCCCCCCCCCCCGCCTCCACGCCCGGCTCACCTACTCCTCGGTGAAACGTAATTCTCCGGGTAATTAAATTGCGGAAGGAGTTGTGTTAGGAGAGAAGACAAGAGGGCGGGAAGGCGGATGGATAGAGGGAGGGAGAAGGGGTGGCCAAGTAGGGATGCCACCTTGCGAGTGATTAAACCACGGATGCTTGTCCAGGGGGAGGAAGGGGGAGGCTGAGTTCATAACTATTCTTGGAGAAATACCGCGGTCGAAGAAAAATTCATTAGCATTTCATCATTCTTTCTCGACGCCTAACCACTCATTAATAAGGTCCATCTTGACTCCATTCCGCCACTTATGTTAATCTGGAACATCCCATGAGAGTTTATCGAGAGATAAACATGAGGAAGAACTTTCGAAGCGGGGATTTATTTGTGGCTGATCCGACAGAAACATTCTTAGAACTGAAAAAACATACAATATCCTCTTTGATAAGAGATGTACCAGCTCAACCCTGAGAGCGAATGGAATTCACTCATTTATAGAAAGAGTAATTCGTATGATCTATGTTCTTTCCTTTGGCCACCGTAAGTTTATCTAAATATGTTATTATTTCCTTACTCGAATGAGGGGTTGGCTGCTATGGCTGCTAGGATTATTTGGGATTATTCAGATGTTTCGTCGAAATATGAACCATAGAATCTATTTATAAAGACAGGAAACACAGCACACCACGAGAATATTTCTGAATACTATGATCTAGTATTCAGAAATATTCTCGTGGTGTGCTGTGTTTCCTGTCTTTATAAATAGATTCTATGGTTCATATTTCGACGAAACATCTGAATAATCCCAAATAATCCTAGCAGCCATAGCAGCCAACCCCTCATTCGAGTAAGGAAATAATAACATATTTAGATAAACTTACGGTGGCCAAAGGAAAGAACATAGATCATACGAATTACTCTTTCTATAAATGAGTGAATTCCATTCGCTCTCAGGGTTGAGCTGGTACATCTCTTATCAAAGAGGATATTGTATGTTTTTTCAGTTCTAAGAATGTTTCTGTCGGATCAGCCACAAATAAATCCCCGCTTCGAAAGTTCTTCCTCATGTTTATCTCTCGATAAACTCTCATGGGATGTTCCAGATTAACATAAGTGGCGGAATGGAGTCAAGATGGACCTTATTAATGAGTGGTTAGGCGTCGAGAAAGAATGATGAAATGCTAATGAATTTTTCTTCGACCGCGGTATTTCTCCAAGAATAGTTATGAACTCAGCCTCCCCCTTCCTCCCCCTGGACAAGCATCCGTGGTTTAATCACTCGCAAGGTGGCATCCCTACTTGGCCACCCCTTCTCCCTCCCTCTATCCATCCGCCTTCCCGCCCTCTTGTCTTCTCTCCTAACACAACTCCTTCCGCAATTTAATTACCCGGAGAATTACGTTTCACCGAGGAGTATTGGCATTAAAAAAATTCCCTTTCGGCATTGGCCTACAGGCGAAGGTAGATTTCGAAGTTCATATTTTTAATAAATACTAGCGAACAACACGAGTAGCTGAATTGCACTCGGATGAAGTATGCGCGCAAGTTTCAGCACAATCAACTAGACA
Organism: Pyrrhosoma nymphula; assembly: GCA_963573305.1. Lineage (NCBI taxonomy): Eukaryota > Metazoa > Arthropoda > Insecta > Odonata > Coenagrionidae > Pyrrhosoma > Pyrrhosoma nymphula. The sequence goes on from OY754328.1 coordinate 147,297,457, forward strand.
TTGGCCGAGTTGTAGCCGCATATGTATTGCCGCGCGCCACCTGGGCAGTAAAATTGTGTGATTCTGTAACATGATGCATTGGAGGCAAATAAGCACTGTAGTACATGCATGAGCATTAGATGGCGGCGTAAATCAGCCAATGAGTACATGTCTTTTGAAATCATGGTGACAGGACGCTATCTGCTGCTACCTAGCGCTGAATCGCCGCAAAATATTCACCTCGACTGAAAGTTCCAGAGGCGGCCGCTTCCTTTCAAAACTGAAACCTCCCTCGGTGACCAGCGAGACGTTATTTTTTCGTAAAGGCTCCATTTTATCGACACTTATTAATTCTACGATATATTTTAGTCGTTTGGAATTTTATTTGTACTGAAACATAAGTATATTAGTATGCAATACGTATTGCAAGGCTGGGTAACAATGAAATAAATGGAACGGAACGGTAGCAACGGAAATGTCAAAAGCTCTAAAATTGCATAATGTTTACGCGAAAAGTTCAAACTTCTCAGTTTATTGGTCGATTGAGACAAATCGATTAAATAAATTATAAACTATGAAGATTTAGCTTCATTTTAGTCCAAAAAGCTAACTCATAGCTCAATTATTTCATATTTTAATGAGAAAAAGATAATTTATCTACTCGGACATTTTTCGTATTTAAGGCAGTGCATTAAAAGACTAATGTGCAAGAGTAAATATTTTATAAGATACATATTTTCAAATACAAATAAGTAACATTGACACCCCATGCAATAACGGTTGGTCGTACAAAAAAATATTTAAAACAAAAGTTGTAGATATCGTTTTGACAGTTTCAGTTAACTTTAAACGGATTTTATAATGTAATTAATAAGGGAGTTATTATTTTTTTTCTCCTTCAACCCCTAAAATACAAATAGGTAACATTACCACCCCTTGCAATAATGGCTGGTTGTACAAAAAAATGTTTGAAATAAAAGTCGTAGATATTGCATTGACAACTTCAGATAACTTTAAACGGATTTTGTAATGTACGTGTAATTTTGTAACGGCCCTTGGTAACGACTACAATAGGTAGTCTTTCTTTGAAATCTACCTAATATATGAGGAAATTTAACGTCATACGGTCACAAAATAATTGCTTTCTCCTCAAGCGGATTTAAAACCCTTCAGTCACCCTGTTTAAGATTAATTGTTAAAAACTTAGAATGCCCCTGATCAAGCCTCGACGTTGCTATTTGCTCGCTAACAGTGCCCTTAACCAGCTTAATTAGAGTTTTAGGATTCATCGATTACGGTGCGCGGAGTCCAATTAGTCGCAGACAAGCGATTAGGCCATTTAAGGACTGGAGCACTATCAAAGCGCTGCCATCTACGGAAGCCTTAACTCTATCGCCTGTCACAGCTTAAGAGGAAGCAAGGCATGACGGCACTTTGCCCGGCAGACGGGACATTAGCCATCTCTCTTTCTCTCGTAGAACCCGCTCACATCAAAATTACTCAAATAAGAATAATTACGGTAATCCTTTTTATCGAAGGCACATTTTCCTTAATCGCTTATAAAAAAATATCGAATCAGGGAAACGCACCCACTTTTGTTTAAAAATGTCTGTGTGCATAATGGGAAATTTCCATCCAAAAAAAGAGCTCAAAAGTTTAACGCTTGACAAAAAAAATTGATGGCGTTATACTTCTTTGCGCCCGTTGGAGACTTTTGGGATGGGATGTTGGTCGAGAAACCGCGTCACGCTCTTTTTTGGGTGAGAAAAATCCACAATTGTACTCATTGATACGAATTCCTGGGTATTTCTAATCGAGCTAAAAGGATGAAATTTTCAGGGAAGGGTTCAAATTTGGTGTCGAGTCAGGAAAAAATCGAAAATCCCAATATGTTTCATTGGTTTCGAGTCCAGATAGGATTTTGTTTTTTAATGGGTTTGAATGGTAAAAACGAATAATTTACGTGTAGAGTAATTTTCATTCATTCATTAAAATATGAAATAATTTAGATACAAGTTTCATTCTTTGACTGAAATGAGACCAAAAGATCAATGCATTTACTTCTTGCAACCGATGTTTCTCTATCGATCGATAAATTGAAATATTTGAAGTTTAAACGCAAAATTAATGCAAATTTCGATCTTTTTTCATTTTCGTTGCTAAGCAATTTTTTCATTGTTCCCGAGACTTCCAGTACCTTATACGCGTGCTATAAAGATTAAACTTAAAGGAATATAACATTCTCCGTGCGTATTTCAATCGCTTTTAACGATAATGCCTTAGAAATATACTTTTTACAATGTTTTATAATTATATACATAAACTGTTTCGTAGCTTTGACACTCCTCCATTTGCTCATGCCTATGAAATCCGTTGGGATCGCTCCAGATTCCTCCATTTTGCTTCTGAAACACTCTTTACACCTTATTCCGGGTTTCCCTCTCTCTGTTTTTCCAGGAAACATTAATCCTTGCACCTACTTTCTGAAATGTACCTCGAAACTCCATTCTACAAGTCAAAACCATGTAAAATGATAATGTTCTATGATGCATTATCTCTTGGATTTTGAAATTATGAATTCAAGTACTATGCCATGTGTTTAATATGTAAATTATAATAATTGAGATCAGCAAAAATAAAATGAAATGTGAAAGTCCATAGCATTGACTTAGCTCATATTGATTGAATTTCATACTGCCAAATAACTGTAATCATGTTTAATTACAAATATTTACTTCAAAATTGCTCAATGGCATGAAAATAAAAGGAAAAATATAGCAATTACTAAGAAGAACAAAGTACATATGTCATGGGACCATTCGTTTTATGCTATTATCTCATTATTATATTCTTAGGTCAAATATTGACCCAGCTAAAATAATTTCCAAAAGAAGTAAGACCTTATTGCATTCGTTTTTAATGATTTACAATGTACTATCATACACTTTTCCCCTTTTGCTTGCAAACTGCAAGCACCCATTTATTCGTTTTGTACGTTCGAACTTTGAAAAGAAGTTTTGTTTAAAATAACAATATATCGAAGAGAAATATATTGAATAATAGAGAAAAAATGTCTTTTATTTCATTTATATATCCTGTCTGCCTGTGTGTGTGAGCGGGTGTGTGCGACCGGCCAAAGAAGTATAACTTCCACCGTCTGGTCCGACGCAGACCACGTTTTTCTAACAGTTTTACTCAATTCTTGATTCACTAAAAGATGTTTGAAAACAACATGGAATTTGACACCACTTTACACAAAGTGTTATTAGCAAGTCTTTCCATCCTCAGATAAGGCATTTATTATATTGTGCTACTTTAGTATTTTGTAGTAAATAGGGAAACTATTTGTCCATCGTCTACTATAATAATTTCATTGCCACGGACGACGTTTAAAGTTGGAAAAACATTGACGGCTTTGGTGACGAATATCTGGTAACGTTATCTCGTTACTTCTATAATTAGAGACTTTTTGGGCAGCTACCATTCGCTCTGCCTGCTGTCAAAATATCTCAAAAATGATTTCCACTTTGGTGACGAATATCTGGTAACGCTATCTGGGTACTTTAATGATTAGAACCATTATGGGCAGTAATCAGTCGTTCTGACTGCTGTCAACATGTCTAATAATTTAATGATCTCCACTTTGACCCAGCTCAAGATGAACGTTGATTCTCAATTTATTTTAAACAATTATTGACCATTTCTAACGCTTAACTATTTTACAACGTTTTCACGTATTTTAAAGAATTTTTCCAACCTATTTTTGTAATAAATTGGATTTAAAAAATAATTTTAATGGTTACGTCAACATTTTTCGATGATTGAATCAAATTAAACAATAAATACAATAAACCTATTTTTTTTGTAAATATGAAGTAGTTGATCAGAAAGAGAAAATATGCCTGCGGTACTTAAGCGAATTCATTAAGCCTAAACACATTGGCCGCGTCACATTTCACTATTATGCGCCCTTAGAACCCTCACCTACTATTTTGGATTTTCGTTTTTCGAAAGTGACGATATGTAGTGCGGTTTCAATCTTTTGAGATCTTTTGCGAGAAGAGCGCAAGGACATTGTGAACGAAATAGCTCCACTATGCTCCCTTATTCGCCCTGAACCACTTGGATACCAGATTTCGTAGTTATAATCAAGAGTATGATCATATTATAATAATAAAAAGCACTTGGTTGTTATTCCACACTTTATTTTAAGGAAACGACCCGGGTTTCAGCATCCGGGAAACGACCCACCATCTCATGCCATCATCAGACCCTGATGATGGCATGAGATGGCGTGGAATAACAACCAAGAGCTTTTTATTATTAAAATGAAGGAGTTCCACAGAGTTACGCCGGAGACAGTGTCTTATAGTATCATCATATTGTGCCGCGGTATGGAAGCAGAGAAGGAGTTCGGCTACGTTTTGTAACGAGAGCCATCGTTTAAAATATCCTCATTGTGCTTTTATAAGTGCAGTAGCAGTCGTTACAATGCGTTTAAGGAAATCTTGTTGTCTCTTGTTTCTCCCGCAGAGCTGTATTTTCAGGGGCTGACAAGTCGCTGAGATTTTAAGGTCTGGCTGAGACTCAGAGATTGAAAAAGTTGATCAGAGTGCTAATGGCGTAGAGCCATCATGTCACGAAAAATTAAAAATTCTTTTAAATTTGAGATAGGTACACGTAAGACAGTAAAGTTGGCTTCAAGCGTGGCTGACATCGATGCCTCAGAGAGAAAAAGAGCATAGCGATAATTAGTACAAAATAAGTCCGTCCCGCACGAAGAGGCGTTTCAGACTGGAAGGAACCAAAGCCCTCTGAATGGCTATTTAATAACTACAAAGTGAGGGAGAAACTAGTGTTGAGAATACCGTACAGAGGACTCTAGAAGGAAGGAGATGAGAAATCTCTAGATTGGGAAAGCACGGACAACGCTACCAAAACAGACCTATCCAGTACATGGGGAAGAGAGTGAGTACACAAGTTTCTACGGGAAAAAAATATTCCCGGACAGATAAGCGAGTTTAAGCAATGTGATTCCATCAATTGTGATATTTTATACGTTACTACAATGTTTTAATGTTACATAACTTCCCCAATTCCCTACGTTGTCGGCATCGGTCAAGGACAAACGTTATCCGTACTTTCCCAGTCTAGAGCTTTAGGGGATGAGGATGGGAGTGGAAGGAAGTGGAGGAGGCAGAGATGTGGAGAACAAATATCCACAGCTCAAACTGCTCTTAACAAAAAACACATCTGCATGTGCATATACTTAGTATCTTGTGACCCACCGCGTGGCATGCAGCAGGGGATGTCAGGACACCAACCATGACAAGGGGAGGGAAAACGGATAGAAAGAGGCGGAGGACGAAAATAAACTGTACGTTAACGGAGAGTGCCTCGCTTTATTTTTGTTGTAGTCACTAAAAGTTCGTGGGAAAAAGGAATTTTTTAAATTATCATTTCGGCAGTGTGTCTCTCTCGATACAATTACATCCTTCCCACAAAGGGAGCACCACGGGGACTATGGTTGAACGTTGCATCTGACGGACGAAGAACCATACTTCAGGTGTACTCTTCGTAGCGCCCGAATAGCGATCAGATCTGATCGCTATTAGATCGATCTCCAGTGAAAGTTTTACCTCACTGCCGGGGCTGGAACTTGAGTCCTCAGCATGCGAAGCAAATAGCCTAGCCGCCACGCTGACTACATTCCTCGAAAGAGTGATTATTGTTTTTTGTTCTCGGACGACTCTGGTGGTCCGTATGCCCCTGCGATCCCGATAAGCCATTGGCTTGTCATCAGGTTTCTCAGGGGCCGAACCAACAGAACTTGACATAAACATCCATAGCTTAGGGAAGCAAAAAAACCAACCCAGGCGGGACTCGAACCCGCGACCCTCGGATTAGCAGGCAAGGACTTTACCCCGCCGCCACCGGGGCCAAATTAACCACCGTGGTACATTAATGGAGGACGACACGTATATTTATGAGCACGCAGCACTCGGTTGCAGCGTTGTAGTTCCAGAGATGGAAGTGTGAGGGCGGCACGCATTGGAGAAGGGCGCGGAACCCTTGTGTGCGGTGGCTGTCTCCTAGGGCACGCACGAGCCCTTATAGTGCGAACCACATTTCCCCTCTCCCTGCATACAACTTCCCTCTTTCCTTTGAGCGGAAGGTCTTTCCTTCACTTTGCTCTTCCTCCTCAACATCCCCCTCGAACCCCTCATCCCGCACGCCAAATAATAAGCACCCCTCCTCCCCATTCCTGCCCCCACCGCAACCCTTTCTCAACGCACCCCCGGCGACCCTTTTGTCTCTCGCCAACTCGACTCCCCCACCGTCCAAACCCTTTTGCTCCGCTAAGAATATGTAGGTACTTATAATAATCCAGCTCAGAACAGCGTGCCATTATAGTCGGGATATTCCGTCGCTTCGACCCCTATTTTGGGGGCGGGGGGTGGGGGAGGGGGGAGGAGAAGCTCTTTCCTTCCAGAATCCACGGTCCGATGGACACTTCACATTCGATCAGCCCCGCCTCTTTTCCTCGAGTTTCGGAAATGTTTGGGGAGGGGAGGAAGTGGAGTGGAGTGGGGTGAAGTGGAGGGTTTGGGGGTGCATATGAAAAAGAAAGCGGGCGGTGAGGAGGGGGATGGTAAGTAGATGGGGGAAAGGGTTTTGCGCACCGCGGTTGCGAAAGGGGTTGTCGCAGGAAATAGGATACGGGAGAGCACAACTTCCCCATCGCTCCCTCATGTTGGAGGGCTTCTGCAATTTTCTTCGGGCCCCGAGGAGAATCTTAAAATCACTCGGCCGTCTGGAAAAACAGCGTTAATTAACATTTCCGGGAGCGCCCTGGACGGAACAGCTGACGTAACATGCTCCATGAGAAGCGGTTCCTGAAAGGAATTTCTCGACTCTCTGAACTCACCGAAACATCTCCACTTATAGCGTTTCGTGTTTTCCTTCTGCAGACGAAGAGTTTGTTGATGTCTTATTCTGAAGTTTTAATTTGGATTAAGTACTCTCACTCGGATTTGACGACTCCATTAAATCAATGATGAACCTAAACGAAAAAATTGACGAGCGTACAATGAGAAATTACGTATATTCTATCACCAAATAGTCCGCAACGTCATTAGATCAAACATGAGCCTCTGGAATAATTGGATAAGATTTGGACTCGAGGCCTTGGAACTAGCTCAGAAACAGGGATAACGCATACAGACAGATGCATAGCAGGGGCTACATGTTAGAGAATAACGACCATGGAGTATGAGTGTTGTGGTAATCAATTGTAATAGGTTTTTGTGAGGATATCATGCAAGAGTATCCAGGGATGCGATTCCGCTTTCATATTGACAACTCTCATGAATTATCTAATCACTACAGGTAAGCATGAGACAGAGACGGTCCGGGCAGGTCTCATAGAATCCTGCACTTTGCCTCGTAAGGAAGTTATACAAAATAAACAAAGAGTTTCGTACAAGGAAGGCCGTGGTGGAAACAAATTCGATATATGCAGAAACTTCGTCAGACTACAGTGTAGTAAATTTGTTGTGTAGCCAATACGGTGTCAAGCCAATCAAAGAGGCTAAAAGATACTCCCTAAAGAATATGAAATAGTTGGCGATACCTCAACCAAAACTGATCACCGAGTGCAATAAAAATATGGGTGGAGTTGACCTGATGAATAATTTTGTCTCCAACTACCGTATCGAGATTCGGGGGAATATGGTACTGAATGTAATGGTATTATGGTCTTATCCAATGGTTTTATGACTAATTGATGTTTGCATGAGCAATGAATGGATTCTGGCACGTTGCTTCGGTCTAAAGGCTGTATTACACGAGGAACTTAATTGCACAGTTTGATTTACAGGAATTTCGAGAACTTGGGCCCGGAGTTAGAGACGGTGCAATTTTCATCTATTTTGTTCATGCATTCGCGCAGGCATTCTAGCAAGTTTCCGCTTTACACGACGAAATTTTCACCGCACATCCATCGATACATCAGGCGGCACAATAAAGTGCCTCGAGTAAAACGGCCTTAATAGTTGACTCATTTGGATTCTGAATGGCCATCGTCCGCAGTCTCCTCCAGAAGTACAGTATTGTCCCTCGCAACACTGGTAGCCGGTCTCCCGTTTCCCAGCCCTTGCGTCTTCACTACGAAGGGAATTTAGTTGCTCCGGGGTAGATAAGGCGTCGATGAGTAGTTTGCACAAGCGAAACTGTAAAACGTTGCCGCCGACGCGATGCGATACACCAGTACATGAGCATCGCTTCAAGGTCTATAACGATACAGAAAATATGAACTTTTGCGAATATTTTTAATCGTTCTAATAAAACTTTGAAGTCAATTATTGTTTCATCTTTTTTCCTGTATGTCAGCGAAATAATGAAGAAAAAATTATTGTTTTGAAGAAAAATGTGTTTAAGCTTCATAATTCAATAACGGAATACATACTTCTTGATTGTTTTTTTTTACCAATATTCGATGATAATAGTTGTCGTTTGAAAATTGTGACAATCATTTAACTTTGGTTCATAAATAATCATCATTATACAATTTTAAATAAATATTACCGATTTTTACTTTAATTTTCATAATTTTGTTTATAACCTAACTGTACCTAATAAGTTTCCCTATGGTTATTGATTGTGTGAACCGTGGGCAGAGGGTCGTTAACAACCCACTCATTTATTATAATCATACTCATGAAGGAATTTTTCCACTACTTTTCTTTCACTATTGGACATATTATGGTACCCAGGTAGCAAAAATATCTGAACTATGAGAGAAAAAATACTTATTCACTAATGGTCACAAACGGTGTTATCAGTTAAAAATTAAATTTCCAGTTGTTAACTGATTAAAAAAACCCCAACTTTGACATTTTCATTGAAATATTTACTGTAATTTTTTGCGATACGTTTTTCACGAAGGCACCTTTAGCACATTTGGTTTGGGAGAAAATAATTGGGGAAAGTTTTGTAAATAACGTAATGGCTTGTTTTTACCGTTTACCAGAGAGTAATTTGTCTATTGTGGACGCTTAGTAGCATTTCTGATATCAATGACTATAATTGTTATCACCCTTTGTTGTCCCCCCTCTTTGGTTCGGTCCAGTGTAAATAAGAGCTTCGCCACGGGTAAAATGTTATCTTTCCCTTCTTGAAACTATGTGTGGTTCTAAAACAGGTCGGGGTTGTGAATTATAAATGAGTGGAATATTAAACCATTATTTTATCAAGAATATCTATAAAATTTCACAAAATAATCTCTTAAACCATTGAAGTCGTACAAGCCTGAGGGGTTATTTCTAGCATCACACGGCACCCAGAAATCAGACAAAATTGACACGGTAGGAAACTGTGGAACTCGCCTACAGGTTGTAAGTTTGTTAGTTGTGATCCCTACCCAAAAAGAGGAAACATTTATTACAAGAATTAATATTCTTGAATTTCACCTCAAATCCTCTAAATTGCTCAATTTAGAGGATTCTCTTCCTCTTAACTCCTTTGTAATGGCCAGTAACCAAACACTCTTTATGGGTGATATATTTGGATAACCATTTTAATACGGTAAGATTAATTTAGGAATTTATCTCGCGGAATTTTATCGCAATCCAACACTATAGATATATACTTGCAACAGAGAATAATGCTATGAAATTACTGAATCAGAGAAGTAGAACACGAGTTAAGGGTTAAAGTCATAGTTTCTAAAGTTCATAATGTGTGGCCGACCGCATATCACTTCACCAACATGAGCGCTGTACCCCTTTACCTTCACAAGGCACACTCGTCTCGACTAGCGCCGAGGTACTGCACACCATGACCCATTCAAATTTTCGATTCCCGAGCATCGAGAAGATCAGTTCTCAGGCGTTTGAGTGGGATGAGAAAATCGGGAGGTTGCATTTGCATATTTGAACAAGGCTTCCCTTAGATGACTTCATCGGATGAATCTCGCGCCAGGGAGTCTCACGCAACCGCACAATCCCTTTACTTCTCAATTTTCTTCACTCTCTATTATCATGTAAAATGGCAACCTTTTCCTTAAGAGGCAGGGGATAAACGACGCGAAACCAGTAGCCCACTTTATTCAGAGGATCAGAAGGGTTGAGCGGGTTCGCCAGAATCACGCCAGAATGTACTGGTCGCCGTCCATAAAAGGGTGGAATCCACGCGTGGGGTTCGTATAACGATGCAATGTGCCTAGAAATAATACCAAACAGTCACGTCATCTTGCTGCTTGTATTTTTAAGGTGAAAACATGTCTGCTCTTGGTAAGATCTATTTTACATCTCTCCAGAATTATTGTGAGGGAAAAACATTTTGAAACTACATGCGTAGTATAGGTCAATGCTGGCAAAACATTTTTATTCTCCGGAATGATATTACTACAAGTATATAATAACCTAGCACCATTGAAAATGCAATATTAATGAACCCAGACAGTGTATATAAAACAATTGGGTGTTATAAAACAAATGTAAATAAAAATATTTAATAATACAATGAGCACAACATGCACACCTTTTTATGTTTCTCCCTTTAGGGGAAGTCACAGCCAAAAGAGCTTAATAATCAGCGTGAGACGTAGAAAATTGTCACCGATTTAATAATTTCCTCCATGCTGCCCTATACTTATACACCTCTTCTGCTTCTAATTAGATTCATGAATTGTATTGTACACGCTCTACAATTCGTAAGGCACCTTAGTATTCGCCCTCTTAATTCTCTCTCATCACATTCAACCAATGGCTTCCTCGGCCTACCACTTCCTCTCACACCATTCTCTCCACTATCAAAAAAATGCCATGTAATTCGACTCCCACATATTCTTTCGACATGACCAAATCAACAGAGTACATGCATACATGCCCAGTTCCGGAGCATCCATTCTCCATTCTTTCATCATCACCCACTCATTAACTTAACCCCAACCATCCCACTTTGGCCCCAAACACTTCTCAGTAGTCATGGGTCGGTCGTGATTAATCGAACCCCGAGATCAAGTTCTCTTAAAAGATTGATTGATAAACTGGATCTCTCCAATGACTGAGGAGCTCATCTTTACCGATTACGATAGGAATGATTGTATGACATCAGGTATCGATTACGAAGTTTGAGACCGGCCAAACAATAATGAGAAAAAATAAAGAGATGACTCTCAGGTGGCAAAATGTATTGAAAGAAGTGTAATAAAAACTATACACTAATATCTATCTATAATACCTACATTGCTTAAGCACTTAAATCAATCATTATCCTTTCAATGAGGATGTAAACTGCCAAACTTAAAATTCAAGAGCATCCATGTAGTCAATAACTTAATTTCAATTCGCATTGATTCCAAATTTTATACAATAGTTGAAACAACGAACTAGTTGCAGTCATCAGTACTATCCAACTCTTGCGAAGATTATGCAACACTTTAAACTCATCTCCGGTCATAACACATTCATTAGGAGTGTAAGTCTACCTAATACAAATTACCTTTAAATGTAAAAATATCACCAAAAGAATATACGCAATACATCACAGCACATAGAGTACATATAACATTTGTAATCACTGAATTTCCATATTTGCATTGTCACTTAAACACACGATAAACCTTCGTTTCAATATTCTCGACGAATATTACGTCTCTTGCACAAGTGAAACTTACAATTAGTGATACTCAGTGTAATTGAAAATTGAATTTAAGTGCTACAGTCGGATAATTTGCTTTAAATTCTTATAGCCAATTAAAAACGTTAATCGGTTCATACTACATTCCATAATACAGTTTTGCAGCGTTCTATGCTACTATTTATCATTGGTTTTTATAATGAATTTTTAATAATTTGTGGTCCATCAAATATGTCACTCTTCCATAGTGTTTTTAATCGTAAAGGACATTTATAATATTCTTCTTAACTATGCTTAAAATCACAAACAAAGAACACTGTGTAAGAAAAAAACAAACATTATAACGTATTGCACAATTGTGCCTTCAATTGTGCGTCCTCAGGTCCATTCACGCTTCTAACTTCACAGAAGTTATACAGGAGTTTCTATAATACAATATGGCTCCCTGACAGCAACATAATGTATTCAGCATAAGGCAGAAGTCTCACATATACTCTCCAACTATAACACCAAAATTAGCAAAACATGCATCTCTCAAGCATCCATCCATAAAAACGTAAAACAATGCGCAATTGAAATAATACATGCACAAAAATTATATCCAGTTTTAAAACTGGTTTTGATATTCTTTTCGGGAAGATTGGATCTCAAAAAAATTAGAGAGTAATCTTCCACCTTCTTTGAAATTAGTCAGCGCCTTTTTAATGTTCTGATTCACATGCTATTCCATTGCTTTTGCAATTGATCTATGTTACTTGAGGTATCAAATACTCAGAGTCAATCCCGTATATCTCACCATTTTTGAGTTCACTCCGTTGATGTCATCTTTTTCTTTTAACTGCAACGGAATCAATGTTGATGTAATGTACATTGATGGATACCTGACCGCACGCAATTTAATTCAAGCTCATCTGTAGTTATTGCTAAAAGTTTTATGCGAACACGTGACATAAAATATAAAAATAGTTTAAACCATAATTATTGTTAGTATTAAAACTTTTACTTCGCAAGAATTTTGAATTAATGGAATCCGTTAAAATCAATATATCCGAAAGTGAAGCGCCAAAATGCATTCTTACTGTTTGTGCATGCTGCATGGTAACTAGTGATCGAAGCGAAATTACCTCCCAAAACACAAATCGCCAAGAGCTCAAACCCTTAATGACTTGAATTTCGACTGATCCAAGCCGTAATCAGGTAGTCACTGTGCTGTCACAGGAAAGTGGTTATACGCCTCCTAAATTCCGATATTAGTTTTTGTCAACCTGGGATAATTTGAAAAATCGATTTTAGGCCGGCGAATGTGGCAATCTGCTCCTTGCCCTCTGGACCTCGCCCTTTCCGGCATCGGGCGCGGTGGACGTCCCGAGAGTTGATGTGATTTCAACATCCCCAAGCTTCGATTCCATAACTTTATGAGTCGCGGGAACTAATGAAATGCGGAGGCAAATGAAACGGAACAAGAGTCTAAAGTTACGGACCAAGAGTCGAAAGAACGAGTGATTCGAAAAAAAGACCTGCAGATCACCACTTGAGAGCCGAAGATGGTCACGCTGCCTGGGTGGCGGAGTGGAACTACGAAAAATGACGTAATTTTCCGTATTTTATGACGCATTCTTACTTACGAGAGATTACAAAACAACCTCCATGATCCCTCTCGATATTGTTGCATCGAAAATATACGGTATCGAAGCAATAAAACCGAAACACTACATGGGGGTTATTTTGAAATTCCACTCCCGACAAAGCTCTTTCGGAAGAGCACCAACTCAAATGAACGATCCATTTGAGGTATTTCGCTCTCGAAGTACTCATTTAGAAACCCAATTTGACGACCGAAAGGACTGAAAATGAACCCTTCTTGGCATAAATGAACGAGCCAATGGTCTCGTCGTCTGGTGGGCACGGTTTACAATTCCACTTTCGGTAATATTCTCCCTTTAAGGGTAGATTGAGTTAAAAATCACTTGCCCTAGAAAAGAAAAAAACTCATCTTTCCAATTGTATAAAAATATCAAACCCCTTGCCAAAACTAATTTTCGAGCAATTTGCCTTAAAATATAAGCTGTTTTGCATGGGATATGCGGCTGTATTACATGGCTGTGCTCTCCAGAGGGACAATATTTGAAAATTAGGAACTTCTATCACCTAGATTTCGTCAAAAAACTAACGGTGTATAGTTTGCAAGTTTTCTCACGTGAAAAATGAGTCACGTTAGAGACTTATGTATATTTATTTATTTCATTATTCAGAATTTTTGTCATATATAACTATATCTTTGCACCATTAATACTACAATATCAATTTCATATTTCATTGAGACGCTGAAATAAATGAAATTTGAATATGGTCTCCATTATGACTAGGGAACTCTCTCGTTCAAACCACCTTAAGGAGCGATCCGTGACGTCAAGTTCCGTAAAATTAAATTATAAAACAACTTCCAGGACTCGAAACAGAGTCAAATGTAGTGTTCAGAGTCAAACGGAGAGTGACAAATCGGGCCAGATTGAATCGAGCGCTCTGATCAAACAAATTTTAGTGCCTCTCCAACATCAGTTGTGGAGTGCAAGCTCGGAGGGAGAGCCGAAGCGTCTCAGGCTTGGCACGAGTGCAGTCGAAGGGAGTATGGACGCTCCGAGGGACTGTCAACGGCGGGTGGAGGGTTGGGGGGGTTGAAACTTAGGAGGATGGCCGGGGGCTGCATGGGCGGGGGGAGAGGGGGGGAGAGGGTGAGAGGGTGGGTGATGAGCAGGGGTTGCACTATCGCTTCAATATGGGAAAATAGTTTTGCATGATTGAGGGGACCACAGGGGGAAGACTGGTTAATAGAGCACATTAACGCCAAATTAACGTTTGAGTACTCTTTAGCTTTAAATTCCCTGTCGGCAACTGCGGCGTTTGCAGAAAAAAATTGAGGGGGGTGAACACTAATCCAGTAAATACGCTTTCATACCGCTGGATTTTCCATCGCCACGGTCACATGCTAGTTGATGAAGAAAAAACCATCTACCCGAAGTCGGCGCTCAAATGATGAAGCAATGAGGCAAAAGTTTGTTTTCAAAGTTGATAATTATCTTATTGAAAAGAAATAATCACAAAATTTGCCGGAAGTAGACAATTTTCAACGGAACTGTATATTTGGTGATGGATTGTGACACGAAAACGCAATAATCCTTTGCATTTGAATTCAGTCATTTCTCAATAATTGCAGGTTTTATAGAATTTTTTATTCGTGATAAGTGATGAGGATGTCTTTTGTCTTTCCTCGAAGGACTGCCACGTGGGGAGAAGTGCCAAGGCGGAGAGCGAGACGTGGAATGAACGGGGCTGTAAGGGGTGCGGGGTGAGGAGGGGTCGGTGGAGTGGGGAGAGGAGATGGGCTGTTAACCATTTATTAACATGCCGGATTTTGAGGCTGCCAATTGAATTTCAGCGAAATTTTACATGAGCTCAACTGTACTGTAGTAGGTGAGTTTTGGCGAAACAGCATCTTATGCCGCTAAAAACTACAAGTTGTACTTCCCATTCTTGTTCTATTTATTACAACGCGTTTCAACGTCTCGGCGTCATCTTCAGGTACAAACGTTTTCTATCTGAAGATGACGTCTAGGGATTAAAACGCGTTGTAATAAACAAAACAAGTGGGCAGCACAACTTGTAGTTTTTATCAAGCAATTACATATTTTAGCGTGATTTTCAATCTCGTTGAACTTTTCGTACGCCAGAGAATAGTAGCAAACATTTCCGGAAATTCCAATTAAAAAAAAAGCTTTCTATGTTTGGTGACGTCACTAGGAAGTTTTGCGACGATGCTTGTTTACTTATTTAACCACGGAGCTATCGAGAATCGCATTCATGCGCGAAAGGCAAATAGTTTCCCAAAACATTTTGATTATGATTTCAAGAAACTTGAACTGTGGTACGGAATAGACCAATTCTAGTTTATAATAGAGTCTATGAAACAAGGCGAAAGATTGAAAGTTCCCAAGGTCACAGTATAAAAGGTAAATTATAAGTAATGTGTAGTTACTATGTGTTAAACTGTGCGCATTTATAGGTGTAACCAAACTTAGTGGCACTCGCTTGTAAAGAGAATGACGTCAAGGAGAGTAGAGCATGCAAGAGAAAAGGGATAAAGATGATTATGTTCTCTCTATAGGTCCTCACCTATACCTTTGGTACCTCTGACCATTCATGAGCGATTAATTCGCCCTCACAATCCATAGTCTCCTTTGGCTAGGGTCACCAAGTTTCGCTACCACTATACAGTAGATAGAATTTAAATATTATGAGTAACACGATACGGTGTTTAATTCCTTGTGACGTTAAAGTCCGATCAAGCATGGCTGCGTGTCTTTTCAGACTTTTCAGACAGACGTCAAAATATGGCTTTATAACAAACCTCAATGTTTGCATATTGCCACTGAGTATTATCAAAATTACTTTCTATGTACTTTTGATTGGAAAAAAAAATTTCTACAAAACCCTCTTCGAGTAGTGAGGTTAGTACTTACCCTTGCCTCCTGCTTTATACATCACTCGGCATGCAAACACACACAATCACACACAAAGTCCTTAGTGTGTGCAATAAACTCACGTGCGTTCTCAATCTCTCCCTCTCAAACCATCTCTTTGCAAACCCTGCTTATTAAGGCTGGTTTATAAAAAATATCACTTGGTTTGCCTAAGCATCTAACTTATAATTAACCGCGAAGATTTAAAAGGGTTCATGAAAAAAATTACACTGACGGAAGACCACCTATATACGCATTTCATGACTTAATAAATGGCTGGCGTGTATCGTCCGAGTCGTTTTGAAATTTGGTTATAGTTTTCAGGTACATAATTGGTACCACGGTGTTTTAGTCTCCTCTCTTTATATTTTCCTTTCATGTAGAAAATGCTAGTAAAATATGTCATAGTCTTGTTTATACTTACATGGTAATCTAAACTACACAATGAATCCATCTCGGGAACCTTATAAACCTGTTAACTTATTTACCTTTGTCATGAATATTTCCTGAAAATTTGTCGCGGGGTCAACCCAGAAGATACTTCCACGAAGTACACGGTTGGAACCAAATATCAATGGCAATATATAAAAAAGTACCATGCATGCTAAATTTAGCAAGAGTAACTTTATAACAAAAGTATTCAGCATACTATCTCATGGATACTAGATAACAATCCTCTGCACCTCAACTCATTTATGCAGCGAGTCACTGGCGGCAGCTTTAAGAATGTAAGAAGAGTAGAAGGTCAACTTCTCAGGACCAATAAGAATAAGCTATAAAGCCTCATGCCAAAATTGTGAGCCACTTTCTTGAGGTCGGGCTAATACTCTCTCTTAGCAGCGAAAATTTAGGACGAAGCTCGACCGAGACGCGTCACAAGCACAGGGCATTGAAGCATCAAATAAGTAGACGGGTTTTTAAAGTTCCCACCGGGGATTAGGGTAAATTACCATGCATGTATGAACGGGACTAAAAATAGGACAAATACTTTATTCACTCCCATCGCGCGTTTGCGCTGAGTTAAATATATAAATATAAGCACAATGATTAAAAATTCATGGATATTTATAATCTACAATAATAATATAACTCGCGACCGTGGCTTTACTTCATAATATTATCACTATCTCTTGAAAAAGGTGCAGATCCGCTTAACAGAATATGACAAAAAACCGAATTGCATTTGGAAATTAAAAAAACATTTTTTGATGTAAATTAACGATGTGAGCTCATGTATCACAAATTCCACTACATTGAACAGACTACAACAGGATACAGAAAAAAAATTAGAACCTAGTCCCGATGATTTCTGATGAGGAGGATTATTTCAATTTGGAGCGTGAGAGATATGCGTATCTTTATAAACAAATCCCCTTATCTCATCATACACAAGTACTAATGCTTTCAATATAATTACTATGCTCTGGAAAAATCACTCCCTGCAAAAGGGGAAAGCGATGAGGATAACGAGAGCGTAAAACCTTCTTTCACTGAACTTGATCATACACGGGTGCATAGAGGCTTGAGGAACGCACTCAAATTTGGAAAGCAAGACAAGCGTCCGTGCCGCATTGTTTATACTAGGCTTGGTTTGTGAAAACAGAACGGGCGAAAATGCGAATCACTCAGGGGGAATTCGAGGGAACCGAGGCATGGAGGCGGTACGAGGAGGGAACCCCTATCAAGGGGAATCTTAGGGATAGAGCATAGAGTGCGCACATAGGGGGAAGCCGCTTTCGCTTTCCTATCCCCTCCGCGTTCTTCATTCACCCCGCCAGCACAGACTCACACTATATGCACCAGTGGAGTTCGGCACCCTCCACCTCCCCTCCTCCTTTTACCCCCCCCCCCCCCCCGCTCCCACTTCTGGCGCGCGCCACCCTCGAGAAAACCGCTCCCCCCAAACCCCCGCATCCTGATTCCATTCACCACCCCCGAACCCCTTCGGAACCCTGAGAAAGGGGGTGCAGGGACAACCCTCCCCGAAAAAGCTAAGGCCTCCCTCTCCACTAAATCCTCAGATTCCATGCGATCACGCAGAGCTCGCTCTCAAACCAAGGAAGAGGGAGAGACTGCTTCATTTCTCAAGAGAGGGCACCCCATTCCATGAGTGTCCTAGGGAGGGGGGATGGCGAGAATCCGGCAAGAGGGCGTGGGGGTGGGGATGCGGTAAAAAGGAGCGGGAGGTTGAGGTTCTCATTGCGGGGGTAAGGAGTCTCTTTTAAGCATGCAAGGGATTGGAGCGCCCTTTGCGGGAGTGGGGGAATGCGTGCGAAAGGTCTGCCCTTTGGGGTGGGGGAGGAGGATAAGGGGTTGGCTTGGTGAATGGAATGGAAAAAAAAGACGAAGGAGGAGACCTCCTTATGTGCACCAACATCGTCTTAAAGGGGGTCGCGTCTCTCCTTCCTCCCTTGGGTGGTGCGGGTGGCACGGGGCAGAAATCCGCACATAATGAGACAGACCGGGAATTGGGGGGGGGGGTGGGGGGGCACGTGGGTGAACGCGCCAGTCGGTGTATACCCTCTTCTAAACCAGTCGGATGCGTATAATGCGACGCGTTTAAGCGCGCGTGAGAGGGACCCCTCGTGGAGCGAGGACCGTGCCACGGCCCATGGGAGGCCCAATGGGCGTGCTCGGAAATGGACCCGCTATTCCGCATTCATGGCACTGCTCTCTCTCTCTCGTGGCAGCTGACGGCTCTCCCCTTCTCGTGTGGGGAATTTCAGAGGAATTTGCTGTGGACAAGACGGAAAATCGCTGAGAAACCAGTTGTCAAAAGTTAAAATTATATTATATATCATTACACTTATCACTGACTGACTCTGTAACGCCAAAAGATGGAGCCACAATCACGAAAACGTATTTGAGCACTGTGAACTGCCAATTCCTTCAACGAAGTGGTAGACCGGTGGTAGGGTGGTGGATTGTGGAGTGGAAGGCATGGAGTTTGATGGCATGGTATGGCAAATATTTTTTAAATTCATAGTTTTCATCTTTTTAGATATGGTGTTGTCTTCATGGTAACTTTCATTAAAAATACTTTCACGAAATTTCTTACTCTCTAAAGTGATACACTCATTAATTCCGGGGAGCAAAGCTAGTTAGGTGGAACCACAAATCCAAGTGCCTGTTCTTTTCATAATCATGCAACGGGCGCCTTACAACGAACTAGTACCTAAATATTTGTACATAATCTGTTAAAATATTCCTAAAAATGATTAGCTATTACAATACTTCATAGTTAAAAAGGATAAAACTACAGAAATTGACTCCCAGGCATTGTTTTCGGTCATCCAGGTGATCGTCCACTGGGACAAGTTTTTAATCTCGTGAACACGTGTGTGTTGCCCGAGACTAAAAATCCAAGTCACTTGGCATTTTAAAATCTTCTCCCAGTGAATGGTTACCTGGATGACCGAAATGCATGCATACGAGTCTATTTCCTCTGCTTCCATTGACAATTTGGACTAATCTTCAATTTAATTTACTTATCAATTGCTCTCGTCTTTCTTTACTACAGGGATCGGTTGATTTCCTAGTTCGTGTGAGATAGATATACGTAGAAAACAGTGGGGTTCTCTTATACTTCCCTGCACAGTATTTAATTTTATGGTGCTCTTTTGGAAAATGTATGCAAAATTAATTAGTTCTCTGTTCATGAAAAATATTCAAAGATTTTCTGCATCATCTAACCCTGATAATTCCCCCCAATAATTTTTTGCCTTAATAAAATAATACAATTTTTGTGTGAATATAAACTTTCCCGTGTAGTAATAATAATAATATTTATTACTTCCCAAAACAACAATCACAAAAAACAATGATTTCATTCATACAATTTATGAAGCTTTAGGTAGCCTCTAAGAATAACAATTTTATAGTATACTAGCTGAAGGTACCCGTTGAACTTCAACGGATGTGAAAAAAATTGAACTTATTTTATTAGAAAACCACAAAACGTGAAGAATACTGTCAGCGTGATCATTTGAGGTGTTCGTATCCTATCTTGTTTGTTGTGATCGTTGTAATTCATGCGTTTTCCATTTCGTGCACGGAGAGTTGAGTGATTGTTTGTCCTCTTTAATACACGGGAAAACCCAATAATGGGCCACGAAGACTCATAACTACTTAATAAATAGCACCTAGGTTGATAGATGGTGACCTCATCCCTCAAGTTGTCTTGAGCCGTCTTCTGAGTGAATAGCAGCTTGATCACTTCCCTTGTGTAAATAAATACATTTGCATTCAATGACTTAATTGAGTTCCGCCATTCAACGTTGATATGTGCGTTGGGTATAATCCAGCGGTTGACAACGTGAAAAGGAGCATTTTCAATAGCAGCGATGTTTATTTGTCCGATGAATCCTTCAGTACCCGGACTATGCCTTTGGCAAAAAGGGTTGCTATATTCATTGTTTCCTAAATCATAATCATTGGTTACAAAATTAAAAATCTATGGTGATCACCCTTAGTGTACTTGCCAATTTTCATGCACCGATGACGTCTATTGCGCAGAATATCCGTTCTTCTTATGGGTAAGAAGCATGTAGTGACGCAATTATAATTTTCGCCATATTAAAACAAATTGAAGTTTCGAAACAGATGGCTCAATATTTGAACCAGAATTTTAGCTGGTTACCCGTCAGTAGGTTTGGTTAGGATGAAATTTGTGCGGTTCTTAGCGTAATCCGAGAAACACCACGGGGAGATTATCATGAGATTGCTGGTAGACATTTATTTGAGTATCCAAGGCTAACCTTTGTCGTTTTTCATGCAAGGACTCATTTTCTCGCAAAGAAGACATTCCTCATGCTTTATAAGATTTTTTCAAAAGGTTACCCTTTATTCTATTAGGCATGTTAATGGATATATTTTTAAGTCAAAGGATGTGAAACACAGAGGCAAGTGGGAGACTCAAATAGGCAACTCGATGATTGAGTGAATGTAAGTAAACTGCATTTAAACACGTTTAAGTACATATAAATAACTCGTAAAGTTTATGTGGGAATTGATCTAAAAAACAGTTCGCAATCATAATGATAGGCAGACGGTTCCACTACGTGTAATACATCTGAGTATTAAACTATAAGAAACGACGCCGTGTTTGTTGTAGCAACAGAGGCATTATTAACATTATTATTCGCTTCACTTAAATATTCTTCCACGTTTAATTCCTTTATGTGTATCGTTTTCTAATAAGAGTTCTCCTGTATGCAGTTCTCTTATGATAGCTACGTTGAGAATAGACATTGAAGAGTATACTTCTAAATATGCATTGAATTTATCGATTACCCTCCGAAGCAATCTATCATGGGGCCCTTGGGACTCTGGGCCTTTCTTATAGAAATTTTCTTTCTACGTGCTATCATGGGCCGGCAGGAAAACTTAAATTCCAGATGCGGGAATATCCTTTGAAATTCAAATCTCTGGTTGTCAAGGAAATATGCTATTATTGATTAAAGAGAAAAATGTCAGATTTTTCAGCAAAAAATATGATATTCAGACAATTACGAGGCGTAAAAGAAAATCGATTGAAAGAATTAGAAACTTCATTTATTCAGCCATCCAATAAAAAAAATCCCAGCCCTCTATCTTGAGTGTAAGTAGGTACTTTTAAAAAGCAAAAAATGAAACAACTGCACCGAACCCAATGCTTAGCATGGACCACCAGGGACCACCAGGGGGGGCCTTTGGGGGTCCTGAGGGCTTTTTTATATAGCCTATGTTCAACCCATGTACATTTTATCTCTATATGCAAAATTTCAGCTCAATCGGTTCAGCAGTTTTTGCGTGATTGAGCAACAGACAGACAGACACCATTCAATTTTTATATATTAGTATGATTTATGATTCATCTGCATCTAAATACTAGCAGGCGAGCCACTGCAGTTTCGTGTGGCAGGGATGTTAGGACGCTGTCCACCGAAAGGGGGGACAATAGGGAAAAGGATATGGGAGAGGATGGAGGTGAATTGCATGCCAACGATGTGCCTTATACTAGTGTTACGCCGTATTTGTTATAATCACTGATGGTGCATTGAAAGAAGGAATTTTTGTACATGTCTGTTTCTAAGTGTATCTCTCGCATTTTATCGCTTCTTACCAAATATAGAGATACAGAAATAGGTCAAAACAATATTCTCCGTGTCATATTGAAAATAGCCTGATCTGAATTTTTTCAAGGAATCAAAGACTAGTGTGTCGCCTCCGAGTATGCAAACGGCTC
Organism: Pyrrhosoma nymphula; assembly: GCA_963573305.1. Taxonomy (NCBI): domain Eukaryota; kingdom Metazoa; phylum Arthropoda; class Insecta; order Odonata; family Coenagrionidae; genus Pyrrhosoma; species Pyrrhosoma nymphula. The sequence continues at coordinate 147,319,822 of OY754328.1, forward strand.
CAAACCTTGTCCATCCATCAGCAGTGTGACACTTTCTGTTCGCTTGCAGCATCTTTTCTTTGTATTTTATTTAGTATGTGAATTAAATTTCCCATTCATTCCCACCCCAACTTTGTCTTTCTTTTTTAAAAAAAATATGTTAGTGTGTTTTATTTTCTAAAATTCAACTTTACTCTCTCTTAGTACCCAAAAAATATTAAGTTTCCAAAAATTATAATAAATATTTGAAATAACTCGAAAGTTATGAGTTTGTTGTTGCTTGTAGAAAATAAATGAAAATATTTAATTTTTTTTCAGTTTCTGCCTTAGGAGCAAGATTCAATGGACTATTGCGGTTATACCTAAATGATTCAGTACCAAATGGTTTTGTTAATCAGATATGATTTATAGAAAATGTTTGCGGTATTTCTATGAGGTGTTTTTGAATAAAATTGAATACGAGCGCTGTTTAATTGTGAGCTGTTCTGAAAAATTACAGCAACAGTAAGGCAGATAAATTTTCCTAGTAGCATGAAAAGCATGTAGGATATAACTTTGCGAATACTTCTAGGCCCTTCCACCGAGTCAAGGATTCCATATTGGTCAAGTTTGCGGACGAAACTATAATTACATTTTACTTATAAACTTACTTAGTATACTTAGTATATACTTAGTATAGTATATACTTAGTATATACTTAGTATACTTACAAACATACTCAACTTGAGACATTACACAAGTAGCTATAGCGGAATGAATGTAAACGAACGACGCGACGCGGCTGCTTGGCACCAACGCCACCCATGAAATTTCAACTAGATCGTGTATCTTTGAATGGATTCAAAGAGTGAGCGAATCTTTTAAAAATAGAGTTGTTATCTCGGTTTTTATCTGACCAGTAAAGAAGAACTTGGAGTATATCCACCCTATGTGCTTTAGATATCCACGAAAAAGAATTATTCTTTTGAAACGAAATTATAAACCCATGACAATGGGCTGATTGTTTTAACACCCAATGTTTACATTGAATTTCTCGTGACAAACAAACCCATTAAACTATTCAATTTCATTGATAATGACCATTCAATTGACCTTAGTTTTAATCATAGGTTCAAGAGCGTAGTTTTATTTTCACGCCTTCACTGCGGAGAGAAGGGCCGAAAAACAGATGATTCCGATGCGTTGAGAACGATGCTACAAAATGATTGAGAGTTGAAGCTCGATTTTCAGTTTTTTCTTTATTACCGAGTGTTTGTATCACCATGGCCTAAACGTTTTCCATTGTGAATGAAATATATAAGAACTAAACCTTTTAAAGGCTAAAATAAAATGATGGAATGTAGATTTGTAATCAAACGATTCGCGACAGAGATAAGAGGTTGAATTCTGATTAATTACCAGAATATACCTCACCAATAATCACGAGAACATAATTTCCCGAATTGAAACATCTTACCTCTGCATTACTCACACATTTAGCAATCAAATATAGTATGACAACCTTGTTATAATGCATCTATGCAATATCAATTGGAAATATCTACATTGTTATTGGAGGATGAAAAGTGGGTGTGTAGAAGTATGGAGATGATCAGTTTGGTAGCGAGAAAAACAAACGAGAAGATGCAACTGATGATACGAAAGGAAAGGAATAAAGATATTCGAAAAAAGGCAACATAGGTGATAAATGACGTGTTGAGAGAGAACGGAATGTTGTAGAGGGGTAATAGAAGTAGGACGCTGGCTAATATTTGAAGAAAAAGACGAAGAATTGGAATTTTGGACGATGAAATAATTTCGAAGACAAAATTTGAAGATTAATGTAAATAAAACAAAGATCATAGTTTCAGTCAAACTCAGTCAGCAAAAACTTGATTATGTTGAGGTATTTTACTATCTGGGAAGCAGGATCATCAGCGATGAAAGATGCAAGAGAAATATTGTGACCAAATTTGCCAGGTAAGGAATGCACTCCACCGGAAGATGTCTGCTAACAGCTAGTAACATAAACCTGGAAGTAAGGAGACACATTATTGGAACATATATTTGCAGCATGTTTTTACACGGTGGTGAATCTTGGATAGTAACAGTTAAGAGGAAAAGAGATTGGAGGCGATGAAGATATGGTGTTATCAAAGAATGATGGAAATGAAATGGACGCAGAGAGTCACCAACGAAGAAGTCATACGATGAGTTGGAGAGATAATTTGAATGAAAACTCTGGAAAAAAAGATAAGACAAGCTCATTGGAGATATTTGTGACATACCAGCATCCTGTAAACAAAAATGGGAGGAGAAAAAAAGGGAAATATAACAGAAGAAGACCATAAATGGAATATATAAATTGGAATAGAATTATGTAGGAATGAAGCAATTGGCCGAAAGGAGAGTGGAGGGAAGAGTTGGCGTAAAGCAATCTTCGGAATGTTGGCTTCTGATTAGAAGAAATCCACAGAGCTACTAGAGTTGCTTATAAAGAGATTTAATGGAGGGGAAACGGATAGCTATTTTCAGGAGCGTTTAAATACCACCCCAAAAAGGTTTAGATAAGGTAGAGACCCTATTAAAAAACCTATCAATCTATTGGTAGGGTACATCGTAATTATGACACATGCTTAACAATATGATCACGGCCGTTGCCACTGGATTGCAGGCTCTGCTTGCGGTGCAATGCTTAGATGACGTGGAAAGGGACGGAGTAATTCATTCCGGAGGTATGGATACTGACGAAGTCCAGGGCGAGGGGAGAAGGCAGACGAGGAGGGGAAGGAGACGGCGACGCTGCGTGGATGGAGTTGGAATTGGAAGACCCTGAGGCGATGTGCGGAGGACACGGTTAACCCGCGGATGGGGGGAGGCAGTGTTAGGGAGTGCGAGTACGGGGGGAAGGGGTCACCAAGACGCCACCTCACAATCACTCCCGGTGGGGGAGGACACGGGAGGGGGCGGAAGAGAGACGGCCGAAGAGGTTTCTTGCTTGGCTGGGTTGAGCGAGGGAGAGAGAGAGACACCTTGTATTGAATCGTGTCGGGATCGCGGGGTTGAAGGGTTGATCACACTCCCCTCGCGCCATCCCTCTGCCCCCGGGGGCGGTGGTAGAAGCGCAGTTGAAGGGGGCGAGATGATGTTTGATTTGAAGCGCCCCACCAACCACACTCCCACCCCTCCCCGTTGCACGGAAGGGAAATGGTAAAACATTCGTCGTCCCTTGAAGGAAGCGTGCGTGTTGGTTGGGAACACTCCATCCCTTTTCTATCCCGGCCCAGCCCACAAACCCTGTCCCCTTCGGCAGAATCTAGCTTCCTCTGTAGCACACCAACTTCGCATCTCATCAATATCATTCCAACCGTCATAGAATAGACTTGTTTACACCACGTGTCACTATATCGGGTGTCATTTCTCTGCTTACAAAAGCACGTCACTAAATTAAAATGTTCCAAGGCACTAGCTAGCCGCGGTAGGCACTTGACGACGAGGCAGCCCAAATATCGCGAGTGCATATCCTTTCCCAGAGGTTACCTTTGCTGTTGTGTTATCTAAGGTTTAACGGTGAAATTTAACGGTGGTGAAGTACCTAAAAGTCAACCGTTTGCACTAGATAATGATGAATTTAAAAGTCAGAATGTACATACTGCGATAAAAGAAGTTCTTCGCACTATCATTTAGAGTTACTAAGTTCTTTAGAGCTTCTTAAAGGATGCAAAATATTGAGAATAACCGATATACATACGAGTAATTTTACTCTTCTCCTCATAACAGTATGAAGATAATCTAGAGCAGGAGGAGAGAATCCATAATCAGAAAAAGAGATCTAAGAGCAGTGAGGCGCCAGGGATAGATTGATAACCAATTATTTAAGGTCTAACGGGCTGGACGCAGTGATTAATATGATGCGGACACTTTTCTTTAATTGGCGAATAGCTATTAAAATAATTGCAGGAGAGGTTTGCTACCAGCGATGGTAGGGAGCTCAGTCATGCTTTCTCTGGAAATACGTATGAGACGCGCTAGTGGGGGTGAGTGCTCAAATCAATCGAATACAAGGGACTTGAAATAGTCATCTCAACGAAAAAATTGAGACAGTGGAGTGTGTAAATTATGCCCACCATCGTGCGTCTAAGCTTTTGTAATCGAATCAGCCAAGGGTATTACAGCTGTTATAATTCTTATTATAGAATCACCGTGATAATTATCGGAAGGGCATTAAAGTCAATCAAACGAAATCGGTTAATATAAAAAAGTGGAATTATGCATAAAATATAAGTTCAATGGTAGACGAGTTCACTCTGTTGAAATTCATCTTAATAAAAAGAGAGTACTCAGCTCTTTAAAATGACGTGAATTAAGTTGAAACCGGTTGAGTGAAGAATAAAATATCGTGGAAAATTGCTAAGTTCTCTCTTTTTATCATAAAATATAAGACTGTAAATATGGCAGGCAGAACATTTGAGAAATCTGGGCTGTGTGTGAAAATAAAATAAATTTAGCACTGTTGTCATACACACAACTAGCAATTAAAGAGACCTACGTAATTACAGGTATATTTCATTAACATCGATAGTATTAAAGACATAAGAATATAATTGAAACGTACCCGTGGATTAACACGTCACTTTTTTCATCACTCTCTCACTCAGCGTTCCAACTCGAAGGTTGATTTCGATGGGTGAAAGTAGGACTCACCCCGTACTAAGCCATTGGCTTATGAAATTCACACATTCAGGGTAGGGGGGCCTATAGTTCCTTTCCCTGGGCCACCTGCGATTTTCCACGAAGTTCTGACAATCAGACAGCCGTATCACGAGGATTTTCGGATCCGCGAAGATAGCGCATCTTAATTTTAATAATTCCTTCAGAAGACATATAAAAATATATTAAAGAAAGATAGGTACGTACATACAGAGAGGCACACTGCGTAGGAACGGGGATGTGCAAAGTCACCACACACAATTTAAAATAAACTCACTAGTCCACAGTGTGTCTGGCGGCCGTCTGAGAGCAAACTTCGTGCTAAGGTCACGAGGAAAGTTCCCTCCGGCGATGAGCCACGAAAATCCTCTCTCTCACTAAATTATTCTCTCAGTGTTCTGTTAACACTATATGCCAATCTAGTGAAAAAATTCATTTGAAAAAAGTTCAGTACTTACTGTGCAAATTGTAAACGTGATTTTTTGTGACGTGACGATTTAAACGTGATGTAAATTGTAAACAAATTGTAAACGTCTTAGAAGGGTCTTCCGCCGACCACCGTCTTGCTGGAAAGGCGACCGGCAACCAAGCTGCATATTTTTTTCAGTAGTTGTTTGTCTAATCCAACAAGAGTATGTATTAATACTTTCCAGTACAAAGACCAAAACTGAGATATGGAGGGCAACTAAGAGGATATCTGTTTAAAATGGATGACAGCTCCGAGTGCCTTTGATGCTATATGTATTGATAAGAGCTGACGTTCGGACCAACTTCTCATGATCTAACAAAAATAGTATGCCTCACCCAAAATTTTATTCAGTGTAGAAGTACTCTAATCATTAATGATTACTATTAATATAAACATTTCTCATGATCTAACAAAAATAGCATGCCTCACCCAAATTTTTATTCAGTGTAGAAGTACTCTAATCATTAATGATTGCTATTAATATAAACATTTCTCATGATCTAACAAAAATAGTATGCCTCACCCAAATTTTTATTCAGTGTAGAAGTACTCTAATCATTAATGATTGCTATTAATATAAACATTTCTCATGATCTAACAAAAATAGTATGCCTCACCCAAACTTTTTATTCAGTGTAGAAGTACTCTAATCATTAATGATTGCTATTAATATAAACATTTCTCATGATCTAACAAAAATAGTATGCCTCACCCAAATTTTTATTCAGTGTAGAAGTACTCTAATCATTAATGATTGCTATTAATATAAACATTTCTCATGATCTAACAAAAATAGTATGCCTCACCCAAATTTTTATTCAGTGTAGAAGTACTCTAATCATTAATGATTGCTATTAATATAAACATTTCTCATGATCTAACAAAAATAGTATGCCTCACCCAAAATTTTATTCAGTGTAGAAGTACTCTAATCATTAATGATTGCTATTAATATAAACATTTCTCATGATCTAACAAAAATAGTATGCCTCACCCAAATTTTTATTCAGTGTAGAAGTACTCTAATCATTATTGATTGCTATTAATATAAACATTTCTCATGATCTAACAAAAATAGTATGCCTCACCCAAAATTTTATTCAGTGTAGAAGTACTCTAATCATTAATGATTGCTATTAATATAAACATTTCTCATGATCTAACAAAAATAGTATGCCTCACCCAAATTTTTATTCAGTGTAGAAGTACTCTAATCATTAATGATTGCTATTAATATAAACATTTCTCATGATCTAACAAAAATAGTATGCCTCACCCAAATTTTTATTCAGTGTAGAAGTACTCTAATCATTAATGATTGCTATTAATATAAACATTTCTCATGATCTAACAAAAATAGTATGCCTCACCCAAATTTTTATTCAGTGTAGAAGTACTCTAATCATTAATGATTGCTATTAATATAAACATTTCTCATGATCTAACAAAAATAGTATGCCTCACCCAAATTTTTATTCAGTGTAGAAGTACTCTAATCATTAATGATTGCTATTAATATAAACATTTCTCATGATCTAACAAAAATAGTATGCCTCACCCAAATTTTTATTCAGTGTAGAAGTACTCTAATCATTAATGATTGCTATTAATATAAACATTTCTCATGATCTAACAAAAATAGTATGCCTCACCCAAATTTTTATTCAGTGTAGAAGTACTCTAATCATTAATGATTGCTATTAATATAAACATTTCTCATGATCTAACAAAAATAGTATGCCTCACCCAAAATTTTATTCAGTGTAGAAGTACTCTAATCATTAATGATTGCTATTAATATAAACATTTCTCATGATCTAACAAAAATAGTATGCCTCACCCAAATATTTATTCAGTGTAGAAGTACTCTAATCATTAATGATTGCTATTAATATAAACATTTCTCATGATCTAACAAAAATAGTATGCCTCACCCAAAATTTTATTCAGTGTAGAAGTACTCTAATCATTAATGATTGCTATTAATATAAACATTTCTCATGATCTAACAAAAATAGTATGCCTCACCCAAATTTTTATTCAGTGTAGAAGTACTCTAATCATTAATGATTGCTATTAATATAAACATTTCTCATGATCTAACAAAAATAGTATGCCTCACCCAAATTTTTATTCAGTGTAGAAGTACTCTAATCATTAATGATTGCTATTAATATAAACATTTCTCATGATCTAACAAAAATAGTATGCCTCACCCAAATTTTTATTCAGTGTAGAAGTACTCTAATCATTAATGATTGCTATTAATATAAACATTTCTCATGATCTAACAAAAATAGTATGCCTCACCCAAATTTTTATTCAGTGTAGAAGTACTCTAATCATTAATGATTGCTATTAATATAAACATTTCTCATGATCTAACAAAAATAGTATGCCTCACCCAAATTTTTATTCAGTGTAGAAGTACTCTAATCATTAATGATTGCTATTAATATAAACATTTCTCATGATCTAACAAAAATAGTATGCCTCACCCAAATTTTTATTCAGTGTAGAAGTACTCTAATCATTAATGATTGCTATTAATATAAACATTTCTCATGATCTAACAAAAATAGTATGCCTCACCCAAATTTTTATTCAGTGTAGAAGTACTCTAATCATTAATGATTGCTATTAATATAAACATTTCTCATGATCTAACAAAAATAGTATGCCTCACCCAAATTTTTATTCAGTGTAGAAGTACTCTAATCATTAATGATTGCTATTAATATAAACATTTCTCATGATCTAACAAAAATAGTATGCCTCACCCAAATTTTTATTCAGTGTAGAAGTACTCTAATCATTAATGATTGCTATTAATATAAACATTTCTCATGATCTAACAAAAATAGTATGCCTCACCCAAATTTTTATTCAGTGTAGAAGTACTCTAATCATTAATGATTGCTATTAATATAAACATTTCTCATGATCTAACAAAAATAGTATGCCTCACCCAAAATTTTATTCAGTGTAGAAGTACTCTAATCATTAATGATTGCTATTAATATAAACATTTCTCATGATCTAACAAAAATAGTATGCCTCACCCAAATTTTTATTCAGTGTAGAAGTACTCTAATCATTAATGATTGCTATTAATATAAACATTTCTCATGATCTAACAAAAATAGTATGCCTCACCCAAATTTTTATTCAGTGTAGAAGTACTCTAATCATTAATGATTGCTATTAATATAAACATTTCTCATGATCTAACAAAAATAGTATGCCTCACCCAAAATTTTATTCAGTGTAGAAGTACTCTAATCATTAATGATTGCTATTAATATAAACATTTCTCATGATCTAACAAAAATAGTATGCCTCACCCAAATTTTTATTCAGTGTAGAAGTACTCTAATCATTAATGATTGCTATTAATATAAACATTTCTCATGATCTAACAAAAATAGTATGCCTCACCCAAATTTTTATTCAGTGTAGAAGTACTCTAATCATTAATGATTGCTATTAATATAAAAATTTGTCACAGTAATTGTGTATTTTGCTAACACTCATTTGCATTATGCTAATTTCAGCGGATGCATCTTAAGACAGTCCTCTTTCAAATGTAAATGGGCCTTGGGTTTCTCGGATCGAGTCGTTCTATTAGGTGCGCTCCTGCTTTAAGCGGTGAAGTCCAAATGATTACTCGTATTATGTACTTTGACTCCTATCATTCAAGTGCGGAGCAATGCTAAACGTCTTTAAAATTGATGGAATGCCCTGATAGTGAGGAAAACTTGCTAAGAAGGAGGCATCTGCGCGGAAAAAAGCAACGGAAACTCACCGGCAGAGTAACTTCCCAGAGTTGGGGGAGGAAATTTATTCTTTAAGATGCAGAGGCCGGCGTGAAAGCGGGCGAAAACTTTGGCCTCCCTCACTCGGCATGTGGGAAGGAACTTTATTTCTCACCGGAGATGGAAACTCCCCCACCCTTAGCCTCACCCCCCCTTCATCCCAGGGTGGATGTAGCCGAGGAGGAATCGCAATAATTTCAGAGTTGAGCCCGTCGGGGTCGTCCGACAATGGTAGGTATGCAAATTCTATGAAAAGGGGATATATGAGTGGGAGGTGGGTGTTAGAGATGATTGGGGGCTAGATGGAGTGGGCTCCCGCGGGGAGTCGAACGATGACCTCCCCGATGGTTTAACGAGGGAAAACCCAACTCCGGCGCGGAGCCCTCACTTCATACGGTCGGGCTCTCATTGCTTTTATTGATTATTCTTGACAAGATCAATTTGAGCTGACTTCACTTATCTGGTAATAATGAATGGGTTTAGTTGCAAGGAAATATGTATCACCTAAAAAATAAGAAAGCATTAACGACGAGGAAGTTTCAATGAAAACTACAAAAATGGCCAGTGATGACATTCCTTAGGCATGTAAGTTCAATATAACTTGGTTATTTCCTACCTATAATCAAGGCTTTCGATTTTATACTTTACAAATTAAAATAAAAAAATAATTAAAAACAATTAACACACGATTAATACAAGAATGTAACGGTTAAAGTATTTTGTATATGATGTGGAGGAAATCAATGTGGAGTATTATGAACAAAGACATCTGTCAAGATTAATTAAAACTGTAATATGGATCTTTGCGACAAATTATTTGTAAACTTGATTCTTGCAATAAAAGGATGCACATACACTGTGGTTTTCAGGTGTTGAGATGGAGAAGTAGGAGAGTGGCATGTTTGCAATGGTGAAAGAGAATTGTAAAATTTTGGGTTCTCGAAGTCGAGTTGGGAGGAAGAGAGCGGGAATTTTGGGACGATATTAGGAGAGGCAGAAGGTATGGGTAACCTAAAACAGGAATGGTTCAAGCGAAAAAGTTATTCTCAGGGAGCTTAGAAATACCCCCGCAGTAGTTAAAATTAAGGTAAGGCCGGATTGAAATGTACTCACTATTCGATGATGCACTAGATGAACAAATTGTTAAAAGAAAATATTGTACGCAGAAATTAAATCGTCTAGGGCTTAAATAATACGGTATTTCGGCGACAAATATCACCACAAGAGAATCAAGTAGATCCCATCTTTATTTTGCCAGCATAAATTTTCACTTCCCGAGGTTAAAGTAGATCCAACCGTAAATTTGAGAGTTGTATCCAAGCACTCACTAAAAGGAAAAATGGATGTAGATAAATGGGAAAAATTTGAACTCAGCTATGATTCGGTAGAAAATATGATTGTAAAAACATCAATATATAAAAGCTGAGTGCTGAAGATGAATATTTGCATTGGGATGGGTCAGGATGAACGCCATCTTATTTCACCCAAATTAATTGCTTAAAAGTTTTACATTTAGAGTGAATATTTTCGCTTTTTTAATTTGGAATATCAAAATATACACACAGTTTTTGAAACAGGCGCCGTGAAAGAATACTTGACTGATGAAAAAGTAACTTTCTTTTCTTCCACAAATTTATTCTCTTGGTACAACACGTTTCGACACAAAGGTGTCATCATCAGGTACGTTGGTCATCATCAGGTCAGGTACATCAGACAACGTTGTGGCGAAATGTGTTCTACCAAGAGAATAAATCTGTGGAAGAAAACAAAGTTACTTTTTCTTATGTGAAAATCAACTTCCACCAATGTTGAGCCTGAAACCATGGAACGTATCAAATACTTGAATGTATCTACATCTACAAAATACCCTGCAAGCCACCTCAGGGGTGTGTGGCAGGGGGTGAGTAATCACCAAAATGCATTACACTATACCCTAAAGTTAGTGTAACTACGACTAATTATGCATTAGCATAAATCGCTAATGCTTGTCACTGTAGACTGATAGACTGTAGAAAATAGACAAGACGTACCGAAAAATACCCATCTCACATTCACCTTGTAACACGCCATTTTGGCCGTGTTGGCATAAGTATACGATTAAGGACGCCATTGTGTATATTTTGGGAACACGTGCTACCGCGAGGCAACAATATCGTCTATGTTATGAAAACAACTTTAAACAATACCATTTTCTGTTTACGTAAACAGACTATAACAATGCCGTCTATGTTATGAAAACAACTTTAAACAATACCATTTTCTGTTTACGTAAACAAACTTATAATAATGAAAGGGGAATAGCCTATCAGATACGAGAGAAGGGGAGAAAACCTGGAATGTTCTAGAACATACAGGAGGGGAGATGAGATAGTATAAAAGGGATTGTCAAACAAGGAACGGGGCTTCTTCTTCTGCTTCTTCTTAACAAGGGAGTCACAAGAGACGTTTATCGAGTGAAAGTCATACGAGAGTTTTTGCAGTGATAATTTGCCGGGAGTAAGCAGCTTTGGACAGCAATTACCAACGCCAGTGTCCTGTGTTAAGGAAGGATCCAGGAATCCAATAAACAGATACTGGGACATAGAGTATCGGCGAAATTCACTTTGTACAATATCCGGTGAAGTAGAACAAACATTATAAATTAATACGAATATATTTGAGAAGGGAACATATATTGATTAATTGAGTAACTAAAGTGAATTTGTTTCATAAGTAAATAATAAATGGGTTATTATAAATATATGTACTGTTCAAGTGTATCATTTTAGTGCATGAATTAATCCATTAACCTTTGCCGCCAAGGACTACCGAAAGGAAAGGATCTCTCTCAAGGTAAGAAGTGATAAAGTGAAGGGTACCTTTTGTGTGTCGGGCTGATACAAGTATATAACGTCGCGTGTTTAGGACCGCGTGAAAGAATAATTATTAGAACCCCTGAGATAAGGAAATTGATAAGGGGGGGCTAGTACATTAATTGGCGCCCAGCGTGTAGGGCCTGACTACTCATTAGGTGAGACCACGAGAACCGGAGAGAAGGAGGATCATCCCGAAGGAGTGAAGAAAGAAGATGACGGCCAACATGAAGAAATTTCCGGAGCTGAAGTCGGCAGAGCTACGGCAATTATTACGAGAGAGGGACTTGTTAGTAGGGGGAACCAAGCCAGAATTGCAGCAGCGATTATTACACACGCTAGAAAAGGAGGGAATAGATATAAGCACGTATGAATTTAGGGTCGATAGTGAGGAACCGGTGGAAACTGAGATGCAAGCGCTATTTAGGCAATTAAAAGAAGAACAAGATAGAAGAGATAGAGAGAGGGCAGAAGAAGCAAAAGAAGAACGAGAGAGAAGCAGAACAATCTTAGAGGAGATGGCTGAAGGGCAAGAGAGAAATAGAACGATCTTAGAGGAGATGGCTGAGAGGCAAGAGAGAAGACATGCAGAATTGTTGGGGCAAATTAGGGAAGAAGCAGACGAAAGAGAGAGAAAGCTTTTGGAAGAAATGGCAAAAATAGCAGGAGAACATAGACAGACGCAGGAACGTATTGCATCATTCGAACATGGCTATGATGAAAGGTTTGCCAAAACAGACGGGGCGTTAGCAGAGATATGCAAAGATGTCGCGAAAGAAATTAACGGAGTAGGAGCGAGGCTGGAGGCGAGCGATCTCAAGGTCCGAAAGTTAGAAGCGAGTTACGTGAATTTGCATGAGAACGTGGAGAAAAGGTTCAAGAAGATGGCGGACGAGCTGGGACAACAATCCACCACAAAAGCAGCTGGGCTAGATGAAGAGGCAGTCCGACGCATCGTGCGTGAGGAAAGCAGGAGACCTAACGTCACAACGGCACCCGCGGGAATGGTACAATTAAAGGTCCCAACGTTCGACGGGAGGCATACATCAAGACCCATGAAATACCTACAGGAGCTGTGCGAATACCAAGAGATATATCGGTTACCTGACCAGATGATGCTCCAGGTCATCAGACAAGGAATGGTTGGGAGAGCAGAGGAATGGTTCTCTGCGACCCGACACCTGTATGAAGATGTGAACGCTTTCCAAGCTATTTTCACGGAGCAGTTTTGGGGAGATGAACGTCAAATGCTGATAAAACGGAGTTTCGACACGGGAAGATACAAGGAGAACGGAGGGCTCACGCGAGTAGAATATGCGACGGCCAAAATTAGCGTAGCGAGGGAGTTGACGCCGCCAATGGAGGACGGAATGATCATTCTTGTTCTCAAGAAACACTTTGGCATGGAAGTGAGCGTCGGCATGATTTCAAATAATGTAAATACAATCCCGCAATTCTTGACGTTATTGGCCCGCTATGATAACATACCGCGAGAGGACGGAAACTCCGAGGCGACTGGACACCGAAGATGGGGAGACCAATACCCAAGGACCCATGGAGACCGTACGTGGAGGACACCGGAAGACACATCCCAACACAACCAGCAGTACAGATGGGACTCGAAGAGGTCACAACCACGAGAGTGGCAAGCGTCGAGCCAGCAGAGAGACGGACGGAGAGACGATAACTTTCGCGGCGAGGGATACTCTCAACGGCCGGGCGAGAGACCAGCTGATCGACGCCGAGGACAAAACAATCTGGCGGAGGCGCGCCCACCGATGAGAGAGCGCCCTGTCAATTCCATGATGGCGGAAGAAAGCAACGCCGCAGGGAAGCCGGAGCAGGAAAACTATTAGCGGCAAAGCATGACGAAGGTCCCAACATGCCGAGGCCGGAAGACGAAGAGGGATTCTGGGACATACCGAAGGAGCAACGGGCAAAGATACGGAAAGTGAGAATAAAACGGACACCACCACAAGAGGAGAAGATAGAACCCCACACGGAGGAGGAAACGATATGCAATGTTTTTGAGTCACCTCGAGATTTCTTGACGGAGAAAGAAGCGGATAGGCCGGAAGTAATTAAATGCCCGGAGATTAGGGTTCAAATGGAAGGAGTGGCTGTGAATGCACTGATAGACACGGGATCGGAGCTAACGTGCATTAGCGAGGAGTTTTATCGGGAGAATCAGAATGCACTGCGAAACGCTTTGGAGGTACCAGTCAAAGGAATCCGGATAGCTGGAGCCGTCGGAAGGAAGAGTGGAATTATAAGGAGGCAGATCTGTCCGAGTATAGAGATAGACGGATTCACCACAAATATGGCCTGCACGGTGGTGCCGGAGCTGATCAAACCATTCATAATCGGGACGGACACATTAGCTCAACTATCCGCGAAGATTGAGTACGATCGCAGGATTATAACCCTAAGTGAAGGAAAAAAGGAGATCGCATGTAAGTTTAGGGAAATGCGCATGGACGCACAATATGACAACATGCACATAGAAACCAGCGAGGAGTATGGGAAGACGGATGGCGAGGAAGTACCACGAGAACAAAGCTTAGAAGAAAGTGACTCCGAGAAGATCGCAAATGATATATTTAGGATACGTGAAAATATCATTAAAAAAGGCGAAAAACGGGCGGAGAGAAGAAGGAAGAAAGATAAGAGGAAGAGGACGAAATTTAAAATAGGAGATGAGGTTTTAGTACGTACCAATCCGGTATCCGAGGAGCAAAGGAGGATTTATCACGGCTTCCTGGCATTATACGAAGGTCCATAAGAGATTACAGAATTCCGAGGGCCAGCCACGTGTGTAGTATTTAATCCAAAAAAAAAAAGAACGAAATACGAGGCACTTTCCACTTCAGCAATATTAAACCATATAGGGAACAATAGCACAGCACTTGGTATCACTCACATCACACGAGCACACGAGAAGAAGACCGTAGTCCAACTGACCATAGCACGCAGTCATTAAACTGAGGAAGCCAGCGCCGCAACATTATAATTTGATCCGTTCAAGCAAGGGAGAACTGTTTACCGATAATATACATTGTATCGGGGCCCGACATGCGAGGGGAGCTTACGAACGAGAGAGAGAGAGGTTGAACTTGGCGGCAGGTGGATTAGCACGATATGTATGTTTCGTGATATCTTTTCTCAATGTGTGTATATTCAGTGTCATGTTGCCATTATTTGATTCGTGTTTTCTTATGTATGAATGGGCTCGTGGACGTAGATTGAGCCGGAAGGAGGGAGAGTATATCACCTGAAGGAACTTTAAGTGCTGTGAAGTGTATATGTGTAATGTGAATTATGGCCTTTTGATAACCCAGTGTTTTTAAGGGGTTAAAAGTGAGAATGAATGTTGAGAAGAAGATGGACAGTTTTATTATTTGCACGTTATATTCACGTTCAATGTATCAGTTAATAACGTCGATTTATATAATATGTTCTTGATTTTAAATTACGTGAATAAGATTTTCATTGGTTATTTGCCTATTTCAAGCAAGGAAGAAAGGGAAGAGACCATATTGTTATATGGTGTATCATATGTCTTGAGTTAAAGGAGGAGACGCTGTTTGTAATTGTGTTTATTGATATAAATGTATTCATGTGTGATTTCTGCTGTAACACAATATACTTGGGCACAGACATTATTTAGAGGGAGGCTAAAGTTTGAAGGCGTTGGGGCCGCGTTAGTTTACATTTGAAGGCTTTAAAATAATTCCTTTCTTATACTTCCAAGTCATTATTTTAATGGGGCTAATGTAACACGCCATTTTGGCCGTGTTGGCATAAGTATACGATTAAGGACGCCATTGTGTATATTTTGGGAACACGTGCTACCGCGAGGCAACAATATCGTCTATGTTATGAAAACAACTTTAAACAATACCATTTTCTGTTTACGTAAACAGACTATAACAATGCCGTCTATGTTATGAAAACAACTTTAAACAATACCATTTTCTGTTTACGTAAACAAACTTATAATAATGAAAGGGGAATAGCCTATCAGATACGAGAGAAGGGGAGAAAACCTGGAATGTTCTAGAACATACAGGAGGGGAGATGAGATAGTATAAAAGGGATTGTCAAACAAGGAACGGGGCTTCTTCTTCTGCTTCTTCTTAACAAGGGAGTCACAAGAGACGTTTATCGAGTGAAAGTCATACGAGAGTTTTTGCAGTGATAATTTGCCGGGAGTAAGCAGCTTTGGACAGCAATTACCAACGCCAGTGTCCTGTGTTAAGGAAGGATCCAGGAATCCAATAAACAGATACTGGGACATAGAGTATCGGCGAAATTCACTTTGTACAATATCCGGTGAAGTAGAACAAACATTATAAATTAATACGAATATATTTGAGAAGGGAACATATATTGATTAATTGAGTAACTAAAGTGAATTTGTTTCATAAGTAAATAATAAATGGGTTATTATAAATATATGTACTGTTCAAGTGTATCATTTTAGTGCATGAATTAATCCATTAACCTTTGCCGCCAAGGACTACCGAAAGGAAAGGATCTCTCTCAAGGTAAGAAGTGATAAAGTGAAGGGTACCTTTTGTGTGTCGGGCTGATACAAGTATATAACGTCGCGTGTTTAGGACCGCGTGAAAGAATAATTATTAGAACCCCTGAGATAAGGAAATTGATAAGGGGGGGCTAGTACAACCTAGAATTGAAAACGATTTGAACGCATTGACGAGGATTTTCCTCTTCGATAGGGGAATCCTAATTCCTCTCCCGTCTCCACCTCCGCACACGTCAACGGCTGCGATGAGGGCGCGCGGCGGTGTTACAAGCCATAAGGACTTCGTTACTCACAATCCCTCAAGATAGGTAAATTTTTTTCCCATAAAAAGTCATTTTAACAGTAATTTCCATTTAAGGAATGAATATCCACTGCTGGAATAATTATAACCTTTTGGCAATGCGAGATTGTTTTATTGTTCAGCGGCTTGACTCCAAAATAATACAGCCTAGGTATAGCATTCTCACCGCAAATTAACAAGGCTTTCCCATCTCTCACAACGTCGATCGAGCCTTTGCACAATTCCCGTCTCAAAACCACATGCTCCGCTTGGATGAAGGACTACTTCAATAAGGACAGAATTCTTTGTGATTACATCATAAAATTGAATTTTCAAAAAGAAGGCCGAGGAGGATTAATTATATAGTGACAAAAAAATCATTTAAAAACGATGGATAGTGAGAAATACGATGTATTTTTATTTTACTTTTATAAAAAAAGAATGCCATTAAATAATAGAAACAAAAATTAAGAAATAGCCAAGAAATGTGAAGGCTGGGATAGACTAAAAGGAAGTAAAACTAGAGATCGAAGAGAAAAAATATGGAGATTTTCCAATTGCAAATACTTTAGAGAATACCAGCGTATTGTTATGAGCACAAGGATAAAAATGACGAAGGAAAAAGAGACACCTGAAGATAAAAATGCGGAATAGATTAGAAGCAAAGGGTTTCGAGAATACTTTCCTTTTACTTCAATATTATATAACTTATTCATTGCCAATATCTCTAAATGTTTTCGTGAATTTATGTATTTCATTTTAATTTACTTTGAATTTATTTATTTTGTACTCTTTAGCACTCATGTCATGATTACTCTCCACAGGAATTCATTTAAAACTAACTAAAGCTCATGGGTTTGTATTAATGTTTGTGTCTTCACTGCGTGTACATGAGCAATAATTATCTATCTATTTTCAATTCAAGTTAGCAGTTGAATACAAAATGGGTTCGGAGCTTAGTATTTGGGGAAAGTAGAAGACATGCGTGCACAGTAAAAATTCTTAGGCTTTTATGCGCGCAGAGTCTTTAGAAAAATTACTTTTGATCATAAAATAGGGAGAGGGAAAAGAAGACGAAGACAAGCAGAGGAAATTTAGACAGGTGCTTATAGTGTCCAAGGAAAGAGTCGGAGAGAGGACGCAATTATGAAGAGGCAAAAAAGTGGATGTGGGGCACATTTAAAGCAATATAGGGTCAAATAGAGTGATGGAGAGTAGATTATTTAATAGAAGGGTTAGTGCGAGAGAAAGAATTGACTTGTTAGACGGCATCAAGGAAAAACACGGGGAAGATAGAAGTAATTAGCAGACGAAAAAGTAGTCCAAGGTAAAGCAGTTTTCTGTGCATGGAAATTTAAAATATATCTTCGTCGATATCTAATATTTTGTGTTCGGCAAAAATACCAATATTCAGAATAATTGTGAAACAAAACGATACTTCCTTCCATTGTTTCAGGCTCAACTAGGTGGAAGTTGAATTTCGTAAATGAAATACTAACTTTGTTTCCTTCCACAGATTTATTTTCTTGGTACAACATGTTTCGACACATCGGTGTAATCATCAGGTACAAATTCAAGCATAGTTTACACGTGTATAACTATATATATATAATGAAACACCCTGAAACACCCTGTGTATATATATATATATATATATATATATATATATATATATATATATAATCATTGGAAGCTTTCACGAGCGTGAACAAAAATATATAAAAACTTTGTCACAAGTGTGAATAAAATGAGAACACATAAAAAGACACTCACACGGGTTGTAAATTTTTCGGTGGATCGCCGCCACCTTCTTCAGCGAAAGGTATAGGAAGAATGAAGAGGAAATGTTTGGGATGGTGAGGGGAAGAGAGCAGTGAGGAGGGTAAAGGTGAAAAGTAAAGGCTTTACTTTTCACCTTTACCCTCCTCACTGCTCTCTTCCCCTCACCATCCCAAACATTTCCTCTTCATTCTTCCTATACCTTTCGCTGAAGAAGGTGGCGGCGATCCACCGAAAAATTTACAACCCGTGTGAGTGTCTTTTTTATGTGTTCTCATTTTAGTCACACTTGTGACAAAGTTTTTATATATATATATATATATATATATATATATATATATATATATATATATATATATATATATATATATATACACATATATCATGAGGGTAGTGGGTTATCAGGAGTGGGGAAAAACCCAGGGAGGGGAGAGGTAAGGGGTGACGGTTGGAGTATGAGTCGAGTGAGTGGGGAAGGGGTGGGGGGGTGGGAGATGACTTGGCGTGGGTTTTCTGCCTTAGGTTAGGGATTAAGGAGGTGGTGGGTTGTCCATTCCTCTCCAGTTCTCTCCACTCTCCAGTTCTCTCTCTCTCTCTCCATTTCTCTCCAGCGCCCACGAACTGTTATTTACATTCGTTCGCAGCAACTCACGAGGTCACGTGACCCACAAAATCGCCATCCTTCCCGTCCATTGCATAAGATTGAATGAGTAAACAGGCAGCAGGAGGGACAGAGGGCGTGGTCAATTAAGGTAGTTAGAGCGAGATATTTCCCAAGTCATAATGAAGATCATATTCGAATTTTAATTTTTTAATTTCAGCGTCCGTAATTAGTATGAAGTAAATACTGTGGAATTAATTGCGAAAAATATAGTTATATATGACAAAAATTCTCAGTAATTAAATATGTATTATATATATATATATATATATATATATATATATATATATATATATATATATATACATATAATATGCCAAGAGGGTGGCCGATAAAAATATAGAGACGCAAAAAAGGACACTCACAAATTTAAACTTTCGATATTTGGATGGGATCGTGACCATATTTCTCAGGCTAGAGAGTAGGAATCACTCTCATACTCATAATCATTCCTACTCTCTAGCCTGAGAAAGATGGTCACGATCCCATCGAAATATCGAAAGTTTAAATTTGTGAGTGTCCTTTTTTGTGTCTCTATATTTTTATCGGCCACCCTCTTGGCATATTATATATTTATCAACCGAGTGTTTTTCCAAGAAGTTTTATATATTACTAATATATATATATATATATATATATATATATATATATATATATATATATATATAGATATAGATATAGATATAGATAAGTCTTAAATTGGACTCATTTTTTCCACACCGTCAGGTGAAAACACCTTCATAACAGAAGGTTTTTCTGCGATTATGTTAAAATTACTGCTAAAAGTAATTTTTTAATTTTAAGAAACAGTTGAGGAAACACACTGACTACTCCTTGTTAGATTTTTGACGAAATCAAAGTGTAAGAAATTCCTTATTTTTTCAACACTCTGTCTCTGGAACGCTCAGCCATATTCTACCCTCTGTGCGCTCCAGATGTAGAATATTGAAAAAATTAGGAATTTCTAACTCTTAGATTTCGTCCAAAAACTAACGGTGAGTAGTCAGTGTGTTTTCTCAGCTGTTCATAAAAATAATCAATTAATCACCGCAGTACTTATTACAGAATCGCAAAAGCCTGTTGAGAAGGCGATTTCTCCGTACAGCGTGAAAAAATGAGTCAAGTTAGAGACTTATGTGGTTATATATATTTTATTATTGAGAATATTTGACATGTATTACTATATTTTTGCACCATTAATATTGAAATATTTGCTTCATACTTTTTACAGACGCTGAAATTGAAAAATTTATTTCGAATATGGTCTCCATTATGACTAGGGAACTATCTCGTTCAAACTTCCTTAAGGGTCCTCCCTCCGTTCTTAAAATACATTAACCCTTTCTCCGCCCTTCGCTCGGTCGTCCGGGTGGGGGGGGGGGTGCTGAGGGGAGGGGGTTGTTCGGAGAGGCATTGATGGTGTGGGTTCCGACTTCATCCTGGGTGCTCATTTCGTGCGGTGTCTTCAATTGGAGCCGTCCAGGGGGTGGGTGCGGTGGGCGGGTGCAGGGCGAGGAGAGGAGCCGAGGGAAGGAAGGGGTGAAGGGGGGGGGAGGGGTGCGGTTAACGGCAGGGAGAGAGGCTCAACGTGGTCGTAAGTAATTGCTATGTGCGCCGCGGGGTGGCGGTGATGGCCTCTGGGCAGTAAATTAAGTGAATGCAGGCAAGAGGGAGAGGAGGGATTTGGGGGGGGGGTGTGGGTGGGGAGAGAAAGAGGTGGAAGGGGTGGAGGGTGGTGAGCGGGTTGAAGGTGGATGATAGAGGAACGGGACAAGTGAAAGTGATTGGCGGTGGGTGACAGGTCGTGACGATTGGAACTCGGTTCCCCTCCAATCATCCAACTTTTACAAATGTGCGCAAGGACCATCCCCAGTTAAAGGCTTCAAATGAATGCGATGCCATTCACTAAACTACTTTCGCGTGATTGAAAAGATTTCCCAATAGTGGCACTCTCAGATTTATTCAATTTTTATGCAGCATTAATTATAGAGAATTACAAAACGTAAGTCAAAGAGACTAATCTTAGTGACTAGAGTCTACATTTGTTGGAAATCTTTGGGCAATGTATTAGTTCAAAATAGCTTTATGATTGCATTGTAATCTATTTGCGCTTAAGGGCCATATTCTGTGAAGTAAGAGGGTAAAAATTAGTGTCTCTGGAATGCTACAAAGCTGATCGTTGGTTCAATAATTTACGGACGAAGCGATTACGAAATACCTACTCATTGTCTTATTTTGCGACACCCAGAATAGGTAACCAGGGAATTCTTTGAAAAAAATGTTTAACATGTACAATCACATTTTCTCCTCTTTAATTCTCCACAACATCTTAAAGTCATGCTTCCTACTATTTCATTCGCAAAGTGCTTCTCGGTGTTCGTCCAATCATTTATTCTCCTTATGTTGTTATCTTTGGATTCACCAAATGTGAATCGGTCCCTATTCCCAAGCATTATCACCTCAACCTATTATTAACCCCAAGTTTCCTGTTTTACTGTCGACAATTTGTCTCTTCTTACACATTCACAATGGAACCATTATTGGGGATGAATTCCATTAGACCAGTGTTTTTCAACCTATGGGTCGCGACCCCCAGGGGTCTGGGCTTGATGGAGGGGGGGGGGGGGCGATGAAATCAAATTTGATTGCATAAAATTCGAAGTCCAGCTTTCAGCATATTCATTCGTCTTCTCGAGTTGTACAAACGTCGCAAAAAAACATCTCCTCACCTCCCTCCAGATAGTCACCTGGATGACCGGAATGTAAGCAGAAGAGGTAATTTCTTTTTGTGTTTCATTATCTAATGCAGTATTTTTCAACCTTCTTGAATATGCGACCCCCTGCGACCCCCCCTATTTGCGTCTCAAAAATAGAACCACGATTCGTAAAATTGGTAAAAAAATTAACAGGCACAGCCTTTTCACTGAAATTATTGTTCAATATTTAATTGAGTGTAGGTGTAGATTTTATTGCGAAATTAATTTTTTGACGGATAGAGAAATGGCTTAATTAAGTGGGTGAACATCGAGACTCTAAGAGTCCCCTCTTCCACCTAACCCCTTTCACATGGGATATAATGATACCCATAAATTTACGTAAATCATTAATTATAGGCATAAAAGATTTGGGAAAAAGAAAAGAAAAAAACCAACGTAACAAAATAAGAACTTGGGATCAGAAGTTTAAACTTAGTTTGTTAAAATATTTACAATCTGAAAACCCATGAATTTGTATTACCAAAATACCTACACATCATGGAGTTGATGAACAGTTAATTAATAATTTTTGTATATATACCATACTTATACCATACCATACCAAAGAAACTTGTTATACCATACCAAAGAAACTTGTTAGCCTGACAGAAATGTGTCTCAATGAAACAGAAGCTAAAATAAAACTGGGAAATAAAGTAACAGAAAGCTTTATGATTAGGACAGGTTTGAGGCAGGGAGACGGTCTATCTCCAATTTTGTTTAATTTTGTTATAGAGAAAATTAAGAGGGAAATTGACAAATATGATATGGGAGGTTTTATGATGAATGGGAGAAGAATTTCATTTTTAGCATATGCAGATGACTGTGTTATCATTGGCGAGTCAAAGGCAGAGTTAAGAGGAGTAATGCAATTAATAGAAGAAGTAGCAAGAAAAGTGGGATTGTTGGTCAATCCTTCAAAAACTGAATATTTAATTGTTGGAAGGGGAATAAATCATGATAGAAACATTACAGTTGGCAATAATGACTACAAGAGAGTACAAGAAGTTAAATATCTAGGTACCATTTTGACAGAAAACTCCTCAAGTGAAACGGAAATAAAATCCAGACTGCAAAACGCAAATAGAAGCCTCTATGCACTTAATAAAATACTAAGCTCAAGAAGCGTTTCCCGGGAACTTAAAATAAGATTATACAAAACACTGATTCGTCCCGTTCTCATGTATGGATGCCAATCATGGAGCACACGGAAAATAGACCTGAACCGATTAGCAATAATTGAAAGAAGAGTACTAAGGAAGGTTTTTGGTCCAGTCCTTGATTTAGAAACAAGCGAATGGAGAAGACGACATAA
Organism: Pyrrhosoma nymphula; assembly: GCA_963573305.1. Taxonomy (NCBI): domain Eukaryota; kingdom Metazoa; phylum Arthropoda; class Insecta; order Odonata; family Coenagrionidae; genus Pyrrhosoma; species Pyrrhosoma nymphula. The sequence continues at coordinate 147,342,963 of OY754328.1, forward strand.
TGAAGAATTGTACAATCTGTATCAAGAACCGAATATTATAGGAGTGTTAAGGAGTAGGAGATTGGAATGGGCTGGACATGTGGTTAGAATGAGTGGCGAAAGATTTCCTAAGATGGCTATGGATATGACAATAGAAGGAAGGAGACCAGTGAGGAGACTCGCAAGAGATGGGTAGATGGAGTAAGGGAAGACTTGCAACAGCTAGAAACCTGGCCGAACTGGCGGAACAATGCGGAGGACAGAAGAGAATGGAAGGCCCTAGTTGTATCATCGCGCGGTCCTCTGGGCCTGATCGCGTAACGTAAAGTAAAGTAATATATACCATACTTATAAAAATAAAAAAGTTGATTTCTCTGGAAAAATGAAGGCATGGCTCATATCCTTAGCAAAAAACTGACTGCGGGAAAAAATCCGCACATGATGGGGTGACGACGTCAGTTGAAGTTGGGAGTTCTGGTGGGAGATTTTGATTGGCTTTTAGGATTTATCAGTATATATTGAAGGTGTTATATTAGTGAGTACTTCCATTATCCCGTTTTAAAGTCACGCATTTGACAGGTGTTCGACCAATTTTTATACAAATATTTATGGAAAAGAAATTTTAGAATTAAGACGCTTTTGACAGATCCTGCGAAGTTTGGACACTAAACTGCCCCCCCTGGGGGTTATCTTGTAATCTCACTTAAGTGAGAATACGTCACAAAATACGGAAAATGACGTCATTTTTCATAGTTCCACTCCGCCACCCAGACGGCGTGACCATCTTCGGCTCTCATGTGGTAATCTGCAGGTATTTTATTTGATTCATTCGTTCTTTCGCCTCTTGATCCGTTTCATTCGCCTCCGCATTTCACTAGCTCCATTTCACCTGTCGTAAGGAACGTGAAATGGAGCCACCATCGGACCTTGGCTGATCGTGAGCTGATCATTAAGGGATCGAAACGAATCTCCTGCCTTCCCGCAAAGAGTCATTAAAATGGTGAGATTACAAAATAACACCCCATTTACGAAAATCCCAAAACAATCGTTTATTTTGTCATGTCTTTCTGTTCTCGAGATAAACGCGTATGGGAATTTTAATTGAAAGTTTTGCGTATGTCGCCATTAGAAGATGCCAACGCCGACATTGTTAACGCAAGGGAAAAAAACAGGCACCACCTACCATTCATTTAGTTCTCTATTTTCTCCAGAGACAGCGACACTGCCGTAAAAGAGGTTTGTGTGAAGTATTTAGTTAGTTCTTTCATGAAGTTAAGAAATTTTTTAATAACCGTAAGTAATTTCCTCTAGAGGTAACGTCACTGTCGTCTAATAGGTGGCCAAGGAGAGGTGATTATTTTGATAATCCCTGAAGAGTCACTTGAAAACGCACACCAAACTCCAAGTTGGCTGGAGCGGTAATTGAGAGTCATTGAGTGGACATTTCTGTACGCTATTAAGTAAGTCGAATAAAAAATTCACGGACCACACAAATTTATATGTTTACATGGAAGATATTACCATACATGCAGTATTGTTATGATATAATTATATTTAAAAATTTTGCCTAAAGAAAATATTTTGCATTGAGTTGGATTTCGGCGCGAAATACGAAATATAAGCGAACTTTATACCTAAATACACGTTTTATTTAAGTGGTCATAATGCCTAGATATTTGTCAACAACGATTATAATGATATGAAACGTATTAATTTGCGCTCCGGTCTTACCTTCCGAGAAGTATCAAGAGTAAAATCTTGGCTGCTAGGATCGAATGCTCCTACTCGTTTCATCGGGATGGGATCGAGTTCACTCGCGTGTAATGAAGGTGTGTGGGACTAACACCCACGCGAGGTGTGGGCCTGTTTAGTAGGGTTATATTGTAATCTCACTTAAGTGAGAATATGTCATAAAATTGCGGAAAATGACGTCATTTTTCGTAGTTCCACTCCACCACCCAGGCGGCCTGACCATCTCCGGCTCTCAAGTGGTGATCTGAAGGTCTTTTCTTTGGGTCACCCGCTCTTTCGACTCCTGATCCGAATCTTTCGACTCTTGATCAGTTTCATTTGGCTCCGCCTGTTACTAGTTCAATCTCACCATCGTAAGGAACGTTAAATTGATTCTCCATCGGACTTAGGCCGATCGTGAGCCGATGATCAAGAGAGAGAAACGGGTCTCCAGCCTTCCCGCAAAGAGTTATTAAGGTGGTTCCACCGTAAAATGACTTAAATGTCATTTTATTCATATTCTGTCTACTTGTAAAAAAAACTTGTCCTCTATCTGATATGAAAAACAAAATAATACCTTTCCACGCTATTTTATTTTATAATTGAACTTGAAATTATATTGTGCTCAATGGGGGAATGAGAGAAACACAAGGAAAAATAGTATTTTTCCATAAAATATAAATGCCATTTTCGCGGAAAGTTATTTATATGAAGGAAATAATCCAGAGAAATTGAATAAAAATAAAATATAGGCATCTTACCACCTTATTTTTTTTATTTATTTCTTCCTTGAACTACGACCTTGACGTGGTGGAAGGGCTTGTGCGTTCCAATGACCCCTAGGGCTGGACTGGCAGGAGTAAGTACATTGCTCCTGGTAGGGTCACCCATGCCAGATAGGTTGAAGGGTAGGAGCCAGACGAAAGGTAGTTCCGTGATGGTGTCACGTTAAAAATACCGTTGAGTCGCGTGGGAATACTTCGCAACTATCACTTCCCAGAACATGAAAGTCATTCAAAGAGAATTGATTCCTGGCAACTACGGGACGCCGCCCACTAGGGCGGGTGTCGTGCCCGGCAGCAGGGGAGGCAAGGCCTCCGCGGTCGTCATCACACGAAATCCTTGCACAGCATCATCATCAGAAGATACAAGGGAAAGGAGGGAGAAGAAGAAGAAAAAGAGGAAGAGGAGGAGGAAAACAGTGGTAAAAATAGGAACTTGGAACGTAAGGACCATGATGAGGGCCGGGAAGCTTGAAAATATTAAGCAGGAAATGGAAAAAGGAAAAATAGATGCTTTGGGATTGTGCGAGGTGAGATGGAAGGATAGCGGGGACGATTGGAGTGATAACTACAGGGTGATCTATAGTGGGGGAGATGAGAGTCAAAGGGGGGTAGGCATGGTACTGAAGCCAAAGTTGGGACTGAGGGTGGTAAACATTGAACAGGTGAGCGACAGGATAATAGTGGTAGAAATAAAAGCACGGCCGACGAATTTCGTACTGGTCCATGTATACATGCCTACGAGCAACCATCGGGAGGAAGAGGTGGAAAAGGTGTAAGAGCAAGTAGAAGAAATAATTAGAGAAGTGCCGGGGAAGAAAAACCTGATAGTGATGGGTGACTGGAATGCAGTGGTGAGGGAAGGGGGGGACGGATTAGAAGTAGGAGGGATTGGGCTAGGAAGAAGAAATGATCGCGGTGAAAAGGCAGTTGAATTTTGTAGAAGAAATAAATTAGTAGTGACAAACACTTGGTTTGAACATCACCCCAGGCGTAGGTACACATGGAAAATGCCGGGTGATACTGGGAGATACCAAATTGATTATATAATGGTGAGGCAGAGATTTAGGAACAGTGTGAAAAACTCTCGTAGCTATCCAGGGGTGGATGCGGACTCGGATCATAACTTGGTGATGATGAAGTGTGAAGTTAGATTTAAAAGGCTTTGTAAAGGTAGGAATATAAAGAGGTGGAACCTTGAAGCATTGAAAGGGTTGAAAAGGAGGGAATACCAAGAGCTGGTAGAAAAGGACATAGGTGAAGAGAAGCGGATGGGAACCATAGAGAAGAGATGGGAGGTTATAAAAACAGGCATCGCAGGTGCGGCAGAGAAAACAATAGGAACGGTGGAAAAGAAGAGGGTTAAGAAGCAGTGGGTTACGGAAGAAATGATAAAGAAAATGGAGGAGAGAAGGATATGGAAAAACGTGAACACCGACGTAGGGAAGAGGAAGTACAAGGAATTGAATAATAAACTCAGGCGAGTGACCAATCGGGCAAAAGAAAACTGGTGGAAGGGACAATGTGAGGAAATGGAAAAGATGCAGGAGGAGGGGGAAGTGTGCGCTTTGTACGCCAAGGTGATAATGTTATCGGGTGGTAAGAGAGGACAAACGATAACAAAGGTTAAGGACAAAACAGGGAAGTTATTAATCGAACAGGAAGATATCCAAGAAAGTTGAAGAGAATACGTAGAGGAGCTATATGACAGCGAGAATAGACCCCTTAGTCTAGATCTAGAGGATGATGGAACAATAGATAAGGATAGTCTCGGACCAGAGTTACTTGAGAGTGAAATAGAGAGGGCATTAAGAGAGATGAAGGGTAGAAAATCAGTGTGAGCCGATAACCTACCTTCGGAGCTACTGAAGAATCTAGGTAGTAAGGGGAGAAAATCGTTTCGCGAACTTATTCGCAGGATGTACGAGGAAGGAGTATGGCCAGAGGATTTCGTGAAAACAGTTTAATTTCGCACGCAGCAAAAGTGTTGCTTAGAATACTAAATAGAAGGTTGGAGAGCAGAGCAAAGTGCTATTTAGGCGATGACCAATTTTGGTTTAGGAAGGGGAGGGGAACCAGGGATGCGATTGCGGTAATGAGGACACTTATAGATAGAAACATAGAGCATAATCACGATGTTTTCGCTTGCTTTGTAGATTTCGAAAATGCGTGTGACAAAGTAAACTGGGAGAAACTAATGCAGATACTGGGAAAAATAGGAATAGATTGGCGTGATAGGAGACTCATCCGAAACTTATACATGGGGCAGAGGGATCAAATTAGGGTAGGTGACGGTGATTCAGGGTGGGCCGTTATAGGTCGCGGGGTACGGCAAGGGTGCCCGTTGTCGCCTTTACTTTTTAACATCTATGCTGAGGAAATGGTAAGAGATGCATAGGATGAGCTAGATGTGGGAATGAAAGTAGGAGGCCAGTGGATAAAGTCGGTTAGATTCGCAGACGACCAGGCGTTGGTGAGTCGGTCATCGAAAGGACTGCAAACTTTAGTAGATGCACTGGAAAAGCAGTGTGAGAAATACGGAATGAAGATAAGTAATAGGAAAACAAAAGTAATGAGATTCTCTAGAACAAAGAAAGCGAAGCTGGTGATAAGAGTAGGAAGTCACAAACTGGAGCAAGTAGAACAATTTAATTACTTGGGTAGTACGCTAGAAGAAAGAGGACATAGTAACAAAGACATTAGGAGGAGAATAGCGCTAGCGAAGGAAGCGTTCAATAATAGAAGGAAGCTGATGACGGGGACCTTAAGTAAGGATGTAAAAAAGAGGCTAGTGAAGAGCTTGATATGGAGTGTGGCGTTGTATGGGGCAGAAACGTGGACCTTGAGAAAGGAAGACGAAAATAGGCTGAAGTCTTTTGAGATGTGGGTGTGGAGGAGGATGGAGAAGGTGCGTTGGACGGAAAGGAAGACAAATGAGGAAGTGCTTGACATGATGGGCGAGGAGAGGAAACTTATAGATGAGATTAGAGGAAGACAGGGTAGGTGGCTGGAAGGGGTAATGAGGGACGATGGTTTGCTGAAGGCCGTGATAGAGGGTAGGATGTTGGGTAAGCGGGGAAGGGGAAGGAAGAGAATCGGTTTTATGGACGGGATGAAGAAAGGTAGGACTTATGCTGAAATGAAGATAGAAATATTAGAGGTAGGTAGGGCACGGCTACTTCTTACCGGTAGACTACTGAAATGAGGGAATTACTGCCGTAATTGAAGTTAAAATGCGGTAATTCTTAGGAAATGACGCTGCAGTCGGCTCCAAAGGCTGGAAAAAAGTGCTTATTTAAAATACATTCGTGTAGTAATCTGCATTTTTTCTACTTTACTTTTGGTTTTCTGCAGGGAACGCATTTAATCAGCTAAAGCAGGATTTTTTTGACAAAGTATAACAAATGCGGAATTAAGTATTTGTTTTGACTCACACAGTCTCGGCGGAACCTCCTTAAAAAGGTGAGATTACAATATAACCCCCCAGGTGCCGCTCCTGTGTTACGCCTGCCTTGCTTTTCACCACGTACCTTTTTGTAGCAGTACCTAGTTCGGGCTAAGGTATCGGTCAAAGAAACTCTAGAGTGCTTTAGGAGCAGCGTATATATTACCCTATACTTTAAGCCTTTCTTATAAGCAGTAATTTGGGCGTTGACGTCTAGCCTGTCTCGGGCACGAGGTAATGACGGAATATCTCACTTGTGCATATCCACTCTTTTTATTGCCATTATTGTGCCCACTCTAGTTATCATCCCGTAGAGCGCTAAACTAAGATATATTGTGATAGATATAATGTTAAAACGCGATATCTGTGTATTTTCCGGCATAAATCAAATATATGAATGATGATGTTACGGAAGAACTGCCTAGAGGAGGCTATATGTATATTTTAATTGACGGAGTTGAAGAAGAAGAGACGCTACATCAACAAGAGCTCCAGATTGGGATGAATCTCGCCGCAATGTCTCCGCGCTTACTCACGGTCTGAGTTGGTGCGGCGAGTATGCTGATCCGTTACATCTATATCTACATAATACCCAACAAGCCACCTAAAAGGTGTGTGGCACGGGGGTGGGTTATCATCAAATATGCGCAAAAATGTACCCTAATAAAATTAACGAAACTACGACTATAAATGCATTAGCAAAAACCTGCAAATACTTGATAAAATGGTCCAGGCTTTCCCGGTGAATACAGTGCATTTTGGCTTCTCGGTTTTCCATCCGGGTAATTGGTTCCATGACCGACGTTTCGGCTGCGTATTCTGCTACCGTCATCAGGGTGATAAGTGACGATGACTGGGAATTGGCTACATAATATAGATATTCTGGGAAAACTTGAAAAAAGACGTCGGTCATGGACCCAATTACCTGGATGGAAACCCGAGAAGCCCTCCTGCAAAGACTTGCCAGGAGGTGAAATTTCACCAACATGCACTACCGTATGGTATTAGGTATGCTACCAATGCTAGAGAGATTATTTATATTAATGTATTTTACAACTACCCAGTCGGGAATTAATTGTCCAAAAGATATTCAAAGAACGTTCAGTGAAGACTATTTAAACGTTCAAAGATCATTCAAGAAGGACATTCAATGAACGCTCAATTGACACTCACAGATAGCGCAAAAAACATTTATTTGAATACTTCATAGAATGTTCAACGTAGATGATTTTCGGCTGCACTGTTATTGAATTAATGACATATGAACCATGAAGGAATGTTTAAAAATAGTTCTCGTGAAATAATTCTCGATTCATATCATATTACCTCTCCACTGATTTCCATGCTCTCTCAAATTATATAAATTATAATTTGCAATTAAACACAATCAATGTGCAATTTCGCGTATGTACTATTAGTACGTTATGACATCCTATTTAGTATCTTCCCTATCTTCCGAACATCATTGTGCCCATTTCGCATGACTGGGTAACCTATGAATCTGCGCCCATATTCTCACACCCGATATTGAAGTACCGACGTACAGAAAGGCGTATATACCTAGTCACTTCCATGGATAAATGTAACTTCGAGAACTATAATTATTAAGTGGCAATTCCGTGATAGTTCGAGAAAATACCATCACATCTCGATAACAGTTATTTGACATTAATTAATTGAAACCTATATTGCCACATAGTACGAATATAAATGCAATATTACAGTGAATGAACAAGATTTTGACGCATGTATGCGTACAGTATAGAGTTCATCCGTTAAAATCAACAGTTTAACTCTTTACGTACACAATGCGATATCACATGCAGACTTTAATTTTAGGATTAATGTCGTACATATGGTATGTTAGAATATTCCCTAGTATGTATAATTAATGAATATATTTTAATGTACATGGTTTAAATATGTTCTTTAAATGTTCAACCAGGGAGCATTTTTAATAATACTTCTTGGACTGGAAATGAGCGATCTATAAACAGTCTCAAATGAATAGTTCACACTTGAACATTCAATGAACGTTCTATGGATGTATGCTCAGGATAATTCAGTGGTGGACTACTTTTGAATTAGTTCATGAATGTCTTCTGGTCTCTCCCCACTGGGTACATAATCACACGGAGATACCAGAGTCATGCAGAAAGCATGCGAGACTTAATGTTAGCACGACGTTGCAGATTAAGAAACAAGATGGATGGGGTCATCAACGAAGTAGAACAAGGTTTATGCAACTGAACTCGACTCCAAGTGAACCGTCTTTACAAAAACTGATTCGGCGCCGACATCCTAAATGGTGCGCGTGAAGGCGAACGGGTTTTCATTCCGAGGATTACCCTCATCAGGATTGATGAACAGGTGCCTTCAAAGCTCTGAAGACGCCAATTCGCCATCGCTGCGATCATCAACAAAGCTCAAGGTCAATCCGTGCATCGCCCGTGATCTACTTGTGTTAACCAGTGTTTTCGCATGGCCTAATAATACTTTGCATTTTCAAGGTGCGTTTCCAAGTCCAAAATCAAAGTGGTGATCTCCGTTCGGAAACTGGAAGACGATGAAGAAACGTACGCCAAGAATATTTTTTTCAGAGAAGTTTAAATTGGATCTTTTGTTTTCTTAGAATAGCATTAATTATAGCTTGGGTTTTATGACCAGTCGAAGATTTTCTTAAGTTATCGAATCAACCCACATAATATAAATACATTTTCATAGTAAGCACGTCTCTTTTCCCTTGGTGACTAGTATGGTGGGCACTGTCGCAACCTCGGCCGTTTGCGGCAGTGCCCGCCATACCAGCCCCCAATGATAAATTCAGAAGCCAATTTAGCTCCCTATTGATTTACTCGGCAGAATTATTTATTTTTATATTTGAATAGGAAAAATCCACTCTTGTGAAATAATATTATCGTATTCATGCATCGTAAATTAGAAATCAGCTTTTTTTTTGCTTTTGCGGACACAACTCTCCAATTTAAACTTGACTTTAACTCCACCCCCCCCCCCCCCCCCCCATCCGTATGGTCCCAGGCACTTCCCTCTCATCATTCCACCCCCCCATATGGGACGTAGAGCGGCCAGGGATGTAGCAACACCTTAAAAGGGAAAGGAGGCAACACACAAAAAAATTAACTCCTATGCCTCCGACACGTCCCTTTTACGGACACGAACGACCCAGGGGACCAATTCTTGCCACTTCACTCGCTGCCATCTCCTGTATGTGTCCCCAGTCCCCCTGCCACTCGCCCTTCCTATCCCGACGGTAATCGCTATTAACCCTTTTCTCCAATGTCCGTCGGCATGTCAGGGTCAAGGGGGTGACTGTGGAAGGGGAGGGACCTCGTCTCTTTTGGTGCGAGATAACGAAGGCATTTAGGCCTGAAGGGGGGTGTACAGGGTTTCCGTTGACCCTCCATCTCTTCCCCCTCACCATTCCTAGAAACTCTTTCCCCCTTTTACACGGGACCTTAACTCCACTACCACACCCCACCATCTCTCCTTCCCAGTGGAAGCCTTTTTCGTTCTCATCTCTCCCTCTCCTCTTTCGCTCTCACCCGCCCTCTCATGCCAGTGACACTTCCATCCTTCTTTTCTTTCTTGTATTTGAGGTAGCACGGAATTGAAGCCGCTGGATTCTGACTATAGCCCTCTATTTAAAAAGTAGCGTCAATGTTTTCCGCGGAGGATGCCGACAATCCAGCGACGTGATGGGCCAACTATCGGTCACGTGACTAAGCCCACCCATTTCGTGGCAGTATGCCGTAGCTATATTCTTCACTCAATTGCCGGCAAACTATTAACAACACTAGCCTAGAACTAGCAGGAAGTGTTTATTAAACAATTTTCTCCATATTGGGTAACTTTAAATTGTGTTTAACTCCGCGTGAAGATTTGTTATATTTGTTTAAATATCTTTTGTACGAAAACTTTTGAAGTTTGCAAGATACAAAAAGATCGCCCACTAACTTTCGTATCTTGCTATACATAAGTCCATACATGCCGCGTATGAAATTTGGATAAAACTATAAATGTATTTTTGGTGAAAAAATCATAAATTTATCTCAAATGCAAAAAGGAGTTACGAAGTTTTGATTTTATCCAAATATTTTCCACGGCAAAATTTCAGCCGCTAGACGATTTTCGTGGCAGTTTTCCATGGCTATCTTCTTCACTCAATTTTGGGCAAACAGTTAACAACACTAGCCTTAAAACAGTTTATAATAGTACTGGCTGTATAATAGATGAATTTTGGACGCATATACGACATAGAACTATCTATATTATCTCTTAAACGCGAGCTACACTTCAACCATCCGTATGCGTCAGTGCCGAGCCGTAGCCGGGGTAAACCTAAAATGGCGGCTGAAGGTAACCTGTCGCTACTTTTTAAATAAAGGCTTTAATTCTGACGAACTACGAGCGCGACTAGCAGTCCACCCATGGCAATCCCACAGTCTATGTAGTGTTGATCTACAAGTAAGAAAATGTTCGCATTCACGTATTCCTGTTTCATCATTGTGTCATTTAAAAGCTCATAATATCGTCGATACATATCATGCCATAAGCCATGGAATCTTGACTGAATGAAAAAAATTCAAAATTAGTAGTACGTTTTACCACTTCCATGAGATACTGATCGAATCCACGGATCCTTTATTCCCCAAACTCCGCGTGTGACATCGGTTATCCGAACGAGATCGTAATGATTTAAAGAGGATGACATTGCAGCCATCAAATGCTATGACCCGCAAAATGCAAAAATGCAAAAGTAAATGTTTATTTTGGCATGAGAGAATAAAATTTAACCTTATACACGCGGTACGATAAGCAGTTATACACGTTCACCACTAGAGGCGCTGGCTACGGCGCGCTGCAAGTCCGTATCGGGAAAATTACATGGCTTGAAGCGACTGTATAGGCTGTGTTATACCCCTGTGAATGCTTGTTTACTCGTGGAAGCGTGACGAAGGCCCATCTTTAAAGGAAATATTTTGCTGTTCCTGACACTTTTATGGCTTTTGAAAGGTACTTATGTGTTGGTAATTAAGTATGCAAGTAATGCGATTCTCATCGAAATAAGTGGGTATGTTCATTTTTTTCTAATAGAAAATCAAAATGTAACAAAGCTACGTCCCACCAGGGTCCAACGAGAGCTATGGCTCCAGAAAGTCAAGATTTTCGTTTTTTTCGGCACCCATTAACCCTGCGAAGCGAGATATATGGCAAAAAGCTCTATCAAGGGTCGATTTAGTCTTGAAACCCGGTCAAGTTTTGTGCAAGAACCATTTCATGCCGCACTACATAATCCGGACGAAGGCGCTTCGGGTTTCTGACGGAAAAATTGTTCAAGAAGTGAGTATTGCTGTTGTAGTTATTGTTTTCGGTGATTTTGAAATTAAAGACAATGTGCACCTTAATTTTTATTTTACAGATACAATTCCGTTTTACAAAACTGGCAGATGGTGCTATCCCTTTTTTTTCGGGTTGCCCTGCTTATATCAGCAAACCGCAGGCGAAGCCTAGGGAACGTATCATTCGGAAATATCCACAATTACCGAAACGACACAAATTATCTGTGCCCGCGGAAGATCGTCCCGGAGCCGGAGACTGCATCAGTGTACCGGAGACTTGAACCAGCTAATATTCCCTCAGTTTACGAAGAACTTAAAACCGATCCTAATTCTGTGAGCCTTCCTGATTTATGGGCAAGAATCCTTCCTCTTTCTGGCCCTTAAGTCATTGTGAATGCACAGAGTATTTCTAGTTTTTCTTCTAGTGGCAATGTAACATTAGTGTTTTTAAAAGATATGTGCGTTGGTAAAAATAGCATGGCAATGGCGCCCTCTATTTAAAAAAAAATGATGGTAGTGACGGAGTCACTACCGCTGCTTTTTTGTGGTCTTACCTGAGCGGTGTTATCGGGGCATGGTGTTTGTGGGGTTAGTAAAAAAAAGTGGTCGTAACATCCATGCATGTATTTCATTTATTTCACAAAAAGCTGACTAATTTGTAAAAAAAAGTTAAATCTCCATACTCAAAGGGGACATCTGCTTGTTTTTCATCGCATTCCATCGGTCCTACCTCACTAGTGACATCTATTGTCTGTGAACTTGCATCAAGCTTTGCGGCGTTTGCTCGACTATTGTTTGCTTCAACTTGTGCACGATGCCTCATTCATTCTTCTGCTCTCTTAGAGACATTTCTGGATGCCTTATTTAGTCTTCTTTCACTTTATAATCATTGGTAGTACTTATTTATCTTCTTGTTTTTAAGATTTTTGGACCTATTTCAAATTTTCTAGAAAAATAGCCTAAGTTGACACGAAGGTTTCCACGGGGTTTAATTAGTGGAGCGGCTTTCGGTTGATCTTCCGCGTGATGTTCATGCTCGACAACAGCTTTCTCTAGCCAGCAGGACGGCTAGAGAAACTGTTGCCGAACATGCACATCACGCGGAGGAACGCTCGAAAGCGGCTCCACTAAAATTGGCCAAATTCAACACTTCATCAATGTATAATTATTCAATTCCTGCCACTATTGCCACTATTAGTAAATTATTGTATGGCACTTATCAAGCTCTGTAAACAAAGTCTTACATATCAACCTAAGCATACGCGCTCATAAGCTATATTAATCTTTCCAGGCGGCGCGCGCGGCAAACTGTTAATATTCCGCTTCAAATTGTTGACTTTGTTGAAGCAGCGTGTGACGTCACTCACTCAATTTTAAATGCGTATAGCATTTTCACATATTTTCTCTATTGAAACATATACCGCTTATTTGGATATGCGTTATAGTTTTACAGTTATTATAATTTGTTTGGTATACACAATTTCGTAACATTGACTTTCGCATAGTGTCCCCCAATACCGGACGCGCGGTGTAAGACGTTTTCCGTCAAAATGTAAAGACTTTAAATCTGAGTGGTGGCTGGAGTACTGGTTTGTTTCCCAGTTCAAAAGCCAGGGTTTGAATTCCAGCGATGGGAGAGATTTTTCAGTGGTATTTCGGCCCCACCTTGGATGCCATGCAAAGATCTTTTCAAGTGAATAACTCTGCCCGCAGGGTAGGATGCTAAACTGCGGTCCCTTCGGCACATCTAGTTAAAAGCAGACTACTTAATGCTAATGCCGGGTTTCTCTTCACCTTCCTCCGTTCTCTTTCATCCTCATTAGGGGTTAGATGGAGGAAGGGGAAGAAATTTTAATGAATAGTAGTATTTTCCTACTATTCATTTATTTCCTAGCGATGCTCGGCGACGCGAGAGACTCGTTTTTGGCGGCTGCAGCTGGCAGAACAAGGGATATTCCTCCTTCCACCCACCTCCTTTCATCGCATATACTTCCCTTCCAAACTGCACTCTCCACCCGGCAGTAGTTTCATTAGTTCTCACAAGAGAGGGGGGGGGAGGCGAAGAATGGAGGATTCTTTTGCGCGTGACTCCCCCAGTCTTTCGTGACTCCGTGCTTTGCGCGAATAGGCGTGACGCACGGGTTTAATGGGCCATGACGCTGCATCAGCAGTGCACTCGCCGGAAAATGCACCCACGCCACCACGACTTCCCCTTGCCACCCCAATCTACTATCCCTCCCGTACCACCCACGTGTCGCCATCTCTATCCTTGGATTTGCACTTTGTGCGCGGCGAAAATAAAAAAAACAAAGGATAAAAGAAATGGTTCGATCTCGAGAACTGAGGCAAAAGACTTCCGCACGTGCGGACGTTTCCTCGACATCTACATTCTCCCTCATTCCAGCCTACACCAATCCCTATGATCACCTTTTTGACATTCTCAAGGATTAATTCAACTGGATTAGTTCTCCTCGGAATCCCTTTGACAACTCTTGTACGATGAGATGAGTTCTTTTGGTCGAGATACTGTAGTGAACGAAGTCAGTGAATCACTATAACTTAACGAATGAAATGTTTTTAGGCGGTTTTACGCATGGAAGTCACTTCTGTAGTAGTCTCATTATAAGACGTTTCTATTATCATTATTAGTACTTCGGTTTGTAAGAACGGACTTCTACAACATATAATATAATATAAATTAGTTGCTCTAGGACATTTGCCCTATGGAACATGTATTCCATGCAACATTCTATAGACTCTGTAGTGTTACAATGGAGAACAAACTTTACCGAACTGAATGCAATGTAGAAAGAGTAGCAAAAATAAACAATTAGATGAATATAAAAGAATACCATGAAATATACATTATTCCAAATGATATAAAAAGAATATTTAGCAGAAATTCTCAGTATAACATGAACAACATCCAAAATAACAATAATATCAATCGTACATTTATGAAAACTTTCGTGAGTATAATGGTTTGGCAGAATTCTGAGTTGAACACTGAGACATTACACAATCAGTCACAATAACAAAAAATAAATGAAAGATATAAAGAACTGTTATTCTATGGTATAGGAGGGATAGTGGCAGTGATTGTTATACTAATGACCACAGGTCGCACTTGCAAGGAAGGTGGGCATTTATCAATGGTACGATGAAATCACCTCGTATCCAAGTGAAATTCTGAATACAAATGTCCGCGAGTGGGCGTTGAAACTGAAAAAATAATATTTATTTTCTGGAATTATCGTCATAAATGGAAACATTTGCCTTTACCTGGAAATGTTTTTCGTTGTGGAGATTTTTTAAAGGAAAGACATTCTTGAATGTTGTAGTAATGAATGATATGAAGTAAAATAATTCTCATAATAATGCGTTTTACAGATTACAGATACATGCATACTTTTTATGTGATTTATGTGAATTTATCAATTCCAAGGAAGATTATCTAACTAGAAGAGTGTGAACGCATTAATCGCTACCATATATGGCGAGTTTTGAAATTGCCTTATATTTAATGTTCATTCCGTCATTTGTTTGGGAAAAAATGGAATTAATGTGTAAGCAAAGCAATGCCCTGCAAGTAGCGATACATCTGGAGATATCGCCACACTCGTCGCTTCCAAGGAAGTCGACTTACGTGAATGAAGTCGCCTTTAAAGCTATTATTATCGGAGTCTTGATTCGATCTTTCTGTAGCCTCTTCAACAACTGTTTAATGAAATTGCTGTCATTTTCAGATGTGGAAAGGTTGGTGATTTTCTAACAAAGAAAAGAAGTTCTTGGATCTCTTTATTTTCCGGGTTTGCGCCGCGTTGGTAGTCATAGGTTGACGACAGTTTCGCCGGGATTCCACCAGGCGTCTTCAGGCCGAAGTGCCGATATCGGCATTTTGGCCTCGTTAATATAGCCCTCGTTTTCTCGCTGCTGCGCTGTGATTGGCCGGTTTCTGGGACACTCTCTTCCAAGCGTTAGTCAGATGGTATCCGTCTTCCCGGTTGAAGTTTCTTGCCGTTTTGGTGATCTCTATTGACTCCCTTATCAGCCTAGAATAATATCTTCCTTCCTTGGGGAAGACGGATACCATCTGACTAACGCTTGAAAGAGAGTGTTCCAGAAACCGGCCAATCACAGCGCAGTAGCGAGAGAACGAGGGCCATATAAACGCAGCCAAAATACGATATCGGCACTTCGACCTGAAGACACCTGTTATTATCGACCTGAAGACGGTTATTCATTAATCCCTTTTATATTTTTCCTTTTGAAAACCCAATTCCCGGCCCCTCTCTTTCCTCCCCTCTTTTCCTTTCTTCCTTTCCGTTTTGTCTATAAGAGTGTTCCCGCGATGACGTTTCACCTGATGATGATGATGATTACGCATCGATACCCAGGATGTGATTTTATAATTTGTGTGGTTTTTTTAAAAGTTACCATTGAATTCTCTTAAAATGGAATACTACAAAGTTAAACAAGAACTTATTTTGTTTGTAAGAAAATCTCGCCAACCTTTCCGCATCTGAAAATGTCAATAATTTCATTGAACAGCTGTTGCGGACGAGAGATCGAATCAAGACTCGGGTTCCAACAATAATACCTTAAAAGGCAACTTTACCCACGTAAGTTGATTTCCTTGGAAGTGGCGATATCTCCAGGTGTATCGATACTTGCTGGGAATTACTTTGCTTAGACATCAGTTCCATTTATTCCCAAACAAATGACGGAATGAACAATGCATACGACGATTTCAAAATTCGCCTTATACTGGCGATTGATGCGTTCACACTAAACCGTGGAATTGATAATTTATATAAATCACATAAAAAATATGCATGTATCTGTACTCTGTAAAACGCATTAATTATGAGAATTATTTTGTTTCATATTATTCAATACTACAACAGTCAAAAGCCTTTCCTTTAAATAATCTCCATAACGAAAAAAATGTCAGGTAAAGGCAAATATTTACGTTTATGACGATAAATCCAGAAAATAAATATTTTTATAGAGTTTTTCCATGACAAAGAAAGCGAGGCTGGTCACAAAATTAGGAGGGCGTAAATTGGAGTAGGTGGAAAAGTTTAACTACCCACTTGGATGTTGAATGATTGGGGGAAAATGGTCAAAGAGTATGTACATTAGACGTAGAGTTTCGTTCAGGGAGTTATGACGTTGCGAGAATATGCACTCAATAACAGGAGAGAGCTGATGACGGGGACCCTAGCGTGAGCAAGTAGAGAGGAGACGCGGTGGGTGAAAAGAGTAGCGCTGTGCACTGTGAGGAAGTGAACTCTGAGGAGGTAGGAGGAGAGTTGGCTGCAGGAGTTTGAGGTGTGGCTGTGGAAGAGAACGGAGAAAGAGTGGTGGACGGGAAAGAAGACAAGTAAGGAGAGGGAACTTCTGGAGGAGATGAGGAAGAGGCAGAGCAGGCGGTTGGAACAAGTAAGAATGGGATGCTGGAGGAGGTGATAAGAGGGGAGGATGTTGGGCATGCGGGGAAGGGTAAGAAAGAGAATATGCATTATGGGCGAGATGAGGAGTTTGAGAGAGAGGCAGGGCGCATGCTGAGACGAAGGAGAAATCGTGTCAAAAGATAGCGGGCTGCGAAAAATCACAATTAATTTATATCATCCATCAGAAAAATGAATCAATACAAAATTAGTAGATTGAAATATTTATTTTGAACACATAGCTCCAAAATAAATTAATATCTGAAATTAATCTTTGGCATTTACTTTGGGGCTAACTCTCACCATCTTGCAGCCACATTTATTTTTCACTTCCACTCAACGATAATTCCCTAATTTCAGCACTCAATAGCCACTGCTTCAGAGCACAAAGCAATTACTGTTTTTGCAATATAACAGAACGACGAGAATGAAATAAAGGGTTTTAGGGTTTTTTTCGTTCAAGGTCAACGTTGTGTATTTCGTGCACAACAATTGGCTAATAGGAATACCTATCAATTTAATAAGACATTTATGCTAATATCAGCTTTCTTAGAGCAGGGATATACTTGAAAGAAAATGTATACAGCCACCTATTATAACCATTACAATACTGTAATCGTAAATCGAACCACGATGCTGCGCTTACCTAGGAACTTGTCTACGACTATGTAAAATCCACAGTAGATAATGACGCCACGATGCTGGCTAAAGCAGTCGAGGTGATAAAGAGGGGCACGCGAGATCGATCCCCGGTCAATGCAAATGCCATTTCTTTCGTGAAGTCTTCGCACTTTTAATTTTTGTTTGGTAAGTAAGATTTGTTTTGATGGATGAAGTAAGAACTCACCCTGAACGGGGTGTGAAATCCGCATTGCCGACGAAAAAAAAATTTTTTAACTTTTCCTTTGGAGTTTGAGACATCAGAAAATATTGCTTCCCCATGAATTTTCACTTATTTATACACCTGAGTCGCTACGATTCTGGGGCCCAAAGGCAACACATGGATTTGAAAGTGGAATTATCTGTCCCGAAATCATTTTCTCAACCCAGTGATCTTCAAGATCGCCTGAAAGAGAATAAAACACCACTTGGTATTCCCACATATAAATGGCTGGTTTTTGCGCAGCCTCTCTTCACATTCTCCTCACGACGGACAATTTCAATCTTTAACTCACAAAAGCTATTTCCTCCACATTTAGTCCCTTTCAGCTCTTCATATCCATTTCCTTCCAATAATTCGTTCGACATTCCCATTCTAATTCCTTTCCTTTCACGTTTTTCCAGCATACTCACCCTAAACCAATATTTCCGAGTGCTGCTCACTCTCAATAAATCGTTTAGCAAATGTTCACGCCTAATTCGAGTTATGTATCTCAAGTATAAAGCATGGGTAGGCCATGCATCAGAATGATAGATAGCCAACATATATTTATTTTGCTCTCGGACGATTCTAGTGGTCCGTATGCGCCTGTGATTCCGATAAGTCATTGGCCTGTCATCAGGTATCTCAGGGGCCGAACCACCAGAACTTGACAGAAAAACCCATGCCCTGGGAATGCGAAAAACCGACCCAAGTGGGACTCGAACCCGCGACCCACGGGTTAGCAGGTGAGGACTTTACCCCGCAGCCACCGGGGCCGGCATATATTTATAAATACTTATATACTTTACAATGAGAAATGTATTTTCAATTTAGTAGCTTGTTATGTGTTTCGGGTAAGAGCAGCTCATAGGCCGCTGGAGCACCCTCAAATTGTTTTTTTTATTGAGGCAGATCCGATATTAATTTTAGTGATTAAATTCATGAATTTAAACTTAGACGATGTCAATAAAATTCACCATTAAAGGATAGTCTATTAACAATTTAACAAGTAAAATAAAGTTGGTATTAATCGATTGTGAGTTCATATTACTGAATATCAATACTATCAGTAACTCAAGTTATGAAATATTTCGACAAGAGTTAGCTATCTCAAATGTTTAAAGAGCTTAACCTGGAGTTTTCGATGTCCATACATTCATGCCATCCATTCAAAAGCAAAACAACTAAGGATCCATAAAAAAATATAGTGGGCTAGCAAGCTGTACCTGAACAACTGATTCAAAGAAGAATTCGGTTTGGGAGAATTAACAAAGGGAGATGGAAAAACGTTGCCATGCACTTTCTTTCTGGAACTTGTGGCACTCCATTTTCCCATATGCCTTCTTCTCGCAGACACAGAGGGCAGCACCGAACAGAGGAGACCGATGCACAATCTAAGACTGGGCCACAAGAGAACTCTTCCCCTTTCATTCCACGCCATATGTAGAGATGACCAGATGACCTCTACCTTTAGCCAGGCCCTATCATCCAAGAGATACCTTAGAAATTTAGATTTTCGGCAGGTATGAATATTTTCAAGGAATCCCTTACTATTTTCCGTCTCTCATACAAACCAACCCCGCCCCAAAACAGCGCCAAGGCTAAAGTTCTGAACATCCAAAATTATGGCGGCGCATTAAGGTGCATGGCATCGACAGTGACTTGCGATACTAATGCAATAATGAAATATCATACGGTATTGAGCCTCAACGATATGCGATGAGTTGGGCCATGATAATATTATGTGAAATCAAACGATGTGTAGGTAAGAAAGACATCATCACGATGTGAAATAAAATGTTCATGTTCCAAGGTAAAATGCATTAAAATCGAAAATTAATTTACTTACATAACATATCGAAGAAATGGCGTGAAGCAATACACTCTTCACATTGCCATGCGATATTCGTATTTTAATATCACTTCGAAACCACGTTTCGAACCCTTCACCTCCACCCGTAAAAGGGGGGAACGTCTTTTACCCCTGTTCTCCCCCTGTATCCTTGCAACCCTTTATAATAATAATCCATCTCTCGATCGTCGTTGAGGGGATTCCTTACCCTGTCCCACCCCCTCTCCTGACCCCGAAATCAAATGGGAGAGGAGAGAACTAACCCCTTGATGATCCTCCTCGCACCCCCTGCCACTTCCCTCATCCCAGCGACCCCTTAACCCCTCCCGCCCCACCAACCCAACCCGTCTTCCTTCTCCCCCCACATCTCGAACATCTCCTCTCCCTCACTCCACCCTGCTCCCCAAAACGGCCCAATTTAATTACTATTTTAATTAACGGGTGCATAAACGTGAGGAGGAGGAACTCTCCATACATCCCTCCTCCGCCCTTCGACCCCTTTCGCGTCTCTGTTACGGGGTCTTGAGGGGGAAGGGGGTGGACGCGAACCCTCAGGGGAGGGATTGGAAGGGGTGCGGGAAGGATGTGTATCCGAGGGAGAGGTTGCGGGAAAAGGGTCGTTTTGGTTTTGTGTTGGTGAGGCGAACTGTCAAGAGCCGAAGGGGTCGTTAGAGACTATTGCTTTGCACGGGAAGGATTTAGGGTTTTTAACACCAATTGACGAAGAAATCTCAATAGTCTGTTTAAGTTAAAATGGAAGAATCGAATCTGAGAGATTGTTGTCCTCCGAAATCTCCTGGTTCAAAGCCTGACTGTGCCAACCAGCCATACGAAACTCGAATCTAACTTGGTAAAGAGAAAATTACTTACTTCATTAAAGATTTGCCTTTCGTTCAAGGTTCATGTCATTGCACATTAACCACCTGTTAAATAAACCATTTAAATGTTCACGCTTTTGGTTGCTTTCCCTAACAATTGGTTCATGTTGCTATATCTCTCGAATCCTCAAGCCTGTAAAGGTCTTACAATCACCTCCCGAAATTATAGGAGATTTTACATCGGGTTGCTCATGATGATGGATAACGTTTTAATTCGGAATATAATTAGGACTTTCTGCATTAAGTATTCATTAAAAATTACAGAAAAAGAAACATCAGGTTAATGGCTGAAAAGTTTCCGATTTCCTTTCAGAAAATGGAATTAGTAAGCCATTATTAAATGGGTACATTGCTTTCACAAGCATTCTATAATTAGAAAGCGGAATTTCTAGGGTCATGTGGATGTCTTATAACAACATTAAAGACAAGAATGAGGGCCTCTTTTATTTTCTCTGTACGTACTTGATCTTCCTAGTTGTATTAACAGCTGTAAATAAATGCTGTATGCTGATGAGCTGAAGATGTATTATGATTGCCCTTTGAATGAGTTGAATGATACAATCGCCAAATTAAACCAGGATGTTAACGCTATTAATACATGGGCCGTAAATAACAATTTTGATCTTAACTTTAGCAAAACCAAATCAATACTTTTTGGAAATTCAAAATTACTCAGTAATGTCGACACCGTTCGATGTTTGGTACATAGATTAATTGCAAGCAGTCGATTAATTGTTTGATTAATTGCTTTTAATAATCGATATATCGATTAATGAATTCGATTATTACAACAACATAAAAATACCAAGGCACTTCCTTATTAAGATTTATGTTTTATAAAGCAATAGTAATGTATACAGCCGTTCAGCTCCCTTGCATGAAGATTCCATTATTTATAGGGCCGAAATTTGGAGAAAATATCGTTGCAATCCTAACCTCAGCGACATCCCCGCACGTAGGTCTGCAGCCAAGGAGAGCCTTGCAAGAAAATTTTTCTTTGGAATTGCAATAACCTTGTTCTCTGCAATGAGTAATAACCAGTGGTAGTGTATTACTTTTGTGATTTAGTTTCTGTTGAGCATTTTTACATTATGCCTTCCATGAAGCCAACATTGTTTATTGCAATGAATAACCACCAATGGTTGAGTATTGTCATAAAATTCTTCATAATATGGCCGACATAGGATTAGCATTATTGCACTGAAATATAAACAAAGTTGGATTTGGTAAGGAAAGCCCAATTATTTTTCTCTTTTCATGTATTTGTTGTGATTATTTTGCCAAATTTGTATCCCACTCTGGATTATAAAAAAAGTTTCCGAAATTTTCACTATCCAGAATTATTTAAAAATAAGCACCCTTTGATTCGGGAGTCTTAAGAGGTCGAAAAACGGGGTAATACCAGTAATACTTTTAATCATGACGACGGCCATCAACTTTACTACTCCTGGAAACCCCTCCTCGCCGAACAACTCGACGCAGTGGACTCCGCCAAGACCAACCGTGACGAAGACAAAGGAAGCACGGGACGCAAAACTGTACACCACAACCTATTTACTTTTAAGTTACTTCTCTACGACCGTGACCACAACCGATGACAATAGAATGACAGATATCCAGCATCCGCAACTTTCCCTTGTATAAGACGACCACATACATTAACAATCACTTCGCTCCAGAAGACGCTCACTGAAGACGCGAGGGAAGCGTTGAGCGAAAATACTCGGACCGAAGCATAACTCGAAAGTGTCATCTGCATATGTCAGAAGCTGTGAAAGCCTACCATCTATCATTATTCTAAAGTATACTGGATTTTACCGTGTGACCCTTGGGAGATTTCGATATGAAAAAGACTTGGGAAAACTGAAGCTCAAAATCCTTAAATAAAAACTGAAATATTTCATTGACCCCATTTACCTCAATTGTTCCTTCTAAATTGAAATTATTTATTAATTAAAACCCGGTAAAGATAACGTTGGTAACAATTGGGAAAAGAATGATGTAAAAATCCTTCTTTTTATGGGGCACGTAATAATTCGCTCATTACTTTAAGGATTAGGTCAAAATATCTTACCTTACCAATTAGAAGTAAAGTATAAGTAGAAAAATCAAGTATTGTTAGCCGAAGGTATTCAGTTTGTATGTTTAGCTTATTAGAATTAATGAAATTCCTTTGTACTCATTTCTGGGGATGGTAGTTCATTTTTCTGTCACCTAACGGCTATAAAGAAAAAGTTGACCCGATCTTCCCTCGTGACCCGAATAGCTCCTATATACTCTAGTGAAGAATTTGATTTAGCAAATGATTGTACAACTTCGAATGTAAGTATATGCTCAAGTTTATAGAAGAACTACGGTTGGGTTACAACAATTTCGTGCTTAGAAGATCATTTAAAGATATTTAAGGGGTGGGCATCATCAATGGGGTTGAGTTAAAGGGGCGTAGAGAGCACCATGTTCGGCTTCACAGATGATGAAGCGGTCACAGCGGAGAGTGTAATAATAGCAGATGTGTTAACGATCGTATGTTTCACCATTATCATTGAAAAAATGCAATCCTAACCAATCCTAACCTAACCAGGACCTCAGAGCATCCTTGGACATGATGGAGAAAGCGCTTACATAGTAGGTATGACATGAAACAGTCGTAAGGAGGAAACTGAATTCCTTGTGTGGGGAAGAGACCATGGTAAATTTCAATCCGGAGTTGGCTCTATATTCAAGCCACCACGATGATATATTACTGTCTTTACATTCTATCAAAAACCAAAACTAGAATTTATGTTTCAGGCTTTCGCAGCGCTGTAGTGCAGGCAGTTCCATGGTTTCCGGGTTTCGCTTCGTTGGATTATCTAGATGGTGATAACGTTTCGTAGCCTATGGAGGCCACATCTTCAGACCTTCGGACCTGGTCTGAAGATTGGCTACGAAACGTTATCATCATCCAGGTAACTCAACGCAGTGAGACCCGGAAACAATGGAACTGCCTGAGCCAAAACTAGAATTCTAAACAAAGAATAATTCGAACAAACTCCATGCTATTTTTTCGTATATTTTCGCAGTTTATTTTAATTTTGGTAAGTTTCTTTTGGTTTTCTTCGATTAAACTAAACTTTTTTATGAACAGTTTCACCGAAATGTCGCAGTTAGCAATGTTCGAAGGCATAAACGAAATTTTCTGTAGTAGTGGAAATTTATATGTTGGCCAGACAAAGAGAGCCAAAAGATGCAGAAAAAAGGAACATGAACAGGCTATTCGGAAGAAAGATTGGTATCACTCTGCTGTGGCTGAGCACACACTTATAGAAGGCCACAGTATTGACATCAAAAGGCCGAAAGTTTTATGTAAAGAAATTAGCTACTATCCGCGGATCATCAGTGAAGCTATTGAAATAGAAAAAAGACCTAACGACCTAAACAGAGAAGATGGATACAAATTTCCTTATACGTGGAAAAGACTTTTGAAAAACTAAAGTATTAATTAATCATGCTGTACATAATAGCCACTTAAGTTTGTTTATTTATTTTTCATTGTTGATTTAGAATGCTTGACGAAGCCGGCAGAATAGCACGGTGAAACTGTTGCAAAACAGTTTAATTTTAATCGCAGAAAACCAAAAGAAATTTACCAAAACTCCATGCTAATTGGAGTGTAATTTAAAGGTGAGTGAAAGGGAAATTTTTGGCGTTCGATAAAACCGCTTGGGAGAGAAATGTAAAGAACATTAACGCGAGTGGCCACTCAATCGCCGCCATCACTCAATCAATCCTTTTATCGACGCAATGGCACTTCTCCTCCCGTCTGACCACCAACGTGTTCCCCCAACGCCCTTCCATCCAGTGACACGCCATGTGTGGGAGAGGGAGGGAGTAATTGGAATAATTGACATGTCGGTCTCCAAGCGCTGTTAACGGTAAGAGGATGACAACGGCTAAATTTAATTTTTTCAATGGTTTATTTTCCTGCCATTTGTGCATCCTCCCGATAGGGCAATGAATACGACTGATCATGGAGGGGATGGAGAGGTGGGAGGCGAGAGAGATGGGGAATGAAAAATGCGATTAAAAGGAATTAAGGTAGTTTGAGCGATAAATCACTTCGCCTATAATTTAATGAATTTGGCCTCAGTTTAAAGAAAAAACTGTCATCTTTTTTTCAATCATATCAAAATGTTATCCCTTTTCCGAACTACTTCTTGAACAATTTGCCTAAAAATATAAGCTATTTTACGTGGGATAGATTACGGCTGTGCGCTCCAGAGGGAGAATATTGAAAACATTTGGATTTTATAGCATTTAAATTTCGTCAAAAACTAACAGTGTGTAGTTTGTATGTTTTCTCAACTATTTAGAAAAATTAATCAATTACTCGCCGCAGTAATATTTACAGAATCGAAAGAAAACCTGCCGTTTTAAAGGCTTTTTCACCCTACGGCATGTAAAAATGAGTCAAGTTCGAGACTTATGTAGATATATTTATTTAGTTACAACAATTTTTGTCATAAATATATATATATTTTTGCGCAATTAATATTACAATATTTATTTCACACTTCTTACGAACGCTGAAATTTAAATGTAAAATCGAATATGGCCTCCATTATGACTAGTGAAATATCTCGCTCAAACTAACTTTAAAAGAGTTTAAAGAAGATATTTATTTTGGAGTAGTGGAGAGGAGGGGGCGTTGAATATTTCCGACCGCCCCCAGCCTGTGGCGTGCGGGTCAATTCGATTCGGGCGCGTTGACTGCAAGCCGTGCGTCACCCACTCCTCTTCCGCCCACCGATGGAATTAAAACGGCAATCACGGCCGAGGAAATGAAACGAATTGAAACGGGATTTGCTCTGGTCAAATGGACGTTGCTGTGGGTTGAGATCGTGGCTACGGAACAGAGTCTCGTATTCATATCAAGGCAACGGTATAATTTGCGTATCTTCCCTCACTCGTGTTGTAATCATCTGGTGGTAAGAACTTCGTACGAAATGCCTTCGGCACACGGAAGGAAATTGGCTAATCGACTATTGTGGCCGTATTCATAAATTCCTTGGTGAGCTTCTAGCGGCTAAGTAGCGCACTAACATGCACCATACCATCAAAACGGTATTCTTAGAGCGCTTCTAAGCTCTACCAAGCCAAGTATACTACTATCTTAGTGGCTGGTTCTCAATCCTCTTCCTTGTTAATGTGAGCTACTATCTATGGCAGCCTGTTGTGGATGGTCCAACTCCGGCGATATTCGTTTATTATTTCGGTTATTTTTAGCATTTGTGGGGACATGGTATGTGAAAGTACTTCTTCAAATAGGCAGGAACCGAACGTAGGCTTAAACTGAAGATTTGGGATAAATGTTCTTAGCCTATAACGTGAAGTACACACACTGTGCCTCTAGACGATTAAATAGAAAGTGAGGCAGTAATCAAAGGCAGTGTTTTTGAACTTTGACAAAGTCTTACCAACTGCATATTTTCATCTTGGTGTATCAGTACTCGACCATAGGTATTTGCATTAAAGGCTAATGTTATGGAGGGGATGTGTTTCATATTTGAAGTTGCTGGTCTTCATTGATACATATTAGCGAAATATAGCGCATCATAATATCAATTGTTATCGTTGAATATTTAGTTGAACGAGCGGATATACAATATACGTGTGTTCATAAGCAGGTATTCACAGTCACTGCATGTAGTGGAAATATATTTTCTGGAGTCTAGAAAGGTGGATAAATCAGTGGACAATCTCATTTTTCTTTAATGTTTATTAAGTTCATCATTTTAATCCACATAAAGACATGTAAGTTCTGTTTCATTTTATTTAAAAATCTCTTCGCGCCAGAGATAGTTTTCACGAGTGTTCATATGCAATGGCACGGCATTTCGTTGCGTTGTTGTTTTTGTTTTGATTCCTGGGATTCAGTGGATTCAGCTATGTGATATGTTTGTCATTTGGACTGCCTTAGCAGTTTGTGTCTGCCTTTTTATTTGTTGGCCTACATTATGGTGATGTAAAACTTACTTTCACCAAATTTTAATTTGGGAAGTGATCAGAGGGGAGTTACATATTCTTGAAGCATCATTTTAGCTGCACCGAATGCAAGTTCATAGTGTGCATATCGCTGGGAAAGGTGATTGCCATTCGTTACCTGTGTTGTCAATGGTTCTGTAATATCATTTTCACTAATAAATTTCATCGATATGCTTGGTTTCAAATACACAGCTGGTAAAAATTAAGACAGCTAGGGAAATGTTGGATACATAGCAATGCTATACAATGTAACTACACGACCGAAGTACTATGAATCAGTTCTGTAGAAATTTTTCGATTTCAAAAATTATTTACATGCATTTGTAAGCTGTTGATGTGCATTAAATATTCGTAGTTTAATACTGTGTAAGTAATCCAAAATAAAGTTACTGCGAGGCTTGTCAATCACTGTTTTCTTAACAGTACCAATAAACTTGAGTCTCGACCATTTGATCCAGTTAATTTATTACCAGCTCAGAATTTTGAACAGAACAGATCAGTGTGACGGCAGTACTGTTTTAGTCTTGACCAATATCCCTCGACGCCATTGGTACAAGTGCCATATGCACTTTTGAATTCCATATTTATATGCTTGACAAAACGGTGGCCCAATGTATGTAGCCCAATTCGTCAAGGCCGTTATAGGCAGCCTAGCCATCTGTCGAGATGATGATTCCTGCTTTCACGTGATCTTGGATCAGTAGTACTAAGGTGGCCTTGTCATTTTTCACAACATTCAATATACCTCCTACCTTCCTAACAGTGTCATACGTTCCTAAGACCCACTTCTCCTTAATTTTCTTTCTCACGCTTCTACCTCTGTTGTATTTCCTGCGCGACACAACACTTTCATCTACTTGAACTATGATACCTTCCTTTCCAAGTTCTTCTTTGGGTATATTGAGAATATTACACGAAGCTAAGTCTCTGTCAATATGAGCAAGATACGTTAAGAGGTCTCAATATGCGGATTTGCTAAAATTTAAAATTTTTACTTAGGTACCGATAGTAGTGGCGATACTGTAGCACACTTTCTCCAGTGATTCCTGTAACTTTTGAAGCATCATTCGACAAAACATGACAAATCAAAAATCACAAAGTAGCAAAAACATATTGGTGTCTTCGAAGAAGGTGCCATTACACATGCTGCTGTAACGTCTACAAATTTTGTAGAAAGTGGCACCATTCCCTTTGTAGTAAGCGTTTCTTTGCAATATTTGTTGATTACAGCAATTACATTTCCTACATTTTTTAATGTTATCAGAAAATATTCTTCTTGTAATGCAATTACAACGTCTTCTTTATTTTTTCGTTCATAAACCCATACGGTTTGGTTCGGAGACTTCCGCGGTGATTTGATGAGTTCCGTTTATTCGGGTTTTTCCCGCGTCGATTCATTTTAGGGGAAAACAATTCCGCTTGCGTTACAGCTAGCGTCGTCAGGTCCTGAATGAGCTACAGAGATTTTTTCCCGTTATATATACAACGCTTAAGCTAGTCAGGCGAGCGCTGATTGGCCGGATGGACCTTTGAATTTTATTGTTGGAAAAGACATTTGAATGTTGAGGAGAGAGGATAGCCGTCTTCCCTGTTGAAGAATTCTGCGTTCCTGGCTATTTTAATTGCCTCTCGTATCAGCCGAGGGAAACATTTATTTTGTCTGGCGATGATATTGCAATTTTTAAAGTTGATACGCACAATTTTGCAAAAAAGTGGAAAAAACATGTGATGAATGTGAGAAAAGGTTTTCGAGGTCGCTAATTATGAGTCTGCAATTAGAACTTTGCAAAAGTTATTATTTTTCGCGAAATTCATTTTGAATTTTTGCAAATAGGGTGGAAAATAGCTGATATAACTGTTTATACAAATATTTATTAAGTAGAATAGAGTAGAATATAATTTATTTTACCCAAATAAGGCCGGCCGCACACCGGCTAAGGCACGGCGCGCAGCGGCGCGGCGAAACGTTTTCACCTCGCCTCGCCTCGCCGCGCCGTGCCTTGCCCGATGGTTAAGAGCAGCATACGGCACGGCAAGGCGACTTAAGCACCGTCGCTTTCAGTGGCGTTAAGTATATTGACAAGTGATGTAGTGTGTGTAGTTTGGATTATATTTTGTGAAGTCTGTTTGTAGTTTGTAGTCTGTTTAAAGTCTGTTACATATTTCGTGAAAATGAACGCAGAAGAAGAGGCGACTGTTATAGCGTTGTGGTACCTCGTCAAGTTAATGGATGATATGCCCAACAGAGAAATGTGGGTGCATCCCATAAACGAAAAACGGAACCTAAAACAGTTTATTGCAGAATTAAGAGCAGACCCGGAAAAATTTTATAACTATTGTCGTATGAAACCAACAACATTTGATTTTATTCTTGGATTGATTACTCCAACAATCCAAAAACGAAACACAAACTATAGGCAGTGTATAACTCCGGAGGAAAGACTGGCAACATCTACAGAGACCCCATCATCCTCCTGGCTTGCCATTTTCACTTGCCACACAAACAACAACTAGACAATACTAGAACCCACTACTTTCGCCTGTCGCTATCACTGCACTGCACGTGGCGGCGATCCCCGCGTATGCGCAGAACGATTTGTCTGAAGCCTTTTGCCCGACGGACGAAAATTGACAAGGCAGTACAAAGCGCCGTGAGGCACTGCTTCGCCTTGCCTCGCCGTGCCCGATACAGTGTGCGGCACCTCCATTAAAACCAATAAAAAACCATGTCGCATAAGGCGCCTTAAGGCAAAACGTCGCGCCGCGCCCTGCCGTGCCGTATCCGGTGTGCGGCCGGCTTAAATATACACATATTTTAACAAATACAAATGAGGGTGGAATTAGGTTAAATTAATAAGTATAGAGATACATTAATTTAAATTTATATACTAGTTTGTATATCTGGATGTATATATACGCCGGAAAATTATTAAATAATAATTCATCAAATTAATTAATCATAACAATAATTCATCAAATCAAAATACTCACACTTAGAATAATAAATAAAAAATAATATTATTAATTAGAAAAATTTACACATGAGCCAAATCACATGCACACTGCTTATTCGTCTACTGAATCTTCATATTCTGAAGTGAACTGGACATGGTCTATGTCGGGAGCCAAGAGCACTTGCCTCACTTCATCACCAAGGGCCTCGTCTTTTTCGAAATGAGATCCTTTTGTAATAAAATAACTGGGTCTGAGTACACTATTAATCGGTGAAACATATCCCTCAGTATATCCTTCAGAAATATGGTCAGGGTCTGTAGCACTTCCGCAAATTTTCCAAGCGGAATAGTTTCAAATATTTGTATGTAGCTTCTTGGGCTTCCTCTGACATCTGCCCATTGCGTAGCAAAGCACGTGCTAGTACGTCCTTCCCGTGCAGCAATATTTTATACACGGCTGTTGGCATGATTGCAAGTATGTTATGTAATACCACAGGTATAAGTTCATGAACATCCTAGCTGTCTGCAGCGAATACTCCTCGAACATGTCCACATCAAATCGGTATTCGCAAACAAATACTTGCAGAATATTGTGGAACTGTTCGGGAATTTTTGGGTCCAGGCCAGTGTCAGCGGCCGATATAGCCGAATTTTGGGAAAAAAAACGGTGAGCTGTATTGCCATCGTTTTTGATGCCACTGTCTTGTTTTTGTTGATCCACGTCCAAATTGAGTTCGGCCCGTAAACCATCCTGGACAAGTTTTTAACGCGTTTCAACGCTCAGCTTCTGTAGAGGATCACGAACTTGCCATATCTTTGGAATTCATACAGACAGCAGGCAAACATCGTGATCCATGCATGAAGAGTACTGAAATTGTTCTTCATTGATGGGCAGTTGCGAAATACCGTCAACGTTGTTGAACTCCTTTGCAGTCGCTTCATACAGATACCATCTCTGGGTCAACGATGTATTTGCTATCGCGTAACAAACCTTTCCGTCAATCATTGTTAACCTTAGATTGTACGTAACCTTGACAACTATTTCATTGATCTCGGCACTAAATAGAACGAGATTACTGGCCTGCTGCTGAACGTCGTCAATAGTCCGTAAAGTGTGCCCAGTTGTCTCTTTTAAAAACTCGACCTTCAGAGGGCGGCAAAATCGAGGCGAATATGGACGAGGGTTCTTCCAAATAGTCATTTTTCTCTTCCATCAGACAATGTAAGCTGCAGTGGGAACAGAGATGTAAAAAAAAGTTTGAAACATCTTTTATATCACCATCACAATCTAGTATTTGGTTCTTGTAGTTCATTTGTACAGAACTGCCATCACAACTCCATTTCACTATAAGATGAAGGCTGCCCACTACTTGATCTGGTAACGTCTGAATTACTTCTTGCTGGAGTAACAAGATGCGCCTTGAGGTGTGTCTGAGAAGAGATTGGAGCCTGGTTTCAGAACTCAAATCGCTGCACATGATGTTTTCCGAGTTAGACGCTTTCATAGCTTTGGCAATCAATAAATATGAAGGTACCATCCTGCTGTTTTTCATAAGTGACCAGTTTCTTAACGCCCGGTGTGAACTTTTTGTCTGAAGCGTCTACGCTAACCAGGAAAGAGCACTCTCCGAAGTCGAAGGTTCTTCGTGACTCACCTCAAGCGATCTACGATATTTACGTGCTTTGCCGGGCAACCATGAAGCTACATCTGTCACAACCACTGCTGCATCAAGTCTTCCCTTGGGTACGGAGGGACATCTGTTTACGCCAACTCTTCGGGTTTGGATTCCGAACGCATCCGTTCTATGCGTCTCCTTTTTGTGCGCTCACTAGTTGTAAAGAAGTCTGCCATTGGTCGACCATTTTTTCCAGGACGTCTCTCGTATTTTAAATGATTACCTTCGTAGCAGATGGTAGTTGCGAACAAATCCTATTACATTCCAATAAAACACTTCTCCAAACGGTTGGCCTTATTCCATATGGCATTCATTTCTGAAACTAACGACCCTACGCGCGCTTGACCTGCATCGGACAACATACACTTGCAATCGTATTTGGTGCAAATTGCCTGCTAAACATCTGTACATACTCATTACAATAAAGATTAGTACTTTTCTACACTTTTTATTTTTTAAACACTACGCGTTTCACCAATTTTATGACATCGAATAACTACCACACCTGACAATGCCATACAATTGGTGAAACGCGTAGTGTGTTTAAAAAATAAAAAGTTTAGAAAAGTACAAAACTTTATTATAATGAATATTAAAAGTTTCTACAAAGTAGAGCCTGAAGCTGTGGATTTTAATCTGTACATACTGTTGACGCTGTCTACTTCCAGAGTGGCCGACTCAATGCAAATATTTCCTCACGTTTAACGCCGTAACCTACACCTACTACATTAAATAAACGCATAATATTGCATTAGAGAGAGTAAAATGAAGCATAAATGTATCACTTGATGCATACACGAAGACGTGTCAATATTCCGCAAACATGATGTGTCGGGTAATTTACTCACAAAAAAGCTTGTTGCTTTCAACATGGCAGTCGTTTTAATACTCTCTAAGCAATTTTCCGTTGGTTGATATGTGGCTATTATTTTCCAAACTGTTAAATGCAAAGTCAATAATAAATACGCAGGAAAATATTGTTTGGAAAGTCCTTTGACGTCATCACTTTACCAGTCCATTCATGCATTTTGGCATTAGACAGTTTACATAAATTATAGAAAAATCATTAATCTACAACGATTGTAGACTCTAGACTCGCACTCGCCTCATAGACTCGCACTTATTATTAAGATTAAAAAGCTTACAAGTAGCTCTAATCAAAACATTTTTTGTAGACGGTAGCTAAGATCTTCAGGTATAAGTTGATATAGGTATTATTTTAATTCAAAACTGATGAATGTAACTTTTTGATGATTTTAAACAGATTTTTCATTTGAAGGTTCGATAATTTTTCTTATTAACAATCAATAATTTAGATGGATTATATCCAATTAAATTTAACAATGTATGCTAAAACGTCTTATTATTTGAAAGAGAATTCATTTTTCAGATTGAAAATAGGTGTAAAATTAGCTATACTATATACTTTTAAATAAGGCTATCGTCGATCGGTCTGCGTCCGTGGCATTAGATAGCTGCACATCTGTCACCTCAACACTGATTGATGCTCACAGATGCATAGTTACAGTTCTATAGCGTGTATTTCTAGGCCTCTCAACTATCAGTCTACTCAACCAAGGAATTTTAAAGTTAATTTATGGAATTTGGGCCACGTTTTAGGCATTTGACCCCACTGTTACTGAGGGTGAAAGAGCAAGGGTTGAAGGTGGTTGATGAAATGGAGGGGCAGGACAGAAAATTAAGCGCTGCCGAAAAGGACGGAGCATCCCTGGCAGGTATCCTCCACCCTTTTCGCCTGAGTCATCACCACCAACACCACTCCATCGTTTCCCTCCGGCCCCAACACTCACCCCCTCACGTCCAACCACCCCGTCCTCTTACCCATTATCATCATCCCCTAAATGCTTCACACTCACATCTCCCTTCTCATCTTGAACGTAATCATCACCCTCCCCTCTCGTATCTGTAGCTATTTCCTTCAATTTGGCACCTTTCTCCTCTTGCCACTATTCATCCTACATCTTCACTTTTAAAGAATCTTCTTCAAATGCACCCTTTCCGTCTACAATGTTCGCCCCCAATGCGCCAGTAGTTGTGCAACCGCGGGGCGTCCTCTCCATCCGAGACGGTAGTCGGTGTGTTGTTCCATACCGATGAGTGTGCAGAAGGATACACAACCTCCT
Source organism: Pyrrhosoma nymphula (assembly GCA_963573305.1). Classification (NCBI taxonomy): domain Eukaryota; kingdom Metazoa; phylum Arthropoda; class Insecta; order Odonata; family Coenagrionidae; genus Pyrrhosoma; species Pyrrhosoma nymphula. Next base: position 147,376,103 of record OY754328.1, read on the forward strand.
TTAAGACTACGTACCGAGAGCTATGATAGGCAAATGACGATATCTAAGTTATGAATAATTTATTCAGCCAAATTAATGCAACGGCAGAAAAAACAGATAACATTGGATACAATGTGAGTTTAGAAAATTTGAACATTGTTGAAAATACGGTCCAGAAAATAAAAGGAGGAAACATAGCTGTGACGATATTATTTACCATTAAATACGTAAATGAGTGTGGGTGAGCTCGGCCGACCGTGAGAGAAATATTTTATAGACACTTTTCTACTGAACGGACGAGCGGTGTATAGCGAGAAAATAGACCAATAAAAAGAGCTTTTTCATGAATAAAATTGATGCAAAATATTTTCAGCTTCACTTAAACTCAATGGGACATGCAAAGTGAGGATTGCGATAACCATTCTGGGTTGAAGGGACTTTTACACTACCTGTGCACACTTGACACGTCAAACTCGTCGACATAAGTCGAAAAAGTAATTGGTATGTGTATTTTGACTTAAATGGTAGAGTTAAAATTAATTAAAATGTCGCAGCTGATGAGAATCCCCTTAAGGAAAGTTGAAAATCTCGAAGACGATATTTTTTACATATGATAGACAGTGAATGGTAAAAATAGGATTTTAAGAAAAAAAGTGTACCAACATTAGCTCACTAAAGCCCACGAGTATATGTGTTTACTTGAAATATATACAGTTTTCTTATACCAAGACCATCAAGAGATTCCAACCAACTTTCTCGAAACTTAGGCTATATATTTAGGTACTAAACATTTTGTTTCGAAGCAAAACGTTTTAGACAAAAAATAAAAGATCAGTAATATTTCTGGTGACCGGGTGTAAGCTTCCTTGAGTTGTGCGAAGGACTTAGTTCTGCTCGAAAGCAAACACAGTCCTAATTATTACTGAAATTTTACGAATAATACAAGTCAAATATTTATGGTTTATCAGCGATAATGAATTGAACACAGAATTGTATTTTCCCCTTCTTTTTTGTTTTCCACCGGACTACCAGTTTCGGCTGTTACGCCATCATTAGGATAACACGAAGTTGTGCTAATTCAATTTAGGAAATATTCTGCAAAGTCGATATTCGTAATTTACTAGTCGGGGCTGATATGGACAATATTGGGGAGCAATTTGATAATATGGGAAGGACAATTGTTGAGAAGTAGGAATGGAGTACTTTGGGATCTTTAATTTCTGCGAAGCGTTAAAGAAGGCCTAATAGGGACATTGCTTTACTTTTACAGTCTAAATGTGGTCGGAGTAATTTATGTTTTGGTCGGTATTAACGCCTAGGTCTTTCATAGCTGTCACTCTGTTTAAGGGAATTGAGTTAATGGTGTAATTGAATGTCAGGGGTTTTGTTTTTAGAGTAAGAGTCATGATGTAGCATGTTTCAATATGGAACTATTTAAGTGTTCCAATTTCCAATAATATGTATTTTTTGGCGTACAGGTGCTTATAATATGTTTTGCTATCGAAGGTTCCCCTGAGCAGCATAAGATTCACATAATATTTGGTGTGATGTAAAATATTTTCTGAAATAAACATCATATTTGAAGTTAATGAGCCTCCTTTAATGATAACACTGCAGGAAAAAGCTGTAATAATAGCAAAAATATCTTCAGAGCTTTGATGGGTTAGAAGAATGCATGATGAAGACGTGATCAAAATCTTTGGCAAAATTACATGCTGGATAGAGGATTAACAATTTTAAGGGTTTAATTATTTATTTTATAACTATGATTTCTAATTAAAACCATCGATAAGCTCAAACAATCAGCCACGGCTCTAAAATGCTTGTCGAGAAGAGTTAGTATGAAATTATATGGAAGAATAAGACGAGGGTAAATTTCATTCCGTGCAATACTCGTCGGAAATATTATTGAATCCTTTGCCGTTGAGTTTAGTTAGTGTTTAGCTAAATTATCTATGTAGTGCTTTAAATATCACTTCAATATTTTCTAATACATTAAACTCACCTATACCAATCCAATGTTTTGTCCTTGAGGGAGCAGCGACGAAAATTGGATGTGGTCTTCGTAGGGATTGATTTGATATTCACAACTAAACGCTGACCAGGCTCAATCGAGAAGCGAATGAAAAGGGAAGGCAAAGAACTTTGGATGAAGTTATGAGAGTTGAGGAAATGAAAAGAGCATGGCCTTTATCCTCGAATCCACATCACAAACACACCTAATTGCACGATAAAATTCACGTCACTTACACCATACAATCAATCACCTTTCTTGACTCAAGTGTTTGAAAAGCGTATGCAGGCTGAGATTTTTTACAAATAAGAATTCCATTTACATGTATCCAGTATTCAATTTCCAATGTAGCGTACTACGGATACGCATGAAGAAACAGCGCTCAATTTTTTTTTAACATCTCAAGAAGAAGCCTCTCTAGAGTTGGCCTTCCGAGACACTTTCCTTTGTGGACTAAGGCTCTTTTCGAAGAATGAACACTGGTACTCTTTGAGAGAGGTATTACGTAGGTTAAATATTCACTATCCATTGCAATATATTGATAAAAAACAATGAAGGTTAACAGTAAAATACTTGATCTCTCTTTCTCTAACTACGCTCAGTTTATAATCGCAACCAAATTTTAAAAGAAAAACACGTTTTGCCTCAATCGAATATGCAATAAATAAGTATTACTGATTAATGGATAACTATAAACTTATTTTTTGCAATCCTTTTACTTTGCTTCTAACTCAAGATATTTTTCCACTCACTTGCAGAACAAATAAAGGAAATAAAAAAACCCTGGAAAGCCCAGACAAATTAAATTATAGTATTAAATAAGTAATTTACACTCGTGTTCATCCTTTCCGAGCAATGATTATTCACTACACTTGTTCCCCTTTTAAGTTTACACTAACCCAAATAGTTCGTCTACTATTGATTTTTTATAGAAAACAAAAGTCTTAGCAGTAACCTTGTGAAAAATGTTAGCTTCAAACATTGTTAAATAAGATACATCGTTCTTCGTCGGTCATGAGTAATATAAAAGTGTGGAATACAACGAAGTGTCTTATTTAACTATATTTGAATACTTACAATAAAGCTTGTTTTTCGTCCAGGTTGGCATGGAGAAACTTTATTCGCACATAAAGAGGACGACCGATTTTGAAGCTGATTGGGCTTCACATTGGTGAAGAAGAAGAGAGATAGATAGATACACGTCTTTATTGGGGCGAGATTGAGATTTTAAAAGTCCCTTCTTCCATCTAACCTCTCCTCAGTATATTAATACAGTGAACATGACAAACAATGCAATGTATAACTCATATAAATAGTACTAGACAATAGAAATAGAATATTTACGTGAGATAACGAAGTATCATAAATAAGTGTGAAAAGATACGTGCAATTGTGAGGAAAACGTGAAGATTTTGGCTGGCATCCATCACGGAAACAACCCAATGCAGGAAAACACACATGAAGGGGGTATCTACAAAATACCCTGCAAGCCATTAGGGTGTGTGGTAGGGGGTGTATAGTCACCAACATGCATTACACTATACCCTGACAAGCATTAGCATAAATCGCTAATGCTTGTCAGGACGCAAAGCCTCACAAGCATGCACTACACTATAGATATGCTACCAATGTTAGAGGGACCGTTAGTATTTATGTATTTTGCAGCTGCATAAACGGACAGAGATTCAAGATTTATGCTTACAACATGCACAGCGTGCTGTAAGCACTAGGTAGCATAGTAGTCTGATGTTTTCCCGGTGTATATAGTTATGGAACTGATGTACAGTGCTGATCAGCCGCGAGGATGGATCTCGACTCGAGGTACGAAACGTCGGCAGCGATGAGAGAAGTGACCCGTTGGCAAACCCGAATAGCCTTCCATGACTAGGTAGCATATAAGAAAGGATACAAGTAATAGGGAATACTACTACTACTGAGAGCTTCACTACCTAACAACAAACCAAGTTAAAAGTGTCATTGGAAGCTGTAATGGTGTCTTATTGTTCTCGGAAAAAATGACATTTTACATCTGTCCGTTCTGCAGTCAAGTTTCCTAATTTTATTCTCATTATCTGTTCTACGGTAGTATGTCAGATTTCGTTAAATATTATTAACGTTGTCAGAGAATAAATCGGTTTAGAACTTACATGATAGATTACGTCTAAATTTTAATCGTCAATCTGAAAGCGATTCCCATCCCAGTTGGCGCAAAAGATCAGTAACACTAACGAGATAATCATAACGGCCTTTAGCGTATCTTTCCGCTCTCCGCTGCACGCGTTCCAACTATATTTTTAAGCTTACCTCATAAGGATCCCAAATACTGGCAGCGTATTCCAAATGGGGTCTAACGCGGGAGAAGTGGCTAATTTCCCTAACTTTATAGTAGAGATAGGGAGAAGCGCAGGGATAGAGAGAAGGAGAGAGAGAAGGAGTAAGAGAGAGAGAAAGAGTAAGAGAGAGAGAGAGCAGACGAAAGCAAAATTAATGGACTCTAGTGCCTTTTGGAGGAGAAGGGAGGAGAGGGAAACAAGTGAACGCGAAACTTCACGGAGCATTTGGTGGTTAAGGGGGGGAGGAGGTTGGGAGAGGGGGAGGGAGGAATACTAAAGAGCAGCCGTGATCGGAATGGGGGTGGGGCCCTGACTCCCACTCACCCGACCGCACCCAACCAGCAGCCTCCCCATTCGGAATCATGACAGCCAATCTAGTTTGCGGCGGGCCTGCGAGGCGGCGCGCCGGTCGACCGGATGGTAAACTTTCGTCGTCTGAATTCAAGTTCATTAGGGACTTAAACAGCCGCGGCGGCAGAATACTTCATCAGGGTGGATTTTCGCGTCAGCCTCCGTGATTACGCGGTACGCACGGAATATTTTCGCTCTTGCGTCGAGTGAACGTAAACAGCGTGCGCCGCGAGCACCTGCGCACCCGATATAGCAGGTATTTATTTCCTACGGATGACTGGTCGGGGAGCAATCAGCGATATACATTCGCGCCCTCCCATCCGTGGATTCACAGGGGATAATTTGATAATTGAGGTTGACTACACTCAAGCAATTCTACAGTGTTTATGTAGAGATACATATTATTAATGGGCTGTATTTTTCGTGTTCACTGAACGCCGCGCCGGCTGACAATTATTTGTAGCGGGGAAATACCCAACTTTGATAATGTGAGTAAATTTCCTGCTAAAACAGGTGTTGAGTCATAATAATTAGAATTCGATTACCCTTTAACCTGACGAAATCACCCTATCAAAATTGAAAAGAATTGTAAGTAGCATTATTCGTGACAACACTTTAAATAATGGTCATAACTGAAACCAATTTGAAAAGACCAAATTAATTAATAATGCTGTTTATTACACCAAGTTTCATAAAAAACATTTATGCAAATTTACAGGATTATTCAAGTAGTGGAACATAGGCACCCCTGAGTAAAAACCTGTTTTGGAGTAGCCATCATTCAGGTATAACGAATTGCAGGCTGGTGACGCCAAGCAATGCAAAATATAAAAATAAATTTAAAGAAGAGTTAAGATCAATGTAAGTATTGCAAAAGTGTATTCATAAATTCGTAAACCGAAGAACAGAAGCGAAACAAACATCAACTTAATTTTTGGTAAAACAAGAAAGTTTTCCCTTTTACCATTGGGGTATGGAAACGTTATATTAAATACCTAAATATAAAATACGATTCTCGTATACCTCGTATAAATTTTGTAATTTTAAAAATAACAAATTATCTTCATTATTGTAAACAAAAAATAGCCATATTTGAATTCCCTTAGAAATATATATTGACAGAATTTAAAGTGGGAATGTACAATGGTAGACTGTTAAACATCGTAGGTGCACAACAATAAAAGGATCTCCCAATACCTTAATTGTTGGGTTCTGGAACAGGTACTCTATTCTGTGAGCTCAAACCATAGCCCTACACATTCACAAAGCCTAAAACATTTCTTCCGCTAATCTAAAACATACGTCAAACTCTTTAGATAAATATATATCTGAGGGATTATATGCCCAGTAGGTATTTAAAAAAAAAGAAATAGAAGAATAATTTCTTTTGACACCCATTATCAATCTAATTATTTTCTTTTATGCCACTATAACTGGGTTTAAATTTAAAATGTACATCCCCCCCACAACTAAGACTATACTGCGGCTTAGAATTGATAAGGGAATAATATACATTTTTCAGGACAGGATGATTACATATGTGTCTTAAGTAATAGAATTTACAAAGTACTGTGTTCATATAGTTTTTTAATTTTGCAAATTAACGTTTTAAGTTAGGTTCACATCAATGAAAATACCTAAATACTTAATACCATTAACTTGATCAATTAGCAGGCAGTTCCTGCACGTTTTCTTCAGTTACAAGGCAACTGATACATCTTAAATACAAATAACCTTCAGAAGAAGAGTTGACAATGATGATGTGGGAAGTGTTGATGGATGGGGAAGACACTGGGGTATTGGGAGGATTGCCGCCTTAGAAGATAGTGGCCTGGCAAAATAATTAAAAAGCATTTGTTCACACTGCAGGATGTATTATAGGGCGCAATTAAGTTCGATTCACTGTAATATTTCTAATAATTCTTTCAGTCATATTTAGTTAAAATGTTTAACTCCAAGATATCTTTCATAATTGTCACACCACTTGAGAGAGTATCCATTAGGTGTATTCAAACCATTTATTCGGGTACCCTCATTTTCAGTCTTTTTCATTCGTTTTTATTTGCAGGGAAAGAAATTTCTCCTCAAGTGGTGTGAAAGGAGGCCCACCTCCTGTGACCCCAGCATACCTCATCCTCTGGGAGGCATTCTGTTTCACGTCACTCCTCCAATCATGCCATTACTAATGCAAACAATCCTGACTTTCATTCATTTCAGCTAGTGCCACTTATCAGTGTCATTCACGTCTGTATGTGATACTCAAGATTGCTTGAGCGAAAAATCACTTCACCTAGAATTTAATGAATTTGACTTAATTTTAAATAAAAACTTCCATCTATTTAATGATATCAAAATATTAATCCCTTGCCGAACTACTTTTCGAGCAATATGCCTAAATATATAAGCTGTTTTACATGAGATGGATTTTAGCTGTGCGCTCCAGAGGGCAAATATTGAAAAAAATAGAAACTTCTAACACCTAGATTTCGTTAAAAAATAACGGTGCGTAGTTGGTATGTTTTCTCAACTAATTATAAAAATTATTCAATTGCTCACCGCACTAATGTCTACAGAATCGAAAAAACCTTATATTTGGAAGGTGATTTCACCGTACGGCGTCTAAAAAATGAGTCAAGTTAGAGACTTATGAAGTTATATTTATTTATTTACTGAAAATTATTTTCATAAAACTATATTTTTGTATCATTAATATTACAATATCAACTTCATACTTCTTATGGACGCTGAAATTAAAAAAAATAAATTCCAATATGGCCTCCATTATGACTATAGGGAAATATCTCGCTCAAACTACCTGAAGGTTTATAAGTTAACCAAAAGTTTTCATGTGTACTAATAAATTTCTAATGTGCTTCAAATCAAGGGAAGGAGTGAATTATGTTGACTTGAAATAGAATTTAGGTATAAATAATTAATGTTAAAATCATTTTCAATGTATTTCAATAATCTTTTTTCTAATTTTAATTCCATTAAGTACTCAGTATCACGAAAAACTGGAATGGCATTCATGAAATTGGTGTGAAACTCATTTATTTCATATGAACGTGGTAGGGAAAAAATATATGAGATAAATTACTTTCAACCACTTATCCCAACTCTTCCTGGCACCATTAGGGATTACGTTGAGATTTGATGGCGAGTGCTCCCAGCCCTCTCATTTGGTGAGAGAACCCTTCACCTTGCCAGGGGGCATGTTCTTATGTGCCATTTAAATTACAAGCATGAACTCCCGCTTCTTGAAGGAGACATAGTGGGAGGAATTAATATCGGTAAGATAGGTATAATGCTACACATAATATGTGAGTTGAATATTGTTTTGGCAGCTTTAAATTTGCATGACCTAATTAAGGGACAAAATGGAAAATGCATAAAAGTTAGACAAAGAAACGTAAGTATAAAGCACTTTTTTTATATAAAACACTAGCTGAATGTACCCGTTGAAATTCAACGGGTGTGAAAAACATTGAATTTATTTTTAAGAAAACCACAAAGCCTGAAGAATATTGTCAGCGTGATCATTTGAGGTGTTCGTATCCTATCTTGTATGTAGTGTTAGTTGTAGTAGACACGCTAACCGTTTTCCAGGTGTACGGAAAGTTGAGTGACTGTTTTTCTTCTTCCATGCACGGGAAACCCAAAAATGGGCCTCGCAGGTTTATCACTACTTAAATAGCACCCAGGTTGATAGATGGTCACCTCGTCCCTCCATTTTTCTTGAGCCGTCTTTTGAGTGATTAACAGCTTGATCGCTTCCCTTGTGTACATACATATATATATATGCATTCAATGACTTAATTGAGTTGCGCAATTCAACGTTGATATGTGCGTTGAGTATCTTTATCAGGATTGGATAGTAGGGTACAATCCAGCGGTTAACATCGTCAAAAAGAGCATTTTCAGCAGCAGCCATGTTTATTTGTCCTATGAATCCTTCACTACCCGAATTGCGCCTTCGGCATAAAGGGTAGCCATAATTATTGGTTTCGGTTGCTAAATAAAAAATCTTTGGTGATTCTTAGTGCACTTGCCGATTTTCATGCACGGATGTTGATCATTGGGCAGAATTTGTGTACTTCTTTCGGGTAAGAAGCATGTTGTGACGTCATTATAATTTCCACCATCTTAATACAGATTGAAGTTTTGCAACAGATGGGTCTATATTTGAACCAGATTTATAGCTAGTTACCCGTCCATAGGTTGGGCTAGGAAAACATTTGTGCGGTTCATAGCGTAACCCCTGAAATACCATGCAGAGATGATGATGAGATCGCTGGTGGGCATGTCTTTGAGCATCCAAGGTCAATCTTTGTCGTTTTTCTTGCGAGGGCTCATTTTCTCGCAAAGAACACATTCCTCTTGCTCTAGAAGATTTATTCGTAAGTGTACTCTATTTTCTATTAGGCATGTTGATGGATATATTTTTAAGTCCAAGGAAGGGAAAAACAGCGGCGAGTGAGAGTCTTGAATAGGCAACGCGATGATTGAGTGAATGTAAGTTTACTGCACTTATACACTTTTAAACATATTTAAATAACTCGTCACGTTTATGAAGTGGAAATTGGTCTAAAAACAATTCGCAATCGAAATAAGAGGCTGATGGTTCCACTACGTGTAATACATCTGAGTATTACACGATAATAAACAAAGCCGTGTTTGTTGTAGCAACAGAGGCATTAATACCATTACTTTTCGCTGCACCTATATATTCCTGGACGTTAAATTCCTTTATGTGTATCGTTTACTACGTAAATGTTCTCTCATATTCATGCGGTCCCCTATGAGAGCTACTTTGTGAATAGACATTGAAGAGTATTATTGTTGTAAATATGTATTGAATATATCGATTACTCCCCGAAGCAATCTGTTATGGGGCCCTTGAGACTCTGGGCCCTTCTTTTATAGATTTTATTTCTACGTGCTATCATGGGCCTGCAGAAAAACTTAAATACCAGAGGCGTGAATATCCTTTGAAAATCAAATCTCTGGTTGTCAAGGAAATATGCTATTGTTGATTTCAGAGAAAAATGTCAGATTTTTTAGCAAAAAAGATAATATTCAGACAATTACGAAGCATAAAAGAAAATCGATTGAAAGAATTAGAAACTTCATTTGTTCAGCCATCCGTTAAAAAAATTCCAGCCCTCTATCTTGAGTGAAAGTAATTTTTAAAATAAAAAGATAAAAGCACTGCACCGAACCCAATGCTTAGCATGGACCACAAGGGGGGCTTTTGGGGGCCCTGACGGATTTTTAATATAGCTTATGTTACATCTTGATACATTTTCTAACTACATACAAAATTTCAGCTCAATCGGTTCAGTAGTGTTTGCGTGATTGAGCAACAGACAGACGGACAGACAGACAGACAGACAGACAGACACCATTCAATTTTTATATATTAGTACTAGCTGAAGGTACCCGTTGAACTTCAACGGATGTGAAAAACATTGAACTTATTTTATAAGAAAACCACAAAACCTGAAGAATACTGTCAGCGTGATCATTTGAGGTGTTCGTATCCTATCTTGTTTGTTGTGATTCGTTCGTTTTCCCTTTCGTGCACGGAGAGTTGAGTGATTGTTTGTCCTCTTTAATGCACGGGAAACCAAATAATGGGCCACGAAGACTGATTACTACTTAATAAATAGCACCTAGGTTGATAGATGGTGACCTCGTCCCTCATGTTCTCTTGAGCCGTCTTCTGATTGAATAACAGCTTGAGCACTTCCCTTATGTACATAAATATATTTGCATTAAATGACTTCATTGAGTTCCGCCATTCACCGTTGATATGTGCGTTGAGTATCTTAATCAGGATAGGAGAATAGAGTATAATCCAGGGGTTGACAACGTCAAAAGGAGCATTTTCAATAGTAGCGATGTTTATTTGTCCTATGAATCCTTCAATACCCGGACTATGCCTTTGGCATAAAGGGTGGCTATATTCATTGTTTCCTAAATCATAATAATTGGTTACAAAATTAAAAATCTATGGTGATCAGTCTTAGTGCACTTGCCAATTTTCATGCACCGATGACGTCCATTGCGCAGAATATCCGTTCTTCTTATGGGTAAGAAGCATGTAGTGACGCAATTATAATTTTCGCCATCTTAAAACAGATTGAAGTTTCGAAACAGATGGCTCAATATTTGAACCAGATTTTTAGCTGGTTATCCGTCAGTAGGTTTGGTTAGGATGAAATTTGTGCGGTTCTTAGCGTAATCCGAGAAACACTACGGGGAGATTATCATGAGATTTCTGGTAGGCATGTCTTTGAGCATCCAAGGCTAACCTATGTCGTTTTTCATGCAAGGACTCATTTTCTCGCAAAGAAGACATTCGTCATGCTTTAGAAGATTGTTTCAAAAGGTTACCCTTTATTCTAAAAGGCATGTTTATGGATATATTTTTAAGTCCAAGGAGGGGAATCACAGAGGCAAGTGAGAGACTCGAATAGGCAACTCGATGATTGAGTCAATGTAAGTAAACTGCGTTTTAACACGTTTAAGTATATATAAATAACTCGTAAAGTTTATGTGGGAATTGGTCTAAAAAACAATTCGCAATCGTAATGATAGGCAGACGGTTCCACTACGTGTAATTCATCTGAGTATTAAACTATAATAAACGACGCCGTATTTGCAACAGAGGCATTATTAACATCATTATTCGCTGCACGTAAATATTCTTCCACGTTTAATTCCTTTATGTGTATCGTTTTATACATAAGTGTTCTCTCGTATGCAGTTCCCTTATGAGAGCTACTTTGAGAATTGACATTGAAGAGTATACCTGTAAATATGCATTGAAATTTTCGAATACCCCCCGAAGCAATCTATCATGGGGCCCTTGGGACTCTGGGCCCTTCTTATACAAATTTTCTTTCTACGTGCTATCATGGGCCGGCAGGAAAACTTAAATGCCATATGCGTGAATATCCTTTGAAATTCAAATCTCTGGTTGTCAAGAAAATATGCTATTGTTGATTTCAGAGAAAAATGTGAGATTTTTCAGCTATAAACATAATTTTCAGATAATTACGAAGCGTAAAAGAAAATCGATTGAAAGAATTAGAAACTTCATTTATTCAACCATCCGATAAAAAAATATTTAGCCCTCTATCTTGAGTGAAAGTAATTTTTAAAAGCAAAAAATAAAACCACTGCACCAAACCCAATGCTTAGCATGGACCACAAGGGACCCCCAGGGGGGGCCTTTGGGGGCCCTGACAGATTTTTAATGTAGCCTATGTTTCATCATGGTACATTTTCTAACTACATACAAAATTTCAGCTCAACCGGTTCAGTAGTGTTTGCGTAATTGAGCAACAGACAGACACCATTCAATTTTTATATATTAGTATGATGATGATATAAAGCAGAAAAAGTTTAGAGGAATATATAAGCTTTTTTCAAATAAATGGTGACTGTTCATGTTAAAGTCACTCGCATAGTTTTTTATTTTAAGCGTAATTGCTCTGTGATCATGCGCGCAATTTATGCCAAGACAATTTGCGGAAATCTAACAAAAATATCAAAAACATTGTTATATTGAATTTACTGGAAGGCGGAGTTACGAATGCAAAACCTTTGTGCCAGAAAAACATAAGTTACTCTATTTAGCGGTTTTCGTGCCATATGTTTAACGCACGAAATAAAAATGAAATTATTGATAAGGTAATTTTCCAGAGTATGTAAAAGAACATTGGACTCATCAAAAAATATTTTCAAAAATAATTCCTCCAATTTCCATTCACAAAGATGCAGCCGTCCACGATATCCACCTTGACTTTACGTATCCATTTTCATGTTACCACTGAAGGAATGAAAGATTTATGACACTCACAATCAGCTGTTTTCAGCTTCCGCCACACGCCGCCATGGGTAGTGGCAGCACTCACTCTGTGAGTACTTCCGGGAGCGAAATAGCTCAAATGGATCGTTCATTTGAGTTTGTGCTCTTCCGAAAGAGCTATTTCGGAAATGAAATTACAAAATATATCACCCCAGGTTGGAATCCCGTGAAGAATGTATCCATTCGAATTTCCGGGAATGCACAAGATCCTTCAGTTCCCGAAGTCCGTTGCAAACCCCAAACGAGACGTAGGTGGGTGGGATAATCCTGCCTGCCTGATAGGTTGTGGCGCTGAAACTTCTTAAGAGGGTCTGGATGGAAGGCACAGGTTTTGGCTAGAGGGTCATGGAGAGGAGACTGAATACGGTTAAGTTGAGGGGGTGAATAATTTACGGGAAAAACTGTTCAAAATTCTTATTCGCACTGCTATCAGCCGTTTTTAGATTATAATTTAGTGGGTTTTAGTTCATTCATACTTGATTTGAACTCCTTATGCAGCACTGTGAAACTATCAATTACAAGCTTATTATTAAGGAATTTTTCTTTAAAAACTGCAGTTGATTATCTCACACCGTTTACATTTCTCTGCGCGGATGCCAACGAAATCGTAGGATAGAATAAATCGGGATGAAACTAAATGTGAGAGTGATGGAGTTAAAATATGAATATTAAAGAATATAGATGAGCGGAAAGTGGCATGGAGATATATTCGGCATGAGAAAGAAGTTGCACGCACGATCCCATTTGAATGTGTAATTAAACAGGACGGCAGACTCTCAAGAATTATGAATGATTTCAGGCTTTCCCGGCGAAGATTTATATCAGGGATCTTTCGGGATTTGCACCGGGTTGTTAGGTCCATGGCGGCCAACGTTTCGATACTGGAGTCGATCATCGAAACGTTGGCCGCCATGGACCTAACAACCCGGTGCAAACCCCGAAAGATCCCTGATCTCAAGAATTAACTTACGAAAATAAAAGACACGGAGATAAAATTTAATGAAAATGGATGATTATGTAACACCATCATTATATAATGTAATAAATAATCGACACTAGTTGAAAGATAAAACGGCTGGGTGGAGAGCAGAGAAGGTATTAATTGTGAGAGAGGCAGATTTAAGGAACGAATGCACAATAAGGAATGCGCATCTTTGGAGACGTAGAGAATTAACCAAATATGTGGCTTTTTGCCGGCCTGCATGTAATAAGTCACCATTTTGTTTCCTAAATTTTTGGGTAGGGGCAATTTTTAAGTGGAATCCTGGCACTTTCATACCATTTTCCCAATTCAAAAAACTTATACTTTAATACTTCCTGAACTACTGCACGCAGCTACGTGAAAGCATGTGAAGTTGAGCCTAGGTTGACCAACAATAAGGTATGCTTTTTCAAATAAAAAAAACTGCGGAACTGGCCGCGGAGTATCTTTAACGAAGTCACCCGCAGATGGTTACACAAATGTGTGAAATTAAGAGTGAAAAAATCATTCACCAGGACTGGGATACGAACCAAGACCCCTCGCGCCGAGTGCTCTAACCAGTTAAACTACCCAGGCGTCCTCTATCATTGTGATTCCAGTCCAGGCGAATGCTTTTTTCACTGTAAATTTCACACATTCGTATGCTTTTTCTTTTAAACTTGATGTTCGATTAGAGCAGTTAGAGCAGTTCGATTAGAGCAGTTCCACTCCTGTGTGGCACGTGTACAGTGATGGGGTACACGCTTTCTGATTTAGTGGTACACGAAAAATGTTTTAAATTGATGTAAGTAAGTTTTCAGTAGCAGTAGCTGTATGAATAACGAGTATTATTGTAAATCAAGGGTTAACAATGCATGTAAATTGGTGAATCAAGAGTATGAAAATCCGAAAAAGGTTTGGAAACCGTTGGAAGACCAAATACGAGTGGGTTTGACAGTATTAGGGACGGTTGGAAGTTATGGGAATCCTTCAGTCAAGTGCAGGGAACGCATAGCATATCCATCGGCCGTGAATAACTCATTGATTCCGACAACAATTTCGCTTGATTCGGAAAGCCCGTCGCTTTCGATCGACCTCAGCGTCATTTGCGTCGGTGGGAGTGGGAGGGGGGAGAAGAGGGGGTAAGAGGGGATGGGAGTCGAGAGATAAAGGCAAAAGGCGCCTCCCCTCAAAGAGAGGGACACAGGCGCAGCCCTCGAAATCCACAATCACCGTAACCGCCCATTTTAGACCGCCATGTGACTAGTGGCGGAATAAAGTGCTGTGACGTAGCGAAACGACTGGAACCGCAACTGTTTCGGTCAGACAACTGTTTCAAATAACTGTTGCAAACAACAGGTTAGTTTTGTGATCGTGTCGCAGCCGCGACGTTGCGCTCTGTGCTGTGAAGCGGCAACTAATAGCTGAAGCGGAGACTGTTTTGTCTTCTATTCTGTTCCAGTTGCACTGCATGTGTTGCTGCGTTGCGGTTATAAAACTACAATTTGTTGGATTTGAATCTGTTGCAGCCGGTTGCTGGTTTATTCAGCCAACATATGCCCATCCATTCTTGCAGATAGAATTAGAACTGTGAAGCACCCATCTTTGATGAATCCGAATGAAATTGTAGCTTTGTTTAAGTGAAAGATTTCTTATTATATACAATACAAAACTACCAGCCATGTTCTAATAGCGTAGATCGATCGCCTATTGTTTGATGTGCTTCTAGCTGTTGTCCGCAACAGGGTGTTTCGCGGAACTGTTTAGTCTAGAAACTGTTGCAACGAAACTACTGCGTTCTTTTAGTGCCACCGATACTCGTGATGGAAAAGAGAGTCTGTTCGATTCCCGCACGCACATTTCAAGTCTAAAGCACCTCACGGCCGATCAACTATCCCCTCGCCATAAAAAAGCCACTCCCCCTCTCCTTTTTTCCTTCCCCTCCTCCACTCACTCAGCGTCAAAGAGGGGCGCCTAAAAATCCGCCAGGGCTGCAACCGTGGTGATTATTCCGGACGAGTCAATCCCCTGTGATTAAGGCTTTGCGGCGATAAGGCCCGACCCCTTGCGCGTGGGCCCCGAGGGGTGACTAGGAGGCTTGGGGGGAGGGGGGAGGGAGGTGGGGAGGTGGGCATGGCGTAGATGGACTTGAAACCAGGGAGGGCTGGGGGAAAGGGTCGTATGCCGTGGCCCCATTGGATCCCCTCGCATGCCTCTCTCGCCCATGTCTCGCTGCGATGGAATTCAATCGAAAGGGTCCTGGCGAAAGGGGTTAGTAAACATGCAGCGACACCTACCTCGGGACATCTCCTAAGATGAAATGGAAAACATTTTTAAAAATTCACCTGCGGTGTCCATCCGTGTCCCCGCGTGCATGCTTCTGGTGACACGGTCTCGGTCTCGACACGGTTGAACCTCGAAAATTCTGTGGCGTCACAGTCCATGACAAATCTCAACTTTTGAATGGCCCCATCAGAAATTTTCGAGGCTGTGACGTCGAAATTTCGTCATTGTTGAGGCTAGGAAATCCCGAGGCCATACCGAATAGGTCGTCTATTTAAGAAAGCCTCGGACTTTCCGAGCGTCGACAATATGCAAGAATATTTGACGACATAACCTTGGAAAATTCTAATAATGCTATTTAAAAGTTGAAATTCGTCGAGGGTGTATAGCTCCCGCCAAATTGCCTGACGTAGTTCTGCGCGGCAAGAGGTAGAAGTGAAGGGGGTGAAGTGAAAGGACAGAGGGCACAGCCAGGAGATGAGTGGAGTGGGGGTGAAGCCTTCTCTTTCGCTCGTTCGCCATGTTGGGTTCCCCAATTGCTCCGTACCATCCGTACTCTTGCATGGGATATAGGTTTTCTTTAATAAAAAATATTCCGTATTTCATTTACTTATTTCGTCAATTTCACAAACATGAAATGGAGATTACACGTGCTTAAAAATGGCAAGCCTATTATACACCGACCTATGATCCTCTACTCATCCACTAATGTCTCTATTTTCATGGCGAATACGAATTTTTAAATAGGTAGCTGAAATTATTTGAACAAGATTAATAATTTGGGTATCAAAGGGATCAAGGTCTAATGTGCGGGTTTCTAATGACCGAAAAATACCTAAAGTAACAGCATTTTGAGCCACAGTGAAAGGGATTTTTTCTGGCAGAACTGTTTATAAATTCTGTGTCCTCACCTCCATGAAACAACGTTATGTTAATGTACATACCATTGCAACATCATGGGAAGGGGAACACAGGTCACTTATACTTTTTACTGCCAAGAGTGCACAAGAATATGGACCTAGATGTGCTTGTTGACATTCGATGAATTTTAATTTAAATAGAATATTTTTCACTATATACATGAAACATATTCAACAATATTTTGAGATAACAAAGACAATGAAGACGCAGTTGGGATATAATCATGGTCTTGTATTTGCGTCTGAATACGAAAAAAGGTACAATCATTTTTATGAATAAAAACTGTGACTTGCAAGCAATGCCTGTACTTTTTACATCCAACATCATAATAGAGTCATGCACAACACAATTTTCTGTGATGCTATTTTTAAGTTAATTTTTCACAACAAGTCTCTTTAATGCAGCTATGAACAGAAGACACGTAGGGTTGTTATTCCGATCTCCTCTTTTACGTACGAGCCGAAGAGAGATATGGAAAGATACGAAGAAGGATACGAGAGAAGGCTATGGAAAAACGTCAACACCGACTTAGGCAAGAGGAAGTACAAGGAATTGAATTATAAATTCAGGCGAGTGACCAAACGGGCAAAAGAAAACTGGTGGAAGGGATAATGCGAGGAAATGGAAAAGATGCCGGATGAGGGGGAAGTGGGCGCTTTGTACGCCAAGGTGAATATGTTATTGGGTGGTAAGAGAGGTCAAACGATACCAAAGGTTAAGGACAAAATAGGGAAGATATTAATCGAACAGGAAGATATCCAAGAAAGATGGAGAGAATACGTAGAGGAGCTATATGAAAGCGAGAATAGACCCTTTATCCTAGATCTAGAGGAAGAAGGAATAATATAAAAGAATAACCTCGGACCAGAGTTACTTGACAGCGAAATAGAGAGGGCATTAAGAGAGATGAAGGTTAGAAAAGCCGTGGAAACCGATAACCTACCTTCGGAGCTACTGAAGAATCTAGGTAGTAAGGGGAGAAAATCGTTTTTCAAACTTATTTGCAGGATCTACGAGGAAGGAGTATGGCCAGAGGATTTCGTGAAAACAGTATTAATACCTATCCCGAAGAAGAAGAAAGCGTCAGAATGCGAGGATTATAGAACAATCAGTTTAATTTCGCACGCGGCAAAAGTCTTGCTTAGAATACTAAATAGAAGGTTGGAAGGCAGAGCAAACTGCTATTTAGGCAATGACCAATTTGGGTTCAGGAATGGGAGGGCAACCAAAGACGTGATTGCGGTAATGAGAACACTTATAGATAGAAACATAGAGTATAATCAGGATGTTTTCGCTTGCTTTGTAGATTTCGAAAAGGCGTTTCACCGAATAAACTGGGAGAAACTAATGTAGATACTGGGGAAAAAAGGAATAGATTGGCGTGATAGGAGAGTCATCCGAAACTTATGTATGGGGCAGAGGGCTCAGGTAAGGGTAGCTGACGGTGAATCAGGGTGGGAAGTTATAGGTCGCGGGGTACGGCAAGGGTGCCCGTTGTCGCCTTTACTTTTTAACATCTATGCTGAGGAAATGGTAAGAGAGGCATGGGATGAGCTAGATGTGGGAATGAAAGTAGGAGGCCAGTGGATAAAGTCGGTTAGATTCGCAGACGACCAGGCGTTGGTCAGTCGGTGATCGAAAGGATTGCAAACCTCAGTAGAAGCACTGGAAATGAAGTGCGAGAAATACGGGAATAAGATTAATAATAATAAAACAAAAGTAATGAGATTCTCTAGGACAAAGAAAACGAAACTGGCAATAAGAGTAGGAAGTCACAAACTGGAGCAAGTAGAACAATTTAATTACTTGGGTAATACGCTAGAAGAAACAGGACATAGTAGCAAAGATATTAGGAGGAGAATAGTGCTAGCGAAGGAGGCGTTCAATAATAGAAAGGAGCTGATGACGGGGGCCTTAAGTAAGGATGTAAAAATGAGGCTGGTGAAGTGCTTGTTATGGAGTGTGGCGTTGTATGGGGCAGAAACGTGTACCTTGAGAAAGGAAGGCGAAAATAGGCTGAAGGTTTTCGAGATGTGGGTGTGGAGGAGGATGGAGAAGGTGCGTTGGACGGAAAGGAAGACAAATGAGGAAGTGATTGACATGGTGGGCGAGGAGAGGAAACTGATATATGAGATTAGGGGAAGACAGGGTAGGTGGCTGGAAGGGGTAATGACGGGCGATGGTTTGCTGAAGGCCGTGATAGAGAGTAGGATGTTGGGTAAGCGGGGAAAAGGAAGTAAGAGAATAGGTTTTATGGACGGGATGAGGAAAGGTAAGACTTATGCTGAGATGAAGAAAGATATACTAGAGGTAGAAAGGGCACGGCACGTGTAAGAGTTCGTTGGATATTCTCTGACTTTCATCACAACCTACCTCTAACCGGTAGATTACTGTAATGAATGAATGTAAAGCCTCAATATAATTTTAAGGAATTTTACCATTTTTCGTAAATATTTCTCTTTTCTCTCTCAAGTATTTCGCATTTGAAGCGTATAGCTTTAGGTCATCCATGTAAAATAAATTTAAATAACGTAATGCTTCCTGTCACCTGGAGCACCGCACATATCCTCTACCTCGTCGAGGCATTAGGGATAGAGGTAGGATAATATCTGTGGCGGAGGGGATAAACTGGAATAATATCTTAATAACCATTTAAGTGCCATGGACATGTTTTGGAGTAAATTGAGATCAAAGTTTTGACCGGTCGTTTTCTTATTTCCGTGTAGAACTATATGTTTTTATGATTTTCTGAACCTTTTTTTTATTTATTTATATATATTTACTTTTTTCATTTTTTATATATTTTATATTTATTTCTTTTTTATTTATTTATATTAGTTTAATTATTTTTTCAATCAATTTTTAATTAATTATTGTTTTTTAGCTAAATTAAGTAAATAAAGCATATGCAGAAGGCCTAGGAAGACATAGTACGCTTTTTCCCAATTTTATAGGCACTTAAATGGTTATTCCCCACCCATGAACACTAAAATGGTTTTTCCCCTCTTATGTCACTTAAATGGTTACGCACATTAAACGTTTTTTGCAGAATATGCTTTAAAAAGTTTACAAATGTGAATTAAATGAAAGTTTAGACAAAAATCTATTTATTTTTATCAACAACTCAATTTCGTCAAAAATGTCACTTAAATGGTTTTCCCCTCCGCCACAGATATAATATTATTACAAATATTATTATAAAAATATATTTTATATTATTATATTATAGTTGTAGAAAAAAATTAATAACCAACAATTGTGTTTTTAATCTTAGCTCAGCGTATACTACTAATTTCTATCACATATGTATATCAATACATTACAAACAGCTTCTTGTCTATGCGTAGATGATGATAATATGAAGAAAGAGCTATTCACGTTTGACGAGAAGTGGTGCAAAATAATTGTGGTAGATTGAGATCACTTAGCTAGGTACTCGTTACCGTTCAATGGCAAAAATGATACGTATGATATGGTAAGCAGCTGGGTGCTCTAACGAACCTTATCCGGCCACGTTTTGCAGATTTTCATCATCCCTTGGTTTTTATTATACTAATTTGTCAATTTAACAATTACACTTCCTCCACTTCTCTGATATCTTATAACAGGTCAAAAGTGCTAACATATTGCCAATTCCTCAACAGTTGAATTAGAGAAGCAACGAGAATAAAACCTAATTTTCGTCGGAGTACTCAAATTGAAAGGTTCTCGTAATTGTGTTCGGACCATGAAGACGGATAGGATGAATTTATGTCAAGTTTTACTGGCCACAAAGTTCAATTTGTATTGAATAACGACAGCATAGTCAATTATACACTTAGGTCTTCATTATGCGTGGAACAGGCCCTGAAGAGATGAGAGGGAAAGCGAGGGAAGAACAGCGACCCTCTCAATGAGCGGCTTAAAGAGGCATGTCCCCACATTTTCGCCGAGAGCCGCTAAACCTTGTAACTTAATTGCTCATACATTATCTATTTTTTTCAAATAATAGTAATTCTTTTGTCAGAGTCAAATTTATTTCAAATTTAAAGCAATAATACCGCTTCAAGAATGCATCTACTGTTTTGATGCCATTGTCGATAGAAAGGAACATGCCCAATTCGGAATCGAGTTCTTCACAATCATCAGGAGTATTCTCAACACAGCAAAGAGTTGACGTAACACACGTGATACGTTTATCCTATATCAGTCAAATGAAGTTGACTTAACTATTTAGATTTAACTTTAGAAAAGATTTAACTTTGAATTTCTAAGATTAAACTTTGGTTTTACTATTGATGTACCATTGAAGTTTATGAAAGGATCATTCCATTTAAAATCGACCAAGTTTTCGAACAAATGACGCCTCACCATCTCATATTTCCACGACATTTGTCTCGTAGGTAGTGCTTACCTTTGAAGCCCATAATCCGTTGACTAAATTTACAAAAAACTCTGCCCCTGAGTTATAGGGAAATGTACACCACTTAGACACTCAAAAAATGTAATTTTAAGTCCTATTTGTACAAGCTACAGCAAACGTATTTTACTTGGACCAAATGTAAAAATGGTATTAATAGAAAGAACAAATACTATACTTGATACTGTTGATCTTGAACGTTGACTTTGTGCAAGTTTAAATGCGTATTCAACTGCTCTAAGTCAAAGTTAAAAATATCATATTTGTAACTTTGAGCAACAAATAGACCAAGAAGGACTCAAGGTAACATGTTTTTTATTTTCTTAATAATAGCGTGTGTGTAGTATATGGTTAAAAAATAAAATATAGATTTAGACCAACCCTCACCAAGAAATATCCCAAGAACCTGAGAAATTTAGCAAAAAATGGTTTTTCGGAGTTAAAAAAATCCATGTGGCACCGGTTTTTAAATTTGGATGAGTACTGATTTAGCAAGTTACGTTAATAGGGTCACCGATACCTTTTAAAAGTTTGAGAAACAGAGATGAGATGGTGAAAGATGGGAGGGAGATGAAGGGAATTGATTGGAATGGCATGAGTCGATGTGATTGGAAACTGTGTTGGAGGAGGTTCGCTCGTAAAATATTAGTTGTAATGAAAATTATATTTACTGTCCTTCTGTTGAAAATAAATAATGAAAAATTAATAGTGAATCTATTTCATTCAAATCCCATCGGAGCGCAAAAAGATAATCTCCAATGTGCGAAAGAAAGGACGCTTAACGGAAACAAGTTCTCCGTCACGCGAAGAGACCCCGTACTGCACGACCTCCCACTGACGCATTCTTCCGACTTCATGGTGGGATGAGGCTCAAGAAGGATTGGAAAAAAATAATTGGAATCCTCGGAGTCCAGGGCTGTTCCCCTCGGGAAAAGGACACTGAGATCTCCATTCCCGAAGTGAGTACAACATTCTCGAATAGACTCTCCGATCGCTGAGCCAACGCTGCTCTCTTCTCGATCCGCTCGCGGGTCGCCCCCTATGCGGGAGCTCATCTAATCACTCAAATGGTTTTCCCATCGCCGCACACTTCATTAGTTTCCGCGATGAAAAGTTGGGAGCGAGGGGGTTTGAGGTGCAGGGTGAGGGGGTGGGAGCAGGCAGGACTCCATCCCACCCCACATCTCCAACCACCTCTTTCTCTCTATTAGCGTCCCTCTTCCCCTTCCTCTCTTACAGGGAGCGGTGATGAAATAAAGTACCCGTCCCTTTTTAGGGCCCGGACGAAAGGCAGGCTGGGATGGGAGTGGGAGTGAAAAGTTCCTTCGTCCCCTAGGGTGGGGCAGCATAACAGCCCTTTCCCACACGACACACTCCGCTTAAAGACTCCTCTCTCCCCATTCCCCCCGTTACATAATAATTCTGCGACATCTCCCCCCCCCCACCGTCGTATTCCGTCGCTCGCCCCTCGTCCCCCGTGGAAAATGCATAATTTTTAATTCCCACTTCGCATCTTGCTCAAAGGAGTTCTCGTTCCGCCAACATCCCCCTCACCCTTTATCCTAATCACACCACGTCACCACCACGCTACCCCTCTCAATCCCCTCCCCCCGCCCTCCAAGTCTCCAGTTGAGTAGGTCCCCAACCCCCTTTTACCGTCCTTTCCCCCCCCCCCCTCTTCTTTCCACCTTGCACATCACCATATCTCCGAGGAACCTTAAGGTAGTTTGATAGATAGCGCTGGTTATAAACGAGACCATATTCCAATTTCATATTTTTATTTCAGCGTCTGTAAAAAGAATGAAGTAAATATTGTGACATTAATGGCGCAAAAATATAATTATATATGGCCAAAGTTCTCAATAATTAAATAAATATATCTACTTAAGTCTTTTTCACGTCGCACGGCTAAAAAGCCTTCAAAACAGCAGGTTTTTTGTGATTCTGTAAAAATATTACTGCAGTGAGTTATGGATCATTTTTTATAAATAGTTAGGAAAACATACAAACGAAAGATCGTTAGTTTTTTGAAGAAATATAGGTGTTATATGTTCCTAATTTTTTAAATATTCTCCCTCTAGAGCGCAAAACCGTAATCTCTCCCATGTAAAACAGCTGGTATTTTCAGGCAAATTGCTCGAAAAGTATTCCGGTAAGAGGTTAATATTTTGATGTGATTGAAAAGATGGGAGTTTTTGTTTTAAAATGAGGAAAAAATTCATCAAATTCTAGGCGAAGTGGTTTATCGCTCAAACTACATTAAATAACTAAAAAAACCCGCCTAAGGAGAGGGGCCTGGCTATAATAACGAGGAGGGATAGTGTGTGAGGGAGGTGGCAAAAATTATCCTTTCCGTCATTATTGGTGTCCCCTGAGCTGCGCGTCGTAAGAGCCCCTTAAGGGGGGCCGGCATTCAACCAACGCAGCGCCATCAAAAGTGAAGGGAAATTCAAGCCATCGAAGATTTTTTCCATTGATGCCAGTCAACCTTAGAAATGAAAGTCTATGCTTTTTTCTCACGGGGTGCCGTCAATAGTCTTTGCCTTCTCGTTCCACTCAGCAGAGTGAGTCCCCTCTCGGCGAGAAACACCTCCGGTCGGAACGTTGCATTAACGGGAGATCGAGTGACTCGCTAGGGATCACTGGAGGTCTGGATCGTATTCTAGACGACGACCTTGATTACCTGGGCACAGTCAACACTTTCCTGAGCTAACCGAACTTATTCCTTTAATTGGTGGACTCAGGCATTGCTTAGAGATACTAAACAAAGTTCGGTTCAACGTTCGGTCAATAATAAAAGTGTGGAATTGTATCACTTGTTTCTTTTAAGCGTGATTACCGTTTTAAGAAGGTACTATCGCGACTAAGTGAGTCATAATAAATACTAAATTCCAACTCTTTGTTTATTTGGTTTATAAAATCCTGCTTTCCCTGATGACATGCGTTAGATATTGAAAAAAAAATTAAGGTACAAAAAACGCAGATTATTCCGCAAAGATATTTTTAATTCGCGTTTTTATAGCCATTAGAAGCCAAATGCAGTGCCATTTCTATGGAATTATCTCATTTTGACTTCAATTATCTCATTACATAGATAATAACTCCAAAATAAGGAGTTAAGATGTATTTATTTTATTTTTAATCGATTTCCTGGGAGATTTTGCTTCTTATAAATAATTTTCCGTGAAAACGGCATTTATCATAGATGGAAAAATACTTTTTTCCCGCGTTCCTCACACCATCCCCTTATACACCATGCAATTTCAAGTTAAATTTGCGATAAAAATAGTGAGGATAGGTAACATTTTGTTGTCTAAAATTAGCCAAAGTTTGAATAAAATTAAATCTATGTCGTTTGACGGTGGATTCACCTTAAGTCAATTTGAACATAATGACTCACCTAAATATTACTGCACTTATAGGGAGGTACGGTCTGCCACAGTTTCTAGTCTATCACCAAATTCAAGCACCTTCTTAGCCTAGGCTCCAATTTATTGCCCACTTCATCCTTAATGTTGGAAGTGGCAGACAGTAAATGTGAAATGATATTATCTGTGTAAGCACGCTGAACTGAAGTACTCTTACCGTACTAGGGCGAAGGCGTTTGCAGCGCCTCACTGTGGTTGATTATGATAATGACCAACCACTTAGACAGCGGGTCATATTGTACATATATTTATCTAAAATACTCGTATATTCATGTTTCAGTATTTACAAAATAAAATTATTCTTTTTCCTATGACAGGGGCCCTACTAGGGTCTACAGAACATATTGTTTACTATTTCAATTAGTTTTTGCCATTATATACATATGATTATATGGATGTGACAAGGGATTGGTTGGAAGAGGAGTCTTTAAGTTTTAATGTCGCCGCGCAAATGAAGATGTTTTTCTATCTATCCGGTTCCATCTTTCAACTTCGAAATTAAGACGTCCCTTGTAATAGGGGAGAAATGTCACCAGACGCTGACCTATACAGTCACACCAGATAGATAAATCAGGATGAAACCAGGTAATACTACCGTACTAAAGCAAATACTATTATAATTACGAATATTTAATAGTAGGAATAGAAGTGAATAGAGAGACTAAGTGTCACCATCATTAGTCCGATTGTCACGAATTATGTCAGGAATATACCTAGCCCATTGTGGCGTTGCGAGTATTAAAGTGAGATAACAGATTTTTATGTGCACTTAGCTACTGCCATCTACATTGCGGACAGCTAAGGTATCGCAATTTTCTCAAACTTGGTGGAAGTTAAATAGCAGCGATCGACTTATCCTCATTTTTAAGATTTATGGAAATAGAATAACAAAGCGATCCCAAGGTCTGCGATCTTTCCCATTATACGAAGAAGGTCAGTAATTAGCACTTCCGCTCAGATAACCTGGAGGCCTAAATGGAGTATAGCTTGGTGAAGGTCATTTGGTGAAATTTTGGTGAGTGCTACTGCTATTAGTAGTATAGAGAAGCACTTAATTATGACCTCCAAGTCATCTGAACGAATCAGATATCAAAAATTAAACTGTATTAAACCTCTAGACATTACATTCCTAAAAATATCTGTCAAGGAAATGGCATCGTTCCTAAATTCATTTGAACTGCCACCTTTGGCAAAAACCAATAGGCAGTCTTTGATACTATGTTAAAAGAGGGACAATCTTGAAATCTGAAATTCATTACCAATTTTCAAAGGGAACCAAACTGCAATTGGAAACTTAAAAAAATAACTAATTGACTCTTCGGATTGAATAAAATATTGGTAAAATTAGCTGTGAACGGAATGCACTTGATTAATTACTTAAAAATCAAAACTATTCCATTCCAACAGCACATATCCGGTGAAATAACTTGCCACGTGAAATAAAGACGAAAAGAAATCAGTGGGATTCATACAACCATGGTGAACTTAGAAAAGGAGAATTCAAAGGGCCTACTAATTTTTACCACTGTATCAATCATTGTTAATTAAAGGAATAATCTTAAAGTTAGTGGTAAGAAAAATGAAGGAAAAATATTTGCATTTTAAAAATGGATATTTCTGCCTTTGGTTGCCTTTATAAGCCTAGCTCTATATATATTCAAATTCTCAAAGGATTGCTCACAAAAAATACGTGAATTACTGCCGTAAGTATTCGAACCATTAATTCTCAATTACGCTGTAGCAACAATCAGGGGGAACAGGAACAAGGGAATTATTTATTTATAAGGTAATCAACGGCTGTCTGGAATATAAAAAATATTTCACAATGGAAAGAAATACATTTTTGCATTCTAACACAGCATTTCGCTATCCACTTTAATGCATAACTAAATAAGTATAGAGCAAGGATATATTCAGTAGCTGAAGACCATGGTGGCAGGAAGCCCAACGATGTTCGTGGGCAGACATGCTAATGTATCCAATGAAAACAGATTATTTCCAATGAGGTGGTCTGAATAACAGCAAATGGGAGCCAGAACGCATAGCTGTATCCGATTTCATTTACGAAAGCATAATTCAAGAACTTCGTTGCTTTCTTGAGTTTGTATGCATCATTTTACCTTCTCAGCTATTATACACAAGGGGAAATTTGGTTAGCGAGATTGAGAACGTTAGATAAAGGTGAACGACATCTTTGCTGCCCCCATGACCGTAAGACAGACAAAGGCAATGGAAGTATGATAGAAATTCTGCAATAAACCTTTATATAGTTGGGATGTTACCGATCCTGGTGCCGAAAAGTTTTGGTGATCATCATGAATATCAGCAATGCCCTAGGAGACGGTGTACCGTAAGTGGGAAAACGAATTTAACAAATTAAAAACACCTTGTGAAATATATATAGAAAAATGCAGAGAAAAACCAAATATACTTGTTAGACATGGGGCGCGTTCATTGCTCTGTCCTTCCTCAAGTCATCATATATTTCTGCGGCTCTCAGAAAAAAACAGAGTGGATTCCGATTTCCATCAGCCGGAGACGTAAATATGACTGGAAGTGGAGTGAAATGATGAAGAGATGAGAGGATCATTGAATGATCCCGCGCTTCCCCCTTCCTCTCTCTCTCTCTCGAACAAATGAAATCCTCCTCGGACTGCCACTGATTGCCAGACAAACGCCAGATGTGGTTTGTGACGGGGAGTGGGAGAGAGAGGAGGACGAAATGATAAAGGGAGACGAGGCGATCCATTGAGTGAGGGAGGTCATCACACTCGGTCAGAGTCGCAAATCTCTCGTATCTGACGGAAGGGAAGGGGTTTGTTAGGGGGGGGGGGAGGGAGAATAGACCCGGGGGGGGTGGAAGAGGAGAGAGGGGTGGGAGGTACACCGCCGTCGTCAGAACCCCGCTTGATTGATTACTCTCGCATCACCGGACCCATCGCCGCCGATTTCGGCCAGATTCGAGAGGTGACGCGGTCAAAGAATAAACAGCTATGACGTCCGAAAATAAAAGGAGGCCGGGATTTTTTCGCGTGGTGGAGATAAACTTGAGGCGGCGTTTTTCTGACAGCGTTCTTCGCGGCAGAGGTGGCGCCACTTGAAATATATTACGATTTTCCATTGAGGCTAAAAACTTGGGACAAGCAGCATTTCTTAATAAAAGACACGGTTGAGTAATCGCAACTAAAACGATTCAGGCCGTTTATTAAACAAATTCAAATTTTCTTATTAAGACAAAAAATAGCTCATCGATTTCTTTTTATAGGATCAAAAAATACCATGGTTGAGTAGTTATTAATTATAAAATGGTAATTAAATACATAAACCGCTGGATGTAAAATCCAATTCTAAATTTACCTCAGCAGAAAAATAAAAAAAAATGCTTAAATTGGTTATGACAGAGCCTGCTAGTTAATTGCAAATCCTTCGTTCATATTTGTTTCCTAATATTGCCGATGATGTGTGGAATAATTTTGAGCTAACGTCCGTTATTAATTGACCCTTATTGAAAGATAAAAATGACAACGGTCATTATTTTAATGACGGTTGAGGCCACATAATACTCAAGCTGCCAAATTTATAAGATTTTCCTGCTTGATTGACAAGGAAGTATTTTAAAAATGAAACTGATTAAACGATCATCAGTTTGCAGAAAACAGGTTGGAAAGGCTTTAAACTTTATGACACCTAATTAACGGAACTTGAATTTTAAAAACTATTTTCTTTGTGTAAGGACGTGTATCACTCAAGGGATCATTCACGTTTACGACAGAGGCATCGCAAAAAAGAGGATTGAGACTGAAACGCACTTTCAAATTTCGATTACTTGGGACGGGGAATACGGATCCAAGTGGAACAGTGGACGGGCTGAGATTGGCGAAATGACAAGAGGGAAGAGGGTGGAGAGGAGGGTTCGCGGGATGTTCTGGTGGGTACATCCCGGCCGCGCCTACACTTGGTGCTCGAGGGTCTGATGTCCAAGTCATTCGTCAACTGTCGCGAGTTTTGAAGGGCGTGAGACGGGGAAAAGAAGCGGACGAAAAAAACGAGAAAAACGAAAAAAGAAGAAGACGGCATCTCCGGCCCACGCCATCTTCACTCTTTCGTTATAAGCGGATTTAGTCGGCACGACAGACTCCTTGGGAGGAGGTACTTCCGAGGACTCTGCCGGAAGTAGAAGGCAGAGGGTGCACGTCAATTTCTTCCAACCCCATTCCTTCATACCACGCCTGCGTCATCCTGCCCTGAGTTTCTGGGGAATGCGAAGTGGCATCCCAGCTTTAAACTTCCCAGGAAATTGAAATGAAAGACGGGATATACGAAGCACGTCAAAGCTTGCTATTTCCTCAGTTTTTAAAAACTCAAATGTATAAAAGTAAACCATGTGTAATAAAGTAAAAAAATACAGATTTCATAACAGTAAATGGATTACCTATATTTTAAATTTATTGTCATTCATTTCCTAATTGCTCCTCAATTTTCAATTTTTCTTTGGGATCTTTCTACTATCTACCGTCATCACCGTAGGTATTCTACGAAATACGTAAATGGTAGGACAAATGAACCCTATTAAGAGCACTTGGCGGTCCTGCCTATAATTTCTCCTATCGCGGGTAGTCTTCTCCAACTCATCCTTCATAAAACTATCATTTTCGAATACTGAATTTATTTTAAACTCATCCCATATCTCTCTCTCTCGTTAATAACGCCAAGAAGTCCCAATCTCTTCTTCGCCCCTACTACCCCAAAAAATGATTCTCTCTATTACACAGCCACACAGCTAATGAAGTATAAATGACATTTCATATGATTAAAGTGGTGAAATATATCATGTAAATTGGTATCAAAGTATCAGAGATGAAGAAGCTACCTTCATTCAAACAATCTTCACACTGTAATTACCAGTTTACTTGGACGAGAGTTGGTGATCAGCGCTGGCAAGTTCTCTAAAATAGCAGTGAAAATGAAGATAAAAATACTAATGTGACTGATGTTTATAACTGATACTTGCAGGTGTTTACGCAAGACGCAAGAGTAGTGAAGTAACGATTATTGATAAAGGTTAAAAGTTGTTTTTGTATGAAAATGAGAAATCGAATAAACTGGTTTAGAATTCACCCTCAGATAAATTACTTCAGTGATATTTCCTTAGGGGATATTCTGGATGAGTGCATTGCACACGTATTCTATACAGTTGAAAGAGAAAATGATTTTACAGATGGCACTTCTATTATTTTCTCCTTTGGGTCAAATCAAAGGAATGTTACTGAAAAACTCCAAACTTGATCCGTTATTCGTACAAAAAGTTACCATTACATAGCGAAAGATCATCTTTGCTCAAAAAAGTATCATTATATTTTTCTCCACATGCATTTATGTTAACGTATTTAACTATTTTTAACGCTAAAATATGCTGGAAAACAAAAAATATCATCAATCCGCGAAATAAATGAAAGAACTCGTATATTATATTTCAAAACTGTGCGTGGAATTGGGAATGTGCATAGTTTTAACTAGTTAATATTAGCGATCTGCGATAATACAGGAAAATGAAACATATTTAGATGCATAATAGGTAAATCGTGCCGCAATACACGCGGCAGATGGGAAAGAAGGAAGCCGCCTTGAATTCTGCGAAGACAACGTAGAAGGACACGGAAGAGAACGGATGATTGATCGACAGTGTATGAAGGCGAGCACGCCACTCATTCCGGAAGGAGCGGACTTAATGGACCGAGGGAGCGAGTTCTTATATTTTGAGCGGCGCGACGCTCCGCTTTGAGGAACAAATCACCAGACGCGGCGGCGTTAAGTGGGAGTTTCGGGGGGGGAGGGCGGTGGGGGGGGGGGGGTAAGGGGCGGAAGAGGGGGGAGGAAAGAGCGGGAGTGGACGAGGAGGAGTAAACTTTTCGATGAAATAATTCATAAACGAGTCCATTATCTCAACTTTTATGCCGAGAATTCTTCGTTGGCTTGAACCAGAGGACGCATTATTCCGCGCGAAAAAAAATAAACCGATATAAAAAAAGACCGTGCGGGCGAGTGGAGAGTGAGAGGGAGGAGAAGAGGATGCAATTTTAATGAGCCGGCCGAGTGAGAGGGAGAGAGCGATTTGGTATTCCCGAGTGGACGAGTGAATTACGGCGCACTTATCCTTTACGGGGGTAGGAAAAGGGGAGTGGTATTCTCTCTCCTCCCTGCACAACACACTCATCCTCTTGGAAAAGAATTCCAAGGGATTGGGAAGGGAGTGGGAGGGCATAAAAAAGGGAAACTAAAGGAGGGAGGCGATGCAGGGAGACGGCGTCAGGACGGGAGGTGAATGGGGAAGTGGGAGGAGACAGGAAGAGGAAGGGTAGTAAAACCGCTGGTACACGGGAACAATAAAGGGGGAATAGAGTGTGATTCTATGTATACATCGATTGGTTGGAAATAGAGCGTGATACCTCATTAGTCAATAAAGAGCAGAGCAAGCAATTGAAAAAAATAAAATGATCTTTGGCCAGTTGACATCATTGCATGTATGTGTGTCCTCCGTTTACATCACCACAAAAAAAATCAAAAACGTTAAGCTCAAAACTTATCTGGTCACCTCTAAGGACAACCTTGGCCTGAAATCAACCGGAGTATACCTTAAACCATGCGAGTATGGTAGGGCGTATATTAGCAAGAGAGGAAGGACCATCGAGAAAAGAATCAAAGAGCATGAAAGCAGCATTAGGATTTTCCCAACGGAAAAGTCTGCATTAGCAGAGCCTAGCCTTGCCCTTGGTCATCGTGTCGATTTCCCTAATTCCACACTAATTTCCCGGGCGTCCAAATATTGGGAAAAAATAAAAAAGAAGCCACATTGATACAGGTGGAACAAAATAACATCAATAGAGACACCGGCTTCAACTTAAGTAAGACTTGGAGACCGGTAATTGACGAAATTCAAAGAATTCGTAACCCCCCCCACAACAAAGTAACATCTGCGGCTATATACTTATAACCGCCAGCATCCTCGTTCGACTCATTATCCTGATGACGATGGCTGAGTCAACCATCGAAACGTTGATGAATTTCAATGATCTTACCCGGTGTCAAGCCCGAGAAACCTTTACGAACTAAAAACCAGTCAGATTCCTAAGGAAGCACAGGTAAGAATGAGATACATCATTCATATAATGGGAGAATTTTAGTAAATTATCACGAATTACAAAAATAAATGACGTGCATATAATCAACAAATACTGCTAGGAAGTATTTAAACTAAAGGAAGCAAGAAAAAGGTTTTTTTCATGAAGGAGATGGAATGGAAAGTGATTCTGGTGTCGTTGCCTTGTCTAGATGTCCGATTATTGCTGAAACTTACATTAGTAAAATGATGATGGAATTTTTTGCGAGTTCTCTTACAGCGATACCTATCTTGAGTGCGTTCCCCAGAATTCCTGTAATTCCACATGCAGTCATTTAATGGTTAAATCTTTGATAAAGTATTAGAACATTTCCTTAAGAGAGAGTGTCCATTCGTTTCAGACGACTGTTCTTCCTTTGAGTTTCCTTTGCCACTACTGAGCTTTCTGCATTGGCAAAAAAATGAATTAATAAGACCAGAGGATTAAAATGTGAAAAGGGTAATGGGGGAAAGGAGTAAATGGAGGAGCAGGAAAAGAGTGTTTCTCAGCAGTTCAGGAGACAAATGAAGCTTCCTTGAGATGAAAGGAGACGTTGGAGGCCCATGCGGGTCCTCATAAGTAACCATGACTCTGGAATTCGCTTGAACAGTGAACACAGAAGCGAGGGTCTGCCTTTTTTCACTTCACATCCTCAAGCATTTTTTTGTTTTTTCCTTCCAATCCGTCACACTGGAAATGGTGGGGGAATGTACTTTCGCTGAATGAAAAAATTCTATCTAGGATTAGGGATTGGCAGCACCACTACCTGAAAAGAATTTTAGAACCTCAGCAAACTCGGTGCGATGGAACTCCTGATGCTTCTGAGTTCAGAAGTTTAAAAAAGTAGGAATACTTGAGAATTATTCTTTCTCTTCATGCACATAAAGACCAAAGAGTTCATCAGATATAAATGTAATGGTACCTTAGGCGCATAGTTATATAAGTGATCGTTTAGCAGCTTAGTTGATTAGTTAAATAACTATAAACATTTTGATATGCTTTAGAAGGAACGCTAGCGGTCACTAAGATAAATTTGTACGATATTTTGGAAATACATATTTCATAACTTGGAGCACTAAAAATTAAATGGTGCATGAATTATCCTAAAATACAAACTAGAAGTGACGTGGCCACAATATTTCGGCTTCAAGTTCCATATTTCCAAGGTTGTATAACTTGAAATTCGTTTAGATCTGTACATTCTGCCTTTACCAAACGCAAGATCAAGAATTATATGATTTGTTTAGATTAGTTCGTATTTGTTTTATTAATCAACTTACAACTTGTATATGGCTTTCAATCGAGAAAATAATTCCATTTCAACTCCTTGTTATAAAGGTTTGTGAGAGAGCCTGTGCTGGCTTTATATAAATGATTAGGGTAAGGCAAACATACAGCTGAAGTCACTTGCGTCATTTAGAGTATGTGGGGTCTGCATTAGTCCAATGTAAACAAATGGTATATAGAGGGCTCATAGTTTTACGCTGACTCCAACGCCCCCAGATCTGGCCTGTTAGTCTGCCAGGTCCGCCCTCTTTTACGCTGGCCGGCGTTTTTTCACATTCCAGCTATATAGCTCATTTGAAAACCCTCCGACAAAACAAGTGTACTCTAGAAGCATTGAAACATTTAAAGCGCGAGTTAAGTAGTGTTTTTTTTGTTACGCCTCACCCGAAAAGCATTCCTACTCGTGGAAAAGAATTCCTTCGCCGGAAGCATCAACAACACGTTAGAGCGTTATGTAAACGCTGCGCCCCATTTTTTTCTTGGATAACAGCTGGGCCGCATTTTAGGAAGGGATTACCACAATTACTGAGCCCAGTGAGTTGAGCAGCGGCATCTGCAGTGTACGAGGGGGTCCCGCCTCCTATCCCCCCTCGGCTTACGATTCCGTATTTGGTGAGCAGAACACTGCTAGGGATAGATGGATTAAGGAATAAGGCGAAAATTCCGGGCAGTGGTGCAGAGGAGACGAGATACTTATTATTCCCGAGTTTCAGAACCATGTGGGTAACTTTCATTTGATTGTGTTTCTTTAATTACCATGTAAAATGCTGAGCTGGAACTTTGCTGGTTATGAAATCAGACAAAATTTTACGGCGCTGGGCGCATAGCAGTACGCCAATTGAGAATCACAGTAGGACTTCTTTGTACAGACTGCACCTGATAATATTGGTTTCTTTCCCCTGCAACAAAATCTTGCCGATCTGAGAGGGTGAATACCGGTAAATTGGCCTGGTAAGCAGTCGCAAAGTATCACTAAGATACTGTGCTTTCGCAGATTTGGGCAATTATCCAATACGTAGTTACGGTTTGAATACATTTATTTCGGTTTTCTACGATATAATTACTTTTTGAGCAACATTTTCGTCGTCAGACTTTCTGAAATCCTGACGAAGCTGGCAGAATAGTACGGCGAAACTATTACTCAAAAATTAATTATATCGCAGAAAACAGAGAGAAATTTATTCAAATTAAAATGAACTGCATAAAATCTACGAAAAACGTTAACGTTGTTATGGTGTTACGCATTTTGGTAAGAAATTCACGAGGTGCAACTTTCAGGCAATTTTTACATTTTGGTTCATAATTTAAGGAAACGCATTAAGAGGTCTTAATTTTTCAGTGAACTGCATGAATCTTGGCCGAAAATTATTCACCGCATTTATCCGTATTGGCCGTAATCTCCGGAGCACGTAGTCAAATCCGGAGTAATTTTCAACTAACATCAATTTCGACATAGGTACCTACGAAGCGAGTGTCAGAAAACATCTATTGCATGAAACGGGGACTGCTTGTATCTCAAGAAGTATTGAGAACCAAAATGATCGCTGTACTATAACACGTAGCGTACTACTTAGTACTTATTTCCGGATATAAAACCCAGTAGAAGCTATAAAAACTTAAGATAAAAAAAGCTTAAGTGAAATTCTAACCGGACATGGCAGATTAAATTCCTACTTGCGCCGAATTGGGAAGACAGACTCAGGAGAATTCAGTTGCGGACAAGATATCGATGATCCGGGACAGAATATTACACTGTAGACTTCACGAACCATAAAGAAAAAGCTAAGAGGGAGAAATATTACAAATCAACAACAAAAGCACCGTCGCACATATCCTCCTTTAAAAAGGATAATATAATAGGAAATATGTAACAGATTTCCTGGCAGGTAAAATATAATATTTTCTCTTTTCAGAAACAGTTCGGCCAAGGAAAGCCAAGCTACCCATAGGTTTTAATTCGCCTGTAAATGGAAAAGACGTCACACAAAAAGAAAGAAGACGGCCTGCGGAACCGGTACTCAGGACAAGAAGAAAGAAGATGGGAAACTTTGTAAAGCAAAAATGAAGAGAAGAACGGAAGAAAAATTTTATTGTAAACAGAAAACTTAAATCAAAACAAATATATAAAAAGTAAAGAATAAATGTAACATAGTGAAATAATTGAGGTTTGAAAGTATGAAGGCACTCCTCACACATTTTAAATGTAAGGTAATTGAGAAAAGGGTACTTTTTGAGTTGGAATAAAAAGTTTAAACACGTAGCGTGGCACAAATCAATTCGCGGCATACGAATGATATCGGTTTCGCCATGTGTCGCCGTCACATCGCCTCTCTATTCCTCTCTCTCTCTCTCCCTATCTCCCTCTCTCTCTGTCTCTCTCCCTATCTCCCTCTCTCTTTCCACTCACGTCACTCCAGCAACTCTCCTCCCCCTGCCCTCTTCACATCC
Source organism: Pyrrhosoma nymphula (assembly GCA_963573305.1). Classification (NCBI taxonomy): domain Eukaryota; kingdom Metazoa; phylum Arthropoda; class Insecta; order Odonata; family Coenagrionidae; genus Pyrrhosoma; species Pyrrhosoma nymphula. The sequence continues at coordinate 147,411,540 of OY754328.1, forward strand.
CGGTACTCACTCCTTATCGACCGAAATCTTTTCGCCTTGGACTCAGCTGATTCGCTCAGGTCGGTGGACCGCGCGGTTGATCGACGACGAAGCTCGTGAAGTAGACGGTTGATAAGCGTCCAGCCGAAGCCGAGGGTGAACGGACTACGCCTGAAAATGCGCCGATTTCAATTTTAAACAACCCTCCATGGATTCAGTACCTCGAGCCGGGGATTACGCGTAGTGTCGCCAGGATTGCGAGCCATCAGGCGGGAGGAGCGGGATTTTAGATTCAACGCTTTTATTGGGTCAAGTAATGGACGGAACGAGGGTGCCCGCTTCAGGTCTATAAGAAAACAATTGTTCACTAATAAACTCTAGATTTCTCCAAGGGGAAATAAATGTAAGAATTGATTAATTTAAAAAACAGTACTGTGGCAGAGACATTAAAATGTTATTTGCTTGTCCATTTAAAAAAAATGTGAATTAAGACGTGTCGAAAAAATGGAGCATAGGATATTTTTGTTGTAAAAACATGCCCGACCAACCGTTATAATGACCGGAACGCTATTGATCCTGTAAATTTATTATGAATAGTAAAACGAAAAGTATTTGCGCGTCTATAAGTTGGAAATATTCCCCATCAGCCGACTTAAGTTGAAAATAAACTTTGTCCTTGCATTTTTATTGAGAGCAGAAGCAATATTGAACGATTTTTTTTCTCTTTGATAGAAGGCCATGGAGCAAAGGTATCATGGACCTCAAAAGGTCAGCAATTTTCGTTGGTTTCAGTCACCCTTACCTCCTTCATCAATCAAATTCTTAATTCACCTCTAAAAATCAATCAATACCATCCTGCTATTACTATAAAAATAGGTTGAATCAGAACTGTTCATTTCGTTCTTTCCATTTTAATAAAATACGTTTTATATATTTTTGAAATATAATAAAAGCGGGATTTTTCTACCAAGCAACATCGAAGTGTGTAATTCTTTGGATGTGATAAGGGACTGGTTTCGTCTTGGACTGTCTTATCCTGGAGATCCATCTCTTCATCCGTTTATCCACTTACTTTTTAGCATACCGCTCGTTCGCATCATGAAATAAATTCTTTCTCTAGTATCCTGTATGTTATGCTATACTTTAGTCAAGGCTGTGTTGCTGTTGCTTCCATCGCATCACGTCAAGGCTAATGGATCAAGAGGACCAGAAGATGACTACCGAACAAGAAATATATAACTATATGCCTGCCCAGCACCATTTGACCACTATCTCAAACCAAGCAACGCTTAAACCGAAATGAAAACATCAATTAAGACTCCGCGAAGCGCAATTCCTTCTGTAGGAGTTAGGAAATGTAAAAAGGAGGACATAGCTTTCTCGGTTGATGAGCAAAAATGATGTGCTCTGCTCCATTGGTTTAACTCTTAAAAATCAATAAATTAATGCATTAGTTTTTGTGATGGCAGGGTATTCAAGCGCATTAACGTATTAATCCCAATACAGTAGTCGGTAGTCATTAGTAAATGAGTTTAACTCATCAGGAAGCCTATAGACAGAGAAATTATTCCTCCATCACATTGATTCAGGGATATTCGTACACAAGAACGGCATAACTCATCGTCATCCACGTCTGCGGGTCACATCTTCTCATTGGCTGTGCATTGGTGACATTCGTGCCTGGTAAAGTCGGGTCTGGTCACAAATTGGTGCGCTGTGGAGCAAGTTGTAATTTATTTGCTTTTTCTTCGTCTTAAATGGATGTGATTTCTAGTCTCCTGTGATTTAGTATTCTGATGAAAAAATCTGGTCAGGCCGCGGAGATGGAAGCAAGGCCTGAGCATTCCGATCCATAATATGTGATCGTTCCCAGCTGGGTATCCAATCGTAGCACTTCGGTTTGAATAACTTGAAATTCTCTTTTTGTTTAGTTTAAATAACTTTAGAGGAAATTAAAAGATGAAAAATACGCTTTATTCTCACCAGCCGTAAGATGATTATGTATAATGTAAAAAATGAAAATAATATTGATTGTTATTGACAATGATTGGGATTTTTTTGCATTTAGTTTACTCGTGTGGATTAGTTTTAGCGATCCTGATCGCACTTAGCAAATATAAATTTAAACAACTCGGGCATTGGCTAATTTTCTCCGTCTACCATATTCTCGGAACGGAGAATTTAATTCATTATCCTACTGATGATGGCTGGACGAACAAACAGTTAAAGGTCCATTGACCATGAAAATTAGCAAACGTTTAATGGAAAATTCTTCAACGACGACGACGGCTTGTCTAAGGTCTCTAAGAGACATTGAAGAACTGTACTGACGGTTTCCTTGAGAGAAAAGTAATGCCATGATGGAAGATCAAGCGAAAATACATCCACCACCACCCGGATCAGCCCCATTTCACTTGGGATGTGAAGAAACTTCTCGAATCTCCTCGTCTACTAGCCACCTAATACATTCCATTCCGCAATAAAATATGACCCACGAATATTCTCTATAACTCCCAAAATGACGCCCGCGTAGCTAAAAGGATTCCTCGTTGCACGGAAAAAGTCTGTCATTTGGGTAATATTTTTGGATTTTTGGGAGAAAGACGGTTATTTTCCCATCAAGAATTTTAGGCACGAGTAAAAACTGCTTTTAACATTGGAAGAGGTGCTGAATTTATTTTGTACGATAAATTCTAAATTAATTGTATAGTTTTATTTTCTTATAACACCCGGAACGGTGCAGTGGATGTAGAGCACACCGCCTTCGATAAATGCGGCGTCCCTTGACTCATCGTCTCTTCATCTCTCGTTCACCTTGCTTTGCACCTGCCTTCCTGCAAAAACACCGGCCGGAGAATAATGCAACCCACGTTTCGGGACACGAAATTAACAGCAAGGAAAAGCCGTCATTTGGATCCTAGTGGTAGCACTAAAATAACAAAACAGATTAAAAACACAACAGTTCCCTGTAACACCATGTTGCGGACATCAACCAGAGGCACACCAAACAATAGGCGATCGATCGGCAATTTTATAACATGGCTAATAGTTCTGTATTCTATTCATTAAGAAATATTTCACTCAAATAAAGTAATAAACTCATTTGGATTCATGAAAGATAGATCTTCACAGCTATACATCTATCTGTAACGATAGGAGAACATGCGTTGGCTGGATAAACCAGCAACCGCCTGCAACAGATTCAAATCCAACAAATTGTAGTTCAGCTTCAGCTATCAGTTGCCGCTGCACAGCACAGAGCGCAACAGCGCAGCGGCGGAACTATCACGAAACTAACCTGTTGTTTGCAACAGTTATTTGACAGTCTGACCGAAATTGTTGCAGCCGTTTTGCTCCAAAAACACTTAATTCCACCACTATGGGACCCCCGTCGACTGGATGGCGCATGCGTGACAGGGAGCAACAAGAAGACTGACCAGAGGTCACAGAGGCATTAGACGTGAGTTTGATGGAGGCAAGGAAACGTTAGGTTAAAAGAGCCGTGCAAGTGTTAAGAGTGGCCAGTGAGCGACGGAATATGGTTGTAAATTAACTGGTGATAATCTCTATGTTAGTATTTCCTATTCGGAGAGTTGACTTAACTACCGAGGCCACTTGCCCTTTTAAAAAAACAGGTGGGTAGGCTTGTGAAATTAGTATCATGTAGGGCATTGAAGCCGACTACAGAGAAATCTGGTGGAAGCATTATGAATCTCAACCAAAAGCGGTAAGGAGTCCATAGTTTTTCGTCACATATGACATACAGAATAGTGAGCAAATTTTCACCAAGAGGCACCCAGAAAGGGATCGATATTCTTCTAAAAAGCATACGCCTTAGTCGGGTTTCGACCTCGGGCCCTGGGAGCAGGAAACCGGCACTTCAGCAACCCGATTTCTATCTCCAAGGCTTTCATTCTTATTTGGATCTCCCCGAGTGCCTACCGTATATATATATATGCTAAAACGACAAAAATGTGTGAAATATGCTTCCGAAACCTACCTGCAAAGTTCGCCCCAGTATATAGAGGAATTTTCAGCAAAGTGGAACATATCTTTTTTCCAACCGCAAGCGGGGAGGTATATTTATCCCGCAAGTTGGCGAGGGAGTCTCTTGATCTTGACCGCATCAGAATTATACGCGGGTCCTCTGTTCGCTTGTCTAGCATTTCACATCCCTTCTCTTTTTTTGGAGGGACTATCAACCTAGTTCATCCGATAAATTTACTACGTTATACACTATAGGATTCACCGGGACTGCTGTCACGTCACAAATTGAAGCGTAGCCACCATATTTTTGTTTTACAATTTGCTCGTAGTTTGACGTTGCCACATTGTTGCGTCGGCTGTGCTTCTTCAGTTGTCCAGCAATCAAGCCGCATGTTGGTCATCCCTATGTCATGTGCTGCTTACGGCTGCACCAGAAGTTAAAAGAAGGGTTACCAATCAACTTTATGAACATTAGACAGACTTATATTTATTTAATCTCACTAAACTCATACTTAATCTTGTGCTTTGGATTATGTTGGTGATTTGACTGAGGCCTACAATTATCCCATGTATCTTTTCATGAAAAAATGCATTTGAGGTAACTTCATTAGCTCCTAATTTGACTTCTGGTACTTCATAAACGTCATTTTAGATCAAAATTACCGTTGGCAAATATTTAACAGCTTCATTTAACGTTTTACATCTAAGGGGAGAGTCATTTGCTATCATATAACTAATTGCCCATGACTTTACTTATTCTATCTTTTTGGGTCTTCCCGCGAAACTATCCGAAATGAGCTCTTTTTATCACTGGAAGACAGTTCGAATTCTTTAGCTAAAAAGTAGAAAGCTGAAAAACAAATTAATAATCAATCTGTCACTTGAACAAGAACCAATTCGCCAAGGCTCTAGCGCCAATGAACCATTTAGTGTATAACTTAGTAACTCCATGGTTCATCCATTAACTAAATTACACTATGATTTTTCTCATAACGGTTTCATTCAAATATCTAAAAGATTGTACTGGAGCGCCATCTAATTCTCAATCAACTCTTCCATCGGTGAATTCCAAAAATAGCGGTAACAGTACTAAGTGGCAGTGGCATGAGCCAAGCGTGACGTCAAGGAGAAGATGGCTCGTATGGAAAGGGTCGGCAAATGTGCGTAGGGGAGAGGGCAGCACGTGGTAGGAAACGCCGGCCAACACAACTACATTTTACTTCAGACGGTGAGAAAGCGTAAGCAATTCGTTTCGCGACAATGTTCACGAATTAAGCAGTGGTTGCCAACAAAATACACCGATTTTGTAGGCAACCACTGGAGGAGCCCTTCCAAGCAATTGCATTAAGAGAAATATATAGATAGAAAGTTGATGTAATTAGGAGATTGAGCATTTTGAAGGTGGAAATAAAGGTTTTCGACTTTGGGAAGTCTGGTTCTCAAACGAGGCGACTACATTGGTCACCCATACGGCACAGTTTGTAGGGAATGGATTCTTACACAGAAATGCCAATGCCACCGTATTTTGCCACTTCTATACTTGCTGCTTATTCAAAGCGTGGTCTAATTGATGAAGAGTAACGTCTTCCTCCGCCTCCATTTGACAGATTCACCCACCAACCGTCTGATTTACTCAAATTTATTCAAGTTCGTAACGAATATTTTTGAGATTGAGTGCCGGCACTGACTTTGTGGAAGTTTTTAACATTCGTCTACGAAAGAGGAAAAAGCACTGTTGTACTGTTTTGTTTTTCTCTTTTTCCTCTTTTGAAGACGAATATTCTTCCCGTGCATACTCACCAAGATGGATTAAAGGTGGGTGAAGAGGAGTTGGAAGTACGGAAGGAACATTCGGGGGAGCATTTAGGAGAGTATTTGGGGGAGCATTCAGGGGAGCATTCAGGGGAGCATTTGGGGGAGCATTCAGGGGAGCATTCATGGGAGCATTTGGGGGAGCATTCAGTGGAGCATTCAGGGGAGCATTCGGGGGAGCACTCGGGAGAACGTTTGGGGGAGCATTCGGAGGAGCATTTGGGGGAGCATTCGTGGGAGCATACGGGGAGGCGGATTGTGAGCGAGTGAACACGAGAGGTGCACGACTCGGAAGGAGTCTTAAGAAGTCAATCCTATTCCGAATTTCCCGGGCCATCCGTAAGCAAACCCCAAACGTCCTCCTACCCACCGGAGTTTTCGCCTAGAGTAAACCCCCACCTCAGTGTGGAGCGGCCCTTTCTTCCTTCATCCCCCGCCCGCCCCGCCCCCCTTCATCATCCCTTAACCACCTCTCCGGAAACCTCTTTTTCCAAGCACTCTCTCCCTATCCCACCGTGCACCTCCCTCCCCTCCTCGTGTTTTAACCCTCCGCGCCAATATTGACACTGGGAGTTTGTCTCCGTAATGAAGAGCGCGGGGAGGGAGGAGAGAGGGGAAGGGGAGGAGGAGACGGGTGACTGAACACTGGTCTGACGGGGCGGGGGACACAACGAGGGGGAGTCAAGACGACAGCCATGTGATCAAGTGTGAACTAGATACATACATATGTACATTCTACGTGCTACCCCGTGAAAAAGAACTGCTATCATAAATAGTCAATGTAAATATACGAGAATTGCAACATGTAATTCTTTTGTTTACAGCCTCCAGTGAGGTTGGTATAAGACACCCGCAATCCTATTTAAGACAAACAAGGGAGACTTAGGATTACAGCATCAAATCCATCAATTTTACCAACAGTTAACCCACCAGGATAATACTCCAAGTGCATTATTTATAATGGAGGAAAATGTTTTCAAGATAAATCTTATTGAATAATTAAATAATAAAAAATATCTAATTTATTATTTAAAACTACGTTCATCAAAATCCGTCGACTAATTCTGGAGTGGCATCCACAAAATCCGTACATACTTTGAAATCAATGCACGTTGATGACTTAAAGATGTCTAAAGGAGGGCGAGGGATACAGGTTCGTCTGCGTTGACTCTTGGGTGGGGGCATATGATGGACGGGGGGACGAGAGAAGCCATAGTGTCTCGGAAGGGATTTGGAGGCGCAAGGCATCGATTGGGATGCTGTTTTGCAAAGTGCCCCTCCTCCAAACGAGTCCATCCAGGTTTAGTTCCCTGAGGCTTTAATCTTCTCGTTCGGAACTCCCGGGCAATAACGTTGCTCTCTGGCTCAGTTTACGTTAACTTGAACTAATCCCACACTGAGGGCAGTCTGAAAAATATTTCTTCATGCAAGCTGCATAAAAAAATAAAGCGTTTAGCTTGGGTTTACTGAACGAATAAAGAAGACCTCGGGGTAACGGGGCTGAAAAAGAAGAAACAGGATTGTCTGGTGTGTGATCAAAGCATTATTTGCTGTATCAGGTTTGTTGTATATCTCGAAAAACAGATACTACAAAAATAATTTTATATTTAACGCTTAAGCTCCAATTACTATTTACGAATAGCAACTATTTTCCTGAACACCTGGCCAGTATATGTAAATTAAGGCCATCGATTATACATATATAACAACTAAGTTGATATTCAATGGTCTATGCAATCAATATTTACAGACAAATTTATAGTCTGTCCGTCTTGTCTTAATCAATCATTATATTATACAAATTTTTAAATAAGCCATGACAATAAAGTAAGTCATCATTGGAGAGAGGAAGCCAAACAGCTTCTATTACGTTCACAAGAAATAATGAGGTTTTTACCCATTGGGAAACAAATGACGTCATGTCGGACTTAGTTAATCACTAGAAAATGAAACATCCGTTATTAAGCGCATTGTATTTGAGGGATTATTCTTCTTCTCACGCTAAAGTATGGTAGCTAGGAAATATATAAAATACCGCTTGAGTTTAAAGTTAGCAACTGAAAGATCGACGCTAAACGATACCTAATTAAGATTATTTAATTCAACAGTGACTTTTAATATATTATATTAGTTAATAATATTAAGTTTTTATTTAGACTACCTGCTCGGGGTTAGATTTTTTTCACGCCTGAATCAGAATAACCTCGACTGATATCTCATTTGGATCACAAAGATTCAGTTCAGCAAATCTCTAAAACAAAATTAGAAACCGCTAATAATGAAGTTGAATTGACGCTTACATTTAGCATTTTTCCAGTTTTCTAAATCCCTTTGCACACAACGCCGAGATCTGCATTATGCTTTTGCGGATTTATGGTGGATGAATTGCTCAACTTATTTTAACTATGATGATAAATATCAACCTGAGAATAATTTAAAGCCCCAAAAAGTATCCAATTTCTGTCTTTTATGTTTTTGAACATACTATTTTTGTTATAAAAGTTTTCGATCACAGTAAAATCCATTGATAAGGGCTGGTTTTTTGAGGGTTTTGCGTCTACTTATTCTTGACCATACATATAGCCCTGATGAAGATTTATAAATAAATCGAAACGTTGGCAACGGCATCTACTTATTCTTGATCAAACCCTCAAAAAACCACCCTTTATCAATACTATGTTTTACCAAACGGAAGTCACTGCCCCAATGCATGTCTGCTTGTAAAATCCTCCAAATGACAGGCTGAATGGGTACATTCTGCCCTCGCAGTGATAACGGTAATAATAACGATTACACTAGCCGGGACGTATTACGAAATTCGAAGGGAAAAAAAATTGGAGACCTCAATCCCGAAATGAAAAATATTTTCCCTCTTTCTGCACTCATCTCTTCGGGTTTAGCGGACTCTTCCGCCCACCCTACCAAAAATTGTCCCTCTTCCCTCCTACTCCCTTCCGTGCCTCTGTTTATCGTCCATTCGCTCCCTCCTTTCATCCTTCCAATGCCCCACCCATAACCTCCTCTTTTTGGCCTTGGGCGCCGTCCACCCCCGCGCCGTCCGTCCCCACTGCCCCCCCTCGATGCCGAACCACACCACCATCGTCACCACCGCATCCCCCACGTCGAACGCACTTTTGCCCTTCGAAAAACCTCTCAAAGCGACGCCCCCGACGCAACCTCCGGCAATTTCCTGGTTTTAAAGCCTTCGCACTCCCCCCACCACCTCCCCTTATCCACCCCCTCACATCCCTCCACCTCCTCAGGCCCCCCGCCCTCCGGAAAAGGGATCAAATCATTCCTCTCTCCCTTCACGCGCCCAACATATCCAACTTCCGATTTTCCTCCCCACCCCCTCAATAAGTTTCCCGTCGCCATTTCCCCGCACGCCACTCCCCATTTCTCTCTCTCTCTCCCCTCTCTCTCTCTCCCTCTCTCTCTCTCTCCCTCTCTCTCTCTCTCTCTCCCTCTCTCTCTCTTCTCCCAGCAACCAGAGGGATTCCAGAGCGGGGTAAACCATGCTTGCTAGCCAGCGGAAAATTTCTTCAAATAAGAGAGCACGTCCGAAAGGAAAAGTCTTTGTATTTTTCAGGTGAAATGGTAATTATACTACAGAATATTTCATTTTATTACACCTTTATTATTCTAAAAATTTTCCTGAAATACAATTGTTATTTTCCTAAAAGAAATATTCTTAAGGTAGCTAAATGAAGGAAATTCTTGCGAACAAAATTTTTGAAATCTCTCAATGATTGGCGATGACTTCCAGAATGAAATATGCCTAACATTGTCATGACACCTGACCTAGCTTTGGTGATTGGGGGACCTGGAGAGAGGTTATCAGCAAAACAGCAGGGATAACACTTGGATTGTAGTTTAAAGAACAGTTACGGTGCCCTCTTCGAAAAATCTTCAGGGAGTCAAATGCAGATATAAATTTAAACCTATAAAGGCAATTTTTAGAGAAATGATAAATAATCAAAAGAACGAGATGTGGCTCTCCTGCTCTCCCCGTCTGCATCCTTCGCAATCCGACACCACGCGCCAAATCCAGCTCCTCTTCTTCCTCACTGCCCACGCACTATATACGCCCAGTAGTGCCGTGTTTCCTGGTGTCGCGTTGCATTATTCCCTTCGAACCTCACCCCGTCCCACGCACATCACACCTCGTAGAGAATCCGCAATGGTCGCCAACACATAAACTTCTTAATTTTCCTTTCCTCCCATCGTTCTTGTATACTAACATAAGACATAATCTTTGACCACGTGGATGCTCGTAAACATCAATTGAATAATGCCTCGGATTTATGAGTTCGCTTACCAGCCAGTGGCTGTTTTAACGCGCCTCTTACAATCATCGGAACCAAACAGTCGAGAAGCTTAAATTTTTAAATACTTTTCTTTTGAATCGGTGGACTATGAAATCTGCTCCATAAATAATACAAATTCATTGATCTTAGAGGCGGATAGTATTTATGCTACAAAAAATTAACGTACCATGTTATAGTCAGTTCTTCTTGCCTGGGTTTATAATAATAACCTTGACTTCAGGTCAGCAGGCGGGAAACACTTAGGAACTTTTTCGGCGTAGCATTAAAGAGACTAGGGTTAATCAAGCGAATAGTAGAAAGATGGAGAGATGAAAAATTGAAAGAGAAACGCTACTTTGCTCTGGCTTGACCACATCTCGAATACGCCGCGAGAACTTGGGAGATGTATGATCTGGTGCTTTCCCGGCGTAGCGTATGAATGAATTCTTCTCGGGTTTCCAACCGGGTTAAAATCTCCATTGTGGCCGACGTTTCGATGCCCGAATCGCGCATTGAAAGCTCAATCTACAGCCCTGATGACGATGCGCGAGTCGAGCATCGAAACGTCGGCCACAATGGAGATTTTAACCCGGTTGGTAACCCAAGAAGAATTCATTCAGCACTTGGGTCACTTCGCGAAGTAAATAAAGCTAATAGGAATGCCACAAGCTCCGTTAAAAACTGCTACGATCAAGTAAAGTGCTACGTAGCTGGTGGAGGGACTAGGATTGAAACCACTACAGCAGTGGTTCCCAATCGGTGTGCCTCAGCACTTTAGGGTGCCGGGAAAACAGCTAGGGGTCCCGCGAGATTATTGTGGGAAAATGAAAAATGTTTAGGATGAACAACGAATGAATTGAATACTTTCACGCCCGACAGATGATGACAGCAATTGAAGAACTTCTTCCAACCTGACTCCAGTAGTAGACTATACCTAAACTATACCATATTATATGTTGGTTGAAGATTTTACTATTTCATTACTTAAATTAATAAATTAAACTGACAATCATTGTGAGAGATCATTCATTTAAATGTAAAGTTTAAATTTTCCTGATGCATATTCCACTTTAATAAATCAATATTTTTAAAATGTTAAAGAATCTAAGAAGTGTGCTCCATCATTTCAACCTGAAGGTGAAGGGTTCCTCAAACGTGAAAGGGTTGAGAATCACTGCGCTACAGACTCAGAGGCTGCACGCTATGCTTACTTAGATTTCTTGAAAATTCAGATTGGGCGAGATTCAGTATGACACGAAGGATATTATATTGATCCCACACTATTGGCCTTTCTAGAACTGGCAAAAATAAGAGAGATACACTGCCGAAATGACAGGTACAAAAAATTATTCTTTCCAAGCACCATTTGTAATTATAACATACACAGTGTGACACTATCTTAAGACACATCGTTACAAAAATTCCCATCTGTCCTCTCCCCCTCCTATTCCCTATTTTCTCCCCCATTTAAATGGCTGGTGTCCTACCTTCCCCCGCCTCTGCGGTGGCTCACAGGATAGTATATAGATGGAGAGCAGGATGCCTGTAACTCTTCTAAATAATTTAAATTCTTAAACTGAAACCAATCACAGTATTTCATTGTCTCTTATAGTACATCTGCGAGTGATTTTATATGTAAAAGTGTTTATATCGAGACCAAGGGCCCAAAACGGTTCCGTCTAACACCCTACCTCTCTATTTTGATGACGAAGTCGATTGCTAGCAACCCGACCTCTTTCCTACTTCCCTC